>JADMNL010000030.1:160885000-162370000 GCA_016271365.2 Neoceratodus forsteri | reverse complement strand
GGGCCTACAAAATGCAGGAGCACGAAGGAGGCAACCTGAATCTTCCAGCGGAAAGGAAGATCTGGTGTCATGGGTCGGAGCCGAGGGTTATACCACTTGGTTGGGTGGCAGGAGCCAGCTTGAAGACTTCCAGCAATTCTTAAAGGGGAAAGGGACATGCCAATAAGTGTGAATGAACAACATATCCATGATCCTAGCACACTGTGTTCTTTTGTGGCTCCCACTGACCCTCACCGCACTGTGTTCTTTTGTGACTCTCGCTGACCCCCACCATGTTTTGTCATTTTCTGGCTCTCACTGACCCCCACCACATTGTGTTCTTTTGTGGCTGTCACTGACCCAACCGCCTTGTGTTCTTTTGTGGCTCCCACTGACCCCTACTGTGTTCTATGTGGCTCTCACTGACCCCACCACACTGCATTCTTTTGTGGCTCTCACTGACCCCACCACGTTGTGTTCATCTGTGACTCTCACCGACCCCGCCATATTGTGTTCTTTTCTGGCTTTTGCTAACCTACATCACATTGTGTTCTTTTGTGGTTCTCACTGACCCCCGTCACGCTGTGTTCTTTTTTGGCTCCCACTGCACTCCACCACGCTGCATTCTGAGGCAGCTCTCATGTCAAAGCAGCATCACTTGCATTGACGTCAGGGAGTGCTGTCTTTCCCCAAACACTACCAGGGCTAGTGGGGACTGACAAGGTCTAGTCTGAGGGTAGACTATTATCTCAGGGCCAGGGCTATCAGTGACTGACAGAGCCAGGTTTGATTTGATGGATGTGAGAGTTCTTATACTAGATGTTTTTCTAAATGGTTGTATTTTTTGTGGCAGTACCTGGAGGACAGGGTTAGTGGTAGCATAGCTGACCTGGGTACAGCACTCCGGGACACTGTGACCCCCCCTCTTGCCCCTCTAGTGGCCTAAACAATGAACAGAACACACAGGTACAATAGCCCCCAAGCAGCAGAAATATCCCCCACTCTGATAACACTTACCACCAGGGCTGGTTTCTCCTGTTCGGCCCTGGAGACCCCCTGTAAAGTAAGGTTAAACACAGCCAGCAATAGTACCACAGTGCTATTTGTACAGAAGTGCACCACAGGCAGGTTAAGTGCAAAAAGATTCAGATCTGATTTATTCAGGGAAAATGAACAAGGAAGGGGCGTAATCAGGTTGATTGGTTTAGGTACTGATTCAATCAGGCTACAAGGAGTGCACTTTTAGAGTCCCTCAACACAGTCACACACACTCTGGGTACCCAGTGGCGAAGTAGGCTAGCCTGACACGTTGCCCGGGGTAGGCCGGCATTGCAGCTGGTTGGGGCCCTATGAGGGAAAGACAAGTTATGCACAATAACCCACAATTTGTAATCCGGAGCCAGGAGGCTCAGTTTGTGATAATTAGACAAAACAATTTAAATCAGATGACACACTTTGATTGCGCTGTTGTTTCAGGGAGCTACCCTTGTGTTTACTCACGTTACCCAGTACAGGACACAGGATGGATGAAATGGAGACTGCAGGATGATTTGCTGGTTTCCCAGGAGAAGCATGGCCCACACAATTCACCATTGTGTTGTTCCTGTTCGTGATGTTGAGCTGGGGGCTGATCCCCAGGCAGGTCTCTGGTTGACGGTCTTCTCTGTGGCGTGAGTAGCTGGCTTTGCCAGGTTGGCAGGGCCCAGGCCAGGTGAACAATTCAGATGGCAGTCCGGTAATGCTGGGTACAGCTTCCAGCAAGTGTGACAAAATCAGGCAGTGGGGAACCAAATTGCGACCCACTAACAGCATCCAGCACTTTTATAGTAAAGGAAAGCAGTACCACAGTTCGGATGACAGTCCAGTTGCAATTACAGTGTCTCTGTGCAACCGTATGCTCGGTGGTGGTTTCATACTTCCTGACAGGCCGATCACATGGAGCAAATCTTCGGTCCTCTTCAGGCAAATAGGCAGTCACAATTCGGTAGATCTGATCACAAACTTATTCAGATTCAATCCGGTTACATTTAACTGAAGGATTCCCTCATGGGGGAAAATGAGGCAGACAGGCCAAGCACAGCTTTTCCACCAGTTTTCCACGTGACTATGCAGGAGCAGCTGCTCGAATATCTCGAGCTGTTCACTCTCTCAACTCCAATGTCAGACTGACTCTCTACTGCAGGCAGCTCGGGACTTTCCCTCTGATCCAAAAGGTCTGATTAGTTCACTCATCTGTTTTTCACAGCAAGGGCTCCCCCTCCAGGTCCATTTAGGTGCCAAAGTGGAAAAACTACAATTCCTACAGAAATTCACTCCCACAAAACCCCTGGGCGCAGGCTCCATTTTAGGGCCCCCAATGGTACTGATTGGTCCACAATGGCAGTCCAGAACCAAGATGGTGGTGATTTACAGAAATGTCCATGCTGCAAAGACAGCAGGTTAGATAAACTTCAATATTGTTATTATTAGAATAGATAATCAGCAAATAAGTACAGCTTCTAACAGGGCTCCCGCTGTGCAATTAGCGATGGCAGAATGGAGCAATTATCTGGCAGCCCTGGCGGGACTTGAGAGCTTAGAAATACTCAGCCCCCACCCAGATTAATTATACACTGCGATATAGGCAGCTCTTAAAGAGACAGGACACAGAGGCTATAAAGGCACTCACATGCAATAGCTTTTAAACGGTTAAGACACAGGACACCAGCCTGGCAGCGGGCATTTAGGCACACCCAAGGAAGACTTTCAGGAACCCCCATTTGTAGGGGGATTACATATGCAAAAGGGTTATATACTTAAGGTTTTAAAGAGTTAGATAGACTGCTTCTGTTCTGCCTTTCTCGGTCTCCAAGACCCTGTTTCTCTCCCCCCCTTCACTCCTAACTGGTCTCTCTCTCCCTCAGCCCAGAATGGAGTGCTGGCTGAAGACCAGCCCCTTTCTTCACACTACCTCCCCTCACTCGGCTACTCCCTTGAGTTAATCTCTTCTTTTGTCTTACCCCCCACTTACCCTGCTGGCCATCTGCCGCCAGACCTCCACCCTCTGCTTTTGTAATTTTAATTCTAGTCTGCATTTAAACTAAGCCTCTCTCCCCTTTCTCCTCAGACTTGCCAGAGCGGGCGCTCCAGCATCACGGCCTCACTACAAGCTGCTGCGAGCCCAACCGCCTTAGGGAAGCCCTGAACAGGCTCCCTACCTCCAGGGTCACAGCTCCTTCCGGATTCCCGCTGGCACGATGCGCCAGTCCCTTCCCCCTTCTGGGCTGTTTCTTATATAGATACTTGTAAGTGCCTGGATCTCCATTAGCAAGCTATAAGACCCTGCCACTAGAGGGCTTCTGCTGTTCTGGTTCTACAGAGACCAGCAGGCATGGAGTAGCATACCACCAAGCCTGCCAGGGGCGCTCCATAAGCACGCGGCCTACTAGTAATTATTTGGGTATTCTGAAAATGGAAATACTCTGTCATTTTCCGTGGTTGAGTTAGGATTGAATCTGCTAAAAAGAATCTTGGACCTCAACCCAACTCCCCTACGACTAACTCACAATGAACAACTCAAGTAACTTACTCCCTCGGGTATCATACTGGCATTACTACTGTCTCTCGCTGGTCTTTTTAATGATAATACCTCAAAACCAACCAAACACTGTACTACCTGGTCCAATCTGAATGTCTGTGGTACCACAACCTCTTTCTCAGTTAAGACTACGTTAGTCCACCTTACCCCTCACAAGGATAATAGGACGAGGCACCACCATGTTCCACTGAATGGCTACCTAACAATATTTATTTTCTCTGGCTACTTCACCTCCACTGGAACCACTAAGATCTGGCAGCACAAGAGAAGACTGCAAACACTCAACACTAGACTTCTGAGGGACCACATAAGATGCCTTCACCTAATACTCCTACTGCTGTCAGGAAATATACATCCTAACCTGGGCCCTTCCCTTAACTCAAGCACTCAGTCTAAAATAGCTAATGGTCTTACTCTTGCTTTAATTAACATAAGCAGTCTCCTTCAAAAGATGGACATACTACGTGTATGGATCACTGGACACAACCCCAATGTGCTCTCTGTAGTAGAATCATGGTTAACCCTGGACAAAGCCATAACACTTGCTGGGTACACAATCTTCAGACAGGACCATTTGTCAAAGCGAGGAGGTGGGTGTGTGCTTTTTATGAGACTCCTTACAGGTGCATATCCTTCCCTTCCCCACCAGGAGCGACAAACTACAAATACTCGCCATCAAACTGCTACTAGGTGCACACAACAAGAACCTTACCGTTATCTCAGTCTATATTCCACCTAAGCAGACTGCAACAGGTTTCGAGGCCCTGTTGGAGCGCCTTAAGTACACTGAGCCTAAATACAGAAATGGTTCTGCTGGGAAACTTCAACATCACCTGTCTCTCCTTGGCCCCAGTCAAAGATGCTCTGTCAGCTGTTCAGTCCTCACAAATGGTAAAGGAGCCAACCAGACATAACTATAAAACTGGAAGGGGGACACTGCTGGACTGGGTGCTCTCAAACCACCCAGAACATATCACAAACACAACAGTTCTCCCTGACACAATGAGTGACCACTCCACTGTTAAGTGCCATTGGTCCAACAAAATACAAAATCACACATACCCCCATAATGCAAAGCATCATGGGCTGTATATGCAAACCACCACAAAATATTATGCTGGTTTCAACTTTAAGTAGAAATGCATGGTGCTGAAAGGCCTCTCACAGACTACAAAGGGTGCCAACAGAAGACACAGATATGTGTTTCATCCTACCAGGACTCATCAGTGTGCCTCGTCTGTATGACACCCCAGTGGAATGAACCAGCTACCCTAAGCTGGTCTATCTGGGTTGGGTTGTGGTGAGCCCAATAAAAACAATTAAAATATCAGTCTAATAAGATCAGTAAACCACCAGCCAGGTTTTTAACTAACTGGGTGCTTCTCAGAGGGCACCTCAAACTGCTAAAATCTGATCTTAAGCACCAAGGTTGGTCGAATCTGTATACCACTAACGATGTGGATACTGCACTAGAGCATTTCATTACCAAATTCAGTACTGCCTGCGACAAACATGCACCCTTAAGAACAAGGAAGATCAAAGGTGTGCACAACCTGTGGATCACACCCGACTTACTTGAGTTACTCAAGTCCAGGGACCAACATTGGTACAAGTCACAGGCCCATGGGACCCAAGCCAACATACAGAGCTATAGGAAAGCAAGAAATGAATGCAACAGAGCAATATGACCGACAGAAAGCTCCTACTACAAGGATGCTTTAGCTAGAACATGGAATGATTGCAAGTCATTCTGGTCTAACCTCCAAGATATCACAGGAAAGACCCAAACAACTGCCCCTTCAACGCTCAACGTCGAAGGCACCCAACACTGGATCCTCTGCTCATAGCAAATGCCTTTAACAATGCATTTACAGACCTGGGCAGCTTCCTGCTGTCTGACTTCTTTGACCCCACCACCCCAGCAAACCACCCAAGATTGCATGAACATACCCCTGGGCATCCACCATTCTATTTCAAGTCGGTTTCAAAAGGAGAAGCCAGAAAATACCTTGAAAAGGTCCTGTGGGAAGTCTAGATATAGCAAGGACTCCCTGGACCTAAAATTCATACACCTAACCCTGGATGAAGTCCTCAAACCCTTGATCAAGATAATCAACTTATCCCTCTGGAACTCACAATTTCCCCAAAAGTGGAAGTCTGCAACAGTAACCCTTGTGCACAAGAATGGTGACTGGACTCTGCATAGTAACTACAGACCAATCTCCATCCTAACGCCACTTTCCAAGGTGCTTGAAAGAATAGTGGCGGACCAACTGGTTGAGTATCTGGACCGCTACAATCTCCTAAGTAACCAGTAGCACAGGTTTAGAAAAGCACACAGTACTGTCACAGCACTACTGGAGTTCACTGGTTTTATCCATCATGCTCTTAATCAAGGAAACCTGGTAGGGGCTACTTTCATAGACTTATCCAAGGCCTTTGACACTGTGCATCACACCCTTCTTTTCAATCAGCTCACTGCCATTGGGCTCTCCACGAGGCAATAAGTTGGTTTGGCAGCTACCTAAGGAACAGGTCACAACAAGTTAAGATCGGCAACGTCCTCTCGGATCCCAGACCAGTCCACTCAGGTGTTCCACAAGGGTCCATCCTTGGCCCGCTCCTTTTCAGTATATTCATTAACAAACTCCCCAACTCTTGCCACGGTCACATACTCCTGTATGCAGACGACGCGGTCATTTTTACCAGTGACCCTCAGCCTGAAAGTCTGAAGGAGGCCTTACAACAAGGTTTTACATCAGCAGAAAGATGGTTTGAGGAACACAAGTTAGTGATGAACTACAAAAAATACAAAACAAATCCATGTTGTTCGCCAGTTCACAAAGAAGACATAAAACATTTCCGCTAACCATTAAGAACAAGAAGGGTGCACCGACCTGATGGTGCTGAGGGTTGAGGTGCTAGATGCCACACCGGTGACCCGGGTTCAGGAGTGAGCCCGGGTCATCAGGGGTTGACAGGGGAGGGCAGGATTGAGCATCCGGAGGACTACTCTCCTGTTCTGGGAGGAAGGGGGACCCGATCCCGTGCTCTGGTGGCTCCTGGGGGTGGCTGGTGGGGGGCACAGCAGCTCATGATCTAGCAACCAAGGGGATTGGCTGCAGCAGCGATCCT
The DNA here is from genome assembly GCA_016271365.2 of Neoceratodus forsteri. Lineage (NCBI taxonomy): Eukaryota > Metazoa > Chordata > Ceratodontiformes > Ceratodontidae > Neoceratodus > Neoceratodus forsteri. The sequence goes on along the minus strand of JADMNL010000030.1, from coordinate 162,363,309 downwards.
GTAGGTGCTCATGGGAGCGTGCATGCCCGCACTGGATGTATTGCACGTCTGAGCCTAAGGGGATGGATGGAAAAAGCTTGAGACCTCTGGCTCTTGGAGGAGGTAATGGTGGCCCAAGTGACTTTGGCTCATATCCCCAACACCGGACTTTCCTAGCTGGTTCCCCCTGGCCTCATCCCATTCCTGGCATGGCTGTCTAGATTCCAGATGAGGACACCTGGTAAGTGGTTTGGTGGCCCAACCCTGGTGGGGGGTATAGATCTTGGGGTCCAGCTGTGGTCAGCGAGCGAGGGTGGGGTTTCCAGACAGGGGGTTTCAGGTGGGGAGTTAGGAGCAGTAGCTGAGTGGGTTCACCTGAGAGATACCCCAAGAGCTAGGTGATAAAATAGAATTAAAAAAAAAAAAAAAAAAGAACAAGAAGGGCACCTCCCTCGATCTTGTACAGCACTTCAAATGTCTGGGCATTGCTATCGATTCCAACCTGTCATACGCCACACACATTGCCAATACTGCTAAAGTGATAAATGTGAGAATAGGCATGCTCTATTGGCATAAACACTGCCTTACAACTGATGCCCTAAGCATGGCAGCACACAGCTCAATATTGGCCCTTATTGACTTCGGCCTGGTCGTCTATGGGTCAGCCGCTGACATGAACCTTTGTCACATTTCAACGGCCTTGAACAAGGCATGTCGACTTCTCACAGGTGCTGTGCGTCTAAAATACACCTGTGATCTCTACGCTCAAGTAAACTGCCTTCAACTAAAGGACAGAATCCGCTACCAAACCTGCTTGATAGCTAAAAAGATCTGTCTCGATATGCTGCCCATTGGGGTCAGGAATCTTCTCGGCCCCCACCAGTCCACTCGAAACACCAGAAGCTCCAACAATCAAGTTTTCAATGTCCATAGGTGCCGCACGGCCCTAGCACAATGTGCCTTTGCCCATCAAGCTCTGCTTTGGATGAACTCACTCCAGCCCGAAATAAGTTCTACCACCACAACATGCCCCTTCAAGTGCAAACTACAATATCAACTTCTTACAAGTGCCACCGGTGATTGCTACCGCTAAGCCTTCCATGGTGCTCAGTCAAGCTGCACTTAGCCTGCATCTTCTGCTATCATCTGACTCTACAGGCCACTTTCTAGCACTTACCTCCCCCTGCCTTGTTACCTCCTACCCTTATTCCTCCCTCTCACCCCCTACTCCTTCTCCTCGCTCACTACTTGCCACCCTTTCTCCCACCCGTAGATCAACTAGGCCGGTTTCTTTCACCCTCTACCTCCTCTGGCACACCTCTGGCTGTCACCCAGTGCTATCTGACAAGGGTATTCCAGTACCCACCCGATGATTGCTACGTAACCATTTGTCATCCCTGTATTTTTATCTGGAAATGACTTGTTATAATTTGCCTGTAACAATGACTTGACTGTATGCACTGTACTTGTAATGTTCTGTTTGCACTGTACTTGTCCTTGATGTGGAACCTATGTAAAGAGCTGTTGCTCAAAGGTATGAATCGTACCTCTCAATAAATAAATAAATAAATAAATAGGAGTAAAGTGCAGTTTTGATCTGAAGTGCCAGGATACAGCCCTTGTATGCTGCAGCCCAGGGACAGTGTGACATTACAAGTTAGCTGTTTCAATACTGTACTTACAGAAAAATTGGAGGAGAACGTACTGAATTTATCCAGAACGGGAGCAGGATTATCCCGGCTTTCATCGGTGTTGCGGAGGGAATATTTGATTCTGATGATGATGTCTGAGTAGCAGTCTGTGGTGCATGGCTGAGGAGAAAGTGAGAAATGTCAAAGTCATCATCACAAATGCCCGTACAGAAAATTGTACTTGCGTCTTCCTGCAGACGGAACAAGGCCAGTAAGCACTCAGCCTGAGCCTGGAGAACTGCAGCCCTTGCCAGGATTGTGTGAGTAAACATGCAAGACTATCAACAGGACCATTGCATGTACAGTGGTGTTCACCTAAGGGGCACATTCACTGAAAGGTGAGCCATTGCCAAATTTGCATTCAATGAATGTGCTGTAATTCAGCACTTTTACCTTCAATTTGGCCCAATCAGACTTTTGGGACACATTGTATTACTTTCAACCAAAAAAATGACTCCTAGTCCATCCCAGGTGGCATGGGCTGGCCCGATGATAATCACCCTCCCCTGTCATTTTACCCCGTCTTTTACCCCCAGACATTTTTAATAAAATCTATTTCCGGCTCCTAGCACTATGTCAGGTGCTGACCGAGTTGTTTTGTTAAAAAACTGACTAGAGGAGCAGGGGAGGGTAGAAGTCAGGACTGACTGGAGTGGATGAGGGGTGGTGAAGGGGTGTCTTATATCCCAATTTTTTAGCTTGTTAGACCCCCATACCAGGCACCTGAAGTGTCTACGGTTGGACTGTCAAAGCCGAACTGAAGAAAGAGGGTCCAAACTGAAGCCAAACCGAAGTTGACAATTTTCAAATTCTGGAGATCTGCATGGTATAATATTAAAATAATTATAGACCAGAGCCGGCCCACTGGTGTGGAGGGCTGAGGCATTGGTGCCTTCTCTCCTGCCACACCAGCAACTTGTGTTTGGTGGTGAACATGGATTGCTGAGGGTTGGCTGGGTAGAAAAAGAGGATCAAGTGTCTGGAGGACTGCTCTCCTCTCCAGGGAAGGGTGGATTGGTATTCCCACCGAATGACTGCCACCAGGTGGAGGCCTGAGGGTAGTGTGGATCCAAGGGCGCCAAAGACAGGAGGGTGCTGCGGGACTCTGCATGCCTCCATGTGCATCCATTGAGAGGCGTGCACCAGCAACGGGGATGGGAGAAAACAGAAAAGGGGTCACTGGCAGGCTCCATGAAGCCCTGGCCACATTTCCCACTTGCGGTTACACACAGGAATCTGGATTACTCATTGGGAGGGAGGACGGCCCTCCCCTCCGAGGCCACGCCATGTGGGGGGTGGTCCATGGGGGACTTGCCTGGGTCATGTTGTCATGCTGTCTTTCCTGGTGAAACGTTTCTAAATAAATACATGAAAGAGTCGAGTGAGTCATGTTCACAGGTGGAACTGAGCCTCTCACCAAGAGAGCCGAAGCCTTGCCTGCTAGCTGCCCTGTGAAAGAAGGCAATATGGAAAATAATAACTATAGATTAGTGAGCACTACTGACCAATTGGAGCACTCCCTTCCCCCGTGCGTGACACATTCCTACATTGCAAAGAATGTCTCACACACAGTGACCTTTGAAATGGGCACGTACAGTACAGTGAGAGTCTTTAAAATGTTACTGTACAATAAATCTGATCCCTCCCACAACCTGCAATATATTAATGGGTCTCCAACTGGCGATCTTATATCTATGGGTGGTCTCACCTGCATTCTTATGGTTCAGGTAGTGCTCACCTTTGGGTCTAACTTTCCCAACCCTAAGAAGTCACGTGAGGAAAGGAGTGCATGCTCAATGCCTAAGAAGTCACATGAGCACCAGCCAATGGTCCAGTGGCAGCGAACCGTGCTGCCATACAGATGTACTTGGTTCAGAAGCGGACTCAGGGAGCCATGTAGGGGGGCAGACCATGGCCAAGACAGGTGCTTCTTTGCAATGCATCTCAGTCAGGGATGGCTAGCCAATGTTTCCAGTGGCACAGGAGGGCCAGTTACTCCAAGCTCTACAGCTGGGGCAAATTTACTTGAGAAAATATCAAAATTACCTACTTATTTGCTTCCATTTCAGCACTTCTCAACAGAACACGTGGAACTGAGCAATTTGAGGGTACTCTCCAAATTCCAGCTTGGTGGTCCTATGCACCATGGCATCTGACGTCACAACATAATAATGGGATTTGGCTGTCAGGTTTTAGTACTGGTGGTAGTAGTAGTAAAACAGTGGTGGGGATGGGGTGGTGACAGGGGATGAGGGTGGCACAGGGCAGGATAGGGGTAGTGAGGGGGATGTGGGGGCTTTGCCTCCCCAAAAAACAAAATGAACTGGAAGCCGGGATACTTTCACACTTATAAGCACCGAGAGTTAACAACATAGTAGGCAAGATTTTGTGGACGAGATTTTGCTACAAAATCACACTTCATTTATTCATAATTCAGAAGCCATAGTTACTCCTAGTTGGGTAGTTTTCTTATGCATAGGTCCCCCAAGGAGGGAAGTGCTTGGTTTTACTGCTATAAATACTTTCACAATTCTTTTTTCAGAATGGTAAGTAGAAGTACAATGGATTCTGAAGTTTGTTTTTTGCCTTGTGTAGATAGTTCAGGTTCATGGCTGCAGCAAGATCTTCGGTTAATTTCTGCAATAGATTTATGGTGCTCTCATGTGATGTCACTCCAACAGGGAGCTGTCTAAAACCTACATTACATGCCATAAAGATTCCTTTGAAGAAAAAAGTACTCACCGTAGTAATAGCTTTTCTTCTAGATGATTAGAATAGCCATTGCAACTCTATACAGAGAAGTATTCTAAAAAGATAGATGCCCTGGGTAAAACATTATATTTATCAGCATCTCTGATTAGGAGAGAGGCTGCCACCCTGAGTAATACAACTTGATACCAGGAAGCACTGTGAAAAGCGGTACTACTTCTTTGTGACAGCATACCCTCAGATGATAGGGCTGAGCTGCTACAGTTGGTCAGATCTGGACACAGCAAAAAAAAACAGTTGCGGAAGGCAGTGGACATAAATGAGACAGTCCGAATCAATAAAAATACACGTTTTTTAAAAAGTAGATTGTACAGTTGATATTTCTTCAATAAAGAGCAGGTTTCTACATATGACCACCCTCTCCCCACTTAGCTGGTTTAGTAGCTTACCCTCCAGTTTAACCATCCTTCTGATGGTGTAACAAGGGTTCTTGTTAATTGATCGGTGGCCTTCTTTTATCAAAACTGGCACTTAAAAGTGTTTAATAATTCACGTAAAAACCGGCCCCTGTAAGTCTATGGAGCGCACCCCCGCGCAATTCTAGTACTGACATCGTGAAACGTGGCAGCATGGGGGCATGCCTCCAGTATAGGAAGTCGTGGTGTTTTGGCTGCGGATTTGGCGATGTGATTTTATGAGGATTACAACAAAAAAAATACTGCTTATAAAATTACACCATCAGTAGGATGGCTAAACTGGAGGGTAAGCTACTAAACCAGCTAAGTGGGGGAGAGGGTGGTCATATGTAGAAACCTGCTCTTTAATTGTTATACTTACAGTTGATTATAGGGAATAAAAGTTACCAACATGGATGCTGTCTGTAGACAGCAACAGTCAGTATCCCTCCTGACAAGTCTTTTTTCTTTCTATACTGGTCTTTCTCCCTGTCTGCTCATGTCATTCCAGGGATATACCCTAATCCAAAGGACAGGCCCTGTTCTGGCCTATGTCCTGTGACTCCCTTAGCTCAGACCCCAATAGCCCACCAGTTACCCCAACAACTTTCCTTAAGTGAAACAGTTTGGGGGAGGTCCGCCCCCCGCTCCCTGAGGTAGACCACTATGTGGACAAGGAAGGAGTGCCAGCAGGCACTTGGACTCAGGGGACTCCCAGAGGCCCAAGCCATCATTTAGACAGATGTGGGTTTTTGTTGCCCCCTTTTTGGTACCTCCCATTTCCTCTGATGTAAGCATAGCCATCCAATGGCCTTGCTAGCACACAGCGGACCCTACAGCAGAAGTAAACTCCCTAGCCCAGTCATAGGGGTTGCTGTGGCAGAGGAATTCACTGCCATTCCTCTCTGACCCAGGCACACTGCAGAGTGGTAGTAGTCCCAGCCTGTTCTGCCTCCCAATGACCTGACCTCATGCCAGAATTTGGGTCATCTGCATGGCAGTGCAACATTCTGCCACTGGGCAGTCATGATTGGCTGACAGTTCTTTTATAGAATTCCTTATTATAGGCAGGTCCCGTCATGCAGAGGTAAGGTACTGACACTTGGGAGACAGGGCCTTATGTGACGACCCTGGGATCGGGCACCAAGACCAGCAGGGAGCAAGCCCATTGTGGAGGAGGAGGAGCTTGGCTCTAAGGGCAGGAGGGAAGAAGAACATGAGCTACTAGTAATTCCCATACCGCTACCATTTGACTGCCGAGTGGCACTGAAGTCAGCTGTTAAGGCAGCAGCATGCCTGCCCTCTTGGCAGAAGAAAGGTGCAGTGGTGACAACCCTCTTGGTGGGGGGGAGGGACCACAAGAAGAAAAAAAATGAATAAAAATAAAATTCGTATTTTACCTTCTGCTGTGAGCAGCTTAGTTATCCACCACGCTCATCTGGCTGCCAGCCCAGGCACAACCAAATGGTTCCATGTCATCCTCCAGATTGCGCCTCCTAAGCTCCAATCATGTGCCCCCAACTAGGAAGGCATCCTTCTGCAGGATTGGTTGAAAGTGTAGAGACGTCTGGACTGTCGGTGGACCACTGGTACATGGGTGGGTGGGTGCCAAGCCATAAATTCCAGCGAAATAAATCCTCCTATGCCTTTGCCAATTGTATTCCCTGTAGGTGCTCCTAGTTCTCTTGTTCTTATCACTGCCTCATCTATGCTTGACCTTTGCACTGGGAAAGGGCATGCAGCAGACACTGCTCCTAGAAACTGCAGAACAATGGGTGCCCAAACATCTGAGAATACTGATGAAAACCTAGTGGAAGCCATATTAAAAGGCACGCTCCTTTTAAAACAAACGCTAAGGCAGACTCAAAATGTGGAAAAAGGATAACAATGAAGACACAGCATAATCTAAAACAGAATAAAAGGTGCATGTACATAATTATTCCCTGTAACAGTTGGGGCTGGAAAATAAACAGTTTGTGGCCCCAAATTCAAATATCTACTGAATATTCGCATTAAGCTGTTTGCACAGGGCACACTTCTGATCTTCATCCCTGAGGGGGCTGCCCATGTTGGCAGCCATGGCAATGAGTTTGCCCTTTGCTCACCAATAAATTTGCACTTTTGCCTTACACAGCTTTTGTTTGTGTGAGCATTTGTCCTCCCTCGAGTGCCACCTACATGGGTTCGTACATGCTGCTCCCTAGGAGGGCCTCACCAACAACATTTCTAGCGATTATGGTGCACTGTTCTTCACTCAGACAATAAGAAGCATTTGCTTATGCTGCAATGTAGGAATTATGATAAAAGCAACAGTTGAATTCAGCTTCCCCCAAAATATATAGGGTACAAATATGTATAGGGTCAACAAAAGCTAAATAAATAAATACAATTCTGCAATACACCATGGTTAAGCACAACTGCAGGGTGCTCACACACTGAATTAGCAGACCTATCTCTGATACAAGAGCTGAGCATATGGGCAGCGTTACTTACCAAGACATCGAGTTTGTGATCCCAACAGTTGTTTTCAACAAGCCGTACCGAATATAACTTCTTATCGTCTTTAAACTGTATCCTTTTATTCTCCTGCGCTACATCCAGCTCCATGGTATAATCGATGTAGGACAGCTGAATCCCTGAGCAGCGGAGAAAGCAAGTTCTACATTCAGTTGAGAACACAGCTTACGAATAATGTCAGGGGGGCTCTCTAGCCCCTGTTGCCCACAACACTTCCCGTGCCCTGATTTATTTGGAGATTGGTAACTGGGAGAGGCATACTCAGCTAAGTCTTGTTTCCCTCTGTGACTCGGGGGCAAGGTGAGAGAACTGGTACTAAATAAGCAACATGATATTAAACAACAGTAGCAATGCTTTGCCTGTTTCCTTCCTAAGACTGTAGACTCAGGTGCATAAAGTGTTGAAGGGAGATCAAACATCATTTATACAATGTACATTTAATACTGCTGCGCTAAGTTAAAAGCGCTGTCTCAAACACAGAATTCCAGCTATCTAGATACATTTTTTATCTTGCTAGTAGGGCACGTCACATCCATTTATCCTTACAGTGTGGTACGTCACTCAGTATCTCCAGCTGAGCGCTCTGCCTCACTCTCTGTGTAACCGCTACAGCTGCTGTTTTAACATTGTTTTTAAAATAGCACTAATGTACATTGTATAAACTGCATATGTGATGGGCAGTGATGAGATATTGTTTTTATCTTCGTCGTGGTCAGTGATTTCTTGTACTCTCAGTCGTGGCTTTGCCACTTGTAAGGGTCAAGTGGTTGCTGACTGCTCATGAAGATAAAAATGCTGTCTTATCCTCACACATCACAAATTCCCCTATTTATCCTGCGGCAAAGAGGCAGTGGAAACAGACCCCGTCCCCAGCCCTCCCTAATACTGAATCAGGTAAACTTTCCATCTTCAGGGTCCCCGGTTTGCATAATTTCCATGTGCAGCATAACTCTGGAGTTGTTCTACTCACAGCTATGCCTTGTGCAAGAATTTGGGATTTTTGTATGCATATATAACTATTGAGGCATTATTACACTCTTTAAGAGTGTCACCTAACATGTCTGTGGGGTGAGAGGCCACAAACCTAAGATGAGCTTTTCCGATACCCTAAAACATGCAGGGACACTCTTGAAAAGTGCAGATGTCTAAATGTCTGTATTAATCATTTTTAAATTGACCAATTTACAAAATATGAATAAATGCCCCCTCCCAAATTCTTTTTTTTTTTTTTTTTTTATATATAGCTATTTGGTCCTCGCTGCCTCCTCCCGCCAACTGGCAACGGGGAAAAAGGGGTATTTTCATTACAGGTTTTCTCACTTTGCCCCCCAGGCCCAGCACATGGCCATGGGAGCGTGTGGAGGCACGCATGCACCTCGTGGTGCCAGCTCAGCCCTTCCACAACTGTTTGCCGCTCCCTCTCCGCCTACACTACCCACCGGACCTCCACCAGGTGGGAGCGGAACTACAGGGGGCGCCAACCCACCCTCGGGAGAGGACAGCTGCCCATTGGCATGCTCTATCCTTTTCCACTGTCCCCCCCCCCCCATGTTGGCACCCTGACGACCCGAAGTCGTTCCCGAACCCAGGTTGCCAGCATAGCGCAAGGTAAGTTGCCCAGCGCCTCAACCCTATGTGCCACTGGACTGGCCCCCCCTTCCCAAATTGTTAAACAGATTAAGAACAATCCACTTTGGGCCACCTGATCACCCAGTGGATAGCCTATTGTGCTCCTGTGCTGGTGACCCAGGTTCAGGAACGGACATGGAGAGCTGCCTTAGGTAACCAAGGGGGATGAGGTGGCATTGCTCCATGGCAGTGCTCCAAGCCAAGAAGGCGGTCACTGTGGTTCTGCCACCACAGCAACCTCTGCAGCGGGCCGGGGAGCTTGCCTTCTATGCGTGGTGTCACTGGGCGAGTGTAAGGGAGGGGATTGTTCAACCAGGAGCGGCACACTAAGCTGGAGCTCGTTTCCAGATGCGACCTGGGAGCACAAGGAGGTTAAGTGACTTGCTCAGGGTCACACAGTCTGCAAGTGGAAGCTGTGGGATTCAAACCCAGGTCTGGTCTGCTGGATGTCACCAGATTTGCAGCTCAGAGCCTTAGACCACTGCGCTATACTGCCTCCTTTGCAGTGCACTGCTCAGCGTCAGTGGAAGGTGAGAGGATGTAGGGGATGAAGCAAACATGGAAAAATCCCACATCTCCCAGGCCACCCAGGCCTCTTCTGGTGGATCCCCATGAGCTTAGACAATGGAGGGAGCAGCAGATGGGACTAACAGGTCACTGAGCACTAGTCCAAAGATAGATGGAGGTGGTCCAAGGAACAAACAGCTAAAACAGTACAAAAAAAAGAAATCCAGTTTTTCAAAATGCGTGCGGGATGACCTCTTAGGGTTTCAAGAAGTCCTGATGAGCAGGTAACACTAATGTAGAAGTGATCAGGTGAACCAGCACCAACAATTTATAATAAATTTTCACACTTTGCCATGTTTTTCTGTTTCATCCCTGACCATCCCCACTCCTCCTTCTATGACTCCCCATTTCCTTCTCTCTGGGGAATAGTCAGCACAAACAACCCCACACCCAAGTGTGGGTTTCATCCCAACTTGCACTTTGCATTTTCCTCTGAGACTGTACTTAGCACTGGGAAGACAGTGGGACTAGCAAATAAAAGATTAGAACTTAAAAAACTCAACATGCACTGCAGGCTATTCAATCTTCCACCACTGCAGCCCACCTCTAATGTCAGCTGCAAGGAATTATGGGATTTGCAGTTACAGAAAATGTCAGCTTGGAAGTTAACAGAATCAGCCTGATACACTGTACTACACTATGGTAAGCAGTAAGTAAAAAAATGTTTTTGCAAACAAAGAGCCCTGCACATTAAGCATATTCCAGCTCTACACACCTTTAATGTAGCACAGAGTCAGGATATGTATATCCTGGGTGTCCTAGATACACCTGCAAAATCACTAACGGTGTGTACCTGCTTTGCACCGCTGCCCAGGACTGTGTGTGGGATCCTGCGCAACCATGTAGACTGGTCCAGGCAGGGGTGGGGAGTGTTGTGCCCGTGAAAGCCCGGTGGAGCATGGCAAGCATGATGCTGTTTGTGCTCCGCTGGATCAGTGTCTGGGGGGAGGGAGGCACTTACTGGTATGCCAGCCATTGGGCTGCTGCAACGGCTTCATATCTATCTCTGACCAGAGCTTCTATGGCACCATGGTGCTCCGCAGCCATGGCACTTCCCTTTTTTTTAATTTAGTATGCTTTTTCCCGTCAGACAACTGGCCCCCATTGGTCCTGCCCATTCACCCAACCCCATCAACCACCTTCCCTGGAATTACCTCTCCTCCTTTGTCACCCTTGCTTACCCCTCCAGGGTGGGGCTGCCGTGAGGGGACACTACCTTCAGTGCAGACTTGGTTGGTGCCACAGAAGAAGAGGCCTGCAGTGGGCGTGGACATCTTCCTGCAGCAGTTCCGTGCGTCTCACTTTTTCTTCTCTGGGTGCCTATGGGAACTCCCGATGTGTGACATGCAAGTGTGCCCTGCGCATCAGAGCATGTTGGCATCCTTCCTCCCAGTTCCTCGTCTCTGTTTGCACAGCCAGCTGTGGTCACCCATGTGGTAGTAGTGAAGCTGAGACTGAACTCCCTCCCTCCCTCCTTGAGGTGGACAGTGTCCTCAGAGATGCTCAGCACACCTCCCCTGATAAGCCCTCCAATGAATTGACTCATTCCTAAACCCAGGTCATCAGCATCGCGAGTGGTAACACTACCGCTGCACTAGGGGACAGAGTCAGGCTGTAGGCACTGACTTTTGACACTGTATAATTTTTATAAATCTGTCGCGGACATGGCCACCATGTCCCATAATCCTCTACTTCTGCACAGTGGGGGATTCACAATGGGGCCCAGTCAGGGCTTCCAATTTTAAGCCCCCAATCCTACCCATGTCTGCCTCCCTGCTGTCCCCACCCCTCGCATAGAGCTATACAGCCACACTAGGGGCATCCACGCCCATTCAGGGAGGTGTGTATACCAGTCCCACACATCTCCCAGGGGCTAGTTACGTGGTGTGCATCTGCATAGCCTGGTATGTGCTCCTGACAGTGCGTACCAGGTCTATTAGTAAATAGAGCCCAAAGTGCACATTGGGACCAGCCCTACACTTGGGTGGGGGGCTTTTAATGTGGATTGTTTCCCTATAATGCTACCCCCTACCATACCATGCCTACCCTCCTCTGCTGTAGTCCCCAAACTACACCTCAGCTAGGGGATCAGAAGATGCAGGAAATGTCAGAAAGGTACACGTAGAGAGGACTATTTGCCTATTGTACGAGACATTAGCCTTACAGGACACCACACAACTGAATGCAACCCTTGCACTCTGATCAGGGTTTAGCATATGCATCAAGTGTAGTTTTTCTCACTGTAGCAGACTGGACCAGAAATGCAGGGGATCAAGCTCTAAGAACTTTCAGCTCTCAGCCCAATCACTTTTAGATAAATATGTAAACAAAATGAGGGGCTTTCTATAAAAAAAATACATTACAAACAGGAGGCTGTCATTTCCTGCCTGGCTTTTCTCCCCACTAGTCCCTCTCATGACACTGGGCATTCCTCGACAGGCAGCGTATGCACAAGGCAGCACTCCTGTGGAGGAGCAAGGCACCCCTGGCCCACTGCAGGAATTGCTGTGGCAGCAGAACCCAGCAAGTCTCATCCTGCCCGGGAGCACTGCCCTGTGGAAGTCCCTCCCCAACCAGCTCCCAAGTCCACTCCTGATGCCAGGTCCCCAGCATGGAGGCACAGGGCTTTTCCATTGAAGCACTGGGCCACCTGCTAGAGATTTTAATTATTTAATTTTTATCCCTTTGTCATCCTGGCAGCTGCTGATTGCACTTCAACCACAGGATGCATTTATGACATCATTCTAGAAAATGGTGAGGGAGCACAGCTGCCTGCTTTAGTAGCCTTCAGTGTATGTATGGATGGATGGCTGAGGCTCTGCTAGGGCCCCTTCTCCCCTGGTGGCTCCACAGCTTGGTTCCTCAGCGGCTGGAGGATAATATACTGCGAGATGATAGCATGTGGTTCCTCCATTCACACACCGCTCTGTGCTAATGTATAGGGACAGACAAACACTTCCACCAAAGTCATCAATGGGCTGCTTCTGCACTTGGGAATAGCAATTATTTTAAAACATGTATTAACAAATTTGGGAGGGTGAGAAGGCCTAAAATCACTCCCAGAGGAACTTCTGTGACTCTGTGAGAAAATCTTGGAAAAGCCAATTAAGTAAAGTAAAAGGCCCCAAACATAATTAAAAAAAGGTACTTGCACATGCTACAGCTTTAACCTCAAGAACAGATTTTCTAAAAACCACTTGACAGTGCAGAAGTTTTTCAAGAAGGTAGTTTATCTCAGTAGGAGAACTGACATATAGAAACAGTTGGGTAACGGGTCCAGCTAAGTTTTACATATCATACAGTTTATAACTATTGATCTTTTTAGGAAAACTTTACTGGTTACTCTTTGTATGTTTAATTTATATATACTTCTTGCAGTCCTGTCATGGGGTTGTTTTTCAGTAACTGCATTCGTATACACATTGTGACTCGTGATTTGATTTAAGAGCCATCTGCTGAAGTAGTTGTTATCTTTTAAGTCAATTTAATTTATATGCAGTGGAGTTCTTTGTATGTCTTCTGCACTAAGCACCTCTGACCCTTAGACTCTCTCTGCTAAAGGTGAAATAGTACTGTTAAGCTTCTCTGACATCATCTTCTGCTTTTTCAAATAATTATTTTAAACCAACAGGGATTTTTTCTGCATGATCTGGGTGCTAAAAGTATTGTTTTTTTTAAATAACTGTCACTATGCTTCTGACGAAGGACTTGTTGGTCTGAAAGCTAAAGCACTTTGTTCTTTTTGTTACCTCTATGTTGGTCCAATAAGAGGAATCAAATCATTTGCTTCTGAATCTATATAGAAACAAAGAAAGTGATGGCAGAAGGAGACCATATAGCCCACCGAGTCTGCCCATAGTCCCACCCCCTTTCCTTAACTGCTAATCAGTGTTATGGTACCTTTGTACCTATCCTAAGCATGTTTTAAACTTCCCACCATTTTGGCCCCCACCACTACCTGAGGAAGGCAGTTCCTTGCACCTACCACCATCTCGGTAAAGAAGAACTTGCATGCGTTACTTCTGAACCAGGCCCCCTTCCAGCTTCATGCTGTGTGCCCCCTAGTTCTTGTGTGATTTCTGATCTGGAACAGGTCCTGAACCTGCACCTTGTTTATTCCTTTTAGGAACTTGAAGGTCTCAATATTGTCTCCCCTCTCCCTCCGCTGCTCCAGGGAGTACATGTTCAGGTCATGCAGAGGCTCTTCATAAGTTTTGTTCTGTAGTCCGTAAATCATTTTTGTAGCTCTTCTTTGCACTGTTTCCAGTCTGTCACTATCCTTTTTAAGGTGTGGTCTCCAGAACTGTATGCTGTACTCCAGGTGTGGCCTCACTAGAGATCGACAGAGTGGCAGGACGACCTCCCTTTTTCTGCTAGTAATCCCCCTGCCTATGCAGTCCAACAACTATTTGCCAATAGGGCTGATTTCTCGCTTTGTTTCAACATCTTTAGATCATCTGTTATAATTATTCTCAGATCCCTTTCTTGTTTAGAGGATTCCAGTTGTACTCCACCTCCTAGGTAGTAATCCTCTCCTGGGTTAGCCCTTCCAAGGTGCATGACCTTGCATTTTTACGCATTAAAATGTAGTTGCCGCCAGCTCTGTGGCACCAGGCAATAGGAGATCACCTGGCATGCTGGTGACCCAGGCTCGCACCCAAGCCCAGGATGTCAGGAGCAGAGGCTGGCAGAGAGGGCTCAAAAGCATCCCTTGGATGCTCTCCTCCCATAGGGAGGGTTATGGAGGGCACCGCCCCATAGCAGCTCCTTGTGGACAGATCAGGCCTTGCATTTTGTGGCATGGGTGACCACACACCACCTGAGCAAGAAACAAGGACACCGCAGCATGCCTCCTAGGGGCAAGGAAACAGAATACAGGAAAATGGCTACCCATGCCTGCTGGATGATGGTGGTCTGCCTTCCCTGGCCGCTAAGCCAGGATGCCCCAGAGTAGACCCCACGCCGACCAAGATACGAGGGAGTACCAACAAGGGCATCTCAATCTCCCCTCCCAGATACTTTACCATGGGTAGAGGGGGCCCTCTTGATAACAGAATACATGGGGACAGTCAGCAGCAGAAAAGATCGATGGCAGAATGGCGGAGCAGTGGAGGGTGAGGACTTGGCTGCCAGAAGGAGTGGGCGGCCAGGTTGGAGGAAGGGGGCATAAACAAAGCATGCAAAAAAAAAAAAATTTAGTTGCCATGTTTTTGACCACTTTTCATATGGACATATTCCTCACAATGAGAGTTAAAGCACATTTTTCCTAATAGGGAGTAACACACCTTGAGTGTTTCAGCAGCTATTTGCTCTGCTCACTTAAAAGAAAAAAAGCAAGTTGCTGAGCATTGCCCTCTAGATGTGAGTGCTGTAACAAATGGGGCCCCCTGGTGTTGTGGGGTTGCAGCAGTAGCTTCAGGAAGGTTAGAAGCACAGCTACTGAGAATTTCCTTTAGTTAAATGGTTAGAGCTGTTGCCGTCAGGACTCTTCAGAGTCAATGGTTTGATTCCCATTATAAGGTTTGAGTCCACCCCACAGATTAATCAGACGTAAACTTCACTGCCTACGGTCATTTTTATGTTGCTTGCATGCATGTGCAAGAAACATAGTGCCATCATCCGAGTTTTCGGAGGTGTGGCACCCGTCTTCCAATTGTGTTTGCAGGCGCAGCACCAGTTCCCCAATCACTGCTGCAGCTGTCTATGACAGCAGTTGAAAATGCAGTGGTCATACAGTTGAAAGGGAAATCTCCGCTTCAATGAGCAGAGCTCCCCCCCTCCACACACACACACACACACACACGCGCTCACATACTGCGTGCTCATGTGCCTTCCCCCTCCCCCCCCACGCACACACTGTACGGCTGATGGGGGTGCCCAATCCCATCGGCTCCATGCCCCCCAAAGATCCAGCCACGCTGGGAGCCCACCCCAGCGTGGCAAACGTAGTTATGGCAGACAGGGTGCTCAACCCTGTCGACTCCAGCTCCCCAAACAGTCTTCCAGCTGCCATGCTGGAGCCCACCCCAGCGTGGCAAACATCCCTCGTCGTCTTACTAAAAAATAAACCTGTAAATACAAAAACTGCCTGCAGTGCTTCTCCTACCCTCCCACAACCCGCACTCCACCCACCGCGCACCCTGCCTCTCCACACCCCCATACTTACCTCTGACCTCGGCACGACGATCTTCGGTGGACCGGGAACACATCAGCACTCTTCAAAGCCGACCACTAACTGAGGAAATGCCGTAAGCTGTATAATGATAGATAGGGTTTTCAACTTTGCTGCATATCTCAGACATTTTTGGAATTTTGGCACCAAACTTTCAACATGGGGTTTTGGGACCCCTCCTCATTGTATTCTGTCACTGTCATGGCGTTAATTGGGCCCGAAGGGTGATTTCGCGGTCACTGCACTTAAAATCACCTTTCAGGGCCGATTAACAAATGACAGTGCCGCGATCATAAGGTGGGCTCTCAAAAGCCTATGTTACAAATCTGGTGAAAATTCCCCAAAATGACTGTTTCTGAGCGTCGTTGCACAGTTCCTACACACGTCGCATAGTTTGCAAATTTTCAATATTTTCACTCCAGATTTTCAACACTGGCATTTTACCACACCTCCTTATGAGCAGTACTGCTGTCATTTTTCACATCTCGCCCAAAATGTGTTTCCGGGCATGTAGCGCACAATGGCACAGTCATTGTGCGAAATCAATGTTCGGGACAGATTAAGAATATTACAGTCACACTGTTCATGAGCAGAAGTGTTAAAATGGCTATGTTAAAAATTTGGTGAAAAAATTCCCCAAAATTACTGTTTTATAAGCATTTGTTGTGCTGATCCTACGCACGCTCGTAAGTTCACGAATTTTCAATATTTTCAATCCAGATTTTCAACATTGCCATTTTACCACACCTCCTTATGAGTAGAACAGCTGTCATTTTTCACATCTCGCCCAAAACATGTTTCCGCCCATGTAGGGCACAATGGCGCAGTCGGTGTGTGAAATCAATGTATAGGACACATTAAGAAAATCACAGTGACACTGTTCATGAGCAGAGATCTTAAAATGGCTATGTTGAAAATTTGGTGAAACAATTCCTAAAAATGACTGTTTTTCGAGCGTGTGATGTACGGTTCCTCGCATGCTAAATGAAGTTCGCAAATGTTTTATATTTGCATCAGATTTTCAATATTGCCATTTTACCACACCTCCTTATGAGCAGTACAGCTGTCATTTTCACATGTTGCCCAAATGTGTTTCTGTGCATGAAGTAGCACAATGGCGATCTGTAAGCGAATCAATGTGTGGACAGATTAAGAAAATCACAGTGACACTGTTCATGAGCAGAGGTCTTAAAATGGCTATCTTGAAAATTTGGAGAAAAAATTCCCTTCAGACGTTCTGAAATGTTACTAATGAAGACATTGAACAGGACTGGCCCCAGGACTGATCCCTGCAGCAACCCACTGGTCACCCCCTCTGGCCACCTAGACTGCACACCATTTACCACAACTCTCTGCCTCCCATCTGTTAGCCAGTTTCTAACCCAGTTTATCACCCTTTCCCCCATGCCCAGCCTACCCAGATAGTTTATCAGCCTCCTATATGGGATGGTGTCAAAGGCTTTGCTGAAATCAAGGTAAGCGTTGTCCACTGCCCCACCCTGATTCATTTCTTTTGTCACCTAGTCAAAGAAATCAACCAGATTTGTCTGACATGATGTCCCCACTGTGAATCCATGTTGTCTATGGTCCTGGGCTCTGACGGCTCCAAGATGCCCCACTATCCTTTCTTTAAGCAATGTCTCCATGATCTTTCCCACTACTGAGGTGAGGCTGAACGGCCTATTGTTCCCTGCCTCCTCTCTGCTGCCAGACTTGTGTAGAGGGACCACATGTGCCCTCCTCCAATTCACTCATGTTTTTTTTTTTTTTTTCATCTTTATCCCTCTTTACTGCCTCCGGTGCCCCCTCCTTCCGTCCGCTCATGTCCCCCGGTACCTACCTTAGGGATCTGCCCTAGAGTGCCCATCCTCTCCTCGCACATTGGGGTCTGTCCTGTAGGTGGTCCGGTGGATCAGGTGGACTTCATCTGGGCTGCCGAGGGTGCTTCCGGTTTTCTCCTGATGTCCCCACTCCCCAGGACGCCTTGGCGCTAGGGACGACGTCCCCGAGTGGTAGCGTGCTTTACACACGAGACCCCGCGCGCCAGATGTCCTCCCTGGTCTGGAGCAGGCGGTTCTCACCTCTTCCCTCTCGCCGGTGCTTCACCGGCTATGGAAGGAATGCAGAGCGAATGCGCTTTGGTAACCCACCCTGAGGGAGGAAAGATCCGCTGGGACGCCGATCCTCCTCCCTCACGACTTCGGCCACCCGAGTCCGCTCCTCAACCCGAGTCGCCGGGCGCAGCGCGAGGTGTGGCGTCAGCGCTCAACCTCAGCACCACCGCCAATTCACTCATGTTGAATGACTCATTGAACATGGCTGCCAGAGGTACTTCTATCTCCCTTCACAGTTCTCTTAATATCCTTGGACGTATGCCATCTGGTTCCATCGCTTTGTCCACCTTCAATTTAGTGAGCTCCTGCAGGACTCTTTTGCCTTTGAATGGACTATTTTTTTTATTTATTTATTAAATTCTCGGATTACAAATACCTTTGAGCAGAAACTGCTCGTTTACAAAGGTTCCACGTCAAAGGATGAGGGTCAACATACATACAGAGGTAGTAAAAGAATGCACAGTAAACAACCAAAACAACTAAAAGAAAAAATAAAGATACTCAGTTATGAAATACTTTGAGATAATAGTCATATAACGAGCAGCTTGAGTAGACAGCTGGCTGCGGTGGCAATAAGAGAGAGAGAGGGCACCATAGGCAGTTAGTATTGCAGGCGTGCAACCGGGAGAGGAAGTTGGCAGGCTAATGGGCCACTGTCTGATGGTGGTGGAAAATGTCTTGTACCAGTGGAGATGCAAAGCAGGAAAGGAGTCACAAGGAAGGCCCGGTGCCAGAGGGAATGAGACTGGGAAAGGGCGGGCTGTGAGACATGAGTGAGCTGGGAGGTGTTTAGAGAGATCTCTGTTCAGAGAAGCAGTCACATTGAGTGGTAGAGGTGAGGTAAAGTTTGAGATTCCTTTTGAAGAGTCCAAGTGTAGTAGAGGAAAGTGCTTCTTTATTGAGGGAATTGAACCACTGAGCAGCTCTATAGATAAAGGACCGCTGACCCATGGAGGTACGACATCTAGGAACCTGAAAGGTTAGAGATTGGGCACCACGTGTTTGCTGAGTGCCACTGTCAGTTGTAAGGAGTGAGCTAACACCAGGTGGCATGAGACCGAGGAGAATCTTTTTGATAAGTAAGCAGGTCTGGTATTGTATTCTGCTGAGTAGGAGTAGCCAGCTGGCCTGTGCATAGAGGTCACAGGTGTGAGTTTGTCGAGGCGCATCCATTAGTAGTCTATAGACTTTGTTGAGAGAAACTGAAATCCTGCGGAGGGCACTTGTTGAGGCAGAGCCATAGATGGCAAGGCCGTAGTCAATGATAGAGGTGACAAAGCTGTAGATGGCTAGTTTAAGGGCATCCGCAGGCATACAGTGCTTGTGTTTGTGTAGTAGTCCAATCCGTATATTGGCGGTCTTGGCAACAGTGTCAATATGCCGAGTGTAGGAGAGGTACTATCAGGGTGATACCAAGGTACTTGAACTCCTTGACATGTTCGGAGTGGGTTCCCAGTGTGGTTCTTGATGGTGAGGGACAGAGAGTTGTGTCTGCTCCGTCGGTTACAGGACATGGCTTTAGTCTTGCTGTGGTTCAGGACAAGTTTATGAGAATTGAACCAGTCTTCGATGCGCTTGAAGTTGAGCTGCAGCTGGGATTCAAGGACTGTAATGTCATGGTGGCTGGAAAACAGGACTGCATCATCTGCATATAGTAATATTATTTGGTGGCGGGCACTGGGGAGATTGTTGATGAAGAGGGAGAAGAGTAGAGGGCCCAGAATAGACCCCTGGGGGGACTCCGGAGTGGACCGGTTTCTCATCCGAAGAGATCCTGCAATCCTTACGATCTGATCCAATTATCAAGGTAGCTGGTGAACCAAGGAAGGCATCACTGGAGATCACAATGGAGGACAGTTGCTTGAGCAGTAGGGGTGGTTAACTGTGTTGAATGCCTTGGTAAGGTCTATAAATACTGCCCCTCCACAATTCCCTTTGTCAAGCGTGGCATGGATGAAGGTTGTAAATTCCAGTAGTGCAGTGATGGTGCTGTGCCCTTTTCTGAAGCCATGCTGCTCTGGGCACTGTACATTGTACTTATCCAGGAATTCAACTAGTTGGTACGACACTATTCGCTCCAGCACTTTAGATAGTGGGGGGAAGGAGTGAGATAGGTCTGTAATTGGTGTAAAGTGGCCTATCTCCACTTTTGTGAACCAGTGTGACAGTGGCTTTCTTCCAGAGAGAGGGGAAATGGCCCAATCTAAGCGAGAGATTGAAGATCTTTGTAAGTGGTTCTAAGATTTCATCGTGGACTTGTGCCAGCAGTTTCAGGTCAAGGGAGTCACCACTGTACCCTTGTTTGCCGATGGCCTTTTGAATGTATTTTCTAGCTACTTGTGGTGGGACCGCCTTAAAAAAAAACTTTGGGGTTGTACATTCTAGTTGGGGGGGTAACTTGGGAGGAGCTGGAGGGGAGGTCGTTGAAAAAATTTGGTGGAAGGACACTGTCCAGGTTTGTAAATGCATTATTAAAAGTGCTGGTGATGGTACCTAGGTCGAGTGTAGGAGTGCCATGAAGGTTGAGCATAGTGGGTGGTGCTTTAGGATCCTTGCCTGTGAGTTCTTTCATGTTGTTCCAGAATTTTTTTCCCTGGCCCCAAGAGTTGGTCAGAGCCTCTTTGTAATAGCTGCGTTTAGCATTCCGTATTTTTCGAGTGCAATCATTTCTGGCTGCTTTGTATAATTGAATGTTTACTTGCGTTGGAGTTGCACGAGCACAATGCCACATTGTCCACCTCTTCACCCCCTTGGCAACTGCTGTGGCCCTTGCCCCTCCCACTCTTCTCTGAATACTGAACGGAAAAACACAGTGGATGTCTTGGGAGGAAGGCATGTGTAACCCCCAGGTGGCGCTATCCCAAGGGCTACTACCCCTGCCTGCTTGACTACTGACAGGTTGAGGGGCCTAGGTTCTATGGCGGGTGCCTCCACCCAGAGGTCAGGGTTTGTAGTGGTTAGACTGACTTGGTCACAGCCCTCTGGGACACTGTGACCCCCTTTGGTTCCCTTTAGTGGCTCACACAGTACACAGGAGTTACAGCCCCAGTACCCCACATATACACACTGTTCACTCATAAAGCACCACTTACCCTCGAGACTGATTCTGCAGCATGTCTCTGAGGACCCCCTGTAAAATAAGGTTAAACAACATACACAGCGAAATACAATACTGTTTCCATAAGTACCAACACCATAGACAGTATATAGTATAACAACAACAAATCTGATTTATTTAGGAGACAGTAACACAGGAGGGGGAAATCAGGTTAATTGGTGGCATAAAATCACAGGACTGTGCACACATACAGGGTCTGAAAAGTCACACTCTGGGTACCCAGGTTGGAGGGGAGCTAGCCAGGTCCGTTGCCCGGGGTTGGCCGGCAGGTGCAGATGGATAGGGCCCTGTAGAAGAAAATATATGCACAACACCCAATTGTAATCCGGAGCTGGATGGCTCAGTCCATGAAGCAGTGAAACAACAAGAATTAGATGACACACTTGTGATTGAAAACAGGCTGCAGGGGAATACCCTGATTTGTACTCAGAATACCCAAGCTGAGAACCGGATGGTGGATGTTCTCTGGATTGTCAGAAACAACAGGGCATGGAGACAAGGTCCTTGTGACTGGACCCCACTGCAGTTTATAGCAAACGGATTTAGTCCGAGACAAGCTGGGGTTTGCTTCCAGCTTCAACACACAGCATAGGGGATTGGAAATAGTGATTGCCCACAAGCACTACGCACATTCATATGTAAAAGGAAAGTACTATACCAGGCAGTCTGCTCCTCAGTCCTGATCACAATTACTGCAAAATACCCGGGAGCACACACAGCAGCTTCAGTTCCTGACAGACCGAGCACGATTCAGCAATTTCTTTAGTCTTTTACAGGGTGAGCCTGGTTTCCACTCTTCAGACTTCCTTCTTTCTCCTCACAAGTCAGATTCAGTCCGAACTGGCACTTGCAATGGCTGCAGGCCGAACCTCAGGGCCTCACATGCGCTTCCTATGCGAAACTATACACTGTAGAAGCACAGAGCTCCTTCTGTCTTCACTGTCACAACTGATCTGATCTTTCCAGTCACAGAGCAGGGCATTTCCTTTAGCTCCACACCATTCTGTTGGCCGGTTCGGCTGTCACTCACAATAAGACTCCTTCTGTTGGTGGAAAAAGGCGCCAAGGTTAAAACTACATTTCCCAGAGTCACTGCCCGTACAATCCCCTTGTGGCTGGCTCAAAATTGAGAGTCCAAGTTACGATTCGTCCACAGGCTCCATTTTAGGGTCTCCCTATCATCCTGATTGGTCCAAGTCAGCTATTCAGGACCAAAATGAAAGAGCTACACTGAAACAGTTTGTGCTGAAATGAAGACAGGTTAGATAAACTACATTTTCTCAGTCACTCTAAATGATTTCTGACAGTTATATCTTTCAACAAGGCTCCCTCTGCACATGTAGCGACGGCAGAGACGGAGCGAATTGACAGCAGCTCGGGTGAGATTCGAGCATTAAATACACAGTCCCCCCATACAAACTAATTAAGTCTGCAAGTAGACAGCTCTTAAAGAGACAATACATGGAGGCTCAAATAGCACTCACTTGGAACCACATTTAAACGGCTCAGACGCCAAACACCGCCCAGACTTGGAGCATTCAGGAAAGCTCCTGGAAGACTTTTGGAAACCCCCATTTGCAGGGGGGTTACACATGGAACTATCACTTCCAAATACCTAAACAGCACATACAAGCAAGGAACATTTGGCATTGACAAGTGCTTGTTAACTGCTGATGTACTACAAAGGACAGGATGCAAAATAAAAGGCAGTAATTACATATGTTGGTTGTGAACGATGACTGCTTTTCAAAGCACACTTTCACATCTATGATCACTGGAGTGGCATCCGATGATCTGGTAGGTGTCTGAGAAGAAAGTGGCACCTTCTCCGGAGAGAACTTCACCATAGTGTTAAAGGTAATTACAGGTCTGGATCTACAAAAGAGTAAAAATAGTTGTCAAATGGTGTGATAATAACCTTCAGTTTCACAAACTTTACTCGTTGCCACCCAATGGCCCACCGATAGCCCACTGTGTTACCATATGAGTGACCAGGGTTATAGCCCACTAGTAGCCCCCTGTGTTACCGTATAAGTGACCGGGGTTATGACACACTGGTAGCCTGCTGTGTTACTGTAGAAGCGACTGAGGTTATGAGGTTATGGCCAACTGGTAGCCTGCAGTGTTACTGTACAAGGGGTTATGGCCTACTGGTAGCCCACTGTGTTACTGTACAAGCGACCAGTAGCCCACTGTGTTACCATACAAGTGACCAGGGTTATGGCCCACTGCTAGCCCACTGTGTTACCGTACAAGAGACTGGGGTTATGGCCCACTGGTAGCCCACTGTGTTACCATATAAATGACCAGGGTTATGACCCACTGGTAGCCCGCTGTGTTACCATACAAGTGACCAGGTTTATGGTCCAGTGGTAGCCTGCTGTGTTACCACACAAGCGACTGGGGTTATGATCGACTGGTAGCCCACTGTTGTTACTGTACAAGCAAGTGGGGATATGGCCCACTGGTAGCCCACTGTATTACCATACAAGTGACCAGGGCTATGGCCACTGGTAACCCGCTGTGTTATAGTACAAGTGACCGGGGTTTAGGAGTGAGCCTGGGATGTTTGTAACCTGGTGACCATAATCAGGGAGTGCTGCTAGTGGCAGGGCATCCTTTACAGGGAAGGGGGGCTCTGTATTCCACTGCTGCAGCACACACACCCCGCAGCAGGACAAAGAGGTTTTCCTCCCACACAGTGGAAGCTGCGTGCATGCATATGAGGTAAGTCAGTAACACTACACGACTGTGGAGGTGGGAGGTGAGGTATAAAGTCTAGGCAACAATCTCCACTATTGCTGTTAGAATACAGAGCAGCTTTGCTATGATTTTTAGGGACTGGAGGGCATCCACAGACTCAAGTACAGCAATGAAAGTAGGATGAAAACCTCGATTTAAGGAGCTAGCCATCAGCACAGAAGCAGGGCTACTGGTTGCGATGTTGGCAATATCGGTTTGGTAATGAGCCTGAGGGGCTGAGTCATCGAGAGCTGGCCTGGGAGAAGGAGGATTGAACTTCCCCCAGACAGCTCCCTTCCCTCAGGATAGTAGGATTGCAACTTGCTGCCTGACTGCCACTGGGAAAAGGTAATGTGTGTGAATGCATCAGAAGGGAAAGGGCTGCCGACTGACTCCAGTACGCATGCCATGACGTGTCACTGAGTGCTGGCAACTAGGGAGGAAAAACTAGAGGAAACATTTCCCAGCCCTATCTGGCATCCCCCTCCCCCCCCACATTGCACAACCAACATAGCAGGTCACCCAGTACCATGTTTGGTTCAGAGCAAGTGGTAGTTAACTGGTAAGCCCATGAGAAGGTCAGTGACAGGGCTGGGAGGTGTTGCAGGGGACAGGGAAGGAGAAACAGATAATGGGGGAAAAAACCTGATTTAAACCACTTTACTCAGTCATCTCCACTACATTCCTCCCTCCCCCTTTTCACAATGGCTCCCCCCATCTCCCATCTTAATAATTAGGGCTACCAGAGCTGCACCCTACCTAAATCCCAGAAGGAAGGCAGGCGGCTGCCTTCACTATCAGTGAGTGCAAAGGCTGCTTCAAGATTGGCTGGCTGGATGTGCATGAATACCAGGTGGTCCACACTCTCCCTCTTCAAGAGCTGAGATCCTCATCTCTGAGATGTGCCCCCCCCCCCAGCTAGCTCCCTGGACCAGCTCTCCATTTCCCCATTTTAGTTTCCATGCAGAATTTTCATGCTTCTGGCCAACTTGCCTCCCCACTGGAGCCTCTTGCATCCTCAGAGCTCATCAGCTACCTACTTTCCTTCACACGGTGCCACGGGGAGCTGATGGAGGGGTGGTGCCCGAGAGTGCGGATGTCATCATCCCAATGGACCATTATTATTTTTCTACTGCTTTTCTTCTCCAGGTGCCCCCTGATCCCCCCCACATCTTGTGCGGTGCTGAGCATGCCTTGGTCAGCGTCAAGCATACACAGTGAGCCCCTGAGGAAGAAGAAGCTCCCTAGCCTCTGAAGTGGTCACTGTGGCAGAAAAGTGTGACACCGACCTCCTCGAGTCCGAGCTCTTTGCCACGTCCCACCCAACTTCTGTGACCATGTCCAAATCCAGGTTGCCATTACGGTAGCGCAACGTGCTGCTGCTGAACCACTGTTGGCAGGAAATGGCCCCATTTTAAACCTCGACCCTGTAGGTACCACTGGCACAGGGTGGACCCTTTCATGCCAGCAGGGACATTATGCTACATGGCTTTCTTCGTTGCTGTGCCATGCTAATACCCATCAGGCTTCTTTGGTAGGCTGCTAACCTAATACAGTGGTACCCGTGCTTGCTTAGTGGTGCAGTGAGAGTGCATTAAACTGTGACTCTGCCACTTCAGGGCTGGCATTTTGGGCAGGGGATTCTATCACAGAGTTCTCCCTGATGGCTGACCAAGGAAAGGCATTAACATCAGCTCTAAAGATGGTCACTCAGGGGCACCGTTATGACTCTTTTTAGAGTAAAATACTTTTATTGAGGATTTACATTTCAAATGACTCATAGTACAAGTTGTACTCATGTTAAGATACAGTTTCTATCTGAGAGTAAGCAATAGCCGTACACATAGTACACTGATTGCATGAAAGGGAAACACTTTTTCTTTTTTTTACTTTCTCTTTCTCCCCCCAACATCCCCCCAGCTCCGACTTCCTCGGGAACCCAAGGAGTCATCCCTCTGCTGTCCGCCTTACCTAATCTGCCCCATCACCCCATGGAGCCATGGTTTAGCCCCTCCTGGGTAGGAATGAGTTGGGGCCCCCAAGCACCCCAAACTTTCTGGTTTCGTCAGTCAGAGGGCAACCAGGCAGGCAGCAGCACATCAAAGGCAAGCTCCAGGGCTCTGTCTCCTTTAGAGCTGGAAGACATTTTCTGTGTTTCTGTGGATGTTGTGAGTGCCTTTGACGTCAAGGTGCGAGCTCTGACATCAGTGATGTGCTTCCCTAACTAGCCTCAGAGGAGTGTTGATCCCCCCCGACCTTCGTCCAAGGCCAATCAGGCCCTGAGGAGGCCGACGTAATGCTAAGCCTCTGGCCTCCACCACAGGTCAGCATACGCCAGGCTGTTTCCCTACCTTCCCCTCCCTGAGAAGGTGAGCCATCGTGGGACGCTCAAGCCTACTTCCCCAGGCTGGCCCTCCAGCGACCCGAGTCCACTCCCGAACCTGGGTTGCCGGCAAAAATCCAACCGCTGTGCCGACTTTTTTCTCACCCCACTTCCACTGCAAACTGGAAAAGTACTTTTTTTCTATGGCATACCTTAAAGAGACCAGACTGCTTTGTATTTATGAGTGAGAAGCTTTGCCCATAGTGTGCTTT
The DNA here is from genome assembly GCA_016271365.2 of Neoceratodus forsteri. Lineage (NCBI taxonomy): Eukaryota > Metazoa > Chordata > Ceratodontiformes > Ceratodontidae > Neoceratodus > Neoceratodus forsteri. Next base: position 162,337,021 of record JADMNL010000030.1, on the reverse strand, counting down.
CTTCAAACTCATGAATAATATTAAATGTACTGACCACTGAGCTATGGATTGAAGGGAATCTGTCATCCAGGTTTACATTATAGCCTTCTATGCAATAGCAAGCACTGAATTCCACACTGCATCCAGATCTCCCTGCCTCAGTACAAGATGTCCCCCCAACTCCCAGGAGTAAGAGCAAGGGATCTCTGTCAATTATTGCCTGTAGCATCCATTGTGTAAGTGATTTCACCTCATGCCATAAGGGAGCTCACTATATTGGTACAACATAATACAAGTCAGACTCTTCAAGCCTCAGACCTGGAAGCCTCCCCCACCCATGGGGTGTCCCATCCTAGTTGCCATGTCCTGATTCATCTGTTTGCTTTTATATCAGACTGACTATGGGTGAAGACTCAAGACACATACCGCAATACTGTAACATGTCCATATGCTCCCACTGCAATATCGATCAAACCATCAGATGTGAGATCAAAGCCACCATCGATGGACTGTCCGAAGTACATCAGACCTGAGTGAACATCTGCTGCTTTTATGCGCTGAAAGAATGTACAATAAGTTAGGGTCATTTTACCTGCTGTGCAAGCCATATGTTTTGAAATGTTTAAAACATGATCTTCCAGACTTTCAGCACTTCAAAAAGGACAGGGATGTCAGGTTTCAATCCATAAATCCTCTGTAGGCCTAATATTTGTGAAGTTCAGGGGGTGGTTTGGATGTGAGGAAGGTAGGAAAATGAAGAGCAGCTTCCAGTCCTTGCAAAGTTCATAGTTTCCTACCACCTTTGCTGGTCTCCACATGGGACTGTTGGAAATCCCACCCTCAAAAAGGGTACCACCAAAAATCCCCACCCTGACAGCCCAAGTTAATCCCAAAGTCAGCCACACCTCTTGAAAAAACTAACACCCTAGTCTGCAACCAGCTTCTGCCAAAGGGTGCAAGCCGCATGCTTTGAGTGACTGCAAGTGCTGTACATCCCCCATAACTAGCCTATGCTGGTGTGTAAGAAAGAAAGGGAACATTGTTTAACCAGGAGTAGCACACTAAGCTGAAACTTGTTTCTAGATGTAACCTGGGAACACAAGGAAGTTAAGTGACTTGCTCAGGATCACACAGTATGCACCTAGGTGGCTGTGGGATTCAAACCCAGGTCTCCAGATTTGCAGCTCAGAGCCTTAACACACTGTAGTATTCTCCCTCCTTCAAGCAGCAGAAGAAACACGGAAAAGACATGGAAAGTGAGTGCTCTGTTCAATGTAAATTAAATAGTATAAAAACAGTAAACCACTGCTATTTTTGAGAAAAATGTGGTTTAGTAGCTGACTTAGAGAAAAAATAAAATGGTAGACAGCAAGGATATTCTCTGGTTCCTGGGAGTCAATCGGGAGCTGGAAAAACTGCAAATTACTGTAAAGCCTAGCTAAGCAGAGCAATTGAAAAACTAAGAAACACTTTATAAACTACCAAAAATAAGAAACCTGACTGGAGAACCAGCCAATATCAGAGTTCACTATGAGGTGACTGCTCTCTTCAGGCAGAGAAACAGATCTGAACAATGGCCAGTGGAACGTGGATGCAGAGTTTGAACCTACATTCCAAATTAAAAGATTTGCAAAGGTTCTATCTCCAGGTAGCATTCTCAGCCGAGATGACTGCATAAAGTGTAATCATTTAAATGAGGAATTCCTGGGGTTAAAACTGCACAGCAAAACAACAAAAACGGCAACAGTCTGCAGTACAGTTGCCTACAAGAGTTGCTTCTGAAGAAGTGCAAAACTGGAGGGGGGAGCACCCCACTGTCAACACGACTTTGCACTTGAACAATGTAAGTTGTCTTTAAAGGTAACTTATTAAAATCATTGCAAACAACTGCACTGATGGTTGTTGCCATGTTTGTTTTGCTGTGCTGGTGTGTGCCACGGAGAGGGAAGCAAGAACACGGAGCTTAATGATCACCTCATACTGCACAATATGGCTTGCAATGTCTGCAGCAATCTATAGTTTTAGGGATGGCCCATATTAATTAAAATCTAGGCTAGCATAGTCCCTTCCCCCTTCCTAACTCATACTGCAAAGGCACTACATTCATTGGTTACTCTCATGATGCCCCCAACCGGTTGTGTAACTTCACTGAACTGTTTTGGGCCTTTAGCACACACTCAAGGAGGCTCTTTTAAACCCCACTTTTCCGCTTACACAGTACAGAACTGAGTGGCACAATTTGCCTCCGTTGTCCACCTTTTCCTCCACAATGACTCCCTTCCTTTATGAAAAGAGCTCCTCTACACCATTTTCTGTGAGGGTTATCCCTTAATAATAGTCTGTAGACCTCTGTTTTGGTGTGTAACCACCCAGTCCCCTGGGGTTACTAAAATCCCATCAGTGTTAGACTAGGAAGGTTTCTGGGCAGTCTGTAGGGAGTTGTTAAAAACTTCTTACAACATGACATAATCGTTTACTCAGCTAGCTTGAGAAGAGAATGGATTATGTCATTTAGAACTCTCACAGCAGCCTGAGTCACTTTGGAATTAGCTGCCTGGGGTTAGCTTTAGAATGTTGAGACTGGAGTAGTCAGTTTGAGAAGTCAGAGGGAGTGAGCAGTGTGAGCAGCAGTGCTCTGAGGTAGAGGTGCCTGCCAGCCTGTCCTGAGGCTGGGTGAAGGACATCTGGTCATTTTCTCACCCTAGTGAGTGAAAATAGCAGCAGTACCACAGGAAGTGGTGGAGACCATTGCCAGCAGGACCCCTGTGGGTCAAGTCTTATAGAGAGAATGGGACTGATAAATTCAGTGTTTCCAAGGGGCACTCCTCTGAGGAACAAGAAGAGCGTGTTCAGCTGCCCAGTGTCAGAGATAAAGCAGCGGGATGAAGACAGGGAGGCATACCAAACTTCCCTAAGGGAAGCAGGGAAGGCAATAAGGCAGACAAAGGCCCAAACCGAGAAAACACTAGCACAAACAGTAAAAGAAGGTGACAAGACTTTCTATAGATACATTAGTGAAAGGAAAAAGTCCAGAGGGGGTATTGCTAAGATCAAAGGGGATAAGGGGGCTTGTGAGGAGGAGGACCATGTAAAAGCATCTATCCTAAATAGACACTCTTGCTCAGTATTTACTGAAGATAAGGTAGGGCAGGGCCCACAGCTCAGCACCATGGACGCAGGGGGGAGGGAGGTGTGCACTAGTCCCTTCACAAAATAAAGGGTCCTACAAGAGCTCGATATGCTCAGGGTGGACAAGGCAATGGGGCTTGATGGCATACATCCCCAGGGTACTAAAGAAGCTGAGGGTGGAACTAGCAGAGCCATTATCAGAACTGTTTAGTGAGTCTCTGAGCACAGGAGAGGTCCCAGAAGAGTGGAGAAGGGCTCATGTGATTCTGCTCCACAAGAGTGGTAGCAGGGAGGAGGCAGGGAACTACAGACCAGTCAGTCTTACCTCAGTAGTGGGCAAGATTATGGAGGCACTCCTTAAGGAAAGGAGAGTGCAACACCTGGAATCCATAGGAGCACAGGATCCAAGACAGCATGGGTTTACAAAAGGAAGGTCCTGTCAAACTAATCTCATAGATTTCTTTGACTGGGTAACCAGAGTGGTGGACCAAGGGGGAGCAGTTGATGTCGCTTACCTTGACTTCAGCAAAGCTTTCGATACTGTTCCACATAGAAGATTGATTAATAAGCTGGGTAGGCTCGGGGTGGGTCAGAAGTTGGTCAACTGGGTGGCAAACTGGTTGACGGGCAGAAAACAGAGAGTGGTGGTAAACGGTATATATTCAGAAGACATGCAAGTCACAAGTGGGGTACCTCAGGGATCCTCTTCAATATCTTCATTAGTGACATTGCAGATGGAATGGAGGGTAAGGTTTGTCTGTTTGCAGATGACACCAAGCTCTGCAACAGAGTAGATGATCCAGATGGGGTGGGCAGAATGAGAAGAGAGCTGGATAAACTAGCAAAATGGTCGGGAGAGTGGCAACTGGGGATTAACACAAAGAAGTGCAAGATCATGCACATAAGGAAGAAAAACCCTGAAGCCACCTATAGGCTGGGAGGGGAGTTGCTGGCAGTCACAAGGGAAGAAAGAGACTCGGGCATCATCATCACTGATGTCCTGAAATCATCCAAGCAGACCACTAAAGCAGTAGGTAAGGCTAAAGGGATGTTGAGGTGTATTAGCACTGGTATCAAAAGTCGGAAGAGGGAGGTAAAAATCCCTCTTTACAAGACACTGGTTAGGTCCCATCTAGAGTACTGCATGCAGTACTGGAGGCCACACTTTAACAAGGACATTAACCAAATTGAGGCAGTCCAGAGAAGAGCTACCAAAATGGTGCAGGGACTGCATCAGAAAACATATGAGGACAGATTAACGGAGCTGAATATGTATACCCTAGAGCAAAGGAGGGAGAGAGGTGATATGATCGAAACATTCAAACACCTTAAGGGCATTAACAAGGTGAAAGAGTCTAACATGTTTCAATATAAGAAAAATAGCAGGACAAGAGGACACAGCATGAGATTAGAGAGAGGCCGATTAAGGGGTAATGTGAGAAAGTTCTTTTTCAGAGAAAGGGTGGTGGATGCATGGAACGACCTACCTCAGGAAGTGGTGTATATGAATACAGTGCAGGGCTTCAAACAGGCATGGGCTAGGCATAAGGGAGCAATACAGATGAGTATGAATAGATAAGCCATTAACAGAGCAAAGGTCGATGGCACATTCATGAGGCAGAAAAAGAAAGGGGCAGACTGGATGGGCTTTGCGGTTCTTATCTGCCACCACGTCTGTGTTTCTTTGGAGAAGCAACAGGGAGAAGTGTGTTTTCTCCGCCAGTCTGATGTCTATAACAAGGGACAAAAAAAATGTGAGGACAGAAATAGAGGCTAGTTCTTTTTGGGAGTCATCTGGTAGTGTATGTGTCCAGAGACAAGGCCAGAGTACACAACTCAGGGCCCCAGCCTCACCACTACTATGTGTTGAATGTAAATTAAAAGTGTGGATGCTTTTAGCAATCTGGTGAGATTGGAGGATCCGATTTGTGTAACTCCAAAGGGATGGCAGAGACTGGCTGGGGCTAGGGTGGGCATACCCTCACCTGAAATTCCAGTCAGGGCTAACTGGTCACCGGAAGGCCACACGTTTATCTTGCATATGTTAACAAAGCCCATCAGGTCAGGAGGATGTAATATTTTAAGGTGTGTGGCAATCCCCACATAACATGCTTAGAGAAAAGAAAAGTTAAATATGACCTGTGTGGCAACCCCCACGTAACAGACACTTTTGGGAAAAGGATGTTCTTGTAGATCCCTAGTACAGAGGGATAGACGGGTCATAGTTTGGGACAAAAAAAATGTGCAAAGCCCAAGAAATATGTTGTTCTGGAAAAGAAGAGTACAGTACTTGTGTGCTCCTGTAATGTACAGTTTCAAACCTGGGGGACGACTGCATTCTGTTTTTTCTATCTGTGTCAGACTAAAGCCATACTGTACAATCCCATCTCCCGTATTGGATATTCCATCTGTCCTTTCCAGTGTGAACTTGTTCATGGGTCCCATCAGAAGTTAGACCTAGTATACCCCTAGCACCTCTCTTCAAGAACTCAGTGGGCTGGATATTCAGACTGCGCCAGGCAGGGGCGCAAGCCTGGGTGCAGCTCAACTGGGATGTGCCAGGGCATGGCCTAGGTGATAGTCAACGGTGTTGCGCCATGGCCCAGCACCGTTGAATATGACACCGTCGCCGCCCGAATGTAATTCCATTCACATATTGGGACTGTGTAGTACAGTACGGTTTGCACGCCCATTGGCCCACGCAGTGGACCAGTGGACGTACAGCCATACTGTATGCTGTCAGTCGGCGGGCGGCTTGCGGTTGGGTAGCTGCCACCCGCCACTGACTGGGGGGGGAGTGGGGTGGCGGGTCTCAGTGGGCGGGTGGTACCGCTGGACCACCAGAGATATATCTTCGTTTACGGAGCCCCCAGGGATTCATTTATATTTACTAAGCCTGCGATTGGGCTGGGATTTGTCCACTGGACCACCAGGTATTCATTTATATTTACTAAGCCCGCGATCGGGCTGGGATTCAGTCCATTGGACCACCAGGGATTCATTTATATTTACTAAGCCCATGATCGGGCTGGGATTCGGTCCACTGGACCACCAGGGATACATTTATTTTTACTATGCCCGTGATCGGGCTGGGGGGCAGGTCCACTGGACCACCAGGGATACAGTTATTTTTACTATGCCCATGATTGGGCTGGAGGGCAGGTCCACTGGACCACCAGGGATACAGTTATTTTAACTAAGCCCATGATCGGGCAGGGGAGCAGGTCCACTGGACCACCAGAGGATTTCAATATTTACAGAGCCCGCGATCGGGCATGGGGGCGACGTCCGGCCTGTGACTCGGGAGGTCGGGTGGCCACCCACAGCAGGCGGCTGCCGTGTTGCACCCAGCAATATGGTGGCTGGCCTGTGGGTGTCCCCTAACTTGTTCCTTTTTTTTTGGGCACATCTTTGTGCCCCCCTGTGCGGCACAAGGCGGGTATGTGCCTGCATATGCACCGCATCCGGGCTGAATATCGGATGTGCCGAATATGCATTACACGCCAGACTTGTGTCTATACATTACTTCGTGTGCTCTGGCAGATCAGGATTTGTACTGGCGCAACATCAACTTTTGAATATCGTGCGGGGCTCATCAGTGGGTTGCACATGGTGCAACACTGTTGTGTCATGCGCAACCCCTTTGAATATCCTGGCCAGTGTAAATATTAATGTTATTTTGTGCCCTAACCCCCGACCTCTTAGATGCCGAGCCAGGTATTTGCCCTAGTGCTGGGGTGATGCCTATTATATGCCAACTTATGGTTTGTAGCCTTGTCTGTGGTACAACATTGGGGGGGGGGGGTCCTGGTTTCAAGATGACGCTCTTGGCTGGGTTAAGGGTTGCAGGTGTCCCAGTCATCCTCCCCCCAACCGGGTCTCTGTAAGTGCCACTAAGTCCTAGCATCACACCCTCAAGCGCACCTATTTTCCTGGATTCATTCCCCATATTGGCCTGCATGCAGGTGAGAAGAATATTTGCCCCTGTATGGCTCATCATTCCCCTTGTGGATCTCCACTCTTGCTGCTCCCTGCTCTGCTATCCTTCTCTCAGTGATCTCATATCTGTCTCCTGCATTTTGGAAACCCTTGCATCAACTCTCTCTGCTCAATGTTCTAGCTTAACTGCCCCATGCATTCTCCTGATCAGCACCCCCTTTCTCCTGGCACAGGTTCTTACCATGATTGAAGTATGCATGTCCCCTGCCCCAGATGGCCCTCCAGTTAGCCAGAAAAATGAACTCTCCCTCCTATACCAAACCCTTAGCTAAGCATTTGCCTGTTTAGTGGTCCACTGCTGATCCTCATGAGCCTTCGGGACCAGAAGAATCTCAGGAACAGCCACCCTGGATACCTTTTCCTTCAGAAATATCCCTAATTCCATGAATGACTTCCCCATGTCCTAGGGACTTGTGCACCAGATGTCATTCATGCCAGCATTGATAACAATGTTCTGCTCCTCTATCTAGTTGCATTGCTAGACCCTGGATAGCACTAATTTATCCTGCACTCCAGGCAGGCAAACCACCCCTCCCGAGATACCATCCCTGTACAGCAATGCCCCTTCCACCCCACCATCTGCCCTAATGATGAAGTCACTAATTACTGCTATGTTCTTGTTGTTCCACCCAGCCTTTTCCCTCCTCATCCTTGGCAGGTTGGTGTCCAGCTGCCTGGATTACTACACAAGCCCTCAATGACCTGTTGACCCCTTTAATCTAGTTGGTCAGATGCTGATACCTATAGCTGGTGTCCACTGATGATGGTGCTCCTTTATGAACATGCCTTCTACAATCCTTCTCTATTTGGATCCCACCCCATCTCTTCTACTGGTGATCATAGTCCATATCTCCTCCTCCCCACCCTACCTGACCCAGTTAGTCATCCATCACCTGGCCTAGTCTCCTATCCTCCCATCTACCTCAGCTTCCTGGTCACTTTCTTGCCCTCTGCATTTGTGCCTTTAACTGCCACTTAAGCCTGGCAACGTGCCTCTTGAGAGTGTTGACTGTCCTGCAGTGACCGAAGATGCATCCCCCTATACTCAGTAGGCAGAATGGTGTACCTAACATAGCCCTGGCAACATACCAGAAGTGCATCCTTCCCAGTATACTGAACCCTAAACCCTAGTCTCCCACTTACCCTTCAGTGTCCCCATCTCATCTACCAACCTTCCTCTACGTGCTTCCGCAGTACAGTTAGTTGCCATTCTAAGCTGCCAAATAAAAATTACATACTCATCATAATTGTTGATCTTCTTGGACCTTCACCATTGATTCACAGTGACGGGTTCTCAGCTGGAGGTGCCAGGACTCTGCGGGAGCCAAAAACCTTCAGGAGGGCCAGCACCGAGGTAGGAATGTGTGCATGGCACGGCACCATGAGAGCTAGTCTCACACTGCATAGCCTTTATCAACAATGGCCCCCAACTGCCTCAGTACCTTTTTTACCAAGGAGGTGCAGTGTACTGTAAGTAAGTAAATACTTAAGCTAACAAAGGTACAACATAATCCTTGAGACCCATGTAAGAAGGGTCAACAACAACAAGAATAATGTCTTCACAACCTACCCAAACAAGGGAGTGAAGACCAAAGTAGAGAGGAGTGAGCCTGAGGGATGGTAGGTGTGAATCACTGTGAAGATGTCCAAGAAGATTAACAATTACAGTGAGTATGTCATTTTTTTATCTTCCGGGACTGTATCTCCACCATTGATTCACACTGATGGGTTTGAGTACCAAGCTCAGGCAATAAAATCCTGAGGCAAGGTGACAGGAACCGGAGCTGACTCAGGACAAGAGTCCATTCAGGACTGTCCTGCTAAATGAGGCATGCTAACAGCCACTACTACTTAGTAAGTGGGGAACTGATAGCAGTATGGAAAATAATCTCAGTTGGTTTTTAGTAGGCCATAGCCCATAGCTTTATAACTTGCCCTAGGTTTATCTTTTTGTTATTTTATTGATATTTTCTTCCAGGGGCTCCAGTCGGCATTGACATCCCGACCGACACCTTAGCCCTGACACCCGACATCAGGCCATCCTCTTCATTATCCCCATGGATTATCCCCTGTGGCGGGGTGGTGAGGAGCTACCCAGCTCAACCCACCGGAGCAGGATCCAGATAAGGAGGTGCCATTTGGATCAGGCAGCGGGGGTCAGAAGCTCATGCCACCCGACCGGAGCCCATTTTCCAATTTTTCCTCCTTGCGGAGTGCGGCCGTACAATGACGTCTAGGCACGTAGCCGACATCTGCTGCACTCTGCCCCCTCCCTTGCTACACCGCTCTTGTAGCACCCATGGTCATTACCAGGGGCCGTTGCAGAGCGGTGGGACCCTGGATCCTTCCCCGGGATAGGAGAGCAGTCCTACGGATGCTCCATCCTATCCCTCCCCTGCCGACCCCTGGCGGCCAGGGCTTGCGTCCGAACCCAGGTCGCCAGCTTGGCACGAGGTGTGACGTCAAGCGCCTCAACCCTCAGCACCACCGAGCCAGCAGCCTAGGTTTATCTTGATTACATGAGAAGATTTTATTACTTCGTGAAGCCAGACTCCAGGACATTAATGAAAGGATTGTACTAAGTGACCTTCAGAGACTATTGAATTCAAGGACTCTAAGATATATGAATGGGGTCATGGGCACCAGAGATCTGGAGCCACATACTGATTTATTATTTTTAGTCTTCTTCTCATTTCACTTTTTATATTATTCCTTCTCTTTAGTCTGGCGTTGAATTATGTCAGTGGTAGTGTAGATAAGGTCGTGTGAACTGTAACCTGGATATAATGACTGACTGTGGCTGTACAATTTTTGACCTTATTACTTTGATATTTATCAATAAAGTCTATATTAAAGTAAAAAAAAAAAAAACACGAGGCATGCTGCCTGGGGTGGACATCCAGGGCGTAGTGCTTAATGAAAGTGTGCACTGTGCTCCAGGTAGCAGCTCTGCAAATCTCAGCGATGGGGACAGAATAAATCTCTGCCAGAGATGTAGCAACAGCTCTGGTGGGATGAGCATGAGCTTGCCCTTCCAGTTTGACCTGTGCCATGGAATATAGTGTAATGGTTAAGAGCACTGAGCTGCAAACCTGGAGACCTGGGTTTGATTCCATCAGCCCCCACTTGCATATTGTGTGACTCTGAGCAAGTCACTTAACTTCCTTGTGCTTCCAGGTCACACTTGGAAACAAGCTCTAGCTTAGTGTGCCTTTCCTGGTTAAACAATGACTCCCACCCCACCCCAACACTGCTGAATGCAAGCGACTATCCATGTGGAGATGCATTTGATAATAACTGGATGACCCAGCCGGTTCATGTTCAAAGAGATGAAGAGCTGGTTGCACTGATGGGTGTCCCTGGTTCTAGCAATGTAGAACTGGAGGACTCATGTAAGATCTAGAGAATAGATGTGTGCTGTCCCACATTTTGGAAGTTGGAGAAGTACGTGGGTAGCACCAAGGGTTGGTTCAGATGGAACTCTGAGACCACCTTAGGCAGACACTTGGGGTGCATGCAAACAATCACCTTATCCTTACAGAAGACATTATACGGGGAGTCTGTGATCAGAGCATGTATCTCAGAGATCCTTTGCACAGAGGTGATGGCCGCTAAAAATGCAGTTTTCCAAGTCAGAAATTAGAGATCACAGGTAGCCAGAGGTTCAAATGGCTTTTGAGTGAGCATGTCCAACACAAGGTTAATATCCCAAGCAGCAAAGGGTTTTCGTACTAGGGCCTGGTGTGAAAAATATCTTTCAAAAATCTCTTGAAAAGAGGCATTTGAGCCAAAGTAAGGTTCAGGACAGGCTCATGCTATGCTGAAAGAGCACACAAATGGACACTGACTGAGGAGTATTGTAAATCGGTATTTGAGAGGTCCAGCAAATACTACAAAACCTTGTCAGATGGAAATCAGAATGTGTCTAAATGGGATTTGGCGCACCATTCTGAAAACTGTCTCCACTTGGTGGTGTACCTCTTTCTGGTAGTGGGCTTACAAGCAGCCAGAAGAATCTCAGAGACCCTCTGAAAGACCTTGAACCTATTAACCTCTATCTCTTCAGGAGCCAGGCATGGAGATGAAGGGAGCACAGGATGGGATAAACCAGGGAACCATGCATCAGAAGGTCTGTCCAAAGGGGGAGAGGACTCAGAGGGGCAACTGACAAGTTGTTGAACACAGGAAACCATATCTGTTGGGCTAGTATGGCGCAATGAGAATCATTTTGCCTCTGTGGGCCTCCAGTTTGAGCAGTAGTCTCTGAATTAGAGGAAGAGCTGAAAATGTGTACAGAAAATTATTTGTCCACCGCAACCTGGATGCATCTTGACAAAAAAATGCTATGTTCTGGACTTCTGGAGCGGAACTGAGGCAGTTTTGCATTGAATGGGAATGCAAAAAGGTCTACTTGTGGGTCCCCCCACTTATCGAAGAGAGACTGTGCAATGTCTAGAGCTAGTGTCCATTCATGAGGGTTCACCTCTGTCCAACTAAGCTGGTCTGCTAAAATATTTTGATCCCCTAGCAAATAGATCACCTGGATCAGAGTGTTGTGCTGTAGACATTATTCCCGCACTCTCATAGTTTCCCTGCAAAAGGGATAAGCGTGTGCTCCACCCTGCTTGTTGATGTAGTACATGTCTGTTTTGTTGTCCATCTGCAAAAGGATTAGTTGGTTGTGGACATAGTCTACTAGGGCCCGGAGTGCATACAGGACTGCCCTCATCTCCCAGATATTGATGTAGAGATGAGATTCCACAGAGCTTCAAACTCCCCAAGTATGGTGATCGAGACAATGGGCTCTCCACCCTAACAGAGGTGCATCTGTGGTGAGGGTTATCCAGGACTCTGAGGGTGAGAAGGAGACCTTGGAAGAGACTCTTCCTGAGCCCACCAAGTAAGCAAGTGGAGCAGAAGCTTCATCACTTTGATATGGTAAGACTGAGGATGCATTGTCGGAGACCACTGAGTGATGAACATCCATTGAGTTGTCCTTATGTGCAGTCACGCTGGAGGAACTGTAAAGACTGAGGAGGCCATGAGGCCTAGCATCCACTGCATGGAGAGAGCCCTGACAGAGTGGTTCTCCATGATAAAGTGTGTCATCTATAGGATGATCATTCTTCGGTCCTCTGGGAGAAAAGCCCTTGCTCTGGTCAAGTCCATTAGGGCTCCGATGAAGAGGAGTTGCTGAGATGGTTGAATCTGTGACTTTTCCATATTCAGCAAAACTCCCATGGAGGCTAGGAACTGAGACACTGTAGAAATGGCTTGTTTGGTGTCCTGTTCTGATGGGCTGGCTAGGAGCCGGTCATCCAGATAAGGGAAGATTTGAAGCCCGAGCTTTCAAAGGTGTACCACAAGAATGGTGAACCACTTTGTAAAGACTTTAGGCACCGAGTATAGCCCAAAGGGCAGGACTCAGAATTGGTAATGCTTACCCAGGGCCATGAAGCGAAGAAACCTGGGGTGACTGGGGTGCACTGGAATATGCTGGTAGGTATCCTGCATGTCCAGGAAGGCCAACCAGCTTTGAAACTTGAGAAGTGGTGGTCAGATCCCCAGAGAGACCATTTTGAACTTTCCCCGGAGGATGGATTGTTCAGCTGTCTGAGATCTAGTATGGGGTGCATGCCCCCTGACTTTTTTCAAAACCAGGAAGTAGTGGGAGTAGAAGCCTGTGTTTTGCTATGACTGCAGAACTACATCCACTGCCCTGTTGCTCAAAAGGCCTATTATTTCCGAAGAAAGAAGGTCTGACCTGGCAGTGGACATGGATTGCTGCTTTTTTGGTGGGCAGTCCGGGGGGGGGGGGTGTTCTATGAATTTCAGTAAGTAACCCTCTCGGATGATCTACAAGACCCACTTGTCGGTAGTGACAGATTTTAACTGGCTGTAAAACTGAGTCAGATGCCCTCCGACCAAAGAGGAGAGGTGTGCCTTGGGCAGGTGAGGCAGAGCCAGGGCCAGAATGTCGGAGAGTGGCACTAGGCGCTTTCAGCATCTGTGCCTTCTGGTGCATTTTCTTCTGCTGTTGAGGAGGTTGGGCTCTGACTTGGTGTCCCCCTACCCCTGCTATGAGAGGACTGTTTATTACAGTAGAAGACTCAACCTCAGCCTCTCTGAGGAAGAGCTAGGGCGGGTCTAGCAGACTTGATGGCAGTACAGATCTTCTAAGAGGCCTCAAAGGATTGCTTCACTTGCTGACCAAACAAATAAGAGCCATCAAAAGGAACATTTGTGACCTGCTGCTGGGCATCATTGGAAAAAACAGACAGCTCAAGCCAAGAATGTCTGCAAATACAGATACCAGTGGCAGTAGCACAGGAAGCAGTGTCATGCGCCGCCACAGCTGCCTTCAATTGGTGACTGTTAGACTCTGTACAATGGGCAACAGTGTGCAGGATCTTCTGCTTAGTGTCTGACTCCAGTAGGGTCTCAACAAGAAATTTGAGGGAAGTCCAGAGGGCATACTCATATTGAGAGAAATATCTTTGGTAACTGGCTATACACATGCCCAAGGTAGCAGTGGCAAAAGCTTGCTTCCCCACAGATAGGTGAGATGACTCCAGCCACCATTGGAGGGCTTGTCTTACTGATACTGGGATTAAGAGAGGCTGATCAAGATCGTTCCAGTGCTGGTCCCACTGGGTCCTCAGAGTACACTGGATCATCCTGATATGTAGTCTGAGCACTGTCCTGGCCGGGAGCTGTCGTACAGACTGAATATGGTGAGCGAAACCCCTGAGGCAGTCCGCTCTGTCCTCTGGGAGGAAGGCCTTCCCTGAGAGATGTCGAGAAGTGCTCCAGTGAACTGGAGCCTCTGAGTCAGCCAGGGTGATGATTTTGGCATGTTTACTGTGATTTCCAGTGCTGCAAAGGGAGAAAAGGTGTCTTCCACTGTGTGTTGAAGAGCCTCCCTGGATGGGGCAGTGAGAAGCCAGTTGTCCAGGTAAGGGAAGACATATTGACCTCTCCTCCGGAGGGCTGCTGCCACTACTGCTAGGTACTTGGTGAAAACCCTTGGTGCAGAAGATAGGCAGAATGGTAGCGCCCTGAATTGGAAGGGCTGACCCTGGAATTCAAATCATAGGAATCTCCTGTGGTGCCTGGCTATCAGGATGTGTAGGCATGCATCCTGCATGTCCAGGGATGAGCCAAGCTCCTTGACAGATCATGGGGAGTAGACCCTGTAGGGTGACCATCCGAAAGTGCTTGCTCCACTTAGTCGTTGAGGTCACTGAGGTCTAGGATGGGTCTGAGGTCTTCCGTTTTCCTTGGTACTAGGAAGAATTGAGAATAATACCCTTGTCCCTTCTGACTGTTTGGTGTAGGCTCTATTGCTCTCTTGTGCAGCAGGGTCTGGATTTCGTCCTAGATGAAAGCAGCTAGGATTGGGAATAATGGGAGAAAAGGGGTGGTCTGCCTGGAGGTATCTCAGTAAATTCTATCGTGTGACCCCACTGAATCATTCGTAGAACACATTGATCAGAGGTAACCAGCCTCTAGCCCTCTATATAGAGGGAAAAGCAGCCTCCAACCACATCTCCTGCTAAGTCTGTATGGAGAGGAGGGTTCGGCCAAGACTCAGGGGTTAGGGGCTGAGGGCAGAGTGGTCTGGGTGGGTTTGGCTGACTACTGCCCTGAGTTTTCTGAGCCACGAGAGGGGCCTTTGCAACTGTAACATCTTCTCTGTTGCTGGAACCTGGTTTGTTGGCTGGATTTACCACGAAAACACTGCTTTTGAAATGTTTTTTGTCTGAGGTTATACATGGTCTGGACTGTGCATACAGCTTTCCCAGAATCTTAAATTCTAGCGATAATCTTTTCTGATTCCTCTCCGGAAAGGACTAAGCCCTTAAAAGGGGTGTCCAAGATTGCTGCTTGGACATATTGGGTGAAAACCAAGACCCTAAGCCAAGAATGTCTCCTGAGGCATACCCCATGGCAGCTGCCCTAGCTGCAGTGTCTGCTGAATCATAGGCTGACCTAATGACGTGAGTTACTCTGTCTGATCTGGTCTGCATAAGTTTCTCCAACTCAGCTTTTTGGGGACAATCAGGTAGATCCTGAACTAAATCCATCCATTGTTCTCACGTGGCATTCTGAAACTGCACCATGTGGGTCAGGAACTTCAGAGACCTGATAGTGCAGGTGGCAGAAGCATATACCTGCCTACCCATTGAGTCCAGCTGTTTGGATTCTCAGTCTGGTGGCTGTGTGCTGAGCAGCCATGATGGCTGTGGAGTCAGCTATTGGTTATTTGCCTAGGAAGGGTTCCTCTCAGGGTGCTCTGCAGAGGTGATCTGCCTTCTTTGGGATGGCCGAAGACATGGAGGGATGCTTCCATGCCACCTTGGTTATGTCCTGAAAAGTGTCCAATAGGGGTGGAGAAACCACTGGTTTTGGGTATTTCTGGCGCAAGTATTTTGCCAGCCGGCGTCTTTCAGGGTCGAGGTCCTCAGTGTCTCGGCCCATGTTTGACTGCATGTGACACACAACATCCTTGCAGGAGGGGTCGTCAGTCAGGGATCTTGGTGTGTCCCTGGGATCTGGAGATGGGAGATCTTCCCAAGGAGGACCTGGATGAGGACTATGAGGAATGGCCCAATTCTACTGAGGAGGAGGACCTGGACCTAGTGTGTCTGCACTTATGCTTGTGACCCACTGTGGAGCGTGACAAACTCCTGCTCCTTGTCTTGGAGCACCTTTTTTGGCCAGAGCGACCCCTGCTGTCAGGTGGAGGGGTGGTCTCTTTGAGCGGAGGAGTAGGTTCTTTGGGTGGAGGTATGGCCTGGGTTACCTGAGATTAGGCTCCTCTACTCCTGTCCGTTTGACTGGGAGGATGTCAGCTTTGATAATATCCTGCCAAAAAGCAAACAGATCTTTGACCTGTGACAGGCGGAGTCTTGGCTCCTGATCCTGTGTCGACCAGATCAATTGACCTGACTCCTGACCCATTGTCTGGTCTGGAGTCAGAGCTGGCAACTTCATTGTACCCGTCGTCAGCCCTGTAGATGGCGATGAATCTTTTAGGTGGGGGTTGCACCAATGGCAGTGGGGCTTTGGGTGGGGTTCTGAGGTTATCAGCTGGATTCTTGGGTGGGCTGATGTCGGTCTACCTGATGGTGGGTTGCTGCGTTCATTGGTTGGGGTCAACAGTGTGGCTGATGATGCTGGTTTTGAGGAAATAAGAGCCTTACGCTGCTTGGTGTCAGGCTCCTTCATCTGATGATAGGTGTGGTCTGGTGACCTACTTGAAGCCGTTGTCCGTTTTTCGAATGTCGGGGCCTGGCAGTAAAGAGTGTCACTGGCCGGTGGCTGTTTCTCCATCACCCTCTTCTCTGGTGTCAGCTTGAGTGATGTTAGGCCCCTAGGGGGTTGAGAGACAGACGTCCCGGGGGTGTGGCCCAAACCCCCGTGTCTATTGAAAGAGTCGGCTCATGAAGAAGCCTACTTAGAGGATGCTTCCCTCAGTCTGTCACTGGAGGAAGACCTGATGCTGGTGTCTGAATGACGGCCTAGAGAATGGGAGTGTGTCTGTATCTTCGGAGGTTGCAGGGTAAAAGACCCTTGCATAAAGCCCCCCGTCACTCTTACCTGGGTGGGTGGTTTCCCTACCGTCAACCTGGTAGGAGAATGCGTTGTCTGGGAGGCTGAGTCTGAATTCTTCCTGGAAGCAGACCGGGAGTCAGACAACCTAGACCCCGACAGGGATCTGTCTCTTTCTCTCTCTCTCCCCTCTTCTCTTTATGGTGACGTTTCCCTGATTTTTTGTGAGAAGGACCCACCTTGGCAGAGGAATCCTTCTGCATGGCGGATAATTTCTGTTCCATTAAGTAGGCCTGGAAGGTCTTCTGGCAGCATATCCTCATCCTGCTATTGAATTTTTGGCAGTGTGGGCAGGCCTCAGTGTCATGGTCTGGGTCTAAACACAGTTGGCATGCCGGGTGTCTGTCTCATGATGGGATTTGTTTGCAGCAGGCACACTTAGACTGGTGCCGGCCTATGGATGATATTGAGGAAGTCGACAGGCAGAAAAATAAAATTAGAGAGAAACGAACTTATCGAAAAATAAAGCATTGAAAACATGGGTGAAATGGCAGTCGATCGAAGCTGAAGGCATCCGTGGAGCCGATGCGAGCGAGTTGATGGTGGGAAAAGAACCGAGGGACACTGGGGTACCGCTTTCTTTATACTACATGGGATGTCGAGGGTGGGCCGATGCTGGGGACAGACCCCCACTGTATACTGCTAGCTAGAAGTTTTCCCTAGGATCCTGCCACCTGCAGGCTTCAGTCCTACCTGTGTTACCTGCTGCAAGAGCTCCAGCTTGAAATAAAATCAGGCCTTTCCTTAGGGGCAATGTGCTTTCAGTCTACCTGCTTAGAGACAGATGGGATGGTAGCAGGATTTGCCCACACTGCCTCCAAAAACATTTCAAATACTGAAGGAAAAGGAGGCATGAGGTTAACTGGAATGTTAGGTACGTGAAGCCACTCAAGACGTAACTGCTTACCTGGATCTAGGGCAGAGGTCTGGGATGCTAGGGTAGCAGGAATATTGCGAAGTAAAGTCTGAACAGAAAGGTTCTCCTGGGGAACTGGAGGAATGCCTGGAGAAGAGAAATCCAGAATATAGAAGGATTCATCATCACCGCCCTCAGAAATAAGAGGTCGGGGTCAGACTCATCCTCCTCCAACTCCTCTAATGGAAATGGGGCTGGAAGAAAGTAGACCTTGAGACACCTCACCCGATCCTTGGAGTCAGGTAAATAGGCAACATTGGCACCAGGGTTGGCACTGGCACCAAGGGAGCCAGCTCCAGGTCAACCCCCAGAGGGGTCAATGCTGGAAAAAGAGGAGCCAGCACCGGGCCCACTTCCAAGGGTGTTAGTGTAGACACTGAATACAAGGAAAAGGGATGTGGCACTGAGGGGATCCCCAGTATTGCAAGCGTCACTGGACACGGTGCCAGAGACAGTGTCAGCAGAGCCCCAAGAAGGCCTGAATCTGACGCTGCACCCGGCCAAGACTTAGCCAGCACCGAAGTGACCAGCAGTGGTACCTGGGCCAGTCAGCACGAAATATTAGTGTCGGCGATTGGGCGCCTACAATAATGGTGACGCAATCCCTAGGCGCATGTCTGCAGGGCTGCTTGATGAGGTAGGGCGCCGGATTGGGAGGTCAGCAACATAGGAGACAGATGTCGCGATAGCACGATGCTCACGGGGAGCGAGCATGCACAGTGAGGGCAGGAGGGTGTGAGGGGTGGTGCTGCAGCGGTTGCCGAGCCGACCCCTGCGGCTTGCGGGTGGGTTGCGTATTGGTGGGCAGGGTACTGTCTGGTCCGCACAGGTGTGTTTTGTTGTGCCATCCCTAGCCTTTTTTTTCTAAATGTTTTTCACCCACCCCTGACATGCACCCCTGAATTGAGAATCCTTCAGTAAGGGGTGTGAGGCACAGCCCCGATAAAACATTATAAAACGAAGTCCCCGTGTTGTTTGCTAGTGCTAAAGTCAAGTGACAATAAATGAGGTCCCAAGGATCCCAGCCTCGAAGGGCCTGGACCCGGGTCCGTGGGAATGGGCACTGCACCCACTGCTCCATAACAGCTGCCCAATGGTGAAACTGCCCACCGGAGTCCCAGCAAGAAGACAGTGAGGTGCTCTGGGCCTGAGATTTCGAGTGGCCTTGAGCAGGAGAGGCTGGAGAAGCAAACATACCAGAGGGTGAGCTCAAGCAGCACTGTTTCTGCCCCTTCCAATAGGAAGAGGAAGAACTGGAGGTCAATTGGTGCTGGGTCCCTGCCTGAGATTGGGAACACAACCTGTGTTTACAGGAAGACTGTCTTCTCCCCGAACATAGACTACCCGTCATCCAAACCTCCTCTCGACTGGACACGGCCCCACTGAGAGAGCAGCCTGCCTGAAGAGGCTCCCTACTGTCACCATCACCGTTGCTGTCCATAGTTGTAGGCATTTGTTCGTTAGGACTGAGATAAACTTTTCTTCTTTTTATTTTTAAATAAAAATAACAAACACTAAACTAAACAAACTAAAAGTGAGACGAAACTGAACGCTGTGTTGTACAGACTTGAAGATGTAACTTCCAGCAGGCGAATGACATTGTCACTGAAATGCACTCCACAGCAGGAAAAAAGGAACTGAGGCGATTGGGGGCCATTACTGAGATAGGCTATGCAGCTTGAGACTAGCTCTCGCGGTGCTGCGCGTGTGCGCAGCCTACCTTGGTGCCAGCCCTCCTGAAGATTTTTGACTCCGGCAGGATCCTAGCACCTCTGGCTGAGAACCCATCAGTGTGAATCAATGGTGAAGATATAGTCCAGGAAGATCATGCCTTTGCAGTGTAGTAACCTGCACACTCAGCTGCAGGTGGACCTCCCCCCTCAGCCCTGTGCAGGCAGAATGGTGTACAACACACAGCCCTGGCAACACACCTGTTCTGCTTTCATCTTCCCTGATAACCAGGTATTTTGTTTTCTGTATGTAGCTTGCTTATGTGACCCATGTCAGTTTTACTAATGCAGGACATCTAGCTAGTACTGAGCCATCAAATAAGTCTTTTAGTAAATAAAAATATAATTCACTGATCCAATTGCTAAAAGCAAATAACGCACATTTTTATTTTAATACTGACAGACACTTCCCAGTATTGTAAAACTCAGTGAGTTGCAATGATGGGAGAACTTTATCTGCCCACTCCCACTAGCTGATTTTCTCCCAATTCCTTGGCCTGCCACAGGGCCATGCCCAGAAACAGCACTTGCCCTATCAGGAGTTGCAGTCCTGCCTCCTAACTAGCCTGTTATGTGCTTCATGGACTGCATACTGGAGGACGACCGCTCCTCTGTGATGATGTCAGGCAAAAGTAATCACTTCAGCATCTGGGTGTGAGCTGGGGAAACATTTTAATGCCTGAATAACTGCTTGTAAGCTGGGCCACTAGGAGCCATCATGCACTAACAAGAATCTCCCTGCTCTCTCCCTAAGATACCATCTTTGCCTCTGACAGTTGTACGTTTTCCCATTTTTCACCCACTCCTCGCCTCCTGCCTCACAGCACTCCCCCATTCTGTGCCCCAATACTTCTGCATCAAGTGACTTCCCCGCCAACTGAAAGCACCCACAGCAGGGCACTCTCTAGGTGGCAGGAGTCCCAGGGAACACTTGTGCCCACTTGGCAGTAGGGGAGATGACTCAGAACTACGTCACCATTTGATGTTAGCTTACAGGGAAGGGATCTATGCAACCCACACCAACCAACACCCTACCAAGAGTTGGGGAGGAGATGATAAAATAGAGGATCTGTTACATGTGATTCCACTCTCCCTGGGTCACATGGGGAAGGGTATGAGTTGCACAGCAGATGGGACTTCTAACCTGAGTGGAGGGATTGCACATCTACTGCAGACTGCAATTACTATCTGTTGGCCACCTCCATGGCTGATGGTAAAACACTGCTGTGAAATGAGATAAGGAGGAGTTTGGCCTTTATGACTTCCCTCTTCCTGGGCCGTCAGAACTGACCTTCAGCTTTCTGACAACCCAACTGGGATTACTGGCTCAGCACACTAGCCTCCGCCCTCCACACTCACCGCAAGGTTTTCAGGTCATGCTCCCTACTTGTGACGCAACAATGTTATAAAAAGCCGCACCTGAGAAAACGTGTCCATAAGCCCACCGTTCTGACCATTAAAGATGTATACACTTCCTGAGGTTCCAGGCTTGTCCTCCTCGAGAGGTGCTCCAATGGCAATATCATTGTAACCGTCCATGTTGATGTCACCAATGTTGGAAATGGCAAATCCGAACCGAGCAGAATAATACTTTGGAGATCCTCTGAGTTCCGTTACCTTGTCGAGGTTATCCTGGGAAATAAAGCACTGTTAGTGTTTGCATGTGTGAAATTAAAAGGTAGCTATCAAAGCTGGTCTAAAAACCAAACAAATATATATTTATTTGAATACTGGTGACTGGGAGTTGTTCACTGATCCAGGGCTTGTTTCCAGGTGCAGCCGTATATGTGTGTGTGGTGGGGGGGGAGGAAAAAAAGGGAAAATTGGTACAAACAAGATTAATTGAAATGGACTATTTACAAACTCTGATGTATTAATGAGGCTCTTGACAGAGGACACCTTGTGGGATCTGTCTATATTGACCTGACAAAGGTGTTTGATTCTGCCAACCTCACCCTCCTTCTTCAATCTCTGCCTGTCGTAGGACTGTCCCAGAAAGCCACCAAGTGGTTCAAAAGCTTTCTATGTGACAGATTCCAAAGGATCAGAATATATTCTACACTCTCTTTCAGTCAACCGGTCTGCTGTGAGGTACCCCAGGGCTCAATACTGGGCCCCCTCCTCTTCATCCTTTTCTTAAATACTCTCCCCTAAGGCCTGCTCAGGCTAGATGCTTCTCTACGCTGATGATGCAGTTCTTTTCACCAGCCACACTGACCCCCACTCCCTACAGTCCTCCCTGCAGCATATGTTCTCGGAAGCCAAAGCCATTTTCACAGAGCACAGACTTGTCCTGAATTACAAAAAAACTACGGCAATGCTCTTTGCCCACTGCCAAAACACACTCAGATACTTTCTCCTTACCAACCGCAACTTCCAGAGCTCCCCGCTTGAATTAGTATCCACTTTCAAATACCTGGGTGTCACCCTTGACTCCTCCATGATGTACCATGAGCATATCAACCAGCTCAGTTCAGCTGTCAACACTAGAATAGGACTCCTTTACAGGCATGGGGGGTGCTTGCCTCCCAAGGCTCTGCAACTTGCAGACTTCGTCGGTATTATCCCTAATAGACTATGGGATCATATTCTATGGATCAGCCGATCCTACTGCCCTTCGTTGCATCAAGGTCTCCCTAAATAAAGCCTGCCCCTAGTCTTGGGGGTTCCAGCTGGACTCACACATGTGAGCTCTATAGGCTCTCCAACTGGCTTAACTTTTTTTTAACCTTGTATTTATCCTCCTCACTGCACCATTCTTCCACTCAATCAGACTTCCTCAAGCCACCTTCCACACGTCCCATGGCACCCCCAGGAGTCTGCTCCTAGAGTGTCCACTCGCTCAGTGCTCCTCAGGTATCCCGGTGTACCCCCGGGCGGGGCAGGGGAAGGGACCTCCCGACCTTCCCCCTAGTAACGGTGGAGCAGGCAGGACACAGTGGAGTCTGCCCCGGTGAGCGCCAATGACGTGAACTGGCATTGGAGGAGTTGTCACGTAGGAGTGATGGGCTCCATTTTCTCCTGTTCTGGTGTGCCCCTATCCCCGCAGTCACCAGTACACTAGAAGAGCCAATGAGGAGGCATGCGTGAAGATGCCACTCCTCCCTGGGCTTTTAGCTGGCACTGCCTCTCCCTCTGTGTGTCCCAACCTGTATTGCCACTCCCAGGTTCACCCAGGAGGTGGCGCTATAGCAGCGGGACAGACCTGTAACCCTCCCCAGAGAGGAAGAGCCACCGTTGGGCACTCAATTCCTCTCTTCCCCTGCCAACCCTCCGGCAGCCCGAGTCCATAACCGAACCCGGCTCGCTGGCATGGAGCGAGGTGTGGTGTCCAGTGCCTCAGCCCTCAGCGCCACCAGGCCGGCCAACTGGCTTAACTTTGATGGAAGACTTAGATATCAAACCTGTCTCCTTGCCAGGAAGCTCTCCCTCAGCCTCTCTCCACCAAGCCTTTGTCTCTTGGTCTAGCCCACCCCCTGCCCAAGGGCCACTAGGAGCTCTGTGTCCACCACACCCTCAGTTCCCAGCTGTAGGACCTCACTGGGCCAATGCTCCTTTTTCTATAGGACCCCCCTCTGGGTGAATGAACTACCCCCGTTTATCTCCTCAGAACTATGGCTAGGCTATTACAAATCCTCACTCTGCACAGTACTCCTCACTCAATCCAGCTGTGACTGCACCTAACTGTGCCACCCTATCTTAGCTCACCATGGCCAGTCACTTGCTGAAACTCTTTCAATGTTTTTGACCTCAGTGTGCATGTTTGCTTACTCTGTTTTACTAAAATTGTAATGACTCGAGGTCTGTCTTAATACCCGTAAACTGTAACCTGACTGTTGTATTTTGTTGTTTCCGTTTTTGTATTTTGCTATGTGTGTGATTCCTGACATGGAGCCTTTGCAAAAGAATTTCTGACTCAAAGGTTGTAATTCAGATACTCCTCAATAAATAAATAAATAAATAAAATAAAAATGACTATACCGATGATATTGACTGGGTATATTGTGGCAGTGGGGCACTCTGCTCTCGAGGAGAGGGCATGGGCTTCCTTGCAATTGTGCACCCTAACCTAGGGGACTGCCTGATGCTGCACGGTTGCCTACAGTGTCAACAGCACCCACCCACCCTGGGAGGATGGAATCTGCACGGATGCTCTTACCCCTACTTGTCAATCTCCGCTCCTGATGTCCCAGGATTGAGGTACAAATTAACATCACTAGCATGTCAGAGTGGTCCCCCACCAATCAGCCCCATGGAGCGGGCCTTGATATGACACAGAAGCATAGAAAAAGAGAAGGACAGAAGATAACCTGAACAGTCCATCTAGTCAATCTCGAGATTCCCTAACTTGGAATCTCTCTAGCATCAATGATTCTCCCCCAGCCCCATTTCCCTCACCCGTTATCCTCTAATGATTCCTTCCTTTAAATTTACCCCAAGTTTTCTCTTTCGAACCATGCCCCTTCTAACTTAAATGTATCATCTCTGGTGGGCATAGTTTTTCTCACATTAAATAAACTTAAGTTCGCTCTGTTAGGCCTCCTTGTAAACTTCAAGGTCTCTAAAATGCCCCCCCCCCATCCATTACAATGTTTCAACCTCTCCTCTTACGTCATCCCCTGTTGACCAAAGATCATCTTTGTGGCCCTGTGCTGCACTGTCTCTAACGTATTCCTATCTTTCCTCTGGTGTGGCCCCAAAACTGCACACAGCACTCCAGTGGCAGTCTCAGTTTCTTCCATCTAGAAGTCCCTCTTCGTCTGCATTCCAGCATTCTGTTAGTGTTCCTGTCTTCCTTATTACACTGATCCACGACTTTTAGGTTATTGCTTATGTTTACTCCCATGTCTCTCTCTGCCTCTGTGCTCTCTTTCTGCCATCTTATCATTGTAGGGCGCTTTTCCAGGATTCGTCCCCCCATGTGCACCACCTTGCACTTTTCTGCATTCAGTTTCAAGTGCCATGTACTAGCCTATTTCTCTAAGTTCCTCACAATCTATCTCATACTGTTAACACACTTCTCACTATCAACCCCCTCACAGAGCTTAGTATCATCTGTGCGCAGGCTTACGTTAGTTAGTTTGGTTTTGATAACTGGGAAAGCTATGCTAGGTTGAGGGCCTGTTTTCAGATGTGACCCAGACACAGAAAACACAGTACAATAAAACATACATTAAACACTTCATGTTTCAATAAAAAACATACATCAGAGTACATACATAATATTTATAAATTAATAAAATGGCAATAAAATGATTAAAACCTTAATCGCAACAATTTCATCTTGTTTGTACAAGTGGATGATGAAGTTTCGACTTTCACCTTTGAACATCCAAAGAAAAGCCATTCTAGGCTTTTGGACCCAAGTTGGTGAAAGATTTTTGCCCTAATTTGGTCTTAATAAATGGCAATGCAAAATTCTCAAAAAATTCTCTTTACCCTGGATACTATCTGTCACAGACATACATGTTGAAAAGTAGTGGTCCCAGGACTGCATCCTGTGGCATTTCACAGCTAACTGCCCCACATGCCGAGCTTTGACCTAATTTCTGAAAAGATGCCATATGATGGCCAGCTCATGGGTGCAGGGGTAACGCTACCCCTTACAGTGTCGACAACCTGGGTTCAGAAGTGAACTCAGGGCATGTGACAGTTGGCCCAGGGGAGGAGGATCAAGCATCTATGGGATTTCTTTCCTCCTCCAGGGTTGGGGGACGTGGAGCTCAGCATGCGCCTGACCCCTAGCAGATGCTAGGGAGAAGGCAGTCCGGCGCCTCTAGAAGTGTGCGGAGATACAGTGTCTATTGATTTATGTCATGCAGGAATGTGTGACGGGCATCATGACAGCACTGTACATCCACGCCTCCTGGGGAGAAAAGAAGAAATCTCCTTGCTGGCAGTATGCCACTGGTCACTTGCAGGCCCCACACCCAGCTATCCAGGCCCTGTCCGGTGCACTGGATCCCGTTCAGTGGCGGGGGTTAGGGAACCCCATCAAGGGAGTGTAAGCCATGGGGGAAGATGCGGACAGCTAAGTCCTGGAGAACACCAGGGTGATGGGACGGGGTGACCAGCAGAAGGGGCCTGGTCGGACAGGGGTAGAAAAAGATTACAAAAAAAAAAAAAGAAGATTGCATGTGATACAATAATAATCAAGGGCAGACAAGACAAAAATACTCCAAGGTACAGTTTGTTTACAAAGGAAATTAATATTGTGATCAACTGGTAAATCTCCATTTGGAAATCCATGACGACGCCACAGCCTGGAATATCCAGAATTGTGTTTAGAGCGTTATGTTTTGTTTTGTAGAACAGTGACATGTTTCTACATCAGCTACTGCAGAGACACTTTGCAAACCAAGAAGAGGCATAAAAAAAGAGGTACCGGGAAGGGGGGGGGGGTTTATAATAACCGAATACTGTGTCACTGACATCTCCGAAGCAGTCTGCCTTGTAGAGTGGTCCCCTACCTCACTATTGATAGCGTACACATACACCTTGCCTTCCTCTCCTCTGATATGGAAAAACGGTGCTCCAACAAGAAGGTAGTCAGTCACAGTGTTCTTGTCAATGTCAAGGGCACAGAGCTCAGCTCCAAAATAGGACCCAACCTGCAAGAGAAAGGAAAGTAGAATAATGCCAATACAGCAGGAATTAACTAGTAATTTTGGTTATCTCCAAGGCCCTTAATCAGTTAGTTAGTTAGTTATGTATATGCTGGTTTGCTTGTTTGTTTATTTGAAATGACTCCAACTGGAATAACCCCATGAGATGCAACATCCTGTTTTCATGGGGGTCCCAGGGAGTATAGCTGCAGTAAACAGGTTAACATAGTCTATAAGTTTATGGGTCCATTTGGAGGGCTTGTCTTAGGTGTAAGAGTGTCACCTCACATGTTCTTAGGACCAGAGGACTGAAAACTATAGGTGAGTAGTTCTGTGGTCCTAAGGATGCAAGAGATATCTTATGTCTCCTCTCTTGCTCTTCCATGTACAATAACTCTCACTGCCCATTTACCTGCTTCTTTTCAGTAGGCTTGACACAGCCTTGTGCAGGCAGCATCCCCCATCGCCTTGTGCAGGCAGGGTCCTCCCACCGCCAGCTGCCCCCTCCTACAATATTTCCTCACTCTTCACCCCCTCTACACTCCACTTCCCTTCCCTTTAATCTAGTCATAGTCACTGGCCTACCCCATAGCTCTCAAATATGCACTTATAGTCCACCCTGTTGCTTCTGTTCGCCTGCAAATAGTGTTCTGTCTGTGTGTCTTTCCATGTATTTACGTTCCCTACTTCCATTCTCACTTTATAACTTCAAAAACTATGTCCCACCAAGGTTTGCCAATTACTACTGTGCTATCATACCTTCTAGCGTTACCTAATGTTTCCCAATTTGTTAAATGGTGTTATCATATCTATTCTAGTTTTATATGTTAGTTTTGTAGCCAACTAGAGCATACCTGTAAAATCCTTCCCTTTTAGCACTTCTAATGACCTGCTCTCACTGTATGAATGTAATCATACTGTTTTCCTACATTGTACATTTCACTGTATTCTATCCCCTTGTTCCCTACCCCCAATGTTGCACCGGGAGACGAGCAACTTGTTGCTCAGTGTGCCTTCAATCAATCAATCAATCAATCAATCACTTTATTAAACCAGGCATAAACACCATTGAGCAAGCTCATTTTCAAGGTGGTCCTGGGCATAAATACAATACAGTACACTTCATAAGATTACAATTACGGTGGACAACGGTGCAAAAAAAAAAAAGAAAAAACATTGTGAAGGTGCCGGTCAGTATGGGCCTATACATACCGGTCAACATAATTACCATGCAAAGGTACATAATGACAAGCTTTACTGAAATTAGAAGAGACAACAATCCCATATAGTCTCCGCTGAGTAAGAGCTCATACCTAAATGATACAAAATAAGGAGGTATTAAGGAATAGGGTAGAAATTGGGGTGGAAGAGTAGGCAGCCAAAAGGGAGGCCAGAATAGGTAAAAGGTAGAGAATAGGCAGGGCTATCTTGGATTAAGGGAACTAGGCTTGTGGGTCCTAGGTTTCTGTTGTTAGGAATGTGGGGTGGATGAGATACTTAGGCATAGGATTTGAAACATTTCAATAAATAAAAATAAATAAGTAAAATAGATTGCTAACTGTATCAAATAAAAAATCCTTTTTTTATTTAAAATGCTGACAGCACAAGCAGTCGGCGAGAAGCTCATTACAATGTTCAGCGTGTGAGGCACTCGTATGGTAATAAGAGTACATCACGCGCTACTGAAAGGAGGACTGTGATTGGTCGGGGATGCTCCTGCGATCCATAATAGCAGGAATAGATACAGACAGGATAAAATCAACACAGGAAAACATGGTAAAGGTAAGTACAGCCAAACAGTAATCAAAGCAAGCTGGGGGGAGGGGGGACGCAGGAAAAAAAAAAAGAGCATGTGCTTTCTTACAGAACATAATCAGGGAGAGGGAATACTGGACCAGTACAAATGCAGGGAGTTCTACGGTGGCTGGTTAACTTACGTGGTTCTTTGGTGCACTTTAGCTCTAAGTTGTGCTGCAAGACTACTGAACCTCTGAGGTGGGTCTGTTTTGATTTTACAGCAGGAATTTGTTTTTTCAATCATAGATTTCTGTCCTGTTATCAGCTGGCAGCCTCTGTGATGTCACTGATGACATCAGATACTGAGCATGGGGGTGGGGCTTCAGGACTAATAAAGATCAATAACTTCCTGGTGAAACATTTCAATACATAAATAAATAAAAAAATAAAGATGGGAAGAGAGCTAGGAATTGGGGAAAATTACAATCATATCATAGCGACTTCTGGCTGGCCCGCTGCAGCAGTGGTAGCACGAACACTTGCAACGCTGGTGACCCAGGTTTGGGTACGAACCTGACACACAGGAAGGTCGACGTAGGAGAAGGCTTGAGCATCCCTGAGGATACTAGCTTCTCCGGGGTGGGAGGTTGTCCGTTTCTGCTTTGTTAGCGCTACCTGGAGGCCCGCAGGTAGAGTAGCAATGTGGGATGGTAGAGGGAGAGAGACACTGGCTGGTTCATGCCAGGTACACTTGTTGCATGTCTGCGGATGCACATTCACGCCCCTGTCATGGGGTAGGAAGAAAATGAAGGAAGAAAAATGCAGTCTGCAGCAGAATGACACCATCATTTCACAGGCCAACATCGTTGCTGAACTCCTGTCATCCACACTGGATTCAGACTGTGGAAGGGGTCTACCAAAAACCCCCCAGTGGCTCCACTGGGGAGGGAGGGGTAAGCCCTGGGGCTACAGAAGGACCAAAGTAAGTCCCAAATACGATGGGTGACAGGGCTGGGAGTTGGGAGGAAGAGAAGGGGGCCTCATCTAGGATAAATAGAAAAATGAAATTAAAAAGAAAATAATGGTGACTTCTGTGTCACTGCATAAGTTTTGCAGTAGGAACCAAGCTTAGCAGCCAGTTCAGAAACCGCAGAACTCCACGAGCCTTGGTTATGCCCTCCTCTACAAAATGTTTTCTAAACTGATTTGGGAACATTGTAGCCTGAAAAAAAAAGCATTTATTGTATCTGTTTTGGTAATCCCTCCTTTGTCCCTCACCCAGATATATTTTTATTTTATTTTAGTTTTTGTTAACCGGGTAGGTACACTAAGCAGAAACTGCCTTTTGTCAGATATGACCCGGGAGATAACAACATTGACAAATCATGCAATGCACAGCATAACACAGAGAACGGCATTAACAATGTACAGAGATAAGGTATGCAGAAACAAGGTACACAACATGACAAATAATTGTACATACTGTAGCAATAGTCAAAAAGGGACCATGCAGTCATACAGGGAAACAATATCATAGGGCAGCTGCACTTTTTCTCCAGATAGGAGGGTGTGTGAGCCATTACCTTCACAGCCAACGCCAGTGTGGCTCCTTGGTTAACTGGCAAAAGTTGTGTAAATGGCAGAGGTCCCTGCCCTTAGTCCCCAGCTGTTCCTTCGCGGTTTCCAGAGTTCGCACACACAAACTTCAAGCCCACGGTGGCAGGGTAACAAGCAGCCCCGTTATCACTGGTCAGGTTGGCCAGCCCATGTTTACAGTATTTGCAGGTCAAGAGAAAACCAGGAACATACATACTGTAGACTGCATTTAACAAACACATGCTCTGGGAGGTGGGCACAAAGTCACGGCAATAAAAAAAATCACATTTTAAAATATATTCCCTTTTTCATTAGTGTTTTAGACGAAAACTGGACTGTTCAGCTGCTTTTTCAGTGCAGCTGATTGTGATGTAATCAAACATGGAACGGGGTGTCCCTTAACACCAGCAACCTAGGCAGCAAGCTCCAGGCGCTGATGGCAGATGCTGAAATGGACCTGGTGGCCATCACAAAAACATGGGCCACAGATAAAAACAACTGGGAGATGACAGTACCTGGGTGTTCACTGTTCAGGAGAGACATCCTGGACTCCCTGCAGGGGAAGGCCTCAGGCAGCTAGTGTTAGAACCCACCAGGGACTGGGCGATTCTGGACCTAGTACTGACCAATGGAGACAGAATCACAGAAGCCCAGGTGGAGGGTCACCTGGGATCCAGCAACCACCACACAGTGTGATTTAATATGGGTACAGGGTTGCAGTTTAGCCACACAAAAGCAAGGGTGTTAGATTTTAGGAGGGTGGATTTTGCGAGATGGGGATAAGTATCACAGAAGCACTGTCATGGAGGGATGCAAGAGGGGGGTAGAAGAGCAGTGGGCATGCCAAAAAGGAGCCATAGTGGAGGCGACAAACCAGTGCATAAGGCTGGGGAGCAAAGGCAAGAGAAGGAAGAGACCACTATGGTTCTCAATAGATGTAGCTGAGAAAGTAAGGGCCAAAAAAGTTGGCGATCAGAAATATAAGGCGACACAGAAGGAGTAGGATGGGGTGGTGTACCTAAATAGGCTGAGGGAAGCAGGGAAAGCTGTTTGGAGCACAAAGGTGCAAACAGGGGTAAGATTAGCACAGACGGTGAAGAAAGGGGATATGACATTCTATAGGTACATCAGTGAAAGAAGGAAGGCCAGGACTGGGACTGTAAGGCTCAGAGGGGATGAAGGGGAGTGTGTGTAGAGTGATCTGGAAAAGGCGTCAGGACTGAACAAATACTTCTGTTCCATTTTCACTGAAGAAAGTGAGGGATAGGGACCACAGCTAGACATCAGATGCAAGGGTTGGGGGGGTGAACACTGGTCCATTCACAGAAGAGAGAGTCTTAGAGGAGCTCACAAAACTGAGGGTGGACAAGGCAATGGGTCCAGATGGCATACATCCCAGGATATTAAAGGGAGCTAAGGATGGAGCTAGCAGCTCCACTGACAGCCCTGTTCAGTGAGTCGATCAGTACAGGAGTGGTTCCAGAGGACTGGAGAAGGGCACATATAGTCCCTCTTTACAAGAGTGGAAGCAGGGAGGAGGCAGAAAACTATAGGCCGGTCAGCCTCACATCGGTAGTAGGTAAGATTATGGAGGCACTGCTTAAGGAAACGATTGTGGAACACTTGGAATCCAACAGAGCACAGGGATCGGCGGCACCATAGATTCACAGCAGGAAGGTCTTGTCAAACAAATCTAATAGATTTTTTTGACTGAGTGATGAAGGGGGTGGATCGGTGGGGCAGTAGATGTTGCCCACCTCGCTTTTAGCAAGGTCTTCGACGTCGTTCCACATAGGAGACTGGTACATAGGTTGGGTAGCCTGGGAGTGGGCCACAAGGTGAAGAACTGGGTTAGAGACTGGCCAAAGGACAGGAAGCAGAGGGTGGTGGTAAATGGGTTCCAATCCGAGGAAAGGGGAGTGACCAGTGGGGTGCCTCAGGGGTCGGTTGTTGGGTCAGTCCTTTTTAATGTCTTCATTAGTGACATTGTGGAAGGGCTGGAAGGGAAGGTTTATCTATTAGCAGACAACACCAAGATCTGCAACAGGGTGGACACACCAGAGGAGGTGAAGAGGATGAGGAGGGACATAGAAAGGCTGGAAGAATGGTCCAAAGAGTGGCAACTGAGGTTCAATGTCAAGAAATGCAAAATAATGCACATAGGGTGCAGGAACCCTGCAGTGAGCTACAGGATGTGGTCACCAAGGAAGAAAGGGATCTAGGGATTATCATCTCAGATGGGGGGGCAGTGGCATGTTGGGGTGCATAGGTAGGGGTATCACTAGCAGAAGAAGGAAGGTGGTGATACCATTATACAAAACACTGGTGAGGCTGCATCTGGTGTACTGTATACAGTTCTGGAGGCCGAATTTTCAAAAAGACATAGACAGGGTGGAGGCGGGTCAGAGAAGAGCAACAAAGATGGTGCAGGGCTTGCACCCTAAGACATATGAGGAGACATTGAAAGTCCTCTATATGTATACACTGGAAGAGAGGAGGGAACAGGAAGATAAGATAGAACCCTATAAGTATCTTAAGAGCGTAAACAAGGTGCAGATGGGCGACATCTTTCAGTATAGGAGGGTACAAGAACGAGAGGGCATGATATGAGATTGGAGGGAGGCAGGTTAAGGGGCAATGTGAGGAAGTTTTTTTCATGGAAAGGGTGGTGGATACATGGAATAAACTACCCTGGGAGGTGGTGGGAGCAAGCACAGTGGTGGGATTCAAACATGCATGGGATAGGCATAAGGGAACCCTAGAGGTGGGAGGCAGAGGCTTAAGCCGATGACCCAGTAGGGTATACGGGCAGACTGTATGGACCTAGTGGTCCTTATCTGCCTTCAATTTTCTGTGTTTCTTTCTATGTTTCTATGACAGAAGAACTGGTAGGGGGAGGATTTGTTTTGTTTCTCAAGGAGAGCACTGAAGAAGCAGAAGATGGAAGTGTTGGGGTAGCAGTGGGGAGGATGAGTCAGTATGGGTGCAACTCACAGCAGCCTCAGGCAGGAAAGTGTGCTTGGGAGTGATCTATAGGCCTCCAGAGCAAGAGAAGGAAAGAGTCAGAGAACGCGAGGAGGAACTTAAAAGAGGGGTGGTAAGGGGGGGTGGTGGTAGTGGGTGACCTGAACCTGCCTGACATCGATAGGGAGGTCCTGATAGCCAAGAGTGACAGGAGTCAGACATTACTGGACACCTTCCAAGAATGACTTCTGGTGCAGTTTGTTAAGGAACCTACCACGCAGAATGCAGTCCTTGATGTGGTGCTCTCCAACTCAGAGATGGTGGGCGCTGTGGGAGTAGGGGAGCTGCTAGGGAACAGCAACCAAAATCTGTGTGGTTTGAATTGGCCCTCAGGGCCGGCAACCCACAATCAAGAACTGAAGTCTTTGATTTTAGAAGGGTGGACTTCGATAGGTTGAAGGGACTGGTCAGGGATAAATTAGTAGGGGGTGGAGGAGAGATGGGGGCAATAAAGGAAGAAAGCCTCGAGGCATCCAGGGTAAGCATAAGAACTGTATCTAAAACAAACAGGTTTAAAAGACCTCTATGGTTCTCAGCTCGGGTCAGAGAAATGTTTAGGGCCAAAATGAAATCTTTCTATAAATAAAAGGAAAAGCAGGGGGAAGCAGAACAGGCAGATTATATACAGAAAAATAGGGAGGCAAAAAGGGCCATCAGAGAGGCAAAAGCAGACACGGAGCTGCATACTGCAAAGAGGGCAAGAATGGAGGAAAACAGTTTTTTAGATATATCAGTGATGGGGTTGGGGGGCAGTGCATGCCTAGTTGAGGGGGCAGGGTGATAGAGGAGGATAGGAAAATGACTGCCATGCTAAATGACTACTTTTGCTCAGTATTCACTAAGAAGGACTGCAGGTCCATGCCAGAAAGTGGCATCAAAGCGGCTGTTAAAGGAGTCCTGGAAATAAGGCAACCAATGCTTACTAGCAAGAGGGTTCTGAAATGGCTGGCAGCCCATAAGATGGATAAGGCCCCAGGAACAGATGGGTTGCATCCAAGGATATTTAGGGAATTAGCAGCACAACTGGCTGACCC
Organism: Neoceratodus forsteri; assembly: GCA_016271365.2. NCBI lineage: Eukaryota > Metazoa > Chordata > Ceratodontiformes > Ceratodontidae > Neoceratodus > Neoceratodus forsteri. Next base: position 162,303,657 of record JADMNL010000030.1, on the reverse strand, counting down.
ACTGGCTGGGCTGTTCAACAGCTCACTTAGGACTGTGGTTCTCCAAGGGACTGGAGGATGGCAGATGTACTGCTTCATAATGGGAGGGACAGGGAGCAACCAGGGAACTAGAGGCCTGTCAGTCTGACTTCCATCATGGGGAAGCTGATGGAATTACTAATCAAAGAGGACTTTGTGGACTACCTAAAGCGCAATGGGCTCTAGGATAGTAAACAAAATAGTTTTGTGTTGGGAAGGTCTTGTCAGACTAACCTGATAGTTTTCTTTGACTGGGTAACCAAGGAAGTAGACAAGGGTCACGCTGTAGATCTGCTGTACTTCGACTTCGGCAAGGCTTTTGATTTGGTACGACATAAAAGGTTGCTCAAAAAGATGGAAGACCTGGGTGGTACAGTACTTGGCTAGAGGGGAGGCAGCAGAGGATGTTGGTCAACAGGGTTAAGTCAGAGGAAAGGGGAGGTTACAAGTGGGGTTCCACAGGAATCTGTCCTGGGTCCAGTCCTCGTCAACATGTTCATTAGTGACATTGGTGAGGGAATCCATGGCAGACTGTGTCTCTTTGCAGATGACACAAAACTATGTGGGAGGGTAGATACTGAGGAAGGCATAAGGGATATGCAGGGGGATCTACAAAAACTAGAGGGGCGGTCAAAGGTATGGCAGTTAAAATTCAACACCAGAAAGTGCAAGGTAATGCACCTAGGGAAAAGGAACCCCAAGACTGAGTAGAGGATGGGTGGGGTAAACCTTAGAACTACAGAAGAGGAATGGGATCTAGGAGTTGTCATCAGTAACTCCCCTAAACAAATGAACCAGTGCAACAAGGCCTATAGCAAGGTCAACAGGATGCTGGGATGTATTGGGAAGGGTGTTGGTAGCAGAAGAAAAGAGGTAATACTTCCCCTGTACAGATTCATTGTGAGGCCTCACCTGGAGTACTGCGCCCAGTTCTGGAGCCCTCACCTCAGAAAGGACAGGGATAGGTTGGAGCAGTGTAGCGCAAAGTAACAAAAATGATTCAGGGCCAGCAGGGCAGATCCTATGAGGAGTGCCTCCAGGCACTAAATAAGTACTCACTGGAAACCAGAAGGGAGAGGGGAGATATGATAGAGACCTTCAAATTCCTTAAAGGCATTAACAAGGTAAACTGCTGAGAATTATTTACCCTGAATACCATCTTAAGGTCACATGGTCACAAGTGGAAATTAACAGAAGGGAGGTTCAGGAGGGACGTGAGGAAGTACTTCTTCACAAAAAGGGTGGTGGAAGCTTGGAACAGTCTGTTGGCCAAGGTGGTGGGTGCAAACACTGTCAGGGGATTCAAGCTGGCACAGAATAGAATGTAGGGAAATAAATGACGTACCTACCGTAATTCTTGATTTTGGATGAAGTCTCCACCACTCATTCACACTAATGGGACTACGCCAGAGGTGCTAGGACTGAGCAGCAGCCAAAAATCTTAAAATGCACTGGCACCGAGGTAGGGCCATATGGAAGCAGCGCCACAAGACCAGCTCATGCTATATAGGCTACCTCGGTGTTGACCCTCCAACCATCTCAGTACTTTTTTTACTGAGGTGATGCAGCATAAACTAACCTTGTGAAACTAACCTAAGTCAGACATAAGATAGTCCGAATGATCCATATAAGATGGGTCAACACAACAGTCTTCATAGCCCTAACATCGAGGAAGTGAAGACCAAAAATAGATAAGTGAGCTCAGGGGATGGAGGGTGGGCATGTGAATGAGTGGTGGAGACTTTGTCCCAGAAGATCAAGAATTATGGTGTGCACGCAATTTTCATTTCTTCCTGGACATAAAGTCTCCACCACTCATTCAAACTAATGGGAAAGTACCGAGCTAAAATAATCCCCTGAGAAGGGTGGCAGGAGAGAGAAGCTCATGTAGGACAGGAATCCATTAAGGATTGTCCTGCTGAAGGATTGATGCTGTCTGGCATGGACATTCAAAGCATAGTGCTTCAAAAAACTGTGCACAGAGCTCCAAGTAGCTGCATTGCAGATGTGTGCAATGGGGCATGTTCTGTATTTCTGCCAGAGATGCCGTGACTGCTCTGGTAGAATGGGCATACACCCTGCCTTCCAGCTTAACCTGTGCCATGGAATAGCAGTGGCGAAGACATGCTACCAGCCACGGCGAAATGCACCTGATGGCAACTGGCTGACCCAGCCAGGCCATGCTGAATGATACAAAGAGTTGCTTTGACTTGCGGATCTCTTCAGTTCTATCTATGTAGAACTGCAAAACCCTTTCAACATCCAGAGAATGTAGGGTCTGCTCTCCCTCATTCTGGAAGTTCGCGAAGTAGGTTGGAAGAACCAAGGGCTGGTTCACATGGAATTCCGAGACCACTTTGGGGAGAAACTGAGGATGAGTTCTGAGAACCACCTTATCTTTGTCAAATACTGTATAAGGAGAGTCTGTGACCACGGCATGTATTACAGACACTCTGCGAGCGGAGGTAATGGCTATAAGGAAGGAGGCCTTCCAGGTCAGAAACTTCAGCTCACATGTTGCTAGAGGCTGGAAAAGTTTACACGTGAGCTTGTCTAGCACAAGGTTAATCTCCCAAGTGGCTACTGGTCTCCTAGTGTGGAGTATACCTTTAAGGAACCTATTAACTAAGGGAAACTGAGCTAGAGACATAGAGTGTATAGGCTCATGATAAGCTGAGATCGCACAGAGATGGACCTTCACGGTTGAGAATTGTAGCCCTGTATTTGACAGATGTAGTAGATACTCCAGGACTTTGTTTGGTGAGCAAGAAAAGGGATCCAAGGAGGATTTTGCACATCAGATGGAGAAACACTTCCACTTTGCTGTGTTAGTTTACCTAGTAGCTGGCTTGCGTGCTGCTAGGAGAATGTCTGAGACTCTATGTGAGACATCAAATCTACTCACTACTATCTCCTCAGGAGCCATGTGTGGAGATGACGTGATCTCAGGTTGGGATGGACCACTGGGTCCTGGGTCAGAAGGCCCATTGAAGTGGAAGCTGTCTTGGTGGAATTTCTGATAATCTGTTGTTCAACAGAAACCAAATCTGACAAGGACAGAATGGGGTGATGAGGATCATTCTGCCCTCCTGTGCTTCCAGCTTGAGCAGCACCCTCTGAATTAAGGGAAGAGGAGGAAATGTGTATAGAAAGCATCTTGTCCACCACAGTCTGAATGCATCCTGCCAAAAAAAAAGGCTGGTTCTGTATTTCTGGAGCAGAATAGAGGCAGTTTTGCTTTGAGTGGGGACACAGAAAGGTCTAGGTCTGGAGTGCCCCACTCTGTGAAGTGCGATTGCATGATGTTTGCATCAAGAGACCACTCGTGAGAATCCACCTTCGTTCTACTGAGGCGATCCTCTAAGTTGTCCTGGACTCCAGGCAGGTAGACTGCCTGGATCAGGGCTTCGTGCTCTAGGCACCATTCCCACACTCTAATCGCTTCCCTTTACAGGGGATAAGAGTGTGCCCCATCCAGCTTGTTGATGTAGTACATCACCGCTTTGTTGTCTGTCTGAAGAAGAATTATTTTGCAACAGTGGATGTCCTTCAGGGCTCGGACTGCGTGCAGGACAGCTCTCTTTTCCAGGACATTTATGTGGAGCTGAGACTCGTCCTGATTCCACAGACCTTGGGTGTGGAGATCTTGACATTGAGCTCCCTATCTAAGTAGAGATGCAGCTGTGGTAATGGTGATCTGTGTCTCTAGTGGAGCAAAGGGAAAGCCTTACAGAAGGTTATCCTCTTGAGTCCACCAGGTGCATGATTGTTTTAGAGGTTCTGTCACTTTGATGTGAAGGGACTGGGGATGTGTAGTCGGGGACCACTGAGTAGTGAGCATCCACTGAGTGGTTCTCATGTGAAGATGAGCCAAAGGCACTGTGAACACTGATGAGGCCATGAGACCCAGCATCCACTGCATCGAGAAAGCTCAGACTGAGTCGTTTTTTTTGATGAAACGAGTCATCTGGAGGATATCATTCCTCCTGTCCTCTGGGAGGAAGGCCTTTGCATTGGAGGTATCCAGTAGGATTCCTATGAAGAGGAGTAGCTGGGACGACTGTAGCTGCGATTTTTCCAGATTCAACAGAACTTCCATAGAAGTGAGGAACCTGGAAGCTGAGGTCACTGCTTCTTGTGTCCCTTGTCTGTAGGAGCTTGCTAGGAACCAGTTGTCAAGATATGGGAAGACTTGAATTCTGAGTTTCCTTAGATGCGCTGCAAGAACTGTAAAGCACTTCGTAAAAACTTACGGCACCAAGGACAGCCCAAAGGGCAGTACACTGAATTGACAGTGCTGGCCCAGGGCCACAAATTGAAAATAATTGTGGTGGCTTGGGTGCACCGGAACTTGTTGGTATGCATCCTGCATGTTCAGGGAGGCCAGCCAATCATCTCGATGAATCAGAGGTAGAAGCGTACCGAGAGATATCATCTTGAATTTTTGATTGAAGAGAAACTTGTTCAACTTTCTTAATTCGAATAGGGCGCATGCTGCCTGTTTTCTTTGGAACCAGGAAGTAGTGGGAGTAGAAACCTGTGTTTTGCTGATCCTGCGGAACTATGTCTACTGCACTATTGTTCAGAAGGCCTTGAATCTTGGAAGCAAGGAGGTCTGAGTAACTGGCAGCCTGGGCTGTCATTTGGATGGATGATCCGGAGAGGTATCTGAAAAATCCAGTGAATAACCCTCACAAATTATCCTGAGAACCCATTTGTCTGAAGTGACTGACTTCCACTGATTGTAAAACTGAGTCAGACGCCCCCCTACCACAGAAGAAGATTCCCCCTCAGACAGCTGAGGAGAGACATGGGCCAGAATTTCAGAGGGTGGTACTAGGCACTTTTGGGCCTTGTGGCTTCTGCTGCATTTTCTTTAGTGGTTGAGGGGCTTGGTTTTTGTTGAAGCCCCCTCTGCCTTTGCCACGAAAGGACTGACAGTTATGAAACTGCCGGTGGTTCCCACCCCGATTAGGGGCAGCAGGGACCGGTCTGGCCATTTTGATAGCCATCCTAGTTTTCTGTGTACCGTTGAGTGCCTGCTCCACCTATGGACCAAACAGATAAGCACCATCAAATGAAAATTCATGACTCGTTGCTGGACATCATTTGTGAACCCCAAGGTTCATAACCACGAGTGGTAACAGGTGCATATCCCAGCTGCTGCTGCTCTAGAAGCAGTGTCAAAGGCATCCATAGCAGCTTTAAGTTGCTGATTATTGGACTCAATACCTCTAGTGATAGTTTGAAAGGGGGGTCTGAGGTAACATCCGACTCCGGGAGAGTCTCCACAGCAACTTTTAGCGAATGCCAGAGGCTATACTCATATTGTGAGAAATAGCCCTGGTAGCTAGCAATACACATACCTAGGGTAGCAGCGTCAAAGAATCACTTCCCTAATGTGTCAGTCTTACAAAATTCTTTGTTTACTGGATGAGCCATGGACTTCTGAGGGGGAACGGCTTTGTCATTTTCTGCCAGGATCACTATGGCGTCAGCGAAAGCTTGAGAGGCCAGGATTGGTCAGTACTTAGGGGGAGCATACTTACTGTCTATGGACTTAGTCATAGAAGGAATAAGCGCTGGATTATCCCACACCATCTGTGAGAGAGTCTCGAAAGAGGGCAGTACCGGAGGAGTCATTTCCACAGGAATCTCTGGAACATGCAGATACTGAGGGCGCAGCAACTTCCCCGGATCTACCTCCAAAGTCTGGAGAGAGAGGGTGGAATTCATATTCTTCAGTAGAGACTTAAAGGATAGGTCCTCAGCCAGAAGCTCCACTGAAGTAGAGGGCTTACTTCCCACTCCAAGAGATGAATCTTCATCAAAGTTGTCTCCTAATCACAGATCAGGATCAGGCTCAATGTCATCTCCTACTAGCCCAGTAGGAATAGTATATAATGAAAAAAAGAGCAGGAGGAGGTGCTTCTTGAATCGGAGTCAAAAATCACGGCATCCGTGGTGGCGCTGGCACTGAAAACAGCGCTGGCATCTGCCTCGGCGCTGAGAGTGGCACCGCCGAGACCGGAGTCAAGGGTGGTAATGCAGCCGGTGCCGTGCTAGTGCCTGGAGACCCAAACTCAACTCTCGGTGCACCCAAGGATGAAGATCTGAAAACATGAGTAGGAGAAAACAGTATCTGTGCTGGCCCCTGTGCCGCAGCCTTGTGAGGGGGAAAAGCACAAGACCACAGCGTCAACACACCGGAGAAGGTGCCATGTGACTAGGAAGCTCCAACCGTCCTGCCCGTGGGTTCGAAGCCTCTAGGCCGAAGGCCCAGGGGCAGACTCCGCAGGCTTGGAAAGTTGGGACAACCGCCGGACCCACTGCTCCATACGAGTGGCCCAGTGATGACATTGCTCACTGGTAGACTCCCAAGGGGGCAGGGAGGGACTACGGAGTCGAGGATGTTGGTCACTATGAACAGAGGCCACAGGTGACCCCAATGGAGTCTGAGTCAGCCTTCTATCTCTTACTACCGACGATCGTCATGCAGACATACCAGAGGGTGACCTCGAGCTGTACCATTTCTTCTTTGACCGGTGGAACAAAGAAGAGCTCAAGGCTGAGCAGTGCCGGGTTCTCGACGAGGATCAAGAATGGGCCCGCTTCTTTTTGTGCTTTTGGGAGGACCACCCTTCCTCTCGAGCACCAGATGGCCCCTAGTCAGATCCCCCCTCCTTAGAGGGCAGTGGACTGGACCAAGCCCTGCTAGAAATACAGCTCTCATGCATAGTCTCCCTACCATCACCAGCCCTGTTCATGGCCAACTCCGTCGAAGGCAAGCTGAAGAGGACTTCTGTGTTCTTGCAAAGAAAAAACCTTTTTTTTTTTTTTAACTAAAATAATAAACAATACTTCAAATCAAAACTGAACGACTAAAGCTTCTGCCATATAGACGTGAAGATTTGACTCCTGGTGGGTGAGCGACGTCACTGAAGTGCACTTGGCAGCAGGAAAAAAGGAACTGAGGCAGTTAGAAGGTCAACACCAAGGTAGCCTATACAGCATGAGCTGGTCTCGCAGCACCACTTCCGCATGGCCCTACCTCAATGCCGGCCCTCCTGAAGATATTTGTCTCCCGCTAGGTCCTAGTGCCTCTGGCTTAGTTCGTTAGTGTGAATGAGTGGTGGAGACTTTATGTCCAGGAAGATCAGTAGTCACCCGGGTGACAAGAACAAGGAGAAAAATGGGGGTAGGCCGGGGAGGGTTAGTACCCAGGAGGAAAGTACAGTCACATAAGAACTTACAGTAACAGTAGATCTTCAAGAAAGGTTCCTGCAGTAGGTCATAACATGTAGGACTGCGCCCCCTGGCATCAGGACCACATGGCAAACTTTTGCTAGCAATGTCTGGTGGGGACCGCCTACCTGACGTCACGTGACTGACATCAGCGTGACCCTATAAGTGGGCGGTCCCTGGGCCCGCCTTCCAGTTCTCCTGCTAGAGACCCAAAAGAGTGCGACAGGAGAAAAGGATGTCATCCCAGGAGCTCAATCCAAAGAGGCCTGCAAGAGCAAACAAAAGAGTAGGGTAAGGAGGGAGGAAAAAAGATTACCTGCTGCAGGAACCTCTCTCGAAGATCTACTGTTATGGTAAGTTCTCACATAACTGACTATCTTACTTTGAGAGGGTTCCTGCAGTAGGTCATAACATGTAGGACTGAATCCCAAGCAGTAAACTGATCAGGACAAAACTGAAGCACGGGAGGAAGGGAGGTCTGCAGAAAGACCAGAGCAGGTCTATGACAAAAGGCCCTGCAGGATGACTAGGCCAAAACACACCCTATGCCTCAAGGCAATGTCCAGACTGTAATGTTTAGTGAAGGCATGGACTGAACTCGGAGTGGCCTCAACACAAATCTCTGCTCCGGGCACATTCCTGAAAACGGCAGCCATGCCTCTGGTAGAATGACCTTTGACCTCTCCTGGAAGAGGTCTGTCATACTTCTGGTAACAAAATGGTTGCAGTTGGCCAACCATTTGGACAAGCACTGCTTAGAGACTGCTGACCCCCTGGTCTTGGGGGCAAAGGAAACAAAAACTTGATCATCTTTATGGACCTCCTTGGTCCTGTTGATGTAATAACGCAATATCCTGCACACCTCTAGAATGTGCAGGAGCGCCTCACCCCTGTTAGAGTAAGCTGGATAATAAACAGGGAGTTCAACAGTTTGGATCAAAGTGAACTCAGAAACCACCTAGGGAAGAAACTTAGGGTTTGTACGCAGAGCCATCCGGTCTGTGTGCAAAATCAGATAAGGCTCCTTAAACACCAGGGCCTGGAGCTCAGAGATCCTTCAAGCAGAAGTAATGGCAACTAAAAAGAGCTCCTTCCAAGAGAGATAGCACATCTCACAGCGTATTGCTGGTTCAAAAGGAGGTAAAGTAAGCTTTTCCAACATAAAATTCATATCCCAAGGTGGGGTGGGGTTACATATTGGTGGTTTCAGATGGAGGATCCGTCTCAGAAACGTTTTGGATACCTCCAACTGAGAAATCTTCCCATCTACCAAGGAGTGGTAGGTGGAGATAGCTGAAAGGTGTACTTTTAGTGAAGTGTAGCTGTGTCCTATGTCATACAGGTGCAAGAGGTACTCCATCACCTAGGGCACTAGGCAAGAAAGAGCTTTCTTTCGAGGCTGCCCAAATGGAAAATGTTTCCATTTCATAGCATAAGTAGCTCAGGTGGAAGGCTTCCTAGCCTCCACCAGAACTTGGGAAACCCTGTCAGAGACTCCGAAACGGTTAGCGATTATGTCTGAAGGAACCATGCATGGAGGTGTAGGGACCTGAGGCCCAGGTGAACCAGTCTGCCCTGATCCTGCATCAACAGATCACACTGAAGAGGCAGAGGTACTGGGGGTTCCACAGCCAACTGCTGTAGGAGTAGGAACCAAATTTGCCTGGGCCAAAGGGAGGTGATCAGCAACAGTCGTGCCCACTTAGCTTGAAGTTTCAACAGAACCTTCTGCAGAATGGGAAAGGGAGGGAAGGCGTGCAAGTATCTCCCTGTCCAACAGAGAGCTATCACGTCTAGCCAGATAACACCAGACCCTTGAATGAGCGAGTAGAGCTTGGGAAGCATTGCATTGAATGGGGAAGCAAATAGATCTAACTCTGGATGCCCCCAGCGGTGGAACAGATTTTCCACCACTTACTGGTGTAGTTCCCATTCGTGCGCTAGAGCCATGGAACAGCTGAGGCTGTCTGCCAGGATGTTGTGCATTCCTGGAACATGCATGGCCGCGAGATGTAGGTCATGCTGGACTGCCCAGTACTAGACCCACATTGCTTCCCTGCACAGGGAATATGATCGGGTGTCTCCTTGCCTGTTGATGTACTAGACCACTGACATGTTGTTGGTCTGTATCAACAGTGTTCCCGTTGTCAGAAGGGGCTGGAAGGCCTGAAGGGCATACAGGACTACCCTCATCTCCAACATGTTTATGTGGAGTGAGGATTTCAACTGGGACCATTTTCCCTGGGTTTGGTGGTCTCCCAGATAGGCTACCCAACCCAGACCCAGCGCATCTGTGGTGAGGGTCCAAGAGGGTGGGGAGGATCTGAATCTTGTCCCTTGAGACAAGTTCAGAGGGTCCTGCCACCACAAGAGGTCCTTTTTGAGAGCACAGGACACCAAAATAGGATAAGCCAGGTCGTCAATAGCCTGATCCCATTGAACTCGTAAGGTCCATTGGGTGACTCTCATGTGCAGCCTGGCCAGATGTACAGTCAGAATGGCTGCGGCCATCAGGCCTAGGAGGCATAAAAATGCTCTGGCTGGGGCACGGCAGGAGGAAGCTACCAGTTTGGCCTGTTCCTGCAAAGTATCCACTCTGTCCTCTGGGAGGAAGGCCTTGCCCTTAACCATGTCCAGAATTACCCCAATAAATTGGAGGCGTTGAAATGCAACCAGGGATGACTTGGGGTAGTTGATGGTAATACCCAGTTGTGCAAAGAGGCCCAGGGTGGAGGACAGAGAATCCTCCAGGCTGCTCCTGGACGGAGCTGCTATGAGCCAATCATCCAGGCACGGGAACACGTAAATTCCCTGGCGACGAAGTGCCGCTGCCACCACCACTAGGCACTTGGTAAAGACTCTGGGTGCCGAAGAATGGCCAAAGGGGAGAATTTTGAATTTGAAGTGCTCTCCTTGGAAGGAAAATCACAGGAAGCGCCGATGGCCCAGGAAAACCGGTATATGCAGGTACGTGTCCTACATAACCAGTGCACAGAGCCAATGGTCTGTCTGGAGCATGGGCAGGAGTCCCTGGAGTGTCAGCACATGGAACCTTTTGTATTCTACATAAAGGTTCAGATGGCTGAGGTCCAAGATGGGCCTGAGGTCACCTGTCCTTTTGGGGATGAGGAAAAAATGGGAGTAATATCCTTTTCCCCTCTGGGCACAGGGAACTGGCTGTATCACAGATTTTTGGAGTACAGCCTTGATCTCTTCCCTTACCAGAGTCATGTGGTCTGAGGGATAATGAGATTGTCTTGGATGAGAGTCTGGAGGTTTTTCCAGAAACTCGATGGTGTGCCCTCTTGCTATGACCCGAATGACCCAGGAATCCGACGTGATGCCCTGCCACTCTGACAGGTGGAGGGCAAATCTTCCCTCACTGGCTCCACACTGTTTGGGGAAGGAGGAGGAGGCCTGAAGGAGTCTGGAGGTGGAGGAATGGATGGGGAAAGTCCCACCTGCAGCTCGTTGATTCTTGGGGGGCGGTGGGAGAGGTAATGGCAGGTCCGGATGCTCTCCTCTTATTTTGACACCTGTTGAACGGCTGCTTGCCTTGGTGCTTTTGCTGGTGCCGAAAGGGCTGCTTAGGCTTAAAGCCCGCTTTGTACATGGACTTGACTGATCTCAGGGTCAGCTCACTATCCTGGAGGCCCGTGATGATATCTTTGATACCACCCCCGAAGAGGATGGATCCTCGGAAGGGGGTGTCCTGTATGGCTGCCTGAACATCTTGAGAGAGACCAGAAATGTGGAGCCCGGCATGGCACCTGAGGCAGACTGCTGTGGCTGAAAAGCGAGTCACAGAATCTACAGAGTCATAGGTAGCCCTTAATGCATGCCTGTAAGAAATTTTAGACAGCCTCAGGGCCTTAGTGAGCTCTGACTTAAGGTCTGAGTCCTCCACCTTTTCTAGCCTGGCCACAAGTTGAGCCATGGTAGCTTTTTGGTATGAAATCATGTGAGCAATGTAGTTTAAGAAACATAAGGCACATGTAGAAGAGGAGCAGATCTTACAGCTGAATTGATCTAACTGCCTCAACTCCTTGTCAGGAGGGCAGGTGCTCATATGTTTCGGTTTTGCAGTCCGGTCGTGAGCCACAACGATCGTGATGGAGTCTGCCTCCGGGTGGGAGCATAGGTAAGGAGCGATCTTCTCAGGTGAATGGTAAACCTGGTTCACCTTCTTGGGGATGGCTGGGATGGAGTGAGGCATCTGCCAAATAGTGGAGGTGAGATCCACGGGGGGATCAGTATGGGTGATGTCTCAGCTAGGTCCAAATGTTCCACAAGGCACTTGCGTTTTGGGTCCTGTTCCTCTGCATTCCAGCCATTAGCTTGCTGGAGGATGCGAAGGAGTTCTGTGAAGGAAGGGTCTTCGGGGGAGACTTAGGAGACTCCTTACCCTTAGACAACATAATTTCAAAAGGTTTTCAGAGGATGAGTTGGAGGGATTAGCCTCCGAGTCCGAAGATTCTCCCTTCTCAGAGGCCGTTGTCTCAGTTAGAGGAACCTCTGAAGTATCACCCCCAGAAATATGTGCCGTGGAATGACTAGACCTGTGAGAACCCACAGGTGACAAAGAACATGGGGTAGGGGATGCCACCGGGGCCATCAGTTTCTTGTCCAAATCTGCTACTAACTTAGATCTGGCCTCCTGCCATCGGGTCTGGAACATGGCCTGGAAGTCCAGCTGAGGTTGAGGTGGAGGCTGTGTCTGAGGCTGAGGTGGAGGTTGGTAGTATTGGTAACCCACCCCTGGGTAATGGGGGGGTAACTTGGAGCCTGGAAAGGGGCCCCCCATAGCCGGCGTCTGATATTCATGGTAAAACCCATAGGAAAAGTGAGTCAACGTTGGGTCTGACTTCAGGTAGCCTGACGTCGGCAGGCCCGGATAATGAGGGTAGCCCATAGTGAATACCCTGATGGTTCCAGGGCATCTCTGAGGGCCTCAAAGGAGGCGGAACAGAGGGATCATGGAGGTTATCTGGCATCGGGAGTCCCGGCGTTGGGGTCACTGGCATTGGAGATATCACAGGGAAGCTTGACGTCTGGTTCTCAGGTGTTGGAAATGCTAGAGTCAGACTTGGGGGGGGCCTGACGGAGGTACTGACAGAAGTTAGGCCAATGGACCTGACATCAGAGACTCAGAGCCTGATGTATGGATTCCTAGCGTCAGGGCTGAGGAAGAGCCTGATGGGGTAGTAAGGTCCCTAGGAGATGATGGAGGTACCGACTCCGACGTGAGAGCCCCTGGAGGATTATCTGCAGGGGTCTGGAGGGTTCCCAATGCTGGAGTGGGTGAAGAAAGAACCACTTCCAGGTGACCCACTTCTCCCTCTGTCCTGAGTAAAGGGTCGGGCACAGGAGGTTCCACCGCTAAAGGTGGAGGAGAAGGCTCCCTGACAGGGGAAACCTGATGGGAGAGCTGGCCTTGGGAGGTCAGCGTGCTCAACCAGACGTCAGGTGCATTGGTGTCAGCCCCCGACTGGTGAGCTTCAACCGGGCAGGTGCCAGAGTCGCTAGTGTCTGACTTATTGGTCGGAGGAGGAAGAGCAGGGTGGACGGGGAGGAGTCCCCGACTGGTTTATCAACAGATGTCAGGCAGGTTCCCTTCAGGCAGGAACCTGACTTATTGACAACCGGGTGTTCTCTAGCAGGACTGGAGTCCGACTTACCGATATTGACCGGGCATCCACCAGAGGTCCACGACGGGTGACTTACCAGTCAAGGATTTGGTCTTGGAGCCTGCCTTGATGGGCTTAAGAGAGGCAGAGGAACCGGAGGAACTGGATGACAAGGCCTAGACAGTCACCAGGGGAGGCGGCCAATGCGCAGTTTTGTCCACAGGCTTAAGTCCCGTGACCTTGCTAGTAGAGGGCCGTTCTCAGTCCTCCAAACGCTCTCACTCCTGGTGCTTCTCTTTTTCTTTCTTTTTTCTTCTTAACCTCTGAAGAAGTGGAAGAAGCGGAATCCCTCAGCTTCTGCATTTCCTCTTCTAAAGAGGCCATCCCGGATTTTAAAAGATGGCCTGCTGCCTTCATTTGTGTATGGCCTGGTTAAAGGGCTTGCAATTCGTGCAGGCCTCGATGTCGTGGGCCGGGTCTAGGCAGATGAGGCAGAGCTTGTGGCTGTCCTTATGAGGGATCTGCAAGCCACACTTCTCGCACTTCTCCTTGGTCTTCGAGCGCTTCCATGGAGAGGACATAAAAAAGGAAGAAGAACGAACTCTAAACAGTAAAATTATACTTACCAAAATGGCGATCAACTGGAGCAATATTCACCATGAGGTCCTTGAGTAGGTCGACGTCGGGAAAGAACTGGAAGGCAGGCGCAGGGATCACCCACTTACAGGTTCACGCTGACGTCAGTCACGTGACATCAGGTGGGTGGTCCCCCTGCCAGACATTGCTAGCAAAAGTTTGCCATGAGGTCCTGATGACATAGGGTGCAGTCCTACATATTATGACCTACTGCAGGAACCCTCTCAAAGTCAGATCAGTAATTTCTAGCAAAGGTCCCAGGGATTATAGGGCATATGGGCAGACTAGATGGATATCTGGTCTTTTTCTGCCATCATGGTCTATGTTTCTATGTAACATTGTGAGAGCACTCTCCTATTGGCTAAATTTATTTATTTAGTTTTTGTTTACCGGGTAAGTACCATAGCCAAGACATGGCTATTTTCAGACACAACCTGGGAGATTACAATAGGTAGGGATAAACAGGGAATACATGTTGAGTACAGGGGAAGGAAAAAAATAAACAAAATACAGAACAAAACAAGATTTCTACAAATCATGAGTAAATAACAAGATAGGTCAGAGTTCATACATAGTTAACAAAAATTCAGCGACCAACACCCACATATAGCAAACAACAACTGGGTTAAGAGCAGCTGAAGCAAATTCAAATGAGACAAAGTGCCTAATAATATAATAAGGAGAGTTATGGATGCACCAAGATAAATGACTACCCCATAGGATAGGGATGGGAGCAAGATCCCATGGGCTGTGTCTAATCTTGCTGACTGCGTAAGGACATAGCTGATTTTGTAGGCTACCCCAATTTTAGCATTAACTGATTTGCAGGTAGACGTTATATGCTTCTCAAAGTTAAGATTTTCATCTAGGAGTACTCCAAGACACCTGAAAGAGCGAGCTGGTTCAAGGATCATCCCACCCTGACCAGAAACATTAAATAGTTCCCGGTTGTTTTTTAATTTGACTGCAGAACCAAATAACATAGTATGTATTTTGCTAGCATTAAGGATTAGCTTGTGGTGGAAGAGCCAGCATTGAACAGACATAAAAGCAGCAGTAAGGGTCAAGTTGATGTAATGAATATTCTTATCACTGCAGTTCAAGACCAGGTCATCCAGATAGAGGATGGCTGAGTAATCAGGGATATCTGACGTGATACTGTTGATAAAAATACAGAAGAGAAGGGGTCCTAATATTGATCCCTGGGGAACACCTAGGTTAATAGCCTTGGGGCTGGATACAGTAGAGTTGAATTTAACAAGCTGAGTTCTGTTTGATAAGTATCTATTAAACCAGGCAACCGAGTTTAGGGAGAAACCAAGAGCTAGGAGGCTATCTAGAAGAAGAGGATGATCAACAAGGTCAAATTCCTTCATCAGGTCAATAAAAACTGCCCCTGTGAGGTGGCCATTGTCCATAGCAGTTAGGGTATCATTTGTCAGGTGGAGCAAGGCCGTGGAGGTGCTATGACCTTTGCGGAAGCCATATTGAATTGATGAGAGAAGGTTATATTTAGTAATGAATTCAATAACTTGGATTGATACTAACTTTTCCATTATTTTGCACAGGACTGATAGGACAGCTATTGGCCGATAATTAGTCATATCTTTTTATCACCTTTCTTAATGACCGGCGTGACTTTGGCCATTTTCCAGATATCAGGGAAAACTCCATTACAGAGAGAGAGGGTAAAAATCCTAGACAAATGCTGGGCAATAAATGGTGCAGCCAGTTTTAGAAGTTTGGGTTCAATACCATCAGGGCCTACACTAGTATAATCAGAAATGGTGTTAAGCAGGCCCAGGATGTCAGATTTAGATACTGCCTTAAAGTAAAAAAGAGGGGGAATTATAGTAGGGGTGGGTGGTGTGGGTGGAGGTAAGGGCTGAGTATGGAGGAACCCAGATGAAAAGCTGGGCAGGTCAGAGAATTGCTTATTAAACGTTTCCGCAATAGTCCTAGGGTTG
Organism: Neoceratodus forsteri; assembly: GCA_016271365.2. Taxonomy (NCBI): domain Eukaryota; kingdom Metazoa; phylum Chordata; order Ceratodontiformes; family Ceratodontidae; genus Neoceratodus; species Neoceratodus forsteri. Next base: position 162,288,164 of record JADMNL010000030.1, on the reverse strand, counting down.
TTGCAGTGGACTCCACTAATGATAATTTCGTCAGCCGAGTGAGCTTTCTGCACCCCTAGGAATGATTTCACGTATGCCCAAAATTTCCTGGGGTTACCAGATGCTTCCAGCAGAAGCCCCTTACAATAGGAGCTTTTAGCTAGTCTGATCTGCTTTTTGCAATGACTTCTCTGGGCCCTATAGGTCTGGTAGTCAGTAATGAGGCTAGCTTTTCTGAAGCGCCTCCAGCTCTTGTCCCTAACATGCAATGCAGCCAGGAGATCTTTGTGTAACCACTTGGTGGGTTTCACGCGAACATGCCAGGTCACAAGGGGTGTATGTCTATCCTGAACTGCATGGAATTGGTCTAAAAAGTAGACAAGAGCTGTTTGGGCATCCAGGGACTGAGAAACATAAGACCAGTCAAGCTGTTATAACATCCAAGTTGTGGGATCTATGCAGTAAAGATATTTGGCCCTACGTGCTGCTATATGCATTGTATAGGGCCAAGCTATGTACATCCCAGGTGCCCCATGGGGCATTCATCCTGCTGTGCTGGACTGTTTCATTGTTTCACTTCAAAGCACATCACTGGACCTTCTAAGTTCTGGTGCACCATTCCCCATGCAGAGATGACACTATATGCTGGACTGGCTGTTCTAATCCATGTGGTTAGAATTCTTCATTACACAGAATCAGTTACCTCTCAGCCAATCAGAATGCAGGGATATTGCCAGGTTTTTCTGCCATGACCATATAGTGGAGGTTCATAAAGAGACAATATTCAAATCCCTGCATTTGGATTTGCTAATTCAAACTGCTCACACTCAGAGATATGGCCTTGATCAAGAACCCTTCCCCCACCACTATATCTTTCATTGTCGTTATACTAAAAAAGTTAAAGACATTAGAAAACGTAAAGCTTAATGAACTGCTGACACCAATATTTCCTCAGGGCGGGCAGCTTATGACAAGATGTAGCCTGCCTGAGGACCTAATAAAGCCCATACTGAATTTTTTTTTAATCCGGGAATTAGTTATTTTACTTACTACTTTATCATCAGTACTTCCCACTTCGGCCGAGCTGCTGACCACATGATGCAGCTTCCACCCATAAAGTCCACCTTATGATGATGGGAACTGATGAAGGGACCATACTGTTATTAATAGGTACCTAATGGTATTTGGGGCAGTGACGGCCTTTATGCATGTATATTACATTTGTAGGCAACTTTATATGTTAAGGGGGTAATAGTCTATAAGACAGTACCCCCATAACATATAAAGTTGCCTACAAATGTAAATATAGATGCATAAAGGCCACCGGTGCTCCAGATACCATTAGGCACCTATTAGTAACAGTACAGCCCCTTCCTCAGTTCACATTATCATAAAGCAGATTTTATGGACAGAGCTGCAGTGTGCAGTTGGCAGCTCAGCCGAAGTCAGCGGTATTGCCAATGAATTAGTAAAGTAAAGTTACGACATAACTTATTGGAACATTAGATCTTTGAAAGAAGCTCTTGCAGCAGGCCACACTGATAGGACTAAACAATCAAGTGCCAGGACCGCATGGAAAACTTCTAGCTAGCAGCCTACCACAGAGGACTGCCCACTGCCAATGTCAGCCTTAAAGGTGAGTGGTTCCCCACGCCTACTTCAGTGCTCCCGCCAGACACCCTGAATGGGCAGTGAATGGAGAACCAAGGAGGTTCCTGAGAGCCAAAAGAAAAGCAGAAGTGCTAGAGAAACAAGGAACAGCAGGGGGTAGGAGGGAGGGAGGGAGAGTAGGGCCTGCTGCAAGAGCTTCTCTCGAAGATCTACTGTTATGTTAAGTCCTTACATAACTGTACTATCTTACTTCGAGGAAGGCTCTTGCAGCAGGCCACATCAGTAGGACTGAGTCCCAAGCAATGCCAGGCATGACCAGGAAAATACGTCAGGAGAAGGACTGCTCAGTAGCAAAGAGCTCAGGAGACAAGATCCTGAAGTACTGCTTGGCAGAAGTTGGGCCTGCGCCGAAAGGCGATGTCCAGACTGTAATGCTTGGTGAGTGTGTGGACAGAACTCCAGGTAGCAGCTGCATAGCTATCTGCAGCAGACACATTTGAGAAACAAGCCATGGAGACAGCCATACCCCTGGTGGAATGGCCCTTAACCACTCCCGGACGGTCTTTGCTGTACTTGCAGCAGCAGCAAACAATGCAATTAGCTAATCACTTAGACAAACACTGTTTGGAAACAGGGGCGCTCACTCTCTCTTAGGGGTGAACGAAACAAACATGGGATGCTGTCAAAGGCTTTGCTGAAATCAAGGTAAGCGTTGTCTACTGCCCCACCCTGATTCACTTCCTTTGTCACCCAGTCAAAGAAATCAACCAGATTTGTCTGACATGATGTCCCCACTGTGAATCCATGTTGTCTATGGTCCTGGGCTCCGATGGCTTCTAGATGTCCCACTATCCTTTCTTTAAGCAATGTCTCCATGATCTTCCCCACTACTGAGGTGAGGCTGAATGGCCTACTGTTCCCCGCCTCCTCCCTGCTACTGGACTTGTGTAGAGGGACCACATGTGCCCTCCTCCAATTCACTCATGTTGAGCGACTCAGTGAACATGGCTGCCAGAGGTACTGCTATCTCCCTTTGCAGTTCTCTTAATATCCTTGGGTGTATGCCATCTGGTTCCATCACTTTGTCCACCTTCAATTTACTGAGCTCCTGCAGGACTCTTTTGCCTTTGAATGGACTATTGTCCACCTCTTCACCCCCTTGGCAACTGCTGTACTGCTGTGGCCCTTTCCCCTCCCACTCTTCTGTGAATACTGAACGGAAAGACACAGTGCATGTCTTGGGAGGAGGGCATGGAACTATCACTTCCAAATGCCTAAACAGCACATACAAGCAAGCAACATTCGGCATTGACAAATGCTTGTTTTATGTTAGGACAACAACAAGAACCTTGAGATCAAGAGTATGTGAACATTTAAGTGAGATCAGATGCCACAATGACAAAAATGCATTGGTAAGACAGCTTAATCAGGTCGATTCCAATGCAGGACATAAGAAATGTTGCCTGGACTGACTGCATCTGACATGGCTCAAAGAGAACTGAGCATTTGCTTTGTTATAATGACTTAATACCATGGCCTTGGATTGTTGATTAGATATATGATGTAATACATTAACAGACCATTATATAATTAAGGTTGGGGTATTTATACATATATTTACATATTTATATCAAATTATGTCAGGCACGGTACTGTAATTTTTTTTCCCAATTGTTTAACCAGGTGAGACACACTAAGTTGAAAGCTTGTTTACAGGTGCAACCTGGGAGCACAGAGAAGTTAAGTGACTTGCTCAGGGTCACACAGTATGTAAGTGGGGGCTGTGGGATTCAAACCCGGGTCTCCAGATTTGCAGCTCAGAGCCTTAAACCACTGCGCTATACTGCCTCCCTTTACTTTTCCATTCATTGCTAGGTTTTTATGTGTACTGTCACTTGAATTGTATTCACTATTTATGTGGGATTATGAATGGTAAAGGCCGTCCCTGATGAAGTGTGCATCTGCAAAACCAGTAGGGCCCTTTCTTGTATGTAAGGGAAATTTCGTCACCTGTGTGGCACTACTGTTCTTGGCTCTCAAAATTGTGAGTAAAACCTTTTGTATACACTTTGAAGGCTAGTGATGTGCTTTTCTTTGTTTGGATTCTGCCCTAGCTTGCACTTGCACAGCAAGAACTGGAGCTGCTTTTCTTAGTTGTCTAGTACTAGCGGCCACCCAGCAAGCATGGGCCTGGAGTGCTTGGGAGCAGGATCTGCCGGCGCAGGCCTAGCTGGAGAAGCAGGTGCCTGAGGGGAAGGAGACCCCTGAGGCAAAGGTTGAGGTGATGCCAGAGAGGAAGAAGTGGCAGTAGCCTGCAGTGGGTGCTACCTAGAAGGGCTGATATTGGGCCCAGTAGCTGGAACTGACAAAGGCAGCGCCATGGCCGGGGGGCGATGGTGAAGGAACCAATACTGTCTGAGCCACCTAGCTGAGAGCCCGTCGAAGATAAGAACCTGATCATCAGGGGCTGGGGGCCAGGAGACAAAGACTCCTGCCCTGAAGAACTGCTACCCAAGATAGCTATGAGGGTGGGTGGCGGAGCCACCAGGAGCCCGGAGGAAGAGAGAGCTGGTGGGGCTGAAAGGGCCAACCCCCCATTGGAGAACGACCCCATCATGGTCAACTGTTTGTGTGGTGACTGCGAGTGGGAAGCTGACCGGTCCCGGTGTTTGTCCCAGTGCTTGTATTTCCCACCGGATTTCTCTTTTTGAGAAGAAGAGGAGGCCTGGAGGACTGTGCCGGTGAGGCAGAAGAGCTCTTGGCCTGCAGCTCTTTTTTCATTGTGATCAATTTCTGCTTCAAAAGATGGCTCTCCAGAGTTTATAAACAATGTCTCCGAGTGGTCTGATTGAAATTTTGGCAAAATTGGCAGGCTTCAGTGTTGTGGCTGGGGCCTAGGCAGATGAGACACTCAGAGTGGCCATCCTTTTCAGGGATCTGTTTGTCGCAGGTACACTTCGAGGAGTGTTCAGTAGACGAGGCTGGTGGAGAAGACATAAACTCATCGACAAAGACACCAAAAATTCGATGTCCAATACTAAAGAAAAACAAAAATAAAAAAGCACAGCAAGCATGGGTAATGGTGGTCGACTGTAGCTACGGCATCCGCTAAGGTCTGACGTGCACGGGTCCATGGTGGGAAAAGAACTGAAGTAGGTGTGGGAGACCGCTCACCTTTATATGGTAGGCTGATGGCGGTGGGCGGTCCCCCATAGTAGACTGCTAGCTAGAGGTTTTCTGTGTGGTTCTATTACCTGGCAGCTTAGTCCTACTGGTGTGGCCTGCTGCAGGAGCCCTGCTTGAAGTAAGCTGTAAAATTACTAATTAATCACTGAATAAAAAAATTTGAATAAAGGCTCTGTTAGGTCCTCAGGCAGGCAGCTTCTTGTCATAAGCTGTTTGACCTAAGGACATCAGTTGCTGTTTAAATAAGCCTGCTGGATCTGTACTACTGGAAGTGGCCAGTACAATAGTACAGTGCTAAGTAATCTATATGTCTTGTTTTTTAGACTTTAATTGAAAGAAATCCTACCTGTTCCCCTTCCAGATCAGGTTCCCTTTTAATTGTTCTATCATCCTGCCCGAACACCAGGACTCTTCCTGTACCGCTGTGTCGTGTCGCTCCAGAAACATACAGGTATTGGTATGCATTATTTCTTTTGACAGAAACCACACTGTAGCCTACCAAGAAAGAATTGCAAGTCTAAGGAATATACATATACATATTTATACATATGAAATAATGCATGGGCGTCAGTGTGCCTCCGAAGTTGTTTTGTATCCCCAAGGTGTGTGATATTTCATAAGCCACTCGAGCGAAGCTCGAGTGGTTTATACAAGCATGCAAAAATTGCCAGCAGAAACATGCCTGAGTGGTCTATCATGTCTGCTTGTATGTGCAGCTCAGTCTATTTCCCTGAAGCTGTCCCACCCTCCTCCTGCCCCCCCAGAGTGATCCTTCTCCCCCTCTTCCCCCATCCCTTTTCTCCCTCCCATTGCCACTCTCAGTTTTACCGTTCCACCCCACTTTAAAACTTTCCACTGTTTCACTGCTGCCACTTCCTCAAGCAGTTCATTCCACTTTCACACCATCCTTTCTGTGAAAAAGTGCCACCTCATTTCCTTTTAAAATCTACCCCAAGTTTCAGACTGTGGCCCTTAGTGGTCCCCTCCCATTATAAATTGAAAATGCGCTCCACGCCAACCCTGTTTATACCCTTTAGATACTTACAAGTTTCTATCATATCCGCCCTTTCCCTTCCATCTTCAAAAGAATACTTATTGAGCTCACTTAATCTCTCCTCATATGGTTGGTCTCCCATGCCCTGGATCATCTTGGTCACCCCACACTGGACCCCCTCAAATAGTCTGATGTCCTTTTTCAAATAAAGGCTCCAGAACTGCACACAATACTCCAGGTGTAGTCTAACCAACTACCTGTACAAGGGCAGAATAATTTCCTCCCTCCTGCAGGCCATTCCTCTGGTGATGCATCCCAGCATTTTATTTGCTTTGGCTGCTGCTTTACAACACTGCGCAGAGTGTTTCATGTCACCCCTGACTACCACCTCTAGATCCTTTTCCTTATTTGAGCTGGACACTTGTACACCTCCCAGCCAGTAGCTGGCCCCTGGGTTCCTAGCTCCTAAGTGCATGACCTTGCACTTCTTGGCACTGAACCCCAACTGCCAGACTCCAGACCATTTCTCTAGTCTGGCCAGATCCTCCCCGAGTTCCTGTCTCCCTTCCCCTCCTCTGTGTTCACCCTCCCACATATCACAGTATCATCTGCGAAAAGACATACCTTACTTTTTACCCCTACCACTATGTTGCCAATAAAGATGTTAAATAACACTGGACCAAGTACTGATCCCTGTGGTGCCCCACTGGTTACAGATCTAGGCTTGGATAGCTCACCCCCCCACTCTCTGTTTCCTTTTCTGCAGCCAGCTCCTGACCCACCACAGCAGCTTATCCCCAACTCCCAGGTTATTCAGTCTGCTAAGCAACCTTCCATGCGGCACAGAGTCAAAGGCCTTACTGAAGTCCAGGTATAGTACAGCTACTGCCTGGTCTTTGTCCAATGAGCTTGTGACCCAGTCGAAAAATTATATCATGTTCGTCTGGCAGGATCTCCCCATGACAAACCCACGCTGCCAATTGCCCTGGAGACCGTTAATCTCCAGAAAGATTACCAGCCTTTCTTTCAGAATGGCCTCCATTAATTTGCCAATAATGGATGTCAGACTGCCCGTTTTGTAGTTACCAAGTTTATCCCTGGGACCACTCTTGCGGAGTGGCACCACATGAGCCATTCTCCAGTCCTGAGGCACACACCCCATCTCTGGTGAGGTGTTAAACAGATCCACCGGGGGGCTGCCAGTACCTCCGCCAGTTCTCTCAGCACCCTTGGGTGTATGCCCTCCGGGCCAGGTGGTGCCTTGTCCACCCAAATGATCTGAAACCCTTCTAAGACCCTGTCCACCATGATCTCCCCATCTGTTTCAACTCCCCCCTTCCTACCCTTATCTTTCCCTGTGGCATAGGTCCATCCTTGTCCCTAGTGAATATAGAGCTGAAGTACTCATTCAAATTCTTGGTCTGTTCTTCACTGTTTTCCACCCATCCCCCCCTCCTTGATCCTAACAATCCCCTCCTTACTACTTCTTCTCTTCCTTATATATGTGAAGAAGTCCCCCCGTGATCCACAGTGCTAACCTTAATTCCTTTGCAGCTTTTGCTGCTCGAACCACTCTCCCACCTCTTGGGATTTCCCTGAGTAAATCTTCCTGTCCTCCTCACTCATAGTTCCCCTGTACTTCTGAAAGGCTGACCTCTTCTCCCTCACCTTCTCTGCCGCATCTTGATAAAAGTATCACACACCATGGAGATAGTAAAAATATCAGGAACAACACTGATGTCCATTACTTTATTTTTGATAATTACTGCTTTAAGAAAAGATACATTTTGGGAAGTGTGGAAGAGTGGCTCATGGGACTGAGCTCAATAATGCACATTTGTGACATCATAGATGTGTATAATTAAGGTCAACAGCAATGGGTTTTAGGTTGAAATCAACCTCAGCCAGTAATTATTCTACAGTATAATAATATGGAAACAGTGTTTTTCTGTATGAAATATGAGCAAACAACAAAAACATAGTTCCAGTTGCAGCATATTGATACAATAACTGAACCTGGTGCACAGACAAATAAGTACGTGCGTGTAATTATGGCCAGATAATCACACTCTCGTACTTGTGTTTTGAATGGTGATTGCAGCTACTCTTTAAACATTAGCTTGTGGCATTGCCAGTTGGCTTTGTACCGGCAGCCTGTTCTGCAGGGTCAGGCAGTGACTACAGATGCCCACTTGTCTGCTGAATTAAAGCCAGTGGATGAAATGCACTGAGGCCTTGCATCCACTGTGAAATGCACTGAGGCCCTGCACTGTAGAATACTTTCAAGACCTGCACTGTGGAATTCTTTGAGGGTCTTCATCAAGGCATGCGTAGAAGCCTTGCGCTATAGAATGCACAGAGGCCACGCACTGTGGAATTCAGTGAGGATCTTCAGCATGGAATGCTTTGAGGTCATGCGCTCTGGAGCTCTGCAAAATGAAATACACTGAGGCCCTGCACTGGGGAATGCACAAAGGCCCTACACTACGGTGTGCAAAAATGCCCTGCACCGTGGAATGCCAGGAGGCCCTGCACCATGGAGTTCAAGAAGGTTCTGGACTGTGGAATGCAAGGAGGCCCTGCACTGTGAAATGCAAGGAGGCCCTGCATTGTGGAATGCAAGGAGGCCCTACACTGTGGAATGCAAGGAGGCCCTGCATTGTGGACTGCAAGGAAGCCCTGCACTGTGGAATACAAGGAGGCCCTACACTGTGGAATGCAAGGAGGCCCTGGACTGTGGAATGCAAGAAGTACCCACATGGTGGAATGCAAGGAGGTCCTGCACTGTGGAATGCTAGGAGGCCATGCACTGTAGAATGCAAGGAGGCACTGCACTGTAGATTGCAAGGAGGCCCTGGACCGTGGAATGCAAGAAGTACCCACATGGTGGAATGCAAGGAGGCCCTGCACTGTAGAATGCAAGGAGGCACTGCACAGTAGATTGCAAGGAGGCAATGCTCTGTGGAATGCAAGAAGGACCCACACTGTGGAATACAAGGAGGCCCTGCAGTGTGGACTGCAAGGAGGCCCTGCAGTGTGGACTGCAAGGAGGCCCTACACTGTGGAATGCAAGGAATCCCTGCACTGTGGAATACAAGGAGGCCCTGCACTGTGGAATGCAAGGAGGCCCTACACTGTGGCATGCAAGGAGGCCCTGCACTGTGGAATACAAGGAGGCCCTGCACTGTGGAATGCAAGGAGGCCCTACACTGTGGCATGCAAGGAGGCCCTGCACTGTGGAATGAAAGAATGCCCCACACTGTGAAATGCAATGAGGTCCTGCACTGTGGAATGCAACAAGGCCCTGAAGTGTGGACTGCAAGGATGCCCTGCACTGTGGACTGTAAGGAGGCCCTGCACTGTGGAATGCAAGGAATCCCTGCACCATGGAATGCAGGGAATCCCTGCACTGTGGAATGCAAGGAATCCCTGCACTGTGGACTGCAAGGAGGCCCTGAACTGCAGACTGCAAGGAGGCCCAGTGCTGTGGAATGCAAGGAGGCCCTACACTGTGGCATGCAAGGAGGCCCTGCACTGTGGAATACAAGGAGGCCCTGCACTGTGGACAGCAAAGATGCCCTGCACTGTAGAATGCAAGAATGCCCCACACTGTGAAATGCAAGGAGGCCCTGCACTGTGGAATGCAACAAGGCCCTGCAGTGTGGACTGCAAGGAGGCCCTGCATTGTGGAATGCAAGTAATCCCTACACTGTGGAATGCAAGGAGGCCTGCACTGTGGAATGCAGGGAATCCTTGCGTTGTTGAATGCAAGGAGGCCCTGCACTGTTTAATGCAAGGAATCCCTGCATTTTGGACTGCAAGGAAGTCATGCACTGTGGAATGCAAGGAATCTCTGCACTGTGCAATGAATCCCTGCACTGAGGAATGCATGGAGGCCCTGCACTGTGGAATGCAAGGAATCCCTGCACTGTGAACTGCAAGGAGGCCATGCACTGTGGAATGCAATGCATCCCTGCACTGTGGAATGCAAGGCATCCCCGCACTGTTGAATGAAAGGAGTCCCTACACTGCAAAATGCAAGGAGGCCTTGCAATGTGGAATGCAAGGAATCTCTGCAGTGTGGAATGCAAGGAGGCCCTGCACTGTGGACTGCAAGGAGGTCAGGTACTGTGGAATGCAAAGAGGCACTGCATTGTAGAATACAAGGAGGCCCTGCAGTGTGGACTGCAAAGAGGCCCTACACTGTAGAATGCAAGGAATCCCTGCACTGTAGATTGCAAGGAGGCCCTGCCCTGTTGAATGCAAGGAGGCAATGCTCTGTGGAATGCAAGATGGATCCACACTGTGGAATACAAGGAGGCCCTGCAGTGTGGACTGCAAGGAGGCCCTGCACTGTGGAATGCAAGGAATCCCTGCACTATGGAATGCAAGGAGGCCCTGCACTGTGGCATGCAAGGAGGCCCTGCACTGTGGAATGAAAGAATGCTCCACACTGTGAAATGCAAGGAGGCCCTGCACTGTGGAATACAACAAGGCCCTACAGTGTGGACAGCAAGAAGGCCCTGCACTGTGGAATGTAAGGAATCCCTGCACTGTGGAATGCAAGGAATCCCTGCATTGTGGAATACAAGGAATCCCTGCGCTGTGGACTGCAAGGAGGCCCTGCACTGCAGAATGTAAGGAGGTCCTGCACTGTGGAATGCAAGGAGGCTCTACACTGTGGCATGCAAGAAGGCTCTGCACTGTGGAATACAAGAAGGCTCTGCACTGTGGACTGCAAAGATGCCCTGCACTGTAGAATGCAAGAATGCCCCACACTGTGAAATGCAAGGACGCCCTGCACTGCAGAATGCAACAAGGCCCTACAGTATGGACTGCAAGGAGGCCCTGCACTGTGGAATGTAAGTAATCCCCGCACTGTGGAATGCAAGAAGTCCCTGCACCATGGAATACAAGGAGGCCTGCATTGTGGACTGCAAGGAGGCCATGCACTGTGGAATGCAAGGAATCCCTACCCTGTGGACTGCAAGGAGGCCCTGCACTGTGGAGTGCAAAGAATCCCTGCACTGTGGAATGCAAGGAATCCCTGCATTTTGGACTGCAAGGAGGCCATGTACTGTGGAATGCAAAGAGGCATTGCATTGTAGAATGCAAGGAAGTCCTGCACTGTGGTCTGCAAGGAGGCTCTGCACTGTAGAATGCTAGGAGGTCCTGCACTGTAGAATGCAAGGAGGGCCTGCACTGTTGAATGCAAGGAGGCAATGCTCTGTGGAATGCAAGAAGGACCCACACTGTGGAATACAAGGAGGCCCTGCAGTGTGGACTGCAAAGAGGCCCTACGCTGTGGAATGCAAGGAAGCCCTGCACTGTGGAATACAAGAAGGCCCTACACTGTGGCATGCAAGGAGACCCTGCACTGTGGAATGAAAGAATGACCCACACTATGAAATGCAAGGAGGCCCTGCACTGTGGAATGCAACAAGGCCCTGCAGTGTGGACTGCAAGGAGGCCTTGCACTGTGGAATGTAAGGAATCCCTACACTGTGGAATTCAAGGTAGCCTGCACTGTGGACTGCAAGGAGGCCCTGCACTGTGGAATGTAAGTAATCCCTGCACTGTGGAATGCAAGGAGGCCTGCACTGTGGACTGCAAGGAGGCTATGCACTGTGGAATGCAAGGAATCCCTGCATTGTGGAATGCAAGGAATCCCTGCATTTTGGACTGCAAGGAAGCCATGCACTGTGGAATGTAAGAAATCCATGCACTGTGCAATGAATCCCTGCACTGAGGAATGCATGGAGGCCCTGCACTGTGGAATGCAAGGCATCCCTGCACTGTGGAATGCAAGGCATCCCTGCACTGTCGAATGCAAGGAATCCCTACACTGTGAAATGCAAGGAGGCCCTGCAATGTGGAATGCAAAGAATCTCTGCAGTGTGGAATGCAAGGAGGCCCTGCACTGTGGACTGCAAGGAGGCCATGTACTGTGGAATGCAAAGAGGCACTGCATTGTAGAATGCAAGGAATCCTGCACTGTGGACTGCAAGGATGCCCTGCACTGTGGAATGCAAGGAAACCCTGCACCATGGAATGCAAGGAGGCCCTGCATTGTGGACTGCAAGGAGGCCATGTACTGTGGAATGCAAAGAGGCACTGCATTGTAGAATGCAAGGAATCCTGCACTGTGGACTGCAAGGATGCCCTGCACTGTGGAATACAAGGAAACCCTGCACCATGGAATGCAAGGAGGCCCTGCGTTGTGGAATGAAAGAATGCCTGCACTATAGAATGCAAGGAATCCCTGCACTGTGGAATGCAAAGAATCCTTGCACTGAGGAATGGAAGGATGCCTTGCACTGTGGAATGCAAGGAGGCCCTGCACTGTCAAATGCAGGGAATCTCTACACTGTGGAATGCAAGGAGGCCCTGCACTGTGGAATGCAAGAAGGCCCTGCACTGTGGAATGCAATGAGGCCCTGCACCATGGTGTGCAAGGAGGCCCTGCACTGTTTAATGCAAGGAGGCCTTGCAGCATGGAATGCAAGGAGGCCCTGCACCATGGAATGCAAGGAGGCCCTGCACTGTGGAATGCAAGGTGGCCTTACTCCATGGAATGCAAGGAATCCCTGCACCATGGAATTGATGGAATCCTTGCATTGTGGAATGCAAGGAGGCCATGCACCATGGAATACAAGGAAGCCCTACACCATAGAATACAAGAAAGCCCTACACTGTAGAACGCAAGGAATCCCTACACTGTGGAATGCAAGGAGGCCTTGTGCCATGGAATGCTAGGAATCCCTGCACCATGGAATGCACGGAATCCCTGCATTGTGGAATGCAAGGAGGCCCTACACCATGGAATACAAGGAGGCCCTGCACCATGGACTACAAGGAGGTCCTGCACCATGGAATGCAAGGAGACCCTGCACTGTGGAATGCAAGGAGACCCTGCACTGTGGAATGCAAGGAGACCCTGCACTGTGGAATGCAAGAAGTCCCTGCACTGTGTAAGTCCAAGAGGGCCTGCACCATGGAATGAATTGCTGCACTACTCTATGTAACACATTTCTCTACAAGAGAAGTAAGGAGCAAGGAGATCACTAAGCTTGCATTGGCTCAGTCCATTTTTCAGAACTGTTACCCCATTTTGGTTTCTGCTATCCACTACCCTGAGTTAGGAGGTTACTTGGCTGTACCTCTCCTAGGGCTGGGAGGGAAGGCAGGTAAGCAGCCACTTTATCAGCCAACACCAATGCCGCTCCAAGGTCAGCCAGTAGGGGATGTGCGATTGTCACACAGTCCACTCTCACCTTCTCTGGGAGCCAAGCACTTCACCTACATGATGTGTCTTCCCCCTCCCCTCAGCTCCAGCTGAGGATTTCAGAGATCACATGTGAAGCCTGTTCTTCTAGTGCACCAGTCCCCAATCCATTATTATGTGAAGAAAACCATATCAAATACACCACTAATGCATGTTATTAAAGTCTTTCACTTTTACCTAGATAGCCAAACTTTGCAGACCTATCACTGGAAACTTTAGAGTCATTCAAAAATTGTATCTTCTTGTCCACATGCTGTAGAATCATTCCACCATTCCAGTCAAAGGCACCCACCGCACCTATTAAAATGTTTCCCTGTAGGATAATAAGAATAATTTAGATATAGTGTTATAATTGTATTTACTGTGAAAACTGTAACTTTGTCTTTTGCCACCATTTTTGATTGACTGCACTGCAGGGGCAAGCTGAGAATGATGATTTCCGCTTGACTCACATCAGTTGTGCGTATGACAGCATGTATGGCCCTAGGCTGTATAGTACTTCTAGACATTAGTCCATGCAGCAAGGGCTGTTCCTTGAGTTTACATCTAGACGTCCATCACTGTATACAGGGTTTTATTTAACACCAAAAATTGATTAGCGTTTTGCTCATAAAAGTGCTAAAACATTGTGAAAATGCATAGCACTTGCCTCACTGTGTTTAGCAAACATAAGACTTCTAGAAAACCTCTGTAAATACTTTCTGTACAGTTAGCATCATCCCAAGAAAAAAAATGCTAATCAATTATTTAAAACCCTGGTTGCTGTATATCCACGTGACAGAAGCTGTTGCTTGACAGTACATCTAAATGCTAATCTACATCTAATTACAGGTGTTTCATGACTGTATGTATAGGAAATAATCATTGTACATCTCTGAGACAATGGCAATCCCTTAAATGTGGCTAAATGTTAGGTTATATGTGTTTAAAAAGTATTTGATAAAGGCTAGGCAAAGCAGAGGTACAGTGCCACTTTCCAGGATGAGGTGGAGTATCATTGTTGCCTGCAGTGATATACTGCAGGATACTGCAGCAAGCAATGCAATTCAATGATAGTAACTTCAATTTGTCACACAGTAAACAGTGCCATCTAATTACAGAGTGCTTTATCCTGATATGTAGCACTGCATTTACAGCCGTTTCATTTCTGGTTGTGACCTAGGGGTAGGAAGGGGGCATGGGATACATTAACTAGTGGGTGCAGCAGCAGCATCACTGCAACATTACAAACTATGTACGGTGCAAACAGACTGTGAAAGCTATTTACAGAGATACAAGCAGAGCAAGTATCCACTGACCTAGATGCGAATTAAATTAAAATACAGCATTTGTACTAGTTATGTACATTTTTGAATTTTTGATGTGTGGTGTGAAGCGATGAGGCAAACTGAATACAGATAATTTCAGTTGATCTGTTGTCTCACATGCGTTACACTTTATTCCTGCTCTATGTGGAAAGTGTTACATGGTATATGTTTCCTATGGGGAGGACCAAGATTTTTTCCATATCTTAGGGGGAGGTTCACTATGGGAAATGTTTGACAACTAACCTTCTAGAGGGCTGAAATTCAAATGACTGATTAGAAAGTGCTTGGCATATACTTAGCCAAATTTATTAGGATGGCTGCTGCAAATACTGCTCTCTGATTGGACATACCAGGTCACCTGCCACACTTATATGTACTCACAAGCGTGCAGTGCTACCTATTCTAATATGAAACTTTTAATAGCAGGCCATTGTATATGTGCAATAACACACCCCAGGGTGCAGCACTCATTAGGCTATATACATTAGACTCTCCTTTGGCGTATGCGGAGAGAAACTCCACCTGTGGCTTTGTGCCTCAGCACACACACACTGGACAAGTGCCTATAGATCCCAACAAATGCATACATTCTCATCTGTTATTATTACTTATTTAATATGCAACCATATGGAAATTCCTAGGTTCAAAAAGGTTTGAAAGTAAATAATCACCTTATAGAATCTTTATCGGTTTTTATGAGAACCAGGAAAGGATGGTCTCTCCACATTTACCACACCACTCCCACCTCAGGAGCACCACTAATTCCACAAAAGTAAAATCTGGTAGCCAGTGAGCCACAGTACCTGCTGCTTAAGTTGGACATGCAAATGCCTGTCATTGTACCCAGGAGCACAGTACAGCAACATGGCAGTTCATGTCAGGATGAGTGAGACAGGTAGAATGGAATGTAGGAGAGATGGAAGGATGAAAACCTGACTTCCCCCAGGAAGATGGCCTGTGACATCCTGAGCAACAGCCTTGGGTATGTCCCTTCCCCTGAAGGAATGTGTCATAGTTGCTGAGGCATCAGAGGAAAGAAGGGAAAGCCCATCATGGGTCGTCAAGGGGCCCAATAAAGAGAAAATGCCAGTATTGTTAGCATTTACAGTACAGTAGGAATACCGACTACAAGTACACACAACCTACCCTTGTGCCTTATTTGGGTGGTGCAGATAGAAAAGTAGTCCCATCTGGTGCATGAGGACATCACCCAAAATAGGGCAGAAGAAAAAATTACTCACCTTAGTAATGTTGTTTCTTCTAATGGAGTCTTGCTGTATTCTGACATATGCAGTGATTACCAACCTTTGAACTGCCCCAGAGAACAAAGAGTTAACTTTCCATGTAGGGCATGGAACGCTGAGCTCGAGCTCAGTTGAAGCCTCTGTCTGCTGTTGTTTAAACTCCAACCGTCAGATTTTTACGAGCTATACTCACTAGGGCGCTCTGTGTGGAAACTAAACTCACGCTAGCCAACTGGCAAATTCAAATTGTTCAAAAAAGGGTTTTTGGTTTCAAAGCAAAGACTCAAGTCAGAAACCCAAAAACAAAACACAACACACACCCAAAATAAAGGAGGGGTGAGAAAAAGGCACCTCTAGGTGCCAACACTGCTCCTGCCCACCCACATCCCAAAAACCAGGTTCTGAGAGGGAGGTGGGGAGGTCAGAATACAACAAGACTCCATTAGAAGAAACAACATTACTAAGGTGAGTAATTTTTCTTCAAACAACATGAAGTCTTGCTGTATTCTGACATATGCATACTACCAAGCAGTACCTCCTAGGAGGAGGGACAGAACCTACTTTGGGAATAGGCTCTGAAGTACTGCTGTGCCAGACTGAGCATCACTCCTAGCCTGGATATCCAGAGAGTAATGCTTGGTGAATGTATGGACTGTTTTCCAGGTGGCTGCTTGACAGATTTCTAAGATAGGAATATCCCTGGCAGCAGCCAGGGAAGCAGCTGTACCTCTAGTAGAGTGAGCCCTCAGGCCTGAGGGTGGGGTTCTACCCAATTTCTCATAGCAGAATTGTATATAAGAGACAATCCACCTGGCAATGGATCTTTTAGTGGCAGGTTTGCCCTTACCAACCTCCCCATAAGTGAGGAACAAGTGGGGGGACTCAAACCTGTGACCCTTGGTGTGCTGTATGTAGTAGCTAAGGGCTCTTTTTTACATCCAGGCTGTGCAACCTTCTTTCCCCAGAGGAGGAATGGTCAGTGAAGAAAACAGGGAGAGACTGATTAAGGTGGAAATCTGAAACCACCTTAGGCAGAAACGTCCTGTTAGTTCTTAGGACCACTTTATCTCTATGGAAAGAGATTAAATCAGGCTCCACTGACAGGGCATGCAATTCACTGATGCGCCTGACAGAGGTAATGGCTACCAAAAACACAGTTTTCCAAGTCAAGTACTTAAGCTCTGCAGAGGACAAAGGCTCAAAGGGGGTTGCATAAGCTGAGCAATGCAAACATTAAGGTCCCAAGCAGGAGCAGGGTCCCTGAAGGGAGGATTGGTGTGCAACAATCCCTTGAAGAATTTGCAAAATACTGGATGGGCTGATAGAGAAGAGGGCTTGCCTACTGACAAAAAAGCAGAAACAGCTGCCAAATGTGCTTTGAGAGTAGCTGGTCTGAGTCCCAGGCCACTGAGATGAACCATATACTGTAGGCAGCCCAGCAGATTCTGGAGAAATATGCTTACCAGAGCACCAAATAGTGAACCTTTTCCATTTGAAGTTGTAAGTCTTTCTGGTGGAAGGCTTTTGAGAAGCCCTAAGAATATCCAGAACACCTTGAGAGAGGTGCAGATCAGCAAACTCTTAACTCTTCAAGAGCCAGGCCTTGAGATTGAGAGATTTGAGATTCAGATACCAAATCCTTCCCTGAGAGGATGTCAACAGGTTGTAATTCCTGGGAAGAGACAGGGGAAGGTGGACTGCTAAGGACAGCAACAGTGGATACCAGGGCTGTCTGGTCCAGTCTGGAGCAATCAGAGTCACTGCACAGCTGAGACCTGATCTTGACTAGCACCTTGAACGGGGGGGGGGGGAGCATACAGGAACTTGCCTTCCCAATTGAGAACCAGAGCATCCAGAGGGACTGAGCCCAAGACTGGGGGTCTGCAGCAAAAGAGAGGAAGTTGGTGATTGTCTGGAGCTGCAAAAAGATCTATCTGTGGAGTGCCACATCTGGAGAAAATCACTTTCAAAATTAGGGGATCTAGGGACCATTCGTGGTGCCCGTGAGATATCCTGCTGAGAGCATCTGCTAAGACATTGTCCTTCCCTGGGAGGTGAACTGCTGTCAGAGAAGTTTGCAGGGAATAGGCCAGAGACCACAACTTCATTGCTTCTGTGCACAAGGCCGTAGACCGAGTGCCCCCCTGTTTATTGATGTACCACATTGTGGTAGTATTGTCTGTTCTGATCTGGACTACCTTGTTCTGAACAGACTTGGAAAAAGCTTGCAGTGCCAGAAACACTGCTCTGAGTTCCAAGAGACTGATGTGAAGCAGAGATTCTTGAGGTGACCACAGCCCTTGGGTGGTAAGATCCCCCAAGTGGGCTCCCCAGCCCAAGAGGGAGGCGTCTGTGGTGAGGATTAGTGAATGAGACTGAGTGACAAAGGAATTCCCTGCCATAAATTGTCCTGATCCTGCCACCATTGCAAAGCCTGGCTCAGGGTTCGAGTCACTGGGACTAGTTTGGTAAGGGAATCCTTTCTCTGGGACCAGAAGCCTCTCAAATGGAACTGAATGTCCCTCATCTGAAATCTTGCCCCCTGGACCACTGCTATAGAGGCTGCCATGTGGCCCAGGAGCTGCAAGACGTGCCTTGCTGGTCGAGACACCTGAAGGGTGAAAGAAGAGGTCAGTTCTATTAGTGTCCTTGCCCTGTCCAGGGGAAGGAAGGCCTTTGCTCTTATTATCCAGCTCCGCCCCATAAAGGTGAGGGAGCTGTACAGACTCAGAACTGACTTTGGAAGGTTTAGGAGGAATCCTAAGGAAGTGAGCAGTTACTGAGTTATCTGAAGATGTGACTTGACTTGGTCTGGAGACTGACCCACTATGAGCCAGTCGTTCAGGTATGGAAAGATGGAGATCTTTTTTCTCCTTAGGAAAGCAACCACTACTGCCAGGAACTTTGTGAACACCCTTGGGGCTGATGTTAGACCAAAGGGCATTGCTCTGAATTGATAGTGGCCTGAGGGCAACTCGAACCAGAGGTACTTTCTGTGGGAGCACCTGATGGGAATGTGAAAATAGGCATCTTTGAGGTCCAGGGAGGCTAGCCAGTCCCCTGGCCTTAGAGAGGGCAGAATTATTCCCAGAGTCACCATTTTGAACTTTGGCTTTAAAAGGTGCTTGTTTAGATATCTCAGATCCAGGATGGGCCACCATTCTCCTGTCTTTTGGGGGGTTATGAAGTACCTGGAGTACAAACCTTTGCCCCTGTGTAGGGTAGGAACCCTTTCTATGGCTCTAAGAGCCAAGAGGGAAGAAATCTCTGCCTCTAGGGCAAGGGCCTCTGATGGATTTGCAGGTGGAAAGGATCTGGTTCTCATCTTGGGAAATGTTTTGAAGCTGAGAACCAGTCCCTGGCTTACTACTTCCAGGACCCACTTGTCTGATGTTAAAGACTTCCAGTCCTGGACAAAGTAAGCCAGCCTGCCCCCTACAGGTATTGGAGAATCGGCCCGGGCAGACCCATCAGGGTGTCTGCTTGGCAGGGGCTTTAGGCTAAGGGGTGGAAGCAGGCCTGCTCATACCCCGTCTGCCTCTCCCTCTAAAGAACCCCCTCTGAGCAAAAGCAGAAGAGGAGGCCTGGGCTTGGTAAAAAGGCCTTTGAAAGAGCCTGCCCCTGCCCCTGGAATGCTACCTCTGAGGAGTGGCTTGCCTTTCTTTGGCCTGAGCACTCCTGTAGGTGGTCCTGTACTCGTCCATTTTCTTCATGTAGTTCTCTGTCTGCTCCCCAAACAGAGAATTACCAATGGCAGGAAAATCCATGGCCTTAGCCTGGGTATCCTGTGATAGGCTAGTACATCTGAGCCAAGCCATCCTCCGAAGGGCCACAGTTGTAGCCATGACTCTAGATGAAACATCACTGGAGTCCACAGCAGCATGAAATTGCACCTTGGATGCCTTAATCCCATCTGCAGCCACCCACTCCAGCTCCTTGGCAAGCTGGTCAGGGGCCTGTTTAGCTAGAGCCAGCACAGTGTCCCACCTGGACTTCTGGTATCTAGCTGTGTAGGCCATATAGTTAGCCTGCCTGAGTCCCAATGATGCTGCCATGTACTGTTTCTTTGCCATGGCATCAATCCTCCTAGAGTACTTATCTGGGGGGTGTGAAGCCAAGGGAATATTTGCCCTATCACAGGCAGCAGCCTGCACTACCCCAACATGGCTGCATTGCTGGGAAAGGAACTCCGTGTCTGAGCCTGAAAGAGTATACCTCTTGTCCATTCTTCTGTCCACAGGAGGTATGGAATTAGGATTTTTCAGAATTTTAAATGTCTGTTTTCCAGAAGATTTATGGAGGGGAACAGACAATCTCCTGGACTCTGGGATGTCCATCATCTCAACAAAATCAGGCTCCTCCTGATCCTCTACTACTTCTTCCATAGGAAGCTGGAGGGTTTCAGCCACTTTCTTGTAAAACATAAAGTGGGAAGGGGACTCAGAAAGCCTAGGAGGAGAAACACCTGAAGGTCTGTCTGGGGAGATGTCCGGGTCACTAGGCACATCCAGACTTTCATAATCACCATCATCATCATTATCTTCATACTCTTCCTCCTCCTCCTCCGGTCCATAAAATTCTTCTAAAGTATAATCTGGAACTGGGGGAACCGACCGAACCGAGCCTCTGACTGATGGTGCCGGTTCGGCCGGAACCGAAGTTAGCAACTGAACTATCCCTTATCGCTTTGGCTATCTCATCAGCGGTTGGAGAAAGAACATGAGATCGAACCGGATGATTTATCCATTTCTTTCTTTTAACTGGAACCGACTCCTCAGAATCGGTTCTCCTTTTCCCAAAGAAGTTTGGCCCTGGTCAGAGGGCAATCCTTCTGGTTCGATCGGAACCGAACTGGGCTGGCCATCTGGGTCAGCGGACTTCTCAACCTCCCTTTCCCTCAGTCTACCTACTCTCTTATCCAGGGTAGCTTTGGGAAAACCTTTACAAATTTGGCAGTCTGAATTGAGGTGGTCAAACCCCAGACCATAAACACAGGTGGTGTGGGGATCAGCCTTAGCAAAGGCTTCCCCACACACACTACAGTGTTGAAACCCAGTGGGTCCGGTTTTTTTCTTGAGTTTCTCAGACATGGTCAAGCCTAAGTAAAACTTACCCTTTTTTTGGCAATCTGCCAGGCAAGACACCCCTATCGGTTCCTGACCGTGTTACGGGTCTTGGAAAAAAACGTAATGAAATCCGTTTTTTTTAGAACCGATACGGACCGGTTACCACACTCTAATAAAGGCAGAAGTTTTTTACACAAACCCGATCGGTTCAAACCGAACTGATCCAATGTTTACAAGTTCCACACTGAAACTAATATAGAGAAACCTATCTAGTACTCATGGTACCACAGACAGAGACTTAAACCGACAGGTTCAGAAGCAGAAATTCGGTTGAAACCGAGTGAAAGAACGGCACTTTAACCGACTTTTTGAACCGAGCAAAGGAGAAATCTCCGGAGCGACTGTTCAGTGAGGCAGAGTAAAGAATCTGACGGTTGAAGTTTAAACAACAGCAGACAGAGGCTTCAACCGACCTCGAGCTCAGCGTTTCATGCCCTGCATGGAAAGTTAACTGTTTGTTCTCCGGGGGCAGTTCAAAGGTTGGTGATCACTGCATATGTTAGAATACAGCAAGACTTCATGTTGTTTGAATGCATAACAGAGCAAAACCAACTGAGCAAAATCCTATGAAAGGGAGGGCTCTATTATGATGTAAGCCCCCCCCCAAAAAGTAACCCCCTTCTTCTACATCCCCTTCTGGGTAGAGGTATGATTGCTTGACTTCTATTAATGTATACGAGTTTAGGTATAAAAGTGAACTTACATTGTCCAAGTAGTGGGCACTGAATCCAGCTTGTGCTAATTCTAGCTGTAATGTGGAGCCTGATGTACCTGTGAGAGAAATCTTCATCATTATAAACAGAAGCAATCACAGCCTGACCACATTAAATGATACAAAACTGAGATGTCAGGTTTCATGAGACAAACATAGTGAGTAAAATGTTAATTATGGTCCATAGCGACCATTGGCAGTAACAGTAATGCATCATGGGACACAAACAATAGAACAAGGTTGTCTCTGTACATATAAATATAGCACTGGGTTTATAACTGTCCTGTTTCTTTGGTAACAATAGCCTGGTAATGCAGTTTGAGGTTGTCAATTCACCCTTAAATCATCTAGTGCCTAAACAAATCAATAAGCCACCATCTCACACAACTCTGCTACACTTTTTCTGCTAACACAAGAGAGATAAAAGCAACTCTAATAGTCATTTCAAAAGTCTTTACTGTCATGGATTCAAACGAAATCAAACAGTGAAATGCACTGCTTCATCAAGATAGTTGGCTGCTGAAGGCACCTTGGTACAGTATGGTGCTTGGTTCAGCTGCTGGAGGTGCCTTGGCATGGCGCTGAGTTTAGCTGTTGGGGGTGCCATGGCATGGTGCAGAGTTCAGATGCTGGAAGTGCTTTAGTGTGGTGCTGAGTTTAGCTGCTAGAGGTGCCTTGGTGTGGCTCTGAGTTCAGCTGCTGGAGGTGCCTTCATATGGCATAGAGTTTAGTTGCTGGAGGTGTGTTATCTGGTACTTAGTTCAGCTGCTGGAGGTTCCTTGGCATGGTACAGAGTTAGGATGCTGGAGGTGCCTGGCATGGGGCTGAGTTCAGTTGCTGGTGGTGCCTTGATTTGGCACTTAGTTTAGCTGCTGGAGGTGCCCTGGCATGGCACTGAGTTCAGCTGCTTGAGATGCCTTCGCATGGCACTGAGGTCAGCTGTTGGAGGTGCCTTGGTGTGGTGCTGAGTTCAGTTGCTGGAAGTGCCTTGGCATGGTGACAAGTTCAGCTGCCGGAGGTGCCTTGGCATGGTGCTGAGTTCAGCTGCTGGAGGTGCCTTGGTGTGGTGCTAAGTTCAGTTGTTGGAGGTGCCTTGGCATGGTGACGAGTTCAGCTGCTGGAGGTGCCTTGGTATGTTGCTGAGTTCAGCTGCTGGAGGTGCCTTGGCATGGCACAGAGTTCAGCTGTTGGAGGTGCCTTGATTTGGACTTAGTTCAGCTGCTGGAGGTGCCTTGGCATGACACTGATTTTAGCTGCTGGAGGTGCCTTGGCATGGCACTGAGTTCAGCTGTTGGAGGTGCCTTGGTGTGGTGCTGAGTTCAGTTGCTGGAGGTGCCTTGGTGTGGTGCTGAGTTCAGTTGCTGGAGGTGCCTTGGTGTGGTGCCCAGTTCAGCTGCTGGAGGTGTCTTGGCATGGTGATGAGTTCAGCTGCTGGAGGTGCCTTGGAATGGTGCTGAGTTCAGCTGCTGGAGGTGCCTTGGCATGGTGCTGAGTTCAGCTGTTGGAGGTGCCTTGGTGTGGTGCTGAGTTCAGTTGCTGGAGGTGCCTTGGTGTGGTGCTGAGTTCAGTTGCTGGAGGTGCCTTGGTGTGGTGCCCAGTTCAGCTGCTGGAGGTGTCTTGGCATGGTGATGAGTTCAGCTGCTGGAGGTGCCTTGGAATGGTGCTGAGTTCAGCTGCTGGAGGTGCCTTGGCATAGTGCTGAGTTCAGCTGCTGGAGGTGCCTTGGCATGGTGCTGAGTTCAGCTGCTGGAGGTGCCTTGATGTGGTGCTGAGTTCAGCTGCTGGAAGTGCCTTGATGTGATGCTGGGTTCAGCTGCTGGAAGTGCCTTGATGTGGTGCTGAGTTCAGCTGCTGGAGGTGCCTTGGCATGGTGCTGAGTTTAGCTGCTAGAGGTGCCTTGGGGTGGTGCCCAGTTCAGCTGCTGGAGGTGTCGTGGCATGGTGCTGAGTTCAGCTGCTGGAGGTGCCTTGGTGTGGTGCCGAGTTCAGCTGCTGGAGGTGCCTTGGTGTGGTGCCGAGTTCAGCTGTTGGAGGTGCCCTGGTGTGCTGCCCAGTTCAGCTGCTGGAGGTGTCTCAGCATGGTGCTGAGTTTAGCTGCTGGAGGTGCCTTGGTGTGGTGCTGAGGTCAGCTGCTGGAGGTGCCTTAGCATGAGGCTGAGTTCAGTTGTTGGAGGTGCCTTTGGGTGGTGCCCAGTTCAGCTGCTGGAGGTGTCTTGGCATGGTGCTGAGTTCAGCTGCTGGAGGTGTCTCGGCATGGTGCTGAGTTTAGCTGCTGGAGGTGCCTTGATGTGCTGAGTTCAGCTGCTGGAGGTGCCTTGATGTGCTGAGTTCAGCTGCTGGAGGTGCCTTGATGTGCTGAGTTCAGCTGCTGGAGGTGCCTTGGCATGGTGCTGAGTTTAGCTGCTAGAGGTGCCTTGGGGTGGTGCCCAGTTCAGCTGCTGGAGGTGTTGTGGAATGGTGCTGAGTTCAGCTGCTGGAGGTGCCTTGATGTGGTGCTGAGTTCAGCTGCTGGAGGTGCCTTGGTGTGGTGCCGAGTTCAGCTGTTGGAGGTGCCTTGGTGTGCTGCCCAGTTCAGCTGCTGGAGGTGTCTCGGCATGGTGCTGAGTTTAGCTGCTGGAGGTGCCTTGGTGTGGTGCTGAGTTCAGCTGCTGGAGGTGTCTTGGCATGGCTATGAGTTCAGCTGCTGGAGGTACTTTGGTGTGGTGCTTAGTTCAGCTGCTGAAGGTGCCTTGGCATGACTATGAGTTCAGCTGCTGGAGGTGCCTTGGTGTGGTGCCCAGTTCAGCTGCTGGAGGTGTCTTGGTGTGGTGCTGAATTCAGCTGCTGAAGGTGCCTTGGCATGGCACTGAATTCAGTTGCTGGAGATGTCCTGGCATGGCTATGAGTTTAGCTGTTAGAGGTGCCTTGGCATGGTACAGAGTTCAGCTGCTGGAGGTGCCTTGACATGGCTATGAGTTCAGCTGCTGGAGGTGTCTTGACATCATTCCTCATTCATCTGCTGGAGGTGTCCTGGCATGGTATGGAACCAAACCATTTGATTCTACAGTATTTGAATCTATGGGGTAGGAGACCCTCAAATAACTTTTAGATTGCTTTATTAATAAGGCTTTTTATCCTCCATCACTGGTCCTCCCAGTCCTCAGGCCAGTATGTCCAGCAACCTTCCAACCACAACAATCACTAACCCCCCAGTGGAAGGTCAACACGAGATGAGCTGAGAATGCTAACAGATGGTATGTAGACAACAGCATGGGTTTCCTGTTTTGTCGCCAGTCCCTACCACTTGGCACTCTACCATGTGCACTGGTGGCCTCGTGACCCAAAGCCTCCAGCTGTAGTAAGCGAGTGAACCCTCCATTACTACCAAAGCAGTCACTGCCACATTGGAATATGGTATCCCCTCCCCCAGGATGGGGAAGAAGTGCCACTAGCAGCACCACCTGACCATTGTCTACCCAGTTGCTGGTGTCTCAGGCTTGTTCCCAAACTTGGGTCACTCATTTAAAGCATGCTGTACTACTGCTGGGCCACTGTTGGCTATTTATACAATGTTTTGCATTATATTTGTGCTTTCAGACAAAGAACATACATTAGCCAGTTTGAGGGAACAACAGTCTTTTGCGGAAACAAGTGGGTCTCATTTTAGCTTTAAAGTTGACAGAAATGTGTTAGTCAAACCAGAATTTGTTTATGGGAAGGAAGAAAGAATTACTCACCATAATAATGATGTTTCTCCTATAGTACGTGTTTGTGAGTCGCATATATAGCAACATTTCGGCCCAGAGGTGTTGCTTCATTAATGTTTTAGAATGTTAAAGTTCAAACTCTTTAGGTAGGCCACACTACCCCTAACTTTCCAACAGCAGATTTATGGCTAAAGAGAGCAGAAGAGAGCGGTAACCACTTAAGTAACCTATGCTGTGCACTACGATGTGTAAGTGCAATAACAAAACACAATATGACAAACTGAAACCTGCAAAGTTTCAAATTGTAAAATGCTCAGACCACAACTTGTAAAACATCTGATCTGACTTAATTTAAAGATCCCTTTTTAATTCACGTTCTAGAAGGGGCAGCATAGAGTTTGTATGACTCAGAAGTACACCCTGTAGAAGAAACATCATTACTACCAAATATTTTTTTTCTAGCATTGAGAGTGTATTTGTGATGTATACAATTAGTGAATGCCAAGTGGTACTTTGGGAGGCAAGGTCTAGAATCACTTAGGAAAAAACTTCAGAAGTACCAAATCTGGCATCCCTTCTGGATCAGATATCCAGACAATGGTGAGAAGTGAAACTGTGTACAGTACTGTAGGCCATGTAGCTGCCTTACACACCTCTAGCAAGGGTAGATCTCTTAGAGACTGGAAATGGCACCACAAGCCACACAGGGGTTGTATACAGACCCCCCATGTCAGGGGGAGGGAATGGACAAGGAAATGATAGAAGGCATCCTTAGGATGGCAGAGAAAGGGGAGATACTGCTGATGGTGGACCTGAATATGCCAGATGTTAACTGGAGCACCTTTGCTGCAGCCACATCCAAGAGCAGGGCCGTTCTCGATGAAACAATCAACTTTTTATGACGTTTTATGAACCTAAGTACAACAATTAGTATTCTTGTTCAATGTCTTCATTATCTGACTCATCAATATCGACATCACAGTCACTGTCGTCATCTTCTTTATTTGGATTGTTTTTGTGTTCATTCAATTGTTCACTTAAGGCTGGTGGTACAACTTCACATCTGAACCATGTTGGCTTATATTTGCCATCCTCATAAGTCCAGCCATTGTCCTCTGGCTTCAGTAGTGTCATTTCTGGTTTGTCTGCATTTTTCCAAAACAGTGAAATGTAATTTGCACAGCAGATGTGTTGCATCAGAGTTGATTTGCATGGTGGCAGCGAGCTTGTGTCTGCTCCTTTGATCTTTTCTAAGGGTGCGTCTTTGTCACTCGGTCGATACTTGACATTGAACATACTGTAGCGGGCTGTGTTGACACACTTTACTTTCTGTCCATACTAGGTACACACAAAGCTCTCAATTATATCCTCAGTTTCTTTAGACAAGTGTGGACATTCCAGTTTTCCAAATACCTGTGTGTACTCTGTATTCTTTTCCATAATTGTTCGAGGTCGCACCTTCCCCTTGCCTTTGAACGCTGGTGAATAGTCGTATTCTGTCAGTGTATGGAGACCTGGTAGAGCTGCACACACAGGTCTGCCTAACTCTGCTGACAAGTGGGATACATCCATGAATCTTCTTTTGTTATTCCCTGAATGGTCAATATCCCATGTGCAGTTTGAGATTGTCATTTAGACTTCATGATACAGAAGAATGACCAGAATATCAGTATCATCTGCCCTGACCACTACATGCACTACTTCACCCTCATTTTGACTGCAAATGTAATGTATATGTTACATGATTCTTGTGTCTGCTTCTATGTGTTTGCTTTTTAGGGCCTTACACTCTAGTGTGAGCATATATCCAGCTTCCACTTTGTATGAGTAACAAGTTTGTCCTACTGCATACATGAGCTTTTTATCACCTAGAACTTCACAGTACACATCAGAATTCCATGCTGTAGCTAGAAAACCTAGACATGCCATCTTGAATGAAGATGATGATGAAGATAGTGATCCAGCAAAGTCTCTTGGTTGGCTTTGGTCAGGACCAGTTATGAGACAGGCGAGTGGAGTGATGCTATGCTTTCCTCTCTTCTCTTGTTCAAGACCTTTGATCGATGGTGACTTGAAATAGTCACTGACAAGGTGGACTTCATTTTGCGGAAGCACAGCAAACAAGAGACAGGATGGTTTTTGCCACACTGTGGAATGTTGATGGCAGGTTTGTAAGACTTCTGATCAAGAACATGGCATCAACTGCAGTGGCATTTACAGCATTGGGGTGGCTACTTTGGACTCTGGTCTTAAGTTTCTACAGCAATGTTGACTTCATTGTTGTGTTCATTGATCCTTCAATGTTTCCTAAGGAGAGGGGTATCAGGGTTAGAGGGTAGGCAAACACCATCATAAGTTCAACTGTTGAAGTTGCAGACAGATATAGCAAGCATCCAAAGAGGTCTCATGTTCCTTTCAATGCGACGATTTTCTTGTCCTTGTTCTTAATCTCCACCTTCATTGCATCATGTGAAAAGTTCTTCAACTTGTATCTTTTGATGGGTTCCACGAATCTACTGCCTTTGTTAATGCATTCGTCTCTAAACACGATACATCCGAGTACTTTTTTTAAACTTTTATTATTTATTGATTTTATAAATACAGACACATACAAGTTACATTCATTCTTCTGTCGTACATAGTCACAGGAGAGAGTTCATAGGCAATTTCAGTATATACATCCAGTGAGACAGGAGTTCTTAGTTAAATAACAATAATAAATTAATCTTATGGGTCAGACAATTTCCCATACACAGGAGAGGTCCTGACTTCATCGATTACCTCCTCAATTTAGGCTGCAATTATGAGGACTAGGGGGTAAACATGAATTGGGGGATTCCCAGACCAAATCTAGTAAAATGATTAAAAAAGCCCTATGTTTCTGCGTGGGCCCATACATTCTCCCAAATCGTTCTCAACCTAAGGAGTAAAATCAGGTCTCTCCCCCTGCCATATACAGGACCCAGCGTCTCCACAAGATTTCAAATTGGGGGGGTTCTTTTATTCAGAGTAGCTGTTAATGCTTCCATCCTATATATATTTATCATGATATCCTGCCATTGATTTATGGAGATAGGAGTGTGAGATTTCCAATTCTTAGTTGTCACCTTCTGGGCAGCCAAGAAAGCTATTCTTAGAAATCTCACTGACAGAGGGTCTCTAATTCTCTGCGGAATCTCCAAGAATACATAACACATGGGAGATAATGTCAGGTCTGGGATAAATATTTCCCTTAATGCTTGCTGCAGCTCCGATAGGAAAGTGGAAAGCGCTGGGCGTGTCCATATCATGTGTAAATATGATGCCTGCATTTGACCACATTTCCCGCCAACACTCTATGTGGTCTTTGGTTAGTATCTGATTCATCTTCTTTGGGGAATGAAAGTATCTAACAAAGACTTTCCAGGAAAATTCCTGCCAACCTACAGCTGAAAGCCCCCAGTGCGACTTAGATTGGGCATAGAGCCATACTTCCTCTGGGATACAGCTGCCCAAGTCCTTTTCCCAGGCTCTTTTTATAGATTCCGTGGAGTCCCCCTTCCAGTCCAATAGGTCTCTATATACTTTGGAAATAATATGTGTTTTGATGGGTGTCCCTTCTAACGCTGATTTGAAAGTGAGAGCTATTTGAGGAGGTGGGGTTACTCCCCAGTTAAACTCTGAGATCAGTTCTTTTATAAAATTCCTGACCTGAAAATATCTAAATCTGTCTTGCCAAGGAATATACCTGTCTACGAGTCTTTCAAAGGGCACTACCCCCCTGCCATCTAGAAAATGCCAGACTAGGTGTAGACCTCTCACCTCCCAACCCCTGAACCCTCCATCCCAAACCCCTGGGGAGAAATTGGCTAAGTGTGGGATAGATCGTAACAGAAATCTCCAGTTTCTTGCCTTCTTGTCTCTTAAAACACTGTGCCATACTTCTAAGGTTGATGCTGTTAGGGGATTCTCCCACTGACTCAGGCAAGCCTTTCCCCTCTGTTCAAGCAGCATGCTATTCAGACCAGGGTGGTCCTCATCTAAAAGTTCTAGGTTTTTCCATTTTGAAACATATGACTTATCTAACCAATACATAATTGTTCTCAGCTGGGCCGCTATATAATATAGTTTAAAGTTGGGTAGTGAGAGCCCCCGGTTTTTTTTTCGGTATCTGGAGGACTGGGAGTCTGATCCTGGGTTTATGTGGACCCCATAGAAGCGAGTCACCATCCTATTTAGTGTGTGAAAGTATGAATCTGGTATTCTGGTAGGGATTGTCTGTGCTAAGTATAAAAATTTTGGGAGAATTATCATTTTTATGGCTTCCACTCTCTGGATCAGGGTAATAGGGATATCCGACCACTGTTCCAATTCCAGCTTAATCTTTGTTAGGATTGAAGCAAAGTTGAGTGAGAATAGATTATCCATTCGTGATCCTATTTGTACTCCCAGATACTTAATATGGGGGAGATTCCACCTAAAAGTAAACTTCTGTTTGACTCTATCTGATGGCTCATAATGCATTATGAACGCCTCTGTCTTAGAGATATTCAACTTATATCCAGCTATCTGACTGAATTCTGTCAGAACTTCCCATAACCTCTCCAGAGATTGTTCCGGGTCCTGGAGATAGACCAGAAGGTCATCTGCATAAAGTGCCAGTTATGCATCCCCCCACCTCCAACCCCGTATCTCCCCTTTGTCTTAAGGCCTGAGCCAAAGGCTCAAGGTAAAGCGAAGAGGAGAGGGAAAGGGACACCCTGCCTTGTGCCCGCTGCAGAGAAATAGGACATGAGACCCTACAGTTTATTTTACATAGGCCTTTGGGTTAGAGTATATTCTGTTTATGGTCTTAACAAACGCCTCTGAGAAGCAAAATTTATCCAAGGTCAGCCCCAAGAACTTCCATGCCACTCGGTCGAAGGCCTTCTCCGCATCTAGACTCAGAATCACACAAGGGGCCTTCGCCCGAGCGGCATGATAAATTATATGTAGTGTTCTTTTGATATTGTCTTGTGTTTGCCTACCTGGAACAAACCCAGTTTGATCGTGATTAATTAACTTGGGAAGAATCTCCTCCAGCCTTCTCGCTAATATTGATGAATAAAGTTTATAATCAATATTTAATACCGATATAGGGCGATATGACCCACAATGGGTGGTATCCTTTCCTGGTTTAGGGATACTGGATATGACTGCATAGTTCCAGGAATCCGGAAGGTCCTCCCCTGACTGTGCTAATTTGCAGGCCCTTAATAGTGGTGCGTTTAACTCCTTCTGAAAGAATTTAAAAAACTCAGGGGAGTAGCCATCTGGTCCAGGGGACTTCCTATTTTTCAGCCGTTTAATTGCACTTATCAACTCTGGTGAAGAAATAGGCGAATCAAGGGAGTCCCTGAGCTCCTGCGGTAGCCTAGGCAATTTTAAATTGTTTAAATAGGATTTAATCTGCTCCCTTTCTGGTGAATGCTCAGAACTATACAATTGCGTATAGTAATTCCTGAAGCACGACATTATTTTTTCTGAGGTTTTTTGTAAGCCTCCTCCCCTAGGGTCCCTGATCTGTGTAATTGTGTTCTCCGCTGTCTGGCGTCTAAGTCTGTGTGCAAGCAAGCGAGATGCTTGGGGACCGGACTCATAGTATCTCTGCCTCAGGCGCTGCAGAGCTTGTTCTGTTTTTATATCAATAATTTTTTGGATCTGTTGTTTGGTTCTTAGTATTTCTGACTGCTCCGAGGCATTCCCCGCTGCATCTTGATCCATCAAGCCCTGCAACTGCGCTTGCAGCTGTTCCATATGCATGTTTTGTTGTTGCTTAAAGTGTGCTGCAAATTTAATGCATTCCCCTCTGAACACCGCCTTGATTGTGTCCCATAACACCGTGTCAGGGATTTCCTCGGATTCATTATCCGCTTGTATTTGAAGAAGCCTATTCTTTGCCATATCCGTGAATTCTTTTAGATTTAGAAAATAATTATTGAATTTCCAAAGGGATAAGCCCCTTTTAATTGTTCAGCTCAGAGTCAGACTTACTTGAGCATGGTCCGATAGGACCGATGGGATATGTCTACAATCTAATACCTGCTCTTGATGTTCCCCTGAAATTAAGATGTAATCTATCCTAGCATACGAGCCATGTGGGTGTGAGTAATGGGTGTATTCTCTTTTGTTAGCATTCTGACGTCTCCATGCATCTATCCAGAAAGCTCCCTTTAAATGTCTCTTAATTAGTTTCCCAGTTGGGGTCTGTCTAAACACCTGATCTCTAGAAGTGTCTTTCTGGTCCCAGATCTGATTCAGGTCTCCTCCCACCACTAGCATTCCAACCTGATACTCCACTATTCTGTGAAATAAGGATCTCATAACCTCCTTAGTAGTACCCGGTGGTGCGTATATGGAAGCCAATGGATAGGGGCCCCTCTAGATTCCCACTAGGATAGCTAGACGCCCTCTGGGTCTACATAACTATTAGTTTTCTTGAAATTGAGTCCTTTAGCCATTAATACCGTCGCCCTCTTCTCTCCCCTTTCTAAAAGAGCTGCTACAATCAAACCATAACCAAATTTCCCCAGTTTTTGATGCTCCGATCTGTTAAGGTGCGTTTCTTGTAATAAGACAAAGGAGGGGTTTTCTTTTTTCAGAGTGGACATAACTTTCTACCTCTTCACGGGGTTATTGAGACCATTGACGTTATGTGAACTAACCTTAATCCTTTTACCATCTCCCATTGTTATATGTTAATGTGTTGTTTCTCTCATGTACTAGGGGGGTTTTCCCCTGCCCCAGTGAATTTTGTGACATATCTCTTTCCTTTTGATTCTCTGTCATCCTATTACCATCTTCCCCTGCTTTGAGAGACGCAGCAAGCCTTGAAACCTCTCCTGATATATACAAACGTTTTGCTTATGCATCTGTGTGTGCAACAAAGAACTGTGCAATTTCAGATCAACCAAACAAAAGCATGAAACTTCTTGCAACCTGGGAGGCACCCTCAACTGGACAACCTGTGCCTCCCAATAAACATTATATACAGTATGACCCCCAAGGTAGGGGAGCAGAGTATTCTGCTCCCTGCGAAGTCGAGTGAGCAACACTCGAGATGGAGGGAAAGGGGCTGTAGATACAACCCATTCCTCCTGGACTCTAGATCCATTGAGTCCTGGCCAGGTGTAATGGCATATCATCAACAGCATCATTTTTATTAAGATCGAATTACTGTGAGGTCTCCAACCTCTCATTGTTTTAAACTTACTCAATTTAGCTTCTTGTCCCTTTTCCCGAGTCCGATTTTAAACTAGGTCAGCTTGGGCTGGAGCTTCCTCCTTTCTGAGAGCCTCGTTATCTTATTGTGTGGCTCATAATCTCAAAGCTAGTTCATTGCAATGCCTCTATATTTTCCGTGGGGGGGGGGGTCCCGAAATTCCATCCTTTATATTATTATGGGAGGACAAGATTTCCCCTGGAAAGATGACACCTCTGGTAAGAAGCCCAGGCAAAGCCTCATCATCATAATCTAGGCTTCTCCTGAGGTGGTTCTTCATCTCTTCAGGTCAAATATGTACATACTGCCTCGATTAGAGCCTATTGATATAGAAAAGTGAACCCGGGGGGGCCAGATATCGACCCCTCCTCTCCCTCCCGTCATCCAAGTGGAATTCTAATCCCCCAATCCCTTATGCTTGGGTCCACTTCAGCACATCATAGGGTCAGAACAATTTCGCGATACCCTTTGCAATGAGCTGTCCCATTCAGTATTTCCTCTGAACCTCTTCCCCATAGATATTTTCCCTATGCCTCGCTAAGTGCGTTCCATCGGAATACAGTAACTCCAAGCTATTTTGTCTTCACGAACTCACCTCCCCCCATCCCTGTCCGAAGTAAGAACATTTTAGTAAAAGATTCTCCTTATATCCCTGGAAGTGTCTACCTCATTTTGCTTGATGACGTATGCTAATTCTATAACTGTTAACTTCCCTCTGAACAACAGTCTCTTACCAAAATCCCCAACTTATACAATAGCTTGCCTGTGTTGTTAACAAATGTCCTCTGTATCGCTGTGAGCTAGTCCTGAGATGCACAGCAAAATTACCGCTAGTAATGACCACCCCCTTTCTTCCCCGATCTGCATGGTCCCTTGACTACTTCCCGATTAATGGTAATATGTTCCTTCAAGATTCTGCACCTCGTTCTATTTTATTCCCCTATGCAACTAATCTCAAATCGAACATCCCACCAAAACTTCCCCTCTAAGACAAGGAATAGTACGGCTTATTCCTCCCCTGTTGCACCTCACCATTCCTCTTTAGCAGGGCTCTATGGTTCCCCCCCCTCCCACCTCCCACTTTCCCAAGTGTTTCCAAAGTCAAAGCTTCCTTTGGTTAGAAACCCAAAATTTTTAAAAGTTAATAGAAACAGAGTCATTAACATGAGAACTCTCTAATAATCCGAAGGCATCACGGAGAGGGAGAAACCAACCGAGAGTCCCGCACATTATATTAGGAAAAAAAAACTCACAGGGGTGGGTGTAGCTTCAGGTGTCTGAGGAGTTGTTCCGTGGAGGGTCTTCCCTTCTTTACGAGTGTGTTAGGTGAAACAGAGATTTTTTAATGTCCTGTAGTGCTGTGTCTGCCAGATCCCTCATTTCTCTGTTTCTCCTTTGCGTATCGCTCCTCTGCCAGGGGTTCTGCAACACCTGCTGTGGGAATCTGCTTCTGGGAGCCAGAGTGATATCATGCCCTCGGTCTCTAAGGGCTTGGAGGGCCTCCTCAGCCGTGTGATAGAGCTCTGTTCCTGTGTCCCAGTTTACTCGGAGCCGTGAGGGGTATGGTGTCTGGAATTTGATCTTGTGTTCTTTTAGCTTTCTGAGGATGGGTGCATAAGCCTGTCGCTGCTGCTGAATCATCTGGGGGTAGTCTTGATCGAAAATAAGCCTGGCCCCATTGTACAATACCTGGCCCTGCTTCCATACTGCCCGCAGTATCTTTTCTATATCTTTGAAGCTTGAAAATTTTACAATGATTGAGCGAGGCCTGGCTGTGGGAGAGGTTGGTTTAGGCACGAGTGCTCTGTGTGCTCTCTCAACTCTGAACGTGAACGACTGCGGTAAATCCAATACATGCCTCAACAGGTCTTCGATGAAATCGCTCATCTCTCCAACCTCGGTTGATTCTGGGAGGCCATATACCCTAATGTTATCTCTCCTGGAGCGGGCTTCTAAATCCATACATTTGGCTGAAAGAGTTTCATTTTGCTGAACCAGGAATTCTACTGCCTTGGAAATCTGCCGTAAGTCATCCTCCGCTGTCGACACTCGATCCTCCGCACTCGTAACTTGGGATTCCAACTTGGTTAGATCCGTGTGTAGCTTATTGAATTCCAGCTTTGTTTCACCCCAGAATTGTTTGATTTCTGCTAGGAGTGTCTCAAATCTTGATCTAGAGAGACTCTCCATCTCAGACTCTGTGTCGCCACCCATCTCGCTCAGCGGAGATTCTCTCCCGCTCAAGGCCGTGCTTGCAGGGTTCAATCTCAGGCAATCCTGCTTTCCTTCAGAGTTTTTGAGCCGGGATCTCCTTCCAGATGTATTCCCATGGTTCAGTTTATCCATTTTTGTCCAAATTAATCGAAGTTCAGCTGAGTGGGAATCGTTTTATGGGTTCTGGTATCAGGAACTCTCTGACTAGGCTTCCATGATGCCGATGACGTCACCGGAAGTCCCAGATACATCCGAGTACTTATCTCAGTAACCTGTAACACTTCGTTTGCTACCTTGTGTGATACTGCTTTTTCACTACCTATTGAATGAAGGCTGTTGTCCTCAAATGCATCTCAGAATGGATTCATGGAGGAGTCTGTTGTGTTCAACAGCTTGTCTGGATCCTTTGAATCTTGTTTAACTCTAAAACTCTTCAGCTCTCAGATGGCTTCTTCATGGCTGACAAGACCAACTTTTTCCATAAGATTTCCAATAATTTCAAGTTGACCACAGAATATTCCACCTCCTCCTTGCGTTGATGTTTTGTGTCAAAGAAGAAATCCCAGTTAATCTTGATGCAGCATCGGCATTAATTGTCTGTTCCAAGGTCAAGTCCACGGCATTTCTGCTAAACCCTCTCTTTGATCTTGCAATGGTTAATGCTCCATTCTCAAATTCTTTCCTTAGTCCAGGGTGGGTCTCGTCCATGTTTAGCAAATTCAAAAGGTACAAGGTCATTCACTTGGCACAGTTGTGGTGCCCAGTTGCAAAGTAAAGAGGTATCATTTTCTCCAAGCTATATACAAAGAGAGGCAAATCATTTGTCCTGATGGAACGGCAGAAGAGTTGGTACAACTCTACCAAACTGCAATATTGCAGCCAAAATTGGGCAGTTGCGCCATGCTTACCATGGTGTGTGGAATCTGAGAACGTTTCATATGCTTCCATGAATCTCTTGAACTCAAGCTATATTCTTTAGGTCCACCACTGAGGAATGCAATCTGTCATTAAGTAGCTGCTGCTCATCGTTTGAGAATGGAAAGCCTGACATATCTTTATATTGTATTAATCACTGTAAATGTTTAATTCTGAATGCTGCTGATAGCATTGGGTGAAGCCTCTTTGCCCAATTGAAAAATTTTCCTTGAAGAAATCCATTCAGGGATCCCAATGCCAATACACCACTTTCAACAAGAATGTGATCTCCACCAGAACCATTCAGGAGGTATCCAAGACCTTTGAAATATGGTAACTTTATATGGAATGGTCCAAAACATATGAAAAGTCTGTCATATTCCGGGGACTTTGTGGACTGAATTTGTAGCGCAGGTTTTGCTATAGCCAAGTCATAAGTAATAGGCATATAGTCCCCCTGGCGTTCATCCATAACCCTGATAGCAGTATTCATGGTGTCTTGCACTACATCAAGTTTTGTAGGAGGCTTTCCTATAGGGTCCATGTATGATATGATCTGCTGTGGCAGGTCATCTACAGAAACAAGGGAATTCCATCCATGCCACATTGGAGTAGCATCTACACTTGCACAAGATATCATCAAGGCAACGTCCCTTCTCTTAGCTTGTATGAGGTTTTTGGTTCAGAGCTTTCTGTCACCTTATAGTGATACTGTCTTATTTTAGGTTTTCCAGATGTATATGGTCGAATGTCTTTCTCACTAATATCTAGAGCTCTTTTCCTCTGAGACATTTGAATGCACCTGGGTACAGTGTCTTGTTCCTGTCGTGCCATTGACTGCAATATCTGTTTCTTTGCAAATTTGGAGGCAGTATAGCGCAGTGGTCTAAGGCTTTGAGCTGCAAATCTGGTGACATCCAGCAGACCAGACCTGGGTTTGAATCCTACAGCTTCCACTTGCATACTGTGTGACCCTGAGCAAATCACTTAACCTCCTTGTGCTCCCAGGTCGCTCCTGTAAAAAAGCTTTCAGCTTAGTGTGCTATACCTGGTTAAACAACTAAATAAATAAAAATTAATAAGTTACATGTTATAGTATATTCAAAAGTTTCCGTTGACCCCTTAGGATTCCTTTTCTTGTATGATTTGCAAAATATACATTCATTTGGGAATATGCATGATGTAAATGCTGCAGATTCAGAGCACTAAGAACTTGGAAGTGAAGCAGTTTTGCTGGATAACTCTTTACGATGTCTTTTTTTTAAGTTTCTTGAGCTGCAAGTTTACTGGAACTCTTATATGCAGTGAAGTTCTTGTAGCAGATATAATGATACCCATGGCTGCTGGAGTAACATTCAGGCAATTCAAGACACACCATGTTGTACTTTGACACTGTTTGACTAGAACGCCTTTCCTTTGCATCAACTACTTTCTCCCAATGAGCATCATCAAAATGCTGCGGGTCTCCATGGTCTATGCTAACTCCTGGACTAGTGTGTAGGGTACATCGCCTCTGCAGCTTGTGAGAAGTCTTGCTAGCCATATCTGAAACATTAAATAAATTGTACTAGTAACTAAGTAAACTGAACCTATTAAATAAATTAGATAAATTAAATAAATAACTACGTTAACAGAGCCTATTACACAAATGTAAACCTTTTAGTTACGCTTAAAAAAAGTGCATTTTCCAAGAAAGCATACAACTATAGATGAATGAGAGTTGTAAATCTGAATTTGACACACTTTTTTACATGAGAAACAGTTATCAAACCTTTCCGACCCAGACACACAGATAAATGCATCTGGTTCCTGCTATAAAAGCTTCTGCTCTTTGCCTAGGGAGGAATGCTTTACCCATTCCTGTGTTCCGTTCTGTAGCTGTGCCTATGAATTCCAGAATCTGAGTTTCAAGTGTAACTTTTCTAAGCTGAAGAGGAAACCTAACCTCTGCAGGGCGCTCCTTGCTGTCTGAATGGAGCACACCGCTTCCTCTTGTGATTTGCCACACACTGACCATTCATTAAGGTTAGAAAATACCACTATGCCCTGCCTATGCAGATGAGCTGCCACCACTGACAAGCACTTTATCAACACTCTGGATGCTGTGGTCAGACCAAAAGACATTGCTTTGAAGTAAAACTGAACGTGCTCTACTCTGAACTTTAAACAGTTTCGGTGGCAGGATTTTATTGGGATATGAAAATATGCATCTCTTAAAAAGGAACAGTCAGCGCTAAGAGCCCCACACCCAACAGCTGGACTGGTTCCAGGTTTGCACTTTGTGTGCAAAAACATTTTTTTTACTTACTGTTTACTGCCGTATAGTAGATTGTGTCAAACTGACTCTGGTGACTTGCAAGTTGGCATTTTCTGTAACAACAAATCCCAGAATCCCCTACAGCTGACAACAGAGGAGATATGGAAATTACGTACCTACTGTAATTCTTGTTCTTCTTGTATATCTTCACTATTCATCACTGGTGGGTTTTATGCCGGAGGCGCTATAACCCCACAAGAACTTTCATTTTACAAATTTGTTTCCTGGAGGAGGAGCCGGCGCCAAGGACAGTGTCACCCACAAGGGTGATGCACAGCATGCTGCTCGAGCATCAGCCAGTAACCGATGCCAACTTCTCCCTTACCTCAGTTCTGTCCACCAGACAGAGAAAACTAGAGATATAGAAAAGAAGAGGGCAGGGCAAGGGAGCCCGAGAGATAGTAAAAGGAAAGGATAGAAACAGAAAGGAGAAAAAGCTGACATAGGAAGAGAGGGAGACTACCTGAGGGTGTGGCATAGGGATGGGGCCCCAACCACTGGGCAGTCCTAAGGGATAGAGAAGTGTGAAGAGTTAAGGAATTTTAGGAGAAGAAAAGAAGAAGAAGAAGAGATAGTAAAGGATGATGACAGACCCCACGGCATCCCACTCCCCCCCAGGGAGACAGGATGAAGATATCAAGGGCAGCTTCCACCTCTACATTCTCCAGACACTTCTCATGAAAAAGAAACTGGTCTGACTCCCAGCTGAGATGAGACCGAGCTATTCAAGCTGAGATAGCCCGGAGAAACAACCCCGAGGCTGAAACTAGAGGGGATGCCCATTGAAACCCTGGGGAGTAAGATGCAGGGGTCTCTGCAGGTTGTCCTAGGGTGCAGGAGTGGGGACAGGACCCATCCTGGGACAAAGGACCCCTCAACAGACATTCCACATCCAGGTGTTGCTACATCCTGTAACTGTTACAGAGCCAAAGGTAAGGGAGAAGAAGCCATGGAAGGAGACGAACTGCCCCAGGTCAGCCATATTGGTTCATGATGAAAAGAGACAAGTGGAGGGGTTCTCGGTTCCCCCAGAGCCCACCAGGATTCAAAGAGTCCTGAGGGAGGACTGAACTCTGGTCTTGCTCAGGAGGCAAGTCGGAGATTGGGAGGAACCCAAGGAGCCCTCATTACCATAGGGCAAAAAGGCCCCCACATGTCCTCCCCTCTTCAAGGAGAAGAACTAATCCCTTGGAGGAACAAAGGAGCAGAATCTAAAGGCTTACTCCACAAAGGTATCCATGGAGGGGAGAGCAAGCAGGCAGGAGGCACTGTTCAGAGGTTTAGGCACCAGAGGGGATGGTGAGTGGGAAGCAGTGAAGAATGGTGAAGAAGAAGATCAAGACTTATGGTAGGTGCATCATTTTCATATCTTCCTGTATGTATTTTCACCTGTCATCACTGGTGGGTGAGTACCAAGCCCCCCAAAGGGAATCTGGCATTTCCCTGAGGGCAGAAGTTCCCTCAGCCCCTGGTGGGGGAAAACCACAGGGAGAGAAGCCCCCTATGGGTCTGGAGAGGCCTGAGACTGATGAGGGTGAGACGGGGACTCCCATGACCTGGAAGAAGGAAGGTGCCCACTAATTCCTGTCTCACTCTGCGGGAGAAAAAAGGGCTGCTTGGAAGGAGGAGGCATTCACCCTAAACCAGGCCAAGGGCGATAATCTGGAAAGGTGAATCCATGCTGCCCATCTTATACAGAATGCAGATCATGCCAACCTAGAAGCTACCTCATTAGTGTCATATGATGCCCTTGAGAGATGCCTCGCTAGCTCTAGGCCAGAAGCAGAAAGACAGATGGCCTACCTGGTTGCCTCTGAGTCAGGCGAAGTGGCTAGGAGCTGTCCTTGCACCATCATAAGTGTCTAGCATAGACAGCCATATGGGCCTGATGGGCTGAAATACATTGTAGGAGATGCACTGAGGAAAAATTCCTTCTCTCCCAATGGTTAAACTCAGCAGAGTCAAACTCCGCGGGGTGGTCGTGTCTCAGGTGGTGCTGCCCAGAAGAGAGGAAGGTAATCAGTAGCTCTGTCCCCTGGGGTGAGGCATGAAACCTGGAGATCACTGGGGGGGCACAATACCAGTGCTGGGAGTCCCACAGGACAGGAGGGGAGTAGAGGGAGTCTGCCAGACCTGATGGGACACTTCCTAAAAAGGAAGAGGCCATGGAGAAATGACCACATTCTCCTAGGAGAATTCTCCCAGGACAGCACGCTTCACATGGGCAGGATCGTGACTTGCAAAATGAGAAATGTGGAGCTCCTCCAACAACTGCAATAAGAACTGCTGATAGCTGGTGATATCAGTGTCCAAGGACAGGTGGACTAAAGAGGCTTCTTCCTCAAGGGAAGAAGACAAGGAGGCAGAGCAGCTCGATTCAGATTGGGGTGAAGTGGGGGTTTCTGGTCTAAAAATGACCTTGTCCAGAGCTCTAAGATAGCGAGAGAAAGCTGCAGCTGAGCCTTTGAATTGGTCCCAAGATAAGGGGCCCCGTTGGACCCGAAATGCCTGGGAGAGCAGAAGGATGAGGCAAAGGATCCAAAGAAAGAGAAGAAGACTGGTGAGCCAGAGGAGGGTCCCTGCTAGGGCTTTGGGAACATTCACATGACCTCTCCAGAATTGCTGGGGCTGTGCAAAGAATCCACAGACAGTTGCACAACAGTGCAGGTGCAGCCTAAGTGGTGCCCTAAGGAAGAAGCCTCACGATGAGGAGACTGGGGCTGATCTGGCCCTTGTGGGTGGCCCTTTACCCCATGAGATGCAGAGCCCTCCAAATGGGGAGACCAAAAACGTGAGGGGTCAGCACTGCGGCTCTTCCCAGCACCACCAGCAGCCATGAGTGAAGGTTCTCGAGCCACCCCAGGTGCTCTCAAGCCCTCCCCCTCAGAGAGAGAGAGACCTGCCCCTTGTTCATCCCTGAGGCATCAAGGGGGAAACACTGTAGGAGCCACAGGTGTCTGCAAGCCTGCCACGGCAACCCCTGAGTTAGCTCCTAAAATGGGAATAGAAGCCATGCCACTACCATTGCCAACGCTGGACTCGGCCCCCACAGAGCTGCCAAATTCTGAATCGGGTGTGGCGCTACCCCTAGACCAGGCACTGTCTCCCGACCCTGCTTCATCAGCGCTGACCTTCTCCATGGCACCAGGGTTGGCGCTGCCCTTCTCCATGGCACTGGGGTCAGCTCCGCCCTCTCCCATGGTGCCAGAGATGGTGCCACAAGAGTCCCTGGCACTGCTAACAGCACTGGAAGACTTGAAGATGGTGGCTCCACAGACAGAGCCATTCGGAGGGGTGAAGACACCTCCAGAATTTTGCTGCTAGGCCTCATAGGGTGGCAAGACTCTTCAGAGCCAGAGAGCTCCTCGGGGTGGGGGCAACCACTCTGGGTCAGATCCGTCCCCCTCCTCTTCTGAAAAGAAAGAGGAGACCAGGAGAGAGGCTACCCCTTGCACCCTACTTGGTGTGGTACCGCGTGTGACACTGAATGATGGCCACATTGCAACCTCAGTGCCACTTTGCTCACTGACTCTGGGGATGGGGCCAGGGCCAGGGGCTTAAGCGGAGCTGGCAGATGGAGTCAAGGACCCCACTGATTCGGATCCAGCATGTAGCTCCAGTTGCGACACCAAGGGTAGTCATGGCTCTGAGGAGGCCGACGACCAAGAGGGGTGGGTGGTCAACCGACCTCCCGAAGGAGGTCAGCTGTCCACCCGACCACTCTAGCAAACTGGAAGTACCACAGGCCAGCACTGTTGACGGCTTGTGGCCCTCTGGGTACATATATAGCAATGGAGGGCGACCCAGGAGGGGTCCGAGTTCTTGTCATGGCATCCTGGGACCGATGCTTGTCCTCCAAAGGTGGAGGTTTCTGACCTGGCACGTGTTTCGAGACCTATGCGGTCCTTGGGAGAAGCACGGTCACAGTTGTCCATATCGTGCTGGGGCCCAAGCAAGAGAGACATCGATCATGATGATCCATTACAGAGATGTACTTGCTACAGGGGCACCAACGCATTGGGGCACGTCCTACCTTACATTTTGATTTAGGTCCCGGATTGGACATGATCGACTGCACACAAAGTTAAAATAAAATAAAGAAAAGACTCGCCACTGTAGAAACAATAAAAACAGAATACAATCAAAAAGGAACAGTCTCACCTGTTTGCAGCTCTACAGCATTGAGTAAACGAACAGAACTTCGGTCAATGACGAACTACGCAGTTCAGCTCTTCAGCTCCCACGAGGTACACTCTCAATGGCAGGAAGAACAGAACTGAAGTAAGGGAGAAGTCAGTGTCAGTTACTGGCTGACACTCGAGCAGCACGCTGTGTGTTACCCTCATGGGTGGTGCTGTCCTCAATGCCAGCTCCTCTTCCAGGAAAAAAATTTGTAAGCTGAAAGCTCCCATGGGGTCACAGCACCTCTGGCATATAGCCCACCAGTGATGAATGGAGAAGATACATACAGGAAGATCTGCAGCAGTGAGAGATTCCACAGCCTGCAGTGCATGTTAGAGTTTTATAAGCTCTGGCCTTCTGTTTGCTGGTTCCACTGTCCTCCCAGGACTGAGTACAGTCTCAGAGGACTATACTTAGTCACAAGAAAACAGTGGTATCAGAAAACATCTGACTGGAGCTTTTAAAAGCATTAGCATGCACTGCAGGCTGTTGAATCTTCCACTACTGCAGCCCTCTTCTGATGTCAGCTGCAGGGGATTCTGGGATTTGTAGTTACAGAAAATGTTAGCCTGCAAGTCAAAAGAAACAGTCACACAAAATCTACCATACTGCAGTAAACAGTAAGTAAAAACATGTTTTTATACATAACGTGCAAACTGGGACTGGTCCCACATTTGGCTGTGGGGTTCTTAGTGCTGGCTGTTCCCCTTTAAGTCCATTGACCCTAGCTAGTCCTCTTGCCGTGGGGGTGGGGGGAGGTCACCATTTGTAGTGCTACAATTCTGAACTTCTCCATTTACAAGTGCCTGTTCAGGATCCTTACGTCCAGAATGGGCTGCCATTCATCATTTTTCTTCAGAGCAGGAAAGCATCTGGAAAAGAAACCCTTTCCCAGATGGGAAGCATGGACTCTCTGAGCAGCATTTAATTCAAACAACTTGCTGTTTCCTAGTTCCAGCAGTAGTTTTTGCTCTGGAAGTTGAGCTGAAAACACTGATTTGGTTAAAGGAATTGTCTAAGATTTATATGTGGTCAGGATTAGTTTAGCAGTGCCTTTCATTTTTCTCCAAGGTTGCATAAACATATAAAAATAAGCACAGAAAAATAACTCCATAGGCTTGTATAGGACAAACCCCCATGCTTTCCCTGCTTAGATGTCACAAAATGTCTGAGCAAGGTGGCCTAAGCTGGTGAACCGGAAAAGGGAAGGGATCATCTGACTGTGGGTTCAGCTCCATTTACAGTCCCTTCCCTCCCAAAAATAACCGGCTTAAAAAAACAGGTTGTGACAGAAATGAGCCAGTGCTGTCCTAAGGTATTGGGCTATAAAGCCCAAATACATAAAATCTTAGAAATGTAACTTTGGAAGTTTACAAATTAAAGTGTTAAGGCACTGCCCAACATTTCACAAATGGTGCCTCATACCACTATCTACACAGCCTTTGTGATCTTACAGCTCACAGGGGTCTCAATGTCCCTGCCTCTCCACCCAGCCTGGCACCACTGCATGTTGGATCCATCATCACATCTGCAGATTCTTCTCTCTCCCTCTCTCTCTCTCTCAGAACCAACATCTCAGGTCCAACAAGGCTATTCCACACTTACATACTAACATATGAAGAAGCCAGCTGAAGAAGGCCATTTGGTCTATCAAGTTTGCTCATATTGTAGGGTCCACAGCTTGAGCTGATGTCTGTTCCCTCCCTCCCCACTCCTCCCATCCTGCCTACCCATGATCTTTACCTTCCCCCTATGCCTAGCCTAGCCTCTCTTAAAGCTGTCCACTGTCTTCAATGAGATGACCTCTTCTGGCAGCACATTCTAAATTTCCATCACCCACTCTGTGAAGAAAAGTGCTTCCTGACCTTTCTCCTAAACTTCTCACCCTCCAGCTTAAGACTGTGCCCCCTCATATTATGGTTGCCACTCAGCTTAAAGAGGTTCTGTTTATCAACCTTATTTATCCCTTTCAAGTACTTGAAGGTACCAATCATGTCCCCCCTCTCTCTATCTCTCTCCTGTCTTCCAAGGAGTACATGTTCAGTGCCGTCAACCTCTCATCATATGCCTTACCCTACTGACTGGCTATCATATTTGCAGCCCTCCTCTGGACCTTCTTCAGCAGGTTAATGTCCTTTTTGAGGTGTGGGCACCAGAACTCTATACTCTAGATGTGGCCTTACCAGTGACCTGTACAAGGGCAGTATAACCTCATCTCTCCTACTACTGACCCCA
This sequence comes from Neoceratodus forsteri, assembly GCA_016271365.2. Taxonomy (NCBI): domain Eukaryota; kingdom Metazoa; phylum Chordata; order Ceratodontiformes; family Ceratodontidae; genus Neoceratodus; species Neoceratodus forsteri. The sequence goes on along the minus strand of JADMNL010000030.1, from coordinate 162,243,932 downwards.
CTAGATATGCATCCCAGCATCTTGTTTGCTTTTGCTGCTGATTTCTTGCACTGCATGGAGTGCTTCAGGTCACTAGTGATCATAACTCCCAGGTCCTTCTCCTCCTCTAATACAGATACTCAGACTTCCTCTGATGCAGATACTTGGACTAATTCCTTATTCATTTCCTGCAATCTTTGCAGAAAATGCCCAGACATTTAATCAACAGAAAACAGGCAGTCACACACTTTAAGTTTTAAGCAAAACAAAATGGTTATATTAAATGCACGCTGAAAATAGAGTTAAGTTAAGTTTTAAGCCCTCTCTTATTAACTTCATAACTCACTTCTGTGTGGTACTAATTTTCCAGTCTTCGAGGTAATAAGAAAAGTGCCATTCTGCTAGCACTGGGTCTATGTTGACATGGGAACATTTGTCAGGAATAGGTTTTAGCCTGGGCTGGAGGTGCTGATGCAGACTTTTGTGTGACTCCCCTTCTGCCTCTCTCTGTGCTCCTCTGAATAGTGTATTCAAGGTACACCCTTCCCGTGTACAGTCATGTGGGAAAAGGAAATAGAGCGTGGGAATGTGGGCAAAGCAGTTAGGGTGAAACTGTTTGGGACACACAGAATTTCGATGCACTAATGACTACAGCATCATGAACATGGGGACCTAACTGTGGTTCCACCCCCATTGTATGCTGGGTGGAGGATGCTTACATTTGCTTGAATGCGGGTTTGGGGTGCAAAGTCCCTCTGGAATGGGGCCAACATGCAGTGCGATCAACTGGTTGTGTGACACAATTCCCTGTCATGCACCTTGCTGTCACCCATTTTCCTGCGCCCCATTTGCCCTCAGTGAAATTTTCACCCTATTGTGGGTGACCTCACCCTTCCTATGGCTCCCCTACTATAGGCTTTCCAGAAGGCATTGTGGACCTCTCTTTTTCTGCTCAACAACTTTTTTATTTATTTATTGAAATGTTTCACCGGGAAAGGCACTCTGTACAATGAACTGCTCATCTCCCAGTGTGTTCTGGGGGAGAGGATAGGAGGGTATACAAAAACATAAACAGATAAATAAATAGCATATCGAACAGAGTAACAGGTAGCACAATATTCAAATATACATCATACAGGTAGCAAATTAAGCAACTTTTACTAAGTGCTGGGTTACATACAGGTGGCAAACTGAACAATATTTTCTAAGTGTTGGGATATGTAGTGAACATAGTAAGTGCCACAAGGACAGCAAAATTACAATACTGATATAAGTAGGTAGGAAAATGCAAGGTACAGTAGGGTGGCTAGAAAGGTGATATGCACGTTGAACTGAGATAGTAAACACAGATGTGGAATGGAGATAGTGGCAGAGGGAGGGGAGGAGGTCGGGCGAGGAGCTAGGGGGGTAGTGAGGGGAATGGGGAGGAGACATGAGAGGGGAAGAAGTGGAAAAAAGCAATAAGGAGCAGTAAAAAGCAAGGTGGGTGCTTAAAAGTTGATTTTGGTGAAAGAAGAGAGATAAGAGCAGATGAGACTACTTGTTCGTACAGGTACAGCTTACTGAAAGGAAATTTAGTAGGGCAGGAGAGATGGAGTAGAAAGATGATGAGAGACTAATCTGGGGAGGGAGTGCATTCCACAGTTTAAGGAAGCAGTAAGAGAAGGCAAGCTGGTCCACGGTAGGGGATCGACAGGAGACCACCAGTAAACGCGAGCCGTATGATCTGAGCGAGTGAGCAGGAGGTAGGAGGGAGGGAGGACAGTAAGGTGGTAAGACAGGGTGGGAGCTTGTTAAACCAAAATTTGGACACAAATTTTTCGCAGTGTAGGTGTCAGCGATTTTCAAGTGAGGGAAAGCCAGGAGCGGTAGAGAACACAGTGGTGTGTGTGGGGAGAGTCCAGGGCAAAGCGGCAAAAGGTGTTAAAAAGGGTGTCCAGTCTGCTCAGGGAAGACTTGGGAGCAGCACTATAGATTACGTCACAGTAGTCAAAAATAAGTAGGACCATTTTCTGGACAGGTTCACGCCTGACCGTTAGTGGGAGGGAGCTACGGTTCCTGTATACGACGCCATGTTTGGGGCAGTTTTTTCATGTACACTTACGTTTTGTCACCAAATAAGGAGGTGCTTTCAAAGGGGAAATCAACTGTTTTTTTTATGTCATGTGACAACCTGGTTGTTTTGAGTCATGCACATCTCCTAGAGGACAGTTTGCTAGAGCCCTTGACACAGTGTCTAGCACATCAACAGCCATCTGAACTTGGTATTTAGCAGCACCCAAACCAGCCTTTGATGTGTAGGTAAGTTGAAGCTTCTCTGGCTACAGGACTGTATTCCATAATGCCTGTTGGTAATGTGCAGAGTAAGTCAGTTAGGCTGCCTGCCTCAAAAACAGGGTGCAGGCAGTGTACACATTTTTAGCCATTAGGTCAGTTATTCTGGAGTTTGTATCAGGAGGTGCTACAGAGAAGTTAACTTTTGCTTTCCCACAAGTAGGTTCCTGAATAACTCCCTCAGGGTAAGGGATACTACAGAAAAACTCAGAGCCTTCCCTGGGTATCACACACTTGTTTTCAGTCTTCTTGTCTGTGGCCAATGGAAGTTGAAGCCACAGCAAGAATCTGTTTAGTGGCATTTGGAAATGCCTTACGGATGGGTATGGACACTCTCTGTGTCGAGGACAGATTAAAGCATACTCATGCATTCTACCTCCACTTTGACCACTCAGTGAACAAAAGATTCGGCATAGCAATCTATATATTTACTTTTCAGGCAGAGAAACCTCAAGGTGCTTTTTTTTGTTACTTTCATTTGACAGCTGTGTTGTTTGGCTGGTGTTCAGAAAACCTTTTGGTTCTTTTTATAGCTGCCATCAGTTGCATCAAAGTTCCCAGCTGGAAGCCCTGTGCTCTTTACTGAAAGCCAGCTTAGGAGTCTTGTCTGTCTCTTTGGGTGCCAGAGACAATTGCTGTCTTACAGAGGAGTGAATAATAGCTTTTTCAGTCTCCTTGGGTGCCAGAGATCACTGTGGAAAAGAACCTTCTGCAGCATATTTTCTATTTTCAGGGATTCTTTTCTCATTTTTTTTACACAAATGTTTTACAAGAGAGTACTTGTGAATCTGTTGTGAAGCTCGTTCAGATGATGACCCCCTGTTTTTGGGCAGAAGCTTGTCGCTCACAATTTTCAAAATTGTGATCTGAGCCCAAACAATCAGTGCAGATGTTGCAAATGGACTATAGCCTGGGCTCACACGTCTAATGGTGGAAACTCTGGGTGCACAATTCTCCAGCAATCAGGAAAGGTAAGACATAATAGACTGGTCAGTACTAATGAGAATTATTCAACAGAGGGGCGGGTGATGTAGAAAACATCAAGTCAGCTGGTGTGATTGTCTTCTCATGCAGTGCAGGATGTGTCAAACTCTGTAGCAGTCATGTGGGAGTCAGTGCACCATGTGACACAGATAACTGTAAATTTATTATTAATACAGTGTGTGTGTGTGAGAGAGAGAGATCATGTCACAAGACAACCTATGTGGATTTAAAAACTAAACTAAAATACCTGAAAAAAATCAATTTCAGACAATTTAAAGATTAAATAATTAAAGGTGTCACATAATCCATACCTTCTATGCCAATTATATTTTTTTCTAGTTTTGACAGCAAACTATTTAAACCTTCATAGTTATCCACACGAAACAAGTGGTCATCATCGTCGTATTTAGCAATTTGCTTCAGTTCTGTCAGTGCAGCTGGTTTGTTAAAAATATCTCCAACCTACAGAAAAAAAATTGCACTATAAAAGATCAGTGTTCATTTTCCAAACAGGAATTAAAAAGTACTGACATCTTATACATACAAAGAATACTCAGTGGAGGGAAAGTTAATCTGAGTTAAGAAACCTGGGGCTGATACAGTGGTGTGGTAGCAATGTATTATACTGCCATCTTAGAAACTGGGTCTCACATGAGAGCCAATGACATCAAATACTGAGGCTGGCCAAGGGCCAGATCCATTATGTGGCACTCTGGGAGGATGGAGAGCCACGGAATCTCATGCAGAGGCTGGCCAAGGGCCAGACACATTATGTGGCACTCCAAGAGGATGGACCAGGCTTATTACGTGGATCCTCAGGATGTTAGGCCAGTCATATTATGTGGCATTCAGACTTTCTGGCATTGCACACCACTGCAGAAACTCTTGTTTGAGCTGAAGAATCTATGACAGGGAGAGTTGTGACTGAGCTGCTGGGGCTACCTTAATGTGACACTGAGCTTAACCTTTTTGGTTACCATCTTGCTTTTACTTCTGTTACACATACCTCTGCCTCTGTCAGACTGTAGCTCTAGTTGTCAACAAGCTCCATCAGCCACTCCTTTTACCATCATGTCTGGCAGAGATTCACGAAGAGGAGATCAGGTGTGGTGGTGACTGCCATTCTGACAGCAGCAGGGGTGATTAAATATTTCCATTTCTCCTTCCATTCCCTCCCACCACCCTACAGTAACACACAAGACCATGTGGGTTTAGCTGCCATCAACACAGCTTCACCCAACAGAGGAGCAAGCTCCTTGTCCATAGAGGAGCATGTACAGGCAAAAGGGGAACAGGAGTATGGTGGCATGCAGTAGGGTGGCAGTATTCCTGGGGATGCTGTGGGAGGCAGGGGGCTGTCTTGTGTGGAGGAACCTGAATCACCTGACTGCAGAGGTGAGGCAGTTCAGATGGTAGTTAGAAAGGCTAGTGAACCGGCCCGGGGTGCAGAAGGCTGATGTGCTGGACATCTTACCTCGTGCTATACCAGTGACCGGGGTTCAGGAATGGACTCGGGTCACTCAGGGGTCAGCTGGAGCAAGGAAGGACTGAGCATTCGCCAACAGTTTTCCTTCCTCAGGAGTGGGGGGACTCAGCATCACGCTGTAGACTGACACCCAGCGGAGGCTGTGGGTCAGCAAAGGTGCAATGCTAGAAAGGGTGGACCCATGCACAGGATGTAAGACTGCCTCCGCGGAGGTGGAGAGAGTCACCCTGCCCATTGTATAAGCATGGCTCCGGGGAGAAAACTGAAAAAGGATCAGAGCTGGCAAGCTCTATGATGGTGAGCTGTGCCCGTGCCTCCCACCGGCAATCTAGATGTTGGCTTCAAGGGGTTAGGCTGGCACACCTCACCACTGGACCTGTCATGGTGGGGAGAGAGTAACCTGTGGGGGATGGCTGGTTTGGGTGGGTGCGGGCAAAGCCTCACCAGAAAGATGAATCCTGTCCAAGGGAGGGGCCGGAGCCACCTGCCAGCGCCAAAGGAGGAATAAAAGAATGCATATGGAAAAAAAAAGAGAGGCTAGTGAGTAATGGAGAAGGGGGTGGACAGGGCTGGGAGAGAAAGACAGCCCAGGTGGGGGCAGTAAGGTGAGAGAGAAGTGCAGACAGGGGAGTGCTGAAGAGGGGATGTTCCAGTTGTCACGGGTGCCCCTACCTCAGAGTATGAGGGAGAGTGGGCCCAGGGAGGAGGGATGGAAAGTGTTGGTGGTTAGATGTGGGATCACAAGAGGCAGGACCAGAACGGGTATCCAGTGTTGAATAGGGGGGTGGGGTGAAGGAGAGCGAGAGGTTAGGTACAGATATTGGGGACTGGTGGGCTAGACAGGAGAAGGGGAATGGAAGGGTACATGGCTGTAGTAGAGGAAGAGAGTTTAAGGAGAGTGGAGTAGGTGTGCGAGGGAAGGGGGAGTAGGGGGGTGGCTGGGGAGGGTAACAAGACAGGGTATTTAGACAGTGAAAGGGGAAGAACAGAGCAGAGCGAGGGAAGACAATAGAGGAGTCTGAAGAGGTGGAGGGGATCAGTTAAACAGGGGTTGTGGCACAGGAGAGAGGAGCGGTGTTTAAGGTAGAGGGGTCAGATAGGTGAGGGAGGAGCTCAAGGGATAGTCAGGGGGAGGGAGTCTGAAATGGAGGAGAGGGGAAGGGAGGAGTGGTGTCCAAGGCAGAGGGGGCAGATAGATGATGGACGAGCTCAAGGGGTAGGGGGTAGGAAGTCAGAAATGGAGGGGGGGAGAGGGTCATGATCTTGGGGGACTCAATTAGTTAAGGATGTTCACTGGGGAAAGAAAGAGGACCCATGTAAAGGGAGGAAGGTGATATACGTGTTGGGGATCACAGTAGAGAGGAGGTGCCCAAGGATTGATCAGCTAGTGCAGGGGGTTGGGGGAACCTCATGTGATTTTACATCTTGGTAGGAATGACCTAGCTGGGGAGGAGGTGGGCGTGGTTCAGGAAAGGTTCAGGGCTGTGGGGAGGATCTGTAGGGAGGAGTAGCCAGATCAGTTGCATTCTTAGAGGTGCTGTGAGTACTGAGAGCCAGCATGGTCAGGAAGAAAAGGATAGAGGAGTTTAAAGGCTGGTTATGGGAATGGTGCAAGGAGGAAGGGTACAGCTGCATTGGGGGCTGGGGAGAGACCTGGTCCAACAAAGTCCTCTATGTTCCAGACAGGCTGCACTTCAGAAGAGGAGGTTCACAAATCATTGAGGAAAAACTGGGGGACATACATATCTGGGGACCTTAATTTAAACTGTTAGGGGGTTAGGGGGAGAGTGGGCCTTCAGGCCCTGAGTCTCTGGGTGGAGGAAGTTGGCAAGCCTCATCCCATACTGGGCAGAAAGAACTGGAGGTTAGACTGGGCATGAGAGTAATAGTGGCGGTAGAGGGTGAGGGAAGAAACAGGTAAAGGGGAGCATGAGGGAAGGCAGAAGGATGGGAGGAGTAAGGCTCATATTCTAAATGGAAGGTGGTGTCCCTGAACACAAGAGGTCACAGAAACAAGATGGATGACCTACAGGTGTTGTTGGTGGACAGGAACATGGACATTGCAGTGGTCTTTGAGACATAGACTAGCCCTAACCATGACGGGGACCTCGTGATGGGTTCAAACTATACAGGAGGGACAGAGGAGTAGGAATAGGAGGGTGGAGTTATAGTTTACGTAAGACGGGCTATAACTTGTACAAAGGAGGAGCCAGAAGAAGGGAAGGCAGAGGTGATGTGGGTGCAGTTACTGTCCAATAGAGAGAGGAAGGTGAGACTGGGGGTAGTTCACAGGCTGCCCAACCAGGAGGAGGAGAGGGATGGGGAACTGGGCTCAGTGATAAGAAAAGCTGCAGAGAAGGAAGAGATGGTAACTGGGGGGACTTTAACCTGACTGAGGTGGATTGGAAGATCATCACCACAAACTATGCTAGGAGTCTGGTGATCCTAGATGCAGTGCAGAGTGGATTTCTGACCTATGGTGTCATGATACCTACCAGGTAGGGGGCGGTCCTCAATCTGTTATTGACAAATGGGGACCACATCTAGGATGTCCAGTTCGAGGAGCCCTTGGGTGAGAGTAACCATTGCATAGTGTAGTTGGACATGGACAGAGAAAAGACACCTACAAAGACCAAAGTCCTGGACTTCAGAAAGGTGGACTTCAAAAGGATGGGGGAGCTCCTAAGGGGGGCACCAGGAGAACATCGACTTACAAATGTGGGTGGATCAAAAGCGGTCCATCATCAAGGAGGGAATAGTGGCAGCTACAAGGGAGTGTGTTAGGCTCAAAGGGAAAAACTTGAGGGCCAAAGCACCCAGCTAGTTTAGTAAAGAGGTTGTTCAGTCAGTTAGAGATAACAGGACCACCTATTGGAAGTTCAGGAGGATACAGAGGGGGGAGAACTGGGAGGACTATCTGAAGAAGGCTAGTGAGGCAGGAAGGATACTCTGGCAAGCTAAAGCTTAGAAAGAACTGCAGCTAGCTGAAGGATTTAAAAAGGGGGAAAAACCCTTTTTTAGGTATATCAGTGAGAAAAGGGATAAAAAGGATGGAATGGTATGACTTAGAAAGCAAGAGGGATGGGTGAAAGTGAATGGGGACACAGCAGAGCCATTGAACAAGTTCTTCTGTTTGGTCCTCACTAAGGAGAGAGATGTTCTAATTTCGCAAGGGGGAAGGAGGAGGAGAGAAGGTGGTGGGGAAGGGAGCACGGATGGATTGATTGAGGTGGATAGATAAAGCTACCAACTTTCCGAGGTCTAAAACTGGGACGGTCCATCCTGACCATGACCCCCCTCCCTCCCCGTGTCACTTCCACAGGCACCACCGCAGACAATGCTGCGCACAATCAGTTAAAATTTGCTGCTTGCTCTAGCCATGCTGACTCACAGTAATACCAATAGCAAACATTCAGATTAAAAGAATACATCATTTTGCTGCAGCAAGTGCCAAATAATGATGTGCAAAAAGTGCATTAGAAGCAAACCTGTGTTAAATTGTGATCAGACATTCGAGCTGCATGTATTGCTCCTCCTGACAGTCCCATCCAACCCACTCACACTCACCTCATTTACTGAGCAAACTTCACTTCAGTAAATCCCACCACCACACCAGATTGTTTTCACACACTTCCTTACAGCTGCTTAGGTTTGGGTACCTTAGTTCACTGCTGCCGGTCTCGCCTCTGTCTGGAGTCCCTCTCAGCTGCTGGCAGACAGACGTCCACATGCGCTTGTTTGCACTACTACCCAGTCTAATCTAACAGGAAGGAACGTGCTTTACTGTGCTCCCACTGACATGCTTGTGGTGCAGCACAGACGCAGGGATTGAAGTTGTAAACTGCTGTCCAGTCTGAGCAGCGCCACAGTGGTGCTGAAATAGCTGTCACTCACGGATTAGCAGTCAGCAAAAAAAAAGGGACAAAACTGGGACAAGTAAGCAAAAAAAGGGACAAAGGTGACATTTTGCAAAACTTGTGGGGACACTGGGACATGCTGCCTAAAATAGGGACTGTCCTGGGAAAATAGGGACTGTTGGTAGCCTAGTGGATAAAGTATGGAAAGGGTTGTTAGTCCTAGGGGTGGACAGATCCCCTGGCCCCGATGTCATCCATCCAAGGGTCCTGAGAGAGCTGCCAGAGGAACTTAAGGGCCCCCTGGTTCACCTGTTCAGTAGTTCACTGGAGTCAGGGTGAGGGGTACCAAAGGACTGGAGAACAGCACATGTAAGGTCACTCCATAAGAGTGGTCTCAAAGATGACCCGGCTGCTACTGACCAGTCAGCCTCACTTCAACAGCATGCAAGTTCATGAAGGCATTACTTAAGGAAAGGCTAATAGGATACTTAGAAGAGAATGACCTCCAGGATGAACAGCAACAGAGATTTATGGTTGGGAGGCTGTGTCAAAGAAACTTGATCAACTTCTTTGACTGGGTCACTAAAACAGCATACAAAGGTCAAGCAGTGGATATACTACACTTGGATTTCAGCAAGGCCTTTGATTCTGTGCCCCACAGGAGACTGATCAAACATCTGGTAGGGTAGGAGAAAAATTGACTGGGTGGATAGCTACGTAGCTGGCTAAAGGGCAGGATCCAGTGAATGGTGGTCGGGGGGGAGCTTTTGAGTGCTAAGGATGTCACCAGTAGGGTCTCACAGGGTTCAGTGTTTGGTTCATTGCTTTTTAATGTCTTCATCAATGGCAATGGAGCAGGCATAAAGGGCAAAATTTGCTCAATTGTGGATGACACCAAGCTCTGTGAAGGCGGGCAGTGGAAGGGATACAGGACCTAAGGGAAGACCTGGCAGGCTTGAGAGGTTGTTTGGAATTTGGCTTCAATGCAAAGAAATGCAAGATTATGCACAAAGGAGCTAAGAACCCAAAGATGGGGTACAGCCTGGGAGCAGTCCTGGTAACTAAATCCGAAAAGGAAAAGAACCTGGTTGATCACTAGCAACCCAAAGCATTCCATGCAATGCAGGAAGGCAGCAGCCAAAGTAAACAGAATGTTGGGCTGCATTGCTAGAGGGATCAGCAGTAGGCAGAAGGAGGTAATACTGTTACTGTACAGGTCACTGGTGTGGCCCCACCTGGAGTACAGTGTACAGTACAGGCACCCATACCTTAACAAAGACATTAACCTGCTGGAGACAGTACAAAGGAGGGCAAAAAAGATGATTATGGGCCCGCATGGTAGGACATAGGAGAGACTGGAGACCCTGAACATGTACTCCCTGGAGGAGAGGAGGGAGAGGGGGAACATGATTGACACCTTTAAGTATTTGAAGGGTACATATAAGGTGGATGAGGAGAGTCTCTTCAGGCTCATTGGGAACAGAAAAACGAAGGGAGCACAGTGCTAAGTCAGAGGGAGGGATATTCAGGAGGGATACAACGAGGCATTTCATCACGGAGAGGGTGGTGGCAGGTTGGAATGGGATTCCTGAGGAAGTGGTAGTGCTCAAAACAGAGAATGACTTCAAAAGAGGCTGGGACAGACAGGGTAAAAGGGGAAAATCAAGATCGGGGGGTAGATAGGAAGGAGGGGATACTGTTGGGGAGGAGGAGGGGCAGAGTCCTCAGCTGGAGCTGAGGACTCTGCACTATGAGCAGACTCAATAGACTGAAAGGCCTTATTCTGCTGACATCTTTGTGTGTTCATATGTTTGTATCATTAGGGGCCACTACAGTGGTGGAATGCACCTCCAGACCCTCCTATGTTGGGACACCACCAGACCTCCCACCTGCTGGAATGCGTTGCTGTCAGCAGCATCTCTCCCAGCTGGCACCCAGTCACTGGCCTTCAGAGTTTGCTCCTGGTCTTTACCAGGTTGCTGGCTTAACTGTGCAGTGTGCTGCTACTGGGCAGGCTTGAGCATAACTGTTTGATTCTATCTGCATATTTGGAACCAAACATACCTGAAATGATTTTGAAATATTGCTTTTATATGAAAAATCATAAAACCTACCCCTATGGCATAGCGATCATCAATGCTGGCCATTTTGGATGAGTTAATCACATACGATAGATTCATTGGGTCCATGAAAATTTCTCCGTCAGTCAACACAACTATAATCTTGGTGGAGTCCTCCCTGGAGCCATTCTCTTTTGAAAAGATGTTGTCCCTATTGTGATGCAGCAAACAAAATTTAAAAAAAAAAAGTTGTTAGTTGCTGTATATTTGAAAAAGCAGTCTATGAACAACACCCTCTAGTTGTGAGATGTATGCAATAAGACATACAAGAGTGAGTGAACATAGGGGTTTAAAGTACAGTTACGTAGGAACTTACCATAACAGTAGATCTTCGAGAGAGGTTCCTTCAGTAGGTCATCACATATAGGACTGGCGCCACCTGGCTTCGGGCCGCACGGCAGACTTTTCTAGCAATACCTGATGGGGGGCCACCCACCCGATGTCACTTGACCGACGTCAGTGTGACTGTATATAGTGGGCAGTCCCCATGCCCGCACTCCAGTTCTCCTGCTGGAGCCAGAAAGAGGCCTGACAGCAGGAACGAACAGGATTTAGAGTCCCTGTAAAACATAAAATGAGGGGAAGGAGGGAGGGAAAAATATGACCTACTGAAGGAACCACTCTCGAAAATCTACTATTACGGTAAGTTCCTACGTAACTGTACTATCTTACTTCGAGAGGGTTCCTTCAGTAGGTCATCACATGTAGGACAGAGTCTGAAGCAATCCCTCCAATGAGAGACTGAGAGAAACCAGGGAGGAGGGACAAACTAACTCCATCAGAAAAAACTGAGGCCCAGAAAGGACCCAATCTAGGACAGAAGGCCCTGCAGGGTGGCTAGGTCAAAGTCAGCCCTCCGCCTAGAAGCAATGTCCAGAATATAATGTTTGGTAAAGATATGGCCAGAACCCCAAGTAGCGGAAGCACAAATGTCAGCCGTGCAAACGTTCCAAAGGAAGGCCGTGGAGGCAGCCATGCCCCTAGTAGAATGACCTCTGATGGTAACCGGCAGAGGCTTATCGTACTTCTGGTAACAGTATTGAATGCAGTTGCCTAACTATTTGGAAAGGCCCTGCTTAGAAACTGGTTTGCTCTTTGATTTTGGGGCAAAGGAGACAAACAACTGATTGCAAGAGCGAAATTCTTTGGTCCGATGGGTATAGCACCATAGAATCTGGTGAAAAACCATCTGGTGGAGGAGTGCCTCACTTCTGTTAGAGGGGTCCGGATAATACACCGGAAGCTCTACTGACTGACTTAGTGTGGCTACTGACACCACCTTGGGAAGAAACCTCGGATGAGTTCTGAGGGCCACTCGGTCCCTATGGAAAATCAAGTATGGCTCTTTGCAGACTAGAGCATGAAGCTCCGAAATTCTTCAGGCTGACGTGATAGCCACAAGAAAAAACGCCTTCCAAGATAGGAAGCGCAAATCACAGCTCATAGCTGGCTCGAAAGGAGGAATGGTGAGCTTTTCCAGTACAAAGTTCAAGTCCCAAGGCAGGGTTGGGCTGCGGATGGGGGGGTTTCAGATGGAGAATCCCTTTCAGAAAGGTTTTAGAGACTTCCAACTGAGCCACGGGTTTACCATCCACTAGCTCATGGTACGCTGAGATAGCTGAGATATGGACTTTTAAGGAAGAGTAGGACAGACGAGAGTCTGACAAGTGGAGGAGATATTCCATGTTGTGGGGCCGAGCAAGAGAAGGGGTTCCAGCCCTTAGCAGTCGCCCAAAGGAAAAACAGCTTCTACTTCATGACGTAAGTGGAATGGGTTGACGGTTTCCTAGTCTCGATGAGGACTTGAGCCACCCTGGAGGAAACCCCAAAGCGGGATATCACTATGTCTGCAGGAGCCAGGCATGGAGATGCAGGGTCCTGAGCTCTGGGTGTACCAGTTGACCTTGATCCTGGGTTAGGAGGTCGTGAGTCATTGGAAGTGGAACTGGTTGTTCCCAGGACAACTGCTGTAGCAGCGGGAATCAGATCTGTCTCAGCCAGAGAGGAGCGATGAGGATCATTTTTGCCCTCTCTGCCTGGAGTTTGAGGAGAACCCTCTGCAGAATGGGAAATGGAGGGAAAGCATACAAGAACGTCCCTGTCTAGGATAGAGACAATGCATCACTCCAAAAAGCACCTGGCTCTGGAACGAGTGAGCACAACTTGGAAAGTGTTGCGTTGTATTGGGAGGTGAAGAGGATGACTTCCGGACGCCCCCAATTTTGGAAGATGTATTCCGCCACTTCCTGATTTAGTTTCCACTCATGAGCTAGGGTCTGAGACTTGCTGAGACTGTTCGCCAGGACGTTTAGAATGCCTGGAACGTGCACAGCCACTAAGACCAAATGGTGCTGGACTGCCCAGTTCAACACCCGCGTCACCTCCCTGCAAAGGGGGTATGACCAGGTTCCTCCTTGTTTGTTGATATTCCAAACTACCAACATATTGCCCATTTGGATTAGCAGTGATCCCTTTAGAAGTAGAGTCTGAAAGGTCTGTAATGTGTACAGACTGCCCTCAACTCCAGAACATTGATGTGGAGAGAAGTCTCCAAGCTGGACCACAGTCCCTGTGCTTGGTGTTCCCCAAGATGAGTTCCCCACTCCATATTCGATGCATCTGTGGTGAGGGTGGCTACCGGTGCAGGGTTATGAAAAGTAAGCCCCAGAGAAAGATTGCGAGAATCCTTCCACCATTGTAAGTCTTTCTGAACTGCTGAGGAGACAAGGACCAGATGGTCCAGGTCATCCAGGAGCTGATCCCACTGCACCCACAAGGACCACTTAGTAATCCTCATGTGGAGCCTTGCCAGGGGAATGGTAGTCCTGAGGGAAGCCACTTTGGAGGCCTGACAGACAAGGGTCTCCATTCTGTCTGGAGGAAGGAAGGCTCGGCACCGGACCGTATCCAGGACTGCCCCAATAAACTGAAGTCTCTGGGCAGGGATAAGGGATGACTTGGGAACACTGACCATGATCCCTAGTCTGCTGAAAAGGTCCAGGGTAAAGGACAGAGCCTCCAGCAAGGAATCCCTGGATGGGGCTGAAATCAGCCAGTCATCCAGGTAAGGGAAGACTGCAATGCCCCTGCAGTATAGGAACGCTGTGACCACTGACAGGCACCTGGTAAAAACCCATGGTGCCAAAGACAGGCCAAAGGGGAACACCCGGAACTGAAAGTGTTCCCCTTGGAATTGAAAACACAGGAATCGGCAGTGACTGGGGAAAATAGGAATGTGCAGGTAAGCATCCTGCATATCCAGGGCACAAAGCCAGTGGTTCTCTATGAGGAGAGGGAGGAGGCTCTGGAGCATCAGCATTCAGAATTTTTTGTACTCAACAGACCAATTTAGCTGACTTAAATTGAGTATGGGTCTGAAGTCCCCAGTCTTTTTTGGAACCAGGAAAAAATGGGAATAAAATCCCTTTCCCCTTTGCCCAAAGGGAACGCACTCGACTGCTTCTTTGAGCAAGAGCAAATTTACCTCCTCGCGAACGAGGAGAGCCTGATCCCGAGAATAAGAGGACTTTGTGGGTCAAGTTTCTGGAGGAATCTCCAGAAACTCTACGGTGTGTCTGATGGACACTAGTTGCAGGACTCATACGTCGGAGATGATCGCCCTCCACTCCTATGCGTGGCGGGCGAACCTCCCCTCCACCTGCTCCCCATTGCAAAACTGAGGAGGCAGTGGGGTCAGGGAGTCAAGAAGTGGTGGGACATTCAGGGGAAGGGCCTCCTGAATGTCTCTGATTTTTGGAGGCAGGAGGGGTGGCTGTACCCTTGGCGGTGCTCCTGATCGTTCTTTCTCTGCCTCCAGGTCCTTTTCCAAAAGGACTGCTGTTGCTGCTGTTGTTGGCAGCCTGATTGGTACATAGACCTGACAGACCTAAGTGCAACTCCTTTGTCCAGTAGGTCTGTGATAATATCCTTGGTGTCCCCACCAAAAAGGACCGAGCCCCTGAAAGGGGCATCCTGAATCGCCGACTGGACCTCATTGGCGAGGTCAGAAAGGCGAAGCCAGGAATGTCATCTGAGGGCAGCGGCAGTTGCCGAGGTATGGGCCACTGAGTCGATGGAGTTGTAAGTGGCGTGTAAAGCGAGCCTACAAGAAACCTTGGAGAGGCGGAGATCCTTGATGAGGTCCTCCTTTAAGGGTGAGGAATCCATGGACTGGACTCGACTCATGCTTCCAGCCTGGTCAGGGTCGCTTTCTGATGGGACACCATGTGGGCCATGTAATTGAGGGACCGGAGGGCACATGTGGCTGAGGAATATATCTTTTTCCCAAATTGGTCCATCTGCCTCGACTCTTTGTCTGGATTAGTGCTCATGTGCTTGGGTACTGAAGAGCGATCATGAGCCGCTGAAATGACCACAGAGTCAGCCTTGGGATGGGCCTTTAAGAAAGGAGCATCCTTCAGCACTCGGTAGATCCTGTCCGCCCACTTGGGGACAGCCAGGATAGAATGCGGCATCTGCCAGACGGTAGTGGTGAGGTCTTGATGAGGGGCCATCCAAGGAGGAATGGGGATGGGAGATAGAGACTCTAAGTCTAGGTGTTCCGCAAGCCTCTGTCTCATGGGGTCCTGTTCCTCTGACTCCCAATCGAAATAGTCTTTCATGGCCCTCAAGAGGTCAGAGAAGGCAGGGTCTTCTGGTGGAGACTTAGGGGAGACCTTGCCCCTCGTGTCCTCAGGGTTCTCCGGGACCGCCTCAGAGGAATCTTCCCTCCCCCTCTGAACTCTCATCATCGTCATCATCCTCCTCCTCCTCAACAGAACGTCATCTGGTATCCGGAAGGGAAATGTCCTATTGAGTCTTCCCCGAGATGTGGACAGTAGCTATGGATGAACTGCTCAAGGAAGGGGACCTAGGAGACCGCGGTTGTGGGAACCTAGTCTCAAGGTCCAAGACCAGCTCTGACTGAGCCCCCTGCCACTAAGACTGTATTAAGGTCTTGAAATCCAGGGTAACCGGAGGAGGAGGAGGAGGGGGAGGTGGAGTGGGTAGAGGCTGGGGGGGGAAGTAGGAGGAATAACTGGCGGTGGATGGTAACCCCGTATAATGGGAATAGGGATTAAATCCAGGGTAGAACTGTCCCAGTTGACTCCAGTCCGGATTGGGACCCCCTGGGTAGTGGCCTCCAGAATACCCCAACAGGTAATGTGGGACAGTTCGGGGTCGGCTATAAATCCCCGTCTTCAGATCAGGCATTGGGGGAACCCATGTCAGACCCACTGTTGTATATAGAGGTTGAGGTTCCGGCATCGGGACAGCCCACGTCAGGGGGGCCGACGTTGGTACCAGCACCACTCGATCTGGCACCGGAAGGGGATCTGGCATCAGAGGGGCCGGAGTTGGGACTGGACGAAGGGGCCCTGGCATTGGGGCCGGATCTGGGGTTGGGGCCAAAGGCAAAGGCCAATCCGCTAGTCTTGGCTGCGGAACTGTCGTCGGGATAACCAGCATCGGAGGAGGTGCTGGAAGCCCACCAGAAGGTGGAGGAGGGGTCTCCACAGACAGGCCTGTAGGCCGAGGAGGAGCCTCCTTCTCCTTGACCCCAGAGGGGGAATGCAGAGCCAGGACATTGACAGGATCAATGGGCTCTCTGCTGCCATTGCTGGACGTACCCACCGGTGAATCGGAGGGCATGGGCGAAGAAGGAGGAGGAGGAGAGGGGCTTTCTCCCTCTGGTCCCACGGACGTGGGTGAGGCCGATGGGGCAACCGAGCCTGTCGCCGTCATTCAGGGATGGCCGACTTAGCGGGCAGGGTCAGGCAGTCAGGGGAGGAGCCCCTGGCTGACTTATCAACTGGAGCCAGGTGACTGCCCCCAGTCGGGGGAGCTGACTTGCTGGCAGCAGCGCGGTTCCTAGAGGAGCTGGGAGCTGAATTAATGGCCAAGGCAGTGTGGTCATCAGTGGAGCCATTGGCCGACTTATCCACCGAAGTTTTGTCTGACTTACCATAGGGTTTTCTGGGCGGCAGCTGGGCCTTGCTTGTCGAGGGCCTGGCATCATCCGCAGAGCGAGCCCGCTCCCTAGACTTCTGCTTGTGCTTTTTTGAGGGAGAAGATTTTTCAGAGGAATCCCGGAGATGATCCATTTTCTTCTCTAAGAAAGCCAAGTGAGCTTTTAGTAAGTGGGCCTCCAAAACCTGCTGTCTCCTCTTTTTCATAGCCTGGTTAAAGGATTGACAATCAGGGCAGGAGGAGACTGGATGGTCCGGGCCTAGACAGAGAACGCACTGGGAATGACCGTCTTTGTGCGGGATCTACGTGCCACAGGACGAGCACTTCTTCTTGGGTGAAGACATAAGGAAGAACACGAATTTGAGGAAAAAATAGCAGCAAGGGATAAACCGACACAATGAACTCTCATGACGATCACTAACTGGAAGTCTGCAATGCGACTGACATGAGGCGATGGCGGGAAAGAACTGGAGAGCGGGTGTGGAGACCGCCCACTATATACAGTCATGCTGACGTCAGGTGGGTGGTCTCCCATCAGGTATTGCTAGAAAAGTCTGCCGTGTGGCCCGATGCCAGGTGGTGCCAGTCCTTTATGTGATGACCTACTGAAGGAACCCTCTCGAAGTAAGATCTGCATGGCTCGAGGGTGTTGTCAGGCACAAGGTGCTTGTGTCAAGTGCATTTAAACACCTGAGACCAAAGTGCATATATTCCACCATAATGACATATACCAAAGTGTCTTATTCCACTTATATTGGCCCTTTTGCACTATGCGGGAAGGGGTACGTGGATCATGTGCATACCACACCTGCATAGCTGTGCACCTGCAGACAGGTGCACCTATGCCAGTATGCACAACTGGTGCCTACCTGTCTGTGGCTCCTCCCCCTGGCACACAGGTGCGCGGTGGTGTGTTCCGTGGACCAGGCACGCATCCAATGGGATGTCTGGTCCACGAGTGGATTTGTTTGCACCCAAGGGGAATGGGATCAAGATGGCAGGCTCAATGTGTACCACAAGCACAGGGTGGGAGGGTGCCCAGTCAGCTGCCCCTGCCCTCTGTGCTGATCCATGGGCTTGGGCAGCATGTGTGGGGGTTTGGAGTGCCCCACGTCCGTACCGCTGCTGGTGGTGGCATCCCAGGGGGGCGCATATCCCTTACAGCTGGGTGTTACCCTGCATAAGGTGCACCCCCTGTGCCCAGCACACCACACCTGTGACTGGCGTGGAGTGCGGGCACACCTCCGGCATGCCCCGACTGCGTTGCCCTCCACGCGGTCTGGCAGTGGGGCTGCATGCCCTGTTGGTGATTTCCATAGCTGGCTGCACAGGTGGCGCACTGGGAGTGGAGTGGCTATGAGCCTCAGATGCGCAGCACATAGCCACTTCGCCCCTTCGTTCATAGGGGCCAATATGTGTAATGTGCATAATGTGTACTCTGGCTGTATTTTAGCTTTTTGCTGTTATGTAAGCTTCCCTTGTCACTGCACTTTTGTACTTATGAACTTCACCTCGTATGTTGTACTCTGACTGTATTATTATTATTGTTCATTTATTATGTAAAGTTCATTTTGTAATTGTGTCCTACTATTTTTTTCCCTTCCACTGGGTCGCACCTGTAAAGGAGTCCCGGCCCAGTGTGCCTTTCACGGTTACCAAAAGTTACATAAATAAATAAATAAAAGGGTGAGAAAAATATCATTCTAATTTTTGTGGAAAAATATAATACACCATATTAATGCAAGTAAAACAGTTAATTCACAGCAAGATTGATAAAGTAGTCCCTTTCAAAGAAAGGACAACTGCACGTGAGAAGGATACCAGCCTAAATCGAGAGCTCCAATGCCAACAGTGATCCTGAAGAATTTATGTGAAAATATTTTAAATATTTGTGATTCCAGCTGTCAGTCTTCGATTTATTGCATTTTAGAGAAAAGAATACTCCAAAAGTCAACTCTCATTTTGTTTATTTTATTACTTTATTCAGTTGTCAAAATACAGCGGCACACACCAGAGGATGGCGCCCAGCAACAACAAACCAGCTTCAGCGCACGTCATCTGTCACAGCGTGGCAATTTCATATTCTCTTGACAAGTAGTCCACTTCAGGCAAAATGGACAAAGGTGACATGTTCTACATTAAAGGCATGTTAACTTCCATTAAGGAGGATATCATAGAAACATAGACTTTGACGGCAGATAAGGACCGCTTGGCCCACCTAGTCTGTCCATTTCCCTACCTACTGGATAAGCTGCAGATCCTAGTTAACCAACAGCCTATTTCTTTCTACCCCCCACAAGAATTGCTTTATGTCTGTCCCATGCATTCTTGAGTTCCCCCACTGTTTTTGACCCCATGACCTCCTCAGGAAGGCTGTTCCTTGCATCCACCTGTGAAAAAAATACTTTCTCACATTGCCCTTGAGCCGTCCCCCCCCCATCTTCAAATTATGTTCCCCTGTTCTTGCACATCTCTTTTTCTGAAAGATACTACCCTCTTGGACTTTGTTGACTCCCTTGAGGTATTTAAAAGTTTCTATCACGTCCCCCCCTCTCTCCCTTCCTCAAGGGTATACATATTTAGCTCCTTTAGTCTCTCTTCGTATGGCTTCTGTTGCAGACCCTGCACCATTTTAGTTGCCCTCCTCTGGACTGCCTCCATCCTGTCTATGTCCTTGCAGAGATGGGGTCTCCAGAATTGGATGCAGTACTCCAGATGTGGTCTCACCAACTGTCTGTACAGAGGGATAACAACTTCCTGTTTTCTATTGGTAATGCCTCTCCCTATACATCCCAGTATCCCCCAGCCCTCCCTACTGCCTTCTCACATTGCTTGCTAACCTCTAGGTCATCTGATATAATTACCACCAGGTCCCTTTCCATTTTTGTTGTTGTTACTACCTCCCTCCTCATTGTGTACTCTTCCCCTGGGTTTTTGTTTTCCAGGTGCATTACTTTGCACTTCTTTGCACTGAATCCAAGCTGCCATACTTCTGATCATTCCTCCAACCTTGCCAGGTCCCCTTCTCATCCTTTCCACCCCCCTTGTGTATCAACCCTGTTGCAGATCTCTGTGTCATCTGCAAAGAGACATGCTTTTCCTTCTAGTCCCTCTGCAATGTCACTTATAAAGACATTAAAAAGGATAGGACCCAATACTGAACCCTGTGGTACCCCACTAGTAACCCCCCTTTCTTCAGAGTGGACTCCGTTTATTATTACCTTCTATGTCCTGTTGGCCTAGCCAATGTTTGACCCAGGCTACCACCCTGGGCCCACTACCAGGCTGGCTAATTTGTTTATTAATCTTTTGTGTGGGACTGTGTCAAATGCCTTGCCAAAGTCTAGGCAGGCCATGTCCCCAGCCCCTCCCTGGTCTACTACTTTGGTCACCCAGTCAAAGAAATCAATTAGATTAATCTGACATGACCTTCCTGCTGTGAATCCATGCTGCCTTGAGTCCTGTACCCCACTGGCCTCTAGGTACTCTACAGTTCTTTCCTTCATAAGTGATTCCATCATTTTCCCTACCACTGAGATCAAACTGACAGGTCTGTAGTTTCTGGCCTCTGTCTTGCTCCCGCTTTTGTGAAGGGGAATCACTTCTGCCCTCCTCCAGTCCACAGGTACCACACCATCCTCCCATGATTTGTTAAAAAGGGTAGTCAGTGGTGTCACTAGTTCTCCCCTTAGTTCTTTTAGAATTCTGGGATGAATCCCGTTAGGCCCCATTGCTTTGCCCACCTTCAGTTTTAGGAGTTCTTTCATATATCACGGACCTTAAGCTCAGGGAGTCACAAACAAAAAAAAACACATTTCTGAACTGACAAAATGTATGAATTCATTTGAGGAACGTTTAATGTTTATTATGGAGTCGATGACAAGATTGGAGGATTTCAAGGAAGGGGAGGCAAGGCAGTTTGGACGAGTGAGTGTGAAAATAGACGATTTCGAAAATAGATGCTGTAGAATTAACATAAGACTGATGGGGGTTCTGGAGGGATTAGAAGGTAAAGACATTATATATTTTTATAAGACTTCATTCCAGCCCTCTTGAACTACCAGTAGAACTGGCCATCAGAAACTGACAGGGCTCATGGGGCACTCTCCGCAAAACTGAACCAGGTCAAAGACCAAGACCCATAACTGCAAAAATGTGATGTTTCTCCATAAAGGAAGAAATCTTAAGGGTGTCAAGAGACAGAAAAATTTTAACATGGGACTGAAATCGCATTTTTATTTTCTAAGACTTCTCTGCTGATATTGTGGAGAAATGGAAAGCCTTTACACCAGTCAGAGCTACATTTCAGAGACTTAATGTACAATATTTCATTAAATACCCAACTATTCTAATGAATCAGCGTGGGGGAGGATTTCATGAATTACAAACAGTGGAAGAGGCTAGGGATTTTATTCAGAGGAGCTGGCCATCTCCCACACAGCAGTCAGGCATACTCAACAATCATACCGACCAACTGTCACTGACTAGAAATGATAGCTCGAGACAGCCTCCCACTCCTACATCAACAGAACATGACTAGCACATGGAGACAGCCTTCCACTCATACAGCAACAGAACAGAGTGCACATGACCGGAGTAGCCACGAGTCAAATCAGTCAGCTGTCACTAATCAGACCAAGCCTACTACAAAATCTACACCAACTGTTCCTGAAAAGTCTAAACTCATCCCAAAGTTAATGACTTTGTCAGTTAAATTGTACCAGAAAACGATTCCAATTTCAAAAAAACAGATACTGACCCTTGGAACCCCCACCCAAGCCTGCCGGAAAATGTGCAGCTAAAGATCACAGTGCCGTTATCAAAGATTCACACTGCTCTCAGGAAGATCCTCTGCCTCAGACAAGCATTGGAGAGACAATTTGCGGCTATGGATAACAACTCCCTCCCTCAGTCTACATAACTGTTGATAGCCCTGTGGCAAATGTCTCCGAGTTATGTCCTTGCTAGTCCAGCAGTTCCTGTCAGATGGTGATGCCTGTTTCGACGTCATGGACTATAAGTAGAAGGAAATGTTGAATTTCTTTCCCTCTCTTATCCCCCCCACCAAAAAAAAAAAAAATACCATGGCGCCATAGTAATTTTTTTGAAACTTCCTTTTTTTAGAATATAGATGCAATAAAGTTTTTTTGAAAGGTGTTATTTGCATTGTGTCTTTCCATGCCAGCAGTGGAATCAGTGCGTGATTTTGGCAATGTCCAAGGAAATTGGTCTGTCTTATATAGGCATACACTGACTGATCTCACTAAAGAGAGCTGTTGTGGATACGCACACTTCATTAATTTACCTTCCATTAGATCTTCTTCACTATTGGTGCATTCTAACAATGAAGTAATTAAGTGATAACATTCAGTTTTGTAAAGTATACAAAGCAATAACCGGCGTCTGTGGATGATTAAATGCCGAGGCAGAGCTGAAGCGTTTAATCTCCACAGAAGCCGGTTATTGCAAGTATACTTCACAAAACTGAATTTTATTACTATTATACCACTAGAATTTGTGGCAAAGTGTATTTTAGTACAAATTAAAATTTAACTGCAGGGCACTTATGTGCTCCCTTGCCTCTGTGACTGCAGCTGCGAGGTGAGTAAAACTCGTTTAGACTAAGGTGATGATTTTATGGTTGTACGTCTGAAAGCACTAATATCAAACACTTGCTGGCAGATAGATTATTTGAAAGTTGGTCCGATTTAAAAATGAGCACTAGAACCCTTTTTATTTTGTGTTGCGAAATAGCATATGTGATTTTGGACATGCGCATTACCGAAGCTGGTAACGTGCATGTCAAGAATCACAGCATCGATTTCAAAACAGAAAATAAAAAGGGTTCTAGCACTCGCTTTTAAATCGGACCAACTTTTAAATAATCTATGTGCCAGTAAGTGTTTGATATTAGTACTTTCATACATACAAGCCAAAAATCATCACTTAGCCTAAACGAGCTTCTTACTCGGTCCCGCAGCACTACAGCTCACAGACACAGAGGGGAATGAAATGAAATGTGGATAAACGACTGTGGGCATGCTTAGAGGGCCATTAAATGACTGTGGGTGTGGCTAGAGGGCCATTAAACGACTGTGGGTGGGGTTTTGTTGAATGACCGACTCTGTATGTTTGTACCTGTAGTTAGTGACAGAATAACGGACAGTCATTCTGTGTTGTGATTGGCTGAAAAGAGATACCTGTGGTATAATTGATGTTAATGATTGTCACATGATGGTTAATGGTATTTATTTAAGCAATTTACCAAGGCAAGCATGTGGGTTACGCTAGGATTTACAACAGGTGTTGTGTTGTGTTTGGTCACGAGGCTGATAGGCCGAGTGAGCAAAACACACCAGCCATTGTAAATCCTAGCGTGACCCACACCTTTGCTGTGGTAATTTGCTATTATGCAATGTCCTTTTATTTTGCATTTGAAAAAAATAAAGAAAGTATTTTTTTTACATTTTACCTTATTTTTATTGTTGTTATTGCTCCGTGAGAAAAAAATAGTCCCCGTCTTCGCGTCCCCGAAGCAAGAGTGTGTGCAGTTTCAACTTGTGCATGCAGCAATGTAGGCACCCGGGGAGGTTCAAAGCTGCAAATGGCAGTCACTGAGAAAGCGAACATATGACAAGGTTTTATATGGGATGAATACAGCGATGTACAGGTACAAGTGAGTGTAGAACATGATGGGACTGTTTTTTTTTTAATCAGGCGGGCTTTATGTTACCGGGTGGGGGGCTGGACTCGTCATTAGGACATTGTTACCGTCTGTTCCCTCTGTGCCACTCCTGATTTCACGGAGGTTGGAGTGATTTCGGGGGAGTCATTGGTGCAGCTTAGTGGGGAACTTGCACCTCTTCCCGTTGGTACTGTGGAGGATTTACAATGGGCACGAGGTGCCACTTGACCATTTTTGGACCCCATTGTATAATTGCACTGTAGTCACTTTGTTAGCTATGCCTCCTAAGGAGGGGGTACAATATCCTGAAGCACAGGGGCAAGATGCATGCTTGTTTACTAAAGCTTTCAACTGGACATGACTTTGAAGTCCTGTATATTTTTCACTGCAATATTTATTGTAGGTATATGATTTTTTACATATTAAAATAATTTTTCACTACTAGATTTTTGTCCAGAGTGCTGGTTTCTTTACTTATAGCTGTCAGATGGTGATGCCTGTTTCAGCGTCATGGCTTCACATGGAATTTGTGGTCCTGCTGCCCATCCTGAATAACATGGCTGCTTCAAATCCATCGGGTTGAACAGTACCTTAGGGTTTGTTTCCTACCCCACAAGGCATTATATCTCAGTTTTCTAAGAGTTACTATATTTGCCCCTACAGTTTCTCACTGTTATTCAGTCCCGAGCTGCACATGGAAGAAACTGCACCATAAAAACAACATGCTACGTGTATACAGGGGCTACAGCTCTTATTTCATGTTGTTACGTAGGAGCTGAGATGGTACAACCAGGACACCTCATGAGATGAGAGCCACAGCTAATCTCTAAGATAGAGACAAACACTGTAATTGGCTTCACTGTGTTGTATCTAAGTGTCACATGGGGTGGCAGAGTTGGTACATCATAATGCTTTCAGGTGCAGGGGTGTTGATTCCAAGGAGCTGGAACAGTTCACCTGAGTCACCTATGAAGGACGCTGCTGTCAAACATAAACTCAGTTTGGGCTATGTGAGAGTTCAAGCTAATTTTTTTTCAATGTCAGTGGGTCACTCTCTCAAGTACAATACAGCTCTATTCAGTATCAATAGATATCTCTAATAGCACCGCATCTACAAATTGAAGTTCAGTTCTAGCCTCGTTCCTGCTTATTTATGTTTTCTTTCAGCCCTTCTACATATTTTCATGGATTTTAGGTCATGTGCTGCGGACTCTAAGGATTGCTCTCAAAACAAATGTGGTAAATCCCCCTAAATTACTCTCGCAGGATTCCCAGCTGGTTTCATGTCTTTAACCAATTACAGAACACATTTTTTATGGCATTATTAGTAGTTCGACTTTGGTCTGTCACAGAGCCAAAGGCAGCACCTTGGGTGTCAATCTCAGTGCATATATAAGGCATAATGGATAGGCAAGTGTGTGTTATGAATATTTTTTTCACACCCAAGGTGTGTGATGACCCATAAACCTCAAGAGCCTATCTTTTATTTTTTATAATTGCTGGTGCAGAGTCTTATCCAGCATTTTTCTAGTAGGAAAAAAAAAAAGATACCAGTAGTCCAAATGTCCGTGAGAAGTCCAGTGGAGTACGTTGTAGACGTCCGCTGGTGATTGCAGTTAAATGGTGGACGAGTGAAAGATTAATTAAAATTTAAGAGACTGTTTTGGAAAGTGAGAAATGTAAAATATTGAGTTTGTTTTAAATTATGCCATTAGCAGTGCACCAAGCAGGAAGGTGACCACAAAGATCTTCCGGTTGCTGTGGTGACTTATGAGAGAGACAAAAAATGAACGGAGTGTCTTGAAATTACGGTATTTTGTTCTACATCGTTTTTCTGTTTACAAAAGAAAAGTGAGAGATTTTTAAGTAACAGCTCGAACGGAGGCAGTTGGTAAGCAGAAGCGCTTTAGCTGGGGAAAATCTGAGTTAGCGCCTGAACTGTCTCGAGCGCAGAGTACAGCTCGAGAGTGGCTCTGAGATTGTGAAATGCCATAATAACTAGATTTCAGGTTATTACGGCATTTTCACAGTGTCTGAATTCAGGTTGTTAAAGGGGGACACCAGTAATTATACAGTATTTTCTGTAATTATTCCTAGAGGTTACAGTTTAGCCTATAATTAGGGCTGTAATTGTTTTGCGTTAAAAATGGGCCACTTTCATGGCATGTGCATGGGGGGGACAGTAATTTTATGGCACTTTGCGGTCCAAAAGTTACTCATAATGGAGCATGATAATGGACACCATTGTATACCAAAGATTCCTGTTCTCTGTCTGTGGGGTCTATGTGATAACGGCAAACACCTAAAGGTGATCACCGTTATCGCGCAGTCAGAGTGCTGAAAAGATTTTCAGCACTCTGACAACGATGCACAGGACAATGGCACAGGAGGAGTTTTTAATGCTTTCTGTGGAGGGGGTCTATGCCCCACACCCTCCAGAGGACTCCACCCCACCCCCACTTAAGGATTCTCAAGTCCAGGAGGCCGGTATGTCGGGGGTGGTGAAAGCATTACAAAATAAAGTTCGGGCCGGGCACAAAAATCGCACTAGCGCCTAGACCCGAACCTGGTACCTCACCCACCCCAACCACTAGCCAACCCCCGATGCCACGACACAGCTTGGCCATCCACCGCAGCATTACCCCCTACAGCCCCTCCGCCCCCTCCCAGCCCACGCTCACTGTGCTCGCCCCCCCCGCGCACACGTACACATACCCACATCCTGCCGCCCAGTTCACCCACCCCTCATCCGTGCCCCTACCCTCCCATCGCTGTGAGGGATTGTGCTGGGAAGGAGTCACCGTTATGGATGGCGCCCTTCCTCGTGCACCCACCTCGCATGATACCCTGTCTATGGCACCTTAGAGCAGCAGTACAATGAAAAAAGTTTTTTTATCTGGACTTCTCCATCCCATTATGAAATACTGTAGTGCAGGTAATTGTGTCAGTTAAATTTTGCACACGGACAACCCCGCCATGTTCATATTAATTTATATTTGTGCTACTCTACTGGAGCCAGAAGTCAATAACACTAATGTGTGTGTGTGTGTGTGTGTGTGGGAAAATAAGCAAGTGAGGGTGGCTGCTATTTCTCTTTTGCCTGAAGATGCTCAGTGTGGAAATAGGGCGAGCAAGAGAAGCGTCGAGAGAAAATTACTCACTGTGTTCGGAAACAGACACTTGGTTTCAGTGTTTTGTGGAGTTTACTCCAAATCTGCAGAATAGTTGTGACAGACTGCTTTTTAGCAGAAGTAGCATTATCTGAACTGAATTATTACAATTACAGTATCTGACCTGCTACAGAGTAAGGCAAGCGGGGTTGGGGGGTGGAGCAAGTGAGTTGGTGACATCGGGTGACACTGGTATCGTGAGCTGCAAACAGACTGCGGGGCAGACTGCTGAGAGGAAAGTTAGTCAAACAGTCACGATATGTGGTGAGTGAAAAAAAAGTTGTTCAGCTGCATGCATGGGTTTGCTACTGTGAACAAAAAACAAATTGGAGACTTTTGTGGGAGACTACTGACTTCAAGGCACTGAGCAAATGTGCAAATTTCACAGTAATTGTGAAGTCTGTGACCCCCATGAAATAATTACAGCCCTACCTATAATCTATCACTTATTAAGCTTTATCCTGTACCACTTCTCCCTTTTCTGTTTAAAGTT
Source organism: Neoceratodus forsteri (assembly GCA_016271365.2). Classification (NCBI taxonomy): domain Eukaryota; kingdom Metazoa; phylum Chordata; order Ceratodontiformes; family Ceratodontidae; genus Neoceratodus; species Neoceratodus forsteri. Next base: position 162,216,854 of record JADMNL010000030.1, on the reverse strand, counting down.
TTATTGTTTAAGAATCCAGCTTAGTATAGCTTAGTATAGTAAAACATGGTAGACTAGTTATTAAAGTATATTTATAGGTTTTAATTTCCACTTATTCTTGAAATAGTTTACTTTTTTATAGCCTAAAATATTTGTTATAGGTCCTTGACATAGTTTTGGTATTCAATAACTCTGTTTTAGTTGATTATACCAACTGTTTGATATAGGTCTAGTATTTTGCTCTTAGTTTATTGTAGAAGTTAGGATGTCTGCCCTGAACTTAGTAATGTGGAATGTCAACAGCTTTGGTTCTCCAATAAACAGAAAAAAGGTTCTAAATCATCTTAAAAACATAAAACTGACATAGGTTTCCTGCAGGAGATGAATCTATTACCTAAAGAAGCAGAAAAACTGCCAAAGCACTGGGTGTCCCAGGAAGAGCATATTGCTTTTCCTCCAAAAAAAAAAGAGGTTTGGCTATTCTAATCAAACAAACATTTGTCAATGCCGAATGTTTGCTTGCTGATATTAGCATTGGAAGTGCAGGAGTTAGACAGATGCAGAATAGAAATGGCAGTGAAGTATTGAACTCACGCCAATCCCACCTCCATCCTGCAGAAATGGACAGGCATTGGGATGTCCCTTTGGGTTATTGTCATACCGCTCATACCATGTCACCTCATCCTATCCTGCAGACACTGACAAGTGTTGAGGTGTGCCTTGGTGTGTTCAGCATTATAGTCACCCCATTCCATAAGGACATACGCTGAAATGGGTGCAGTATAGGAGAATGGGTGAACTCTGGGGCTGAAGAGTCCAAGGCGCACCTCGATGCCTGTCACTAGCTTCAGGGTGGGGGTGGAATGGCATGAGCATTACAGTCAGCAATCCAACAGCATACCCCTGATGCCTGTCAGTCTGTACAGGGTGGGACATTCTGGTTAGAAACCCTAACGCCCGGGGCATTTGTTGGTATTTGCACTCCAAATTTTCATCATGGCCTTTTTGTGACCCCCACCTCATGAAAGCATTTGGGACCTCTGCTCATGAACAGTGGCATTGTGATTTTGTGAATCTGTCCCAAACGTTGATTTCCCACAGCGAGAGCACCATTCTGCGCCAGATGTGCAAAAACACAGTTCGGGTAGGATGTGAAAAATAACAGCTGTACCATTCATAGGGAGGTGTGAAGAGATGACAATGTTGAAAATCTGGAGTAACAATATTAAAAGTGCTCAAACTTATGAGCGTATGTGGAAACTGCGAAACGCACGCTCGTAACACAATTATTTAGTGGAATTATTTCACCAAATTTTCAACATAGGCATTTTGTGACCTCTGCTCATGAACATTGTCATTATGATTTTCTTAATCTGTCCCGAATATTGACTTCCCATAGCGAGCGCACCATGGCCTTTTTGTGACCCCCACCTCATGAAAGCATTTGGGACCTCTGCTCATGAACAGTGGCATTGTGATTTTGTGAATCTGTCCCAAACGTTGATTTCCCAGAGCGAGAGCACCATTCTGCGCCAGATGTGCAAAAACACAGTTCGGGTAGGATGTGAAAAATAACAGCTGTACCATTCATAGGGAGGTGTGAAGAGATGACAATGTTGAAAATCTGGAGTAACAATATTAAAAGTGCTCAAACTTATGAGCGTATGTGGAAACTGCACAACGCACGCTCGTAACACAATTATTTAGTGGAATTATTTCACCAAATTTTCAACATAGGCATTTTGTGACCTCTGCTCATGAACATTGTCATTATGATTTTCTTAATCTGTCCCGAATATTGACTTCCCATAGCAAGCGCACCATTGTGTGCCAGCTGTATGAAAACACATTTTGGGCATAATGTGAAAAATGACAGCTGTACTGTTCATAAGAAGGTGTGCAAAAATGACAATGTTGAAAATATTGAGTGAAAATATTACAAATTCTCGAAGCTATGAGTGTACGTGGAAACTGCGCAACACACGCTCGTAACATAGTTATTTTATGGACTTTTATCATCAAATTTTCAACATAGGCATTTTGGGACCTCCACTTATGAACCATGTCACTGTGATTTTCTGACTCTGTCCTGAACACTGATTTCCCACAGTGACTACACCATTGTGTGCCGGATGTGCAAAAACACATTTCAGCCAGGATGTGAAAAATGACAGCTGTACTGTTCATAAGGAGGTGTGAAAAAATGGCAGTGTTGAAAATCTGGAGTGAAAATATTACAAATTTGTGAAGGTATGAGTGAGTGTGGAAACTGCAAAATGCACGCTCATAACATAGTCATTTTATGGACTTTTGTCACCAAATTTTCAACATAGGCATTTTGGGACCTCTGCTTATGAACAGTGTCACTGCGACTTTCTGAATCTGTCCCGAACACTGATTTCCCACAGCGACCATGTCATTGTGTGCCGGATGGCAAAAACACATTTTGGCCAGGATGTGAAAAATGACAGCTGTACTGTTCATAAGGAGGTGTGAAAAAATGTCAACGCTGAAAATCTGGAGTGAAAATATTAGAAATTCGCGAAGTTATGAGTGTGTGTGTGGAAACTGCATGACGCACGTTCGTAACACAGTCATTTTTTGGAATTTTTTGCGCCAAATTTGCAACATAGGTTTTTTGGGAGCCCACCTCATAAACAGTGACACTGTCATTTCATTAATCTGTCCCAAAAGGTGATTTCACGCAGTGACGGCAAAATCACCTTTCAGAACTGAATAATCAAATGACAGTGACTGAATTCATGAGTTGGGGTCCCAATAACCCCATGTTGAAAATTTGGTGCCAAAATTCCCAAACATGGCTAAGATATCTACCTAAGTTGAAAAAACACCATTCATGCCATTATACAGCTTACCAGCATCTCTTCAGTTCGCAGTTGGCGTTGAAGAGTGCAGACATGTTCCCGCTCCACCAAAGATCGTTCGCCAGGCTCGGAGGTAAGTATGGGGTGGGGGTGGGGAGGTTAGGTTGCACAGAGGGTGGGTGCAGGTTGGGGAAGGGACACCAGAGACAATGAGGGACTGTTTTTTCTTTTACGGGTTAAAAATAATCGCAGCAAGGTTTCTCCTTTATAGGTTTGTTTTTGGTACACTTGGGTGGGTTCCCAGTGTGCCACCTGTATTTTTGGGGAAGGGGGACTGAAGCCGATGGGGATTGGTCCCCCCATCGTCACACAAAACTGGTCTGTGTTTGGGTGGGGTGCATGATGCCGAAGGGGATTGGGCACCCCCTCAGCATATAAAACTATTACATGGGTGACGTTATGCTGATGGGGATTGAGCTCCCCTGTTGGCAAATGAACTGGGGAGGGGGCATGCCGACAGGAGGACTGGGCACCCCCGTTGGTTTCCATGGGGACCGTGAGAGGAGGCCAGCGACAGCTGCCACCATGTTTATTGAAATGGGACACCAGACAAGGCAAGCGGTGATTTGCCGCTGGAATCAGGAACCATCCCAAAAGCAAAAACAGCTGATTGTTATATGACAGAGCACTCCCTGATTGCAGTGGCGAATTTCTTTCAAGTTAGTGGCATGCTACAATACTGCTGTCATCGACAGCATGCTCCTCTATTTGGTGCCACAGAGACCAGCCCCAAAAAGCACTGCTGGCATTGGCCAAAACACTGCCGCACCTCCACAACCTGCTACTCCAGCAAGCTGCCACAACATATTTCAAGCAAAAATAAAAAGGGGTTCCCTTTGTTAAAACTAAACATCTGACAGACAAAGAAGGCAGATTGCAGATTCTTGCAGGTTCCCAATTTGTCAGAAACATAGCATTGTGCAATATGTATGCCCTGAATTTGGAGAAATCAAACTTCTTATACAATTTGCTTGCCACACTGATTACTTTTTATGGACTTTGAAATAATTTTATGGGAAGACTTCAGCAATGTTATGGAGCCTTTGCTAGACAGGACATGCACTTATAAAAACAGTACAACACCTCCATCCAATAAATACTGTAAAGAAACAGTTAAAGATTTAGGACTGCTAGATGTTTGGAGACTAGTTCACCCACAAGATAAAGATTATTTTTTCTGTGCATGTCATAACACATTCAGAAGAATAACGTTTTTCGTTATGCCCCATAACCTGTGTAACATGGTTTTTGATGTTAAATATGGCTCTATTATAATGTCAGACAATGTATTACTTAAAACTTCATGCGTATTCAAAATCTCCATACAAAAACAATTCAGATGGTGATTCAATGCCTCCCTAATATTAGACCCAGACTTTGGAAAATGGCTTAATCAGGAGATTTCCCTGTTTTTTGAACTTAATGATAATAATGAAACTTCTTATCAAATGCTCTGGGATGCATACAAGCATGTATTAGGGGAAATATTATATGATTTGCATCCAACAAAAAGAAACAAGTCAAAATGACCTAGAAAATAAAGAACAAATTAAACAACTGGAATAAAAAATTAAACAAAACCCTTTTGAAAATCAGGACCTAATTTATTAGCTTACTAAAAAGCTCAAATTTGAAATTAATAAGATCTATTTTAGTAAAGCAGAATTTGCGCTCTTCCGTACAAAACAATACTATTGGGAATCAGGAGAAAAACAGGGAAAACTTCTGGCCTTTCACTTAAAGAAACAACAAAATCAAAATATGATTTCTGTGATTCACAAAAAAAAAGTTCATTACACAAAACTTGCACAAAATCAAAAATACTTTCAAGAATTGTAGACAGATTTATATAAATCCCTGGACCCCTGCTGTGACTTTGTTACGGTTTCCTACAATCTGCTAATCTACCTAGATTATCAGAATTACGAAAAGAGGCTCTAGACAAACATATTTCCAAAAAAAAGTTAATCAAGTAATTCAGTCAGCATGCTCTCAGACAGTCACAGGTTCCAATGGATTCCCAAGTGAATTATATAAGCACAACTATCCAAGAATAAGAGATTATCTATGCAAACCATATCAAGAAATTCCACATTAAGGAAAACTAACAGGTTCACTCAATGATGCGTATATATGCCTGATAACAAAGAAAAATAAAGACCCTTTAGAACTTGCTAATTACCACCCTATTTCTCTTAAATTTTATTTGTTGAATTTTGTTTATTGTTTGCATGACAAACACACAGTTATACTACAAGCATTGATCTCCATAATACATCTTATCACAATGAAGGCACCACTATTCTTATAACACTCGTATTTTGTTATCTAATGCCTTAAGATACATAATCGAGGGGTAAAGTACTGTAGTTCTCTCTGAGTTGCTTCATTAAGCTGCTTAAAAGAGCCCATGAGCTGTGTGGATTTAAGCCATTGTGAAGATACATCTCAATTCTAGTCCATCTCCTCGGCCATAGGACTGAGGATAGCCGCCATGCTTTCCCCTACAAAATATAGTGCACTTTTGTGCATAATCAAATAAATCAACTCCCCCCCCCGACCGCAGGCTCTATCTTTAGCAATTCAATCATGCTGTTTCGATATTCAGAAACAATATTCCTTCCAATTCTAAACAAAGTACATCCTTCCACTGTATAATCAGGACTGTTATACTTTAAAAGCACTACTAGTTTAAATATTGAAACTATGATATTCTTTAGGTTGGATCAGTTTTAATTGACACAAACGTGTGACCCGTAACCAGTAAAAAACTGAACTTGAAGATAATTTTAATACAGGCTATGGGATCTTTAGTCCAAACGTTCTTGACAGGGTGATCTTCTCTCCCAGTAATGAATAAATTCTGTCTCTGGTTCAAAAGTTCCCAAATGTAACTGACTTACCCAGGAGAGTCCACTACCCCATTTTACTCTAATATGTACTCAATAGAATCAAGCCTTCAAGTCTCCTCTTCCTCTTCAGATGATTCTTCTCTATTTTCTTCTACCCGTGGCCTTGATGCAGCACACTTCCTAGCCCATTTCTGGGCCTCCTGAGAATCTGAAAAGATGTAATTCTGACCTTGGTGCACTATTCGAGATGGGTGGAAAAAATGAGGCCATGGGCAATGTTGGCCTCACGCAGCACAGCTCTTGTATCATCAGTTTTTTTTCTTTTCTGGCATGTGGCATACGCTATATCAGGAAACAGTCTCACTTGCTCCCCATCCTGAAGGAGTGTCCATTTCTGCCTGGCAATTGTGAGCACAAAGTCCCTTGATCCCATACCATCCATGACTACGGTGTGGGGAGCATCCAGATTAGCCTGATGGCCCCGTGGTGTTCCGGGATTGGACTTCTGCCTCAAGCTGTTGCACCAACCAGTCCTGAATAAACAAAAGGAGGTGATCCCCCTCTTACCCTTCTGGGAGCCCCAGTATGTGAATATTTGCTGCTGTTGCCTGGTTCTCGAGTTTCCAATCGAGACTTAAGTTGATGGTTTTCTTTGAGAACTGCCGTGATGGCCCCTATCATCGCATTGGCTCTCTTAGTGGCCTTGACCACTGTTTCTTCCACATTTTCAACAGTTTGTTTGATATTAACCACCCGGTTTGTCAGGGAGTCAATTTTGTCTGAGAGTCCAGAGACCAATAAAATTAGCTTGTTTAATTTTATTCCCACTGTCTGCAAGGTTTCTTCTCCTGGTTGATTAGCCGGTTCTATATTTCGGCCTTGAGCGGACCTCATGGCCATAGCTCCAGAGGATATTTTCACTTTAGCTCTGTCGCTGGTTACTTTATCTTTTTTAGGATTCCCCATGGTCTTCAGTAGGCTTTCACTATTCTCTGGGATGTTGTGAAAGTTGACTTTGTTGCAAAGAAAGGCACTTTTAGTATTTTTTATTCTGAGCATTTGCAGAGCTTAACACTGGAGTGGCCATCTTGATTAGGCTCCACAGTGCCCTTCCCCTCCTTACTTCTCTCTTAAAGTAAATGTGTGATTTTAAAAAATCACAGTTTGACTTTCTAGCCCACTACTGTGGGGGACAGCAGCCCCTCCGAGTGAAAAAAAACATTTTACTCCACTGTATAGCGTTTGGGAAGGTTGTAATTTTGTTCGAACTGGGAGCCAGATGATCCCGTCCCACTTCCGTGTCTGCCTGATTCGCCTCGCGCTCCCCCAGTTTCTGACGTGCAACCAGGGAGAGCACGGGGATGTGCCTAATACAGGTCTATGGGGGCTGACTTTTAAAACTATTTTATTATGCTTGAAACTAATGTTTGATAAAAATGAAAGCCACTGCTCAACTAATAGGGTCCCTATTAGTTGAGCAGTGGCTTTCATTTTTATCACCCATTAGGTTTCAAGCGTAATAAAATAGTTTTAAAAGTTAGCCTCCATAGACTTCTATTAGGCGGGTCCCCGTGCTCTCCTTGGTAGCATGTCACAAAACAGGGGAGTGTGGGGCGGATCAGGCAGACGCGGAAGTGGGAAGGGATCATCTGGCTTCCAGTTTGAGCAAAATTATGATCCCTTCCCAAACGTCATACAGTGAGTAACAATTTTTTTTTTCACACGGAGAGGCTATCGCTGCCCCAGAGTAATGGGCTATGAAGCTCAATCTCTTAACTCACACAATTCCTTTAAACTTTGATTACAAAATACTAACTAAGACACCAGCAAACAGGCTAATATCTATAATTCAGAATTTAGTGAGCAAGGAACAAGTGGGGTTTGTTAGAGGACATCACACATCGGATAATTTACACAGACTTCTTTCTGTTATTTGGACAGCAAGAAATTAAACATCACCTTCAATTGCTCTTAGATATTGGAAAGACTTTCAATTCACTGAACTGGTCCTATTTATAGAGTGTTCTGAACTGTTTTAATTTTGGTCCCATTTTCAAATCTACACTTCCTCAGTATCAGCTCTAATTACTAATGGATTACTCTCTAAACCTTTCCAGCTATAATGAGACACATGTCAGGGCTGTCTGCTTTCTCCTTTTCTTTTCAATCTTGCAATGTTGGGAACCACTACTAAAACATATTAATAATACCAACTAAATTCAGGGCATCAAAATTGGGAAAACAGAAAATAGAATCTTTACTTTTGCTGATGATCTTTTGTTAACCCTGTCTCGATCCTGTCACTCAATCTCATTTTGAAACCCACCATTAGACAAATTCAGCTCAATTTCAGGACTATATGTTAACTGGGAAAAGTCTGAGGGAATTATGCTACACTGTTCCCAGCATAAAAAGGAAAAAAGTTTTAATACCTTTCATTTTCCATGGGGAGATAAAGGAATACTGTATCTAGGGATACACATTGTCAGTTCTATACCAAAAATGCTTCACTACAACCTCACTTTACTTATTAATAATCTACAAACAGAAATGGAGAAATGGTCAAAACTCTGTCTTTCATTATGGGGAAAAATTAACTCTATTAAAAATTATCCTTGCACCAAAAATCTTCTACGTACTTAACAGTTTCCCTTTACAAATTATATACACAAAACTAGGTTATTTGATACTTTTTAATGCATTAACAGAGATTTACAAAAAAAAAACTTAAGTTTTCAAATCTACAGGATCCTTTCTCAAAAGGAAAAAGGTCAAATTTCTCTTACAAATTAGTAATGATTGTTATAAAAGGCTTGACACAATGTTTACTAAGTTTCTGTGGGATAACAAGCCCCCCCAGATTAAGTATTCAAAAACTGAGAACCTCATGGAAAGTAGATATGGAATAACTCCAGAGTCACACAAAATGTAAAACAATTTAAAGACATAGGCTGGCATAAAGCAGGAATAACTTGAATTAATGACTTGTTAGGCACAAATACTAAAGAAATGCTGTCCTTTACTAATCTTAGAAAAATACCATATTCTTAGTCTCCACTTCTGGTTGCCCCAGTTACATGACAGAATTAGATAATACACCAATCACACATCATATGACTTCTCAACTGAATCTAAATTGAACCAGATTCTGAGGGTAGTTCATTTAAGAAAAGCATCTAGTTTACTGTACAAGATTATGTCAGAGTGCGATATGTGAATTAGTTTAACTAGCAAGACTGCATGGGAATCAGACTTTAATCTGGGCATCTCAGATCATGTGTGGGAAAATATATGGAAATGCCTATAAATGTAGTAGGGAAATAAATGGGAGACTTTTTCAGTTCAAAATACTCTATAGATATTATTAATTTTCCCCTTCCTCAGCTCTCAAAATGTTCAATTTTGCTCTGACCCCTTGTTACTGTTATATGTAGCACTTACCATGGATTATGTGTTAAAACTCTACTGCACTATGATTGAATGCTTATTGGGCCAAATATTCAAAGCTTTGCCCCTGGGTTAAGTTAACGCTGCCTGGCATGCAAACTTAGCCTGGAGCACAAAGCAAGCTATATTCAAAAGGAATAGCCCGGGGCAAACATCCTCTGAATATAGCATGGGAAAGAGGCCGTGCAAACTGGGCTGGGAGTGCAGGGCAGACGTAGCCCTGGAATAAGACAGCACTGAATATAGCAACCAGGAAGTGCAAACCACAACAACAACACAGTGCACAGTGATGTGAGGGTAGGTAGAGACGAACTATGTGGCCAATATGTGTGCCAGCAAATGCATGGACTCAATACAGCTGTAGGCAGCAGCAGATGTGAAAGAATAGTGATCAAAACTGTATAATATTCCCCGAACTGTTAGCGCCACGCTAACACGTTAGCGTGACTTTAGCGCGGAGCTAAGCTGTTTGCCCGTGCTAAAATGTGCCATATTCAAAAGTGACATGCAAATGAGCCTACTTAGGTAGTCTCTGGGCAAACAACCAGATCAGTATCTCATTATGCCCTGATTTGCATGCAGTTTACCCAGCGTTACTGCAGGGTCCCACAGAGCCACCTGTAGGTCAGTCTGGAAGTACGGGGGCTGACCAGGTCCGACCGCAGCTCCACCTGTAGGTCAGTCTGGCAGTGCACAATGATAGCTGCAGGTTACTTGTAATCAGTACAGCATAGTGTAGTATATTGTACCCCAGGGGACAAGACAGCATAGGCACAGGTGGTGGTGCTACATGCAACTGTCACACTCTAGAGCATGCTACAGTACACAGCATACACTACAGTGACAAGGGGGCCAGTAGTGTGAGGGACACAGCGCTGCCTATGGTGTGTAGGGCAGTGATGCTGGCTGCACTGTACACAGTGACAGGCCTAACGTGCAGGTGTTTACTGACTGTGGACATTACTGTTACGCTGTTGTGTGATCTATAGATGCTGCACCTGTGGAATAAGACGCACACAGTGTCATGTACATGGCCGGCAGTGTGTGCTGTGGCATCTGTACAGTAGTGTGGTAGGTGGCTGGGGGGGCATGTAGGATCCGACAGGCATACAGGTGGTGGCGTAATCCCACTACTGGCACATGTGCACTGAGTGATGTGTCCCAGCCTTGTGGCCACACCTGGGCTGTGGTGAGGTCTGGCCACCCATACACCCTCCTCTCACTGGCCACCATGCCCACAGTGCTGCATGTGTGTGTGCTGGCATCTGTTGCGCACCACAGACATATGGTCTGCAGGTGTGTGCTATATGGCCACAGTACTATGCTGTCCCCTGTGGGTCAGATCACCCCTTACTGTCCGTGCTTGGCTTGGATTGGTGGCAGCTGCTGGCATCATGGTGGTGCCATCAGCGAGCAGCACGTGTCCTTCATGTCTGGCATTTTCTAAGTGTTGTACTCCTATGTTAGGGCCGCGCAAGCCGCGCCTATCCCGTGCAAGCACCATGCAATGCATCAATGACATAAAAACCTGTTTTCCCAGGGTTAAGACCAGCTTTTTCGGGGCGGTAAATTGTACCGCGCTATGGGTCGCGCTATGTTGCGCTAAACACCTTAGTGTGGTGCTAGTCACTGAATATCTCATTGCTCCTGTATTCATGCTCACTTTGCCCCTTGCATATAATTATTGTTTGCTCAGCACTAATGCGGTTTGCCCGCACTATTTGGCCTTTTGAATATAGCAGACCCGCGCTAATCCTGTACTCAAACCCGCAAATGTTTTTATGCAAGGCTTTGAATATCTGGCCCATTATGTTTTGTACTATTGTGTATTTTCCTGCCATTGTCGCTGTCATATTAGCAATACTGTTTATGTCACAGAATTTTCCTCGTATGGTTGATTACCTCTGAACTATAGCTGTTATTTGTTTTGTCTACCAATTTTGTATTGTAACCTCCTGGGCCATGTCTGAAAATAGTCATATTTTGTGGCTACAACACCTTACCCAGTAAACAAAAACTAAATAAAATAAAATAAATATTCTCCACAGGGGTTAAACAGAACAGATAAAAAAGACCCAACATGTATGTTGGAAATGTGGAGCCCCGCAAGCTTCTATAGAACATCTTTTTTGGTTTTGTCCTAGAATAATGTCAAGATGGGGTGTGGGGGGATTTCATGCTGTATGACAGAAAATTCTGAAAAAGGATATACCTTTTTCGTCCCTTATTTTTTGTTTTAGGTGACATTTCCCTACTTCCATATCTATAGACACCTCATCAAGTTTGGGTCCTGTCCTTGGCCTAAGCTACTAGTTACTAAATAAAGTAAATCTGTTTAAGGCAATGTGGGAACCATTCTTCAATTTAAAAAATGTTTCTACGGTTACTTGACTTGGGTATTGAAATTCACTAGTATCCTTATTTTTGTAGATCTTGTTAATGTACTTATTTATTTCCTTGTTTATGCTGTATTTATTGTGTGTTTTTCTTTAGATGTTGTATTTGCTTAAAATTTAATAAAAATCTTCATACTGGAGTGGCAGTTGACTCGAAAGGCATGAGCCAATAAAGCTCCTCTCTGATTTACCCATAATGGGCATGGCTCTGTTTTTCCAGTAGTCATTTGTCTAGCTTTTGTTTAAAGGTGATTTATTCTTGCTGAGAATTATGTCTACAGGGAGTGAATTCCATGGTTTAACCACCCTGTAGGAAAATCAGGAGCTTAAATTGAAAAAAAAAAAATGAGCGACAGTCTGAGTAGAACGTTAGGCACCGCAGAGCATACACTGTAGGATTTAATGTGGCACACAGGCACTTGGCCTGAAAGAAGCACAGGAGTGTAATTATGGTCCCATAGTTACACTCCTTTACCGGTCTCTCAGTCAATCAGAATGCTTGCGTTTTTCTCACCATGTTATAAGCTAAAATAACAGTCCTTTTGTGTTTGAGGAAGGGTAGCAGCAGTGCCTTCTAGTTATGAGAGGGTGCAATAACACCGTTCTTTTGTATTTAAGGAAGAGTAGCAGTAGTCCCCTCTAGTTGTGAGAGGCTACAATAACAGATTCCTTTTGTGATTAAGGAAGGGTAGCAGTAGTGCCTACTAGCTGTGAAAGGCTGCAATAATGAGAGACCCTTTGTGTTTGAGGAAGGGTAGCAGCAGCAGTGCCCTCTAGTTGTGAGAGGCTGTAATAATAAGAGATCTTTTGTGTTTGAGGAAGGGTAGCGTCAGCGCCCTCTAGTTGTGAGAGTTTGCTAATAAATGCTAATAAAGGAAAGGGTTACAAGAGGCAGATATGAGTAGGGTTACAAAATGACAGATATGAGTAGGGTTGCAAGAAGCAGAGATGAGTGGGTTTACAAAGTGACAGACATGAAAAGAGTTACAGGAGGCAGCTATGAGTAGGGGTACAAAATGACTGACATGAGTAGGGTTACAAGAGGCAGATATGAGTAGGGTTACAAAATGACAGACATGAGTAGGGTTACAAGAGGCAGAGATGAGTGGGTTTACAAAGTGACAGACATGAAAATGGATACAGGAGGCATCTATGGGTAGGGGTACAAAATGGCAGACATGAGTAGGGTTACAAGAGGCAGATATGAGTAGGGTTACAAAATGACAGACATGAGTAGGGTTACAAGAAGCAGAGATGAGTGGGTTTACAAAGTGACAGACATGAAAAGAGTTACAGGAGGCAGCTATGGGTAGGGGTATAAAATGACTGACATGAGTAGGGTTACAAGAGGCAGATATGAGTAAGGCTACAAAATGACAGACATGAGTAGGGTTACAAGAGGCAGATATGAGTAAGGTTACAAAATGACAGACATGAGTAGGGTTACAAGAGGCAGATATGAGTAGGGTTACAAAAGGGAGACGAGTATGGTTACAAAGTAACTGACATGAGTAGAAGAAGAATCAGCATTATATAGCACTTTTCATACACAATGTATCCCAAAGCATTTTACAAGCAATGCTAGACTGGTAGTGAAGTGACTGAATGTGTAGTGGTGGTCATATCACATATTAACACCCACACACAGCATGGACAATTGCATTAACTGGTTTTATGGGAAATGGGAATACTGGCCAGGACACTGGGAAGAAAAAATTACTTACCCTAGTAATCTTGTTTCTTCCAAGGTATTCCAATATTCATAACTCTTGCAGTTAGCTTTTAAAGTAGAACTGCCTGGAAGTAGAATGCTGTGCTAATAATGGAACCATCATTGGCTTGTGCCACTTATTCAAATGCTGCCCTTATCAGGTGCTGCCTTCTATTAATGCCTTAGATTTCATGGAGAGCCTGCAAGACGGGCCCAAACCTTATTATTGAATGTATGTAACAATAAAAAACCTAAACTAATTCAAAACAAACCTCCAACTGAAGGAACAACCCCCCCCCCAAATATCAGAATAACCGAAGAAGGGTACAACGATGCCCAACAGGGCCTAAAAAGACAGACTAAGCCAGAGCTTGGCACCCCTACATATGATTATCCAGCTTGGAGTGCAGATGCCACTGGTTCCAGAAGGGGCGGCATGGTGGGTGAGTTATGAATATTGGAGAATACCTTGGAAGAAATAAAATTACTATGGTAAGTAATTTTTTCTTCTCACCCCAGGAATTCTCCAATATTCCTAACTATTGCAGACTAAGAAGCAGTACCTTTGGAGGTGGGCACAGAACCTACTTTGAAAACCAACTCTGCAAGACTGCTGTGCCAAACCTGGCATCACTTCTGGACTTGGTGTCCAGGCTGTCATGCTTTGTAAAGGTGTGAACTGTCCTTCAGGTAGCTGCTTTACAGATTTCCAACAGTGGAACATCCCTGGCAGCTGCTATAGTAGCAGCTGTTCCCCTTGTGGAATGGGCCCTTAGTCCTGTTGGGGGCTCCTTTCCAGCTTTCAAATAGCAAAACTGAACGCACTGAACTATCCAGCAAGAAATGGAACTTTTAGATGCTGGATTTCCTTTGCCCACATCCCCATAAGTCAGGAACAGCTGCTGTCTCTCTTGCCTATGGTCCTTAGTGAGAGTCATGTAGTAACTCAGAGCTCTCGTGACATCAAGACTGTAGAGCAGACGTTCACCTGAACTAGAATGTTCAGTGAAAAAGACTGGCAGAATAATGGATTGATTTAAGTGGAAATCAGAGACCACATTAGGGAGGCATTTCCTATTTGTTCTCAAAACTACCTTATCCCTATGGAATGAGATGTAGTGCTTTTCAATACACAGAGCCTGAAGCTCACTAATCCTTCTGGCAGAAGTGATGACTACCAGAAACACTGTTTTCCAGGTAACATACATCAAATGAGCTGGAGATCATGGGCTCAGATTGGAGTACTATGAGCTGGGCAATGCAAACATCCAGGTCCCAAGCTGGCACCAGTTTCCTGTGAGGGGGGTGTAGGTGGGCTAAACTTTTGAATAACTTTTTGAAAATAGGGTTGGATGCCATGGAGACACCCTCTCCAGCTGAGATATAAGCAGATACTGAAGCCAGATGACCTTCAAAGTAGTGGGCTGCAAGCCCAAGGAATGCAAATGGGTAAGATAATCCAGCAGGGCTAGAATTCCTGCAGTACCACATCATTGGTAGAACACCAAATAGAAAATCTCTTCCATTTAGAAGCATAGGTTTTCTTTGTAGAGGGCTTCCTGTAATCTCTTAAAACATCCAGGACACTTTCCAAGAGATGCAAGCCTGCATACTCTAAGTCCTCAAGAGCCATGCCTTGAGCCTGAGGGATCTAAGGTTCAGGTACAGGATCCTCATTTGGTTGGAGGTTAACAGGTTGTGCCTCGAGGGAGATGTATTGGCTTGGCCGCAGACATGGAGAACAGCAGGGAGTACCTTGGCTGCCTGATCCAGTCTGGTTCTATCAAGGTCATTGATGCTGGCTATGATCTGAGTTTGATCAGAACCCTGAGGATTAGGGGAAAAGGAGAGAAGGCATATAGCTGTCTCCCTAACCAATCCAGAGTCAGAGTATCCAGGGGTATTGTGCCCTTGGCTGGTGGTCTGCAACAGTACTGTGGCAGGTGGTGGTTCTTGTGGGTTGCAAAGAGATCTATCTCTGGGGTGCCCCACCTTTTGAACACCACCTCCAGCACCTGCCTGTTTAGGGTACATTTGTGATGGGCCTGGTTGATCTGACTCAGGTCATCTGCTAGGGTGTTGCCCTTGCCAGGCAGATGAATAAGCTTGCAGTGAAGCTTTGAGTGAGTAAACCAGACTCCATATCTTCATTGCCTCTGTGCACAGGGGCTTGACCTTGTTCCTCCCTGTTTGTCTATGTAGTACATTGTCATGGTATGGTCTGTTCTGACCTGTACCACTCTGCCCTACATAAATGGTGTGAAAACCTGCAAGGCTAAGAGTACTGCCCTCAGTTCCAGCAGATTTATGTGCGGAAGTGACTCTGCACTTGACCAAGTTCCATGAGTGGTGTGCTCCCCTAGGTAGGGCACCTCAACCCAGTAGTGATGCATCTGTTGTGAGAATCACTGATGGAGACTCTTGCTGGAAGGATAGCCCTTCCCTGAGATTGTCTACCTCCCTCCACCACTGAAGGGCTCTCAGTAATGTTCCTGTTACTGGAGTCAACTTTGAGAGAGGGTCTCTGCTTTGGCACCAATGTGCCCTGAGGTGAAACTGTATATCTTTCATTTGGAACTTGTAACCCAGGACTGTGCCTGTTGCTGTGGCCATGTGTCCCAGTAACTACAGGAACTACCTTGATGTCTTTGGCTTGTTCAGCCTGAATGAGCCAGCATTCTGCAGAATATTGCTTACCCTGTCCTGAGGCAGATAAGCCCTTCCTTTCAATGTGTCCAGTTCTGCCCCTATGAAGTGCAGAACCTGCACTGGTAGTAAGACAGAGTTTCTTGAGATTTATGAGGAACCCTAGAAATTCCAGGAGCCCCTGAGGTATCTGCAGGTGATCCTTTACCTATTGTGGTGAGTTTCTCACCACTAGCCAGTTGTCCAGGTAGGGAAGCACTGTGACACCTAATCTTCTTAGGTGAGCTACCACCACTGCCAGACACTTTGTGAACACTCTTGGTGCTGAAGTGAGCCTAAATGGAAGTGCTGAGAGCTGGTAATGACCTGATGGGAGTCTGAACCTGAGGTATTTTCTGTGAGACTCCCTTATGGGAATGTGGATGTAAGCATCTTTTAGGTCCAGAGATGCCAACCAAGCTCCCTTCTGAAGAGCTGGCAGAATCATTGCCAATGTTACCATTTTGAATTTTGACTTTGTTAAGCGCCTGTTTAGTAACCTTAGGTCCAGAACAGGCTGCCACTCCCAATTTTTCTTTGAGGTGAGGAAGTATCTTGAGTAAAAATCCTTTCCCCTCTGCTGTGGAGGAACAGGTTCTACTGCTTTTGACAGCAGCAGGTTTTGCACCTCTTTTTCTAACAGCTTTCTTTCTGTACGTGAAGCTGGTTTGAATTGTCTTGTCCTTAGGGATGAAAGGATTTGAAGCTTTGGGACAAGCCCCGACTCATTACTTCCAGGACCCATTTGTCTGTGGTAATATTTTTCCAAGCCTGGAAATAATGAGCCAGACTGCCCCCTACTGGAATTTGAAAGGCAGCCTTGGCAACTAAGTCAGGGATTCTGTTTAGTCTGGGGCTGGGCCTGACCAGTCTGGGAACCATGTCTGCACCCCCATCTGCCCCTACCCGTGAAGTACCTTGCTGCTGGGGGTACTGCTGGTACTGAGGTACAGCCTAGGCCAGGATAGAAAGGAGTGCTGTAGCTTGCTGTACCCCTACCTCCCCTTCCATAGGGCCTGAAGGAAGGTGAAGGCTTTTCTTTGGCCGAATGACTTTTGTAGGTGGCCTTGTACTCATCCACCTTCTTCATACAGGCCTCTGTCTTGTCACCAAAAAGAGAACTGTTCTCCACAGGAAAGTCCAAGGCTTTTGTTTGGGTATCCTGTGTGAGGTTCATAGCCCTAAGCCATGCAAATCATCTGAGGGCTATAGCAAGGGCCATCCACATGGCAGCAGTATCATTGGCATTTGCTGCCATCTGGAATTGGTACTTTGCAGCCTCCAGGCCAAACCTGGCAGTTTCAGCCAGGTCAGCTGAAAGACCAGATGGAGTCTTATCAGACATGGCTAAAACTGACTGCCACAGAGACTTTTGTTACTGTGCAGCATAAGCCTGATAATTAGCCTGCCTTATAGCCAAAGAGCCTGACAGATAGCCTTTCTTGGCCATGCTGTCCAGTTTCCTGGAGTCCTTTTCAAGAGGGTGTGATGACAAAGGCACCTTTGTCCTATCACAGGCTGCTATTTGGATGACACCCTGGAAGTCAGGGTGAGTAAATAGGAACTCAGCCCCTTTCCTATCCAGCTGGTACTTTTTTTCCACCCTCTTGTCCAAAGGTGGGACTGAGTTTGGTGTCTGCAGAATTTGTAAAATCTCCTTTCTAAAGAACTTGTTGATTGGGAGTAACAGCTTGTTAGTGGGAGTTAACCCCATAATTCTGAGGTACTCAACCTCTTCTTCATCTTCCACTACTTCAGCTGTGGCCATGTCCAAGGCCTCTACTATTTTTTTCACAAAAGGGAAATGGGAAGAATAATCTTCAGTTGTTCTGGGTGGAGACCCAAACTCCTGAACAGGGGAAACCTCAGGTTCAATGGGTTCCCCTTCCTCTTCCTCATACTTCTCATAATCCTCATACTCCATCTGCTCTTGGAGTGAGGTATGAGCTGAGTTAGATGTTTCCTGAACTGGGATTTGAACCGGTCTCTGGGGGGGCTAACCCCTCTAAAGTTTGTACAGCTCTGAAAACCTGAGCAATTTCCTCAGGTAGAGGCAAACTGGGAGGCACAGCAGATGTCCCCTTATGCTTTTCTGGTCAGTGTGTTTGGTTTTCTTTCTGTTTTTTTTGCAGGAATCGGAGATTGAACTGGTTCACCGGTTCTTTTGCTGGTTGAAGAATCATCCTTATCAGGGGTGGTTTGCTTTGGCTCTGTAATATCACCTGCATTTTTTTTAGGGTGTAGGCTGGTCAGAGCCTAAAGCATCCAACTTTTTAAGGAGTCTTTCCCAACGTTTTTCAAGCGTCTTTTGAGGGAAAGACATGCATATCTCACACTCACAGGAGAAGTGTTCTTCACCCAAGCTGACCAAACATAAATCATGTTTGTCAGCCTTGGCAAACACAACCCCACACTCAATACAGTTTTTAAACCCTGGAGGTTTTTTTTTCCTTAGGTTTTTCTGACATATCAACGACCATAAGCTGAAATTAAAATTTAAAATATTTATTGTGGTTGTGGTCGGTTCAGGAACCAAACTTAAAGGGGAAGTCTCCCATAGTTCCACACCAATATTTTCCCAACTCCTTATGTGTAACTGTTGTGTGCCTCCTCCAGTTGCCAGCAGTCCTATTGCTGTCCAGATCTAGATTATAAATAAAAATATACAGCCCCCAGAAGTTATCAATGTGTTTGTCCTCCATTTTACCATCAATGTTGCTGGAGGATGATGTCATCAGAGCAACAGATAATGGTGCTGCACTAAATGCAGTTCTACCAGTAGACCAAACCCACAATGTTTGGTTCCCTACTTGAGTAATGGAGGAACCCTTTAAGTGTTGTGCATATCCTGAAGTGCAGATCTAATAGGGACTAGGACCATGTGAGTGTGATGCAGCACTGATTTGAGGTGTATATATAGTATTCATATAAGGAAGTGCCTGTATGTGTTGTGTCACTGTTTCTGTTAGCAAAAACAGCTTACCCAATAAATGACTCTGGGTACAACAAGAGTTTTAAGTGGTACTATGCAGCTGTTGTATTATGGCGTGTGTGTGTGTGTGTGTGTGTGTGTGTGTGTGTGTGTTAGTTAGTGTGTGTTAACATTCTCTGTTTTGAATGACACCAGCAGTGAGAAACAATCTTGCAAATAGGCCCCTTTCCCTTTTTAACTAGGCAGTCAGTGATTGGATGGCTGCTGTAAGGCAATAAAGAATTCAGCTATGACAAGGATTAGGTTACCAGGAAAGCACAGGCACAAGCACTGGGAGACTCTGGTTCAAATCCTGCTAGAGTCCCTTACTCTATAACCCTTAGGAAGTTCCCCTAACCTCCTTAGAAACTGTGATGGCCCCACAGGTCCATGACTTTAAAAGTGCCCCAATTCCCATTATAAATCATTAACAGTAATATGAGACCTACAGCACTTCACTTTCAAGGTACTAAGGATAAGCTGTGGCAGGCCCCCCCCCCACTTTGTAATGCCAGCATTTGAAGTAGGATGTCCCTCACACATCAGATGCTACACCTCAGCTGTTGTAGGTAAAGAAACTAATCCGTCTCTGTTTGTAGTGCTCTGTATTTGCTTAGCTCACTCCTCCCATGTCATATGCATTCTGTGTCTTGGTATTTCCAGTCAGAAACTCAGATTTAAGGAGCATTTGAAATGTAAAACAATACACTTTATAAAGTAAATGATCTAGCTCTCCACTTTCAGGCTGCTGAAAGGGGATGTGTATAAGTCAGTCTTGTGTGATCCTTTGGTAAACTGCCCAGGCTCACCTTGTAACAAATCTTCTTAAGGGTGCTCACCTGGTTCGATACAGAGTGACTGATTGACTACTCGATTGATTGATTGGTTGATTGACTGATTCAGTCTACTGCTTTCCACAACATGTTACAACTGTCTCACAGAGAGAAATGAGCAGTACAGAGAAACAGCTTTTGTTTCCTGTGAATGAAATACTATTGGATGTATTATTTGCTCTACACATGCAGTATTAAGGCTACAAGTACCAGTCCCTGTGTGAGTTGCATGACAGAACTGTCTTAAGCTATTGCAAACTTAAACTAAAATCAGGCTAGATAGCACTGATACCCTTATGTTTTGTTCTGCACTGTTGCCGCAGTGACATCAAGGAATGGGAGGGGCTGTATTACAAGTGACTCATTTGCATGTAAATGGAGGCTTGCTTGACATTTTACTACCTTGTTTCAGAGCCTCAAACTCTAGATATGTGTTGCAACAGAAGAAATGGCTGATCTCTTATTGATATATATACAGTACTTGATGTAATGTATAATAAATACATCAGATATATACAAATCATACATATACAGGAGTCTTCTCCTTTAACAGTTCCTAAACCACTAAACTAGTAATATATATATATATATATATAACTAAAGACAGAGTTTTTTGTTAAAAAGCTTTGACAGCTGGCCTGGTGGCATAGAGGGTTGAGGCGCTGGCACCTTACCTCTTCCCACGCCGGCAACCCAGGTTCGGGAACGGACTTGGGTCGTCGTGCGTCGGCAGGGGGAGGAAGGGATTGAGCATCTGATGGACTGCTCTCCTATCCTGGGGAGGGTTAAGGATTGTCTCACTCATGTAGCGGCCCCCAGTGGAGACCGGGGGCACTACAGGAAGCAGTGCACTAGGGGGAACTAGAAAATCAGAAAATCCTCACTGAAAGTCTAGCCAGATGATGACTGCCGGCCCCAGGCATCCCTGAAGACTCCCCAGAAGCCACAGAATGCCTCAGCAGCTCCCAGAACTGCAAGAAAGAAATAGTGTGCTGGTGCCTCCTCCCCACCGGTGCCTTCCCCCCTCGGAGGAGCAGGAGAAGGGGGAATAGTAGGGAGAATGCTGGTGGACCTAGGTAGCCTGAAGGAGAGGCAACTCAGGTGCACATAGGGGTGACAAAAAGAGTAACCAAAAAAAAAAAAGAAGCTTTGACTAGACTAACCAAAACCCCAGTTCCTCAGCAGTTATCCCGAACCGAGAGAAACTGGGAAAAACACTTAAAATGCTACTCTAACTAGTGATTATTAAATATAAACAGAAAATAAAGGCAGCAAATAAAAATTTTAAAAGAAATATTTATAATTTGTAAGTCAAACACTGAGGAATGACTGTGAAGAGAATTCTCCAAGGCATCTAGTCTTGACAGATGAAGAAAGAAATCTGAGGGGTTAACAGAACGCAGCAGTTGATAAGGGCAGCATTTGAATAAATGTCAGGAGTCAATGACGGTTCCATCATTAGTATAACGTTCTATCTCTGGGCAGTTCTACTTTAAAGGCTGACTGCAGGAGTTAGGAATATTGGAGAACTCCTGGGATGAGAATGTCCCCTACTCTTTAGAAAGAATGCTTTGGGTTCCTTTACTTCCATCTGGACACCCACCAGGACAGCACCATGATGGGCAGAAGGGACCTCGGTTTAACCTCTCATCTGAAGGATGGCACACCCCAACAGTACAGCAACCCCCCAATAATGCACTCGGGTGCCAGCGTTTTTTATTTAGGTATGCATCCAATCCCAGTGTGGGAGTAGAACCCACAACCCTCTGGTCCAGAGGTGATGTGCTACCAACTGAGCCACACTGACACCTTATGAGTAGGGTTACAAGAAGCAGACAAGAGTAGGATTACAAAGCAGCAGACATGAGTAGGGTTACAAAGTGACAGACATGGGTAGGGTTACAAGAGGCAGACATGAGTAGGGTTACAAAAGGGAGCCATGAGTAAGGTTAAAAAGTGACAGACATAAGTAGGGTTACAAGAGGCAGACGTAAGTAGGCTTACAAAGTGGCAGACATGAGTAGGGTTACAAAGTGGCAGAAATGCGTAGGGTTACAAAGCGACAGACATGAATAGGGTTACAAAGTGACAGACATGAGTAGGGTTACGAAGTGGCAGACAGGAGTAGGGTTACAAATTGATGGACATGAGCAGGGTTACAAAGTGACAGACATAAGTAGCTTTACAAAGTGGTGCATATGAGTAATGTTTCAGTCCTAAGAAAGGAAGTCCAGCAGATATTGGAGATGTGTGATGCGAAGCAGGATGTAAATGTAGGGAGGCAATATACAGTAGCCTAGAGGGTTAAAGTAACAAGCTGTGAATCTGGAGGCTCAGCAGACCGGAGTTTGAAACCCGCAACCACCACCTGTATACTGTGTCACACTGAGCAAGTCACCAAACCTACCTGCGCTACACTTGAAAATAAATTTTGGGTCAGTGCGACTTTCACTGCCAACAATTCTTAACTATGTAAAAATAAAACTTAGAACACCAAGGTTACAGACCATAGAGGTGAAGGTGAGATCAAAATGAGAGACAGCTGGAGGGTATCAACAAAAGGAACTTCTCTATCCTAAGAGAAGTTTTTCTGTTTTAGTGATGGATAGTTGTAAAACATTAGTGCTGAGCCATTCTTGTGAGTGAGGATAGGGGTAATCAAGGAGGAGACATCCAGTGAGTCCAATCAGCTGAAAGATTGGTATTAGCATAGAAATTATAATTTACATTATAGTGAGAGGTAAGACATCCAAAAGGAAGAACACAGACTGTAAAGAGAAAAGAACTGAGCAGAGATCTGCAGTGCAGCACAGAGAACAGGATAGGATATAGAAAAGAAACAGCCACCAGAGACAGTGAAAGAGTGGATAAAAAGGTAAAAGCAGAACCAACGGAGGAAGCAATCAGTAACACCGAAGCATCAGTTAAGCTCAATGCATGCCCTGCCGTGTTACGTAATATTCTAGGCAATGAACCAAAGTAGAATGACCGAGTGATGAATGTTTGAAGCTGAGGATGAGGAGAGATAGGAAGTCACTTTCAGAGGACAGTACAATGTCACTGACATCATGGAGAAGGCAGACTAGGATGGAACACAGAATGGAAGGACTTCAGTAGTGTATATTGACAGCTCACATGAGCAGAAGGATGAATGAGTAGCTACTTTCTCAACAAAGTTACTCAGGAAGGTTGGGGAAAGATGGTAGTTAGAAAGAGTTAGGGCCCAGGAATATTTTTTGAAGAGAGTAGGGATAACTGCAATTTAGAAGGAGTCTCAAAGTACCGGAAGTAGAGAAAAGTAGCAATAGCTGTATTATTATTGCCTAAACATCTTCTTTGGCCTAATTAAGACATTGTACAATATTATAGTCATGGTAGAATGTTATACTAACTTGAAATTCCACCATATTCACACTCTGTTCATCCACACGCACAAGAATTAATGGAATGCTGTACTGACTGTACATGCAGAACAGCATTCCATTCATTTAGAGTGAGAAGCTTGTGCCGTATTTTTAAAACAGCAACAGAAAACCACCAGGCAGCAATGTTACTTAAAACATAGTAAAAATTGCCGCTGTGGGTTTCAGACATGGGAGCAGTTAATTATACTCAAGAGGAAATGCTGGATCAATTGTTTCTGATACGTAAAAAATTATTTACTTACATATTTTGGCCATGTGGCTGTAACTTGACTTGCTAAGCGAGTTGTCCAGCCACCATGTTTTTTTTTTCTAAACCCCTCCCACACTAGAGAGGCAACCAATGGGAGTGTGTGCTGCTTAACTTATGGAACACCCAGTCCCTAGCAACCACACAACTCTGTTTCCTAGCGCTCGGAGACAATTTCTTTCTGAAGGAATAAAATTAACTTAAAAAGGCCAAAAAACATTTATTACAATAATCTGAGGGATACCATACACTACAAAAAACACTGAATGTGTAACCATGCAGAACCAGTGTGTTCTGCCACCTCAGAGTCTGATTCCTAAGGACCTCTCGAGCTTTGCTCTTGAGGTCAAAGGGAATCAGACCCCTCTGTGGCAGATCACACTGGTTCTGCATGGTTACCCATCTGGTATTCTCTGTTTACCTCCAGGTTGTTTGTAAATGCCATGTTGGCAAGAGTGGTACAAGTGTGACTCCACCATGTTCAGGGGCAGTAATGGGACTTGCATCAGGACACTCTGCCTGGGGGTCAGGGGACAAAGCACTGAATTAGTTTAGTGGGGTGGCAGTACAAAGCATTGGGGGAGCAGAGAATTGTATGGGTAGGGTCAGGGTGGGATAGATAGAGGATCAGATTTGTAACTGGGTAGGGGTAGAGTATTCAATGGACTGGAGTCATATGCACCATTGCAAGCACTGCATAATACTACTTCTGCACGGTCTTTATCACTGTTAGTGTTTGTTAATGTCTGGATTGGTGGTTTCCATTGGGCTGCACTTGCAAGAAGGTTCCCCCGCCCCACATTGTGTGAGACAGCACCTTTCTGAATGTCAAATATAGGTGGCAGCATGATGGAGCTGGTGTTACACTGTCCTCAAATGTCACTGAGATTCATCCATTTGATCACCCAGCAGTTCACTTTGTGTACTCACAGGACATGCTGCAGAGCTGATGCTGTCTTGGTCACTTTGCCCAGCTGTGTTATGTTTTCCAATTTTTCCCTAAGTCCTCTTGGGTTTTCCCGGCTGTCTCTTAAGTTAAATTCTGTCTTTATTTCTTCGCCATACTGTACGACAGCAAAATCACACTATTGGAGAAAAGAACAAACAAAAACATTTGGAAAAGTCAGATGAGAGGATGGAGCATTCAGAAAGCTCAGACTGAAATATTCCAGGATCAACTTAGAACACTGCAAAATGCTGTTTCACAATCATTGGCCAAGCAACTCTACAAACTGTTTGATAATATCCTGTAATGTTTTTGAGGAATTAATTCCTCGCAGACTGTTTTAGAGAATTATGCAGGAGGTTTCCTGAAATTTGGCATAATTTCTGCAATATTTCCTGTCACAAAACTAGCCCAAGCTAGGACTTTTGATGGCCTAATTTATCATTCCATTGACTTGGGTTCGAGTCAAGTAAGCCAGGGTCCCAGATGAGTGCTGGGAGGCAAGAGGCTGAAGTGCAGTCTGGGCTCTGCACAAACGTATTCACACTCTGGGAGAGACGGTGGCAGCTGTTGATGTACAAGCAGTCAGGCACCCACTTGTGGTCTAGATGGAGGGAGCCACATGGGAAAATATCAGCTGCTGCAGACCTTGCTTCCCACTAGACGTGGAGACTTCTGTCTCTAAAAAGTGGCATCAGCAAGCTCAGGAACAAGGAAGCCCAACATGGCCCTCAGTCAGAGAACCCCATTTGGGAACTGCTTCTCAGTGAAAACAGAAGCAGTTCCAAAGTTGTGTGTGTGTGTGTGCTGTGGGAATGCTACTGGAATCAGCCAGTAAAACTGCCCAGAACAACCTGGTTAATCCAGACTAAGAGAAGGTTATGCATCAGGTCACAGTATGCATGGAAGGGGGGAGGGCAGGGGTAAATGAAGAAAATGGTGATCAATAGAAAGATAAAACATAAACCAGCTAGTTAGAGAAGAAGTCAGCAAGTGCACCTCTTTGGTCCTATTTTCAAATATTTCTCCCATTCTGTGCCAATAGTAACAAGCATTTGTCAATGCCGAATGTTTGCTTGCTGGCATTGGCAGTGGTAGTGTAGAAGTTACAGAGCTGCGTAATAGGAATGGCAGTAAAGTATTGAACTGAAGCCAACCCCACCACCACCCTGCAGAGAGTGACAGGCATTGGGGTGTGCCTTTGGGTCATCAGGCATAACGGCCATGCCATTTCAGTACACCCCACCCTGCAGACACTGGCAAGTGTCACGGTGTTCCTTGGGGTCTTTGGCCCTTATGCACACCCCATTCCATTAGGAAATACAGTGAGATGGGTGCGATATAGGAGAATGGGGTGAACTTTGGGGCCAAAGAGTCCAAGGCATACTCCGATGCCTCTCACTGGCTGCAGGGTGTGGAATGTTATGAGCATTACAGGCAAGAATCCCAAGTCACACCCCTGATGCCTGTCATTCTCTACCAGGTTGGGCGTTATGGTTGTAAACCCTAATACCTCAGGCATTCATTGGTATTTTCACTCCAAATGTTCCACATGGTTTTTTTGTGACCCCCCACCTCATGAACATGGGGAATATCAGTTTCTTAGCCAAAAGCTGCTTATGCACAGCGACTACGGCATTTAGCACCACAGGTGCAAAACCATTCCGAACAGGATGTAAAAAATGACAGCTGTACTGTTCATGGGGAGGTGTAAAATGGCAATGTTGCAAATCTGCAGTAAAAATATTAAAAAATGGTGAAGTCATGAGCGTACATAGAAAACAGCAAACGACACCCGTAATATAATTAGGTTGGGATTTTTACAGCAGATTGTCAACTCAGGCATTTTGGTGCCTCCGATCATGAACAGTGTCACTGTGATTTTCTTTATCTGTCCCGAACAATGATTTCCCACAGCGACCACGCATCTCTGCGCTGAAAGTGTGAAAACACACTTCGGCCATGTTGTGAAAAATGACAGCTGTACTGTAAATAAGGCAGTTTGGAAAAATGCCACTGGTGAAAATCTGTACTTAAAATATTACAAAGTCATGAACTTACGAGGGTGCATGGAAACTGTGCAATGCTCACTCGTAACACAGTCATTTTATGGATTTTTGTCACCAAATTTTCAACATAGCCATTTTAAGACCTCTGCTCATGAACAGTGTAACTGTGATTTTCTTAATCTGTCCCAAACATTGCTTTCGCACACCAACAGCACCATTGTGTGAAAACACATTTTGGGTGGCACATGAAAAATGGCAGCTGTACTGTTCATAAGGAAGTGTAATAAAATGGCAATGTTGAAAATCTGGAGTGAAAATATTAAATTCGCAAACTTATGAGCATGCATAGGAACTGCGCAACGCACGCTTGTAAAACAGTCATTTTTAGGAATTTTTTCAACAAATTTTCAACATAGCCATTTTAAGACCTCTGCTCATGAACAGTGTCACTGTGATTTTCTTAATGTGTCTCATACATTGATTTCGCACATCATTCACGCCATTTGTGCGCTACGTGGTGGAAACACGCTTTGGGCAAGATGTGAAAATGACAGCTGTACTGCTCATAAGGAGGTGTGGTAAAATGGCAGTGTTGAAAATCTGGAGTGAAAATATTGAAAATTGCGAACTTATGAGCCTAACGTGAGGAACTGCACAACGCACACCGTAAAACAGTCATTGTTAGAATTTTTTCACCAAATTTTCAACATAGCCATTTTAAGACCTCTACTCATGAACAGTGTCACTGTGATTTTCTTTAATTTGTCCCTGCGACATTGGTTCGCATAACCCACTGCCCCATTGTGCTGCCATATACAAGGAAACACGCTTTGGGTGAGATGTGAAAAATGACAGCTATACTGCTCATAAGAAGGTGTAGTAAAATGGCAATGTTGAAAATCTGGAGTGAAAATATTAAAAATTCGCAAACTTACGAGCGCGCATAGGAACTGTACAACGCACGCTCATAAAACAGTCATTTTTTGGAATTTTTTCACCAAATTTTCAACATAGCCATTTTAAGACCTCTACTCATGAACAGTGTCACTGTGATTTTCTTAATTTGTTCCATACATTGGTTTAGTACACGACTGTGCCATTGTGCGCTACATGGGCGGAAACACATTTTGGGTGAGATGTGAAAAATGACAGCTGTACTACTCATAAGAAAGTGTGTTAAAATGGCAATGTTGAAAATCTGGAGTGAAAATATTGAAAATTCACGAACTTATGAGCGTATGTAGGAACTGCGCAACGCACGCTCGTAAAACAGTCGTTTTTGGAATTTTTCCACCAAATTTTCAAAATAGGCTTCTTGAGAGACCACCTTATAAACACTGGCAGTGTCGTTTCATTAATCAGTTCCGAAAGGTGATTTCGCGCAGTGACTGCAAAATCACCCTTCGGACCCGAATAACACCATTACAGTGACAATATTCATGAGAAGGGGTCCCAAAAAACCCATGTTGAAAATTTGGTGCAAAAATTCCAAAAAATGCCTGAGATATGCAACAAAGTTGAAAAAACCCCATCTAGCCCATTATACAGCTTACCGGCATTTCCTCAGTTTGCGGTCGGCTTTGAAGAGTGCAGACGTGTTCCCAGTCCACTGCAGATCTTCGCGCCGAGGTCCGGAGGTAAGTATGGGGTGAGGGGGGGTGTGGTGAGGCAGGGTGCGCAGTGGGTGGGTGCGGGTTGTGGGAGGTGGGCCAGGGAGACTACGTGGGACCGTTTTTCTTTACAGGTTTTTTTTTTTAATGACGACGTGGCGTTTGCCACGCTTAGTGGGCCCTGTGTGGCACAAGGACGGGTTGGGGGGCGCTCCAGCCGACGGGGATTGGGCACCCCGCCGCCAGCATCTATTGCCACGCTTGGGTGGGCTCCTGCGTGGCACCCAGTACCGGGGTGAGGACAGTGGAGCCGACGGGGATTGGGGCACCCCTGTCGGCTATATTTATGAGTTGCCACGCTGGGGTGGGCATCCAGCGTGGCATTTGGAAGGCTTTGGGGCGGGGGAGCAGCACAGCTGACGGGGATTGGGCACCCTGTTATCTATACAGTGTGTGAGTGCGGGCGCATGCCTGCGTGTGCGTGTGTGTGTGTGTGTGTAGGGGGAGCTGCGCATGAGCAGGCGATATCTTATCGCTGCTCACTGAGCGTAACTCCCCTTTCAACTGTATGCGTCACTGCATTTTGGAGCTTGTCATAGACAGCTCCAGCATGCATTGGCTTGTAGGGGCCGCGCCTGCCAACACACTGACTGAATTGGAAGAGGGGGTGACACACCTCCGAAATCTCGGATGATGGCACTATGTTTCTTGCACATGCGTGCAAGCAAACATAAAAAACATCTAATGATCAGTTTCTCTTGTAAATTTTGGACCCAAGAAAGCAATACTATAATATCTAGACACAAGGTTAATGTAGTAAATGTTTGAAACATACTGTAAAACAAGAAATACTAGCACAACAGAAATTATATACATTCAACACAAGACAAAAATGTCTTGAAGGACCTTTGGATCTTTGCTGGCACAATCTAATTGGTGGGGAGAACCCAAAGGGTAATTCTAAATGGTATGTATTCTGAGGACAGGGAAGTGACTAGAGGGGTGCCTCAGGGGTCCGTCCTAGGTCTGGTACTCTTCCATCTGTTTATATGTGACAGTGGAAAAGGGATCCAGGGCAAGATGTGTCTCTTTGTAGGTGACACTGAGATATGGCAGGGTGGATAGTTTATTTACTAATTTATTTTAAAGTTTCACCAGGAGAGGCATACTGAGCTACAATTGCTCATTGCCAGATGCATTCTAGGGGAGGGGAAGAGGGGATATAATATTGAATACAGAATCAGATAAAAAAATATACATAGAGTTAAGTCTGTGCAGAAAAAGTACAGTTACGTAAGAACTTACCGTAACAGTAGATCTTTGAGAGAGGCTCTTGCAGTAGGTAATTACATATAGGACTGAAGCCGGCAGGTGTCAGGACCCCACGGAAAAATTTTTAGCTAGCAGTCTCTGGCGAGAGGACCGCCCCCGTCAGGTGACCAGCGTCACGCAATGTCGGTATAAAGGGGCGGTCCCTCACACCCACCTTCAGTTCTTTCCCGCCCGTTTGCTTTCGCAGCGCCTCGCGTTAAAGCGCCCGTAGCAGTGCCTCATTCACATATTAGAACTGTAGTACAGTGTGGTCTGCATGTCCCCTTGGCCCACGGGCGGACCATCGGGTGTACAGCCGCACGCGCTGTCAGTCGGCGGGTGGCCGGGTGGTTTGCTTGTGGGTGGGAGGAGTGCCACCCACCGTAGGACCGGGAGGAGCGGGTGGTGGGTCTGAGTGGAAGGGCGAGGGGGGGTACCGCTGGACCACCAGGGATTTATCTATGTTTACAGAGCCCACGGTCGGGCTGGGATTTGGTCCACTGGACCACCAGGGAAACATTTATGATTACTAAGCCCACGATTGGGCTGGGATTCGGTCCACTGGACCACCAGGGATACATTTATTATTTCTGTGCCTGCGGTGGGGCTGGGGGACAGATCCACTGAACCACCAGGGATACATTTATTACTACTAAGCTCGCGATCGGGCTGGGGTGCAGGTCCACTGGACCACCAGGGAGTTTACAATTATGCAAAGCCCGCGATCGGGCATTGGGGTGTGTTGCCGCCGAGGTGCAGGAACCGTCGGTCCCTGATGGCTGCAGCTTGGCAGGGCGCCAGGTACAAGTCGCTGGGGATCAGCACACCTGCATGCAAATGGGGTCATAATGACATGCAAATGGCCCCATTTGCATACCCGCCACTGAATATCATGGTTCCTGCACCTAGCGCAACCGTGCTTGCACTGGCGCAGTGCCACTGCACAATGCGCAATGTGGGCAGCCACGGCGCCATATTCAACAGTGCTGAGCCATGGCGCAGCACCATTGAATATCACCCAGGCCACGCTCTGGCGCTTACCAGTTATGCTGTGCCCAGGCTTGTGCCCCTGCCTGGCGCAGTCTGAATATCCAGCCCATGATCTTCAGCACAGATATATTTGCTTTATAACATATGGTAGAGGTAGAAAATTGTGAAAAGGAAGGATTGAAGAGAAGAGGTGAAAAAAAGGGGGGGCAAGCCTTACCCACGGGAGTGGAACCCCAGGGGTGTGAACACTACTCAATGTAAACCCAGCTAGTGTTAAAGGCTAGCAGCCTGCCTAGGGAGGGGTGGAAGGGGATATGCTGTGGAAAAATGAAAGAGGAAAGGGATAGTGAGATGGGCATAAGGGAATTGAAAGGGGGTCTAGAGAAACAGAAAGGTGGTACAAGATATGGCAACTTAAATTTAATGTAAAAACCTACAAGGTTAAGTAACTGGGGAAGGGAACCCAAAAATGAAAGACTGAATGGGCAGTGGGGTTAGGTTAGATCAGACTGCAGAGGAAAGGGTACTGGGGATTATAATAAGTGACAACCTCAAGGCCTTGGCCCAGTCTACAATATATATTTTTATCATGGCTCTAATAGGGTTATGCTTAGGGTGGTGCTACGTATTCACAGTTTTAATTACTGACTGTCTATCAGCATGCAGGAATACCTGTAAGAATGGGCATGAGGGAAATGCTGTACTGCATTCCATGTCTGTTTTAAGTGGTGATCTTAATTTGACACAAACTGAATTAGGGAACGGTAATTATAAATGTTTGGGTTATAACCTAGGTTATTTGTTATTTTTAAGAGTAAAATGCACTTTATCTTTTCCATTAGGCATTTGACTTTACTCTGTTTCATTAGCAGGCTGTTACCATTGGGTGATAGTGAGGTGAACCCTGGGCCTTTTTTTGACTCCTTATACTACTGGGGCAGACCGCACCAACTCTGTGCATTCAAACTTGAAGCAAGGATTGTATACCGCAAACCTGATATTTTAGCCATCAGTGAGACCTGACTTCATCCTTCAGTACCTTACCCAACAGTAACAATAATAGTACTAAATTACTACATTTTTAGAAAAGACCAACTGAAATGTAGGGGAGAGACGTTACATTTTAAGCTAAAAATAATTTGGTTGGCCGGCCCGGTGGCACTGAGGGCTGAGGCAGTGGACGCCCTACCTCACGCAACACCGGCAACCTGGGTTTGGGAATAAGCATGGGCCAACAAGGGTTGGCAGGGTTGGAGAAGGATCGAGCATCCGGAGGACTGCTCTCCTTCTCCAGGGAGGGGGGGGACATCAGCAGTTGGTGCATGGCTGGCCCCTGGTGGAGACTGAGGGGCAGTGTCACCGATGCTCAAGAAATGGGGGTGGGAGAGGGCAGACACCCAGAAGATCGCGTGCAGAAGCATGCGCGCTCCTTCCATTGGCGTCACTGCATGCCCCTTCCTGCTGGGGGAACCACTACAGAAAATTCTCAGCAGCATGAAGGCTGCTTCCCGGTGCCATCATGGTCGTGTGCAAGTCAGCTCCCTCCTGGGTCCATCCTCCTGGTCTCCACAGTGGTGGGGTAAGTACCCTCTGCGAAGCGACCAGGGAGGGTAGTGACGGGGAGGTCAGAGCTCTCTCTGTGACTGGGGCAGCAGCTGGGCTGGTTGGCTGGACAGGGGTAGGAACCAAAGGCACAACCTCCCCCAGTCGAGGAAAGTAAATAAATCAACTAAAAAAAAAAAATAAATAATTTGGTTGCTGATATATACAACATCCAAGCATCTCTGGAACGTAGCTATAAATATTTAGTTGTTCAAATCAAGTTGGGTGAACGTGAAAAACCGAATGTATATTGTGTTTACGACTCCCCTTCCAAACTAAATGATGAAATCTTTAATGATTTTGTAAATCGAATTTCTCTTTTGAGGAGCCAGGAGCTTATTGCTTTAGGTGATTTTAACTTAAACTGGTCAGGGAATGATGTACTTAAACATAAAAATGCCTTACTTGAGGAAGAACTTGGACAGTTACAAACATAAAAATGCCTTACTTGAGGAAGAACTTGGACAGTTACTTAAAAAGCCCACACATTTTTATTTATTTTTTTTATTTTTATTTAAACATTTGGTAACTGGGAAAGGCACACTGAGCCAAGACTCATCTCCAGGTGCAACCCGGGGAGAGGGAACACTGGATAAAAAAACAAAATATACAGAATGCAAGTACAAGAAACAAAAATATTACAGGAAACAGTTAAACAGGACACAGTCAACAATAACAGCGTCAAGGTACAAAGTGATGTCAGCAGTGGTTATAATACCAGGCAAACAATAACAGAGTGTGTATGCACTATAATTCGTTTTGGGAGCAGGTGGGAGTGGCAAGCCAGGCACAGCTGAGATCTGACTAGGGAGTTATGTAGGAGAGGAGTTTAAGAGTTCCAGAGAGAGGGGAGATGATAGGTGTAGGTGAATTTGCCCATGTTAGAGGATTGTTTGGGAAAGGAGAAGGAGTGGGAGTCCCTACAGCGTAGGGAGTATGTGGGGGGGGGGGGGAGGTTTGCAGAGATATAGGAAGGGAGTAAGTTGAACCAGTATTTGGAGTTAAAGGAAATAGCATGGATGAGATGCCGATGAGAAAGGAGAGGGATCTCTAGGGAACAGAGAAGAGCACAGTGGTGGGTTCTATAGGGAGAGTTGGAGGCAAATCTACAGAAGGTGTACAATAGGGAGTCAAGTCTAGCCAGTGAGGAGGAGGGTGCAGTGCAGTAAACTATGTCAGCATAGTCAAAGATAGGCATTATCATTTTGGATAGAAGATCCCATCATACAGGGGAGAGTCTCTCTGTTTCATACTAACATACTAACATACTATTTGCCAGCAGATTAGGCCTTATGGTCTATCAAGTCTGCTCGAACCTAGATCCTTAGTTGGGTGCCGAGACCCTCCCATCCCTTGTGCTCCAGAAACCCCTATCATCCATCCCCACCCCCCCGGGACAGGCCATCATCTGATACATCCACTTTCTGTGTCTGTCCCACCCTCTCTTAAAGCTCTCCACTGTGGATCTCTGAACCAGCTCACCAGGCAGAGCATTCCAAGGGTCCACCACCCTCTGTGTGAAAAACCTCCTCCTCTTTTCCCCCCTCACCCTTCCACCTTCCAACTTCAAACCATGCCCTCTGGTGATGCCTCCCTGCTTTAGTCTAAAGATCCCCTCCATGTTTACCCTATTTATTCCCTTGAGGTACTTGAAGACCTCAATCATGTCCCCCTGTCTCTCCTCTCCTCCAATGAAAACAGGCAGAGCTCCTCAAGTCTGTCCTCGTAAGTCAAATCCCCTAGCCCTCGTATCATCTTTGTTGCCCTCCTCTGTACCCTCTCCAGGAGCTGTATGTCCCTCTTCAAGTGTGGTCTCCAGTACTGTACACAGTACTCAAGGTGTGGTCTAACCAGTCCATTGTACAGTGGCAGAATCACTTCCTTGCTCCTAGAGGTGATCCCCCTTGCGATGCATCCCAACATCCTGTTTGCCTTGCTAGCTGCTCTCCTGCACTGTTTCAATAAAGGATACCAAGCTTTGGGCAAAGTCTTGAAGATATGTAGTCGATATGAGTTGAGAAGTTTAGTTGTGGGTCCAGCCAGACACCTAGATACTTATAGGAAGAGACTTCGCTAAGCAGAGTGCCGTCCCGAGAGGTGATGGGCAGGGAGAGCTTTGGCTATCTTTCTAGAGGTACTGAAAGTCACAGAGATGGTTTTAGATGTGTTTAATCTGAGTTTTTTAGCCTGGAACCAGCATTGAACCAAGTGGAAATCCTGTTGCAGGGCGGATTGTATCAAGGTCAAATCTGGGCTGGAGATGAATAGGATGGTATTATCCGTGTACATATAGATGAGGTATTTGGAGCAGATAGCGGGAGGTTATTTATAAAGATGGAGAATAATATGGGGCCAAGAATAGAGCACTGGGGGATGCCAGCTAGGATGGGGTGGGGATAGGAATCTGTGATCTTGACCGATTGGCACCTGTTAGTGAGGTATGAGATAAACCACTGTATGTCAGGAGGGGCAAGCCCAGCATCCTTGAGTGTGTTTAGGAGTAGTGGGAGGGATAGAGTTGAAGGCTTTTGTCAGGTCAATGAAGACTGCTGCTGTGAGGTGGCCTTTGTCAGCCACTGATTGGATGTAACTGGTGACATGGAGAAGGGAGAATATGGTGGAGTGGTGTTTTCGAAAACCAGACTGGTAGAGGGAGAGGAAATTATTGGAAGTGAGGAAATCGGTCAGTCAGGACTGAACTAGATGGTCCTGCAACTTGGATAAAGCGGGGAGGAGGGAGATAGGACAGTAGATTCTGGGTGTTGAGGGGTTACTGCCCTCATGTAGGGGCATGACACTGACTGATTTCCAGGCTTTGGGAACCATGCATGAGGAGAAAGACATGTTTAGTATGAAGGTGAGTGGCAGAGTAATGAGGTGGGATCCAAAAAAGCCCATGTTGCAATTTTGGTGAGAAAATTCCAACAAATGACTGAGTTACGAGCATGCATTACGCAGTTTCTACGCACGCTGGTAACATTGAAAATTTTAATATTTTCACTACAGATTTTCAACAGTGCCATTTTTTAACAACCCCTTAGAAACAGTACAACTGCCATTTTTCATACCTTGCTCAAAATGTGTTTTAGCGCCTCTGGCTCAGAATGGCATTTTCGCTATGCAAAATCAACTTTTGGGATAGATTAACAAAATGACAGTGCCACTGTTCATGAGGAGAGGATTCATAAAGCCCATGTTGAAAAACTGGTGACAAAATTCCAAAACATGACTGCTTACATGCGTGCGTTACGCACTTTCTACGCACGCTCATCACTTTGCCATTGTTCCAGATTTTCAACATTGCCATTTTTTCACACTACCCTATGAACAGAACAGCTGTCATTTTACACATCCTGTCCAGAATGCGATTTCGCACCTGTGGCACAGAATGGCATGGTCGCGATTGAGTAATGAAATGACAGTGCCAGTGTTCATAACGTAGGGTCCCAAAAAGACAATGTTGAAATTTTGGAGCAAAAGTAACAAAGAATGCCTGCGTTACATGGAATCGATGACATTTTCCTACGCATGTATGTAACTGCCAATCATTTATATTTTCACTCCAAAGTTTGAACATATCCATTTCTTCACAGCACCTCATGAATATTAGAGCTGTCAATTCTCACATCCTGTCCAAAATGTATTTCCACAGCTGTGGCACAGAATGGCATTTTGCCATGGATTAAAGGGAAGCTGTCATTTGCAGGGGCTCCGGCCCCTGCAAACTTTAACCTCCGGTTAAGCTTTTGGCAAAAAAGCGCCTTTTTTCATAAGGCACAAAGTAATTTAGTTGAATTTATAAAAATCCGCTACCCGGAAGTGTAGCGGAGGCTTGAGCGACTCCATTAAATGTAGCAGTGCGGCGCCGCACTTGTGCCGTCTCTATAAATGCATTGAAGCATCGTGCGGCGCCACACCATTACACTTAATGGAGCCGCTCAAGCCTCGCTACACTTCAGGTAGCGGGCTTTTACAAGAAATAAATTACTTTGCACCGATGAAAAAGGTGCTTTTCTGAGAAGTTTTAACGGAGGCTAAGTTGCAGGCGGGGATCTACAAATATCAGCTTCCCTTTAAGAAACGTACACCTATGGTATGAGAGTTATGAGGTGGGGGTGATAAGAAGACTATGTCAAAAATTTGGGGTCACAATGTGAAAAAAATGACAAACTTATGAGTATTTGTTGCAATTTTGTTACACACATATCTCAAAAAGTAAGGAAATTCATTGCAAAAAAAAACTGTTTTACAAAACCAGTTAGGGTTTCTATTATGCCTTTAAAAGGATGGAAATTCAATGTTAGGGTTAATACGTGTATCAGCACAACACAGGGTTTTATTTAAATCTAAAAATTGATTAGCGTTTTGCTCATAAAAGTTTTAAAACACCTGAAAATATATAGCACTTGCCTCACTGTGTTTAGCAAACCTAACACTTATAGAAAACCTATATAAATGCTTTCTGTACAGTTAGTATTGTCCCAAGGAAAAAACTGCTAATCAATTATTTAAAACCCTGCAACAACACCACCAATCTCTGCAAACATTAGAAACAAAACAGTTATTTGATATATCCCTAGTGTCCTTCCACCTAACTCGTATACCATTTAACAAAGAAACATAGAAGTTGACAGCAGATAAGGACTGCAAGGCCCATCCAGTCTGCCCATTTCTTTTTCTACCTTATGAATGTGCCATTGGCCTTTGTTCTGTCAATGGCCTATCTATTCAAACTCATCTGTATTGCTCCCTTATGCCTATCCCATGCCTGTTTGAAGCACTGCACTTCATTCATATCCACCACTTCCTGAGGTAGGCCGTTCCATGCATCCACCACCCTTTTGGTGAAAAAGAACTTCCTCACATTACCCCTTAATCGGCCTCCCTCTAATCTCATGCTGTGTCCTCTTGTCCTGCTATTTTTTCTTAGCTGTTAATCATGTGGTACAGAACAATATATTGGTATGGTGTACGAGTTAGGTGGCAGGACACCAAGGGATATATCAAATAACTGTTTTGTTTCTAATGTTTGCAGAGACTGGTAGTGTTGTTGTGTTGATACACGTATTAACCCTAACATTGAATTTTCACCCTTTTAAAGGTGTACTAGAAACCCATAACCGGTTTTGTAAAACAGTTTTTTTGCAATGAAAATATATATTTACATTTTAGTGGCACATTAATGCCACTATAGTTAGGATTCCACAGTCACTTCTATATTAAACCCACAATTTTGCACTTTAATAACTTTGCAACTGTTCAAACGATTTAATTGAAATTTTGCATGTGCCATCAGGGATCACATATCTCTGGATCTGGTAAGTTTCAGTCTGGTTGGATGGATGGGTGCAGAGGTACGGAATGTCTTTGTTACACTATTTCTCCGAAACCGCTTGGCGGTTTGGTCTGAAACTTTCAGGGTGTATGGGGTCTGGGTATTAGATGTGCCTTTTGAAGGTGTGGTGAAAAAATATTAATTCATTCAAAAGTTATTAAAAATCAAAGTTTCCCATTATTTCCTATGGAAAAAGTTATCTGGCAGCCTTGACACAACTTTTTTATGCTGCAAAAGCACTTTTTGCTTTCACAAATGGGAAAGTAGTGTTGCAAATCCACCATCTTGTTTTCACTTAAAAAAAATTGTATAATTAAAAAACACTATCCCTTGGTAAATACCAACACTTGTGTTTACCTAATTGGGGCCCGAGGAACATGATTCTGGGGTTGTTATTTTATTTTTCTGCAGAGTGCAGAAATATGTATATTTTAATCAGCTTATTTTAATACTGCAAATTGCAGCACTACTTTTAGATGTGCCACAAATTGCGACACAATTTCCTGCAGCTACCTATGAAGTCAGCCGCCAATTTGCAGCCATTTGCAAAAAGTAGCGCCGCAGTTTGCGGTACTACTTTTCAACAAATGTCTGTTTCTTTGTCACTTCACAGCAAAGAAGCAGTTTGCACCTGTGGGCTGAAATTTTCAGGGTATAAAAGGCTTGCCCCAAAGATGTGCTTTTTGATGGTCTGCTGTTGAAATTCACATCAGTTCCATAATTATAACATTCTGAAGTTTAATAATTTCCCATAGGATAGCATTGTAGTGGTTTGGTGCCTTTCTGCAGCTATATCTTGAAAATGCTTCCGAGATACAAATCTTCTGCGAAACGCAGCTTAGTGTACTAAGCAGCTATGCATGTTGCCAGGCTGTGTTTACAACTGTGGGGGAAATTGTTGTCAATGGGGCTACGCTGACTGTAATACTGCACCACTGGCAGCACAAGGGTTAACTGAAATGTCTCTACAGTTAGGGATAGATGAGAGTACAGTGCTCGCAGGGCCCTGTGCTCCCACATATGGATACTATTATTGAGTAATGAGGGTTAATTACAACGTCTCTACATTTTTTTTTCTATATGCAAGTTACATTTTTTTCCCCATTGTCTCCCCTTAGTTCCCGGGACCCCAGTAAACATGGTAGTGCATGTATGTGGAGACACATGCGCACTCCGGGCAGCAGCTCAGCCCCTTCCACCCCACCCCTGGAAATTGACGGCTCCCCCATAGCCCAAACTGCTATCTGTCCTCCGCTGGGTGGTAGCCAAGGGTCAGGGAAACCCCTCATCCCTCCCCAAGAGAGGAGAACCGCCTTATGGCAGCTCAATCCTGCACCTCACCCCCTCCCACTGACCCACGACAACCCGGGCTCATTCTCAAACCTGGGTCACCGACGTAGGCGAGGTGTGGCATCCAGCACCTTAACCCTCAGCACCACCTGGCCGGCTCAGTGTCTCTACACTTATGGATAGACAGGAGTGCAGGGCCCAGAGGGCTCTGTGCTCCCAGAACACAACAGGGAATGATGGGAGCGCAGGGCCCCACAAGTAAGGAAATTCATTGCAAAAAAACTTTGTTAATGCATCAGTTAGTGTTCATATTAAGTCGACAAAAGTATGGAAATGTGGAGTTAGGGTTCTCATCCCTAACACCCCACTCCACCCTCCACCACCCAACCCTACCACCCCACCCCATCTCCCCACCCTCCATATACCAACAGACGTTGGGGTGTGCCTTGGGGTCGTTGGCCCTAATGCTCACCCCATTCTCCTATATTGTACCATCTCAGCTTCCTTACACATGGAATGAGGTGAGTGTTAGGGCTGAAGACCCCAAGGCACACCCTGACACCCATTTGTGTGTGGCAGGTGGGTGGTGGGTTGGGGGTGAACACTAATTGATCGATTTAACAGAGTTTTTTGCAATTAATATATATATATATATATATATATATATATATATGCCTTTGATTATGTCCAGTCAAAGACTATGTTAGGCAATGAGACAAGAAACCTCTGGCATCATTCAGCCAGTTTCCAGGGTATTAAAAGTTTGCATAAATTTAAATCTATTTAGCTTTGTGTCTGCTCATCTTTTTTTTAAAAAAAGAACACAACTTCCTATAATGTGACAACAGCAAGAAGGTAAATGTTTCATGTAACCCAGCATTACAAAGCTTGGTTTTATCAATAGTGTTCTAGCTAATATGGGCTAAAACATTAACTTCTGCTTGCATTTCTTACTGTGACAACAGCTGGAACTTAAATAGTAGCTTTATGCCAACTGTTTTGATATTATCAGCACTTCAAAGCTTCTGTAGTTTTTAACATGCATTTTTAAAAAGAATCAAGCCCCTATATAAGGTGCATCAGCCTACATTGTGTAGCTGAGGGTATTCACAGGGCATTTCTGCAGCAACTGCCAAAGTTTTAGGCATAAAAACATAGGAGGCTAACTGCTATGGGTAAGCATACTGAGGGATTCCTGTGGTTTGAACAGCTAATTAGTGCCATTAGCACCACCCTCAGACGTGATCAAGTGAGAAAATAACCTGTTCTACATTATTATCTGGATCATAGTGAATGGGAGAGCTAGGTCTCAGCTACTGGAGCTGCCTTGCACCAAAGTTCACCCCTCCACTAATTTAAAGATATCTGGTTGAACCTACCGTCACTTACAAAAAAAAAAATACATCTACCCTCCCTAACCCTTATAGCACTCACTAGCATTCACCGCCACTTCCTATCTCGGGGACCCATGCAACATCACAGAGCACACAACATTCCCTCTTGTGGTTTAGGACGTGACGAGGCCCCTTAGTAGGAACACTGTGTAGTACATCTTTCCCCATCTATTATTCTATCTCTTATGGGGTAGCATGTCTCAAGACCATTCAAGAGATTTTTCCTTCCATGAACAAAGGTAGTGGAAAGCTCCCCCCACCATTTCCACCACTGATTTTACAATGAAATACTATACTACATAAAGGACAAAAGAAAAGGTGTCACCTCATAACATTTCTTCCAAAATGTGTAAATCATATCCGAGATGAATTTCTTTGCCTTCTCAAAATCCTCTGGCTCAATGCTTCCTGACCCATCGAGAACAATCGCAATCTCTGTTCCTTTATTGGTCAGGAATGAAAAAGCAATCAAAATAGTTAGCACCAACAATACAGTTCACACACACACACACACTGTAAACAAGCACAGAACAGTTACGTAAGAACTTACCGTAACAGTAGATCTTTGAGGGGATCTCAGTCATCAGGTAACACTGTAGGAACCTTCACTGTCGGTGAAGGAGAATTCACATGGAAAATTTTCAGCAGTACAACTGGGGCTGCTAGTGCCATCAGTGTCTGCCGACATCACTAACCCTATATAGGCATGGGCGGCCCTGCTCCCTCCTCAGTTCTTTCCCTCCAGAGAAAAAGGGAACAAGGCTCATGGCCTGGGGAACCGAGGAGAGATAGAGGGCCCCAGCTCTAAAGTACAACTAGGATACAGCAGATAGCCAGGTCCTGAACAGGATCCCCAAAAAGGGGAATGGTGGGAGGGAAGTCATACCTGATGACTGAGCTCCCCTCAAAGATCTACTGTTACGGTAAGTTCTTATGCAACTGTTCTATCTTCTTTGGGGATATCTCAGTCATCAGGTTACATCATAGAAACGAATACCAAGCAGCGACAGGATAAAACAGACAATCTAGGAGGTTGGATTTCCATAACCTTAACACAGCAGTCCTTAAAGTACAGCCCTGCCAAAGCCTGCATGGGCTCTAGAAGCAATGTCCAGACTGTAAT
Source organism: Neoceratodus forsteri (assembly GCA_016271365.2). NCBI lineage: Eukaryota > Metazoa > Chordata > Ceratodontiformes > Ceratodontidae > Neoceratodus > Neoceratodus forsteri. The sequence continues at coordinate 162,175,813 of JADMNL010000030.1, read as the reverse complement.
ACTTGGTGAAAGTGTGGACTGTACTCCAGGTGGCAGCAGGGCACATATCAGCAGCTGAGACCCCTTTGAAACAAGTCACAAAGGTAGCCATAGGTCTGGTGGAGTGTGCTTTGACAGCACCAGGCAACTCTTTGCCGTACTTATTGTAACAGAACACAATGCAATTTGCCAACCACTTGGATAAACATTGCTTATTAACCGAAGCACCCACCCCTCTTTACCTGTGGCGAAAGAAACAAACAGCTGCTTAGACTTTCTGGACTCTTTAGTTAAAAGCAGATAATACTTAAAAGTTCTCCACACAGCTAGAGCATGGAGCAGTGCATCCCCTGGACTGGCACGCTCAGAAAAGTAAACAGGAAGGTGGATAGATTGATTAAGTGTGAACTCAGAAACCACCTTAGGAAGAGACTTAGGATTTGTGCACAAGGACACCCTGTCTTTGTGAAAAATCAGATAAGACTCCTCACACCAGAGGGCCTAAAGTGCTGAAATTTTTCAAGCAGAAGTAACTGCAACTAAAAATAGCACTTTCCAAGAGAGAAAGCGCAAATGGCAAGTCGCGATTGGTTCAAAAGGAGACAGAGTCAACTTTTCCAAAATAAAATTTAAGTCACAAGCCGGGACCGGGGAACGAATTGGGGGTTTCAGATACAGGATGCCCCTAAGGAAGGTATGGGAAACATCCAGCTGAGTGATCGTGTGGACACCCACGGGCTCATGAAAGGCAGAAATAGCTGAAAGTTGGACTTTGAGGGAGGAATTCTGGAGGCCTGAGTCAGACAAAGAAATCAGGTAGTCCAGGACAGGATTCACAGGACAGGTGAACAAGCCTAGGGAATGTCTGGCAACCCAGATGGCAAATCGCTTCCACTTCATGGCATTGGTGGCACGGGTGGAAGGCTTGTGGGTGGCCACTAGGACATCAACCACCCTTTTAGAGATTCCAAACCTGGTGATGACTACGTCCTCAGGAGACATGCAGGCAGATGGAGGGACCTTAGGTTGAGAAGGACCAGAGTCCCCCGATCCTGGGTCAGCAGATTCCTGCAAAGGGGCAGAGGGACCGGAGGTTCCTCTGCCAGCTGCTGAAGCACAGGGAACCATATCTGGCGAGGCCAACATGGGGCTACCAGAATCATGTTGGCCCTCACCATTTGCAGCTGAATCAGCACTGTCTGTATTAGTGGAAATGGAGGGAATGCATACAGAAATCTCCCTCTCAAGGACAGGGACAACACTTCTCACCAGAAAACTCCAGGCCCTGGATCTAGCGAGCAAAAATTGGGCAGCTTTGTGTTGAGTTGTGACGCAAAAAGGTCCAACTCTGGATGACCCCATCTGTCAAACAGATCTTCTGCTATGGAGGAGAGAAGCTTCCATTCATGCATGCTGGACTGAGTCCTGTTGAGACTGTCCACCAGGGTGTTTAGGACACCTGGCACAAGGACCACAGAGAGTGTCAGACTGTGTTCCAGAGCCCAGTACCACACTTGCATGGCCTCCTTGCAAAGAGGATATGAGTAAGTCCCGCCCTGATTGTTGATGTAATAAACTAGACTCAGATTGTCTGACTGCACCAGCAACTGGCCTGGAGCAAGGTGCTCCTGAAACGCCTGCATGGCATAGAACACTACTCTCATCTCCAGGACACTAATGTGCAGGGCAGCTTCCCACTGGGACCAGGAGCCCTGGGTTGGAAAAGGACCCAGGTAAGCCCCCCAGCCTAACCCCGAAGCATCCATGGTTAGTATCAGATCTGGGGAAGTGATCTGAAAGGGGACCCCTTGAAGAAGATTCAAGGGGTCCATCACTGTAGCACCTTGAGAACTGGGGAGAAGACCAAGACTTGCTGGTCCAACTCGTCCGTGTGCTGGTCCCACTGCACTCTGAGGGTTCACTGATGGGTGCGCATGTGAAGTCTGGCCAGAGGCACGGTGGGAATGGCCACTGCCATTAAGCCCAAAAGCCTCAGGTACAATCTGACAGGAATGTACCAGCTCTGAGTGACTTCCTGAACCTGAACTATAAGGCATTCCACCCTGTTTTGGGATAAGAAGGCCTTCCCCTGAGCGGAGTCCAGGACTGCCCCTATGTATTGCAGTCTTTGGGATGGTACCAGAACAGACCTGGGCAGGATGACCGTTATTCCCAGAGAATGGAAGAGCTGGACAGTATGCTCCAGAGTCAGAAGAAGCTACTCTCTGGATGGGGCCTTGAGAAGTCAGTCGTCCAGGCAGGAGAAGATATAAAGTCCTTCCCTTCTGAGGGCTGCAGCGACCTCTGTGACCTCTGCCAAGCACTTGGTAAAGACATGCGATGCTGAAGATAAGCCAAAGGGCAGCACTTTGAACTGGTAATGCTTGCCCTAAAAGGCAAAATGAAGAAATCTCCTGTGAGGAGGAAAGAACAAAATGTGCAGGTAAGCATCCTGCATATACAGTGAGCACAGCCAGTCCCCGGCCTTGAGAAGGAGCAATAGGCCTGGCGAAGTTACCATCTAGAACTTGTTGTACTGGAAAAGAGATTGAGGTCTTTCAAATCTAAAATGGGTCTCAGATCTCCAGTCTTTTTGGGGACCAGGAAAAGCCTGCAATAAAACCCCTGGTTTCTGTAGTCTTGGTACCAGTTATATTGCCTGCTTGCACAGAAGAGACTGTACTTCCTCCCAGAGAACAGATAGATGGTCCGGGGAATAGTTTGAGGGTGGTGGAAGGGTATCTGGAGGCTATTGAATAAGCTCCAGGGTGTGACCACACTCCACGATCTGCAAGATCCAAACATCTAAAGTTATGGTTCTCCATTGATTCAGATGAAGGGAGAACTGATCTCTGACCATCACCTCCTGGGACTGACCCGGGGGGGAGATCTGTCAAGGAGTCAAGTTGAGGTGGGGCTAGCTGTGGAAGTTGGTCCTTCAGTTCAGGCTGGGCTCTGTGCTTCCCTGGGTGCGGGGACCCGAACCTGGCCTATTGGTCTGTCTATGAAAAGTAGTGCCCTCTGCCATGGGGCTCAGTGTGGTAGAGGGAATGAATCAACATAAGGGCTGTGGCAGAGACCTGCAGATCATTTATGAGGTCCTGGACGTCCAGGCCAAAAAGCTTGGCGCCATTAAAAGAGGCATTCAACACTTTGTTTTGCATGTCAGCTGTGAATCTAGAGACCCTGAGCCATGAAGGCATATGCCAGTGGCAGCTGCTGGGGAAACAGTGTCAACCATATCATAGAGGATAATGAGGAGGTGTCTGCCAACATCCTCAGCTGTTTGGAAACACTAAAGCAGCTCCTGCTTCTAGGTGCCATCTGAAATGGCCTGTGCCCGCAGCTTTGCCTTTCCTCCTGTTGGTATTCTGAGATTTGACTACGTGTGACAGGTAGTTGGCAATCCTCAAGTCTAAGGTAGAGGAAGCATAATCCATTTTTCCCCAGAGGTAAATTCTGTAGTACTCCTTGTCCGGGGGAAGGGAGCTAAGGTGCTAGGGTGCCTTAAACCTGTCATGTGCTGTCTTAATGAGTCAGTTTCAGTTTGGGCAGCAAAATAAGGGAGGCCCTGAGGGGCATTATAAGGTTTGTCTGTCCTGCGGGGTATGGCTGGTACCATGTCTGGCCTCTGTCAGGCTGCCATGGTAGTATTTTTCAGGGTAGGAAACGTAGGAGGAATAATTTTAGGGGGAGATTCAGAAATCTCAGAGTAATCCTCCAGATCCTTTCTGGTGGCATCCTGCTCCTCTGTCTGAAAACCCAAAGTGGAAGACTGCTGCTTCATGATAGTAAAGAAGGTGTCATCCTCAGGAAATTATCTCGGAGTATGTTTGACTGAGTCTTCACTGACTGAAGAGGCAGTGGACTTATCAGAGGTAAGGAACTGATCCTCTTTCTCTTCATCCTCCACATCATCTGGAAGGATGAGGTCATGGTGGTTCTCCTCCTCAACACTGACCTCTTCTTCAGGATCTGCCATCATATGTGACATCGAAGGCCCCTGGGAAGGCTTCCTGGACTGACGAACAGGCGTCGATGATGAAGCCGCCATCTAAGGTGCTGGCGACAAAGGCCTACTGAATGCCCCCAACTGCTGAACCAGCAAATTGGTAAAATGGACAAGAACTTCGTTCAAGTCCATAATAGTCGATGGAGGAGTAGTCCATGACACAGAAGCTGACGATCAGACCTATAGACCCAATGAGCTTGTAGCCCACGGAGAGGAAGGGGTAGGTCTCAACAGGTAGTCAACAATGGGCCCATCATTGATGGAAAAGGGGCCGATGACCCGGAGGTCAACAGCCGAGCACCCTGTGAGTCGGGCAGAGAAGCTGTCAGTATGGGCCTGGTTGGAACCGAGACTTGGACAGCTGGTCTCTGTCTTGGTAGCCGCCACCAACAAAGAGCCCCTTAAAGAAGGAGAGGCCAATAGGGAATGGGATGGCTGCAGGGAGGAGCAGTTACGGTCCCAGTCTTTCTTGTGATTCCCCCCCCCGAGGACTTGTCTTGGACCTTGGAGGCCTGAGAGCTCATAGAGATGGAGGGCGACTGGGTGGTTGGGGCCTTGGAGGACCCCAGCTCTGAGCTTGCTACCTGTTGTTCCATGAAGAATTTTAGAGCCTTTCTGCGTCACCTGAGGGTAGTTGGGTTAAACTTCTGGCAAAGCTCACAGACACAAACCGAGTGCTTGTCGTTAGAGGCAGTCTTCCTACCGCAGCGGCAGCAACGGAAAAGAGAAGGATTAACTCTCGACATAAAAGAGGAAATATTTGAAAATATGGCACAAGGTGGCCGTAGGCTGAAAGAGGCGTGAACACTGCGACGGAGCTTCCTCAGAGACTGTGCTTGCAAGTCAACGGCAGGAAAGAACTGAGGAGGAAACGAGACCACCTACATCTATATAGGGTTGGTGACATCGGCGGACATTGACAGCGTGGGCGGCCCCAGTTGTGCTGCTAAAAGTCTTCCATTTGGATTCCCCTTCTCTGACGGAGAAGGTTCCAATGGTGTTATCTGATGACTAAGATGCCACCAAAGAAGAAGCTCTGTCAATGCCAAATGTTCTGCTGGCTTTTGGCAGACAGGAATCTTGCTTTCAGAGCAAGGAGCAGCTGACTACAAAGCTAGAACTTTTCTTACTAATTGAACACTTCTATCTCAGCAGGAGTCAGTGCCTGTTGGGATTAAGAAAACGGATACTTTATTAGAAGTGGAGAGTCTCATTTAGGGGGGAAAAAAGTCATTGTGTTTTTCTATGTTGGGGAAAGGGAGCTTGCTAAGTCAGGAGGGGAGAAGTTAATTGGGGGTGTGGCTTAGGAGTAGAAAACCAGGTGTCTCCAATTACAGTTCCCTACTGCTAGCTTTTGGCAGACAGGAATCTTGCTTTCAGAGCAAGGAGCAGCTGACTACAGAGATAGAACTTTCCTTACTAATTGCCCTCCTTCCCTCCCACCCTTACCCAGTTCTACTTTTATAGGCACTGGATTTGACTGACAACAGGAACTTCCTGTTTGGCAGTAGTAAGGGAAGGATCACTGAGACACATAGGTTTTGTCATCCTTGAAGGAAAAGAGTAGCTCTTCTTCACCCCCTAGGTGCTGGAGGTCTGACTCTGAGCAAGGAAGAAGGAGACTACCAAAGAATACAGGAAGTTCCTGTATCAGAAGAGGAAGCGCAAGAGCTGTTAGGGCACATAGGCAGTAGGAGGAAAAATAAATGGGAGGAGAGAGTAAGCATACAAAGCAACAGGAGAGGGGTCACAAAATAAGACATGATGATAGTGGTGCAGTGCAATGGCTGTGGGGCGACAGTCTTCCGGGAGACATTCTGGAGGCTGTGATGCTGCCCTGTTTGTAGGCACCTCTCTGGTCTGAGGGAGGAGGTTGCCTATCTCCAGGCTGACCTGACTCAGACTCGTGAAACCTCCTCCCTCATCCAGGGACCACCAAGGCCACCACCGCTACCTCAGATGTTGTCAAGAAAGAGGAGCGGTTGTACCAAGGTGGGCTCAGGGAGGGAGAGGGTGGTGGAACAGAGGCGTATCCCTCCAGTTGTACCTCTCCACAATTCATATGCTGTTCTGGCGGAGAGTGGTACCTCTATGGAGGCACCTGCAGTGGAGACTAAGGAGGATACTGGGAACCTCCACAAAGGAGACCCACAGGAGGGTGGCATGGGACCCCGCAGGGGAAGAAAACAACTCCTGGTGGGGGACTCAATCGTTAGGGGGACAGAACTGGGGGAGGAAGGGGAGAGGGAGGTAATATTAAAAATAATAATAATAAACTTTATTTAATAGAGCGCCTTTCAAATATCAAGGCGCTTCACAAATGCATAAAATTCAGAAAATTCAATAAATATCAATAAAATCACAGGAATTCAGGGAAGGCTTTTCCCCACAAGAAAGTCTTCAGTGCCTGCTTAAAGCTCTCCACTGTCCTGCACTCCCATAGCTGTCAAGGCAGAGAATTCCAGAGGGTAGGGGCAATAAACCCAAAAGCACGGGCCCCAGATGAATTTAAACTGACCTTTGGAATCTCCAGGAACCCCTCATTAGCCAAGTGGAGCTGTCGCACAGGGGTGTAAGGAACCAGGAGCTCTTTCAAGTAGTCAGGACCAAGTCCGTGTAGGGCTTTGTAGGTTAATAAACCTACCTTAAAGGTGATCCGCCACTGAACCGGTAGCCAGTGCAGATCGCGCAGCACAGGGGTAATGTGAGATCTCCAAGACACCCCGGTCAATAAATGTGCAGCAACGTTCTGCACTAGCTGCAAGCAGTGGATATCAACCCCCAGGAAGCCCTAAGTAAAGGGAGTTACAGTAGTCAAGGCACGAGGTCACAAAGGTGTGGACCAAATCTGGCAGGTCACTGGACGGAATGAGATGCTTGATCCTAGCAATGTTCCCAAGATGGTAAAAGGCTAGCTTGATGATTGCCGACACCTGATGACGAAGGGTCAGCCCATCGTCAAATATCACTCCCAGGTCATGCACCCATTCAGAGGTAAGGATCTGAGTGCCCCCAAGACTAAACCAGAGGGCAGATCAGTCCTCAACCCCTCTGTCCTGTGACCCAGGTCCACCACCAAAACCTCAGTATTTCCTGCGTTCAACTTTAACCCGCTAGAACTCATCCAATCCTGGATTTCAACGAGGCAGCAGTTGAATACCGAGATAGCACTAACCTGGTCAGGGGCGAAAGACAGATAGAGCTGGGTATCATCAGCATAGCAGTGAAACCCCAGCCCATACCGTCTTACAATGTCTCCGAGGGGCAGCATGTACACTGCAAATAACATGGGAGACAGCACCAAGCCCTGGGGCACCTCACAAAGCAGAGAGAAAGACTGGAAAGAAAATATTCCTGAGACAACTCTCTGAATTCTACTGGCAAGCAAAGATGAAAACCATCTGAGCACTGTCCCAGACAGCCCACAGATGGACCTCAAGTGCTCAAGCAGGACCCCATGATCCACAGTGTAAGGTGATTGCCTGGCGCCACAGCTTGGAGGGACAGGTAGCAAATCCTCAGGATCGCGGGAGTAGCTGCATGAGGGAGGGAGCTGGATGTCATTGTCCTCCTAGGGACAAATGACCTGGCTGGGAATGGAATCAGAGCAGTGCAATAGGAGTCTGTAGAGTTGAGGAGGGGCCTTAGACAAGTAGCACGTACGATAACCTTCTCGGAGGTGCTGTCTGTCTATGGCAAGGGTGATACCAGGGTACTCTGCACCATGGGATTCAATGAATGGTTGAAAATCTGGTGTGGAGCTCAGGGTTTTGGCTTCATTGGGGACTGGGGGTACACCTGGAGGGATACAGGCCTATACTGGCGTGATGGTCTGCATCTGTCCAGGAGGGGAACCAGGATCCTGGGTGATAGGTTTAAATGCTTCATTGGCAAGCATTTAAACTAGCCAAGGGGGGGAGGCACTGAAAAGGAGCAGGGAAATCCCAGTCTCCCCCCACAAAACACAGTAGTTAGTGAGGTAAACACCAAGGTAGAGAAGTCAGTAGGGAGCAGGACAGGGGTAAATGCAGAAAATGGCAAAGGCAGTAAGGACAGGGATGGGGCTAAAGGAAAAAAATACCACAGTAATATGTTACTTCTAAGGGAATCTTACTGTATTCTGACTTATGCAGTATGGTCTCACCATAGGACTGCTCCGAAGCCAAAATGGTTAATAGAACTTATGCAAATGATGGAATGCTAGGCTTGAGCTTGGTTTTCAATTTAGTGTCCCTGGTAAACAACTCTAAACCATCAGATTCTTACGAAGCATACACTATGCAGTTTCCAACTAGTACAACAATAATAGCAACCCTCCCTAATAAACACTAAACTATAAATAAGGAATTCTCTCTTTCTTGGAAAAACTTCCAAAGTGGCATCACTAAAACCCAAGTCACAGATGCCCAAAACAAGAACATTATATACTCCCAGGTTTGCAACATCTCTACCACAGCTGTAGTGCAGTGACCATATGTTTCTAGTAGGGGAGGAAGGGAAGGAGCTCAGAATACACTAAGATTCCCTTAGAAGAATCAAGATTACTATGCTGAGTAATTTTTTCTTCAAACCCCAGGAAATCTTACTGTATTCTGACCTATGCAGATTACCCAAGCGGTGCCTTTGGAGGTGGGCCTATAACCTATTTAGGAAACAGGCTTTGCAGGACTGCTATGCCAAACCTGGCATCTCCTCTGGCCTGGACGTCCAAACAATAATGTTTGGTGAACGTGTAGACCGTTTTCCAAGTGGCAGCTTTACAAATGTCCACTAGGGGATATCTCTAGCAGCTGCTAGAGAAGCTTCAGTACCCCTGGTTGAATGGACCCTGAGGCCTGCAGGTGGCGGCTTACCCATCTTGCTGTAGCAAAACTGAATACCGACTACAATCCATCATGTAATGGTTTGTTTTGTGGCAGGTTTTCCTTTCCCCACCTCTCCATAAGTGAGGAAAAACTGGGTTTGATCCTGTCTGTGACATTTTGTGTGGTCATGGTAGTAGTTGACTGCCCTTTTCGTATCCAGGCTATGCAGCCTACGCTCAGCTGAGGTGGAATGGTCTGTGAAGAAGACTGGCAAAGTAATAGACTGGTTGAGGTGGAACTCTAATACCACCTTGGGCAAACATTTTCTGTTAGTTCTCAGAACTATTTTGTCTCTATGGACAGCAATGAATCCAGGCTTTGTGGACAGTGCCTGAAGCTCACTAATCCTTCTAGCAGAGGTAATGGCTACCAGGAATACTGTTTTCCAAGTCACATATTTGAGATCTGCATAAGACATGGGCTCAAAAGGGGTCTGCATAAGCTGGGCAATACAAATGTTCAGATCCCACAGAGGAGTAGGCTCCCTGTGTGGTGGGTGCAAATGCAGTAATCCCTTAAACTTCTTGAATACTGGCTTTGAAGCCAAAGAAAATGCCTTACCTGCTGATAAGTAAGCTGAAACAGCCACCAAATGCACTCTCAAAGTGGAAATACTTAAACCCGTGGAATGCAAATAGGCCATATAGTCCAGAACTATAGAGAGACTGGCTTGGGCATGGTCTACCCCCCTGCCCGGACACCAAATAGAAAATCTCTTCCATTTGTTAGAAGGCTTCCCGGATACTCTCAGTATATCCATCACCCCTTCTGAGAGATGCAGCTCTGCATACTCTAAGTCCTCAACAGCCATGTTTGAATCTGAGAGATTGCAGATTGGAATACATGATCCTGCCCTGTGAGGATCACAGCGGGTTGTACCTCCTGGGAAGATTGGCTTGGCTACTGACAATGATAGGATCATGGAGTACCAAGGCTGTCTGGCCTAGTCTGGAGCAATGAGGATCATTGAAGCTGGCTAAACCCTGAGTTTGTTCAACACTTTCCTTTTTTTGGCAGGACCCCGTCTTCTTTCAGCCCTGGTCATGGCCCCCGGAGACCTCCGCCACCGCCTATTGTTGCCAGGGTCCCTCGGTCACCCCCGGCTTACCCCCGGAGGGCGGGCCTGCGGCCACCATTCCTGGTAGCCACGGGCTAGTGTTTAGTTGGGGACCTGCTACCACGGTGGCGAATTGAGGTCCTCCGGGGAGGGCTTCATTCCTACGGTGGTCCTTGCCCGCCTCCTCTTTTTCCACCATTTTTCGTTGGGGAGGCGGGGATGTGCAATGACGCCAGCGTCCGCCCCACCTCCCGGAACTGCAAGCGTCAGCAGCTTGCCTCCCCGGCCTCCGCCGAGTCCCGTCGCGCCGATTGCTGCCCTCACCTCCCTCGGAGAAGGAGAGCAGTCCGTGGGACGCTCTATCCTTCTCCCCCCAGCCGGCCCTCCGACGATCTGGATCCGTTCCCGAACCCGGGTCACCGGTGTCACAAGCGGAAATCCCACCGCTGCAACGACGGGCTGGCTTGTTCAACACTTTCAGTAACAGAGGAAAAGGAGGGAAAGCATATAAGAACCTCTCCATCCAGTCCAGCAGAAGTGCATCCAGAGGGATTGTGCCCTTGATGGGAGGCCTGCAGCAATACTGTGAGAGCTAGTGGTTGTCTGGGGCTGTGAACAGATCCACCTCTGGGGTGCCCCATCTCCTGAAAATGGTCCCCAAGACCTGTTTGTACAGTGACCACTCATGGTGGTTCTGATTTATTCTGCTGAGGGCATCCGCCAAGACATTGCTCTTTCTTGGGAGGTGGACAGCTGAGAGGAAAACATTCAGGGAGTATGCAAGATCCCAAATTTTCATTGCCTCTGTGCAGAGAGGAGTTGACCTTGGCCCCCTTGTTTGTTTATGTAGTACATAGTGGTTGTGTTGTCTGTTCTGACCTGAACCACCTTTCCTCTTATCTGATTGACAAATGACTGAAGAGCCAGAAGAACTGCTCTGAGTTCTAATAGGTTGATATGCAGGAGCGATTCCTGTTTTTCCCATGTGCCATGTGTAGTGCGATCCCCCAGATCTGCTGCCCACCCTAGGAGGGATGCATCTGTCGTGAGTACCAGAGAAGGAACCTGCTGCAGAAAAGGCACTCTTAGCCTGAGATTGCCCCTTTCCTGCCACCACTGTAGGGCTTGGAGAAAAGTGACTGTGACTGGAACTAGCTTTAAGAGACAATCCCTTCTCTGGAGCCAATTATCTCTTAAATGAAACTGAATGTTTCTCATCTGGAACCTGGCCCCTGACACAGTTGCTGTGGAAGCTGTCATATAGCCTAGCAATTGCAGGAAGTGCCTTGCTGGCATGGAGATGTGAAGTTTGAAGGAACTGGCCACTTGGATAAGGTTGTCCACCCTGTCCTGAGGTAGGAAAGCCATCCTTTTTTTTGTATCTAGTTTTGCCCTTATGAATCTGAGCAGCTGAACTGGTTCCAGAACAGACTTTTTGTGGTTCACCAAGAACCCCAGGGAGTAGAGAGTGTCCTGTGTTATTGACAGAGCCTTTCTTACTTACTGGTGTGACTGGTCTACTATCAGCCAGTCATCCAGGTAGGGGAAGACTGACAACCCTTGTCACCTTAGATGTGTCACTACCACAGCCAGACATTTTGTGAACACCCCTGGAGCAGATGTCAGTCCGAAAGGCATGGCCCTGAATTGGTGATGGCCTGATGGCAACCTGAACCAGAGGTACTTTCTGTGCGACCTTCTGATTGGGATATGAAAGTAGGCGTCCTTCAGATCCAGGGATGCTAGTCAGTCTCTCTGTGTTAGGGTGGGTAGTATGCTAGCCAGAGTAACCATCTTGAATTTTAGTTTTGATAGACGCTTGTTCAAGTATCTGAGATCCAGAATAGGTCGTCTTTCCCCTGTTTTCTTTATTGTGAGGAAGTACCTTGAATATAGGCCCTTTCATTTCTGGTTGGAACGGACTGGTTCTACTGACCTTTGCAATAGAAGGCTTGAAACTTTTTCTTCCAGCAGGGCTGTTTCTGATGGGGAAGAGGGTTTGAAGGCTCTTGACTTCAGCTTCGGCATTGCCTTGAAGCGGAGAACAAGTCTCTGGCCCACTACCTCAGGACCCACTTGCCTGTGGTGATATTTTCCCACTCTTGGCAGCAGTGGGCCAGTCTGTCCCCAACTGGAATTAGGGAGGCAACCCGAACAGTCCCCTCAGGCTGGCTGTCTGGCCTGTGCTGCTGGCTGGACACTAGGGCCAGTGTGGTCACTGCCCCTTCTGCCCCTGCCTCTGAAATATCCCCTTGGCTGATACCAGGGAAAAGCCTGAGGTTGGAAAAAAGGCCTGTAAGCAGGTCTGCCTCTACCACCCCTTGCATGATGCTTTTGGGGGTTAGAAGCTTTTTCCTTAGCTGCTGCACTCATGTATGCAGCCATGTATTCATCCATTTTCTTCATGTATGTCTCTGTTTGCTCCCCAAACAGACACCCAGGGTCACATGGAAAATCAGTGGCTTTAGTCTGGGTATCTTGCGTCAGACTGGTGGTTCTAGCCAGGCAAACCTCTTAAGCGACACAGCAGATGCCATCTGCCTGGATGCAGTGTCATTGGAGTCCACTGCCATCCTGAACTGCGTCTTAGCAGCTTCAATGCCCCTTTCTGCAGCCTCCTCCAGGTCAGCAGCCATAGGAGAGGGGGCTGCCTTAGCAATGTGCAGCACTGTGAACCACATGTTCATTTGGTACCTGGCTATGTAGGACATATAAGATGCCTGCCTAATAGCCAGTGAAGATCCCAAATATACTTTTTTAGCTATAAAAGCCACCCTCCTAGAATCCTTGTCTGGGGGGTGGGAGGCCAGAGGGATGCCAGCTTTGTCACAAGCTGCAGCCTGCATGACACCTTCATGGCTGGGATGCCCAAAGAGAAACTCAGCCCCAGTCAGCCATGCAATACTTCTTGTCCACCTTCCTGTCTGTGGGTGGATCAGAAGTGAGAGTCTGAAGCACTCTCATAGTCTGTTTTCTTAAAGACATTTGGAGAGGGAGGAGCAACCTTTTTGATGATGTTACGTCCATCATCTCCTTATAATCCTCTTCCTCCTCATCCTCTACAGATTCCTGGGATGGGAGGTCGAGGGACTGAGCCACTTGCTTCATGAAAGCAAAATATGAGGTAAAATCCTCTGTTCCCTTGTCAGGGGAATCTGGTCTGTGAGGATCAGGGGAAATGTCTGGATCAATAGGATCCCCATAATACTAATCATCATCATCATCAGGCTCGTTTCCAAAGTCATAGTCCCCAAAAGGCTCCCCACTATGGTCTATTAAACTGGGCTTTGCATTTAAACCGGGAGTCTGAGGAAACAGTTGCTTGCCAACTGTAACCGGGGACTGAAGAGACTGAATTATTCTGATCGCATCAGCGATCTCTTCGACAGAAGGAACCGTGATTTGTTTCAGTTGTGGTGCCTGGTGCTTTTCCTTCTTTTTCGTAACTGCGATGGCCAGTTCGGCAGCCTTATCTGCGGTATATTTCTTGGAAGAAGAGCTATCGCGCCTTTCAGAGTGCAGCCCCTCCAGTTCATCCGGTTGCTCCGTGGCTGGGTTAGCAGCCTTTTCAGCCATTCTTTCCGTCAGCCTTTTTAAACATTTTTCTATGGTAGACTGAGGAAAGTTAGCACAAATCTCACAATCTGTCTGCAATTGGTCAGGCCCTAGACAGAATAAACAAATTAAGTGTGGATCTGTTTTTGCAAAAAGTTCCCCACACTCAGTACAGAGCTGGAAACCTGTGGGTCCTGTTCTCTTTTTGGGTTTCTGTGACATAACCCAGATCACCACACTAGAAGTATATATTTTTTTTTTTTTTTTTTGGTTATGTGAACCAGCCGCAAAAAAAAAAAAAAGGTTACTCACCTGTAACAGTAGTTCTAGGAGTGGTATATGTTGTTCATCCACACTTCTTGGCAGTGTCCCTTTCCCTTTAAATCAGCCGGAAGTCTTCAAGCTGGCTCCTCCCACCCACCTGGGTGGTATAACCCTCAGCTTGGCCCTATGATGCCAGATCTTGGCCCTCTGGAAGCCAGGTGTGTGCATCACAGCCGGGGAGGTCCGGTGGGTCCATGTGGATCAACAACATATACCACTCCTAGAACTACTGTTACAGGTGAGTAACCTGTTTTTCTAGGGACGTGGATATGTTGTTCATCCACACTTCTTGACAGACTCCTAGCAGTTCTCTGGGAGGAGGGAGGCAAGGCACACACCCCCTCAATACTTACTTGGGGAACAGAGATTGGAGAACTGAGGCCCCAAAACCAGCATCCCTGCATGACTCAAGGTCAGTGTGGTAATGGGTGATGAAGGTGTTTGCTGACTTCCAGGTAGCACCCCGACAGATTTCCTGTATGGGGATGTCCTCAGAAGCAGCCGCCAATGCAGCAGTATGGTGGGTGGAATGAGCTCTTATCTCTCTGGGAGGCTCCTTGCCCGCCAACTCGTCCGCTTTGCTACAGATCTACCAGAAGTGTCTTCAGCACAGGTGACAAATAGCTGGCAAATGTCTCCCCGAATTTCCACCATCCTCTCCCTATAATAGGAGAGAGCTCATCTCAGGTCCAAAGTATGGAGCCTGTACTCAGCCTCCGAAGTGTAATTGGGGTAGTACACTGGCAGAGTCAACATCTGGTTAAGGTGAAACTCTGACACCACCTTTGGAAGGAATTTCGGGTGGGGGCACAGGACAACCTTGTCCCTGTGGAAGACCAGATAAGGGGAGTCCACTGAGAGCATCTGGAGCTCCCCTGTCCTTCTGGCAGATGTGACAGCCACCAGGAAGGCCGTCTTCCATGAGAAGTGTGTCAGCTCACACTTATGCATTGGTTTGAAAGACTTGTCCATGAGCTGTGCCAAGACCAGCAGTAGATCCCACGGAGGTGGAGGTTCACAATCCAGAGGGGATATGTGATCCAGGCCTTTGAAAAAGCACCCAACCACTGTCTCCTGTGCCAACGTCCACTGACCGGCCCATGGCCAGTAAGCAGAGATGGCTGCCAGGTGCACCCTAAGGGTCGATGGCCGAAGACCCCCTTTGGAGAGCGACCAAAGGTAGTCTAGAATGTTAGACACTGGGCAGGACAGAGGGTCCAGGACCTTGCCCCGACACCAAATGGAAAACCTTTTCCACTTGAAGGCATAACACTTCCTGGTAGACTCCTTCTTGGATGCTTCCACTACCGTGAGTACATCCTCGGAGAGACCCAAAGCCTGGAACTCTTAGCCACTCAGGTACCGGGCTGTCAGGTGCAGGGATTGAAGGTCTGGGTGGAGAATCTTCCCCTGATTGACTGATATCAGGTCCAGGCATGCTGGAAGCCACCTCGGGGGCCTGTTGCTGAGGCTGAGGAGATCTGGATACCAAAACTGGCATGGCCAATCTGGGTCTACCAGGATCACCTGCGCCTTGTCCCTCCTCACCTTGAGGAGCACCCTGTGGATCAAGGGAAATGGAGGGAAGGTGTAGAAGAGGCCTAGGGTCCACAGCCTCGAGAAGGCATCCCCCTGCAGCGAGCCCTGCTGAGGGGGGTGGGCATGACCTCAGCTTGGTGTTTTCCCTGGAGGCAAACAGGTCCACCATCGGTTTGCCCCAGTGGGAGAACAGGCTGTGAGCTACCTCTGGATGGAGAGACCACTCGTGGGATGTCTTGCTTATGCGGCTGAGAGCATCTGCCAGTTGGTTCAAGGCTGCTGCCACATGGGTGGCTAGGAGATCCACCTCCAGTTGGCTCACGAGTGTCCAGATGCGGAGCGCTTCCCTGCACAGCAGCCGGGAGTGTGTGCTGCCCTGCTTGTTGAGGTAGTACATGGTAGTGGTTGTCCGTCTGGACTTGAACCACTTTACCCGGAAGCTGAAGAGCGAACGCTGACAGTGCCAGTCTGACTGCTCTGAGCTCCAACAGGTTGATGTGGTAACAGGACTCCTCGGGGGTCCAGAACCCGTGGGCCCTGTTGTCCCCCATGTGGGCTCCCCAGTCCATGAGAGAGATATCGGTTGTGAGGACAACCATCCGCTCGGGGCAAACAAACAGGATCCCTTCCTACAACCAGTCTAGGATGGTTCACCACTGGACAGCGTCCCACATCTTCTGGGTCACAGTGATCAGCTGGTCGAAATGATCTAGGCGTTGAGTCCACTGGGCGGCCAGCTCCCATTGAAGGGGGTACATATGCCACCAGGCTGAATGGACCACGGAGGTGCAGGCTGCCGTGTAACCCAGAAGGTGCAGAAAGTGCTGGGTGGGACGCAACTGCCCAACCAGAAATGATTGGGCAAAGGAGGAGAGAACCTCTGCCCTGTCTGCCGGGAGCTGGGTTCTGGCTCAGCAAGAGTTGAGCTCTGCCCCGATGAAACACATCACCTGAGAAAGCACAAGTTCTGACTTGGCCTTGTTGATCAGGGGGCTGAGTTGGGAGCAGGTCTGGAGGGCCAGGTCCTTGGACCTCTCCACCTCCTGCTGGGTGGAACCTGCTAAGAGCCAATTGTTGAGGTAGGGGTATATTCTGACCCCCGATGCCTGAGGTGGGCTGCCACCACTGCAATGCATTTGGTGAAGGCCTGTGGGGCTGATGACAGGCTGAATGGCATGGCTTGGAACTTGTATAGGGTTCCCTCTGCTCTGAAGCAGAGGAACCACTGGTGGGATGGACGGATTGGGATGTGAAAGAACGCGTCCTGGAGATCCAGTGAGCAGAACTACATGTTTTGCTCCAGGAATGGTATGATCTGCGACAGAGTTACCATCCTGAAGGTGCGCAGCCTGAGATACTGATTCAGGTCGTGCAGATCTAGAATGGGGCGCCAGCCCCCCCGTCCACCTCGAAACCAAGAAGTACCTGGGAATGAACTCTGGGTCTGGTGGAGGATCTGCCACTCGAGCTACTGCCTCCTTGAGGAAGAGCTGAGCAATGTCATCTCGGAGAGCTGATTGAGTGTGGGCAGATACTCTCTCCTCCCATGGGGCGCGGGCTCAGCTTGGAGGGTACTGCTTGAATTCCAGAGGCAGACCCTGGCCAACCACTTTTAAGACCCACCTGTCCATGGTAACAGCGGACCAGGCAGAAAGGAAATGGTAGAGCCGGCCCCCCACGGGAGGACCCAGAGCTGGTGTGATGGGAATGGGGTGGCAACCCCCATCCCATCACTGGGCATGCTTGGAGGAAGATGGTCCAGGGCCTGAACCTCGACCTTCTTTACGGGCCTGGGTAGGTCCAGGCTTGGGGACGGGGCGCCAAGCCTGAGCCTGCTGCTGACCTCCCTGAAAGGAAGACTGCTGCTGGGCCATAGGGGAAGAATGTCAAAAAGGCTTCTTCTTCTTCTGCTGCTGCTTCTTGGGACTAGAAAAACTCTTAGCAGAAGTGGCGTCCAAGGTGGCACTGGGCTGTTTGATGTGCTGAAGGTGACCGGCCACACCTGGGCTGAAGAGATCATTGCCCAGGAAAGGCACATCAGTCAGTTTGTGCTGGGTATCCACTGGGAAGGAGGAGGGCCTCAGCAAAGCCCTGCAGTGAGAGGCAACTGCAGCTGCCAATGAACGGGCACATGAGTCCCCAGTGTCCAGGGCCATCTGGAGCTGCTGCTTAGCAACGGCATGGCCTTGGTCCCAGACCTGCCTGACCATGGTCTGCAAGTCCGTGGGGAGGTGTGGGAGGACTTCATCCAAGGACCCCAAAAGGGCATGGGAGAAGTTTGCCATGATGATGGCCAAGCTTGCCTGATGGAGGCCTAAGGAAGAGGCCACATAGACTTTCCAAGCAGAGTGATCCAATTTCTTGGACTCCTTCTCCGGAGGTCTGTCATTATCAGCAGAACTGCCTGTACGTCTGAACACAGAGGTGGTCACAAGGCTCTCGGTTGAAGGGTGCGCTGTGAACCCTGTGAGGGACCCCATGGGCACTGCATACTTGGGGGGGGCATCTGGGCAGATGGAGCTAGACAGGAGGCAGAGTGCTGCCAAAGTTCGAGGGCCAGGCCAACGATGGCTTCGGCCACAGGAAAGGCTTCTGTTGGGGTAATTCCCTCTCTTGAGGATATCTGTGAAAGGGTACTCAGACTTTTTCTGGATAGGTTCCAGGGGCATCCCTATGGACTCAGAGATGAGGTGAAGAATGCCCTGAAAGGATGAAGGGCTCTCCTCTATCACTAAATCACCAGTTGACTTGTCCCGTGGATGGGAATGAAGGCCAGAGTCATCCGAATCCAAAGTGTCTGGATACAGCAGTCGACCGCCCAGGTCACCCTCAATCTGCCTAGGGCGGTCAGGGGTGACAATGACCGAAAGATGTCGGGGAAGTCCAGTGTCCAGTTGAGCTTCCTTAAAAGGAGCCCTTCCCACAGGCTGCTTAGGCAGCGGTTCCACCAGAATCGATGGATAGACCAGATTAGGCTGAACCAGAAGGGGTTCAGCCAGCTCCGCGGGGGGGGGGACCGACTTAATCGGTTCCTGAGGAGTCGGCTTCGACCTAGAAGGTGAAAGCCAAGTAATGGCCAGGGTAGGAGCCGGGGTCGGCTTATGCCCGGACAAAATCAGCTGTTGTCACATGAGGTCTTTGTAGTGTTGACAGAGTTTCTGCCAAAGCCTCTCCTCATCCGAGGAGGACGAGGATGACCGGTGGCATTGCCTCTTTTTGGCACGCTTGTGCACCTTCCCCAGCCTGTCAGTCGAGGGGGTCCAAGACCTCTATTGAGATCGGGCAGGACGACTCGGTCGCTCGGAGATTTCCAGGAGTGAGGGACCACTTCCTCGGCGGGTTTCTCAGCAGGCTGGGTCTCCTCATCGAGGAAGGAAAGGACTGGAGTCCGACTGAGGGAGTCGTCGACTGGAGTCAGCGACAATGGGTTGATCGGGCCGAGAACAATCTCAACTTTGTCAATTGAAACTTGGGTCGACTGGCCCAACGGCAGAGCTAAGAAACCAGCGGCTGAAGAGGCAATTTCAACCGAGGTCGAAATGGCCGACTCCTGGGACCAAGATCTCTCCCGATCCCAAGAGCATCTCCGTCAAGATGAGGACAGTCCTGGGTCCCTCTCCCGCTTACGGGACTGAGAGGAGTGCATGCCCGCAGGACCCTCACCCTTAGTCAGGAGAGAGTGGCACAACTCTCAGAAGGAACCCGAGAAAGTGGAGCCCAAGTTGAGTGGAATGAAGAAGCCCAGAGAGGAAGATTCCGTGGAGTGAGCCGCTTCCTCCCCGAATGCCTGCATGTGCTCCAACTGCTCAGTGGATCCCACGGCTGGGGAAACTGCCCACTGGGCCTCCTTGGATTTCACCAGTGGTTTTTCAGGCCTGCCCAATTTAAGGTGTGTGAGATGGTTGTCAAGGATGTTAGGCTGAAAAGCGAGGCAGAACTCGCAGGTCGTGTGTCATGGCCGATACCAAGACAGTAGACGTACATGGTATGCGGGTCAGTACGCAACATCTTCTGGCCACACGGGCACCAGCAAAATCTGGGGGAAGACTTGTTTTCCATAATCGAGAAGCAACAGTTGCAATCGCTGACGTGAACAAGTCGAATTTTTGGAATAACCGAAGGTTCAGAAGCCAGGGCCTACAGAATAAGAGGGCACGAAGGAGACAACCTGAATCTTGCAGCAGAAAGGAAGATCTGGCGTCATGGGGCAGAGCTGAGGGTTATACCACCTGGGTGGTTGGGAGGAGCCAACTTGAAGACCTTCTGGCAGATTTAAAGGGGAAGGGACAATGCCAAGAAGTGTGGATGAACAACATATCCACGTCCCTAGAACCAGGAGTTACCCTGGAAGAATTAAATTAACAACAGACCAGGAGTTACCCCGGTTGAATTCAGATAATGACAAACCAGGAGTTACCCCAGTTAAAATTCAAATAACAGTAATAAACCGATTACACAGAGTCGGAACAGAATATTTAACTTTGTAAAATTAAAAAAAAGGAAGAATGGAGACTGTTGGTTTCCCCTCGGTTAAAGAACTGGGAGGAAAACAACTACTTACCCCTACTGACTAAAAATCTAAACAATTACTACCTGAAAACCAAAGACGGTGAAAAGAATACCAAATAAAATAATTTTGCTGATAAATAACCAAGAAAAAACAAGTTTCTTCAAGTGATGAAGGAGAGCTGTCCGGAGACATCTTAGTGAGGCAAGCGGAGTAAAGAATCTGATGGTTTAGAGTTGTTTATTAGGGACAGTGATTTGAAAACCAAGCTCAAGCCTAGCATTTTATCATTTGCATAGTTCTATTAACCATTTCTGCTCAGGGGCAATCCTATAGTGAGACCATACTGCATAAGTCAGAATACAATAAGATTTCCTGGTGGTTTGAAGGGGTAAGGCCATCAAAAAATGGAGGGTGATGAGTACCAATGCCCATAGTCTGTGTAACAAGCTCCCTGAACTAGTGACCTTGATGGAAGAGGGACACCTGGATATCATGGCAGTCACAGAAACATGGTACACAGAGAACCATGACTGGGATGTCAACATACCAGGGTACGCAAGCTACAGGAGGGACAGGGAGGGTAAAAGAGAAGGAGGAGTAGCACTCTATGTAAGGGAGGGGATAAAAACAACAGAACTAAAGGATAAACAGGGAGTATAGGAGGCACTGTGGGTCACCCTGGAGACAGGAAATAGCACCACAATCCGCATGGGGGTTGTATACAGACTCCCATCTCAAGGGAGGCAATGGACAAGGAAATGATAGAAGGCATCCTTAGAATGGCAGAAAAAGGGGAGATATTGTTGATAGGGGACATGAATATGCCAGATGTTAACCAGAGCACCATTGTTGCAGCCACATCCAAGAGCAGAGTTATTCTCGATGCCCTACAGGGGACATGCCTCAGACAGCTAGTGGTGGAACCCACTCGGGAGGGAGCAATCCTAGACCTGGTACTGTCAAACGGAGATGGAGAAAGGATCTCGGATTTAGAAGTGGGTAGCCATCTGGGAACAAGTGACCACCAAACAGTGTGGTTCACAATAAACACAGCCACAGAGTCAAGCCATACAAAAACAAGAGTATTTGACTTTAGGAGGGCTGACTTTGTGAAAATGGAAGAGTGCCTCAGAAAGCACTAGCAAATGGAGGAATAATGGGGAAAAATCAAAACAGCCATCACAGAGGCAACAAGCCTTTGTGTGAAGCAAATCAACAAAATAAAACAAAGGAAAAAACCACTATGGTTCTCAAAAGAGGTGGCAGGGAAGGTTAAGGAGAAAAGGTAGCATTCAGGAAGTATAAGGAAACACTGAAGGAGCAGGACAGAGAACTGTACCAGTTAAAGCAGAAGGAAGCGGGGAAGGCAGTCAGAATAGCAAAGGCCCAAACTGAGGACAAGATAGTTAATTCAGTTAAGAAGGGGATAAAACCTTGTATAGGTACAGCAGGAAGTGAAGAAAGACCAAGGGAGGGATAGTGAGGCTTAATAAAGGAAGGGAGGGTGGGCATAGGGTGACAGTGAAAAAACAGGGATACTGAACGAATACTTCTCCTCAGTATTCACAAAAGAAGAGGAGGATGAGGTACCTAAATCAAAGAATAGAAGCACTCTGGATAGGGAGGCGGATACCAGTCCTTTCACAGAAGAAAGTGTTCTGAAAGAACTCTTAAAACTGAAGGTGGACAAAGCAATGGGGCTTGACGGGATTCATCCAAAAATTCTAAAAGAACTAAGGGTAGAACTAGTGACACCACTGACTACGGATTTTAACAAATATCACTGAGGATGGTGTGGTATTTGAGGACTGGAGGAGGGCAGATGTGATTCCCCTTCACAAAAGTGGGAGCAAGACAGAGGCAGGAAACTACAGACCTGTTAGCTTGACCTCAGTAGTAGGGAAAATGATGGAATCACTTCTGAAGGAAAGAATTGTTGCGCTCCTAGAGGCCAGTGAGGCACAGGACCTAAGGCAGCATGGGTTCACAGCAGGAAGGCCATGTCAGATGAATCTAATAGATTTCTTTGACTGGGTGACCAAAGTAGTAGTCCAGGGAGGGCTGTGGACATGGCGCCTAGACTTTAGCAAGGCACATTGTACAGTCCCACTAAGGTGTATTACAGAGTTAGCCAGCCTTGGAGTGGATCCCAAGGTGGTAGCCTGGGTATAAAACTGGCTGGACAACAGGACACAGAGGGTAATAGTAAACAGAGCCCACTCTGAAGAAAGGGGGGTTACAAGGGGGGTACCGCATGGTTCCGTACTGGGACCGGTCCTCTTTAATGTTCTTATAAGTGACATTGAAGACAGACTGGAAGGAAAAGTATGTCTCTTTGCAGATGACACAAAGATCTGCAATAGGGTCGATACAGAAGGTGGGGTGGAAGGGATGCAAAGGGACTTGGCAAGGTTGGAGGAATGGTCAAATGTATGGCAGCATGGATTCAATGCAAAGAAGTGCAAAGTAATGCACCTGGGAAACAAAAACCCAGGGGAAGAATACACAATGGGGGGTGTAGTACTAACAACAACAGAAATGGAAAGGGACCTGGGGGTAATCATATCAAATGACCTTAAGGTGGGCGAATTATATGAGAAGGCAGTAAGGAGGGCTGTCGGGATACTGGGATAAATAGGGAGAGGCATCACCAGTAGAAAACAAGAAGCTGATATTCCTCTGTACAGACAGTCTGTGAGACCCCATCTGGAGTACTGCGTGCGGTTCTGGAGACCCCATCTCCGCAAGGACATAGACAGGATGGAGGCTGTCCAGAGGAGGGCAACTAAAATGGTGCAAGGTTTGCACCAGAAGAATACGAAGAGAGATTAAAGGAGCTTAATATGTATACCCTCAAGGAGAGGAGGGAGAGGGGGAACATGACAGAAATTTTCAAGTACCTCAAGGGAATCAACATAGTCTAAGAGGGTAGCATCTTTCAGAAAAAGAGATGTGCAAGAACAAGGGGACTCAATTTGAAAATAGAGGGGGGACGGCTCAGAGGTAATGTGAGGAAGTATTTTTTCACGGAGAGGGTTGCAGATACATGGAACAGCCATCCTGAGGAGGCAGTGGAGTCAAAAACAGTGGGGGAATTCAAGAATGTATGGGACAGACATAAGGCAATTCTAGTGGGGGTTGGAGGAAGTAGGCTGTTGGTTAACTAGGACCTATAGGGTCTTGCTTGTACACATTTTTACTATATATTTACCCAGGATAGATCAGATGAGATGTGATATCTCATTTTCAGTGGGTGTTCTACGTTTACAAATTTTTAGATTGTATTTTAGGCAATATCTAATTTACAGTGGGCTCCGATATTTTGACCCCAAATTTCTATCAGGCTTTTTATGACCTGTTGTGATCAAGACAGGTGGAATTTTTTTCAATTCCATCTGAAAGGTGATTTCACAGTACAACTGTAAAAACTTGTTTCAGAGGGATTTGAAAAATTACACTGATCATGTTACGCATTTGGTCAAAATCATGCGGTCAAAAATGGCACAGTCAAAAACGCACAGGCATAAAAGCGTGCTTGGTTTTGAAGTTGGTTTATTTATATTTCTGCATTTTTTGATTGTGCACTTTTGTGGTGTCTGCGCAGCACGCTTTTTGACCGCACCATTTTTCACTGCATGATTTTGACCTGGACCCGTCATGTCCTGGAGGTGGGGTAACACAAGGGATATGTTGAACATTAGGGGCCAAAATCTGCAAAAATAAAGTTATGCGTAAATGTTGGAACAATTCAGCATTTCTTCATAACGTAGTTGTTTTTCACATGTTAACCCCACATTTTTAACACAGTCTTTTATGACCACTCCTTTTGAACATGACAGGTGTAATTTATAAAATAGTGGCCAAAGCGTCATTTCACGCCATAAGTGTGAAAATGCATTTTGGCCAGGATTTGAAAAATGGCATCTGTCAGGTTCATGAGGTGATGTGAAAAAAAAATAGCTATTTTGAAAATTTAGGGTCTAAATATTTAAAATTACCAAAGTTATGAGTATGCATTAAAAAAAATTCAACATACTCTCATAACTTTTGTTTTTTAATATTTTTACACAACATTTTCAACATTGACCCCACCTCATGATCAAGGATGGAGAAAATTTTTAAATCCTGCCCAAAAGGTGATTTCATGCCACAAGTGCGAAAACATTTTGGCTAGGAATTGAAAAATGACAGCTGTCACATTCATGAGGTGGTGTGAAAAAATGGCTATGTTGAAAATTTGGGATCAAAATATTGAAAATTACCAAGGTTATGACCATGGATTGAAAATGTTCAACATACCTTCATAACTTTGTTGTTTTTTGATATTTTTACCCCAGATTTTCAACATAGCCATCTTATGACCCACCTCATGAACATGGGCAGAGAATTTAAAATCAATCCCAAAAGGTAATTTCACACAGGGACAACAAAAATCACCGATCAGGACTGATGCACATAATTTCACTGCTCCTGTTCATTAGGTGGGGTCCAAAAAATGCCGCATTGAAAATTTGGGGGAAAACATTTAAAAATAACTAAGTTATGAAGACAAGTTCAAAACCCATTGAAATACATTGAACCGCATACCTGATTTTCTCAGTTCCCGGTCTGGCACCGAAGAGTGACGATGTGTCTCCGGTCCAGAGAGGACTACAGTGTTCGACCCCCAGTAAGTAAGTAAAGGGTGGGGGGGATGTATGGTGAGTGGGAGGATCAAGTGGGGGAAGGTTAGCCGTGGCAGTATGCCTTTTTTATAGGATATATAAAATTAAAAAAAGACTAGGGGGGGTGGTTTGCTTTATTTCAGGTACTGACACTGGGGATTGGGCACCCCAGTATCAGTGTTATGCTTGGCAGCACCATGGGTGGTCTCCACAGTGTTGTAACACGAAAACGGGTGGGGTTGGGTGGTACTAGCCAGCACAGGAGATTGAGCAACTTGCTGTTGGAAAATTAAAAAGGGGGAAGCAATGAGAGGTGGGCAGGATACCTGGTAGAGGGTGGAAGGGATAGTTTTTATGGGTAGCCAGTGATAATAGCGATAATAAATAAGCAACTGTAAAAACAGTGACTCATTTGTAACGCTATCATCATCGGCTACCACACAAAGGTAGCGATGGCATAGCGAGAAAGCGACCAGAAGGGGAGGGATACGGAGATAGAGGGGAGGGATAGGAGGGAGGGTTTAGATAGGGAGGAGAGCCTGCTGCAGCTAAGCCAGTCCTGTGATATGGTGGGGAGGGTGGCTGGCTACGGTGCAGTAGGCACTGGGTTTGGGATGGACCAGGCGCCAGTATTTTGCCACTGCCTCCCCCCCCGCTGAGTTTTGCCCCCTCCTCAACATGCACCCCCTGGAGTTGACAATCTGAAAGCAGGGGGATGTTGGGGGCGAAGTTCCTCATGAGGGTGGACTTGGGGCACAGCCCCCCCCCATAAAACACTGGTGAAATAATGCCAGAAGTGGGGTCGCAGAAATTGTATATCGCCTCAATGCTTTTCGCCATATTCACATGACATAATAGTGATCGCTGTTTATATTGCTATTACAGAAGATAGGGTGTGTGTTATTGTCTAATAATGTCACTCCTGGAGTGGGTTGAAGCACGAGGCGTAGCTAAGTGCTTCCACCACCCCAGGAGTGACGTTATTAGACAATAACACACACCCTGGAGTGCCTTATTGCTATTATACAATGGCTCATTTTGTTTTCAAAAGAATAAAATAGGAAAATATGTTTACTTTTTTTTTATTCTTTTTTTGTTAGGGCAGATATACTATTTTAAAAATAAGTCCATGGTTTATGTGTTGCTTTACATGTTGTCCAGCAGATGGCACTGCCCCTATGTGGCTGTCCTGTATTAACTTGTAGGGCTCACTTTGAGGCTGTGTTTCTGTGCAGTAGAATCATTCAAGGCGAGTTGGGACCTGTAGCCGATAGCGGGGAAAAAAGGGGATATCCATTTTTATCGAATATTGACAGAACTGGGTGTACAAAAAGGTGACAGTTCTGAGAAGAATCAGGTTGGGAGACTGGTTGTGAGTGACTGTGCAGCGCGGGGCTGCAGTGTGCATGCGCTGTCACAGTTTGGATGTCAACCTAGGGAACGGAAATGGAAATTACGTACTTACCGTAATTATTGATCTTCTTGGACAGTCTCCATCACTCATTCACACTAGTGGGATAGTGATGGAGGCGCTAGGACCAAGCGGGAGCCTAAAATTTTCTGAAGGGTCGGTGCCGAGACAAGACCACGCATGTGCAGCACCACGAGACTAGCTCGCGCCTGTGTAGGCTATCTCGGCGTCAACCCTCCAACCGCCTCAGTACCTTTTTGACCGAGGAGGTGCAGCGTAACTAATGAGAATAACTCATCCTGAGTTTCTGGGCCTGAGAGGGCCCAGATGGCCTTTGCAAGAAAGGTCAAAGAACAATGTTCTCACAGTCTGAACCACAGGACCATGAAGACCAGGAAAGAAAACGAGTAAACCTAGGGGATGGTGGGTGGGCGTGTTAATGAGTGATGGAGACTGTCCAAGAAGATCAATAATTACAGTAAGTATGTAATTTCCATATCTACCTGGACTAAGTCTCCATCACTCATTCACACTAGTGGGAGAGTACCGAGCTAAAACCAACAACCCTGAGTAGGGTGGTAGGAGATAGGGTTCACTCAGAAAGGACAGCCAAGGACTGTCCGGCTAATAAAAAGAGCTGTCTCGTAAAGAGCATCTAGAACATAGTGCTTACAAGAGAAGCGCTCGAGTTGTAACTCACCACTTTGCAGACAACTGCAATGGGCACAAAATGAAAGTCTGCAAGGAAGCCACAACCACTCTAGGAGAGTGGCAAGAACCTGGCCTCACAATTTGGTCTAGGACCAAAATTAATAGTGTCAAAGACAAGTACTAATGTAACGTAAAGGGACCTCAGGAACTGAAAGAGTCGGAGGTAAAGTCTACTGGTTCAGGGTAGACCGGAAAGTGCAGATGGAAACCCCCACTATCAAGTATGGCTGACCTGTAAACAGCAGGTCCAGGAGCACTTGAACCCCTTACTTGGTGAGCAAGGGGGTCCAGGTGAGGTTAGCACATCAAGGAGAATGGTCTCCACTTAGTCACAGAAACCTTCCTGATGGAAGGCCAAGCACGACTTAGAAGCCTCTTGTGGTGGTCTAGTAGAACCAGATCCTACCCACTGCATATTCCAAAAGGAATCATCCTGCCACTGTGTGTACAACTGCAGTAGCAGTCTCTGAACTCAGGGAAGAAAGAAAAAAGTGTACAGTAGGACACGTCCACTGCGGAAAAAGCATTCTGACAGAAAAAAACAGGGCTGGATTTCTAAGGCAAATAAAGGCAGATGTGCGTCGAGGAGGGACACAGCAGGACCAAGTTAGGGCTAATCCATTTGTTGAAGTGACTGAAAGAGGCAGTGACTCAATGCGGTGAGGCACTACCTACTCTGGCCTCCCTGAAGGGAGCAGGAAAGGATCGTTTGCTGAAAAACAAACATCACAACTCCATCACGCACTTGGAGAGGATAGCTTCGTGAGCGACTGGCATGGACCAGTGCGCAGGAACCGAAGGTGTGAATATTTGAGAAGCTACCTCAGAAAAAAGACCTACTTGACCATCCATCAAGAAGGAGAAAATCGCCTGTTAAGTTACATCAAGCAAGGAAGTAGGAACCTGAGTTCTGACTTGGTGGAGAGTCGCTTCTGCTGCTGCAAGGCTCTGCTCAAAAGAAAGCCTGATAAAAAGAAAGGGGAATTAACAAACTGGGTAGCCACCTAGGTCTAGGAAATGTCTCTGAATGAGAGAAATCTCTCTTAGAGAAAGAGATGACCCATACCGCCGCCGGATCGGACTCCCCCTAGGGGAAGAAGAAATTAGGTACTCTTTACTGTACTCTGGAGACGAACGCCTCAGGGGCTGAAGTGGAACCTGACCAGATCCAAAAAAGGGGGTATCAGGTAATTTCGACTAGGCCCTGTGCTGTGATAAAAAAAAATGTTTTTTTCAGTCCGAGCCTAACAAGGCTTTCAGGCTGCTACTTCGCAAGCATTGTCTTGATACAAAATGACGAAGATGTTCTCCATCTGAGTGCAGAAGGAGCCTGAGCATCCATACTGAAATCATGACCGGACTAATAATCACAGCTGGAGAGGTGTTAATCACCTGTGCTGAAGAGGCCACTGAAGGGGCAATATCACAAGGGGGCTATATATCCCTATTAGGAGCAGAGGAGCCAGAGCAACTCCCGACCATTAAATTAGAATGTTCCGCAGAGTGTAACTGTCTTGACAATTGAAAAAGTCTAGACGCAGAAGTGTATGGTCCACGGACACAGTCTGAAATACTATTGTGGATCCCATTAATGAGGAACTACTGAAAAGATTTTACATCACGGACTCTGATGATAGAGAGGACGTGCCCTTCAGTATATAAAATGAGTTGTCCGCTGTATTACTGACCAGAAGGACAGGGAATGACCCATCTAGATGCACTTCTACCCCAGAAGGACCTCTAAGAGAGGTCTAGGTCAGAGCCACTAGAGACTCCGCCATCAGGAAGGATGTTGAGGAGCTTGGTACCACGTAAGGAGCTGAGAAGTACTGAGCAGAATGAGATTCCGCTGGCAGAGCAGTACAGCAGAGTTCCATCAACAGAAAACCGTTGGATGACACAAGTTCCCACATAGACCACCACTCACTAAGATGTGTGGAAAAAATAATCCACAGAACAGGAGCTCATTCTGCGGAAAACATCCCGCCACAAGTTCTGTGGAAAGGAAATCCGAAAAGGAAAAATGTGTCACCAATTCTGCCATACAACACCCACTAGCACCTGTGCGGCAGCAGCATCACTCATGGCACAGGAGGGCACCAAGCAGTACCTATGCCAACCTGGGCGAAACCCGAGGGCACCCGCGGCAGTACCCACAGGCACCCCCTGCACCCATGTAGCAATGGCACCCAAGGGCACCCCCGACACCCAT
Source organism: Neoceratodus forsteri (assembly GCA_016271365.2). Lineage (NCBI taxonomy): Eukaryota > Metazoa > Chordata > Ceratodontiformes > Ceratodontidae > Neoceratodus > Neoceratodus forsteri. The sequence goes on along the minus strand of JADMNL010000030.1, from coordinate 162,146,974 downwards.
GGTACCATGGAGCCCATGGCACCATGGTACCCATGACACCCATGGCAAGAATGGCACCCGAGGGCACCAGTGGTAACCCCTGGGCACCTGCAGTGCCACCTGTGGCACCCATGGGTGCCCCTGGTGCCACCCATGGCACCCATGGGTGCTCACAGCACCACCCGTGGCACCCATGGGTGCTCCCAGCACCACCCATGGCACAGTGCCACCTGCGGGTGCACGGCACCATCCGTGGGTGCATGGCACCACTCAGACACCCGCGACATCACTGACGGTGCCGACAATCAACGGCAGCAACAAGAGCACCCACAGTGCTGCACAAAGCGATGGCGCCAACCCATGGAGCTGACTAAGGCTCAGTACCGACTAAAGCACCGAGCCACGGCTCCGAGGCATGGCGCTGACCAAGGCACCGAGCCACGGCACCGAAGGAAAATGCCAATGGAAATCCTAAGAAGGGGAGAAGGAAAAAGGTGGTGCCTGTGCCGGACCCTGCATGGAAAAGGGAGAGGGGAGAGGGGGGTAGGCACGAGGGGTCGACATGATGGCAAAGGCACCAAGAGGGCACCTTGCCCATCATGATCCAATAGTCCCGGCTCCGGTCCAATGGCTCCAAGGGCCGGAGGTCCCGAAATCAGGAACAGAGCCAGAAAAAACTGGAAGTCAAACCCCCTGTTCCATAGGAGTGGCCCAGAGGTGAAACTGCCCACCGGAGCTCCAACGAGGACAGAGATGGAGCTCATAGTCGAGAATGCAGCCTTTAGGAACAGGACCAAGAGGAACCCACCAAAGTCGGTTCAGGCCCATTGTCCCTCCCGACGAACAATCCTCGAGCAGACGTACCAAGGGGCAACCTCGAGCGGCACCAATTCTTCTTCCCCAATGAGGGAAGAGGAGCTCGAGGTTAGCGGACAGGATCCCCAGAACCACTAGATTTGTGCTTAGGACTGTCCCCAGAGCACAGGACTGTCTGTGATCGGACCCCCGTTAATTAAGGGCGGCGGACGACACAGCCTCTGCCATAAAAACTTTCAAAAGAAGTCCTCCTACCGTCACCGTTACCATCTAAGGATGACTCCGTTGATGGCAGGAAAGAATTTCTTTTTCTTCTTCTTCTTCATAATCTTCTTTTCTTGTTTGTAAAATAAGAAATTACTACTTAAAATATTATATTAAACAGCACACGAGCGACATTGACATCTAAGTGCACTCGACGGCGGGAGAAAAGGAACTGAGGCGGTTGGAGGGTCGATGCCGAGATAGCCTACACAGGAGCGAGCTAGTCCCATGGTGCTGCACATGCGTGGTCCTGTCTCGGCACCGACCCTTCAGAAAACTTTAGGCTCCCGCTTGGTCCTAGTGCCTCCGGCGCTATCCCGCTAATGTAAATGAGTGATGGAGACTTAGTCCAGGAAGATAAGCCATTTAGAGCGAGGCTTTTTCTACTTTTCCAAATTCTCTGAAAGATAATAGATTGTTATGTAGAAAATGTAGTTTTTATGCAAGTATTTTTCTCCAGATCGAGTGGTGTCTCTGAAGCATGGCAGTTTACATTCTATGCGGTTTAGTAAAGTCGCTTGCCTCGGAGAAATAAAAACAGGCATGAAAGTACATTTCATTTCAATCCTGCACTGCTGTATTTTATTGTGCTTGTGTTAGCCATGAAATTCCTGTTTGGCTGCTGGTGACATTGTGTGTGTGTGGGGGGGTTGCCGAAGTCCTTTACTGTGTGGCTCAGAGCAGCTGTAACTTGGAAAGGAGAGACAGGATTTCTGACTCTGTTGTGCGGTCATTTGGGTGCCTGGACTTAATACAGTGATGTCATCGTGAAATAACATCACTGTTCCAGGCACCCTCAGACCAATCAGAGGTCAGAAAATTATCTTGCCATTGTATAATCGCTATTATGACATGGAACCGTTTTCATGTTGGGAGGGGAGGACCACAGTAGGCTGATCATAATGTTGATCAGCTTCTGGTTGCTGGGTGGCTTATGCAGAACAAAGGAAAGAGATGCACTATGAGTCAGGCAGCTCTTTTCTTTGAACTACACAATGTTTCCACCCAGCAAGACCATAAGAGTGTCACGAACAGCCTGGCTGATGATTGGTTTGACACTGTTGAGCCCCTTGCAAACTGTCCTGCACCGGACCGACAGTGACACATCTCTCAAAACCCACTATCATACCAATATGTTCATTTTGCATAAGCGCTTTGCACAAGAACATAAAAAGGAAGCTGGAACACACTGACTGCTGACATTAATAGTCAGTTTTCCAGAAGGTCTCATCTATATACTTTGGGCACACAGATTAAAGGGCATTATGGGATGTAAGATGGATGGTCATAAATGAACAAATTCGCTGAAAAAAGGGGAAAATGATATAGGATTAAGTAGGGACTCACTATAATGACTAAATCTTGTAATGTACAGGAAACAAGACTTTGTTCACCCTAGAGAAATATATTAAACCAAATGCTGTGATCTTTTTGGGGGCGGGTGTGCAAGGTGCAAAGCACAACTCAAGGCTTTAAATATTGCTTGCCCGTTGGCAGTCAAAGGTAAAAATGTTTGGGGGGGGAGGGGTCTGGTCCAGTGGCAGTGTCTAGGTTGATGCTATGGATTCAGGTGCCCTACCCTCCTTGCTTTGTTCTGGTGGGGGATGTTGCAGAGAGGAGATGCTAAATTTCTGGGATGGAAAGAGGGTGTGAACAACCCAATATTCATTCACACCACCCAACCCCCAAAGCCAGCCAACTGTGGAATGGCTTTGGTATCAACTGTATAACCAATCTTGTGCCTTCCTACCACTGGAGCTCGAGGTACAGCTACGGCATTTTCTATGTCTGGGCTAGGGAAATAGGGGAATACCAAAGAACTGGCACTTTTTTTTCCCATAGAACAACCTCTTCATGAGCCTGTGGTACCTTCAGAAAAACATCAGAAATGATATCCAGTTTGAGGTGCATTTCCTAAGTGTATATTTGCTGTTTTCATCTTCAGTCTGTTCTATAATACTAAGCGCACTTATTTTTATTTTCTTGTTATTTCACTCCCCTCACTGGCTGACCTCTCTCAGCCATCCCAATCCCATCATCAATAGTTTCTGTGATTTACCTCTGGCTTGACTCATTCCACCATAGCTTCCCCCCTGTGGTGGGGCCAAAAGAGGTACCCTACTCAGTTCCCCTCTGGAAGCCTTGCTTGTTCGAGTCTGCCCGGAACCCAATAGGTGGTATGAGGTCTGTGGAAGGCCATCTGCTTCATCCCGCTGCATCTGCTGAATATCTTCTTTTACTCCCTTTGGATGCTCCATGGAGCTGCTGGCATGACATGCATGCAGACATCTTCTGGAGGGAGAGTCCTCCCACCCCTTAGCCATGTCACTTACACCTGTACCTATGATCACCTAGGTGGCAGTGTTGTGGCGTAACTTGCTTCCCTACCTCCCTAGAAGTGGACAGCATCCTCTGAGACACTGAATGCTCCTCCCTCTGCCAGCCCCCAATTACTCAAATCAAGCTCGATTCTGAACCTGAGCTGCCGCCATCACGTGCTGTAGCACTACTGCATCAACGGCCAACCTTACTAATCACATTTATTTAACAAGGGTGTACTGATAAATAGCAAGGTAAAAATTTTACCTTGGCCCAACATAGCAAGACAATATTATCTTTCAAAGTAGGGTATGTCACAATGCATAATGAACCAATCAGAGATCAGCTTTCAAAAAGCTGATGGCATCATAACCATGTGCAGCACTGACGCCAACAGTTGAAATCAAAGAAAAACATTAAAATATGCAAAAAACCCAGCAGATTTAAAAACTACAGTATCACTAGTAAACTGATGTTGTATAAATTAAATACACAGTGGTGGTCTGACTCAGAATATGCAGCTTATAATCACATGTGAAAGGACAGGACTTTCAATCTCACTGGTGTCTCTGCCACTCAAGTGCTATGGTCCTGCCCCCCTCACAAGTGAAGATACATTACATATTTTGAGTAAGCCCATTACATATCCTATATAAATATATATATATATTTATATATATATTGTGTGCTGACTAAGAATAGGTTACTCACCTGTAACAGTAGTTCTAGGAGTGGTATATGTTGTTCATCCACACTCTTTGGCATGTCCCTTTCCCCTTTAAGGATCGCTGGAAGCCTTCAAGCTGGCTCTTCCCACCCGCCCGGGTGGTATAACCCTCGGCTCCCCCCCATGATACCAGATCTTAGCCCGCTGAAAGCCAGGTGTTGTGCGTCTGCAGCCGGGGAGGTCGGGTGGGTCTATGTGGATGAACAACATATACCACTCCTAGAACTACTGTTACAGGTGGGTAACCTGTTTTTCTAGGATTGTGGATATGTTGTTCATCCACACTCTTTCGCAGACTCCTAACAATTCTCCAGGAGGAGGGAGGCAAGGTGCACACCCCCTACTTAGGAAACAGAGATTAGAGAACTGAGGCCCCAAAAACCAGCATCCCGGCGTGACTCAAGGTTGATGTGGTAGTGGGTATTGAAGATGTTTGCTGACTTCCAGGTAGCAGCCCGGCACATTTCCTGGATAGGGATGTCCCTAGAAGCAGCCACCGATGCAGCGGTATGGTGGGTAGAATGAGCTCTAATCTCTCTGGGAGGCTCCATGTCCCCCAACTCATAACACAGATTTATGCAAGATGTGAACCACCCTGCAATAGTCCGTTTTGCTGCGGGTCTGCCAGAAGCAACTTCAGCGTAGGAGACAAACAGCTGACGAACCTCTCCCCAAATTTCCGCCGTCCTCTCCTTATAATAGGAGAGAGCATGTCTGAGTTCCAAAGTATGGAGCCTGTACTCGGCCTCTGAGGTATAATTGGGGGTAGTACACCAGCAGAGTTAATGCCTGGTTAAGATGAAACTCTGACACCACCTTCGGAAGGAATTTCAGGTAGGAGCGTAGGACAACCAAGTCCCTGTGGAAGACCAGATAAGGGGAGTCCACAGAAAGCGCTTGGAGCTTCCCTGTCCTTCTGGCAGATGTGATAGCCACCAAGAAGGCCGTCTTCCATGACAAGTGTGACAAAGCACACTTGTGCATTGGTCGAATGGCTGGCCCATGAGCTTTGCCAGTACCAGCAGTAGATCACACAGAGGTGGAGGTTCACACACTGGAGGGGATATGTGATTAAGGCCTTTGAAAAAGCACCCAACGACTGTCTCCTGCACCGTCGACTGACGGCACCCACCCGGTAAGTAGAGATGGCTGCCAGGTGCACCCTAAGGGTCGATGACCAAAGACCCCCTTTGGACAGAGACCAAAGGTAGTCAAGAATATTAGCCACTGGACAGAACAAAGGTTCCAGGTCCTTATCCTGACACCAAATGGAAAACCTTTTCCATTTGAAGGCATAACATTTCCTGGTCGATTCCTTTCTGGATGCCTCCACCTTGGTGAAGACATCCTCGGAAAGACCCCCAAAGCCTGGAACTCTAGCCGCTCAGGAACTCAGCTGTGAGGTGTAATGATTGAAGGTCTGGATGGTATACCTTCCCCTGATTGAGAGATATCAGGTCCAGTCATGCCGGAATCCGCTCCGGGGGCCTGCAGCTGAGGCTGAGGAGATCTGGATACCAGAACTGGCGAGGCTAGTCTGGGGCTACCAGAATCACCTTCGCCTTGTCCCTCCTCACCTTGAGGAGCACCTTCTGGATCAAGGGAAATGGAGGGAAGGCATAGAGGAGGCCTGGGGTCCACTGCCTCAAGAAGGCATCCCCCTGCAGCGAGTCCTGCTGAGGGGGGCGGGCATGAAACAGCCTCAGCTTGGTGTTTTCCCCTGGAGGCAAACAGGTCCACCATCGGTTTGCCCCAGTGGGAGAACAGGCTGTGAGCTACCTCTGGATGGTGTGACCACTCGTGGGATGTCTCGCCTAAGCAGCTGACAGCATCTGCCAGACGGTTTGAGGCTCCTGCCACATGGATGGCCAAGAGATCCGCCTCCAAATGGCTGATGAGGGTCCAGATGCGGAGCACCTCTTTGCAAAGCAGATGGGAGTGTGTGCCTCTCTGTTTGTTGAGGTAGCACATGGTGGCTACTTTACTGAGCAGGCTTGGAGGAGGAGGATCCAGGACTTGATCATCTGGACTTGAACCACTTGCCCCCGGAGCTGAGGATCTAAAGCTGACAGTGCCAGTCTGACTGCTCTGAGCTCCAACAGGTTGATGTGGTATCGGGACTCCTCAGGGGTCCGGAACCTGTGGCCCTGTTGTCCCCCATGTGAGCTCCCCAGCCCATGAGGGAGGCATCGGTCATAAGGACGGCCATCGGCTCGGGACGGACAAATGGGATCCCTTCCTGCAATCAGCCTGGGGTGGTCCACCACTGGAGAGTATGCCACATCTTCTGGGTTACAATGATCAGCTGGTCGAAATGACTGTGGCGCTGAGTCTACTCAGTGGCCAGCTCCCATTGGAGGGCGTGCATGTGCAACTGGGCCCAATGGACCACTGAGGTGCACACTGCCATGTAACCCAGAAGGCGCAGAAAGTCCCAGTCAGGGTGCAATTCCCAACCAGAAATTATTGGGCAAAGGAGGAGAGATATAACAGTCGACCGCCCAGGTCACCTTCAACCTGCCGAGGCCAGTCCAGGGTGACAGTGATTGAATGATGCCAGGGAAGCCCACTGTCTGGGCTATCTTCCTTAGAAGGAGCCCTTCCTACAGGCTGCTTGGGCTGTGGTTCCACCACTATCGATGGAGAGACTGGTTTAGGCCAAACCGGAGGTTTTGCCGGCTCTGCAGGTGGGGGGAACTGACTTAATCAGCTCCAGAGTCAGCTTCGGCCTGTGAGGTGAAAGCCAGGTAATGGCCAGAGTAGGAGCCAGGGTCGGCTTGTGCCCGGTAAAAATCAGCTGTTGCCACATGAGGTCATCATAGTGCCGACAGAGTTTCTGCCGGAGCCTCTCCTCATCCTAGGAGGATGAAGGTGACCAATGGAGTTGCCTCTTTTTAGAGCGCTTGTGGCTCTTCCTCGGCTTTTTTTCGGCCAAGGGGGTGCTGGACTTCAATCCAGATCAGGCAGGCAGACTTGTTCACTCGGAAGACACCAATGAGACCGGTGACTTCCCAGGGTCGGGAACCACTTCCTCGATGGGATTCCCACTGGGCTAGGTCTCATTGTCTGGGAAAGAAAGGACCGGAGTCCAATTGAGAGAATTGTCGACTGGAGTCGGCAACAATGGGTCAATCAGGTTGATAATTATTTCAACCTCGTTGATCGACGCTTCGGTCAACTGGCCAGATGGCAAAGGTGAGAAGCCCGCGGCCGAAGAAGCAATCTCGACCGAAGTCGAGACTGCTGGTTCCTGAGACCGAGATCTCTCCCAATCTCAAGAACATCTCCGTCATGACGAAGATGATCCCGGGTCCTTTTCCCACTTTCAGGACTGAGAGGAGTGTGTGCCCGCAGGACCCTCTCCATTAGTCAGGAGAGATTGACACAACTCTCTGAAGGAACCCAAGAAGGTGAAGCCCAGGTTAAGCGGAATGAAGAAGCTTCAAGAGGAAGATTCTGTGGCCCGAGCCGCTTCCTCCTCAAAGGTGTGCATGCGCTCCAATTGCTTGGCAGATCCCGCAGCCACGGAAGCCGCCCACTGAGCCTCCTTTGATTTCACCATAGGGTTCCGTTTTTCCGGTCTCCCCAACTTCAGGCATGCGAGACAGTTGTCGAGGACGTTAGGGTGAAATGCAAGGCAAATATCGCACTTCGAGGTGTCATGGTCAACACTGAGGCAGTAGACTCACGCGGTGTGGGGATCGGTGCGACATCTTTTGGCCACAGGAACACCAGCAGAATCCGGGGGAAGACTTGTCTTCCATAATCGAAGGTAAGTAGTAGCGATTGCTAATGCAAACTAGACAAAGTTTCTGAATAACCGAAGGTTTTGAAGCCAGGGCCTACAAAATGCAGGAGCACAAAGAAGGCAACCTGAATCTTACAGCGGAAAAGGAAGATCTGGCATCATGGGGCAGACCCGAGGGTTATACCACCCGGGTGGGTGGGAGAAGCCAGCTTGAAGACTTCCAGAGATCCTTAAAGAGGAAAGGGACATGCCAAAGAGTGTGGATGAACAATATATACACGATCCTAGAATATATGTTCCATCTGCAAAAGCACAATCTAAACTGTTTTCAACCATCTCTGAAACACACTGCCTTTGGAAGCCAGAGCTGCAAAGTCTTTGGGACTTTTTAACGAAAGGCTGAAAACATTTTATTTAATGTTTATTGTCCTGCTTCCTGTTTGCTATTTATCGTTTAGTATTGTTTCTTTTTAACTTGTGAAAAGTGATCAATACATGATTTAATGAATGAACTAAATAAACACAGCCAACAGGAGCAGAATGGTCTGACTCCATCATGTACAGAGTGGTCTCCTACCTTTTTCTGGGTCCTCATCATCGTTGTCGTTATTATTGTTGTTATTGCTGTTCAGATTTGGAACTGGTGTGTTTTTTGCTGCAGTAAAGCACAGAACAAGAATATCAGAAGCAAAACACATTTAAACACCAGCGAGACAACCTGACAAACACATAGCAAGCTGATTCACTGAAAATATATTTACTAGGAATTTAATTTCCCTAATCCCCCTCCTCAATCCTGTTTCCCCATCCTACTGTCCAGGTAGTCCAGTATGGGTAGCAGGGATAACATACAGTATTTCGTGGCACTTGTGTCGCGCTCACAGCTCTGATATAGGATAGTGCCACCTCAAAATATGTCCCAGTACTCCTGTTATTATTACAGTATGTTTTCCTGCCAGGTTTTTCTTCTTCCTGTCCTTCAGCACAGTGTTCTGGGCTGTTGCAGCTGTGCTCTTCCTCTCGCTGGGAGGGTGGGGGGCAAGTAGCACCCTTCACTGCCCTGTCAGTTTATACCATATATACTGATTCCAATTTCTTTATGCCCTTCCAGTCTGGTTTCAGGAAGGGACACTCCACTGCTTCCTCCCTGGTAAGACTGTCTGACTCTGTCCTCTCTTTAATGGCTAGGGGACAAATCACTTCAGCCATCTTCATCGACCATGTCAGAGCTTTCGACACTGTCTCCCACCCCCTGCTATTGTCTTGCCTCTCAGACTCGGGTCTAGCTGATTCTGCCACTAACTGGTTCAATGCCTACCTCATAGAACTCAATCAGTATGTATTGCAGATGCTACATCCTCCCCCTCCCAATGGCAACCGGTGTCCCCCAAGGTTTGGTACTTGGCCCGATTCTGTTCTCAATCTTTCTTAATGACCTGCCACTAATCTAATCATCCACATCTATCCATATGTATGCCGACAATACCGTCTTATTCTCATCCGGCTCCTTCTTGGAAGAGGTAGCTACTAACCTCCAGGCCGATTTTAACAAAGTTCAGCACTGGTTCCGCTCCCACCAGCTCTCCCTCAACATGAAAAAAAACATCACCATGACCTTTGGTACAAGGCAATGCCTGTCCAGGCTCCTCCCTCTTCCCTCCTTCCACACCCTTGATGGGACTACACTGCAGGACGTCACTACCTTCCAGTACCTAGGGGTATGGCTCAACCGCCATCTATCCTTCGCCGACCATATTGACACTATCTCAAAAAAACTACCCTAAGCTCGGTGCCCTCTATAAGAACCACAACAGCCTCCCCTTCCCCGTGAGGAGAGAGCTAGTGCAAATGATGATCCTACCCTCGTTTGACTACTGTAACATAGTCTACAGTGCTGCCTCCAAGTCTACACTAGCCAAACTGGACCCCCTGTTCAATGCCTTCTGTTGATTTGCTCTTGATGCCCCCCTGTACCCATCACTGCAACCTCTACAATTCCCTAGCATTTCCATCTATCAAAAATTGCTGCCTCCTGCACTGTACCAAATTTGTCACAAGATTTTGGCTTGGCACCCTCCCATCCTACCTCTCCTCCATGCTACTGCCAGTCCCCACCCCCTCCCATGCCCTCAGGTACCTTGATTCCCACCAATTACTAATTCCTAGGCGCAAGACCAATGTTAGCCAAGCAGCTTTCTCACACCACTTCCCTAAACTCTGGAACGAGCTCCCCCTCAACTTCGCCACTCCTCCACCTACTCCCTATCTTCCTCCCTGGAAAATTATCTCATGGTAAATTGCTCCTGCACTTGATAACCACAAGTGCCAGCTCATATCCCACCCCCGATGCCTGACCAGCGGCACCTAGCTTAAGCCACAGAAGCTGCCTTATATTCGCTCAACGCCTGCATTTACCAGTTTTGTACTCTCCCGTTCTGTCCTATTGGCACTTATCTTCCTTGTCTTAATCTGCATAAGTAACCTTGCTCCTAATGTCTAAGTGCCTCAGTGTTCTGTCTTCTGTGTGCAATTTGTCCCATGCGCTATTGTTTCCAGTTGTACCAATGTTCGTATTCTGTTACCTGAACATAATGTAACCTGTGCAGTTGTCCCAAGTGATACTGTCCCCAATGTAACCAAGTGTTCCTACTCTGTAATTTGAACATAATGTACCACTTGCAACTGTTAAACTGTTCAAATATGTAACCACATGCTTCTGTTTACCTGCTAAATTTACATTTTTGATAACCTGTGTGTTATCCTCATATTGTTCACCTCCCCCCAGGTCACACCGGGAGACAAGCATTTTTTGCTCAGTGTGCCTTTCCTGGCGAAGCAATTTCAATAAATACTCACCTATAAGTAAACCTCACATATAAGTTGACTGCCTTTACCATGCCAATTGTAGGATTATTAGAGAAATTATTTTGCTGCCCAAAACTGAATGGCGAAATCAGTTCTGTGACCAACATCAGGTGTATTATTTGTCCTTGTGGCCAGAACCGGACACAAAATTGGGTTGCACAGTTACAAATTGGTTTATCATTGTAAATTCTGTAGGTATGTTAACCCCATGGATAAGTCGAGTCATCCTTATTGAGAGCCTTTTTCTAGCATCAGAAACTAGACTTACACGTCAGTATATACAGAATGTGCTATGTTAGCATCGCTTAAACTCGCTTTATAAAATGGGGAGAGAAAATCCTTAATTCACATTAGTTGTTACCTGTGCATCAAATCTGTTCAAGGCACAGGTGAAAACAAGTGCCCAAAAGAACAGTCTCACTACAGAGAAAATCACAGTGCCAGTAGCAGACTCGGTTTTGAAAAGCCGCCATATTTTATAAGCAATTAATGAGGTAAATGGTATACCAATAAAGAAAAAGTCATCAGCCCACCACATCAAAATGCTCACTAAAGTAAAAGTAAGCTATACAAACAATGAACATTTTACATTTTAGTAAAACAAAAACCATTTATGCTGACATTGTGCTGCTGATTCTCCTAGTCCCATCAACTCTCGTTATGGTCCCCCTCGCTCCTGCTCTACTACCATGCTGCTGTTGGCCACAATTCAAATAAAAGGACACACACACACACACAAGCAGTATGACCTTCCTATTCCATAATGGAGCCATGTTGAACATATATTAAAAAATTTAATAAAATGGCTACTATGTCGTGCTCATACCTCCTTCCTGAGTTCCCATCTGCTGCTGCTGTCTGCCCTACCATTCTGGCTTCCAACCTGCACTTTAAAATATAAAATCCATTGCCTCTGATTTTTTTTTTGCATGCTAGTGTTTCATACTCATTTCCAACAGTCCGCTGTGTGTTGGTGGGAGAGAGTACAGATGCTCCTGATTGTACATCCGCATGGTCAGCCAAGGGGGAGAGCACTGTGGAAGTGCAGCTAGCCTCTTTCTAAATGTTCACTCACTACAAAGCTTTTTTTTCTTGTTAGTTAAACCAAACAGACACTTGCTCAACTTATAGCCACTTGCCCCACTATGTTTCAAAATATTTTTTGTGAAAAGAGCCCATTTTGTAAGCGCAGTAAGACACTCCGGTGTGTGCATTGAATAGATATTATCACACTTCCAGGGGCTGAAGGCACTCGGCCCATGGCCCTGTGCCTCACTATGCCCCTGGGTGTGTGGTAATATCTGTTCAGTGAACACCCATTTGTGTCTCATTGGTTATGTGTTAGATTAGCATCAGCACTGCATTCTTACAAAATATGTTTCTTGTGCCACTTAGCTGAAATTATATCCTTTATTTTTATCTTTAACTTTCAGTTACTCTTGAAAATGTATTTCCCATGTTTCTATCAATATTTATCTCATCTCCTCCCCTTTTCTTTGCCTTTCTAGGTCCAGGTCATTTAGGTTGTTCCTGAAAAAGGTCTCTTAGACTACTGTACTTACCCAATAAAGAAATACATAAATAAACACCAATGCTAAGAGCCTCTAACAATGCACCCAAGTGCTGGTGGGAAACATTAAGGACGTTTGTACACTTTGGTGTATTTGTTGCCTACCTGGACTGTACTTGAATCAAGATGCTTTTGCACAACTGTGCACCTAAATAAAAAGACTGAAGAGGAGTCATAGTGCCATGTGTAGCGTCTGGACACCTTTGGCAGGTGAGTGCTGTTTCCACCTTATTTTAATATGTGTGCATCAATACAGGAGCTAGGCACTGCCATGCTCTTGAACACACTCACCCCCCCATAGAACGTAAACACCACTGTTGTCCCAGGGTCCACTGGCAGGAGGCGCGTGAATGCTGGGCATTCAATCATTCACGAATGTGGCCCATCGGGCAGACACGATGTGCCAAGAGGCCTTTTTTCTGCCAACAAATTCTGCTTCTTTGTTTCTATCCCATTTTACATGGAGAGTTTGGAGGACCTCAACATACGCATACTACAGGCAAGAAGGGCTATATATGGGACATGAGATGAGCTAATGTAAGACATCAGAAATATATTTTTGAGCTGTTATTGACCTCTGACCTCATGAGTGGTAAAGCCATGCATGAGGTTACAAGGGGTCAAGTACAATGAAAGAAGATATTTCTGATATCAAAAATTATCTCATCTCATATTTGATGTATACAGCAGGACAGTACAGTCAGGTAATAACTTACCATAACAGTAGATCTTTGAGAGAGGGTCTTGCAGTAGGTACTAACCATTAGGACAAGAGCCGTCAGGTGCTATGACCACACAGAAAACTTTAGCTAGCAGTGTCTGGCAGGGGACTGCCCACCCGACGTCCCATAATGGATGTCAGCGTGACACTATAGAGTGGGCGGTCTCCACAACTGCCCTCCAGTTCTCCAACCGGAGACCTAAGAAGGTGCAACAGAAGAAAGGACTGCGCTCCTGCAGCCAAAGGAAAGGCTAGAAAAAAGAAGCTGCAGAAGCAGAGGGAAGGTGGGAGGGAAAGAGGTACCTACTGCAAGAGCCCCTCTCGAAGATCTACTGTTATGGTAAGTTCCTATGTAACTGTACTATCTTTCTTCGAGAGGGCTCTTGCAGTAGGTACTAACCATTAGGACTGCATCCCAAGCAGTGTAGTTCAGACAAACGTTGAAGCACGGGAGGCAGGAAAGGTCTGCAGTAGGTACAGAATTAGGACAGGAGGCCCTCTAGGACAGCTAGTCCAAGGCCCACCCTATGCCTACATGCAATGTCCAGACTGTAATGTTTGGTAAAGGTGTGGACAGAGCTCCAAGTGACTGCTGCACAAATGTCCATGGCAGAAACATTCCTGAAACGAGAAGTAGATGCAGCCATGCCTCTGGTTGAGTGCCCTTTAACTTCCCCCGGAAGGGGCGTGTTATACTTCTGATAACAAAACACGATGCAGTTTGCCAACCAGTTGGATAAACATTGTTTGAAAACCACCATGCCCTCTCTTTTGGGTGCAAAGGAAACAAAAAGTTGATCCGTTTTGCAGACTGACTTTGTCTGGTTCATGTAATAACGCAAAGTTCTGTGCACATCAGGCGTGTGCAGAATGGCCTTCCCTTGATTAGAATACTCAGGGTAATACACTGGTACGTGTATGGTCTGATTCAAAGTAAACTCAGAAACCACCTTTGGTAGAAACTTAGGATTTTTACACAGAGCCACCTGGTCTCTGTGGAAAATCAAATTAGGCTCCTTGCACATCAGGGTCTGAAGCTCAGAAAACATTCTAGCAGAAGTAATAAAAACTAAAAAGAGCACTTTCCAGGACAAGTATAGCGCAGGTGGCAGCTTGCAGCCAGTTCAGAAGGAAGCAAAGTGAGCTTCTCAAGAATAAAATTTTAATCCCACGGATGAATAGGGTTCCTTACTGGGGGGTTCAGATGGAGAATTCCTTTCAGAATGGTTTTGGAAACCTCCAACTGAGCCAAAGTTTTGCCATCCACTGGAGTGTGGTAGGCAGAAATGGCAGACAAGTGGACCTTCAGAGAACAGTAACTATGGCCAAGGTCAGAGAGGTGCAGCAGGTATTCCATGACCTGTGGGACAGGGCAAGAGAAAGGGTCCAACCCCTTGGCAGATGCCCAAATGGAGAACCTCTTCCATTTCATTGTATATGTAGTTCTTGTGGATGGCTTTCTGGCCTCCACAAGAACTTATGCCACTCTGGAAGAGATCCCAAAACATGCAAGAGCTATGTCAGCAGGTGCCATGCATGAAGGTGAAGGGACTTGAGGCCTGGATGGTCCAGCGTGCCCCGGTCTTGAGTCAGCAGGTTCTGGCAGAGGTGTAGAGAAACCGGAGGTTCCACTCTCAATTGCTGGAGCAGAGGAAACCACAGTTGGTGAGGCCAGTCAGGGGCTATAAGGATCATGTGGGCCCCTTCTTCTTGTAGTTTCAGAAGTACCCTCTGTAGCAGAGGAAAGGAAGGGAAGGTATACAAAAACCTCCCTGTCCAGCAGACAGACAGTGTATCTCACCAGTAGACACCACGCCCGGGAACAAGCGAGCAGAAACTGGATAGTTTTCCATTGGATGGGGAAGCAAACAGATTGCGATCTGGGTGACCCCAATGATTGAAGATGTCGTTGACAACTGAATGCCTTAATTCCCACTCATGTGCCCTTGCCTGAATATGAATGAAAGTATCCGCCAGGACAGTTTGAATGCCTGGGACATGTACTGCTGTGAGCTGCAGGTTGTGACGTACCGCCCACTGCCACATGCGCACTGCTTCCCTGCACAGTGGATACAACAGCGTGCCTCCCTGTTTTTTTTTCTTTTTACCAGGAGAGACACACTAAGCTGAAGCTTGTTTACAGGTGCGACCTGGGAGCACAAGGAAGTTAAATGACTTCCTCAGGGTCACACATGCAAGTGGGGGCAATGGGATTCAAACCCAGCTCTCCAGGTTTGCAGCTCAGAGCCTTAAACCATTGCACTATACTGCCTCCTTGTTTGTTCAGGTACCAGACCACGCACATGTTGTTAGTCTGTACCAAGAGAGGTCCAGGAAGGAGAAGGGTCTGGAAGGCTTGAAGAGCGTAAAGTACAGCCCGCATCTCTTGCACACTGATGTGCAGAGATAGCTCCTGCTGGTACCAGGATCCCTGTGTCCTGCGATTGCCCAGATGAGCACCCAAGTCCTAACTGGAAGCATCCGTGGTCAGGGTCTGAGTTGGAGGGAGCATCTGAAAAGGAACTCCTCTGGTGAGGTTGGATAAATCCTGCCACCAGAGGAGGTCCCGATGCATAGGGCTAGACACCAGAATCCTGTGATCCAGGTCATCAGTTTTGTGGTCCCACTGGACCCGAAGGGTCTACTGTGTGAAGGCAGTATAGTGTAGTGGTTAAGAGCACTGAGCTGCAAACCTCAAGACCTGGGTTTGAATCCCTCTATTTCCCACTTGCATACTGTGTGCCTCTGAGCAAGTCACTTAACTTGTGCTCGCAGGTTGCACCTGGAAACAAGCTCCGGCTTTTATTTATTTATTTTATTTATTTATTAGGTCTAGGATTACAATACCTTTGAGCCAGGGCTCTTTTACAAAGGTTCCATGTCAGGTTACAATTTAAAACATAAGACGCAAGTCAGATTACAAATTCAATACATAGGACAAGGTTACAAAAGTGTAAGCTAAACAGAGTTACAAAGCATTTGAGAAACAAGACAAGTTTTGGAGGCTAGGTTACAAGGAGATAGCGAATGAGGTGCAGAGAGGATAGAGGACAAGAGCAAGGAAGAGTAGAGGGGGGCAGAAAGCTATAGAGGAGGAGTGCAGCCAGAAGCATTGTCGTAGACATAACATGGGGAAGTGCGTGCTAAGGGGTAACCAAGTGCTGATAGGAGAGAGAACTACATAAGGTTAGGGAAATATTCATGGGGTCAGCTAATGGAGGCAGTCACAGGAGCTAGAGGCAGTGAGAGTGAGGTGGAGCCTTGATTTAAATGCACCAAGGGTAGAAGTGAAGGAGATGCAACTGTTTAGACCATTTAGCCAGCCGAGTGCCCTGTAGGCAAAAGATCTTTGACTTTGTGAGGTTCAACAATGTGGAACCTGCATGAGCTGTGATTCAGACCCACTGGTTGAGCGGGGGTTATTGCTAGGGTGCAGGAGTGCACACACTCCAGGGGGGCGCAAGGCCCATAGTTATTTTCTTTGTCATGGTGCAAGTTAGGTACTTTATCCGATTGGTGAGTTGCAGCCATCCAGTTTGTGCATAGAAGTCGCACGTATGTGTGAGGTGGTGGGATCCAGTGAGAAGTCGGTAGGCCTTATTGAGAGAGGTGGATATGCGTCTAAGAGCAGTAGTGGGGGCAGAGCCATGAATGATAAGCCCATAGTCAATAATGGAGATGACAGAACTCCGAACAGTGACAGTCAAGGCTTCTGGGGTAAGATGTTGCCTATACCAGAAGAGAAGACCAAGACGAGTATTTGCTGCTTTGGCTACAGAGTCAGTGTAGGCACTGTAAGTTAGATGAAGATCTAGAGTGATCCCAAGGTACTTAAAAGCTTGAACCTATTGCAGGGTGACTCCATGAATGGTTTTGATGGATAGGGGGTGCAGCTTATGCTTGCTATGAGAGCTGCTGAACATCATAGACTTTGTTTTCTTATTATTGAGGACCAGATTGTGATTTGAGAACCAATTTTCAACAGATGTGAAGCCAAGCTGAAGGTTGTCTTGTAGAGGCTTAGGATCCTTTCCTGGCTTAGTGCGCCTTTCCTGGTTAAATAATTTTCCATTTCCCATTTCCATTTCCCACTGTGAAATTCGCATGTGGAGCTTGGCCAGAGGGACAGTGGGGATAGCTGCTGCCAACAGTCCTAGAAGGCGTAGAACTGAGTGGGCTGAGGTCTATTGCCTGCTTGCCACTTGACTTGCCTGCTGACGTAAGGTTTCCTTCTGGTCAGGAGTCGGGGGGGCAGCGCCATCCCAGCAGCCCTTTGGGACTTGACTTGGGAGGTGGGTCCCATCGACTGGGCCCAACATTTGTTCTGACATCGAGCTGGCTGTTGCCTATTGTGACACCATTGCTGACAACAAAATGGCTGTTTTGGCTTAGTGTTCAAGCGGTACATGGACTGCACAGAGTGCAGTGCCTTGCCACTATCTTGGAGTTCTGTGATTATGTCCTTGACGTCGCCACTGAAAAGGACGGGTCCCCTGAAAGGGGCATCCTGGATGGCTGACTGGATGTCTGGGGCCAAACCGGATACCCGCAGCCGGGAGTACTGGTGCATGCTAATGGCCATGGCAGCACTCCAGGTAGAGGCAGCTACCTTGTCAGAGGTCGCTCATAGAGACTGATAGCAGGAGATTTCTGCTGTCCTGGCCATCTGAGAAATTTTGATTTTAGCCCCAGAATTGGGCATGCCTCAAATTCCAATTTCAACTGTTGCAAAATGGATTTCTGGAACACAACCATGTGTGCCATATAACTCAATGCTCTAAGAACCAGAGTGGAGGGGGAATATATATGCATCCAAACTGGTCTGTTTGCTGTGACTCCTTATCTGCAGGCAAAGTGCTCATGTGTTTAGGCTTGGCCATCCAGTCATGGACTGCATTAATGACCACCGAGTCCACTTTGGGATGAGAACAAAGGTGTTCTTTATCCTCTGGGGCCCAATACAGTCTATCAGCTTTTTTGGCGACTGCGGCCACTGATGAGGGTTGCTGCCAGAAAGTGGAAACCAGATCCTCATGTGGCCCAATCCATGGAGGGATGAGCAGAGGGAACCGCTCGGGCAAGTCCAGGTGTTCCGCCAACCTCTTGCATTGGGGGTCCTGGTCCTCCGTCTTCCAACCATTTGCCTCATGAATCTGCTGGAGAATCACTGTAAAGGAGGAGTCCTCTGAAGGAGACTTGGGAGAGTCTTTGGGTTTGGGATCCTCTGGAGTGGGGGTCTCAAATTCCAAGGCAGAGGAGTTAGTGGAATCTGAGGTTGACCACAGACTTCTGTCCAGAGACAAAGCCCATGGGAGCAGGATTTCCCAAAGGGAGACCACTTTGTGCCTGCCAGCACCTGTTGCTGTGGTAGGGCACAAGGTCAATACCGAGGTAGAGGGGTGAGACTGTACTGGTGAGAGGGACTTCACTGTAGGATCCGAGCAGACCAGAGTAGAGGCTGCAGCTGGTTGCCACCTGTCCAGTTCCGAGACCAGCTGAATCTTGGTAGCAGACCACCAAGACTGTAAGGCCTCCTTAAAGTCCACCTGAGGCTGAGGCGGTGGAGGAGGAGGAGGTGGGGCTGGTAGAATGGTGGGTAGCCTTGGAAAAGAAACCCCAGTGTCATATAGCCCATCATCGGGTAGTGGTAACCCAACATCCCATAAGGTGAATAGCCTGGCATCGGGTACCTCAGCATGGGGCACCCAGGCATGCAATATCCTGGTGGAAGGTACCCGACGAAGGGTTGTGAGGCTCAGGGAAGCATGGTATCAGAAAGCCCGACGAGGGGCCAGATGGCTGAGCCGATGGACCTGCTGGAGGCTCTGACAGTGAATAACCCAGTGTGGGACCCAATGGAGGAGCCAAAGGTCCTATCAGTGGTCTTAACGGCAGCTGGCCAGGCATAGGCCCCACAGGAGGGACCGAGGTACCTGGCAGCAAATGCCATGTAATTGGCTTGTCTTATGGCTAAAAAAGCAGCCAAATAATCCTTTTTTGCCATACTGTCTAGCTTTCTAGAGTCCTTTTCAGGTGGGTGTGAAGACAGTGGCACCCTTGCCCTGTCACAAGCTGCTGTCTGTACCACCCCTTCATGGTCGGGGCATGAAAACAAAAACTCTGCCCCTGACCTGTCAAACTGGTATTTCTTATCAGCTTTCTTGTCAACTGGAGGCGCTGAATTAGGAGTCTGCAACATCTTCAGTACATGCTTCTTCAGAGATTTGGGAATGGGTGGCAGAAGTCGTTTGGCTGGAGCCAGGCCCATCATTTCTAAGGAGTACAGCTCTTCTTCCTCCTTCGCTGATTCATTGGTGGTTAAGTCAAGTGCTTTCACCATCTGCTTTACAAATGTAAAGTGTGAGAAGTAATCCTCAGGTAATCTGGGACATGACTCAAACTTGCACCCTGAACAGGTCAGCTCCTCCACATTCCTCCAGGCATCGGCCACCTGCCTGCTCCCCGCTGCCTAAGGTACGGTGAAATTTGGAACTAAAGTTGCTTTATTGGATCTTGAGGCAGCCTAACAGACTACCTGTCTTTTGCTATAATTGTGGGAAGGATGGGCACATGAAGAGAGAATGCAGGTCCCCAAAAGACACAGACAAAGTTGTATACAGGCTACAAGGAGAGCTTCGGAGGACAAATCAGTGGTTGAGAGGTACACAAAAATGATTGCAGTGAGGATCCCAAAAATGCTAACTCATGTCCCTTTGTGGCAAGGTCAGTTGCCCAGGCCCCCGCCACCGTCTCGCCAGACTGGCCCAGAATAGTGGGTCCATCCATGGAGACCACTGTAAAGGTGAATGGAGTGTCTACAAGAGCTGTATTAGGCAGTGGCTCCTAAGTGACAATAATGTTCCAAGACTGGTATCAGAAGCATTTGTCTGATGTGCCCTTACAACCGTTGGAGGGGCTGCATGTCTGGGGGTTAAGTGAGAAGGCCTACCCCTACTCTGGGTATATCCGAATTTGGCTGTCTTTTCCACCTCCATGGCTGGAGTGGCAGAGCAAGTAGAGACCCTGGCCTTAGTGTGTTCCCCTACTGGACTGTATGATGGGGTTCCTCTACTATTTGGGACGAATGTGCATATGTTTGGACGGTTGGCGCAGCTGTGTTATGAAAAACAGGGGTCAAGGACTAGTAGAGCTTTAAGAATTCCGGCCTTGATCAAGAAGGCCTATGAGGCATAGAGAGATGCTGAAAAAGTGGAACCAGAGGAACCGATTGGAATTGTCTGGAAGAAGGATCCAGAGTCTCTGATCCTGGCGCCAAATGCCCAGTGTACCCTACAGGAGGAAGTCCGTATCAGAAAGGATGTCAAGAATAAAATCCTCATGCTGGATGCACCAGGCGATGGGAAATTGCCAGAAGGACTGCTGGTCAAGCCAAGTATTTTGCCTGCCAGAGCCCATGCTTATGCCAGAAGGGTAATGGTCCAAGTTCATGTGTCTGATAGAGATTCGAGTAAATAGAAGTTGCACCCTGGCTAATGTACATTGTGCAGATACTGCAGTCCTACCCAGTAACAAGTGTTCAGGGTAAAATGACAGAGTGACGCCCAACTTGTTTGATTTTGGGGACTCCCCGTTGCCAGCCAAATGGAAGATGAGAATCAGTAGAAAGCTTGCCCAGAGAGACCAGGTGCTTTCTTTAAAGGAATGGGAGGTAGGACGTGTGCAAGGAGCTGAGCACCACATCCGGCTGCATGATGAAAGGCAATTTCGTGAGAGGTCTCAACGCCTGGCCCCTGCTGACATAGATGATGTGAGATGGCTTCTGCAAGAGATGCTAGCTGTTGGTGTAATACAAGAATCCAGAAGCCCCTATGCTTCCCCCATCGTGGTAGTGAGAAAAAAGAATGGGACAGTAAGGATGTGCATGGATTATCGCACTTTAAACTGGTGGACTATCCCTGATCAGTATACAGTGGCCCGCATTCAGGATGCTTTGGACTGCCTGAACGGTAGCAAGTGGTTCTCTGTGCTGGATCTTCACAGTGGGTACTACCAGATCCCAATGGCCTCTGAAGACAGTGAGAAGACAGCCTTTATCTGTCCGCTTGGCTTCTATGAATTAATGAGGATGCCTCAAGGGATTTCAGGCACCCCAGCCACTTTTCAACGACTAATGGAGTGTGCAGTGGGGGACATGAACTCATTAGAGTGCCTGGTATACCTAGATGATGTTATTGTGTTTGGCAGCTCACTGGAGGAACATGAGAGCAGATTATTCAAGGTGTTGGACTGAGTGGAAGACTTTGGCCTGAAACTGTCCATCGATAAATGTCAGTTCTTCCAAACCTCTGTAAAGTATGTGGGGCATATAGTCTCCACCGAGGGAATAGAGACCGACTCAAGTAAAGTTGAGGCCTTGACCACCTGGCCACAGCTCCACAATCTAAAAGAACTGCAAAGATTCCTGGGATTCTGTGGCTACTATCGCCGTTTCATCAAGGACTATTCAAGAGTGATCCGTCCTTTACTTAATCTTACTCAAGGTTACCCTCCTACCCACAAAAAATACAAGAGGTCAACTCCCCCGGAGACTGAGAGAGTGTATTTCTGCCCTAATGAAGTTTTTGGGGCACGATGGACACCTGACTGTGAAGCTGCTTTTCATGAGATTATATATCAATTTACCCACGCTCCTGTCCTGGCCTATGCAGATCCAGTAAAACCCTATGTCCTACACACTGATGCTAGTTTGCAAGGTTTTGGGGCTGTGTTGTACCAGGAGCTTGAGAATGGCCTGAGACCAGTGGCCTTTGCCAGCAGAAGCCTGACCCCTTCCGAAAAGAACTATCCTGTACATAAGTTAGAGTTCCTAGCTTTGAAGTGGGCCATTGTTGACCAATTCCATGAGTACTTGTATGGGGCAAAGATACTAGTAAAAACTGACAATAGTCCTTTGACCTATGTGCAGACTTCAACTAAGTTAGAAGTTACTGGCCATAGGTGACTCTCTGCATTATCTACATACAACTATGCTGTTGAATACAGAGCAGGCCTGAACCACATAGAAGCTGATGCTCTCTCCCAGAGGTCTGTTTCTCAAAATGACTGGGTCAGATTGTCAGAACTTGATATTCGAGCACTCTGCCAGAAGTTTGACCGAGAGGAGCAAGTGGTCCCAGACCCAGTGAACTGTATGGTGGATTGCTTGGGACCCTCTGAGAATTGCATACCTGCTGCTTATTGCCATTTTCCACAATAGACATTGGTGCTCTTCAGTGGACTCAATCCCGAGATTCCATGATCAAATCAGCTCTAGAAGCCCACTACGCAGGGAAAGATGTATCCAAGTTATGCTCCACTGATTTAAGAACTGCATTGTTATACGAGGAAAGTCTTAAGTTGAAACTGATTAATAGACTGTTATACAGAGAAACAGTAGACAGAGGGGACAAATAGATAAACAACAGCTAATTTTGCCTACTGCCTTTCGAGACTTGGTGCTGAGGTCCCTACCCAACCACATGGGGCACCTTGGCATAAACAGAACACTTGACTTGGTGAGATCCAGATTCTATTGGCCTAAGATGGGGGCTGATGTTGAACAACACATCCGAACTTGTAGTCGCTATCTACAGAGGAAAGCTTTGCCCCAGAGGGCTGCCCCCAGTAAACATCACCGCCAGTGCCCCCATGGAGCTGGTCTGTATTGACTTTCTGAGTCTGGAGCCAGATCAAAGAAATATCAGTAAGGTGCTGGTGGTTACTGACCATTTTATGAGATATGCCCAAGCTTCCTCCACCAAGGACCAGAAGGCATCTACTGTGGCCAAAGTACTTATAGAAAACTTTTTTGTTCACTATGGGGCACCACAAAGAATCCATTCTGATCAAGGGATGGACTTTGAGTCATCTGGTCAAAGAGATGCTTTCTCTGTGGGGAGTGTGAAAGTCCAGAACTACTCCTTACCACCCCAAGGGGGACCCACAGCCTGAACCGTTCAATCGCACTTTGCTAGATATGCTAAGCACCCTTCACCCAAAGGACAAGCCTAGATGGAGCCAAGAAATTAGCACACTGGTACATGCCTACAATTGTACAAAACGTGATGCCACTGGGTTCTCCCCTTGTCGCCTGATGTTTGGAAGAGAAGCCCGACTACCGGTAGATGTTTGTTTTGGAGTATCCCCTGATGGAGTTCGAACTGATAACCATTTGCAGTATGTGCAAAAGTTAAAGGCCCAGCTAAATCATGTGTATCAACTGACTCAAACCATGGCTGCCAAAAGAAATCTGGCCAACAAGGAAAGGTATGATTAAAAAGTGAAAGCACTGGAACTCCAGCAGGGAGATCGGGTGTTGCTAAGAAATCTGGGACTACATGGCAAACACAAGATTGCTGGTAGGTGGCACCATCTCCCCCACATTGAGGTAGGCAAACTAAATGATCTGCCTGTGTACAAAGTAAGGCCGGAGAATAACTCAAAAGATGTGAAAACAATGCATAGAAATCATTTACTGCCCATTGGACAAATCTTGATTGAGTCTGAGCCCCCAGAAAATGCCCCCTCTGTACCAGTGACTAGAGCTGCTGCTAAGCAAAAATCAAGAAAGCCTGAACCTACAGAAGCTGAGTTAAAGTGTTCCCGTCCGCAAGTCCCAGTTGAACATGACTGTCAGTCCATGTCAGAGGAAAGTGAGTGTGGCTTTGAATACTACCCTTCTTACGAACTGAGTCAGTTGTTTTGGGGCAATCCCCTAGTCAATCCTGGAGATGAAGCTGGGCCTTCTGGACTGTCTAAGCCCCCAGCTTTGTCTCTGGAGCCAATGCTCCCAGAAAGTGAAGTGCAAAGCATCAAGTCAGATGATATGGAATCATTGTGTATGGTAGAACTGTTTGAGCTTTCAGAGAAGGAAAATGATGGACTGGGACAAACTGGTGATATACCCGAACAAGAAGAGTGTGTTGAGTGCCCTGATAGTTCACTGCCAGTGTCAGAAAACTCCCCATGTGAGCCAAGTGTTGTGGACTCTGAGATTGCAAATCATGGAGCTGAAAGTGCCCCAGGTTCTAGCCTCTCTACCCCCAGGGAGACTCCCCTGGCAAGTAAAGACAGTGCTGAAAGTGAGTTTAAAAGTGCAGAGACTGTAACAGTTCCCCCTAGAAAGACTGGTCGAGCTGTAAAGCCTGTAATATGCTTAAGCTATGATTCCCCTAGGAGGCCTGTGGACTTACCTCTCAATGTTGTCCATAAGGAAGTGTATGTGTCCCCGAGCTCATTGCCCAAACTCAGCATAAGTGCTACCTCCAAGTTAATTGTGTTGCCCTCTAGGTATGGTGCCCCTGCCCCATCCAGTCCCAAGGTAGCTGATAGGGAAGGGGCCCCCTCTCTTCAGGTTTCATGTACAGGAGGTAATAACCTGAGTTACGGTATAATGAGTGTATAATACTGTGTAAAAAGTGATGTACTGAAAAGTTTCAGGAATGTGTTTCTGGTAAGGTGATATGTTGACTGATGATTACATGTATAAGCCTAATGTGATATTGATGTAAATGTATATGGTTGTATTGAAATTTGTGGGGGTACTTACTTGACGTGGACACCAAGTTTTTCCAGGCCAGGAAGGGTGTAACCCCCCTGCAAATAGGGGTTCCCAAAAGTCTTCCAGGAGCTTGCCTGAATGCTCCAAGTCTGGGCGGTGTTTGGTGTCTGAGCTGTTTAATTGTGGTTCCAAGTGAGTACTATTTGAGCCTCCACGTACTGTCTCTTTAAGAGCTGTCTGCTTGCAGACATCATTAGTTTGTATGGGGGGGACTGTGTATTTAATGCTCGAATCCTACCCGAGCTGCTGCCAATTCGCTCCGTTTCTGCCGTCGCTACATGTGCAGAGGGAGCCTTGTTGAAAGATATAACTGTTTGCCAGAAAACATTTGGAGTGACTGAGAAAATGTAGTTTGTCTAACCTGTCTTTATTTCAGCGCGAACTGTTTCAGTGTAGCTCTTTCATTTTGGTCCTGAATTGCTGACTTGGACCAATCAGGATGATAGGGAGGCCTTAAAATGGAGCCTGTGGACAAATTGGAACTTGGCTTCTCAATTTTGAGGCAGCCACAAGGGGATTGTATGAGCAGCGACTCTGGGAAATGTAGTTTTGACCTTGGCGCCTTTTTTCACCAACAGAGGGAGTCTTATTGTGAGTGACAGCCGAACCAGCCAACAGAATGGAGTGGAGCTAAAGGAAATGCCCTGCTTTGTGACTGGAAAGATCAGATCAATCGTGACAGTGAAGAGAGAAAGGAGCTCTGTGCTTCTGCGGTGTATAGTTTCACACGGGAAGCGCGTGTGAGGCCCTGAGGTTCGGCCTGCAGCCATTGTAAGCGCTAGTTCAGACTGAATCCAACTTGTGAGGAGAAAGAAGGAAGTCTGAAAGGTAGAAACCAGGCTAACCCTGTAGAAGACTGGAGAAATTGTTGAATCGTGCTCGGTCTGTCAGAAACTGAAGCTGCTGTGTGTGCTCCCGGGTATTTTGTAGTAATTGCGATTGGGATCTAGGAGCAGTCTTCCTGGTATGGTACTTTCCTTTTACATATGAATGTGCGTAGTGCTTGTGGGGAATCGCTATTTCCAATCCCCTGTGCTGTGTGCTGTGTGCTGTGTGTTGAAGCTGGAAGCAAACCCCCAGCTTGTCTTGGACTAAATCCATTTGTTATCTACTGCAGTGAGGTCCAGTCACAAGGACCTTGTCTCCATACCCTGTTGTTCTGGCAACCCAGAAGAACATCCACCATCTGGTTCTCAGCTTGGATATTGTGAGTACAAATCAGGGTATTCCCCTGCAGCCCGTTTTCAATTACAAGTGTGTCATCTAATTATTGTTGTTTCACTTCTTCATGGACTGAGCCATCCGGCTCCTTATTACAATTGGGTGTTGTGCATATGTTTTTTCTTCTATAGGGCCCTGTCCATCTGCACCTGCGCGAACCCGGGCAACGGACCTGGCTAGCCCCCCACAACCTGTGTACCCAGAGTGTGACTTTTCAGACCCTGTATGTGTGCACAGTACTGTGATTTAATTCTGCCAATTAACCTGATCTCCCCCTCCCGTGTTTTATTCCCCCTAAATAAACCAGATTTGATGTTGTTAAACTTTAAACTGTCTGAAGTTTCAGTACTTACATATCAAGCATTGTATTGGTTTGTGTATGTTGATTAACCTTATTTTACAGGGGGTCCCCAGAGATGAACCTCAGAATCAGTCTCGAGGGTAAGTGGTACTTTATGAATGAACAGTGTGTACATGTGGGGTATTGGGACTGTAACTTCTGTGCATTGTGTGAGCCACTAGAGGGAATAAAAGGGGGTCTCAGTGTCCCAGAGGGCTGTGACCAAGCTAGTCTAGCCACTACAAACCCTGACCTCTGGGTGGAGGCACCCACCATAGAACCTAGGCCCCTTAACCTGTCAGTAGTCAAGCAGGCAGGGGTAGTAGCCCTTGGGATAGCGCCACCTGGAGGTTACATTAACAATGATGGATCTCAGACGCTGTCCTGATTTGGATCTAGGTGACAATGCCCTATGTGCCCTTTCTATTTCTAACTGCCAGTTCCATTGATAGTTTAACAAAGCTGGGATAAAGTCCTGAATGAAGCTAATCATGTCAGGGCCTTCCAACCCTTCTGGAATTCCTACTATTCTTAAGTTATTCCGTCTCCCTCTGTTCTCCAAATCATCTACTTTCTCAGAAATTTTGGTCAGTTGTATTGTTTCCCCTTCCACAAAATCATCCAATTTAATAAGAGATTCTTCTAAAAAAGACAGCCGTTCTTCTAAAGTATCTATTCGATTAGTAACTTCAGACAGCTTTTTAGTTGTGGTAGTGTCATTCAGCTTTAACCCTGCAATGTCCTCTTTTATTGATAACAGCATATCATTAATAAGTCATGTCATTTTTATCTGCTTTGTTCATATTTCCGATTTTACCTGGTATTGGGTGCTTTTCTGAAGATAGCCCTGTGGTAGAATTTGAGGGCGCCCCGTTGTGACCGTTAGTGTAGCCCAAGCTCTGTTTACTATTACTGGGCATCTCTGAGGTGAATGTCCCGGTCACTTTCCTGACGAGACTAAATGAAATATACCAGGCTTACAGGAATAAGTTTTTGATAGTGAGGACTAGTAAACTCGTCTCTAATACTTTAACAACTCCGCATCTAAAAATTAAGAAATAAAACGTAAATTAGACTGATTTCAATCTAGCATCAGAGCCCTTCAGTTAAGCTGGCATCCTCGTTAGTATGCGCACTCCTTCAGTGTCCTCCTAAACAACCTCCCGGCTGCTTGCAACAGCCGCATGCTCCTCTAGGTAGATGATGCAGTGATCTTTACTAGCAACCTCAATCCCGCACTGCTGGAATATGACCTCCAGAGCGGCTTCACAGGGGCTGAAAAATGGTTCAAAGAGCAAAAACTGGTCATGAACTATAAAAAGACCAAGACCATGTTCTTTGCCACAGCCCAAAACAAGTTAAAAGGCTATCCCCTGGCAATTCAGAATGACTCCGGTTACACCCTGGAATTAGTCCCCCATTTCAAGTACATGGGAATCACACTGGACACTGCTCTGTCTTACACACAGCACACTGACATCACTGCCAAAGTCTTTAACACCAGGATCATTATCCTCTACAGGCACAGACATTGCTTGACCTATGAAGCTGTGAACTTGGCAACTAACAGTTCACTCATCACCCTGATTGACTATTGCCTACCTGTCTATGGCTCTGCTACTGACACAGTGCTCCAATGCCGTTCAACAGCCTTAAACAAAGCCTGCCGCCTGCTCACTAATGCCCCCAAACTCACCCACATCTGTGAGCTTTATGCGCGATCGGGCTGGCTTCAGTTGAAGGACAGAAAAGTTTATCAACTCCGCCTACTCCCAAAAAAAGGTCTCACTAAACTTACTTCCTCAAGGAGTTCTGAGCCTTCTATCACCACCTATACATGCCAAGCACACCAGGAGCTCAACTACACAAATGCTCCTTGTGCCCAGGTGCCGCACAACTACGGCCCAGTGATCCTTTGCTCACTAGGCCCCTCTGTGGACAAATGGTCTACCACCTGACATAGCTGGAGCCACAACCATTGGTTCCTTTAAGTGCAAACTCTGTCAGCATCTCACCAACAATAATACCTGGAGGTGCCCCCGCTAGTCTGTGCCCGCAGCTTTAGTCTGCCTCAGCACTTCCAAGTTTTGGCCCACCAAGTTAAGTCTTTGCCCAAGCACTTGCCTCCCACCCCCTTTTGCCCAAGCACTTGCCTCCCACCCCCTTTTGCCCTAGCACTTGCCTCCCACCCCCTACCCCTTGGCTTTTTCTTTCCTTCTGCCCTTCATATCCAAGCTCTCACTGCCCTCCCTACCCCACCCTAACAGTCTGCCTCTGCCTCTCCCTCCCTCTCTTCCACAGGACGCTGTCATACCATGTACTATGCCTTAGCACAATTTGTGTAACTGTTTGTCATTGCAACCCATGTACTGTTGAATTGTTTTGTACTCTATGGCCCAGATATTCAAACTGTGCCAGTTTGTGGTGCAAGCCTGTGCGCCGCTCAAAATCGTTACGCAGGGGTGTGGCCAGGGCGATATTCAATGGAGTTGCGCTATGGCGCAACTGCTTTGAATATCGCCCCCTGGCCACCCCCACTGTGCATGGTGCAGTGGAACTGCGCCAGCACAAGAGGTCAGAGTGGAGAACTGAGATGCGAACTTGCGCCATGCACAGCACCTGCAATATTCAAAGGGTGACATGCAAATGGGGCCATAATTTATGCAAGGTGCACGGGGGTCCATTTGCATCTGATTATGGCCCCATTTGCATGCCATTAGCATGCAGGTGCGCCAATCCCCGACGACTTGCGCCTGGCCCCTGCCAGGCAGCAGCCCATGGGGACCGATGCCCCTGCAGCCCGATCGCGGGACATCCTGTAAGGGATGTCTCCAATCCCTGGTGGTCCAGTGGACCGGAGTAGCCCAATCGCGGGCATAACAGTGTCCCCCCCCCCGAGTAGCCCAATCGTGGGCATACCTTCATCCAATCCCCTCCCCCGGTAGCCCGATCGCGGGCATAACAGTGCCCCGAGTAGCCCGATCGCGGGCATACCGTCATCACCCCCTCCCCTGAGTAGCCCAGTGCGGGCAGACCTTCATCCAACCCCTCCCCAGTAGCCCAATCGCGGGCAGACCTTCATCAACCCCCTCCCAGGTAGCCCGATCGCGGGCAGACCTTCATCAACCACCCCTCCCCAGTAGCCCGATCGTGGGCATAACTACATCCACCTCCCTCCCCGGAGTAGTTCGATCACGGGCATCACCAACCGCCCCCATTAGCCCGATCATGGACATCAGTATCCCCAAAGCCCAATATCCCTGGTGGTCCAATGGACGAACAGAGCCCGAATATGACGACATTCCCTCACCTCCCAAGTATGAAATCTCTGGTGATCTAGTGGACCCCCACCCCACCGCCCATGGAGCCCCCCACCCCGCTCCCCATCAGCCGGGAGGCGGCACCCCACCCACCACCTGCCGCCCGCCGACTGACAACTTTGATGGCTCCGCCCATTGGTTCAGAGCATGGGCCAATGAATAATGCAGCTAGCTCTTTAGTCAGTCAGATATGTGAATGAAAATTCCATTCACTTATCTGGAATGACTAGTACGAGTGGTTGCACGCCATTGGTTCATGCTCTGAACCAATGGGCGGCAGCCATATGAGCTGTCAGTTGGCGGGCGGCAGGCGGGGGGTGCTGCCGCCCACCGCTGATGAGGGGGGAGGGTGGTGGGGCTCCGTGGGTGGTGGGGTGGGGGTCCACTAGATCACCAGGGATATTGGACTTTGGGGAGGGGAGGTCTGATGCCCGCGATCGGGCTACTTGGAGGGGTTACTGTTATGCCCGCAATCGGGGCATGGGGGAGCTGCCAGGTGCGGCAGGAACAGCCGATGGCCACCCACAGGTGGCAGCTGCTGTGTTGCGCCCTGCAATGCGGCAGCTCACCTGTGCGTGGCCCTTGATTTCTTCCTTTCTTTTTTGGCTTAACTTTGTGCAGGCGCAGGTAGGGGTTGCACCTGCATAACTCTGCACGGTCCGGTTTATGCATGGGCGGTGCCCCCACCTGTGCCTACATACGTACTGATGCGCCCAAGCGCGCCAGGATTTGTGTGGTGCACTTTTCCCTTAAATATCGCACCGGTGATTCAGTGAGTTAGGCATGCAACCCCTGCTATACCATGCGTAACCCTTTTGAATATCTAGGCCTATGTGTATAATTTACCTGAACTATATTGTGTCTTCTTGTGTTAATGTATCTGACGTGGAACCTCTCAACGAGCATCCGCTCACAGGTGTCATCCAAGATCTTAATAAATAAAAAAAAAATAAAAAAAATATTGAAGAATTTCTGTGGTTAGAAAAAACATTACAGTTTTGGCTATCCTGAATCTTGGCAAATCAGGGCTGCGGTCTTCCTTGGGGTTATCAACCCTAACGCTCACCCCATTCTTATATAGTCTGCACGTCTGAGCTTATTTACAGATGGAATAAAGGGAGTGTTAGGGCTGATAACCTCAAGGAAGACCCCAGCCCTTATTCGCCAAGACTCAGGACAGCCAAAACCGTAATGCGTTTTCCTTTTGCTGCTTGTAAGGAGGTTGTGGGGTGCACATTTCCCTACTTTTGTCACTTTAATCTGAACCCCAACTGGTGCATTTATGTAGTTATTTGCAAAGAATATATAAAATACCTTCACTGGGTATGCATGGTAGATGGCAGAGAGTTGTGTACACAGAGTTGTAACACAGGCACCGGGGCAAATCAATGAAGCTGACTAGGGGGAACAATTTAGAAGAGATGTCAGGAAATATTTCATCACAGAGAGAGTGGTGGATAGGTGGACCAAACTATCAAGGGAAGTCACTTGTGTGAATTTGGTGGAGGGGTTCAAGTATGGGTAGGTATGACACATGGGGTAGCAAAGTTACCAGGAAAAGTGGGGAGGAGTGAATGGCTACCAGGGTCCTTACTTCCACCCGGAGGTTAGGCTGGGCAACCAGGATGAGCTATGAGGCCTTTTCCTGCCATTGTTTTTGTTTCTAAGTCCCTCACTCTGCTGTGCCTAGGGACAGAGCTAGTCACCTCAGTGATGCGTGTGTAAACCCCACCCCAGAGCAGGTAAGGGGATGCACTCCTAGCTCACCACTGTACCAGATAACAACCAGTGTGCTTGTATTGTCTGCCTCCATTTTCCCCAGAACAGAGCGCACCCACACACACTCTCTGACTGGGAACAGGGAGAGCCTAAAATTTAAAATCCCATCCAAAGGCTACCCAGTAAGAACCAGCCCATCAGGGGTCTGTTCCTAGGAGGGGAGCTCTATCACATGACCTCCTCCACTTGTCTGTTCCTAGGTGGGGCACTCTATCACTTGACCTCCTCCACTCAGCGAAGGTGCAACCCAATACAGGACACTGAAACTTTAGCAGCTTGTACACCCATAAGTAAGGGACTGAAAAATATGTTTTATTTCTTTTTTATTTATTTACTATTTTTGCCCCAGCTACGGAGAGTGCACCCTTCCACTGTGGTCCCCAGCCCTGTCACCCTGCTATCCCCAGGACTTACCAATCTCCTCATGGTGAGGCCACCGTTATGGGACCTGGTATCGATGGTGACCCGAATCCACACAGAGCTGTGCTTGGTCAGTGGGTGCGGGACCTGTGGGACTCTGGCTTCATCTTTCTGCCCAACCAGATTTAATGCTGTTTCGTCCTTCCCCTAAAGTCAGTGGTATGTGAACATGCAAATGAATGCATGCAACAGGTGTACACACTTGTTGGCTCACCCACCCTGCTGCCAGCTGCTTAAAACTGTGCTCCCTGTGCTTCCATTTGTGGATGGCAGAGCAATATGGGTGCTGCACAGTAGGTGGCAACTGGTGCACACCCCATTTCTGCCTGTTAACCTCTTGTGACCATCATTTGCATTCTAACTTATCTGCAGGCAGAACTCTTCCCCCCAGAAACTCAGGCAGCCCTCTGTGGCTTGCCACAGTGTGGGGGTCACCACGGATCAGCAGTTTGCACCCTGACTTGTGGTTTCCCACATTGCGACTGAATGGGTCCTCCTGTTTTCATGAAAATGTCTTCAGTAATATAAAATGGAAGGTCCTGGAATTCATATCTGACGGAAATTTTGTTTTGCAAAGTTCTGCTGATGTCAACTGGGAATCTGTTTCTGGAAATCAGAAAGTCTCTTTTTTTAGTCATGTAGCTCAAACAGTTTAGTAACATTGCTCACACAATTTAGCCATATAGCTCACACTTTACTAACATTTTACACAATTTAATAATATAACTCGCACAGTTTAGTCACATATTAGCTCACACACTTTACTATGCCTCCTCACTGATTGATTTTCACATAAGCAGTATATCAACACCGCATACTTCTTTTCTCAAGGATGTTTGCTTTCAATATTGCCACCGATGCTTCCAGCTCCATATAGCTATCCACCCGGAACAAATGGTCCTCAACTGGGTCTGTAGCAATGAGCTGAAGTTCTGCCAGTGCACTGCGTTTGTTAAAAGCATCTCCAACCTATGAGAAACCCAAAAAAGGAAAACTAAATAAGCAGAACATTGAAAGGAAAACACTGGAAAAGACACAGCTTTCCTCAGACACTAAAGAAACTCTCAATTAGTGCTTTCAGACAGTAACAACTTTTTTAATAATTTAAAACAGCTAACCACTGTGACGCTTGGCCAGCAGTTATGATTGTTCTTTGATATGTGTAATATAAAAATGTAGTGTGTGATTGTCTCCATAAGACAGCTGTGCCATGGGTCAGGTTTTAGTGGAACTAACAGGATATATTAACCTGAAACCAGGAGGTAGTTAAAAAGACTAGAGAGCCTTAATTAAGAGTCTTCTGTTTATCTGACTTAATTGGAGCTGACCCAGCTAACAGGATATAGGGATCATAAACTTTTATGACGTTTTAGAGGAAAAAAACATTGTTATATCACTATGGTGCTAAAAGTCATAAAAATACTGATGTCCTTGGGAAAGCAGGAAACCACACACGATCAAAGGAAAGGCTAGATCAAAGAGCCATATTTGGGAAATGAGTTTTTGCTGATGGCACCTTATTTAATATACCTTCTGATAATCCTGTTTGTATATGTTTTATATTTAACAAGGAGGAACTAGATGATATCATAGAAGGGGTGTGGAAACCCAGACTTTTAAACTGTATACTGTGTTTGAAGAGACACATTCCTTTTTGTATTCTTAAGAAACAAGATCTCAGATCTAACTAATGCACTGGTAGAGGTATACAATAGATAGATAGAAAAAGTCTAATTGTATTGTGGTAGGAGTTTATGTACTTTTCCTTGTTTTCTTTCAAGTGATTGTATGCTTTGTGATATAGTGTTCTGTGTTTACATTGTACATATTTTTATCCATTTTTAAGTAAACCTCTTATTTTAAATAATAATAAACTTTATTTTTTAAGCCTCTTTAAAATACCAAGGCACTTTACATTACTAAAATATAATTCCATAAAACTAAAATAATCAGATATAATACAACATTTAATAATAAAACAGTTCACTGGTATGCCTGACTCCACAGAAAAGGTTTAAGTCCCTGTTTAAAACCCCCCATGGTCGTGCATCCCCGGAGCTGATGGAGTAGAGAATTCCAGAGGGTAGGGGCCACAAACATAAATGCACGGGCCACAGAAAATTTCAAAATTACCCTCAGAATCTCCAGCAACCCCTCATCAACTGAGTGGAGCTGTTGCACAGGCCTGTAGGGAATCAGAAGCTCTTTCAAGTAGTCAGGAACAAGTCCATGTAGGCTTTGTAAATCAAAGGACCTACTTTAAAGGTGATCCACCACTGAATTGGCAGCCAGTGCAGATCGCACAGCACGGGATTAATATGGGACCTCTGAGACATCCCAGTCGACAATCAAGCAGCAGCATTCTGCAATAGCTGCAGGTGACGGATATCAACCCTAGGAAGCCCTAAGTAAAGGGAGTTGCAGTAGTCAAGGCACGAGGTCACAAAGACGTGGACCAACACAGGCAGATCGCTGGATGGAACAAGGTATTTGACCCTGGCAATGTTCCTAAGATGACAAAAGGCAGGCTTGATGACTGCTGACACCTGGTAATGAAGCGTCAGCCCATCATCAAGTACCACTCCCAGGTCGCACACCCGTTCTGAGGTAAGAATCTGGGAGCCCCCCCCCAGAAATAATCCAGAGGGCTGACCTGTCCTCAACCCCTTTATCTTGTGACCCGGGTCCACAACCATAACCTCAGTCTTTCCCGTGTTCAAATTCATCCGGTCTTGGATATCGGTGAGGCAGTTATTAAATACTGAAAGAGCACTAACCTGGTCGGGAGCAAAAGACGGGTAGACCTGAGTATCATCAGCATAGCAGTGAAACCTCAGCCCATACCATCTTACAATGTCTCTGAGGGGTAGCATATACACTGTAAACAACATCGGGGACAGCCCCGAGGAACCCCGCAGGACAAAGGGAGTGAGTCAGAATAATAAATCCCTGACACAACTCTCTGTGTTCTGCTGATAAGGAAAAATGAAAATCATCTGAGGACTGTAGTTGACAGGCCACAAATGAACCACAGGTACTCGCGCAGCACTCCATGGTCGACAGTGTCAAAAGCTGAAGAGAGATCAAGGAGTACCAGAATAGAATGGTTTCCTTGATCTTTTACCATCAGGAGATCATTGAGCACCCGAACCAGAGCAGCCTCAGTGCTATGACTCTTTCAGAAACTGGACTGAGAGATTCATAGACATTATGGATGGTCAAATGCTTCTCCAGTTGAGTTGCCACTACTTTCTCAATAATCTTCCCTATAAAGGGAAGGTTCGAGATAGTTCTGTAATTGGCTAGAACGTCTGGGTCCAATGAAGCTTTCTTCAGAAGGGGTGTCACCACGGCCTCCTTCAAGGAGCTTGGAAACTCACCAAATTCCGAGGAGCACCAGACTATCTGAGCCAGACTGCCTGGTGTGTCTTCCAAGTTCTTTCTTCCTTTTGCATGTGATGTATGGAGGGTTAAGAGTGACAGCTGTTCATAAGCTTAATGGTGCTACCAAACTGGGAAAAGGTAAGAACATACCTAAGGTATTTTATAGAGTTTTAATGGTTCATTTTAGATACCTGGTTAGGTGCCCTTAGGCAAAAGATATCTGGCATCCCCCCAAAGAGCAGATTATCTGAGCCTGTACGTTTGGGTGTGCTAGCATAAAGTTCACAATTTGAATCCCACCAGAGCTGGAGACCAAAGGTGATTCAGACCCACAAGCAGACAGGAGGGTTACCTTGTCTGTTACCTGTTCACAATACTGCGCTCGGAGGTTGACACTGTGGGACCAGAGGGCCTGACCTGCTGAGTGGGTTTGTGACAGATTGGTTGGCAGCGGTGCAGATACATTTGGTAAGACAAGCTTTAATTGTTCAGTGTGTCAACTTGATACTGTACAGCTCACTTGCAAAATAAGGCAGTGATTTATGTTTAAAATGGAAACAGAACTATATAATTTGGCTTACAGTCAAGTTCCTACCTGTTTTATTTTGTTTCTATAGTGTAAGTTAGAGTAGCCGTAGTAAGGGAAGAAGATGACTTCCAACTACAGCGGGCACACTGTAGACTGCTTGAGGCAGTTGTGCAAGGACAGAGGAGTCCTGTTCATGATGAGAGCCACCAAGCAGAACCTCATGGGTACTCTGATGGTGGCAGATGCCCAGAGCATCGAGTCACAGACTGTGACTGTAAAAGACCAGACCTTGAGCATGGAGGGGCCTGCGGCCAGTGCAGTGTCCAGAGCTGGTGAGGATGACAGCAGGACCAGTGCCAGTGAAGGGCCACAGCAGTAGGGGAAGGTCCCCAGCATTCTGGAGCCAGAAGCAATCAGGCTGCAGATTGAGTTACGCAGAATGGAGCTGGAATTCCAGGAGAAGAGGGAGCGAGAACAGCGAGAGGCTGACTGGGAAGAGAGGGAAGCTGACCGTAAAGAGCATAAGTGCCAGCGAGCTGCAGAGGAGAAGAGGGAGTGAGAGCAGCGAGAAGCTGAACATGAGGAGCATGAGCACCAGAGGTGACATGAACTGGAGAAGCTATGACTCCAATCACCCGCACCAGAGCAGGTAAGTGGTTTGGGTTTAAACTAGAACTACAGGACTGAATTACAAATTGAATTCCAAACTGATAGTTGAATTTAAAGAGGGGGAGGATATGAATGCCTTTTTAAATTCCTTGAAAAAGTTTGTATTAAGGCTAAAACTCCTAGAGGGTCCTGGAGCTTCCAGCTATCCCCGCTACTAACCGGGAAAGCTCGGAATGCATTGGGTCAAATAGACAATGAGGACAGTAATGATTACATCAATCTTAAAGCAGCACATTTAAAAAAGTTTGATTTAACTGCTGAAGCATATAGAGCTAAATTCCCTAAGCTCAGGAGAAGCCCTGATATGAGCTACCAGGAGCTAGCCACGAAACAATGTCAGTTTTTAAAACGTTGGTAGGAAGGAATTGAGACAAACTCTGTGGATAAAATTCAAAATGCTATTTTGTTAGAACAGTTTTTTTGGGCATGCCCAGCAGAGCTGAAAACCTGGCTGGAGGACCGAGATCCCAAAACAGTGCAGGAGGCTGCTGAACTCTCGAACCACTATGCCAAGAGCAGACCTGCTCTGAGAGCGAATGGGGCGGGTGTGGCAGTGCAGAAAGGGAAAAACACACCTTCAGGGCAGCTAAAACCCTCACCGCCTACACCAAAACCATTTAGCCCCAGGTTTCAAAGAAAAGAGTTCTCTGAGAAAAGAAACGAATGTTGGTTTTGTAAAGAAACTGGGCATATTGCCAGACAGTGTCCCAAAAAGGGTGAGCAATACGCAACAGGGGGCTAGGAAAAAAGTGGGTTGTTTTTGTGTCCCTGGAAGCATGCATGTGAACAAGAGGGAACACATGCACCCAGTCATGGTGAATGGTATACAGACACAGGGGTTAAGGGACACAGGGGCATCTCTGACATTGGTAAAATGGGATCTGGTAGAGCCTGGTCAGCTTATACCCAATAAATATGTCCTGTACAAGTGTACAAGACTTTACTGGTGAGGAGAAAACATTACCCCTCGCTAGCGTTCTTCTAGACTGGGGTGAATCAGGGGGAACTGTGCAACAGGTGACTGTAGCCAAAACATTAGCAGTTGACGTCATCCTTGGCAACAATCTCAAACAGGTGATGGTGTGTGCAGTTACCCGTAGCCAAGCAGGAAGGTAAAATTGTAGTTCTCTGGACCCCACAGAAGCCAGTGTGGAAATCACTGGATGGCTGATTCCCCAGCCTGTGTCTCCTGATATAGAGACTAATGAAAAGGGGGTAGAAATTTCCCCAGTAGCAGTTAACCTCACAGCTATGGAGTGTTACTTCAAAGAAGGAGGGGTGACCCATTGTCGGAGGGTGAGGGATGACAGTGATCCTGAGTGCCCTGATGCTAGTGCTAGGGACACTAATTTAGAGACTGAAGGGGACCTGTCCCATGCCTTGGGAATGTGTGAGGAGTTTCCAGCTGCTCAGAGAAGTGACCCTAATCTAGAGAAGCTAAGGGCTTGGGCAGACTCTGATGGTGTACAGGGAGGTGGCAGTAAACATAAGGTTTATTGGGAAAATGGACTGATGTATACTCAGGCTGTGCAGACAGAGGGAGGGAGGGGTGATAGGCAGGCAGTTTGCCATTCCCCAGAGGTATCATGAGCAGTTACTCAAGACTGCACATGATATTCCCTTGTCTGGTCATCTGGGAATCATGCGCAGTACGCAGCAGTTGGCCCAGAATTTCTATTGGCCCAACTTTACCCAGCAGGTGAAGGAGTATTGCAGGTCTTGTCACCAGTGCCAAGAAATAAGGAAGGCGGTTAAGAAACACAAGCCACCCTAATTTGATTGCCCATAGTGGAGGAGCCATTCCAGAGGAGGGGAATGGATATTGTGGGGTCTTCAAAAACCTCCAGATCCTCCGGGAAGAGGTTCATCCTGACTGTGGTGGATTATGCTACCCGGTACCCTGAGGCAGTCGCCCTGTCCTCACTGAGGACAAAGTGGCAGATGCCTTACTTGGGATTTTCTCCCGTGTTGGGTCTCCACAGGAAGTTATCACTGATCGAGGGGGTTCCTTCATGTCGCACCTGATGAAATGTTTGTGGGAGAAGTGTGGGGTGGTGCAGAGATGCACAACACTGTATCACCCACAAGCCAGTTGGCTTGTGGAAAGATTTAATGATACCCTGAAGTCAATGCTCTGAGCATTTGCTGAACAGCATGGGAGGGACTGGGAGAAATACCTTCCCACCTGTTGTTTGCATACACAGAGGTGCCCCAAGAGTCAACAGGATTTTCCCCCTTTGGGCTTTTATGTGGACGACGGGTACTTGGACCCCTAGATTTGATCTGGGAAGACTGGGAAGGCAAGCACACCACTCAGGGAACTCCCATAGTGGATTACGTCCTTAGGTTTAGGGAAAGGCTGAAGGAGCTTATGGGGACAGCCCAGAGCAACCTGACAGCTGCCCAACAGAAACAAAAAGTGTGGTGCGACCACAAAGCCAGAGCTCGCTCATAAACGGTGGGTCAGGAAGTCGTGGTCTTTATTCTGGTCTGGAAAGACAAGCTGCAGGCTGAGTGGGCAGGACCGTACAAAGTAGTTAGAAAGGTAAATGACGTGAACTATATCATAGAGTTACCTGACAGAAGACAGACAGAAAGAATGTACCATGTCAACATGATGAAGCCATATGCTAAAAGGTCTGACATGGTGTTTGCGGTATGTAGTCCTCGGGAGGGGACGGACGAAGGAGACCCCCTTCTGGACTTGCTGGAAGAAAGCAAGTGGGAGTCCTTTGTAGAGGCAATTAAATTGTCTCCCCAGCTAGCCCCAGACAAGATCCAGGAAGTAAGGGAGGTTTTAGCAGACTTTGCCCCACTGTTTAGTGCCAAGCCTGCACTAAACCTCTTAGCGACGCATGATGTGGAGACAGGGACACGGACGCCCATACGGTAAACAGTATATCGGGTGTCAGAGGCTGTCCAAAATGACATTAGGAGGGAGGTGGAGGAAATGTTGGATTTAGGGGTAATCCAGAGATCCCACAGCCCTTGGGCCTCACCCGTAGTTCTTGTGCCCAAGCCAGATGGCTCTATTCATTTCTGTGTGGACTATGGTGGACTAAACGCAGTCACGAAATCAGACACCCACCCAATGTCATGGACGGACGAACTCCTGGACAAGTTGGGAAGGGCGACCTAGCTTACGACTATTGACCTGACCAAGGGGTATTGGCAGGTAGAGTTAAAGGACAGAGCTAGAGAGAGGCCGTCCGTCATCATTCCGATAGGCTTATATGAATTTAAAGTAATTTTTGATACCTGGTTAGGTGCCCTTAGGCAAAAGATATCTGGCATCCCCACCGAGGAGCAGATTATCTGAGCCAGTACATTTGGGTATGCTTGCATAAGGCTCACAGTTTGAAATTGAATCCCCCCAGAACTTGAGACCAAAGGTGATTTAGACCCACAAGCAGACAGGAGGGTTACCCTGTCTGTTACCTGTTCACAATACTGCACTTGGAGGTTGGCACTGTGGGAGCAGAGGGTGTGGCTTGCTGAGTGGTTTTGTGAAACCCACAACTTCCACTTTCTGTGGCAGCCATATTCATGAGCAGTAGTGAGCTTCCTGATCAGTTATGCTACATATGTCTATCTGACCTCTGCTATTGGTTGACAGGACATATTAGCATAAAGTGAGCTCACGAAGTTCTCTGCTGCTCATTAAATGGTGGCTGCCACTAATAGAAAGTGAAAGTTGAAGGCCACTGTTTAAATCACTAAAAAGCAATTAGAGGTAGTTTTTCTAAAAATGTTTCTGTCTGAAAGCACTAATCAGGCATTTTTGCAGCACCTGGGAAAAGCTGTGCCTTTTCCAGTGTTTCCCTTTGAATTTCCATATATCAATTAATAGATTCTCTTTTTTCAAATTTTACTGTTTAGGGCTCTATCTTACTAGAGCTGCATCCTTTGGCCAAGCAGACTCCCAGCCCAGTCCACAACTTCTCCTGTGCTTACCTGCTCTGTTGCCCCAGGGTTTGCCCCATGAGTTGGGTCTCTCAAGGCTGGTCAGGCCTGTCAAGAAACGTCCTTTAGTTGGGAGACTCCATGAGGGTTGGTGGTCACTGTGGTGGGGCCTGAAAGTGACCTCATGTCATCCTGAAGCTCTGGACTTGTTTCTGGCATTGTTCCATTTCCCCTTAAAGTAATGGCTCACAACAGGCTCCAGAAGCATACATGCGCAGCATGCTTATGCACAGTTAAGCCAGTACCCCATCTCATGGTATGTCTGCTATAAAGCTACCTAGCAGCCTTGCAGGGCACAACGAGTCCCACCAAATATGGGTGTTCACCTTAAGGGGTGAGTATGGTCCTGTTCCCAAGTGGTGCTGCCAGTCAGGATGAAGACAGTGAGAGACCAGGTGAGAGAGCAACCTACTGACTAAGGTAGAAGATGAGTCTACGGTGCAATGGGAATCACAAACTGGGACTGAAATTGGAGACACTGCCTCTGGCAGAGTGGTAGGGTGATTACCAACCACTGCCAGATGGCAGGCTGAGTATGCACTTCTGTGCTGTGCCCAGTATTCCATCCAGTGATAAATGTCAGGTTGAAGCAAGGCAGCCAGTGCAGGGATGGCCTCCAGGTGCAAAGGTGAGACTGGACTAAGTGGAGTTATTGACTATCGATCTGGGTCCCTGGTGGCCATCCACCAGAAAGTATAGTTACGTAAGAACTTACTGTAACAGTAGTTGTTCAAGAGGAGCTCTTGCAACAGGCTATAACCATTAGAACTAATGTCGCAGGCCTTAGGACCCACCGCAAAAAACTTAGCTAGCAGTACCCAGCAGGGACCGCCCCCCGATGTCAGCTTCACCCTGACGTCGGTCATGGTATGTAAGGTGGTGGACCCCGGCTCCACCTCTGTTCACCCACTGAAGACCCACAAACTGACTCCAGCAAGCAGACAAAGTGAAGTATGATGCAAACATGCTGAAAAACTCTCCGGGGGAAGAAGGGGTGGGAAAGCAGGGCCTGCTGCAAGAGCTCCTCTCGAAGATCTACTGTTATGTTAAGTTCTTACATAACTGTAGTATCTTACTTTGAGGGGAAGCTCTTGCAGCAAGATATAACCATTAGGACAGAATCCCAAGCAGTCCCGGGTAAAGGAGGTGACTAGCCCTGGGAGGAGGAAGATGAGAACTGATGTGACGGCATAGCCCAAAGGGCTGAGAGTCAGCACGTCAGGACAATAGTCCTTGTAGAACCACCAGGCTGAAACTGGCTCAGTGCCTGGAAGCAATATCCAGGCTGTAATGCCTGAAGAAGGTGTGTACTGAACTCCTTGTAGCAGCTGCACAAATGTCTCAGATAGAGACATTCCTTAAGGAGGCAAATGAGGTAGACATTCGTTTGGTGGAATGACCTGTAATCGCTCCCAGAAGAGGTTTGTTGTAACAGAAGACTATGCAGTGGACAAGCCACCGGGAAATAGTCTGTTTAGACGCCTGTTTTCCCAATTGTTCAGGCACAAAGGCCACAAACAATTGCTCCGATTTACGGTGAGCCGTTGTACACTTGAGGTAATACCTCAGTGCCCTGTGGACATCCAATGTGTGTAGAAGAGCCTCTCCCCTGTTAGCAGGGATATAATAATAGACTGGAAGGTCAACCGACTGGTTGAGGGTCAATTCTGAAACCACTTTGGGTAGAAACTTATGATTTGTTCTGAAGGAAAACCTTTCCCTACAAAAAATTAAATAAGGCTCCTTACACATCAGGGCCTGAAGCTCGGAAACTCTTCGAGCTGAGGGTACAGCAACTAAAAAGGAAAGCTTCCAGGAAAGATAATGCAGCTCACATTCTGCTGCAGGTTCAACGTGGGGGGGGGGGGGAAGACTGAGCTTCTCCAACACAAAATGAGGTCTCAGGGAGGGATAGGATCCCTAATGCGAGGTCTCAAATGTAAAATGCCCCGTAAAAAGGTGCGGGCCATGTCCAACTGAGCTAGGGTTCTGTCTCCAAAGAGGACATGATAAGCAGAGATAGCCCCCATATGCACCTTTATGGAACAGTAGCTCAAGCCTTGCTGGTATAAGGAGAGGAGGTACTGTAAATACAGGTTACTCAGCTATAACAGGAGTTCTAGGAGTGGTATGTTTTTCATCCACACTATCTGGCAGGTACCTTGCCGCTTTAAGATGGGCTGAAAAGTCTTCAAGCTGGCTCCTCCCACCCACCCTGGTGATGAAACTCTCAACTCCGCCCCATGATGCAAAAATCTAGCCCGCTTTTAAGCCAGGCCAAAGCCGGGCCGGGAGGTTCAGGGGTCTGTGGATGAACAACATATACCACTCCTGTTACAGGTGAGTAACTTGTATTTCTAGGACCGTGGATATGTTGTTCAATCCACACTATCTGGCCGACTCCTAGCAGTTCTCTGGGAGGAGGGAGGCAAGGCACACACACCCTACTTAGGGAACAGGGACTGTAGAACTGAGTTCCCAAAACCAGCATCCTGGCGTGACTCAAGGTCAATGTGGTAATGGGAAATGAAGGTGTGCGTTGACTTCCAGATAGCAGTACTGCAGATTTCCTGGATAGGGATGTCCCTTGAAGCAGCCACCGATGCAGCGGTATGAAGGGTTGAATGAGCCCTAAGCCCTACGGGAGGCTCCCTACCTGCCAACCTATAGGAGAGATCAATGCAGGAAGTGATCCACCTGCCAATCATCTGCTTGGCTGCAGGTCTGCCAGGTGTGCCTTCAGCATAGGTGACAAACTGTTAGCGAACCTCTCCCCGAACTTCCATTGCATGCCCTTTATAGTAGGTGAGTGTGCTTCTCAGGTCCAAAGTATGGAGCCTGTACTTGGCCTCCAAGGTGTGATTCGGGTAGAACACCAGCAGAATCAACACCTGATTCAGGTGAAACTCCAACACCACCGTTGGAAGAAATTTCAGGTGGGGGCATAGGACAACCTTGTCCCTGTGGAAGACCAGGTAGGGAGCCTCAATGGATAGCGCCTGGAGCTCCCCAGTCCTTCTG
The DNA here is from genome assembly GCA_016271365.2 of Neoceratodus forsteri. Classification (NCBI taxonomy): domain Eukaryota; kingdom Metazoa; phylum Chordata; order Ceratodontiformes; family Ceratodontidae; genus Neoceratodus; species Neoceratodus forsteri. The sequence continues at coordinate 162,103,759 of JADMNL010000030.1, read as the reverse complement.
GCTGATGTGACAGCCACCAAGAAGGCAGTCTTCCACGACAGGTGAGAGATGTCACACCTGTGCATTGGTTCAAATGGCTTGCCCAAGAGCTTGGCCAATACCAGCAGTAAATCTCATGGAGGATGATGGTTCACGCACCAGAGGGGATATGTGATCTAGGCCCTTGAAAAAGCACCAGACCACTTTCTCCTGCACCACTGACTGCTTGCAGGCCTGCGCCCGGTATACAGAGATGGCTGCCAGGTGCACCTTGAGGGTCGTCCACTGAAGCCCTTGCTGGGAAAGGACCACAGATGGTCCAGAATGCTAGCCAGTGAAAAGGACGAGGGGTCCAACCCCTTGCCCTGACACCAAATGGAGATTCTCTTCCATTTAAAGGCATAGCATTTCCTGGTTGACTCCTTACGGGATGCCTCAACGATGTTGAGGACCTCATTGGAAAGACCCAAGGCCTGGAACTCTAGCCGCTCAGGAATCAGGCCTTCACGTGCAGATGGAGTACCTTCCCCTTGCTGATAGAGAGCAGGTCCGGGTGGGCTGGAAGCCGCCCCGGGAGCCTGGAGCTGAGGCTGAGGAAATCTGGATACCTGAACTGGCAAAGCCAGTCTGGGGCTACCAGGATCATCTGCACCTTGTCCCGCCTCACCTTGAGGAGCACCTTGTGGATCAAGGGAAATGGAGGGAAGGTGTAGAAGAGGCCTGGGGTCCATGACTTTGAGAAGGCATCCCCCTGCAGTGAGCCATACTGAGGGGCCGGGCATGATACAGCCTCAGCTTTGTGTTCTCCCTGGAGGCGAGCAGGTCCACCTGAGGTATGCCCCAGTGGGAGGACAGGTCTTGTACTAACTCCGGCAGGAGAGACCACTCGTGAGATGCATCGCCTATCCGGCTGAGGGCATCGGCCAGACTGTTCGAGGCTCCTGCCACATGAATGGCTAGGAGATCCTCCTTCTGGCTGTGCACGAGAGACCAAATGTAAAGAACTTCCTTGCATAGAGGCAAGGAATGCGTCCTGCCCTGTCTGTTGAGATAGTACATCGTCATGGTGTTGTCCATCTGGACCTGGACCACTTGACCACAAACAAATGGAACAAAGGCGGTCAGGGCTAGCTGGACCACTCGGAGCTCCAGCAGGTTGATGTGGCATTGGGGCTCCTGAGTGGACCAGAATCCGTGGGCTCTGTGCTCCCCCAGATGGGCACCCCAACCCATCAGAGAAGCATCGGTCATCAAGATGACCGACGGCTTGGGGCGGACGAACGGGATTCCCACCTGCAGATGAGCTGGGACAAGCCACCACTGCAGGCTGTCCCACATCTCCTGGGTCACAGAAACTGGCTGGTCTAGAAGAACTGAGCACTGAGACCACTGGCAGGCTAGTCCCCACTGCAGGGGGCGCATATGCCAGCTGGCCCAATGGACCACGCTGGTGCAGGTTGCCATGAGACCAGGAAGGCGCAGGAAGTCCCAGACAGGGTGCAATGGCCCAACCAGACATGATTGGGCAAAGGAGGCCCTGTCTGCTGGGAGCTGGGCTCTGGCTTGGACAGAGTCGAGCTCCACCCTGATGAACTGAATTACCTGCGAGGGCACGAGTTCTGACTTGGCCTCGTTGATGAGGAGGCTGAGTTGAGAGCAATCTTGGAGGGCCAGATCTCTGGACCGCTCCACCTCCAACCTGGAGGGAGCTACTGTTAGCCAGTTGTCCAGGTAAGGGTAGACCCAGACCCCTCTGCACTGCAGGAATGCTGCCACTATTGTGATGCATTTGGTGAAGACCCTGGGAGCTGATGAGAGGCCGAAGGGCATGGCCCAGAACTCGTAGAGGGTTCCCTCTGCCTGAAAGAGAAGGAACCACTAATGAGACGGATGGATTGGGACATGAAAGAACGCTTTCTGGAGGTCCAGAGAGCAGAACCACATGCCTTGCTCCAGGGATGGTATTATTTGAGCCTGGGTTACCATCTGAAAGGTGCATAGCCTTAGGAACTTGTTCAGATCAGGCAGATCGAGAATGGGGTGCCAGCCCCCATCCGTTTTGGAACTGGAAAATACCTGGAAACAAACCCTGTGCATGGAGGAGGATCCGCCACCTTGCTGACTACCCACTTGTGGAGGAGCAGGACTATGTCATCTCCGAGAACTGACTGGGAGGCTGTGGACCCGGTAGTCCCCCGCGAGGTGTGGGCTCGAAAGGGAGAGACCTGCTCAAAATCCAGAGGCAGGCCCCTGCTGACAACTTGCAGCACCCAGTGGTCTATGGTGATAGGGGACCAGGCGGAAAGGAAGTGACTGAGCCGGCCCCCCATGGGGGGACCCGGGGAGGTGAGACAAGGTTGGGGGCGGCACCCCGCAACCCATCACTGGGCAGGCTTGGAGGAGGAGGAGGACTGGCTGAGGGGCCAGTGGAGCCCTTCCCCCAGGTTTCCTGACTGAGGAAGCAACAGACTTGGCTGTAGGGCACCAAGATTGAGCCTGCTGGCCCTGCCACTGGTGCTGCTGTGCGGGTCTTGCTGCAGGAGCAGAGGGATGAAAGGGCTTACGCTGCTGATAGCTGCCTTTGTCCTTCTGTGCAGATGTGACCGAGTCAAGGGTAGCACTGGATTTTTCAATGCACTGGAGGTGGCCCTCCACCCCAGGCCTGAACAGTTTGATGCCCAGAAAGGGAACATCTGCTAGCTTGTGTTCGGTGTCTGCCGTGAACATTGAGATCCGCAACCAAGCCCTGCAGCGCATGGCCACTGCAGCCGTTACAGAATGGGCACAAGAGTCTCCGATGTCCAGAGCCGTCTGGAGCAGTTGCTTTGCCATCGCCCTCCCCTGGTCCCGAACCTGCTTGACCATGGTCTGAAGGTCAGCTGGGAGATGAGGGAGTACCTCATCCAGGGAGCCCAACAGGGCGTGGGAGAAATGTGCCATCATAACGGCCAAGCTGGCCTGGCGAATGCCCAAAGAGGCGGCAGCGTACACCTTTCTCCCAGAGTAGTCTAATCTCTTGGACTCCTTATCTGGGGGCTTTTCCACATCCCTTGTATTGCCTGAGCACCTGAAGACAGAATCTGCCACTAAACCCCTCGGCCAAGGGCTGCTCCGAGAAACTGGAGAGGGAGCCAGTAGGGACCGCGTACTTGCAGGCCATCCTGGCTGAAGGCGCGGGGCAGGAGGCTGGGCACTGGTAGAGCTCTAATGCTGGGCCCACAATGGCCTAAGCCACAGGGAAGGCCTCCGTGGGAGAATCCCCTTTGTCCAGAATCTCTGTAAGGGGATATCTGGCCCATTTCTGCATGGGTTCGAGCTGCATCCTGGTGGACTCTGAGATAACCCGAAGGATACCTAAGAATGAGGTGGGGCTCTCATTCACAGAAGGACCCTCCCCCTATTCTAGGTCGACTGGACGGGAATGCAATGAGGAGTCTTTGGACTCCGAAGAGTCTGCATACAGCTGGTGACCGCCTGAGCCACTCTTCACTTGCTGAGGATGTTCGGGGTTGGGAGTGACCAATGACCAGTGGGGAAAACCTTGAGCCGACCAAGATTCCTTGGTCGGTGTCACATCCTTCCACTGTGGAGGTAGTGATTCCACCACAATTTGCAGAGCAGCCAGTTTTGGCAGCGCGGTCGGTGCCGGGCCCTCGACTGAGGGACTGGGGGCAGGAGACAGCTTCAGCCATTTGGATGACAGTCACTTGACTGCTGCTGTGAAAGCCAGTGTCAGCTTGCTGCCAGCCAAAAGGAGTTGCTGCCACATGAGGTCCTCATAGCGCTGACACAACTTGCGCCGGAGCCTCTCCTTGACCGAGGAGGATGAGGAAGATGAGCGGTGGCACTGCTTTCCGTGATGTTGAGACCAAGACCGCCGGCAATGGTGGGACTTGGCCTGCGGAGGAGGACCTAGGCTGAGACTTTTGGTGGTGCTGACTGTGGGCCGAGAAAGGAGCGGGGGAAACCCGCTGCCCCTCTGGTTCAGGGTCCTTGGCCGGGTACGTTGGCTCAGCAGGCTGAGGCAAGTCCTCGGAGGGCACCGGGAACACCGGTGTCCAAGAGAGAGAGAGTTGTCAGACTCCTCGGTCGACAACCTGTCGGTGGGCTCAAGAAAAATCTTGGCCTCGTCAACAGATGTCTTGGCTGGCTGGTCTGACAGGGATGCCGTGAAACCAGCAACCCGGTCTGCAACCTCGACTGAAGCCGAGAGGCAACGGTCTAGAGTGTCGACGGTGGGCCCTTACCTTTTTGCTGATCCTTCTTCCAGGACTGAGGGGTATGAGACCCAGAAGGACCCTCTCCTTTAGTTGAGAGGGACTGGCACAGCTCCCAAAAGGAAGTCAAGTAAGAAGAACCCAGTTGGAGTGGAATAAAGGAGCTCGCTGCAGCCTGGGCCGCCTCCTCCTCGAGAGCCATAAGTTGTTCCAGCTTCTCTGCGCAGCCTGCCACCACAGACACCAACCAATGGGCCTCCTTCAATTTGACCAGCAGGTACCATTTCTCCAGTTGCACCGGCTGGAGTTGGGCAGTGTAGTCTTCGAGCACCAATGGAGAAAAGAACAGAGAAGTCACAAGCCTGCGATTATGGTCGTGTCCGAGACAGTAGACGCACGAGGCATGGGGGTTGGTGCAAGACATCTTCTGACCACAGGGTCACTGACAGAACCTGGGAACAGTCTTGTCCTCCATCATAGCCACGAAGGAAGAGGGTGAATGCTGAACTCAAATGAGTTTCAAGGTAAGTTTGGGCAAAAAATCCTAAATTCTTTGAACCAGGGCCTGCAAAATGTAAGAGCGCTAAGGAGAGAACCTGATGCTTCCAAGCAGTAAGGAAGATCTGGCGTCATAGGGCAGAGCCAAGAGTTTCATCACCCGGGTGGTTGGGAGGAGCCAGCTTGAAGACTTTCTGGCCCATCTTAAAGTGGCAAGGTACCTGCCAGACAGTGTGGATTGAACAACATATCCATACCCCTAGAACGCTGAGTTCACTGGACAGGTAAGGGGGATCCAGATTGTGAGATGAAGCCCATAAACAAAAACGCTTCCACTTCATAGCGTAAGTGGAGCAAGTAGAGGGCTTCGTCGCTAAAACGAGGACATTCGCCAGTCCTGGGAGACCCCATACCTTGACTTGACTATGTCTGCAGGAGCCATATATGAAGGTGAAGGGACCTGAGATCTGGGTGAACCAGCTTGCCCTGATCCTGGGACAGCACTTGTGAGCATATTGGCAACGGGACTGGAGGTTCTTTTGACAACCGCTGAAGCAGTGGAAACAAAATCTGCGATGGCACAGTGGGGCGACTAGGATCATCCGAGCCACCTCAGCTTGCATTTTTAACAAGACTCTCTGAATGAGTGGGAAGGGAGGGAAGGCATAAAGAAACTCCCTGCCCAACAAAGGGACAATGCGTCTGGCCAGGAAACACCAAGCGTGTGCTCTCGCGAGCAGAAAATTGGCAGTTTGGCTTTGCGTGGAGATGCAAAGAAGTCCAACTCCGGACGACACCAAGTGTCGAAGAGCTGGTCCGCTACTGACTGGAGTAGCTCCCACTCATGCGCCTTGGACCGAGACCTGCTTAAGCTGTCCGCCAAGGCATTTTGGGCACCTGGAACATAAACGATGGACAGAGAAATTCGATGCTCCTGTGCCCAGTACCAGACTCTCATCACCTCCATGCACAGGGGTAGGAGTGAGTCCCCCCCCCCCTTTGCTTGTTGATGTAAAAGACAATGGCCATGTTGTCCATCTGAATGAGAAGAGAGCCTGGCACCAGGTCCTCCTGACAGGCTCTTAGTGCATTGAGGACTGGCTGTTGGTTAACTAGGATCTGCAGCCTATCCTGTAGGTAGGGAAATGGGCAGACTAGATGGGCCAAGCGGTCCTTATCTGCTGTCAAAGTCTATGTTTCTATGTAGGACCACCTGCATTTCCAGAACACTGATGTGGAGGTTGCTCTCCTCTGGGGACCGAACGCCCTGAGTCTGATAGTCCCCTAGGTACGCCCTACAACCCAAATCAGAGGCATCTGTCATCAGAGTTCAACTTGGCAGCTCCTGCCAAAACAGGACCCCGTTTTCCAAATTCAGGGGGTCCAACCACCAAAGCAGGGTCTTCCTGACTGGCTCTGAGATCCTGACCAGATGGTCCAGACCATCGGAGATTTGGTCCACTGCACCCTGAGCATCCACTGTGGGACCCTCATATGGAGGCGGGGCAAGGGAATTACAGGGATGGCTGCTACCATGTGCCCCAGAAGTCTGAGGAAGGTACTGGCTTGGACCTGCTGGGTTACAAGAACCATTCCAGTTACTTTTTGCAGGCAATCTCCCCTCCCCTCTCCTAGGGGAGAAAAGCCATGCCCTGGGCTGAATCCAGGACCGCACCTATAAAGACGAGTCTTTGGCTGGGCTCTGGTGATGATTTTGGCAGGTTCAGGGTGATCCCCACCTCTTGGAATAGTGTAAGTGTCTCTGAAAGCTTGAATGAGGTGCATCCATGACGGGGCCACTAATAGCCAATTGTCGAGGTAAGGAAAGACGTATTGCCCTTTGCTCCTTAGAGCCGCAGCTACCATTGCCATGCATTTGGTGATGAGACTCGAGTAGTGGAGGAGAGGCTGAACGTCAGAACCTGGAACTGGTAATGCTCTCCCTGGAAGTGAAACCTCAAGTACTTCCTGTGAGGGGGAAAGACCCCGATATGCATGTACGCATCTTGCATGTCCAAGGAAAAGACAGTCTCCCTGGTGCAGCAGAGGAATGAGACCTAGAAGGCTCACCATCCTGAACCTTCGGTGTTCGATATCATTGTTTAGAGAGCTGAGCTCCAGGGTGGGCCGAAGATCTTGAGTTTTCTTTGGAACCAGGAAGAAATGGGAGTGATGTCCTTTTCCCCACTGCTGCAGGGGGACTGGCTCTATTGCCCTTTTTCACAAGAGGGTCTGGATTTCTCCTTCTATAAGAGGAATGTGAGAAGGAGGATAGTTTGAGGACCTTGGTGGAGTTTCTGGAGGGATCTGTGTGAACTCCAGCGTATGTCCCCTCCTTACTATGTCTAGGACCCACTGGTCTACAGAGATTTTGCTCCATCCCTCCAGGTGGTGGGAGAAGTGACCCCCTACTGCCTCCCCTGGTGTCTCCTCCAGAGGAGGGTGGGGTTAGCAGGAAGTCACTGGGCAGAGTCAGGAGTGAGAAGAGAGTCTTGGAAGGACTTTGGGCCTCGAAAAGGAGCTCTTCCAGGCCGCTGGTTACCGGCCTTCCTTTTAAAGCTGCCTCTTTGACCCTGTTGGTTTCCATGGGCATACTTGCCTGAGGACTTACGAAAAGGCCATTTTCGAAAACGCTTCTGTTCCCCCTTATACATTTGTTGGACAGATCAGATGAATTTTCCTGATTCTTGGAGATGAGAGATAAGACCCTTGGTCTCCGACCCAAAAAGAACAGAACTGTGGAATGGGAGGTCCCTGATTCTGGACTGCAGATCCTGCTGGAATCCTGAGACTCTGAGGCAGACATGGCACCTTACGCAGGCACCTGATGCTGCCACCCTAGCTGCCGTATCTGCAGTGTCCTGCGAGGCACGCAGAACATGGGTGCCAACGTCCGAGCCTGATTTTAAGATGTCCAGGAGCTCCGTCTTCTGCGTGGAGTCTGGCAAGGTATTGGCTAACTCCTGCCCTTTTTCCCAAAGCGCATTCTGGTACTGAACCATATGCACGAGGCAATTCAGGGAGCATAAGGAGCAGGTGGATGCAGAGTATAGTTTCTTGCCCACCTGGTCCAAATAGTGGGACTCCTGATCGAGAGGCTGAGAGCTGAGATGTTTGCGCTGCCAAGATTTGTCATGAACAGCCATTATAACAGTAGAGTCAGCCTGAGGGTTTTCTGCCAGAAAGGGCTTATCCCTTGCTGCGCTATACAGCCTGACCAACTTTTTTGGAACTGCCAGGATTGTGGCCGGATGCTTCCAAGTTATCCTAATAAGGTCTTGGAAAGAATCGACTAGAGGAGGCACCACTAAGGATTTAGGCTCCTTCTGCCTCAGGTGGCGTGCTAGCCTCTGGCATTTCAGATCCAGGTCCTCTGTTTCCTGCTCGTCAGAGGCCTGGATGTGCCTCATGACGTCCATAAAAGTTGGATCATCAGGAGGCAAATGGGGCAGATCCTTATCCCCAGGAGAACTCCCAACTCCTGAGGAAGCAGAGGAAGACAGGCTCATGGGCTGTGAAGAGTCCAAGCTGTGTCTGTAAGGACTACCCTCTTTTAAATGTCGGTGGGACCGACGCCGGCTCCTGGACCGATGATGGAGCAGTGACAGACGCCTGTCCGGGGACTAGCGCTGACTCGTAGAGTGAGCTCGCCTAGAGGCAGATCTATGGCGGCTGCAGGACTTGCTCTTGGGCCTGGACCGATGGCAGCAATTAGACCAAGAACGGCGCCATTGACGGTCCCTGGACCGAGACCAGGAATGCATCACTGAGGGGGGGAGCAAGATCTAGAAGGCTTATGCTACTACCTGGGGGGTTTGATCAGCGACTGGACGAGCATACCCTCAGTGTCCTGGTTGTCCGGTCAGTCAAGAACTGGTGCCAGGTCCGACTTCAGTGTAGCCTCGTCAGCGTGGCTCAGTTGGAAGCACATCCACCTCTGGACCAGAAGGTCGTGGGTTCTCGTCCCACACCAGGATTGGACTTGCACCTAAAAATCGCTGGCATCTGAGTGCAGTATTGGGGGGTGCTGTACTGCTGGGGTGTGCCATCCTTCGGATGAGACGTTAAACCGAGGTCCCTTCTACCCATCCTGGTGTTGTCCTGGTGGGTGTCCAGGTGGAAGTAAAAGAACCCAGGGCACTCTTCACAAACAGCAGAGAACATTCCCAGTGTCCTGGCCAATGTTCCTATTCCCATAAACTGGTTCATGCAATTATCCAGGCTGTGTGTGGGTGATGATGTGCGATATGGCCGCCATCACACATTCAGTCACTTCACTACCAATCCAGCATTGCTTGTAAAGCGCTTTAGGATACTGTGTATGAAAAGCACTATATAAATGCTGATTCTTCTTCTTTTTAACCTAGCTCCACCAGAAGGAGAAGAGCTCCTGCAACTTTCCTTGTTAAATACGAATGCCACGGTCCCCTTCAGGGGGATAGGAGAAGCCGGAGGGTCCAGCAGGGCTTTCGGGGAAGAACCCTGGGACAAACCTTCTGGAGTAGGGGACTTAGAGGCCAGCAACAGCACCTTAACTGGCGCAGGCTCACTGGTAGTCCCATCGGCCTTAGGCACTTTAACCAGCATCGGTGTCTTGGTCGGGTCCGTTTCCGACTTGGCTGGTTTGGACGGGTGGGACCCTGTAGAGGCCTTAGCTTGGGAGCCCCAGTCCTTGCTAGACAGCTTACCTAACCCAGGTAAGGCGGTAACTGAGGCCTTTTTCGGCAAGGCCAAGGCATGCACCAAAGTGGAGATCTTGGTCGACTCTGCTGGGGCAGAGGAAACACGCAATGGCGTGACCTTCGCCTTGGACAGCTTGACGGATGGAGCTCCCACCAGGACCGATGTTGGAGTCTTGGAGGGTGCCTCGACTTCTCCTCATGCTTTGAGTGCACCGAGTGGTCAGATCCGCCGGAGCCAGAGAAGGAGGAGGCCTTTTTGTGGAGGTAGCGTGACCTGGACCGATGGCGGGACCGGCTACGGCCCTTGTTCCGGGACTTCCGAGATTTGTCCCAGTGCTTGCCCTTTTCCCTTGGAGAAGTTTGCAGGACATCCATTTTCTGCTCTAACAGGTGGGCTTTCAAGGCCTTCAGGCATCTGATGTGGGTCCTGCTGGTGAAGCACTTGCAGATCTTGCAGGAGTGTAGGCTGTGGTCTGGCCCCAAGCAGAAGATGCACACTTTGTGGCTGTCCTTGGGCGGGATTGGTGGCCACAGGCACACTTTGACTTCTTGGGACCAGAGGAGGAGACCGACGACTGTAAAGACATGCAATGGTACGTAGACAGAGAAGGTAGAAAATGAATTGGTAGAAAGAGAATGCAGAGAAAAAGGGTCGAAAACCAAAAAATTTGCTGGAACTGCTAACTAACACATTAAAGCTTTCCAAATGAGAGTGGATCTGCGACAGGAAAAGAAATGAGTTGAAATAGACACTACGGTGTCACAAGGTGTAAGTGTGAAAATGTGTTAGTCCCAGAAACTAAAAGCAGGATGGGAGTTCTGGTACCTTTAGTGCAGAGTAGAATAGGCTGAATAGGCTGTGCTCTGAGGTATGACCTCACCCCACTGGTGATTGCAAGAAATAAGAGGGGTTGTGTGTTCCAAGACAGGTGAGGGGGTACAGCCCTTACAAAGAACCCTATAAGGTTTAACTTGAGTCCGTATCTCTCCTGTTTGTACAAGACCAATCAGGAAAGTGTTTGGGAACTGAGGCTTTTATCAGTAAAACATTAGTAAAGAGTGACAACTGACTTAGCACCTTGCAGTGTGGTATTATTTCTTCTCAGGTAGCTAATTAAACTGAATGCAGTCTATGGATGATGGGAGAGTGATACGTGTGTGTGTTGCAATATCACAGGGGAGCCTCTAGGGAGTATACCCCCTTACCCCTAGACACAGATGGCATCCTTGGCCCCTACTGACACCAAAAAGAGGGTCATCATGTGGTGTCAGCCTCAGCTGAGAGAATGAGTGGGCGGTAGGATATGCAACATATGGGTCGGTAGTTGCACAATAAATTAGGGACTTATTTTGAGAGCTTCATCCTCCCTTCCCAGGTTTTACAGTACATTAGTGCCATCTTTCCATAAAGACTCTACACAAAGCTTTAGTCATAAGTGTCTGACCTTGGAATACTGTTTCCTGTGACCACGTCATCACATTCCTTTCTGAGAGAACAGACTGAGATGTGAGATCAACTGTATACAATAAGGAGTTGGAAAATGCAGTCCAACCTATCTGAAAGGGACTCTTTGGAGACCAGCATTTGCATGTTACACAGTAGAATGTGTTATAAAGAGACAGAATATAATCAAGCTTGATGCAGGTGGGAGACAGGCAAGTTCCATGACCTTTAGCCACTAAGAAGATATGAAAAGTTTATCTGAATCTTACCGCAATTGCAAAGCGTTCAATGTCCATGTCCACTATTTTGGGTGAGTTAATCACATCTCCCAGATTCAGTGGATCCATGAATATTTCCCCATCAGTCACGACAACCATTATTTTTCTGGCTTTCCTCTTCATTCCATTCTCTGTGAAGACATTATTCCTGCCAAAACATAAAACAAAAGATAACGTCGTATTGTAATGACAGAAGGGACTTAGGATCCAGGCGGTTGGGCTAGCCCTGCAGTAAGGCTACTGCTTGTCATCCAGATGACCCAGGTTCACTCCCCATGTTCGCATCATCTGGTGCCAATCGGCAAAGCATGATTCTCACAAAAAATCTCAGACACCTCCTCCTCCTCCTGCACAACTGCCCCCTGCTGGTACAAGGGGTGGACGAGTCATGCTGGAAGGTATACATGGCCTCTCTGGAACAGCATTACATCAGCACGCCCCTGCTCCCATGCTGAGTGACACAGAGGTCTCACATCCCCAGAGTGGAGCCAGGAGGAGAGCTTTCAAGATAGTGTCGGACTCGCCCACCCTACCGACAGCCCTGATGGGTGTTTCATCCTCGAGATGGATAATGGGGTGTTTACTGGGGAAAAAAGTGCCCCAGCAGCCGCAGGTAGATGAAGTCACCCTGCCTCCCACTCCCATGCACACCATTGTAGGGCTCTACAGACTCCTTTTGCCTCACTGGCTCCTCTTCCTGGACCTTGGACACCAAGTGACATATCCTTCCCCTGGCTTGTGTAACCAGTGGAGTCCCACCCGCTAGTCACAAGCTGTGGGTTATAGTTGGGAGTTCCAGAGAGGATGTCAAACAGAGGCTAGTGGCAGGCTGAGTCATAGGAGGACTCCTACAGCGGCAGAAGCGCTTGGGCAGATGGAAGGAGGACCTGGCAGCTGGTGAGGAGAAATGGGTCAAAAACAGGAAATAAAAAAAGGACTTAGGGTCCACCTTTCCCACCTCTGTTGCCATACGGCGGTGACTATGCCCATTAGGGCAATCATGCTGACATCATCAATGTTCGAACCCCTCAACTGCATTCACTTATTGGCAAAAAATATACTGCTCCTGCTCTGTGGGCACTCATACTTTTTTGCCAGTCAGCTGACCACATAGCCATCGAAATCATTCATTGTAAACATTCTATGTTCAGCTCATTTGAGCATGAACAAACATCCAAGCTTAACAACCAAAATGTTACCTTATTCATGTTGTGTAATCCTCAGTATATAACCCCAGAATATGTTTAATCATGGAACCCGGTTTGATTATTTTTTGGATTCACAGGTGCAGGTTACAGTTTCTCATTACAGTGCTGTGTTATTCTGAGAAGTCGCCATCCTGTTGGATCATTGTACTCATGGCTATACCTCTTCCTACCTAGAAACTGCTGAAATAGCCACCACTGATCTCTATATACTGTACTTACAACACATGCTGTATAGCAGATGCAGTCTTCGTCACTCTACCAAGCTGAGTGATGCTCTGAACTCTTTCAAGTGCTTGGAGTTTGCTGTGACTTTCCTGGAAGTTCAGTTCAGTTCGGATTTCATCTCCGTATTGCACCACTGCAAATGCACACTGTAGTAAATGATAGGATTGAGGTTAGCTCTCTGCATACTACAAGGGACCAGACTCCTGTTTTGGTATCAGCTCCCAAGTGTTTAAAGTGATACTGACACTTCCTGGGGGAAGGGTTGGCTCATTTATGATCCAAGCATATGGTGCAGTGAAACCTGACATCAGTAAAATGCATTTCTGCCAGTGGTAGCATTACACCACCAACTGCGAACCCTGGCTTTGTGACCCATACATGGAAGTTATATGGCGAGCTAGTGGAGCAGGTAGCTGACTCCAAGCACTGTCACTGCCTTCTGGAATCCACCAGAACAGTTGATAAATGAAGACACACCACCTCCGCTATTTGGTACAAAGGATTCAGCTTTACTTACTTTCAAAGCAAAATACATACATCAAAACTGTATTATTATCAATAATATACTTTACAAATATTTTGCAAATGGCCCCCAGGGCAGCAGGTAAATTCATGCTTCATTACTGGGATGAATAGCTGCTGGCATTTTGCCACATCTGAACAAGTGTTTGCTTTTTACGTGGGTCTACTACAGCTGCCAACACTATGCATCCCGCACTTGGTCACACATGTCCAGCAACAGACTTCCCTCTAGTGGATTGGGTCTTGATGAGTCGTAACCCAACAAGGATGGCAGCACTGGGCCTCCCCAGCCTTTCCAGGCTGTCATCCTCAGTTATCTGACATCCAGTCCACTGGCTTGCTCATCACCGACATACCCACACAGGTTTACAGCCTAACTCCAGCAAAGCCCATTTCCTGGCTAAGCAATGGTCCTTCTCGTGACATGCCTGAATGTCTTGCTCACCTACAGTTACTGACTATGACTGAAAAGCTGCAACAGCTATGAAATGCTATGGCCTGCCATACAGGAGTGGGTGGATAGGCCAGCGAGGAGGAAAGTGCAAGTCAATGAGGTTGCTCCCCTCCTGACCTGACCTTAAATCCCCTAATGAGTCACCTCCCCTAGGACTGGCCTTGCCATACCTCTTGTGGGAGGGTGGCCACTCACCTGGAATGGCTTCCTAAGTTCTCCCACCTGCAAGAGCCAGGCCCTCTGATTGGCTGTGTGGTGGCTGAGGCAAAGCTACCTCTTGATGTGAGGCCGGGGGCATTCTTCTGGAGGGGAAAGTAACAAAGGTCTCTGTCTGACTGTACTCTAGTGACTTAGTGACATGGGCTGCTATACAGCAATCCAGCAGTGATCGATGTTGAGGTGGACAGGACACTCAACTGATCTTCTATATGCTGCTATTCTTAGACAGATCTGTACTAGGAGAAACAACCTCACCCCCCAGCCATGAATGATGACGCAAGTTCATCCCCAACATCCATGCCCCAGTTATGGTGCATAAGGTCCCCACCATTGCTGGAAACCAGGTGAGTCCCATCACAAGGTGGGAGTTGCAGACAGCTGGTGTCAGAAGCTTAAAGAATGGTCCAGAACTCCCATGGCAGAAAGCAAAATGTGGAGAGCAAAAAAGTGTGACTGAAAAATAAAGGAAAAATAAGTTTTCTTTATTTTCAATTTACAATTGATTGTGAATGGAGAGAATCATAAAATCATCATTTGCAAAGAACAAAAAGAAAAAATCATACTTTAGGGATGTTTCTCCAAAATTCCCTCATTGTTTTAGATATGAAGTTCTTGGCTCGTTGAAAATCTTCATGTTCGATGCTCCCCGACCCATCAAGAACAAAAGCAATCTCCAGCATGCCTTCTTCTGATCTCGACAAAAATGAAAGAGATTGCTGAAATTATCTCAATATGGAACTAAAAATGAGAAACATATTGCTCTGTAGCTCCACAGGGAAACTGCGCCTTGTTTTTATTTTCACAGCACAACAGTCAAGTTGTCTTTGACTGTCACCGCTGGAATATCTTAAAACAAATGACAGTGATTGTCTGCTAAGGAGTGAACCGTAGGTCAGAGCATGACAACAGTCATTCTGGGCCCCAGTGATCAGCAGGCAGGAGGGACAGAACCAGTTCTAAATAAGGAAACCCAGAACTGAACCTGTTTAACAGCTGGTGGGAAGGGGTTGAAAAGTAATTGAGTAATTTGCAAATGTATGCTTAATATACAAATCAGTGCAAATTATGAAGTTAAATAAGAAGATAAAATAAAAACCTTTTAAAAACTTTTGGGGGTTCTAATTAGAAGTAGTTTCATTTAAAGCGCATATAAACTCTGTTGTTTATTGTTTTATTATAATTGTAAATTTGGGAATGTGTAAGGTCTGTTTAATCATTCCTGTGTACTGCTTTTCGGGGTTTGTTTTTAAATAATCTTATTTTTTCCTTATTTAGGGCTCCATATTAATGCAGCCTGTTTTCTGCTCAACACAGCTGATGTCACTGGTTCCACTTCATTGCACTCTTCAGCTGTTTGGATGTCACTGGGTTCTCGAACCGGTAAGTTATTCAAAAAAATTAGTACTGGACAGGAAACAAGAGGGATTATGTCCCCTTTAAAACCAGGCAAGGTTTGCTCATTCCTGACTGCTTTTATAAATGTGCATAATGTTTTGATTTTTAATCTTATAGGGGCCCCATATTTAAAGGGTTTGCACGGCGCAACCCAAGTTGTGCCACGCAAACCTGGCGATATACTAACTGTTGGGGTCATGTCCATATTCAAAGAGCACAGATGTGCCGCGTAATCCAACAGTGTCACTGCGCACAATATTGTGCTGCATCTATGTAAATGAGGAGTCCCCATGCATATGCCGTGCAGCATGATATTGAAAGGTTTCAGAAGTGCAAATCAGCCCCCAGCAGTAGTGCAGAAGAAAAATTACTCACCTTAGCAATGTTGTTTCTTCTAATGGAGTCTTGCTGTATTCTGACAATATCATTGAGTCCCAACCTTCGAACTGCCCCGGAGATGAAAGAGTTAACTTTCCATGCCAGGCATGGAACACTGAGCTCAAGCTCGGTTGAGACTCTGTCTGTTGCTGTTTGAACTCAAACTGTCAGATCTTTACGAGCTAAGCTCACTGAGGTCCTGTGTGGAAGCTGTAAACCTACACTAGCCAACTGGCTACTAAATTTAATAACAGATTTTTTGGTCCCAAAACAAAGACTCAAGTCAGGAAACCCAAAAAATGAAATAAACACAACACCCACTCACCCAAAGAAAAGAGGGTGATAATAAAAAAGGTGGGGCACCTCCTGAGTGCCAACACTGCTACTGCCCACCCACATCCCAAAAACAAAGGTTCTGAGAAGGGAAGGCAGGGGGGAGGTCAGAATACAGCAAGACTCCATTAGAAGAAACAACATTACTAAGGTGAGTAATTTTTTCTTCAAACAACATGAAGTCTTACTGTATTCTGACAATAGCAGACTACCAAGCAGTACCTCCATGGAGGAGGGACAGAACCTAGTTAGGCAATAGGCTCTGAAGCACAGCTGTGCCAAACCGAGCATCAATCCTAGCCTGGATATCCAGAGAGTAATGCTTGGTAAAAGTATGAACTGTTTTCCAGGTAGCTGCTTGACATATCTCTAAGATAGGAATATCCCTGGCAGCAGCCAGGGAAGCAGCTGTACCTCTGGTAGAGTGAGCCCTCAGGCCTGAGGGTGGAATCTTACCTAGTTTTTCATAGCAAAATTGGATGCAAGAGACAATCCACCTGGCAATGGATCTTTTAGTGGCAGGTTTTCCTTTATCAATCTCACCATAAGTGAGGAACAGTTGGAGGGAGTCAAACCTGTGACCCTTGGTACGTTCTATGTAGTAGCTAAGGGCTCTTTTCACATCCAAACTGTGCAACCTCCTCTCACCAGAGGAGGAATGGTCAGTGAAGAACACAGGAAGAGACATAGATTGGTTAAGGTGGAAGTCTGAAACCACCTTAGGTAAAAATTTCCTGTTACTCCTGAGGACCACCTTATCTCTATGGAAAGAGATAAAATCAGGCTCCACTGACAGGGCTTGTAACTCACTTATGCGTCTGGCAGAAGCGATGGCCACCAGGAACACAGTTTTCCAAGTCAAGTACTTAAGCTCTGCTGAGGACAGAGGCTCAAAAGGGGATTGCATAAGCTGAGCAATGCAAACGTTAAGGTCCCAAGCAGGGGCAGTGGCCCTGAATGGCGGATTATTATGAAACAATCCCTTGAAAAACTTGGGGAATACAGGGTGAGCTGAAAGAGAAGAGGGCTTACCTGCTGAAAGAAGAGCAGAAGCAGCTGCCAGATGCACACTTAGTGTAGCTGGTCTGAGTCCCAAGCTATTCAGATGGACCATATAGTCAAGGACTGTGGGCACGTCAGCAGACTCTGGGGAAATATGCTTCCCAGAGCACCATATGGAGAATCTTTTCCATTTGGAATTATAAGTAGTTCTGGTGGAAGGCTTCCTAGAAGCCTTTAGAATATCCATAACACCTTGAGAGAGGTGTAAATCAGCAAACTCTAACTCTTCAAGAGCCAGGCCTTGAGATTGAGAGATTTGAGATTCGGGTACCAAACCCTCCCCTGAGCACAGGTTAACAAGTTGTAATTCCTGGGAAGAGACAAGGGAAGGTGGACTGCTAAGGACAACAGGAGAGGGTACCAAGGCTGTCTGGCCCAGTCTGGAGCAATCAGAATCACCTTGCAGGGTTGAGACCTGATTTTGACTAGCACTTTGAACAGGAGAGGGAAGGGAGGGAGGAAAAGCATACAGGAACTTTCCTTCCCAACTGAGAACCAAGGCATCCAGTGGGACTGAGCCCAACACTGGGGGCCTGCAGCAAAAAAGGGGAAGTTGGTGATTTGTCTGGGGCTGCAAAAAGATCTCTCTGTGGGGTGCCCCATCTGGAGAAGATCACCTCCAAAACCATGGGATCCAGTGACCATTCGTGATGGCCCTGAGATATTCTGCTGAGAGCATCTGCCAGGACATTGTCCTTGCCTGGGAGGTGTACTGCTGTGAGGGAGGTGTTCAAGGAATAGGCCAGAGACCACAACTGCATTGCTTCTGTGCTCAAGGCCGTAGACCGAGTGCCCCCTTGCTTGTTGATATACCACATTGTGGTGGTATTATCTGTCCTGATCTGAACAACTTTGTTCTGAACAGACTTGGAAAAAGCTTGAAGTGCTAGAAACACTGCTCTGAGTTCCAACAGATTGATGTGAAGCAGAGATTCCTGAAGGGACCACAACCCTTGGGTGGTCAGGTCTCCCAAGTGGGCCCCCCACCCCAAGAGGGAGGCATCTGTAGTAAGGATTAAAGAGTGAGACTGAGTGACAAAAGGAACTCCCTGTCTTGGATTGTTCTGATCCTGCCACCACTGCAAGGCCTGGATCAGGGTTCGAGTCACTGGTATCAGTTTGGTTAGAGGGTCCTTTTTCTGAGACCAAAAGGCTCTCAAGTGGAACTGAATGTCCCTCATCTGAAATCTTGCTCCCTGCACCACTGCTGTAGAAGCAGCCACGTGCCCCAGGAGCTGCAGAAAATGCCTCGCTGGTCGAGACACCTGTAGGGTGAATGAAGAGGTCAGTGTGATAAGGGTCCTTGCCCTGTCCAGGGGAAGGAAGGCTCTGGCCTTTTCTGTATCTAGCTCTGCGCCTATGAAGGTGAGGACCTGAACAGGCTCTAGAACTGACTTTGAAAGATTCAGAAGGAAACCTAGAGAGGTGAGGAGTTGTTGAGTTATTTGTAGGTGTAACTTGACTTGGTCTGGGGACTGGCCTACTATGAGCCAGTCGTCCAGGTATGGGAAGATGGCAATCATTTGCCTTCTTAGGGAAGCAACTACTACTGCCAAGCATTTTGTGAACACCCTTGGAGCAGAGGTTAGACCGAAGGGCATTGCTCTGAATTGGTAATGGCCTGAGGGCAGCTCGAACCTGAGGTATTTTTGATGGGAGCTTCTGATGAGAATATGGAAATAGGCATCCTTGAGGTCCAGGGAGACTAGCCAGTCCCCTGGGCTTAGAGAGGGTAGAATTATTCCCAGAGTCACCATTTTGAACTTTGGCTTTAAAAGGTGCTTGTTTAAATACCTGAGATCCAGGATGGGCCGCCATTCTCCTGTCTTTTTGGGAGTGAGGAAGTACCTGGAGTACAATCCTTTCCCTTGGTGTAGGGGTGGAACCCTTTCTACAGCTCTGAGAGCCAAGAGAGAAGAGACCTCTGCCTCTAAGGCAAGTGCCTCTGAAGGATTTGCAGGTGGAAAGGATCTGGTTCTCATCTTTGGAAATTCTTTGAAGCTGAGAACCAGTCCCTGGCTTACTACTTCCAGGACCCATTTGTCTGATGTTAAAGACTTCCAGTCCTGGACAAAGTAAGCCAGCCTGCCCCCTACAGGTGGTGGAGAATCGGCCCTGGCAAACCCATCAGGGTGTCTGTTTGGCAGGGGCTTAGGCTGGGGGTGGAAGCAGGTCTGCTTGTACCCCTTCTGCCTCTCCCTCTAAAGAACCCCCTCTGAGCATAGGCAGAAGAGGAGGCCTGGGCTTGGTAGAAAGGCCTATGAAAAGGCCTGCCCCTGCCCCTGGGATGCTGCCTCTGAGGAGTGGCTTGCCTTTCCTTGGCCTGAGCACTCCTATAGGTGGTCCTGTATTCATCCATTTTCTTCATGTAGTTCTCTGTTTGCTCCCCAGAGAATACCCACAGCAGGAAAATCCATGGCCTTAGTCTGGGCATCCTGCGACAGGCTAGTACATCTGAGCCAAGCCATCCTACGAAGTGCCACAGATGTAGCCATGACTCTAGATGAAACATCATTGGAGTCCACTGCATCATGGAATTGCACCTTGGATGCCTCAATACCATCAGCAGCCACCTGCTCCAGCTCCTTGGCAAGCTGGCCAGGGACCTGTTTAGCTAAAGCCATGACAGTGTCCCATCTAGATTTCTGATATCTAGCTGTATAGGCCATATAATTGGCCTGCCTGAGTCCCAAGGATGCTGCCATGTACTGTTTCTTTGCCATGGCATCAATCCTCCTGAGTCCTTATCTGGGGTGTGAAGCCAAGGAATATTAGCCTTATCACAGGCTGCAGCCTGCACTACCCCAACATGGCTGCATTGCTGGGTAAGGAACTTGATCTGAGCCTGACAAAGTATACCTCTTGTCCATTCTTTTATCCACAGGAGGTACAGAATTAGGAGTCTTTAAAATCTTAAATGTCTGTTTCCCAAAAGACATGTGTAAGGGAATAGACAGCCTCCTGGACTCTGGGATATCCATCATTTCCACATAGTCAGGCTCCTCCTGCTCATCCACAGCTTCTTCCATAGGAAGCTGAAGGGTTTCGGCCACTTTCTTGTAAAACATGAAATGGGAGGGGGACTCAGAAAGCCTAGGAGGAGACACTCCTGAAGGTCTGTCTGGGGAGATGTCCGGGTCAATGGGCACATCCAGACTTTCAAAACCACATTCACTTTCCTCATACTCCTCTTCCTCCTTCTCCGGTTCATAATATTCTTCCAAATCATAATCCGGAACCGGTGGAACTGGCCGAACCGAGTGCCTTCCTGATGGTGCCGGTTCGGTCAGAACCGGGGAAAGCGACTGCACAATTTTTATTGCTTTGGCTATTTCATCAGCGGTTGGAGAAGAAACTTTGGATCCACACCAGCTGATTTTTCCCTTCTTGTTCTCTTAACCGGAACCGACCCCTCGGAATCGGTTCTCCTTTTGCCCGAAGAAATTTCGCCCTGGTCAGAGGACACTCCTTCTGGTTCGGTTTGAACTGAACCGGGCTGGCCATCCGGGTCAGCGGACTTTTTGGCCTCCCTTTCCCTGAGCCTACCAACTCTCTTTTTTAGGGTAGCTGCAGGAAAATGTTTACAAATCTGGCGGTCTGAATCGAGGTGGTCAAACCCCAGACAATAAACACAGGTGGTGTGGGGGTCAGCCTTAGCAAAGACTTTCCCACACACACTGCAGTGTTGAAACCCAGTGGGCCTGGTTTTTCTTTTGGGTTTCTCAGGCATGGTGCCAGTCCTAACAAAACTTACCCTTTTAATGGCAATCTGCCAGGCAAGACACTCTTATCGGTTCCTGACCGTGTTACGGGTCGTGGAAAAAAACGTAGAAAATCCGTTTTTTTTAGAACCGATAAGAACCGCTAACCACACTGTAAAAGCAGAAATAAAGATTTTTAAACAATTTGATCGGTTCAAACCGTTTACAAGTTCCACACAGAATAGAAAACAATATAAACCTATCTAGTACTCATGAATACCACAGACAGAGACTGAACCGACAGGTTGCGGTTTAAATTCGGTCGAAAACCGAGAAAAGTGGTACTTTAACCGACAAATTGAACCGAGCAAAGGATAAATCTCCAGAGCGACTGTTCAGTGAGGCGGAGTAAAGAATCTGATGGTTTGAGTTCAAACAGCAACAGACAGAGTCTCAACCGAGCTCGAGCTCAGCGTTCCATGCCTGGCATGGAAAGTTAACTCTTTCATCTCCTGGGCAGTTCAAAGGTTGGGACTCACTGCTATTGTCAGAATACAGCAAGACTTCATGTTGTTTGAATTACGCTTCTGAAACCCCGCCCTAACTAGGGCGCAGACCCAGCTGCATACTGATTAGGGCAGGGGACCCCGGCAGTACAGTGCCCCCCCCGCTCCCCAATCTATGTTTCAATAAAATGTAAATCCCCTGTTCTCCCTGGTAGTCAAGTGCCCCCCCCAATCCCTGATCTGTGGGTAAATAAAAACAAAATCCTCCATTCTTCCTGGTAGTCTAGTGGTCCCCCCTCCTGATCCCTGTATGTGCAAAAAATCACCCCATTCCCTGGTAATTTAGCGATCCCCCCTCCCTGATCCCCGAACTGTGGGTAAATAAAACCAAAATCCCCTGTTCCCTTTGTAGTCTAGTAGTCCCCACTCCCGATCCCAGTATGTGCAAAAAATCACCCCATTCCTTAGTAGTCTAATGGTCCTCCTTCCCCGATCCCTAATCCCATTTGGTGGAAATGCAAACCCAGATCTCTGTGGACTAGTGGCCCCCCAACCCTGGTAGGTGGAGACACACCACCCCACCCCACCCCCCCAAACCGAATGGTGCCGGCGACTGGCACAGCCCACCTCACACCGCACTGGCCGACTGCCAACTAAACTGTAGGATCGGGTAGAGTAGACATTACGCGCCCATTAGCTAGGAGAAGAGAAAGAGTAAGGATCAGATTGTTAGGATCAAGAATGGCAGTGGTTGGGTAGAAAAGGGGGTAGAGCAGGTAGAAGGGTAGCCCAAAACAATGGCGACCATGACTGAGAGCTTTTAAAAAAGGCGACAATCGTGGCGCCTGTCCACAGGGCTACCAGGACAGGGAGGGTGACTGGATGGGGGGCGCCGCGCAATGTCAGTATATGTACATGCACATGGGGGAAGTGAGCACACTGAGCAGAAGGGGAGGGAGGGTTTGTGAGGTGTAGCATGGCGGTGGGCTGTCGAGCTGGCCCCATGGCATGGTTGCCGGTTTGAATCCAGGTGTGCGTTCCATTTGTTGCGCTTAGCCGTGAAATTGTTTTCCCCATTTTGCACCCCCCTCTGACATGCACCCCTGGAGTTGAGAATCTAAAAACACACAAAAAACAAGCCCCGGTGCCCTTCCCCCATTTACAATTTTTATTTTTTTCCTTTTTACTTCCCCTGCGTGGGGTCACAGCGGACATATGCATATGCACACATGGAGGTGCATGCGCATGCCAGGATCTGGTGACTCCTTCCACCCCACCCTAGACTTGCGTCGCCCACTCCTGCCCCCTGCACACCCATCAGACCTCCACCCGATGGGCGCAGGACTACAGAGGAGTGGGCATCCACCCCTAGAGGGGAAATCTCGCTATAACCCAACCCCCCCGACTGGCACCCCAGTGACCTAAGGTCATTCCCGAACCCGGGTCACAGACATGGCGTGAGATGTGGCGTCTCCAGAGCCTCAACCCTCAGCACCACTGAGCTGGCCTCCGGCCCCCTTTTGCTGTGCGCCGGGAGTGTATATTGCCGAAATAGATTTTCGGCGCTGGGATTGTACATCACCAAAACTGGTTTTTGGGAACGTACAATCGCCCTAACGGTGACTGCCTTGTCACGATTGCCATTATCATATGGAACCGGAAGAAGTACTCAATGAGTACTTCTGTTCAGTATTCACCAGTGAGTGGGAAGGGCCCACATCTAAGGGGAAGGGTGGGGTGGAAGTAGGGAGACGAGGTCACAGATGGGGAGATCACAGTGGGAAGGGTGTTGGAGGACCTTAAGTCCCTGAAGGTAGATAAGGTACCTGGACCAGACGAAGTTCATCCTAGAGTTCTGAGAGAGTTGGCAGAAGTCCTGGTGGGGCCACTGGTGGACCTGTTCGACACCTCTCTTGATATTGGGTGCATGCCCAGAGATTGGAATGTGGCACATGTGGTGCTCCTCCATAAAAGTGGACCCAGGGATGAACCAGGGAACTATAGACCAGTAAGCCTTACTGCAATTGTAGGAAAGCTAATGGAGACTATCCTCAAGGAAAGGCTGGTAAAATGCCTGGAGGAAAATGGTCTCCAGGATGGCAAAGAGCATGGCTTTGTCTTGCCCACTTTAGCACCACTAAAGTACTTGCGTCCAGAAAAGGCAGCAGTCAAGAAAATGTAAACTCTTACTGGACCACATTACTGGTTTGCTGCTACTACTCCTCCTACCTTTGGGCAATATTCACAAAATGAAAATGCAGGCACCCAGCAAACGAGTAAGTCAACGACAGAAAAAACTAATAATGGAACAGCTCCTAAGACTGTTCTTGCTTCTCTTACTCCTGATGTCTGGCAATGTGCATCCCAGCCTTGGCCCTCCAACGACTCTCAATGCTAGACAGCTTAAAACTACAGGTCCTGTGTTCTCATCCCTAAAGATCTGCAGCCTCCTTCCAAAAATGGACAGTCTCAAGGCCTGGGTCTCTCAACACCACCCTGATGTCATATCTGTTGTGGAAACATGGCTTTCCCCAAAAATACCAGATACTGCCATATCTCTGCCTGGCTATACCCTGTACCGACCGGACCGGCACTCGAGAAGAGATGGAGGATGTGTCATTTACACCATAAATACACTCCAGGAATATGTCATACACCCACAACCCAGCAATGACAATCTCCAGGTACTAGCCATCAAACTAATGCTAGGAGCACACAACAGAGTGCTCACCCTACTGTCCGTATACATCCCACCTAAGCAGACCTCACCTGGCATCAACAACCTATTGGACTACATCAGCACACTGAACCTAAATTCTGAAACAATGCTGTTGGGAGACTTCAGTATCAGCTGGGTCTCACCTGCTGCTAACACCATCAAAGATACCCTTGCCACAATCCATTTCTCGCAACTGGTGGACACGCCCACTCGAACCATATAGAAGATGGGCACCAGCACACTTCTGGACTGGGTTCTTTCGACCCGCCCTTCCCACATCACAGGTCTCACCATGCTCTCTGACTCATTGAGTGACACTCTCATGTCACTTTCCTCTGGAACAACAACTACCACAATCCCCCAGCCAGAACCGTAAAAAATGTCTACTCCTACCCACCTTTCCCAACTAAAGGATGACCTAAAGCAGCAGGACTGGTCGGACCTGTATGGAACCACTGATGTGGACACTGCACTAGATCTCTTTATCTCAAAATTCAATGCAGCCTGTGACAAACATGCTCCTATCACAGGAGAGAAAAAACAAAGGACCTATAAATCCCTGGATTACCCCGGAACTACTGGTGCAACTAAACACAAGAGACCAACTCTGGCAAACAGTACGGACACATGGCACACCAACTAACATCCAAAGATATAAAAAGGCCCACAATGAGTGCACAAAGGCAGTCCATGAGGCAAAAAGCAAATTCTACAAGGAAGCGCTCACTAACCCTAATGCTCACCCCATTCTTATATAGTCTGCACATCTGAGCTTATTTTAGATGAAATGAAGGGAGTGTTAGGGCTGATAACCTCAAGAAAGACCCCAGCCCTGATTTGCCAAGACTCAGGACAGCCAAAACTGTAACGCTTTTTCCTTTTGCTGCTTGTAAGGGGGTTGTGGGGTGCACATTTCCCTACTTTTGTCACTTTAAACTGAACACCAACTGGTGCATTTATATAGTTCTTCGCAAAGACTATATAAACTACCTTCACTGGGTATACATGGTAGATGGCAGAGAGTTGTGTACACAGAGTCGTAACACAGGCACCGGGGGAAATCAATAAAGCTGACTGGGGGGAAATTTAGAAAAGACTTCAGGAAATATTTAATCACGGAGAGAGTAGTGGATAGGTGGACCAAACTACCAAGGGAAGTCACTTGTGTGAATTTGGTGGAGGAGTTCAAGTCTGGGTGGGTCAGACATATGGGGTAGCAAAGTTATCAGGTAAAGTGGGGAGGAGTGAATGGCTACCAGGGTCCTTACTTCCACCTGGAGGTCAGGCTGGGCAAGCATGATGGGCTCTGAGGCCTTTTTCTGCCATTGTTTTTGTTTCTAAGTCCCTCACTCTGCTCTGCCTAGGGACAAATATAGTCACCTCAGTGATGCGTATGTAAACCCCGCCCTAGAGCAGGTAAGGGGATGCACCTCTAGCTCACCACTGTACCAGATAACTACCAGTGTGCTTGTATTGTCTGCCTCCATTTTCCCCTGAACAAAGAGCGCCCACATACACTCTCTGACTGGGAACAGGGAGAGCCTAAAATTTAAAATCCCATCCAAAGGCTACCCAATAAGAGCCAGCCTGTCAGAGGTCTGTTCCTAGGTGGGGAGCTCTATCACTTGGCCTCCTCCACTTGTCTGTTCCTAGGTGGGGCGCTCTATCACTTGACCTCCTCCACTCATCTGTTCCTAGGTGGGGAGCTCCATCACTTGACCTCCTCCACTTGTCTGTTCCTAGGTGGGGCGCTCTATCACTTGACCTCCTCCACTCATCTGTTCCTAGGTGGGGCGCTCTATCACTTGACCTCCTCCATTTGTGTGTTCCTAGGTGGGCACTCTATCACTTGACCTCCTCCACGCAGCGAAGGTGCAATCCAATACAGTACACTGAAACTTTAACAGCTTGTACACCCATAAGTAAGGGACTGAAAAGTATATTTTATTTCTTTTATTTACTATTTTTGTCCCAACTATGGAGGGTGCACCCTTCCACTGTGGTCCCCAGCCCTGTCACCCTGATATCCCCAGGACTTACCGATATCCTCATGGTGAGGCTACCGTTATGGGACCTGGTACCGATGGTGACCTGAATCTACACAGAGCTGTGCTTGGTCAGTGGATGCGGGACCTGTGGGACTCTGGCTTCATCTTTCTGCCCAACCAGGATTTAATGCTGTTTCGTCCTTCCCCTAAAGTCAGTGGTATGTGAACATGCAAATGAATGCCTGCAACATGTGTACACACCTGTTGACTCACCCACTCTGCTGCCAGCTGCTTAGAACTGTGCTTCCTGTGCTTCTATTTGTGGATGGCAGAGCAATGTGGGTGCTGCACAGTAGGTAGCAACTGGTGCACACCCACATTTCTGCCTGTTAACCTCTTGTGACCATAATTTGCATTCTAACTTAGCTGCAGGCAGAACTCTTCCCCCCAGCAACTCAGGCAGCCCTCTGTGGGTTTCCACAGTGTGGGGGTCACCACGGATCAGCAGTTTGCACCCTGACTTGTGGTTTCCCACATTGCGACTGAATGGGTCCTCCTGTTTTCATGAAAATGTCTTCAGTAATATAAAATGGAAGGTCCTGGAATTCATATCTGATGGAAATTTTGTTTTGCAAAGTTCTGCTGATGTCAACTGGGAATCTGTTTCTGGAAATCAGAAAGTCTAATTTTTAGTCACGTAGTTCAAACAATTTAGTAACATTGCTCACACAATTTAGCCATATAGCTCACACTTTACTAGCATCTCACACAATTTAAATAATATAACTCGTACGGTTTAGTCACATATTAGCTCACACACTTCACTATGCCTCCTCACTGATTGATTTTCACATAAGCAGTATATTAACACAGCATACTTCTTTTCTCAAGGATGTTTGCTTTCAATATTGCCACCGATGCTTCCAGCACTATATAGCTATCCACCTGGAACAAATGGTCCTCAACTGGGTCTGTAGCGATGAGCTGAAGTTCTGCCAGTGCACTGGATTTGGTAAAAGCAAATCCAACCTATAGGAAACCAAAAAAAGGAAAACTGAATAAGCAGAAAGTTGAAAGGAATACACTGGAAATGACACAGCTTTCCTCAGACACTAAAGAAACTTTCAATTAGTGCTTTCAGACAGTAACACCTTTTTTAATGATTTAAAACAGCTAACCACTGTGACGCTTGGCCAGCTGGTTATGATTGTGCTTTGAGATTTGTAATATAAAAAATGTAGTGTGTGAATGTCTCCATAAGACAGGTGTGCCATGAGTCAGGTTTTAGTGGAAATAACAGGATATAGTAACCTGAAACCAGGAGGTAATTAAAAAGACTAGAGAGCCTTAATTAAAGGTCTTCTGTTTATCTGACTTAATTGTGCTGACAAAATCAAAGGAAATACTAGATCAAAGAGTCATATTAGGGAAATGAGTTTTTGCTGATGTCACCTTATTTAATATACCTCCTGATAATCCTGTTTGTATATTTTTTATATTTAAGAAGGAGGAACTAGATGACATCATAGAAGGGGTGTGGAAACCCAGACTTTAAAACTGTATACTGTGTTGGAAGAGACACATTCTTTTTTGTACTCCTAAGAAACAAGATCTCAGATCTAACTAAGGCACTGGTAGAGGTATACATTAGATAGAAAAAGTCTAATTGTATTGTGGTAGGAGTTTATGTACTTTTCCTTGTTTTCTTTCAAGTGATTGTATGCTTTGTGATATAGTGTTCTGTGTTTACATTTTACATATTTTTATCTATTTTTTAAGTAAACCTCTTATTTTAAATAATAATAAACATTATTTTTTAAGCCT
The DNA here is from genome assembly GCA_016271365.2 of Neoceratodus forsteri. Classification (NCBI taxonomy): domain Eukaryota; kingdom Metazoa; phylum Chordata; order Ceratodontiformes; family Ceratodontidae; genus Neoceratodus; species Neoceratodus forsteri. Next base: position 162,076,127 of record JADMNL010000030.1, on the reverse strand, counting down.
CTTTCAAATACCAAGGTGCTTTATATTACTAAAATATAATTCCATAAAACTAAAATAATCAGATATAATACAACATTTAATAATACAACAGTTCACTGGTACGCCTGACTCCACAGAAAAATTTTAAGTCCCTGTTTAAACCCCCCCACGGTCGCACATTCCCGGAGCTGACGGGGCAGAGAATTCCAGAGGGTAGGGGCCACAAACATAAATGCACGGACCACAGAAAATTTCAAAATTACCCTCAGAATCTCCAGCAACCTCCAATCAGCTGAGTGGAGCTGTTGCACAGGCCTGTAGAGAATCAGAAGCTCTTTCAAGTAGTCAGGACCAAGTCTGTGTAGGGCTTTGTATGTCAAAGGACCTACTTTAAAGGTGATTCACCACTGAATTGGCAGCCAGTGCAGATCACGCAGCACGGGATTGATATGGGACCTCCGAGACATCCCGGTCAACAATCAAGCAGCAGCGTTCTGCACTAGCTGCAGGTGGTGGATATCAACCCCAGGAAGCCCTAAGTAAAGACAGTTGCAGTAGTCAAGGCATGAGGTCACAAAGGCATGGACCAACACAGGCAGATCGCTGGAGGGAACAAGGTGTTTGACCCTGGCAATGTTCCTAAGATGATAAAAGGCAGACTTGATGACTGCTGACACCTGATAATGAAGGGTCAGCCCATCGTCAAGTACCACTCCCAGGTAGCGCCCCCGTTCTGAGGTAAGAATCTGGGAGCCCCCCAGAAATAATCCAGAGGGCTGACCAGTCCTCAACTCCTCTATCCTGTGACTTGGGTCCACAATCATAACCTCAGTCTTTCCCATGTTCAGCTTTAGCCAGCTCAAATTCATACGGTCCTGGATATTGGTGAGGCAGTTATTAAATACTGAGAAAGCACTAACCTGGTCGGGAGCAAAAGACAGGTAGACCTGAGTATCATCAGCATAGCAGTGAAACCTCAGCCCACACCATCTTACAATGTCTCTGAGGGGTAGCATATACACTAAAAACAACATGGGGGACAGCACCAAGCCCTGAGGAACCTCACAGGACAAAAGGAGTGAGTCAGAAGAAAAAATCTCCAACACAACTCTCTGTGTTCTGCCCATTAGGAAAGATGAAAATCATCTGAGGACTGTACTTGACAGGCCACAGAGGAACCCCAGGTGCTTGAGCAGCACTCCATGGTCTACAGTGTCAAAAGCTGAAGCAAGATCAAGGAGTACCAGAATAGAATGACTTCTCTGATCTCTTGCCATCAGGAGATCATCGAGCAACCAAACCAGCATCCTCAGTGCTATGCCTCTTTCAGAAACTGGACTGAGATTTCCGTAGACATTATGGATGGTCAAATGGTTCTCCAGTTGCGCTGCTACTACTTTCTCAATAATCTTCCCTATAAAGGGAAGGCTCGAGATAGGTCTGTAGTTGGCTAGAACATCTGGGTCCAGTGTCACTACCGCCTCCTTCAGGGAGCTTGGAAACTCACCTGATTCCAAGGAGCACCAGACTATCCGAGCCAGACTGCCTGGTGTGTCTTCCAAGTTCTTTCTTTTGCATGTGATGTGTGGAGGGTTAAGACTGACACCTGTTCATAAGCTTAATGGTGCTACCAAACTGGGAAAAGGTAAGAACATACCTAAGTTCTTTTATAGAGTTTTAAAGGTTCATTTTTGACACCTGGTTAGGTGCCCTTAGGCAAAAGATATCTGGCATCCCCCCAAAGAGCAGATTATCTGAGCCTGTACATTTAGGTATGCTAGCATAAAGTTCACAGTTTGAATCCCCCCAGAACTTGAGACCAAAGGTGATTCAGACCCACAAGCAGGGTTATCTTGTCTGTTACCTGCTCACAATACAGCACTCGGAGGTTGGCATTGTGGGAACAGAGGGCCTGACCTGCTGAGTGGTTTTGTAACAGATTGGTTGGCAGCAGTGCAGATACATTTGGTAACACAAGATTTAATTGTTCAGTATGTCAACTTGATACTGTACAGCTCACTTGCAAAATAAGGCAGTGATTTATTTTTAATAAGGAAACAGAACTATATCTTTTGGCTTACAGTCAAGTTCCTACCTGTTTTATTTTTTTGCTAAAGTACAAGTTAGAGTAGCTGTAGTAAGGGAAGAAGATGGCTTCCAACTACAGCGGGCACACTGTAGACTACTTGAGGCAGTTGTGCAAGGACAGAGAAGTCCTGTACGAGATGAGAGCCACCAAGCAGAACCTCGTGGATACCCTGATGGCAGCAGATGCCCAGAGCATCGAGTCACAGACTGTGACTGTAAAAGACCAAACCTTGAGCATGGAGGGGCCTGCGGCCAGTGCAGTGTCCAGAGCTGGTGAGGATGACAGCAGGACCAGTGCCAGCGAAGGGCCACAGCAGCAGGGAAAGGTCCCCAGCATTCTGGAGCCAAAAGCAATCAGGCTGCAGATTGAGTTACGCAGCATGGAGCTGGAGTTCCAGGAGAAGAGGGAGCGAGAACAGCGAGAGGCTGACCGGGAAAAGCGGGAAGCTGACCGTAAAGAGCATAAGTGCCAACGAGCTGCAGAGGAGAAGAGGGAGTGAGAGAGCAGCGAGAAGCTGAACATGAGGAGCATGAGCACCAGAGGTGACATGAACTGGAGAAGCTATGACTCCAATCACCCGTACCAGAGCAGGTAAGTGGCTTGGGTTTAACTAGAACTACAGGACTGAATTACAAAATGAATTCCAAACTGATAGTTGAATTTAAAGAGGGGGAGGATATGAATGCCTTTTTAAATTCCTTTGAAAAAGTTTGTATTAAGGCTAAAATTCCTAGAGTGTTCTGGAGCTTCCAGCTATCCCTGCTACTTACCGGAAAAGCTTTGGGTCAAATGGACAATGAGGACAGTAATGAATACAGCAAACTTAAAGCTGCACATTTAAAAAACTTTGATTTAACTGCTGAAGCATATAGAGCTAAATTCCCTAAGCTCAGGAGAAGCCCTGGTATGAGCTATGAGGAGCTAGCCACGAAACAACGTCAGTTTTTAAAACGTTAGTGGGAAGGAATTGAAGCAAACTCTGTAGATAAAATTTAAAATGCTATTTTGTTAGAACAGTTTTTTGGGCATGCCCAGCAGAGCTGAAAACCTGGCTGGAGGACCCAGATCCCAAAACAGTGCAGGAGGCTGCTGAACTCTCGGACTGCTATGCCAAGAGCAGACCTGCTCTGAGAGCAAATGGGGCAGGCATGGCAGCACAGAAAGGGAAAAGCACACCTTCAAAGCAGCTAAAACCCTCACTGCCTACACCGAAACTAGTTAGCCCCAGGTTTCAAAGAAAAGAGTTCTCTGAGAAAAGAAACGAATGTTGGTTTTGTAAAGAAACTGGGCATATTGCCAGACAGTGTCCCAAAATGGTGAGCAATACTCAACAGTGGGCTAGGAAAGAAGTGGGTTGTTTGTGTGTCCCTGGAAGCATGCCTGTGAACAAGAGGGAACACATGCACCCAGTCATGGTGAATGGTGTACAGACACAAGAGTTAAGGGACACAGGGGCATCCCTGACATTGGTAAAAGGGGATCTGGTAGAGCCTGGTCAGCTTATACCCAATAAATATGTCACTATACAAGACTTTACTGGTGAGGAGAAAACATTACCCCTCGCTAGTGTTCTCCTAGAATGGGGTGAAACAGGGGGAACTGTGCAACAGGTGGCTGTAGCCAAAATGTTAGCAGTTGACATCATTCTTGGCAACAATCTCAAACAGGGGATGGTGTGTATGTAGTTACCCGTAGCCACGCGGGAAGGGAAAATTGTAGTTCCCTGGACCCCACAGAAGCCAGTGTGGAAATTACTGGGAGGCTGATTCCCCAGCCTGTGTCTTCTGATATGGAGACTAATGAAAAGGTGGTAGAAATTTCCCCAGTAGCAGTTAACCCCACAGCGATGGAGTGTTACTCCGGAAGAAGGAGGGGTGACCCATTGTCGGAGGGTGAGGGATGACAGTGATCCTGAGTGCCCTGACGCTAGTGCTAGGGACCCTAGTTTAGAGACTGAAGGGGACCTGTCCCATGCCTTGGGAATGTGTGAGTTTGCAGCTGCTCACAGAAGTGACCCTAGTCTAGAGAAGCTGAGGGCTTGGGCAGAGGGAGGTGACGGTAAACATAAGGTTTATTGGGAAAACAGACTGATGTGTACTCAGGCTGTGCAGACAGAGGGAGGGAGGGGTGATAGGCAGGCAGCTTGCCATTTCCCAGGGGTATCATGAGCAGTTGCTTAATATTGCACATGATATTCCCCTTGTCTGGTCATCTGGGAATCAGGTGCACTATGCAGCAGATGGCCCAGAATTTCTACTAGCCCAACTTCACCCAGCAGGTGAAGGAGTATTGCAGGTCTTGTCACTGGTGCCAAGAAATAAGGAAGGCAGGTAAGAAAACACAAGCCACCCTAATTCCATTGCCCACAGTGGAGGAGCCATTCCAGAGGGCGGGAATGGATACTGTGGGGTCTTTAAATACCCCCAGATCCTCCGGGAAGAGATTCATCCAGACTGTGGTGGAGTATGCCACCCGGACCCCAAGGCAGTTGTCCTATCCTCACTGAGGACAAAGTGGCAGATGCCTTACTTGGGATTTTCTCCCGTGTTGGGTTTCCACAGGAAGTTATCACTGAACAAGGGGGTTCCTTCATGTCGCACCTGATGAAATGTTTGTGGGAGAAGTGTGGGGTGGTGCAGAGATGTGCGACACTGCATCACCCACATGCCAATGGGCTTGTGGAAAGAGTTAATGATACCCTGAAGTCAATGCTCCGAGCATTTGCTGAACAGCATGGGAGGGACTGGGAGAAATGCCTTCCCCACCTGTTGTTTGCATACATGGAGGTGCCCCAGGAGTCAGCAGGATTTGCCCCCTTCAAGCTCTTATATGGATGCCAGGTACGTGGGCCTCTAGATTTGATCTGGGAGGACTGGGAAAGCAAGCTCACCACTCGGGGAACTCCCATAGTGGATAACGTCCTTAGGTTTAGGGAAAGGCTGAAGGAGCTTATGGGGATAGCCCAGAGCAACCTGGCAGCTGCCCAACAGAAACAAAAAGTGTGGTGCGACGGCAGAGCCAGAGCTCACTTGTAAACGGTGGGTCAGGAAGTCATGGTCCTTATTCTGGTCCGGAAAGAAAAGCTGCAGGCTGAGTGGGCAGGACCATACAAAGTAGTTAGGAATGTAAATGACGTGAACTATATCATACAGTTACCTGACAGAAGACAGACAAAAAGAATGTACCATGTCAACATGATGAAGCCATGTGCTAACAGATCTGACGTGGTGTTTGCCGTATGTAGTCCTGGGGAGGGGATGGACAAATGAGATCCCCTTCTGGACTTGCTGGAAGAAAGCAAGCGGGAGTCCTCTGTAGAGGCAATTAAATTGTCTCCCCAGCTGGCCCCAGACAAGATCCAGGAAGTAAGGGAGGTTTTAGCAGACTGCTCCACTGTTTAGGGCCAAGCCTGGACTAACCCCCTTAGCGACGCATGATGTGGAGACAGGGACACAGACGCTCATACAGCAAACAGCATATCAGGTGTCAGGCTGTCCAAAAAGACATTAGGACGGAGGTGGAGGAAATGTTGGATTTAGGGGTAGTCCAGAGATCCCACAGCTCCTGGGTCTCACCCATAGTCCTTGTGCCCAAGCCAGATGGCTCTACTCATTTCTGTGTGGACTATGGTGGACTGAATGCAGTCACGAAATCAGACGTCCACCCAATGCCCCGGAGGGACGAACTCCTGGACAAGCTGGGAAGGGTGACCTACCTTATGACTATTGACCTGACCAAGGGGTATTGGAAGATAGAGTCAACGGATAGAGCTAGGGAGAGGCTGGCCTTCATCGTAGGCTTATATGAATTTAAAGTAATTTTGGATACCTGGTTAGGTGCCCTTAGGCAAAAGATATCTGGCATCCCCCCGAAGAGCAGATTATCTGAGCCTGTACATTTGGGTATGCTAGCATAAGGCTCACAGTTTGAATCCCCCCAGAACTCGAGACCAAAGGTGATTTGGACCCACAAGCAGACGGGAGGATTACCCTGTCTGTTACCTGTTCACAATACTGCACTCAGAGGTTGGCACTGTGGGAGCAGAGGGCCAGACCTGCTGAGCGGTTTTGTGAAACCCACAACTTCCACTTTCTGTTGCTGGCAGCCATCATCTCATGAGCAGCAGTGAGCTTCCTGAGCTCACGTTATGCTAATATGTCTATCTGACCTCTGCTATTGGTTGACAGGACATATTAGCATAAAGTGAGCTCAGGAAGCTCTCTGCTGCTCATTAAATGGTGGCTGCCACTAATAGAAAGTGAAAGTTGAAGGCCACTGTTTAAATCACTAAAAAGCAATTAGAGGTAGTTTTTCTAAAAATGTTTCTGTCTGAAAACACTAATCAGGCATTTTTGCAGCACCTGGGAAAAGCTGTGCCTTTTCAAGTGTTTCACTTTGCATTTCCATATATCAATTAATAGATTCTCTTTTTTCATATTTTACTGTTTAGGGCTCTATCTTACTAGAGCTGCATCCTTTGGCCAAGCAGACTCCCAGCCCAATCCAGAACTTCTCCTGTGCTTAACTGCCCTGTTGCCCCAGGGTTTGCCCCATGAGTTGGGTCCCTCTAGGCTGGTCAAGCCTGTCAAGAAAAGCCCTTTAGTTGGGAGACTCCATGAGGGTTGGTGGTCACTATGGTGGGGCCTGAAAGTGACCTCATGTCATCCTGAAGCTCTGGACTTGTTTCTGGCATTGTTCCATTTCCCCCTAAAGTAATGGCTCACAACAGGCTCCAGAAGCATACATGCGCAGCATGCTTACACACAGTCAAGCCAGCACCCCATCTCATGGTATGTCTGCTATAATGCTACCTAGCAGCCTTGCAGGGCACAGCGAGTCCCATCAAATATGGGTGTTCACCTTAAGGGGTGAGTATGGTCCTGTTCCCAAGTGGTGCTGCCAGTCATGATGTAGACAGTGAGAGACCAGGTGAGAGAGCAACCTACTGACTAAGGTAGAAGATGAGTCTTCAGTGTAATGGGAATCACAAACTGGGATGGAAATTGGAGACACTGCCTCTGGCAGAGTGTTTGGGTGATTACCAACCACTGCCAGATGGCAGGCTGAGTATGCACTTCCGTGTTATGCCCAGTATACCATCCAGTGATAAATGTCAGGTTGAAGCAAGGCAGCCAGTGCAGGGATGGCCTCCAGGTGCAAAGGTGAGACTGGACTAAGTGGAGTTATTGACTACCGATCTGGGTCCCTGGTGGCCATCCACCAGAAAGTATAGTTATGTAAGAACTTACTGTAACAGTAGTTGTTCAAGAGGAGCTCTTGCAACAGGCTATAACCATTAGGACTAATGTCACAGGCCTTAGGACCCACTGCAAAAAACTTAGCTAGCAGTACCCAGCAGGGACCGCCCCCTGATGTCAGCTTCACCCCGACGTCGGTCATGGTATATAAGGGGGCAGACCTTGGCCCCACCTCAGTTCACCCACTGAGGACCCACAAACTGACTCCAGCAAGCAAATGAAGTGAAGTATGATGCAGACATGCTGAGAAACTCTCCAGGGGGAAGGAGGTCGGGAAAGCAGCGCCTGCTGTAAGAGCTCCTCTCGAAGATCTACTGTTACGGTAGGTTCTTACGTAACTGTAGTACCTTACTTTGAGGGGAAGCTCTTGCAGTAGGCTATAACCATTAGGACAGAATCCCAAGCAGTCCCGCACCAAGGAGGTGACTAGCCCCGGGAGGAGGAAGACGGGAACTGATGTGACGGCATAGCCCAAAGGACTGAGAGTCAGCACGTCAGGACAATAGTCCTTGCAGAACTGCCAGACCAAAACTGGCTCAGCACCTGGAAGCAATATCCAGGCTGTAATGCCTGAAGAAGGTGTGTACTGAACTCCAAGTAGCAGCTGCACAAATGTCTCGGATAGAGACATTCCTTAAGGAGGCAAAGGAGGTAGACATTCCTTTGGTGGAATTACCTCTAATCGCTCACAGAAGAGGTTTGTTGTAACAGAAGACTATGCAGTGGACAAGCCACCAGGAAATAGTCTGTTTAGACGCCTGTTTTCCCAATTGTTCAGGCACAAAGGCCACAAACAATTGCTCCGATTTACGGTGAGTCCCTGTACACTTGAGGTAGTACCTCAGCGCCCTGTGAACATCCAATATGTGTAGAAAAGCCTCTCCCCTGTTAGCAGGGATAGAATAATAGACTGGTAGGTCAACCAACTGGTTGAGGGTCAATTCTGAAACCACTTTGGGTAGAAACTTATGATTTGTTCTGAAGGAAAACCTTTCCCTATGAAAAATTAAATAAGGCTCCTTACACATCAGGGCCTGAAGCTCGGAAACTCTTTGAGCTGAGGCTACAGCAACTGAAAAGAAAACCTTCCAGGAATGGTAACGCAGCTCACATCACGCTGCAGGTTCAATGGGGGGGAGTTTGAGCTTCTCTAACACAAAAAAGGAGGTCCCAGGGAGGGATAGGATCCCTAATGGGAGGTCTCAAATGTAAAATGCCCCATACAAAGGTGTGGGCCATGTCCAACTGAGCTAGGGTTCTGTCTCCAAAGAGGACATGATAAGCAGAGATAGCCGCCATATGCACCTTTATGGTAGAGTAGCTCAAGCCTTGCAGGTATAAGGAGAGGAGGTACTGTAAATACAGGTTAGTCACCTGTAACAGGATTTCTAGGAGTGGTATATATTGTTCATCCACACTGTCTGGCAGGTACCTTGCCGCTTTAAGATGGGCCAAAAAAAGTCTTCAAGCTGGCTCCTCCCACCCACCCGGGTGATGAAACTCTCAGCTCTGCCCCATGACGCCAGATCTAGCCCGCTGGAAGCCAGGTTGTCATGAGCCGGGCGGTGGGGGTGGGTCTGTGGATGAACAACATATACCACTGTTACAGGTGAGTAACTTGTATTTCTAGGACCGCGGGATATGTTGTTCAATCCACACTGTCTGGCAGACTCCTAGCAGTTCTCTGGGAGGAGGGAACTCCCACACCCCCTGCTTAGGGAACAGGGACTGGAGAACTGAGGTCCCAAAACCAGCATCATGGCGTGACTCAAGAACAATGTGGTAATGGGAAATGAAGGTGTGTGTTGACTTCCAGATAGCAGCCCTGCAGATTTCCTGGATAGGGACATCCCTAGAAGCAGCCAGCGATGCAGTGGTATGATGGGTTGAATGAGCCCTAAGCCCGATGGGAGGTTCCCTTCCCGCCAACCTATAGCAGAGATCAATGCAGGAAGTGATCCACCTGCCAATCATCTGCTTGGCTGCAGGTCTGCCAGGTGCGCCTTCAGCATAGATGACAAACAGCTGGCGAACCTCTCCCGGAACTTCCGTTGTATGCTCTTTGTAGTAAGTGAGTGCGCTTCTCAGGTCCAAAGTATGGAGCCTGTACTTGGCCTCCAAGGTGTGATTCGGGTAGAACACCGGCAGAATCAACACCTGATTCAGGTGAAACTCTGACACCACCTTTGGAAGAAATTTCGGATGGGGGCATAGGACAACCTTGTCCCTGTGGAAGACCAGGTAGGGAGCCTCGATGGAAAGCACTTGGAGCTCCCCGATCCTTCTGGCTGATGTGATAGCCACCAAGAAGGCGGTCTTCCATGACAGGTGAGAGATGTCACACCTGTGCATTGGTTCAAATGGCTTGCCCATGAGCTTGGCCAGTACCAACAGTAAATCTCACGGAGGTGGTGGTTCATGTATCAGAGGGAATATGTGATCTAGGCCCTTGAAAAAGCACCAGACAACTTTCTCCTGCACCACTGACTGCTTGCCGGCCTGTGCCCGGTGAGCAGAGATTGCTGCCAGGTGCTCCTTGAGGGTCGTCCACTGAAGCCCTTGCTGGGAAAGGGACCACAGATGGTCCAGAATGCTAACCAATGAACAGGACGGGGGGGTCCAACCCCTTACCCTGACACCAAATGGAGAGTCTCTTCCATTTAAAGGCATTGCATTTCCTGGTGGACTCCTTACGGGATGCCTCAACGACGTTGAGGACCTCATTGGAAAGACCCAAGGCCTGGAACTCTAGCGGCTCAGGAATCAGGCCATCACATGCAGGGATTAAAGGTCCAGATGGAGTACCTTCCCCTTGCTGATGGAGAGTACGTCCGGGTGGGCAGGAAGCTGCCTCGGGAGCCTGGAGCTGAGGAGATCTGGATACCTGAACTGGCACAGCCAGTCTGGGGCTACCAGGATCACCTGCACCTTGTCCCTTCTCACCTTGAGGAGCACCTTGTGGATCAAGGGAAATGGAGGGAAGGCGTAGAGGAGGCCTGGGGTCCATGACTTTGAGAAGGCATCCCACTGCAGTGAGCCCTGCTGAGGGGGGCAGGCATGATACAGCCTCAGCTTCGCGTTCTCCCTGGAGGCAAACAGGTTCACCTGAGGTGTGCCCCAGTGTGAGAACAGGTCTTGTACTATCTCCAGCAGGAGAGACCACTCGTGAGATGCATTGTCTATCTGGCTGAGTGCACTCAGCCAGACTGTTTGAGGCTCCTGCCACATGAATGGCAAGGAGATCCTCCTTCTGGCTGTGCACGAGAGACCAAATGTAAAGAGCTTCCTTGCACAGAGGCAAGGAGTGCGTCCTGCCCTGTCTGTTGACATAGTACATGGTCATGGTGTTGTCCGTCTGGACCTGGACCACTTGACCCTGAACAAATGGAATGAAGGTGGTCAGGGCTAGCCAGACCACTCGGAGTTCCAGCAAGTTGATGCGGCATCGGAACTCCTGAGTAGACCAGAGTCAGTGGGCTCTGTGCTCCCCCAGATGGGCACCCCAACCCATCAGAGAAGCATTGGTCATCAAGGTGACCATCGGCTCGGGGCGGACAAGTGGGATTCTGTTCTGCAGATGAGCTAAGATGAGCCACCACTGCAGGCTGTCCCACATCTCTTGGGTCACAGAAACTGGCTGGTCTAAATGAACTGAGCGCTGAGACCACTGGCAGGCTAGTCCCCACTACAGGGGGTGCATATGCCAGTGGGCTCAATGGACCACGCTGGTGCAGGCTGCCGTGAGACCCACAAGGTGCAGGAAGTCCCAGGCAGGGCACGATTGCCCAACAAGAAATGATTGGGCAATGGAGGAAAGGACCTTGGCCCTGTCCGCCAGGAGCCGGGTTCTGGCTTGGAGAGAGTTGAGCTCCACCCTGATGAACTGAATCACCTGCGAGGGCACGAGTTCTGACTTGGCCTCATTGATGAGGAGGCCGAGTTGACAGCAAGCTTGGAGGGCCAGATATTTGGACTGCTCCACCTCCAACCTGGAGGGAGCTGCTATTAGCCAGTTGTCCAGGCAAGTTAGACCCGGACCCCTTGGCACTGCAGGAATGCTGCCACCACTGCGATGCATTTGGTGAAGACCATGGGAGCTGATGAGAGGCTGAAGGGCATGGCTCAGAACTCGTAGAGGGTTCCCTCTGCCTGAAAGAGAAGGAACCACTGATGAGGCGGATGGATTGGGATGTGAAAGAAGGCGTCCTGGAGGTCCAGGGAGCAGAACCACATGCCTTGCTCCAGGGATGGTGTTATCTGAGCCAGGGTTGCCATCTGAAAGGTGCATAGCCTTAGGAACTTGTTCAGGTCGTGCAGATCGAGAATGGGGTGCCAGCCCCCCATCCGTTTTGGAACCAGGAAATACTGGAAACAAACCCTGGGCATGGAGGAGGATCTGCCACCTTGCTGACTACCCACTTGTGGAGGAGCAGGACTATGTCATCTCAGAGAGCCGAATGGGAGGCTGCGGACCCGGTTGCCCCCCGCAGGGCACGGGCTCGAAAGGGAGGGACCTGCTCGAACTCCAGAGGCAGGCCCCTGCCGACCACTTCCAGCACCCAGTGGTCTGTGGTGATAGGGGACCAGGCAGAAAGGAAGTGGCTGAGCCGGCCCCCCATGGGGGGACCCAGGGGAGGTGAGATGAGGTTGGGGGCAGCACCCTGCAACCCATCACTGGGCAGGCTTGGAGGAGGAGGATCGGCTGAGGGGCCACTGTAGCCCTTCCCCCCGGGCTTCCTGACTGTGGAAGTGACAGACTTGGCTCTAGAGCACCAAGATTGAGCCTGCTGGCCATGTCTTGCCGCAGGAGCAGAGGGATGAAAGGGCTTGCGCTGCTGATGGCTGCCTTTGTACTTCTGTGCAAATGTGACCGAGTCAAAGGTGGCATTGGATTTTTCAATGCACTGGAGGTGGCTCTCCACCCCTGGCCTGAACAGGTCAGTGCCCAGAAAGAGAACATCTGCTAGCTTGTGTTCGGTGTCTGCCGTGAAGGTCGAGATCCACAACCAACCCTTGCGGAGCATGGCCACTGCGGCCGCTACAGAACAGGCACAAGAGTCTCCAATGTCCAGAGCCATCTGGAGCAGTTTCTTTGCCATCAGCCTCCCCTGGTACAGAGCCTGCTTGACCATGGTCTGAAGGTCATCTTGGAGATGATGGAGTACCTCATCCAGGGAGCCCAACAGGGCATGGGAGAAATGTGCCATCATAATGGCCAAGCTGGCCTAGTGAAGGCCCAAAGAGGCGGCAGCATACACCTTTCTCCCAGAGTAGTCTAATCTCTTGGACTCCTTATCTGGGGGCTTTTCCACATCCCTCGTATTGCCTGAGCACCTGAAGACAGAATCTGCCACCAACCCCTTGGCCGAGGGGTGCTCCGAGAAACTGGAGAGGGAGACAGGGACCGCGTACTTGTGGGCCATCCTGGCCGAAGGCGCGGGGCAGGAGGCTGGGTGCTGCCAGAGCTCTAATGCTGGGCCCACAATGGCCTCAGCCACAGTGAAGGCCTCCGTGGGAGAATCCCCTTTGTCCAGAATCTCTGTAAGGGGATATCTGGCCCGTTTCTGCATGGGTTCGAGCTGCATCCTGGTGGTCTCCGAGATGACCCGAAGGATACCTAGGAATGAGGTGGGGCTCTCATTCACAGAAAGACCTCCCCCCATTCCAGGTTGACTGGACAGGAATGCAGTGAGGAGTCTTTGGACTCCAAAGAGTCCGCATACAGCTGGTGACCGCCTGAGCTACTCTCCACTCGCCGAGGATGTTTAGGGGTGAGAGTGACCAACAACCAATGGGGTAAACCTTGAGCCGACCGAGATTCCTTGGTCAGTGCCACATCCTTCAGCTGTGGAGATGGTGATTCCACTACAATTTGCAGAGCAGCCAGTTTTGGCTGAGCAGTCGGCGCTGGGCCCGGGCCGTCGACCGAGGAACTGGGGGCAGGAGACAGCTTCAGCCATTCGGATGACAGCCACTTGACTGCCGCTGTGAAAGCCGGTGTCAGCTTGCTGCCAGCCAAAAGGAAGGAGTTGCTGCCACATGAAGTCCTCATAGCGCTGACGCAACTTGCGCCGGAGCCTCTCCTTGACCGAGGAGGATGAGGAAGATGAGCGGTGGCACTGCTTTCCGTGATGTTGAGACCAAGACCGCCGGCAATGGTGGGACTTGCCCAAAGCGGAGGAGGACCTAGGCTGAGACTTTTGGTGGTGCTGACTGTGGGCCGAGAAAGGAGCGGGGGAAACCCGCTGCCCCTCTGGTTCAGGGTCCTTGGTCGGGTACGTTGGCTCAGCAGGCTGAGGCAAGTCCTCGGAGGGTACCGGGAGCACCGGTGTCCAAGAGAGACAGAGTTGTCAGACTCCTCGGTCGACAACCTGTCAGTGGGCCGAGAAAAATCTTGACCTCGTCAACAGATGTCTCGGCCAGCTGGTCTGACAGGGATGCCATGAAACCAGCAACCCGGGCTGCAACCTCGACTGAAGCCGAGAGACAATGGTCTCGAGAATGAGAATATCTCCCACTCCCAAGAACGTCGACGGTGGGCCTTACCTTTTTTCAGATCCTTCTTCCAGGGCTGAGTGGTATGAGACCCAGAAGGACCCTCTCCTTTAGTTGAGAGGGACTGGCACAGCTCCCAAAAGGAAGTCAAGTAAGAAGAGCCCAGTTGGAGTGTAATAACAGAGCTCACTGCGGCCTGGGCCACCTCCTCCTCAAGAGCCGTAAGTTGTTCCAGCTTCTCTGCGCAGCCTGCCACCACAGACACCACCCAATGGGCCTCCTTCGATTTGACCGGCAGGTACCATTTCTGTGGTTAACCCAGCTGGAGTTGGGCAGTGTAGTCTTTGAGCACCAATGGAGAAAAGGACAGACAAGTCACAACCCTGCGGATTATGGTCGTGTCCGAGACAGTAAACGCACCAGGCATGGGGGTTGGTGCAAGACATCTTCTGCCCACAGGGGCATTGACAGAACCTGAGAACAGTCTTGTCCTCCATCATAGCCACGAGGGAAGAGGGTGAATGCTGAACTTGTACGAGTTTCAAAATAAGTTTGGGCAAAAAATCCTAAGTTCTTTGAGCCAGGGCCTGCAAAATGTAAGAGTGATAAGGAGGGAACCTGATGCTTCCAAGCAGTGAGGAAGATCTGGTGTCATAGGGCAGAGCCAAGAGTTTCATCACCTGGGGGGGTGGAGGAGCCAGCTTGAAGACTTTCTGGCCCATCTTAAAGCGGCAAGGTACCTGCCAGACAGTGTGGATTGAACAACATATCCACGCCCCTAGAACGCTCAGTTCACTGGACAGGTAAGGGGATCCAGATGGTGAGACAAAGCCCATAAACAAAAGCACTTCCACTTCATAGCGTAAGTGGAGCAACTAGAGGGCTTCCTCGCTGAAACGAGGACATCCGCCACTCCTGGGAGACCCCATACCTTGACTGACTATGTCTGCAGGAGCCATGCATGAAGGTGAAGGGACCTGAGATCTGGATGAACCAGCTTGTCCTGAGCTGGCATGATGGGAGAGGGGATGGTAGCCCCGTTCCGTCACTGAGCAGGCTTGGAGGAGGAGGATCTAGGACCTTAACCTAGGCCTCTTTATGAGCCTGAAGGGGTCTGGGCTTGGGCCAAAGGCACCAAGCTTGAGCCTGCTGCTACTGCTGACCTCCTTGAAAGGAGGACTGCTGGGCAGCAGGGGAGGAATCACAAAAAGGCTTCTTCTTCTGCTGTCTCTTACTGGAAGGACCTTTTGCAGAAGTAGCATCCAAAGTGGCATTGAATTGCTCAGTGCGCTGAAGGTGACCCGTCACACCTGGGCCGAAGAGGTTGGTGCTCAGTAAAGGCACATCAGTCAGCTTATGCTAAGTATCTACTAGGAAGGAGGCAAATCTCAGCCAAGCCCTGCAGTGAGAGGCAACTGCTGCCACCATCAAGTGGGCACAAGAATCTCTGATGTCCAGGGCTGTCTGAAACTGCTGTTTGGCAACAGTGCAGCCCTAATCCTGGACTTGCTTGACCGTGGTCTGCATTTCCATGGGGAGGTGTGGCAGGACTTCGTCCAAAGACCACAATAGGGCATGGTAGAAGTGTGCCTTGATGACGGCCGAACTCACCTGACGGAGGCCTAGGGAAGCAGCCATATAGACATAACGAGCCGAATGATCCAAAAGTGTGCATTCTATTTCGGGAGGTCTGTCTGTGTCGGCAGAACTGCCAGTACACCTGAACACAGAGGTGGTCACTAGGCTCTCGCCCGAAGGGTGTTCTGTGAAGCCCGCAAGGGACCCCATGGGCACTGCATACTTGTGGGCCATGAGGCAGATGGAGCTGGGCAGGAGGCAGGATGCTGCCAGGGTTCCAAGGCTGGGCCAAATATGGCTTCAGTCACTGGAAAGGCCTCCTTCTGGGTATCCTTTCTCTGGAGGATGTCTGTGAGAGGATACTCCACTTTCTTCTGGATAGGCTCCTGAGGCATCCCTGTAGACTTGGAGATGAGGTGGAGGATGCCCTGAAAGGATGAAGAACCTTCCTCCATCTCCATCCTACCAGTCGATTCATCATCCCCGGGATGAGAATGCAGGCCGGTCTCATCTGAATCCGTGGAATCCGGATATAGCAGCCTACTGCCGAGGTCACCTTCGATCCGCAGAGGGTGGTCTGGAGTGACGGTGACCGAGAGGCACTGGGGAAGCCTGGTATTTGGTCGGTCTACCTTGGAAGGAGCCCCTCACACAGGCTGCTTGAATGGTGGTTCCACCAAGATCAGTGGAGAGACCGGTAGGGACTGAACTGGAGATTTTGCCAGCTTCCCAGGCAGGGGAACCAATTTAATTGGCTCTGAAGGAGTCGGCTTCAGCCTGGGAAGTGAAAGCCAGGTAATGCGTGGGGTTAGCGCCGCTGGAGTTTCCACCAGAGCCTCTCCTCATCTGAGGAAGACTAAGATAATCGATGGCATTGCCTCTTCTTGGAGCTGTTGTGGCTCTTCCTCAGCCTATCAGTCGAGGGAGTCTGAGACCTTGACCGAGATCGCTCAGGCTGACTTGGTTGGTCGGGAGACACCAGCAGGACCAGAGTCTTCCCGGGGATGGGAACCACTTCCTCGACGGGATTCCCCGCAGGCAAAGTCTCCTCATCAGGGAAAGAAAGGACTGGAGTCCTGGTCAGAGAGTCGTCGTTCGGAGTCAGCGACAATGGGTCGATCGGGTTGAGCACAGTCTTGACCTCGTCGATCGACTACTCAGTCGACTGGCCAGATGGCAAGGCCGAGAAGCCTGCAGCCAAGGAGGTGATCTCGACCGAAGTCGAGACTGCCGGTTCCTGAGACTGAGATCTCTCCCGATCCCAACAACGTCTTTGCCGAGACGAAGACGATCCCAAGTCCTTTTCCCGCTTACGGGACCGAGAGAAATGCAAGCCTGTGGGCACCTCCCCCTTAGTCGGGAGAGACTGGCACAACTCTCGGAAAGAACCCAAAAAGGTTGAGTGGAACGACAAAGCTCCAAGAGGAAGATTCAGTGGCCCGAGCCGCTTCCTCCTCGAAGGCTTGGAGATGCTCTAGTTGCTCGGCGGATCCCGCAGCTGCAGAAACCGCCCACTGAGCCTCCTTGGATTTCACCAGAGGGTTATGTTTTTCCAGCCTCCCCAGCTTCAGGTGTGCGAGACGGTCATCGAGGATGTTAGGGTGAAATGGGAGGCAAAAATCGCACTTTGAGGTGTCATGGCCGACACCCAAGCAGTAGTCGCACGTGGCATGGGGATTGGTGCGTGACATTTTCTGGCCGTACGAGCACCGACAAAATCCAGGGGAAGACTTGTCTTCCATGATTGAGAAACAATCAAAATTGCTAACACGAACAAGCAAATTTTCCGGTAAAACTGAAGGTTTTGAATCCAGGGCCTACAAAATGCGAGATCACAAAGGAGGCATACTGAATCTGCCAGCAGAAAGGAAGATCTGGCGTCATGGGGCGGAACTGAGGGTTATACCACCTGGGTGGGTGGTGGGAGGAGCTAGCTTGAAGACTTCCAGCGATCCTTAAAGGGGAAAGAGACATGCCAAGAAGTGTGGATGAACCACATATCCACGATCCTAGAAGTAATATTACTGCGTTCCTGTTACATCTCATGGTAGGTCTTGCATTACCTGCACCAGCTAACTGAGCGGGGCTGTTGTAGTATTACATTCTGCTTATTCTTAAAAGTCTGCTACTGGCCAGCCTGGTGGCGCAGAGGGCTGAGGTGCTGGATGCCTTACCTTGCATCATGTCGGCGACCCTGGTTCAGGAACAGACTTGGGTCATTGAGGAGCTGGCATGGGGGAAGGGGGAGGTTGAGCACAGGATTAGAAACATAGAATTTGACGGCAGATAAGGACCGCTTGGCCCACCTAGTCTGCCCATTTTCCTACCTAACAGATAAGCTGCAGATCCTAGTTAACCAACAGCTTACTTCCTCCTACCCCCCACTAGGACTGTCTTATGTCTGTCCCATGCATTCTTGAATTCCTCCACTTTACTTGACTCCACAACCTCCTCAGGAAGGTTGTTCCATGCGTCCACCACCCTGTCTGTGAAAAAAATACTTCCTCACATTGCCCTGAGCCGTCCCCACTCTGTCTTCAAATTGTGTCCCCTTGTTCTTGTACGTCTCTTTTTCTGAAAGATGCTTCCCTCTTGGACTTTGATTCCCTTGAGGTGCTTGAAAGTTTTTATCATACCCCCCTCTCTCCCTTCTTTCCTCAAGGGTATACATATTAAGCTTCTTTAGTCTTTCTTCATATGTCTCCTGTGCAGACCCTGTACCATTTTGGTTACCCTCCTCTGGACAGCCTCCACTCTGTCTATGTCTTTGCGAAGATGGGGTCTCCAGAACTGCACACAGTACTCCAGATGGGGTCTCACCAACTGTCCGTACAGAGGGATAACAACTTCCTGTTTTCTACTATTGATACCTCTCCCTATGCATCCCTGTATTCCCAGCCTTCTTTACTGCCTTCTCACATTGCTTGCCCACCTTTAGGTCATCTAATATAATTACCCCCAGGTCCCTCTCCAATTTTACTGTTGTCAGTATCTCACCCCCATTGTGTACTTTTCCACTGGGTTTTTGTTTTCCAGGTGCATTACCTTGCACTTCTTTGCATTGAATCTGGGCTGCCATACATTTGACCATTCCTCCAACCTTGCCAAGTCCCTTCTCATCCTTTCCACTCCATCTTGTGTATCAACCCTGTTGCAGATCTTTGTGTCGTCTGCAAAGAGACATACTTTTCCTTCCAATTCCTCTGCAATGTCACTTATAAAGACATTAAAAAGGACCGGTCCCAGTACTGAACCCTGCGGTAACCCTCCTTTCTTCACTGTGGACTCCGTTTACTACTGAAGGATTGAGCGGCCATAGGGCAGCTCTCCTCCCTTGGGGTGGTCATTGCCCCCTCCCCATAGTTCTGCTGCCACTGGGTGGAGGTCCATTGGCTAGCATAGGTGGGAGGGGGGTGGCAAGTTGCAGGAGGTTGTCTCGAGCTGTGGCTTGCGCATGCAGACCCAGGTGAGAATGGGGGCAAGAGAAAACACCAAAAATCTATATCGAAAAAATGTCTGCTACCAGCACTCCTACCTTACTGTTGCATTTTCAACAAAAGTAAGCTATGTCTGCTCCATCTGCATTGGTGGGAATCCTAATCTTATATCTACTAGCCAGCAACTACTCCTAGCTGACTCCCTGCCAAGGGCCCTGCCACCACCACAGTATCATGCAGAACATCTTTCATCATTGGCTCCTGGAGACTTTAGCTACTCCAGCATGTTACTAGCTGCTTATCAACAACCAAACACTGCTCTCCTATGTCTAACAATGAAAATTATGTACCTACCATAATTCTTGATCTTCTCTTGTATCTTCACCATTTATTACTGATGGATGTAAGCCGGAGGCGCGCACCCACAGTGGGAATTTTTTTTTATTGGGAGGGATGAGTCGGCACTGTCTATGTAGCAGACGTACTGCGTGGAGCGGACGGGTTGGCCGTTAGGTGCCACAGACTTCTCCTCCATCCCAGTTCTGTGTAGCCGGAGAGGCAGAAAAAGGTTATAGAAAAGAGAGCGAGGCAAGGGAGCCGAGGGATAGAGAAAGGAAAATGATATAAACTTAAAAAGGTATAAGCTGGGAAGGAGACAGCGAGAGAGACCCATACCCTAAGTGGCCATAGGGCCTCAATCCTCAGGCGGTTCAAGGAAGAAGAAGGTAAAGGACAGGAGAGGAAAGACAGGAGAAAGCAGAAAGGGATAAAGGGTAGAAACGGACTATCTGCCAAGGAGAATTGGCAGACCACTGGTTTGAAGTTTTCAAATTCCCAATGGGAGTTAAAGACAAGGGAGCAAGGATCCCACCAGTAAAGGTTGAATTACAGGTCTTGACCAATTTAAGAAGGCAGAATTCTGTTCCCACCCCTTTATCCGTAGCGTAAGAAACCTAGAGCCCAGGTCTCATCAACTGCCCCTTTGTAGGATGCAAGTTCGGTTAGAAGAGGAATGAGTCCTGACTTAGGTGTAGGGGAGAAAACTGATGCAGTTTTTTCATGAAGTACTGGCGAAGTCCCCACTTCAAAAGAAGAGAACCACAGGACAACCATGAAAGGTAAAAGAGAGGAAGAAACTGCCACTAACTCTCTAGGACTGCTTTAAAGCAATGACAGTCAAGGGGTGACAAACCAGAGGGTTATTGGAACCCCATGAGGGGACACCCTCGGAGTAGGAGAATTAGAAGAAGTTCCCTTAGAGAAAAAAGGGCAAAGACCCTACTCGTCCTCCTCCTCCAGAGTGAACACTCTGTGACTTCAGAGAAGGAACAGAGAGTTCTGAGGTACCAGGGTGACTCAGCCCCCAAATGGCCTCAAAGAGAGGGAGGGTGAGCAGGGCAGGAGAAAAAAACGCCCAAGAATTGAAACCCATGAGGGGAAGGTGGGTGGGAATCAGTAATGAATGATGAAGATACAAGAGAAGATCAAGAATGATGGTAGGTATGTAATTTTCATATCTTCCCTTGTCAAGCTTCACCATTCATTACTGCTGGGTGAGTACCAAGCCCCCCGGAGGGGACCCGGCACAGCCTGAGTGAACAGATCCCTCAGCCTCCTACTGGTGAGAAGCAGGAGGTGGGAGACCCTAGCCGTAATAGACCAAGTAAAGTCTAAGGCTGCTGAGGACGAGGAGGTGTCCCCTGTGGTTGGGAGGACGACGGAGGATGCGCCTGAAGAACTCTCCTTGCCCTGTGGGAAAAAAGGCAGGTCCCCCCAGAAAGTGGAGGAGATCACCCTACACTGGGCAACGGGTGACAAGATAGACGAAGCCACGTCATCCACCTAATGCAGATCGCTGTCCCTGCTAGTCTGGAAGCCACCTCATTGGTGTCATAAGATGCCCTTGCTTGGTGCCTTGCCAGTTCCAGACCTTCAGCAGAGAGGGCAATGGCCTGTCTAGATTGCTCCGTATCAGGCAACGATGCTAGCACCTGAGACAGCATCAACCACAGATACCTGCTGTAGGCAGCGTGGTGTGCCTGATATGAATCTATGCACATCAACGCACAAGCCGAAGAGAAAACTCTTCGTCCCCACCAGTCGAATTGTACAGAATCTGAAACCAGGGGTCGGTCATGCACCAGGCACCAAGGCCTGGAGCGAGTGTCTAGGGATGTCAGGCCTGATGGAGGATGAGGTAGTGAACCTAGAGACTCCTGGGGGGGGCACATTACTGTTTTCTGCAGTCTGCTGGGGCTGGAAAAGAGGTAGCTGGAGACTGCCGGGTGCGGAGAGATGCCTCCTGGAAAGGGATGGGCAAGGAGGACACCACAAAATGGTGAGCACTAAATTCACTAAGGAATGAATGCCTTTTCCACTTGGTATTGGCCATTAGAACGTGGGAGATATGAAGCTCCTGAACCAGCCTTGAAAGGAAATTGCAGATATTCAGTGAAATCAGTGTCAGAGGACAGGTGGACAGAATGTTCCTCTCCCTCAGCAGAGGGAGATAAGGAGGAAGAGGAGCTTGAGTGTTCAGAGGACTCCTGTGGCGGGGGGACAGGTGGAAGACTTGTTCATCCTTGGCTCTTACGTAGGAAGGAAAGGCCGCTGCAGTGGCTCTGAATGTCTCCCAGGTTAAGAGCCCTGTAGGACCCACATGGCTCGGGAGAGAAGGGGTGTCTGCAGAGGAATGGATGATGGGCACCGCACTGAAAGTGTCTGACCTCTGCCAGGGTTCTGAGATCCAGGGGCTGATACCACTGTATCAGGGGGCCCTGAGACCATACCAGGTTGCAAAGGTAGATTCTGGGAAGGCAAACTCTGAAACAGCCCTGAAGGGGAGTCTCCCCTGTGATGCGCCTGGGTTTGCATGTGTCCAGAAGGACAACCCTCTGCACTGCCAACCAAAGGTGTCTCCAAAGCCTTAAGGGAAAGGTGGGGCTCGGTGCTGCGACTCCTCCCCATACCCCACAGGGTGGTGGAAGGACGTCACCACACCTCACCCCAATCTCTCAACCCCTCAGACTCAGAGGCTGCCCTCTTCCTCGGTCCCAGCGAAGCAGGTGCCCTCAACCCTGCAGGCCCCCCTGGAAGGAGGCCGCAGGAAAAAGAGCCTCCCCTCCCCGGGGGACCACAGCAGAACCAAAAATGGCAGCTGCCTGGGCCTCCCCAGAGGAGGACACCCCATCAAGAGCCCCCGATCCATCACCCCCAAGGGATCCGAGGCCACCCCCAGCCGATAAGCTCCTCACTGGCAACAGAATCTGGGGACTCAGGGATGGGTTGCTGGGTCAGCTGGTGCCATTCCTCATGGGACCCTCCAACTCTGAAGAGTCAGGCTGGCAGTCCGGGTCAACTTTCAAGTTGTCCTCCTCCGAAGAGAAGGCAACCAGGAGGACCTCCAGGCTAGTGACCCTGGGAGAGCCCCTGGAAGCGGTGCCACGAATGGTGCCACCACAGGATGTAGCACCGCTGCCACCCCGACTACTGATTACCGGCACCGCAAATGGCACCGGGATCCAGGACAACACTGCCGGTGGCACTGCCCCAATCACCAACGCTGCAAACATCGCCAGGATCCAGAACAGTGCTGCCTGGTGGTGCCAATGGTCCACCAGTGGCGGTCCCAGCAGCCGTGGGCCGTGACACTGGAGGAGCCTGCACTTCCGAAGAGGTGACTGCTGAGGAAGGATCTGAAGTCCTGGCCTGGGAAGCCAATGGGTGACATCATCCTCCAAAAGTCGCGGGGCCTGCCGACTTAAACACACGATTTCTAAGATGCAGTGGTCCATGGAGAGGCAAGCGTCGCAGTGGCCCATTTCATGGTTGGGTCCCAAGCACTGAAAACAAACATCATGCTGGTCCAAAATCGAGAAATGCCGGCCACATGGGCACTGAGGCATGGGGGCATGGCCCGCTTTAGATTTTATTTTCGCCCCCGAACCGGACATGATGCGAAATTAAACACTGAAACAGCAAAAGATCCTGGTACCGTCGAATAAAAAGAACAGTCTTACCAGACTTCAAACGCTGTCGGGATAAAATGAACCAGGATGGAGGTAGAAACAGCTTCAAAAGGTGAAGGCCTGATGACGCAGTACAACTATCGCTCGCGCAGCAGGTGCGACCTCGATGGCGGGAGAAACAGAACTGGGATGGAGGAGTCTGCAGCACCTAACAGCCAACCTACGTGCTCCACGCAGTATGCCTGCTACGTGGGCGGTGCCAGTGGTGCTGCGCCCCTGGCTTACATCCATCAGTAATGAATGGTGAAGACTGACAAGGGAAGATCTCCTCCTGATAGCTACTCACACCAGAAAGAGACTCCCCCTACCCACCCAGACCCAGAGCAGCATGCTAAAACTTATTACCCTGTGGACCTCAGTTCTGTATCTCTGCCGGGACGGAGACACAGAGCCTAATCCTGGTCTCAACTCCCTCCCACCATGAGCAAGTCAAAAAGAAAACATTACTTACCATAGTAATCGTATTTTTTCTAAGGGATTCTTACTGTATAAAGGTGGGCAAGCAATGTGAGAAGGCAGTAAGGAAGGCTGGGGGGATACTGGGATGCATCGGAAGAGGCATCAATAGTAGAAAACAGGAAGCTGTTATCCCTCTGTACAGACAGTTGATGAGACCCCATCTGGAGTACTGTGTGCAGTTCTGGAGACCCCATCTCCGCAAAGACATAGAGTGGAGGCTGTCCAGAGGAGGGCAACCAAAATGGTGCAGGGTCTGCACCAGAAGACATACAAAGAAAGACTAAAGGAGCTTAATATGTATACTCTGAGGAAAGAAGGAGAGGGACATGATAGAAATTTTTAAGTACCTCAAGGGAATTAACTAAGTCCAAGAGGGTAGCATCTTCCAGAAAAAGAGATGTGCAAGAACAAGGGGGCACAATTTGAAGATAGAGGGGGGATGGCTCAGAGGTAATGTGATGAAGTATTTTTCATTGAGAGGGTTGTGGATGCATGGAACAGCCTTCCTGAGGAGGTAGTGGAGTCAAGAACACTGGAGGACTTCAAGAATGCATGGGACAGGCATAAGGCAGTCCTAGTGGCGGGTAAGAGGAAGTAAGCTGTTGGTTAACTAGGATCTGCAGCTCATCTGTTAGGTAGGAAAATGGGCAGACTAGTTGGGCCAAGCGGTCCTTATCTGCCGTCAAATTCTATGTTTCTATAAATGCAGTATACTAACAAACTAGAATGCCAGCAGAATAAGCCAAACAGTCTTTCGTGTCTGCTCGTTTGGTCAGCCCTCACCTTGGGAGCTGACCCTACTGCCCCCCCTCGCCCTCTCTGGCTTCTCCCTTCCCAGTCCTGGATATTCTCACTGCACAGGACTTTGCTTTTAGAACCCTTTTCCTGTACCTGTCCCATTCCCTCTTGAACCCTCCACCATCTCTGCGTCCACCAGCCCCTGGGCAGCGCATTCCATGGCTCCACCACCCTCTCAGTGAAGTAGCACCTCCTCCTTTCTCCCCTGAAGCTCCCCCCCTCCAGGTGTCACCCATACCCTCTAGTTGCCCCCCTTCCTTTGGAGCACCCTGACTGCTCCTCCCCTATTTAACCCCTTCATGTATTTGAAGACCTCTTTCATGTTCCCCCGGTCCCTTCTCTCTTCCAATGTGTACATATTTAGCTCTTTGAGCCTCTCCCCATAGGTCCTGTCCCCCAAGCCCCAGATCATTTTGGTTGCCCTCCTCTGGACCCTGTCCAGGAGTTCAATGTCCCTCGATAAGTGTGGCCTCCAAAACTGCATGCAGTACTCGAGGTGCGGCCTCACCAAGCAGTTATACAGAGGGAGTTTCACTTCCCTCCTTCTGGAGGTGATCCCCCTAGCGATGCATCCCAGCATCCTGTTGGCCTTGGGCGCTGCCTTCCCACAAGTCTCCGAGTTATTCATCTTGACATGCGCCACCACCCCAGGTCCCTCTCAGCCACTGAGTCTTGTAGCATCCCCGGAGTACACTTGGCCCGGGTTTTTGGCTCCCAGATGCAGTACCTTGCATTTCCCTGCATTGAACCTCAGCTTCCACTTTCTAGACCACCTTTCCAGAGCCTCCAGGTCCCCCTGTAGGACCACCCTCCCCTTCTCCCCATCCACCACCGCCCCCAGTTTTGAGTCATCCGTAAAGAGACTCATCTCACTCCTAATACCCTTCCTTATGTCAGAGACGTAGGCATTGAACAGGAGGGGCCAAGTATGGTCTACCATAGGACTGCTCCTGAGCCAAAATGGTTAGTAGAACCTATTCTAATAGTGGAATGTTAGTCTTGAGCTCGGTTTTCAAATCACTGTCCCTAGTTGCACTTCTGCAGCCATCAGATTCTTACGAAGCATGCAGAAGCTAAAAAGGCACTATCTAACAAAGCTAAACTAACAATTAGTAGAACCCCTGTTAGGGGAAAAAATATCTCTTAAATAACAGAGGGCATCACTAAGACTCAAGTCACAGATGCTCAGTAAACTACTAGGTACCCACAGGTTTCCAACTTTAATTGTACAGACAGTGCGCAGTGCCTTGTAGGTCCCAGCAGGGGAGGAGGGTGGGAGCTCAGAATACAGTAAGATTCCCTTAGAAGAAACAAGATTACTATGGTAAGTAATGTTTTCTTCAAACCCCAGGAAATCTTACTGTATTCTGACAAATGCAGACTACCCAAGCAGTGCCTTTGGAGGTGTGCAGAAGACCTACTTAGGAAATTGGCTCTGCAGAACTGCTGTGCCAAACCTGGCATCACTTCTAGCCTGAGTATCAAGGCAGTAATGCTTAGTGATTGTGTGAACTGATTTCCAGGTAGCTGCTTTACAGATTTTCAACAAAGGGGTATCCCTAGAGGCTGCTATGGATGCAGCTGTTCCTCTCGTAGAGTGGGCCCAAAGACCCTGAGGGGGGTTGCTTGTCCACCTTGCTATAGCAAAACTGGATACATGGCAAAATCCACCACACTGTTGACCTCTTTGTGGCAGGTTTACTTTTCCCCACTTCCCTATAAATCAGAAAAAGATGGGTCCTATCCCCTCTGTGGCCTTTTGTATGTTCCAGGTAATAGCTGATAGCTCTTTTAACATCCAGGCTATGCAGCCTACGTTCACCTCAAGAAGAATGGTCAGTGAAAAAGACTGGTAGTGTAATGGACTGCTTGACATGAAAATTAGACACTACTTTGAGAAGAAACTTGCTTTTAGTCCTAAGGACCACCTTGTCCCTGTGAAATGCAATATAATCAGTCTCTATGGACAAAGTCTGAAGCTCTCTGATCCTTCTGGCTGAGGTAATTACAACTAGGAAGACAGCCTTCCATGTTACATATTTGAGGTCAGCTGACTATATAGGCTCAAAAGTTGGCTGCATGAGCTGTGCAGTACATATGATGAGGTCCCATACTGGGGTGGGAGCCTTATGTGGGGGGCGCAAATGGAGCAAATCCTTAAAGAATTTTCTAAATACTGAATTTGAAACCAGTGATGATGCCTTACCTGCCGACAGATAGGCTGATACAGCAGCCAAATGCACCTTGAGTGTAGAAGGCCGAAGGCTAAGGGAATGGAGGTGTGCCAAGTAATCTAGGACTACTGGCAAACCCACCTGAGTGTGATCCAGACCTCTCTTTTTGACACCAAATGGAAAATATTTTCTACTTGGATATGTAAATCTTCCTGGTGGAGAGTTTTCTAGAAACCCTAAGGACCTCCATAACCCCTTCTGAAAGGTGCAGATCAGCATATTCTAGGTCCTCAAGAACCACGCCTTAAGCCTAAGGGACTGAAGGCCAGGGTAAAGGATCCTGCCCTGGAGAGAAGTCAACAAGTTGTGCTTCCTGGGGAGGCTGATTGGTCTGGACACTGGCAATACCAGGACTAGGGGGTACCACGGCTGCCTGGCCTAATCTGGAGCAATGAGGATCATTGTGGCAGGCTGAGATCTGAGCTTGTTCAGAACCCTCAGTAGCAAGGGAAATGGGGGGAAGGCATATGGAAACTTTCCTGTCCAGTCCAGAATGAGTGCATCCAATGGGACTGAGCCCAAGACTGGAGGTCTGCAACAGAATTTGGGAAGCTAGTGATTGTCTGGGGCTGCGAAGAGGTCTGTCTCTGGAGTGCCCCACCGCTTGAATACCACTTGTAGCACCTGCCTGTTCAGGGCAAATTCATGATGGTTCTGATTTATCCTGCTCAGTGCATCTGCTAACACATTGTCTTTTCCTAGAAGGTGCACTGCTGACAAGACAACCCCTAGAGAATAGGCGAGACCCCATATTCTCATGGCTTCTGTGCACAGGGGTGTAGACCTTGTGCCTCCTTGTTTGTTTATGTAGTACACTGTGATCATACTGTCTGTCCTGACCTGCACTACCTGTCCTTGTAACAGACTGGCAAATGCCTGAAATGCTAGGAAGACTGCCCTGAGCTCTAGCAGGTTGATGTGAAGCAGTGATTCCTGTTTGAGCCATGTACCGTGAACAGTGTGCTCCCCTAAGTGTGCTTCCCCAACCTAGTAGGGTAGCATCTGTGGTTAACACCAGGAAAGGAATCTTCTGAAGGAAAGGAATTCCCTGTATGATGTTGTCTATGTCCAACCACCACTGCAGTGCTTGCAGGAGGGTTTGTGTGACTGGAACCATTTTTGACAATGGATCGGATTTCTGATGCCAGTACAATCTGAAGTGATACTGGACATGCCTCATCTGAAATCTCGTTCCTGACACTGTGGCTGGTGAAGCTGCCATATGGCCTAGCAGCTGTAGAAAGTGTCTGGCAGGCCTGAGGCTTTGGGCCTTGAAAGTGCCTGCCAAGTGAATCAGGGTATTCGCTCTTGACTGTGGGAGAAAAGCCTTTCCCTTCACTGAATCCAGCTCGGCGCCTATGAATTCCAGGAGCTGCACTGGTTGTAGTACTGATTTTTTCAAATTGACCAGGAACCCCAAAGACTGGAGGAGCTCCTGTGTCAGTGCCAGAAACTGCTTCACCTGATGTGGAGACTGCCCTCTGACTAGCCAGTTGTCCAGGTAAGGAAATACTACTACTCCTCCTCCTTGCCTTCTGATGTGTGTCACAACCACAGCCAAACATTTTGTGAACACCCTTGGAACAGAAGTAAGTCCAAAAGGCATTGCCGTGAACTTGTAGTCTGAATCTCAGGAATTTTCTGTAGGACTGTCTTATGGGTATATGGAAGTAAGCATCCTTTAAATCCAATGATGCCAGTCAATCCCCCTTGTCTAAGGGTTGGGAGGATAGTGCCCAGGGTTACCATTTTGAACTTTGGCTTCAGCAGATGCCTGTTTAAATGCCTGAGATCTAATATGGGTGACCACTCCCCTGTTTTTTTCAGTGTGAGGAAGTACCTTGAACAGAGACCCTTTCCCATCTGTGCCAGAGGAACTGGTTCTATTGCTCCCAAAGATAGCAGATTCAGTACCTCCTCCTCCAACAACTTTGTTTCTGAGGGGGAAGATGGTCTGAAAGCTCTTGCTCTCAGCCTTGGTTGTAGCTTGGAACTGAGAATCAGTCCTTGACCCACTACCTCCAGAATCCATTTGTCTGTAGTGATGGTTTGCCATTCCTGGAGGTAGTGGGCCAATCTGCCCCCTATCTGGACTGGGGAGGCAACCTGGAGAGATACCTCAGGGAGTCTGCTTAGGCTGGAATGCTGGTTGGTGACTGGGGCTAGTTCGGGTTCCATCTCTTCTGCCTCTGCCTCTGAAGTAGCCCCTCTGCTGTTGATACTGAAGGTAGGCCTGTTACTGGAAATAAGGCCTATATTGACCCCTACCTCTAGCTCCCCTTGCTTGGTTTCTCTGAGCGGTGGAGGCCCTCTCCTTGGCTGCAGCACTTTTATAGGCTGTTTTGTAATCATTCTTTTTTTTTCATGTAAGCCTCTATCTGCTGACCAAACAGAGAGGAAGGCTCACAAGGGAAGTCCAAAGCCTTGGACTGTGAGTCTTGGGTCAGGTTGGTAGTCCTAAGCCAAGCAAATCTTCTGAGGGAAATAGAGGAAGCCATCTGTCTGGCTGCAGTGTCATTATTATCTACAGCCAGTCTGAAGTGTGCCTTAGAAGCCTCAATGCCCCTCTTTGCAGCTTCTTGTAAATCAGCTGCCATAGGGGCTGGCATAGATTTAGTAATTTCCATAATCGTGTCCCACAAAGTCTTCTGGTATCTGGCTACGTATGCCATATAAGTGGCCTGTCTGATAAGGAGAGAGGATCCCAAATATGTCTTCTTTGCAATGGTGTCCATCCTCCTTGAATCTTTATCAGGAGGGTGGGAAGCCAGGGGAATGCCAGCCTTGTCACAGGCAGCAGCCTGTACCACTCCCTCATGGATAGAGCATCTGAACAGGAAGTCTGCCCCAGCCTTGGCAACCCAATATTTTTTGTCCACTTTTTTATCTACTGGTGGCACAAAGGTAGGAGCCTGCAGGATCTTATGAACCTGCCTCTTAAGAGATTAATGGATAGGTACCAGCAGCCTCTTCAAGACAGGTACATCCATCATCTCTCTTTACTCTTGTTCCTCCTCCTCATCAGTGGACTCATGTGTAGGAAGATCAAGAGACTGAGCCACCAGTTTAATAAAGGCATAATGAGAGGTAAAATCCTCATGTCCTTTATCAGGGGAGTCAGAATGGTGAGGATCAGGGGAAACCTCTGGTTCAATACCCTCCCCATAATCCTCATCCTCATCATATGGACCCTCCTCATCATCATCGGCTAACTGATTCTGTTCAATTTCTAATGACCTGGGAACCAGTGTAGGAGGAGCTGAAGGGACCTTCCCAACCAGAACCAGAGTGCTTGGTTGCAAAGCCTGAATTATCCGGATAGCATTTGCTGTCTCCTCAGCAGTCAGAACCACTACCCCTTTTGGTTGCAGTTCAACTGTTACATGCTTTTCCTTCTTTTATCTTTATCCCCCGGTTGCCGGGTTAGTGGCAGGATCTGCGGGGCACTTTCTGGTAGAAGAACCGTCACCCTGGTCAGAGGGCTGGTTCTCCGGTTCAACATGGCCCGTGGACGGTCTGTTCTTAGCTGGTTCAGCAGTGTTATCGGACATTTTCTCCTGCAATCACTTAAGTTGCCTATCAAATGTCAACTGAGGGAAGTTTTTGCAAATATCGCAGTCCTCTTGGAGGTGGTCAACCCCCAAATAAAAAACACAAATTAAATGAGGATCTGCCGTAGCGAATGGTTCCCCACACTCATTCATTTCTTGGGTCTGTGACACTGAATAGAAGATAGGCCTAACCAGATGGCAATAGAGTTAAATTAAACTGTAAAAATAAAGAAACAACATTGGTTCCTTTCCGGTTGGAGAAACCGAGTAGGAACTGAAGAAACTTACCAAATATTCACAAAATCTAGACTAAATAATTGTACCTGTGAGCCAAGGACAGTGCTTCAGAAACCGAAAATAAACAACAGACTTTAGAAAAAAATGAGAAAATAAATTTCTTCAGTGAAAGTGAAGGAGACTCTCCGGTGACGTCTTACTGAGGCAAGTGGAGTAAAGAATCTGACGGTTGCAGGAAGTGCAACCAGGGACAGTGATTTGAGAACCAAGCTTGAGCCTAACATTCCACTATTAGGTTCGATTAACCATTTCGGCTCTGGGGCAGTCCTATGGTGAGAGTAAGATTTCCTGGGGTTTGAAGGTAGGAAAACTGCACATCTTAACATTCACAGTCCCACGGCAAACACATCTGACCACAAGGACTGGATATACCACTACTCCCCAGACATACTTGCGATCTCTGAATCCTGGCTCAAATCAAGCATTCCAAACTCCCACTGCAATATAAATTACTACTCCTTTGTTTGAAAAGATCACCCATCTCCTAAACATGGTGGAGGCCTGCTAATTTACAACACCTCAACCTGTCACTGATTTCTCACCCAGGTGGCATCGGCACCACCTGCAAAGTCCTTCATACCTTGCTTACAATTGGTAACACCCAAAACTTTCATCTCCTCTGTGTATACAATCCCCCAAAATGTGGCAGATCAGAACTAACTGCCCTCATTAACAGAATTCTACCCTTAACTAGCCGGAATTAAATTATCATCATGGGAGACCTAAACCTCAACTGGCTAAGCCCTAACTCCAAAGCCTACAAACTACTCATCAGCAAGACCAGTCTCACCCAAATTCTCACCAGTCCTACCCATCTCTCCCCATGAGGTACATCCTCCACTCTGTTAGACTGGATGCTCACTAATAGGCCTGATCAGATCCAAGCATCTGGTGTACTCCCAGATTCCATCAGTGACTATTCCCCCACTTACTGCCAGGTCTACTACAGAATCCCGAAAGTCACTTTCCTGAAGTACAATAGCCTGACACCAACTGCTAAACACTCACTTGTGTAACACTAGAAATTTGCCCACCATGGGGGTCATTTTATGTTTTGAGGGGCTTTCCCCCCTACACCCCACACCTCACACTTAACATAATCACCTCTGCTGTGGGCAAATTTCTAGTGTCGGGCAATCTGTGTCAGGCTATCATAAGTCAGGAAAGTGAGTGTTGAGATTTCATAGGACTCCCTTTATGGCCTGCGGGAGGCCCAGATTCCAAAAGTCCCACCAAAGGTTTTTACCATTAGGAACCTATCGCACCTTGAACCACTCTCACTAAACGCTGAGCTATCCTTCATTGACTGGTCCCCAGTCCCAGCCTCCACTGATGTTAACCTTGCCTTAAATATTTTATAGAACTACATCTTCCACCTCCAAAGTAGGTTAAATCACATCACAGAGAGCAGAGTTTGAGACTTTGCCACCCCCTGGGCTACAGAGCAACCTTCTCTCTCTATATATAAAAAAAGACAAATGTTGGTCCTCCTAGAAAGTTTCTTCAGAGCCACAAGACTGACTCAACTACCATGAACTGTAAAACCTTGCAAAAAATCTAAACGTGCAGCTGAAAGATCCTTTTGTAAGGAAAAACTCACTGCCTCGGCTGGCAACCCAAGCTGGTTCTGGGGACACATCAATGGGCTCCTGGGAGCTCATACCAGGTCCTCACAAAAGGACATGATCATAAATGGTGTCCATTGTAACAACCCACTCACTATCGCAACAGCATTTAACACTCAGTTCACCAACCTTTCTGCCTACGCTGCCCATGCTTCCTCTGACCAGGATCTCCACCCGGACCCATCCACCAATACCTGCCCCCCCCTTCTACCTGAAACTTGAACATAAATTCCAATACTCCTCGCTATGCCTTACCTATAAACTTACTCACCTCTACACTCCACTTAGCCTATCTGACATCACAGTATGAAAACAACCCAGGCGGTCTCGCCGCTCCACCCTTCTTCCACTACTAGTCATACCTAAGATAGGTCTATCAGCAGGCAGAAGATCCTTTGCTGATGCCGCCCCTTTGGTGTGGAGCTCCCCCCTCAATCTATCCTCTCCTGCTCTACCCACCCTCTCTTCAAACTTGCTCTGCATAACTACCTAGGTGTTTCAGGAACCTGTACCTGCCTTACCTGACCTATAGGCCCCTGCTCTTATCATTGTCCTCCTTAACTCCTAAGCTCAATTCTCCAACAGCTGTACAGTAATTGTATTTGCCTTGTGGTTACTGCTATTAAGAATATATTGGTACTATGACTATTGAGACGTATTATAGCCTTGCTTTTTTGCATAACCTTGAGATAATAGTTTTTATGTAACTTTGGTTTTGTATACTTCTGTGGATCTATGTATGTTGTAAACCATTTGCCCTTTGTACCCTCCTCCGGGGTGCCCCTGAAAAAGGGACTGCATGGTCTCAGTGGGCTTAACCAGTTGCCAAAATTAAAATTAAATAAATGAAAGTAGTCACCAGAAATGAAGTCCAGAACCTCCTTAACTCCCTCCCAATAGGCACTGCTCCAGGCCTAGATGGGACCAAGGCTAAGCTACTTAAGCTTGGATCTCAAGTCTCTCTCCATTCCCATCTCCCACATCTTCAACCTATCCCTTACATCTGCCAGGATCCCTTCTTAATGGAAAGCTGCAAAGGTAGTCCCTGTCCCCAAAAACAGTGACCACAAAGACATCTTACAATGCCATCCCATCGCCCTTCTGCCCATCCTCGACAAGCTACTTGAAAAAGTTGTTGCTTCCCAACTAACGGACTACCCACAAACCCAAACCCTCCTCAATCCATGCCAGCATGGATTTCTTAAGGGGTACAGCACCACTACCACCCTCATTAAATTTACTGACTACATTAAATATGTTATGGACAAAGACTCTCACACCGGAGCTGTTTTTATTGACCTATCCAAGCCCTCTGACCTTGTAGACCACTCACTTCTAACTCAAAAATTAACAGCCCTTGGTGTCTCCACCCATGCCAGCACCTGGTTCTTCAACTACCTGACCAACCAGTGCCAATTCATTAGATTTGGGAATGCTTCTTCAATTCAACTGCCTGTCACTTGAAGAGTTCCTTAGTGGTCGATCCTGGGCACACTCCTTTTCTCGATTTTCATCAACCACTTCCCAACTGTCTCCACCACCTGCTCAGTTATAATGTACACTGATAATATTGTACCATATCATGGTGCCCAGTACCCCCAACTCATCGATACCCAACTATAAAGGACTTTACCCTTATACAAAACTGGTTGGCAGCCAACAACCTGGTACTTAATGCATCCAAAACTCATGTGATGCTTGCCGTCGAGGCACACGTTAGCAAGCATAGGGAAAACCCAGGAGCAGTTGTAAAAATCACCAAAACATTATTTATTGTAGCACTAACATAAAATAAAATAAACCTGTTCAAAATAACTATTCACAGAAGCAAAAATAAAACCTTTCTTGTAAAAAATCTCCCTTGCAGCTTAGCTTAGCTGTTTTTATAAGTCTTTTTCAACCCCCATCCTTTGTGAGCATCCTGTTCTTTGTAAATTTCAGGAGCTGCTAGAACATTGAGAACTTCCTGAGGTCCCCACAGCAACTGCAAAAGACTCAGACATTTGTACTCAAGTAACGGCTGGCTTTTTACAATTACCTCAAATTATAAATGTATATATTTCAACAGCAACACTGAACATTTTCTAAACAAAAGTGATTCCATTATCAGCTACATTTCCATACATTGATTCTCATAATTTTATATTAGCAGATATAGACATGCAAGGGTTGATAAACAGACAGCAAGAGAAAACAGAGACAGTGCGTGGCAAAGAATTGCGAGACTGTTTGGGTTGATCAAGTCCAGGGCCTCACGGGAAAATTTGATTGCGCAACCAGACAGAAGAGACAGAAAAGGAAAGAATACAGATCCATGCATTTACCCACTTTCTCCAAAACAAATGGGACAGGGTCCTGTTCTACCCTATCACAGTGCTATTGGGCTCCAGGGCGCAGAGGACATCCTGCCCTCACCCCTGGACATCAAGAGTCAAAACAGCACATCTCTCACTGTAGTCAGTGAATTTAAATATCTAGATGTTACCCTTCATCAAAGCCTTGACTTTCACCTCCACATTTCCAACCAGTGCAAAGCCACTGACTCTCAAATTGGCATAGCCTACCACCTCAGACACTTGCTTACCCTGCCCACCTGACCATCACCCAAGGTGTTTTCCTCCCCGCCTACAATACAGTTCTCTTCTCCTCACTAATGCCCCCTCAACCTCTCTACACAAATGGGATGTCACCTACAATAACATGTGCCGCTTTGCTGTCTCCTCCCCACGTCTCACCACACCATTGCTCTCTCTACTCCTCCTTAGGGTAGCTATCCCCCTCTGCTTCCCAATCCTATGCCCCAGGCTGTTCTATACACAAACAGATCCAGGCTATTCCCCCTGCCACCCATAATCCTCTACTACTCAGCTCCCAACCTGCCTAATTCCTCAGGTCTTTGGACTCTACCTCACTCGCTATACCCAAATGCTTGGCCAAGATGGCAGAACAGGCATTTTCTTCATTTGCTCCCAAGTACTGGCCCTTCCCCCAACTATCTGCAGCTCTACCACCATATCCTCTTTTAAATCAGCCCTCAAGTCCTGCCTAACCCAAGCTATGACCTGCACATGTTTCCAACCACCCTGACCGTAACTGTTTGAACATTACTTAACTGATTTCCACCTCGGAATGTACTGTACTTGTCTTTCCCTTATTTCTTACTTATCTAAATAACTGTCAACTTGACATACTTTCATGGTATACTTTCCTGACCTCCCACTCTCATACCTCAAATTGTACTTGCACTTATCCTCCTTGTAACTAATCTAATTATTTATTCAATTGGTCACAGCTCATACTGTACTTATCTGCACCTAAGAACTGTTAGTGCTCTAAATGTTGTATTATGTTGACTTGCTGTATCTGTGTTTTGTACCTTGCTGTGTCTTGTGCTTTGTACCTTGCTGTGTCTTGTGCTTTGTACCTTGCTGTGTTCTGTGCTTTGTACCTTGTTGTATCTTGTGCTTTGTACCTTGCTGTATCTTGTGCTTTGTACTCTCCTGGGTCGTACCTACAAATAGGCATTCAACTGTCTAGTATACTTACCTGGTCATCAGAAACCAAATAAATACATAAAATAAACTTCCAGCCCAATCCACAACTTCTCCCATGCTTATCTGCCCCATTGCCCCAGGGATTGCCCCATGAGTTGGGTCTCTCAAGGTTGGTCAGGTCTGTCAGGAACAGCCTTCTAGCTGGGACATTCCATTGGTGCTGGGGACTGTGGTGGGGCCTGAATGTGGTCTTTTGTTACCTGTACCAAGATGGTACAGGGCTTGCTCCACAAGACTTATAAAGAGAGATTAAGAGACCTCAATATGTACTCACTGGAGGACAGCAGGGTGAGGAGGGGCATAATAGAAACTTTCAAGTACCTAAGGGGCATTAACAAGATGCAGTGCAGAGGCAGACATTTTCCAGTACAGGAGGAGTACGAGAACAAAGAGGCATGCTATGAAGTTGGAGGGGGGAGGTTGAGAGGGAATGTAAGGAAGTTTTTCTTCACAGAGAGGGTGGTGGATACACGGAATAGTCTGTCATAAGAGGTGCTGGGAGCAAGCACTGTGAAGGGATTTAAACACGCCTGGGATAGGCATAAGGGAACCTAGGAGGTGGGGCAGAGGGAGGGGAAGTCACAAACCATATAGGATCAGAAGCCGACATCAAGTGTCGGACTGAAGGGCAGAGTAGATGGGCCTGGTGGTCCTCATCTGTTGACAAATTCTATGTTTCTATGTTTCTGAAGCTCTGGACTTGTTTCTGGTGTTGCTCCATGCCCCCTAAAGTGATGGTTCACAACAGCCTCCAGGAGCATACATACATAGCTCGCTGATGCAGAGTCAAGCCAGCACCCTCCATCTCACAGTATCTCATCTATAAGTGGAGTTATGGCTTACTGATCTGGGTCCCCTGGTGGCCATCCACCAGAACTGTCTTACAGCAAGTTCCTACAGTGATGCTGCCTCCTGCATACAAGCTGAAAGAGACATGACAGTGTCACAAGGTATATGTGTAAAAATGTGTTAGTCCCAGAAACTAAAAGCAGGATGGGAGTTCTGGTAAATGCAGTACAGAGTAGAATAGGCTGAATTGCAAGGTATGACCTCAGCCACTGGTGTTTGTGAGAAATAAGGGGGGTCGTGTGGCCCAAGAGTGAGGTAGGGATACACTACATACAAAGTGAGCATATCACCTTACACCTAGACACAGATGGTATCTGTGGGGTATCCCTGGGCCCTACTGACACTAAAAGAGGGTAATCATGTGGTGTCAGTCTTAGCTGAGAGACAGTACAGCAGCAGATGAGTGGGCTGCAGGATATACACCATATGGGTCGATAGTCGCACAATAAATTAGGGACTTATTTTGAGAGCTTCATCCTCCCTTCCCAGGTTTTACAGTACATTGCTGCCACCTTTCCATAAAGACTCTAAACAAAGCTTTAATCATACGTTTCTGACCTCAGAGTACTGTTAACATGTGACTACATCATCATCACAATCCTTTCAGAGAGAACAGACTGAGATGTCACTAACCCAGGAATGGTGAGATCAGCTGTGGACAATCAGAAGTTGGAAAATGCAGTCCGACCTCTCTTAAGGCGACTCTTTGGAGACCAGCATTTGCATGTTACACAGTAGAATGTGTTATAAAGAGACAGAATATAATAAAGCTTGATGCAGGTGGGAGACAGGCTGGTTCTATGGCCCTTAATCATCAGTAAATGTGAAAAGTTGGTTTGAATCTTACCCCAATTGCAAAGCGCTCAGTGTTCCCCATTTTGGGTGAGTTAATTACATTTGTCAAATTCAGTGGGTCCATGAATATTTCTCCATCGGTCAAGACAATCATTATTTTCCTAGCATTCCTCCTGGATCCATTCTCTCTGAAGACATTATCCCTGCCAACATTTAAAACAA
This sequence comes from Neoceratodus forsteri, assembly GCA_016271365.2. Lineage (NCBI taxonomy): Eukaryota > Metazoa > Chordata > Ceratodontiformes > Ceratodontidae > Neoceratodus > Neoceratodus forsteri. Next base: position 162,038,879 of record JADMNL010000030.1, on the reverse strand, counting down.
AATATAACAATCGTATTGTGATGACAGAAGGGACTTAGGATCCGGGTGGGCTGGCTAGCCCTGCTGTATGTCTTCCACTTGTCATACAGAGAGATGACTCAGGTTTGCGCACCAAGCCCGGGATATCTTGTGCTGGTCAGCAAATCATGGTTTTGTCATCCATCTCAGACACCTTCTTCTGCTGCACAACTGCCTCCTGGTGGCCCAGGGGGAGAGCATGTCATGTGGGAAGTAATATGTGGCCCCTGAGTGGTCTTACATCAATACATCCCTATTCCCCTGGCGAGTGGCACAAAGGTTTTACAAGTCCAAAGTGGAGCAAATGGGGAGGCGGCTAGCTCACAGACAGTTTGGAGCATGAGTGAAACAATTAGTAGCACAGTCAAAGAGCTCGGCTCAACAACCACCTTGGAAACAAATGTTCATAGTCGCTACTGTTGTGACCAACAGAAAAAACTTTATTCCATTAAAGGTAAAATTCAGATAAAACAGCAGTTTAAGTGACAGACAGACCCCTTAGCACTGCCAAATGTTTTTACCCTGCTCTAGGGCTTTGTCAAGGCTAACTGGGTAACAGCTGAAGTTCCTTAAGAAGGGGTTCATTTAAAGAGATACACCTCAGATACAAAATGATTCAGTAACACCAAGTCTTGCTTACACATAGCTGAAACCCACATTATCTAAAGTGCTACTATACATCCATAATAAATATACTTCCAAGCTAAAACACTAATAAAACCCCTTAATAAAGTTTTTATTTTATTTATTTATTTATTGTAAAATCGGAATTACAACCTTTGAGCTAAAAGCTCATTTACAAAGGATCCTTGTCAAACAGAGGGTGGGGGAAAGTACTGTTATGTAAGAACTTACTGTAACAGTAGATCTTCGAGAGAGGCTCTTACAGTAGGTATTCCCAGATAGGACTAAGCCGCCAGGCATCAGGACCCCACGGAAAACTTCTAGCTAGCAGTTTCTGGTGGGGTACCACCCCCATGTAAGGTGACTAGCATCAGACATCGTCGGTATAAAAGGGCAGTCCCCCACGCCCGCCTTCCGGTTCTTTCCCGCCAAAAGAGGCAAGATGAGAGAGAACAGGATATGCTCCCATGTAAAGGAATAAAAGAGACTTAGGGGGACGGAAGGTGGGAAGGTAATACCTACTGCAAGAGCCTCTCTTGAAGATCTGCTGTTATGGTAAGTTCTTACGTAACTGTACTATCTTACTTCAAGAGGGCTCTTGCAGTAGGTATTCACAGATAGAACTGAGTCCCACGCAGTCTGGAACAAAGAGAAAACTGGGAGGAGAATTGTCATCCACAACATAAACCTCAGGGCTGAGCAGATCTCATGAAAGGAGATCAAGCAAAGAACAGGTGGTGACTTGTCACACGACTGGTGCCTCAACAAACAATCTTGTACTCCAGCAAAAATTGGGCAACCCAGCACAGTGAGCAAAAGAAACAACCTTTAAACTAGGTCACATTAAAAAGCACGAAAGAAGACCCTGCATAACAGCCAACCCGAAGCCTGCTCTACGGCGAGAGGCAATGTCCAAACTGTAGTTGTTTGTGAAGGTATGGACTGAAGTCCAGGTTGTGGCAGTGTAGATGTTTGCTGCAGACACATTCCTGAAACAAGGAGAAGAGGCAGCTACTCCCCTAGTGGAGTGACCTCTGACCTGACCCAGAAGGGTCTTATTGTACTTGTCGTAACAGAAAGTGATACAATTGGCCAACCATTTGGAAAGGCATTGCTTGGAAACAGCATTGCCTTCTCATTTGTGATCGAAAGAAACAAAAAGCTGATTAGTCTTCCTGAGATCCTTAGTCTGATAGGATTCTGTGAACATCCAGAGTATGTAAGAGGTTCTTCCCTTGATTGGAGTGTTGCGTAAAGAAACCCGGAACTCAATGGATTGTTTCAGCATAGATTCAGCCACCACCCTAAGGAGAAACTTAGGGTTAGTGCGTAGAGCCACACGTTCCTTGTGGAAAATCAAATACGGGATTTTACACATCAAGGCTTGAAGCTCGGAAATATGCTGAGCAGAAGTGATGGCCACTAGGAAGAGTGTCTTCCAAGAAAGGAACTTTAAGTCTGCTTCCACTGTAGGCTCGAAGGGAGGCAGTGTGAACTTCTCCAGGATAAAATTCAAGTCCCATGGAGGGGCAGGATTGCGGATGGGAGATCTCAGGTGGAGAACCCCTTTAAGAAAAGTCTTAGAGACTTCCAACTGAGCAAAAGTCCTGTCTCCAAAGGGAATGTGGTAGGCTGAAATAGCTGCCATATGGACTTTTAAAGAGGAATGGCTGAGCCCCCTTGTCGCAGAGGTGATGCATGTAATCCAGGACTTTTTTGGCTGGGCACAGGAAAGGCTCTAGTCTTTAGAATATGCCCAGATGAAAAACCGTTTCCACCTCATAGTGTAGGTGGTCCTGGTGGAAGGCTTTTTGGCCTCCACCAAAATGTCTGCAACTAAAGGAGAGACTCCGAAGTGGGCTTTAGCCACATCTGCAGGAGTCAAGCATGAAGATGAAGGGATTTGAGGCCCGGGTGAACAAGGGTCCCCTGATCCTGGGTCAACAAGTGCTGCGACAGAGGAAGAGGAAAAGGAGGTTCCTCGGAAACTGTTGCAGAAGAGAGAACCAAACTTGCCTGGGCCAGAAGGGCGCAAAGAGAATCATCTGAGCCCCTTCTGATCTGAGTTTGTTCAGGACCCTCGGAATCCGAAGAATGGGAAGGAAGGCACAAACAAATCTGTCCCTCCAGCAGAGAGACAGAGCGTCCCGCCAGAAAACATCTCGCCCTGGGTGATCGAGCAAAAGGCGAGAGGTTTTGCATTTTGGGGGGATGCAAAGAGGTCTCCCTGAGGTGTTCCCCACTGCCAAAAGATGTTGTTTACAACCTGTTGGTCTAACTCCCATTCATGACCCCTGGCTGAAGATCGACTGAGTTCGTCTGCCAGGGTGTTTTCCACTCCTGGGACATGAACTGCGGTCAGGTGAAGGTTGTGCTGAGCTGCCCAATGCCAGACTCTCATCGCCTCCCAACATAGGGGATAGGAACATGTTCCTCCCTGTTTGTTGAGGTATCAGACTACACACATGTTGTCTGATTGGATGAGAAGATGACCAGGAAGAATGAAGGGAAGAAGAGCCTGAAGGGCATATAGGACTGCTCTCAGTTCAAGCACATTTATGTGCAGTTTCTGCTCGAACAGGGACCAGCTGCCCTGATTCCTGTGAGACCCTAGGTGGGCACCCCAGCCTTCCCCTGATGCATCCGTTGTCAACGTCTGGGAAGGAGGAGTGATGCAGAATGGAACTCCCACCTCTTGGTCTAGATCATCCATGGTTTGGTCCCACTGTGACTGAAGCATCCATTGAGAGATCCTCATATGGAGCCGAAGCGAACGGAACTGTCAGAATGGCAGCCATCATGAGCCCCGAGGAGGTGGAGGACTGACCTGGCTCTGACCCATCTGTGACCGGACAGAAGATGAGCCTGATTCTGAAGGGTCTCAACCCTGTCCAGAGGCAAAAAGGCTTTGCCCATGGCCGTGTCCAGTATCACCCCTATAAATTGGAGGCGTTGGCAAGGGACCAAGTGGGACTTGGCCTGGTTGATGGTAATACCCAGGCTGGTAAAAACCTGCAGGGTAAGGGAAAGGGAGTGCAGAAGTTCTTCCCTGGATGGGGCCACGAGGAGCCAATCGTCCAGGTATGGGAAGACCTGCACACCCTGGGTACTCAGGTGGACCGCTGCAACTGACAGGCATTTGATAAATACTCAGGGGGCTGAGGAGAGACCAAATGGGAGGGTCTTGAACAAGTAGTGGTCCCCCTGAAAGCAAAAACGGAGGTATTTATGGTGGGAAGGGCATATGGGGATGTGCAGGTACGCATCCTGCATATCCAGAGCACATTGCCACTGTCCTAGCCAGAGTAAGGGTAGAAGGCTCTGCAAGGAGAGCACTCTGAAGCATTTGTACTTCACAAACATGTTCAGGGTGTAGAGGTCTAGGATTGGCCTCAAGTCTATCGTCTTCTTTGGAACTAAAAAGAAATGGGAATAGTAACCCGTCCCCCAAAGATGAGTGGGGACTTGCTCTATCGCCGCCTTCGACAGAAGGGATAGGATTTCTTCTAGAACCAGAGGAAAATGTTGTGGGGAGTAGGATGACTGAGGGGGTGGTTTTTGAGGAGGTTTCTGTAGAAACTCTATAGAGTGTCCGGCAGATATTAGCTGGAGCACCCAAGCATCCTATGTTATTCTCTCCCAACCCGGTAGATGGGAGGAGAATCTCCCCCTACCGGTTTCTCTGGAATGGGCAGAAGCAGAGGGCAAGTCAGAAGGTGTGGGGCAGCACAGCAGCTGTCCATGGATGGGCCACAGAACGATAAGTCTAGTTCTTCTAGACTTAAGTGGGTGGTTGCCCACAGGCAGGCTGCCATACTGCATCCTGCACACACTGGTAGGCATTACACCCCCCACCCAGCCCATAGCAGGGGGGCCATGTCTGCTTACAAGGTGGTGGCAACTGGTCAGAGGGGCTGTGGAGGTGGAGCCAGGGGTTTGAAAGCAAACACTACACAATGGCCTGCAATGGGAGGGCCTCTAAATGGCACCCCTGGCCCACAGCACTATACCACCTGTCACCCGTTAAGGTCCCAGGTGGTATAGTGGTACCCTCCTTCCCCGCCTGTAGCAACTCATCCCAGGAGGCCTTATATTACAATGCCCTAGTGGCAAAGTGGACCCCCACACCCCTGGCACAGCAGCCCTGACCAGATGCCCGCTGTCTATGCCATCTGCACCAGACAGCCTACAGTACTGCTCACAGTGCATTCTTTGACCAAAGCGCTGCAAGCAGTACCCTTCAGGGCTGCTGTAGTAGGGGTGTTGGGGGTTTCACTATGCCAACAGGGCATTGTACTATATGGCCACCAGGAATGGGCTGCTAAAGGCGGGAAGAGGTCCCTCATACCACCAGGGCAGATGCTCAGCTACGTCTGCACTGCCAGCCCTGCAGGGTCCCCAGCACATTCCACCAGCGCATCCCTGTTGCACCTATGCAAATGGGGCCATAATGGCATGCAAATGTCCCCATTGCGCCATGCATGCCTAATGGCCTCATTTGCATGCCCACGGCTGTGAATGGCGATTTTGGGTGCAGCACATTCTGACATGCGCTGCCCCATTGGGTTCACAGCCTGATGTGGGGGATGCATCGGTGCAGCCTGGGATGCACCGGTACATCCTGGGTGAGACACAACTGTGCTATTCACAGAGGGATGCACGGGGCATCTCCCCATGCCTCCTCTGTGAATAGCTCATTTTGCACTCAGCGATCTCCCTGCGTCATACGAGATGCACTACGTATCTCCTTTTGAACTCACCAGTAAATTTAAGATGTTTATTGGTAGATTCCAGATATTCCCTAAAGGAGTACAATTCCTGTTCTGTACCTGTCCATATAAAAAAACAGATCATCAATGTAACATCTATACAAATCTATTTTGTTCAGCAATTGATTTGATTCCCCACAAATAAACATATTTTCCCAGTGGGATATATATAGGTTTGCATAATTGGGGGCCACAGCAGCCTCCATTGCTGTACCCTTTTTCTGAATATGCATGTTAACAGAGAACAGAAAACAGTTACATTTTAACACTTTCTTAGTTAACCCTTGCTGTGCCGTGGACCGATATATCAGTCCAGAATTCCTATATGTTCTATTTCTGTTGGCAGCCTAAGGGTTAAATTAACCAAAAAAAAGCAAAAGAATATTCAGTGGAAAAATACATAGCATCTTGGAGGGCTTCCAAGCCCCCACAATGCGGTATATTGGTGTATAACGCATTTACATCCATTGTAAACAAATAAGACCCAGGTTCTATCTCCACTATCAAGATATTCAACAACTGTGTTGTGGCTCTCAGATACGATCTAGTTGCTTGTGCTGCTCCCTTAATATAGACATCCAAAAATTTCACTAGAGGTTCTGTCACTGACCCATTGCTAGAAACTATGGGGTGGGCTGTTGATTTCACTAGCCCCTTATGAAGCTTTGGAAGTCCATACAGTGCAGCAAGCACCGGGTGTGTAACAGAAAATTGTACGATTCCTGTGTAATGATGCTGTTCAAAAGACTCATGCAGTAATACATCAATGTCCTTTTTGAAAGTCACTGTAGGATCTTTCTCTATAAAATGGTAAAATTCAGTGTCTCACAGTTCATGGTGCATTTCTTCCTTATAGTACTCTCTGCCCCCAAACCACTACCGAACTCCACCCCCCCTTGTCCGTCAGCTTGATGACTATTTGTTTATTCATACTTAGTGCTTTTATAGCTTCCTTTTATTCCCTTGTACAATTACAATATTTCGCTTTCTGGTGTTATTCAGAGGTTTTTTCTCAATCCTGTGTACGAGTCTTTTCGAATACCGTTACTGTGGCATTAGGGGGTGGTAAAAAAGATGACTTCATTTTCAAAGTTATTTCAACAATTGGGTATGGGGCAGTTGATGAATTTAAGGTCACATCACTGGTCTCTATATTGGTATTCTTATGTTCATTAGTTTATTCCTCAAAAAAGAATGTATGTGAATGCAGCTTGCACATAAACCTATGCAAATCTACAATGGTGTCAAATAGCTCAAGGTCATTTGTAGTGAATGAATGGCAAGCCTGTCTGTAATACATGGTGTTCAGTCTCAGTTAGTAAGTATTCAGAGATGTTGATAACAGTGTCTATTATGTTAACAGTTGAAGTTAATATGTTATTCTGTTCCAGGTTCCCCGAAATTGATTCTGTCGACCCCTCCAACCACTATTTCCATATGCATTCCTTCCTCTCCTTCTGCCCCTACCCCAAAACCTCTTGTTGTTGTTCTTTCTCCCTTTGCCTTGGTTGCCCCTTCTGGTTCTTCTACTTGAAAGCGTGCTATTCTGGGGCTCCATCTGAGCTGCCATTCTGGCAATATTTGCTCCAGATGATTGAGTGTGGATGTCTGTGGGGCTGCTGGTTGGGGGTAGTATAGATAGGTCATGCACTGTATAGAGTATTGGAATTCTGTCTCGAATTGTTAGCGCCTCTTGATTCGGAGGTAAATCCTCCTGACTTTGGTCTAAAAACCCCTTCTTAAGGTGCTTCAGCTGTTACTCAGTTAGCCTTGACAAAGCCCTAGAGCAGAGTGAAAGCATTTGGCAGTGCTAAGGGGTCTGTTTGTGACAGAGTCAAGCCATACAAAAGTGAGGGTACTGGACTTCAGGAGGGCTGACTGTGGCAAGATGGGAGAGTGCCTTAGAAAAGCTCTAGCAAACAGGCTAGAAGGAGGAGTGAAGCAACAATGGGGAAACATCAAAACTGCCATCACAGAGGCAACAAGCCTTTGTGTGAAGCAAATAAACAAATCAAAATGAAAGAAAAAGACACTATGGTTCTCAAACGAGGTGGCAGGGAAGGTCAGGGAGAAAAATATAGCATTCAGGAAGTATAAGGAAACACAGAAGGAGCAGGACAGAGAGCTGTACCAGTTAAGACAGAAAGAAGCAGGGAGGCCAGTCAGAATAGCAAAGGCCCAAACTGAGGAAAAGATAGCCAACTCAGTTAAGAAGGGGGTTAAAATCTTTTATATGTACATTAGGGAGCGTAGAAAGACAAAGGGAAGGATAGTGAGGGTGAATAGTATGGATGGTGGGTGGGCAGAGAGGGACAGTGAAAAAGCAGAAATATTGAACGAATATTTCGGCTCAGTATTCACAAAATAGGAGGAGGGGGAGGTGCCTAATCCAATTAACAGAAGCACTCTGGATAGGGGGTCGATCCCAGTCCTGTCACAGAAGATGGGATTCTGAAAGAACTCCTAAGACTGAAGGTGGACAAAGCAATGGGGCTTGATGGAATTCACCCCAGAATTCTAAAAGAATTAAGGGGGAGAACTAGTGAAACCACTGACTATCCTTTTTAACAAATCATGGGAGGATGGAGTGGTACCTGAGGACTGGAAGAAGGTGGATGTGATTCTCCTTCACAAACGTGGGACCAAGACAGAGGCAGGAAACTATAGACCTGTCAGTTTGACCTCTGTGGTAGGGAAAGTGATAGAATCACTTCTAAAGGAAATAATTGTTGAGTACCTAGAGGCCAGTGGGGCACAGGACCCAAGGCAGCATGGGTTCACAGCTGGAAGGTCATGTCAGATGAATCTAATTGATTAATTTGACTGGGTGACCAAAGTAGTAGACCAGGAAGGGGCTGTGGACATGGCCTACCTAGACTTTAGTAAGGCATTTGACACAGTCCACACAAAGATTAATAGTCAAATTAACCAGCCTGGGAGTGGGTCCCAGGGTGGTAGCCTAAAAATCATTGGGGACAACAGGACACAGAAGGTAATTGTAATGGAGTCCTCTGAAGAAAGAGAGGCTACTAGTGGGGTACCGCAGGGTTCAGCACTGGGTCCAGTCCTTTTTAATGTCTTTATAAGTGACATTGCAGAGGGACTGGAAGGAAAAGTATGCTTCCATGCAGATGACACAAAGATCTGCAACAGGGTTGATACACAAGGAGGTGTGGAAAGGATGAGAAGGGACTTGGCAAGGTTGGAGGAATGGTCAGAAGTATGGCAGCTTGGATTCAATGCAAAGAAGTGCAAAATAATGCACCTAGGAAACAAAAACCCAGGGGAAGATTACACAATTGGGGGAGGTAGTAACAACAACAAAAATGGAAAGGGACCTGGGGGTAATTATATCAGATGACCTTAAGGTTAGCAAGCAATGTGAGAAGGCAGTAGGGAGGGCTGGGGGAATAATGGGATGTATAGGGAGAGGCATCACCAGCAGAAAACAGGAAGTTGTTATCCTCTGTATAGACAGTTGGTGAGACCCCATCTGGAGTACTGCATCCAGTTCTTGAGACCCCATCTCCATAAGAACATAAACAGGATAGAGGCAGTCCAGAGGAGGGCAACTAAAATGGTGCAGGGTTTGCAAGAGAAGCCATACGAGGAGAGACTAAAGGAGCTCAATATGTATACCCTTGAGGAAAGGGGAGGGCATGATAGAAACTTTTAAGTACCTCAGTGGAATCAACAAAGTCCAAGAGGGTAGCATCTTTCAGAAAAAGAGATGTGCAAGAACAAGGGGACACAATTTGAAGATGGGGGACAGTTCAGGGGCAATATGAGGAAGTATTTTTTCACAGAGAGAGTGGTGGACACATGGAACAGCCTTCTTGAGGAGGTTGTGGGGTCTAAAACTGTGGGAGAATTCAAGGATGCAGGGGACAGACATAAAACAAGTTTTGTGGGGGTAGGAAGAAATAGGCTGTTGGTTAACTAGGATCTGCAGCTTATCCTGTAGGTAGGGAAATGGGCAGACTAGGTGGACCAAGCGGTCCTTATCTGCCATCAAAGCCTATGTTTCTATGTTACCTAAACTGCTAATTTATTTGCTTTTTATCTTTCATGGAATAAAGTCCAAGTGGGGCCAGCAGGAGAGTTCTGAAGGTAGTGCAGGACTCACCCACACTTCTGACAGCCCTGATGGGTGTTCTGCTAGGGCTGCTCCTTCAAACCCATGCAGATGGATAATAGAAGATTTACTGGGAAAAAAATACCCTTGCTGCCCCAGGCAGATGAAGTCACCCTGTCCCACCACTTATGGGGTCTATGGACACCCTCTTGCCGGCTCCTCTTCCTGGACCATGACCATCAAGTGATGTATCCTTCTCCTGGCTTCAGGAGCCAGTGGGGTCCCACCTTCAGGGGAAAGCTGTGCGTTACAGCCAATATTCTAGAGAGAGTGTTGAGCAGATGCTGGTAGTAAGTTGAACCATCAGAGGACTCCTACAGTGGGCACAGGTGCTTAAGGAGGTGAAAGGAGGACCTAGCAGCTGATGAGGTGAAATGCGGGCAAAAATGGAAAAAAAAAAGCCTTAGGGTCTATCCTGCTCATCTCTCTTGCCTCATGGGGGTGATTTTGCCCACATAGGGCAATTATGCTGAAATCATCAACATTTAAACCCCTCGCTATGCGTGCTTATTGTCAAAACAAATACTGCCCCTCCTGTATAGATACTAGCAATTTTTTGCAGATCAGCTGTCCATGCAGCCCTGTAAAAGATGCATTGTGCATGTTAATACCACTGCCAAGACCACTCTTATGGTTGTAAGTGAGGTCTCACATTTATTCGTAGGGTATGAGAACCACAAACTGAAGGTTAACAACTAGCCAGAATGTTATCCGTACTCATGCTGAGTAACCCCAGTATATCACCCTAAATATGTTTAATCACTGAACCTGTTTTAATTGTTTTTCAGATTTCCAGCTGCAGGTTACAGGTTTTTGTTAGAAAGGCAGTGCTTTTTTATTCTAGGAAGCCCCTATCCAGCCAGATTATTGGGCAAGTGACTGTACCTCCTCAAACACCACCAGCCTGGTATCTCTATACTTACAGCGTGTGCTGTATAGCAGACGCAGTCTTCGTCACTTTACCCAGCTGAGTGATGCTTCGAACTCTTTCAAGCACTTGGAGTCTGCTGTGACCTTCCTGGAAGTTCAGTTCTGTTCGGATTTCATCTCCGTATTGCACCACTGCAAATGCACACTGTAGGGAATGATAGGATTGAGGTTAGCTCTCTGCACACTACAAGAGACCATCCTTTAACGTTCAGGGTTTTGTTTTTCTGTTGGCTCCAGTGGGCTTAAAATAGCACTGTCTCTCTTTGGGGAAGGGGTTTGCTTGAAAAGTGGTCTGTGGGTACCTGTTTCTGTGCTTTTAGTAATTAGTAGTACCATTATGGAGCTCATGACTCACACTGCAGTCATCAGCAAGATGGTTGCAAGACTTATGAGAATGATTGAAATAAATAAAAATATCAAAGACAGTATGTATTGGATGCTCACGCACTCACTCACAGAGCCACTCACAAATCCACTTATAGTCTCACAAACTCACTCCCAGACCCAGTCACAACCCCACTCATGAATTCCTTTACAAACCCCCTCACAAGCTCACTTGCAAACCCACTCATAAACCTACTCACAAACCAACTCACAAACTCACTCCCAGACCCAATCACAAACTCACTCAGAGACTCACTCACAAACCCACTCATGAATTCCTTTACAAACCCCCTCACAAGCTCACTTGCAGACCCACTCACAAACCTACTCACAAAGTCACTCACAAACCCTTAACAAACAAGACCAAAAAAACATACTCTTGAGGCTTCTTTCCAAAGTGCTGTCATTGTTACAGTTATGAAGTCCTTGGCTCGTTGAAAATCTTCGGGTTCGATGCTGCCAGACCCATCAACAATGAAAGCAATCTCCAGCCATTCTTTGTTTAATGTTGAAAAAAGTTAAAGATTTTGATGAAAATACGTGAAAGTGGAGTGGGATATGAGAAACATTAACGTACTATTGCTCCAAAGAGAAAGTGCACCTTGGATAAAGCACACATTACAGATATTGTATAACAACACTGCGCACATACCTGTTTTTTGCAGGATATATTTTTCCAATGTTGCTGCCAATCTTTTCAGAGCTGTGTAGTCATTCACATGGAACAGGTGGTCCTTATCGGGGTCAGATGCGATCAGCTGCAGCTCTGCTAGTGCTGCTTGTTTGTTAAAACTTTTCCCAACCTGTAAGAAAGCCACAAATGAAAGGTTGGAAAGAAAATACTATCGCGTATAGCCTGATATTTGAATTTCTTGCCCAAGGCATTACCTGGTGAGGCTTTAATCAAACCTAGTGTGGACAAAGTATGCCAACTGGAAGATCTTAAAGGGGATATGAAACAGCATTTTTACACCTCTTGATGCCCTTGTTTTCCTTGAAGCTTCTATCCAATATTCTGATGTGTTTTTACTTTTTTTGTTACCTTAATAATTTTTTTTTGTCTTTTAAACTACCCTATCCCTCTCTCCTCAACAGTTGCTGCTGTCTCTTGTCATACTGCCTAAACATTCTATGACATCAACAGTACCATTCCAGGCCAGTCAGGTGAATAGCACGGAGTGGTGTAACTGATGTCATGGAATGTCTAAAAAATATGAAAAGAAACAGCAGTATCAGTCAATCAGCTTTTATTTATACAGTGCAGTTCTCACTATGATTGTTTGCGCTGTACATAAAAAGAATTAAAATGAGCACCAATACAATATAACAGTAAATAATCAGTATAAAGCAACGAAATGTTAAAGGAAAGCCGTCATTATTACCCGCTTCCGCCTCAGCAAAGCTTACCTTCAGGTTAAGCTTTTAATGTATGTTGCAGCATTTTCCTTGTGCCACAACATATTTTAACTTGTAAAATCCACAACCCAGAAGTATGGTGGATATGGGGCTCTATTATCTGTAAAGGTGTGGTGGCCTTTTCGCTAACTTCAGTACATTTTGTATTAGGCGGCGTGCGTCTCTTACAGAATAATGGAGTCCCCCTGTCTACACACTTCCAGGCTATGGATTTACAAGTTAAAATAATGAACGTTATGACACGAGAAAAATGCCGCAACACACATTAAAAGCTTAACCGGAGGGTAAGCTTTGTTGGGGTGGGAGCGGGTAATAATGATGGCTTTCCTTTAATCTTATTCTGGGAAGGCTAGATTAAATAAATAAGTTTTCAGCTTCTGCTTAAAACAATCAGCTATCTGATTCTTTCGTATAGGACAAGGCAGACAGTTCCAGAGAGTTGGGGCTACATATGCAAAAGTCCAAACCCCAGATTACTTTAATTGAACTCCTGGAACCTCCAGCAGTCCCTCATCCATTGAGTGGAGGAGGTGCACACAGCCGTAGGGTCAGAGGAGGTCTTGCAGGTAGCTGGGCCCCTGCCTGTGTAGGTCCTTATATATAGGTCAGCAAACCGACCTTGAAGGGGATCCACCGCTTAACTGGCAGGCAGTGCAGATTGCGGAGCACAGGAGTAATATAACATGACCTAAATAGGCTGGTCAACAGCCTGGCCACCACATTCTGCACCAGCTGCAGGTGGTGAAGATCTACCCCCAACAACTCTAGGTATAGGGCATTGCAGTAATCAAGGCAAGAGGTCCCAAAGGCATGGATCAATGCTGGCAGATCACCAGGGGGAATCAGGTGCTTAATCCTAGTGATGTTCCTCAGATGGTGAAATGAGGCTTGGACCACGGCTGACACTTGGGGTGGGATATTCAAACTGCGCCATTCATAGGCACAAGCCCTTGCGCTGCGCAAAATAGTTGTGCAGGGGTGTGTCCGGGGCGATATTCAAAGGAGTTGCGCTATTGAGCAACTCCTTTGAATATCACCCCCCAGCCACAGCCACTGTGCATGGCGCAGTGGAACTTGCGCCACCGCAAGTTGACAGAGTGGAGCATTCAACTTGCGGTGGCACAAGTACCATTGCGCCATGCGCAAAATCCCGATATTCAAAAGGTGACATGAAAATGGGGCTATAATTCATGCAAGGTGCAGGGGGGCCATTTCCATCTGATTATGGCTCCATTTGCATGCCATTAGCATGTAGGTGCGCCGATCCCCGAGGACTTGCGCCTGGCGCCCTGCCAGGCAGCAGCCGTCGGGGACCGACGCCCCCTGCAGCCCGATCGCGGGCAAAACAGTGTAGAATCCCCACCACCACCCCCCAGTGGTCCGATCGCGGGCATGGTTTAATTTACCCCAACAGCCCGATCGCGGGCAGCAATGTGGCTCCCCAGAACATCTCTCTGGTGGTCCAGTGGACGAAAAAGCCCGATAGCGGGCGGTAAGTTAATAACCCCTCCCCTCCTCTCAAGCGTATCCTGGTGGTCAGTGGACGGAAATGCCCGATCGCGGGCAGTGCGTTTAATAACCCCGAACATAGCCCTGGTGGCTAGTGTCCCCCACCCACCCACCCACGAAGCCCCACCTCGCTCTCCCCCTGGCGGCGGCGGGCAGCAGCATCCCACCCACCGCCTGCCGCCCCGCCGACTGACTGCCGGTGGGGCTGCACGCCCATTGGTGCAGGCAAAGCCAATGGGCGTGCATCCCTCCGTATGACAGTCAGATTTATGAATGAATTAATTCATTCACAACTCTGAACTGTCTTATGCTGACAGGGCTACGCCCGATGGCTCTTGCTCTGCGCAATAGCGTGCAACTGAGCGATCAATCGGCGAGCAGCGAAGGCGGCAGGCGGATGGGATGCTGCTGCCGCCCGGCTTCCGGAGGGTAGCGGGGTGGTGGGGCTACGTGGGTGGGTGGTGGGGGACCTGCTCCTGAGGCACCTGAGGGATTCTCTGCCGCGGTCGAACCCGATCACTGGTTCCTGGCGACGTTGGGCGGACCACATTGCTGCCAGCGATCAAGCTGGTGGAAGCTACTATGCCTGCGATCGGGTGATGGGAAGTGGTGGGAGGGATTACAGTCGACTGGGGGTACAGGGACTGGGTTGGGGGCCAGCCACAGGTGGCAGCTGCTGTGTTCGCCCTGCAATACAGCAGCTCACCTGTGGGTGGCCCTCGACTTAAGCCTTTTTTTTTTTTGCTCAAAGTCGTGCAGGCGCAGGTTGGGGGTTGCGCCTGCACAACTCTGCACAGCCCGGCTGAATATCGGGCTGTGCAGTTTATGCATGGTTCCTCCCCCTCCAGTTGAGCATGCATTCATTTGCATTGCGCTGTTGCCCAGCCTGTTTTCAGTGGCGCAACTGTCTCCTGCTGAATATCGCAGAATGGTGCAATTTCGGACTTGCGCATGTGCAACCCTTTTGAATATCCCACCCTTGATGTTTAAGTGTCAAGCTGCAGTCCAAAACAATGCCCAGAATCCTCACCCAGTCTGAGGTAAGCAACTGTAAGTCCCCAAGCCGAAGCCCAGAGACCTGACCAGATTACTCCCTCGGCCCCCTGCAGCCAGGTTCCAGCACCAGCACCTCAGTCTTATCTGGATTCAATTTCAACCAGTTGGCCCTCATCTAGCCTTGGATCTCAGCAAGGCAGCTGTTAAATACCGAGACCAGCTTCTGTTGCTCAGGTGCAAAAGACAGGTATAGCTGAGTATCATCTGCATAGCAGTGAAATCTCAGCCCGTACTGTCTTATAATGCCCCCTAGTGGTAGCATGTACACTGCAAACAGCATGGGGGACAAAATAGAGCCCTGCATCCCCCACGTGACAAGGGCATTGGTGCCAAGGAAAAAATCCCCGACACCAGCTGCTGTGACCTGCCGATGAGGAACAAGTTAAACCAGCTAAGGACTGTACCAGCCAGTCCACAGCAAATTCAAAGGTGCTCCATCAGTACCCCATGGTCCATGGTGTCAAATGCTGCGAGAGATTGAGGAGAATCAAGATGGTATATCTTCCCTGATCCCTCACTGCCATGAGATCATGCAGCAGCTGAACAAGGGCTGTCTTGGTACTATGCCTTTTCCTGAAACCTGACCGGAGAGGATCATAGAAGCTGTGACGTGTTAAATAGGTCTCCAGTTGAGTAGCCACCACTTTCTCAATAACCTTACCAACAAAAGGCAGGTTAGAGACAGGTCTCTAGTTAGCCAGGCAGTCCAGGTCCAATTAAGTTTTTTTCAAGAGTGGTCTTACAACAGCTTCCTTCAGGGGTTCTGGATAAACCAGTCACTAGAGAACTTCAGACTATCCTGACTAGGACCAGACCAATGACATCAGTGCACCCCACTAGGAGACGCATTGGTCCTGGGTCCAAACTACAGCAGGTTGGCTGTAACCCCTGGATTACCTTCACAACATCTTCGACGGGCAGCCTGTTGAAATCGGACCAGACAGACTGACTGCCTGCAGCCTCAAGCCCATCACCACAAGGACCATTTGAGGGTGTTGACTGGATTTCCGCCCTGACGGTGGCAATCTCATCAGCAAAGAACAGAGCAAACTCATCACACCTTGATTGTGAGAAAGCTCCTCCAGACTGGAGACAGGCTGGATTTCACAGCCTATCAACAGTGTGGAAGAGCTAAGCTGATCTGTTAGTTTCTGCAACAATTTCCTTGAACAGGAACTCTGTCTTCTTACAGGAGATTGCTGATTGATAGTCTGTATAATGGACAATCAATATAAGCTTGTCCTCCTCCAGTTCAGTCCTCCGCCAGTGCTGCTCCAACCCTCGACTCCTCCTCTTCATCTCCCTGAGCATCCCATCAAACCAGGGAGACCTCTGATGCAAGGTGAGAGGTTGAACACAGACAAGTGCGATGGACTCAAGGGCCTCTGTCATGACCCTATTATAGGTCAACACAAGTTCCCCTGGCTCCTCGCACATACTCATCAAACCTGATAGGTACAGCACCACCATTAGACCATCTGGGGTAATACCCTTTAACGGGTGGTACCAGACCGTCTCCATAGGAGGAGGTCTGCTGGGGAGGCCTCAGAAAAGAACCTCACAGTATGGTAGTCAGATCATGAGACCGGCTCGACTATAAGGTCACAGGCCTCCATTCCCAGCAGGGAGACGAGGTCCAACGAATGTCCATGAATATGGGTTGCAGAGGTAACAACCTGTGTTAGGCCCAACAAACACATAAGTTGGAGGAAGTCCTGTCCAAACTGTGAGAGTTTGTCGTCGACCCAGGCATTGAAGTCCCCCAGAATAATCCATCTGAAGACTCCAACACCAGTTTGACAATGAAGGTGACTTCCTGCAAGAACTCCTTCCCATCCCCCAAAGGTTGGTAGATGAGAAGGATCCTGCAACCTACACCTACAAACCCATGAATGGTGGCACACTCGAAGGACCTCGCTGTTCCCACCGGGAAGGTTGCAAGGTTTGGGTCTGATTTGTAACGTACTGCCACTCGTCCCACCCCCCCCCAACGATCCACTCTCGGGAGGTGTACCACTAAATACCCAGCTGGAATGTCTGATTCCAGCACAGGGCCGACACTATCGTCCAGCAAGGTCTCAGTGATGCAAGCCAGACCCGATGTTTAGTAGCTGCTGAGGAGAGTGGAACTCTATATAGCTCTGACAGCACCCCAAAGCTAGATTAATTAAGCAATAAGACATGAGGGTGTGTGCAGTAGACAGTTTTAACACATGACCAAGGGTGTAAGTCGAGTGCTTTCAGCCTCTGGCCGTGCGTTAGAACTGTATAATGCATACCACCAGAGTGTCTTACTGCACTTATAAAATGAGCCACTGTATTTTACAAGTGCAAACAAATCCACATTTATATGTTTAAATAGTATAATAGTAAAATCCTGTATGAATTCTGCAATGGAATAGTTCCTCTGCCTGCATTAGTTTCTTGTTGTTTTTAAAAGATTAGGACTTGGCTGTTAGTGGCCTGTATAGCTTTAAGTGTTCTACAGTTGCTGTAGATACTTCACTCCTTCCCCTTTGCTCAGTTTTTATCAATTGTTTTTCTTTTAAAATACATTGAAACTGACTGCTTTTGGAGTGACTGTGTCACCACCCCCACCCCGGAGTATGAGGAGATCGGAGAAATGCACTAGCAGGATCAGAAGCCTGACAAGCCGCAAGTGCTTTACTCATTAAAAGGAATGAATGCACAAGCGAGACCAGGTCAGTGAAATTCACTGGGAAGGTTGGCGGGTGCCATTGTATTATTCAACAGCTGTAACCCCCCCCCCCCCCCCCCCCCCCCGAGACAGTGGGCGGGCAGAAGAAAAACCTGTGATACTGTACCAGTAACTTGGTAAGTGATTTTTTTTAAAACTTCTTTATAGTATAGGTCAATTTCATTTACATCCATACATTAAGTTATAATAATGTGGTTCTATGTCTAATTCTGTTTTCTTTTTCTTACATTCAGGACCCTTCATCTGCTCTCCTTTTTCATATCATCTGAACTGTAAGAGCTTTGCCTCTATTGCATTCTGGTAGAAGAGATGGTCCACTGAGAGGTTTCATGTCATAAGAGTGAACTCAAAAGAGCAATCGCTAGTTGCCGAAAAGCAATTTGGTGATATACATAAAACAGTGACACTACATCTGGCCAGTAGTTTTCAATGTTTATGCAGGAGGGCTGTGCCCCACTACTGAAGGTTTCGCAGCTCCAGGGTGGTACACATCGGGGAGGGGACGAGACTCCCAAAAGAAATAAAAAAAAAAGCCGCAGGCAGTGGCAAAATATTTCTCCCTGTCCCATACCATCCTTGAACCCAGAACCTCCTATGCCAGAGCCAGTCACCCACACCACACAGGCTGGCTCGGCAGCACCAGGAACACTGCCCCATAGAAACCCTCTCTCCTATCCCTCCCCTTCCCCTCCCTATTCCTGCCTTCCGGTCGCCCTTCAGCATGGTCGCTGTCGACCAGGTCATTACCCTTGCAGGGTACCCGTTAACCATTTCACTCAATATGATTCGCTCATTTGCTAGTTGTTCATATGTGATCACCCTTTTGACGTGATACCCCACTGAGATAACCATACCTATGATGTTAATTATGCAGTTCCTTATTTTTTGCCAGAACTGGGTTCCAGACCCAGCTGTCCTACTGTTTCCTTTTTGAACTGTCCGACTTACATTAATCATATATATTTACCTAATAACAGTTATACATTCCAACCAAAGAATGAACATTAATAAACTTCAAGTAACATAATTTCATGTGTGGCTGCTTTTTTCTTTCTTTTTTCTATTTGTATTTTTCCTCTCTCTCTTCCAATGCTTTTTTCCTCCATTGCTTGATGTTCTTGTTTTGATCCTGGAGGGCAATGCTATGATGAGTTAACAACTTATCTCTTCCCCCTTGTGCATGGCATGCTTATCGCTCTCTGAGTTTTCAACTATACCCCTAAGTTAGTGCTAATTTTTCTGGTTTCTTAGTAATTATGTGCCTGCTGAGACAGAACAGAGGTGTCCTCCCATTCCTCTATAAAATGCATGAATGGGAGCCACAGTCCTTTAAACTTTGCTGTCTGTAGTCTCAAATCTGCCATGAACTTTTCACTTCAATAGACTCCCTTAATTATGTCTATCCATTCCTGTATTGTGGGTGGCTCAGGGAACAACCATTGTGGGGGATAATCTCTGAGGCACTCCACATTCATGACATCATGGGCTGTGTACACCTGATAGGTTGCTTGATGCACATGTAACTTGAAGAAAGTCCATCCCCCACCTGAGGGGGCGGGGTCTGCTCTCCTAAAGTCAGTTCTTATGTGCATCAAAAACAGGTTGCAAGCACACCCTAGAGCTCCATTGTTTTTCTTGTGAAGAACAAATATTTATTATAAAGAACAACTTCATTACTAAGGTAAGAAGCCACCTGGCTAAGCCATTTATTAATATCCTACAACAAAGATCAAACAAGACCACAAGAGTATGTTTCTGCAAATATGCAACTGTTTAAAATTGCAAAACTTGTAGTTTTAAAAATGTTAGCACTTCGGCTTCTACCAGCATCGGTTGTCTAGGAAAATGTTAGCTGAGAAAGTGCCAGCACAGTATTCAAATTATGAACATTATTGCATTGTGCAACTATAGAGATTATTAGCTACCTGAATACCCCTGCTAGCATTGCCAGGAACTAAAATAATATCTGACCCATATAACTGAACACAGAATCTATGCAGTGATTTAGATGAGGTAACATAATAAATAATCCACCTGGTTCCTGAGTTGTATTAATCACCAACAAGAATCTGGTGACCCTGCCAGCCCCACTAACTTGTTAAAAAGGGTACTCTCAAACTCGGCTAGAAAAGTTTCCTTGCACTGGAAAATGTTTAAAATGCCTGAGCTGGATTCAGACATTACTGGAGTTCAGTGGCACTAAATCAAAGCACCCGCAACCACCTTGTGCTATTTTCTACACAAAAACAGTCCCACAGAGAAAAGGAAGTTCTATGGACCAAAATGGAGCCATCCAAATATTTTTTATGGCCCCAGTTTCTCAAACAATTCCTATCAGAATGACCATCCCCCCCTTCTTTCCAGTTTGCAAATCTCCTATTACATGAGAGCTGCAAGCTGACTGGCTCTCAGCTCTCACGAGATTTCGGCCACCATCTTAGATAAGGATAAACAAACAAGATTTGATTAAATCCAACATATCTTGCAGGGGAGAATGGAGCTAGCAATTGCTACAGCTTCTCAAAGCAAAGTCCCCTAACTTACTAACCATGAGAGAGAACTGAAGAAACATGTTTTACAGAACAAAAAATGCTTCTGCCCAAACAGTAGACTATTACAATAGCAGCCAGCAATGCAGATATCCCTCACTCAGTCTACCACAACCAAGGTAAGTTTTAACTAAAGCAGCCTGCCCCCCCCCCCCACCAACAAAGGCGCATGCCTACTTTATCCCAGAGATAACCAAGGCATACACAAAGGGCCAAAAATGATACACAGCACTGTTCTATATCGGGTGAACACACAAGGAGGTTTGATTAAAATAACTATTTGGGAAATAGTGAACTTTAATAGTCATTTCTTTCACTAATAATCAGTTGTTTGTTTCTCTCTTAAAGGCACAATCACATATTAATTAAGGAGCTGCTACTATATACTGTGTGTGACAAAAGTAATGCATACCAATGTGAATGCATGACTTGGTCCTATTAATTTAATAAAAAAAGGGCCCGAACAAGATAATTTATCACAGTTTTGAAATTTAAGGGAGGCTCAATTTAAAGGATGCTAAAATACTAAATAATGTGCCATAGTTCACCATTACAAGCATAGAAGAGCCTGAAGTGCTCACTTAAGACATCACTACACAACAGTCTCTGAAGCAATGTCTCAGTCCCTTGGTGTCTCATCTCAAAATGACATGTTCTCTAGACCTTTTTATGACACATTATGTCTTTTAAACTCACCACCTTCTTCTATCAAAAGGTAGCGGAATCTCTCTATCTACCTGACCAAAACACCGTGAACAAGTAGGTCTCATGAGGAGGAGCAGCATTGAGAAACTAACCTAACTTGCCTATCCAGATCGGCAGCCACAAGAAAGAATATTGCGAGACTTTGATGCTGTGATCTTGGGAAAGCTGTCCACTCACACCTTACCCATGCAGGTTTAAGGGTGTAGGTGGCTGCCAGACAAGAGATTGACTGAGAGTCACTGCTGCCATCTTGCAGAGAGTGTAACTACACTCATAAACGTTCAACCAGCACAGAACACATTTGTTAAAAGCACCAACCGATCTGCAACAGCAGACCACAATGTGAATAATTAAATGTAAGGGCAATAATTTGCAAGTCAATTAACAACAGGGAAAATACATTGGGGCAGCACCATTACCACAGCTGTGGGCAAGGCAGCATAACACTGAGCCCCTCACTCTAATCACATTTAAAAGGACAGTGCACACTTTTATGCACAGGCTCAGCAGTAGCCTGCACAGTGCAGAACATTACTGATTACTGTACAGGGGAAGAATACAAAAAAAAAAAAAAAAACTCTCACGGTACCTTCTCAGCTTGCTACAGGGCCAAAACAAAGAGCCACATCTGAACCAAGGTCGCAGCATACCCTACATCTCAAGCATATTTAACCAAATCTAGAGGCAATGGTAAGACTCATAATATTTCAGTATAAGCCATACATACAAAAATTATAGGACAATTGCACTAAATACAGGATGCTATCAAGATCCAGCATTCTGGTTATCAGTTTGTGCTTATACCACTAGACTATACCAGGCAAAAAGTACAGAAAACTAATGCTTGATGTATAGCTTCTGAGTATATCACAACATCGGTTTACAAGGCTTTTAAGTATAACAGTGCAAGTTACAACCAGGGAGTTAGACCAGGAAGGGGCTGTGGACATGGCCTACCTAGACTTTAGCAAGGCATTTGACACAGTCCCACACAAAAGATTAATAGCCAAATTAACCAGCCTGGGAGTGGGACCCAGAGTGGTAGCCTGGGTAAAACATTGGCTGGACAACAGGACACAGAAAGGTAATTGTAAATGGAGTCCACTCTGAAGAAAGGGGTTACTAGTGGGGTACACGAGTTCAGTATTAGGTCCAGTCCTTTTAATGTCTTCATCAGTGACATTGCAGAGGGACTGGAAGGAAAAGTATGCCTTTTTGCAGATGACACAAAGATCTGCAACAGGGTTGATACACAAGGAGGCGTGGAAAGGATGAAAAGGGACTTGGCAAGGTTGGAGGAATGGTCAGAAGTATGGCAGCTAGGAGTCAATGCAAAGAAGTGCAAAATAATGCACCTGGGAAACAAGAACCCAGGGGAAGAATACACAGTGGGTGGGGAGGTAGTAACAACAACAAAAAGGGAAAGGGACCTCAGGGTAATCATATCAGATGACCTTAAGGTTAGCAAGCAATGTGAGAAGGCAGTAGGGAGGGCTGGGGGTATACTGGGATGTATAGGGAGAGGCATCATCAGCAGAAAACAGGAAGTTGTTTTCCCTCTGTACAGACAGTTGGTGAGACCCCATCTGGAGTACTGTGTCCAGTTCTGGAGACCCCACCTCCACAAGGATAGAGGCAGTCCAGAGGAGGGCAACTAAAATGGTGCAGGGTCTGCAAGAGAAGCCTTATGAGGAGAGACTAAAGGAGCTTAATCTGTATACCCTTGAGGAAAGAAGGGAGAGGGGGGACATGATAGAAACTTTTAAGTACCTCAGTGGAATCAACAAAGTCCAAGAGGGTAGCATCTTTCAGAAAAACAGACTTGCAAGAACAAGGGGACACAATTTAAAGATAGAAGGAGGCGGTTCAGGGGCAATGTGAGGAAGTATTATTTCACAGAGAGGGTAGTGAATGCATGGAACAGCCTTCCTGAGGAGGTTGTGGGCTCTAAAACTGTGGAAGAATTCAAGAATGCATGGGACAGACATAAGGCAATTCTTGTAGGGGGTAGGAAGAAATAGGGTAGGAAGAAATAGGCTGTTGGTTAACTAGGATCTGCGGCCTATCCTGTAGGTAGGGAAATGGGCAGACTAGATGGGCCTAGCGGTCCTTATCTGCTGTCAAAGTCTATGTTTCTATGTTACAAGCAAGGAGACTGACCACCTGGAAGCCCCTGCTAGCGGTTCCAGGAGCAAACCACCATAAAGTATACACTGGGCCTTATAATGTAAGGAAAATAACTACCTGGATACACCTGCTAGTGGTTCCAGGAGCAAACTTTCATAAAGTATTCACTGGGCCTTATAATGTAAGGAGATTTGACACCCTGGATACCCCTGCTAGCGGTTCCGGGTGCAAATGTCCATAAAGTATCCACTGGGCCTTATAATGTAAGGAGATTTGACACCCTGGATACCCCTGCTAGCGGTTCCAAGTGCAAACGTCCATAAAGCATCCACTGGGCCTTAAAATGTAAGGAGATTTGACACCCTGGATATCCCTGCTAGCGGTTCCAGGTGCAAACGTCCATAAAGTTTCCACTGGGCCTTATAATGTAAGGAGATTGACTAACTGGATACCCCTGCTAGTGGTTACAGGAGCAAATGCTTCCAAAAAAAAAAAACTCATCAAATGATCTGTACAAGGAGAGCAAGGCAAATATCAACCTGGCACCCCTTATCTGAGGGGCAAAACAGTGGGATCTAGCCATCATGGAGATCCCACGATAACTACTGCCTATGCCCCCAGTACACTGAAATACAGCAACATTTCAACTCCACCAAGCAAGCAAAGTCAAACAAACTGTTCGGTTAAGGTCTGAAAAATACCTCAAGGGAAAAGAGGATAAGATACAAAGACCAGTCAAACAGATACACTTATCTGACAGCTAGAAAAACATACCATTCTCAGTCCTTTCAAGACAAGACGCGGGCAATTACAACTACAGGCTACACTACTACAGGCAGCCATGCCCCCCCCACACACACACACAAAAATGCATCAGATATCGAGTTAAAAGGGTTCCCAAGCAAGGTAGAGGAAACTACTCCCCCTGCAGAGTCCAGTTGAAACAACAACTACTATTGCTACAAGCAACATCAAAACATTCCAGTTGGTAACCAACTACTGCTCTTCATGCAAGCATGGGAGCAAACCACACAAGAGAGGTGGGTTCTACAAGTAATAAGACTAGGATATGTGATGCAACTTTCTCACATACCAACAAAGAACATTCTAGTCCTATTTTCTGTGCCGTAAAACACATTACCCCGACACAAGTCCAAACAGTACCAGCAGACTTACTGCACAACAAGACCATAGACAGGGTAACACATTACAAAACAGGGAAAAGGAGGATCCTTCAGATTTGACAAGGTAGCCACAAAGGGACCAGAGGGCTATGCCCAGTTCTGGATCTTAACAATTCTGTACAATTTGAACCCTAGAAATGGAAACAATTAGGCCCACCCTCACGGCTATAAGCTCAGGAGATTACCTATCTTCACTACATTTGTAGGACACATACATCACACTACTAATTCCGTCAATTTCACATATTGAGAAAACTATACTAATACAAGTGTTACCATTCAACCTACCATCAACCTCAAGCGTGGTCATGATGGTAAAAGAGTTAAGGGCATAAAAGTAATACCCTATTGAACTACCGGCTGATCAAGATCAGAACAGTACAGCAGCCCTTTCAAGAACAAATGTGGTAGTAAACTGCCTACAAAATCACAGTTGTGTAATAATCTATCAGAAAGCTACCCATCATCTCCAGCCAGTCTATAGATAGTCTAGGCTCACTGATCGACACAAATCCGGGTCTCAGCAACCCATTAAATGCCCAAGTCCACTCAATTATTGCACAGACTACACAATTACAGAAACACAGAAATCCAGAACTTCAAGCAGTTTCACAAGTACTGGGAGTAATGTCATCATTGATAGACATAGTCCCATGGGCCAAGTTCAACATGAGACACCTCATACCATTCTTGAGCAAACAGGGCCCAGTGCATGACATAGGCTTGGCACAGACATTAACACTTTCCCCTCCCTGATGGCACTAGCATCTGCCAAACGTGGAGAACTACAGGCACACTCATGCAGACCAGTGCAGACCGTGTAGCCTAGTGGTTAAAGCACTAAGCTGTAAACTGAAATTCCCTTTACCTTTCCTAACATTCTACACCGACAGAATATCCCATAGACCTATAATGTCATTCTGACCAATAGTATCATTGACAGTCTGCATCAACCAAACTATTGAAATATCTGCAGAACTCCCTCAGTGGGAAATACAAAACAACCCTCAACTTAAAATACAGGGTATGAAAAGGATACTTAGCACATTCCTATCAAGGACAGAGGAAATATACAAACAGACTGTTTGTAATGCTACATGGAAAATGAAAACCAGCTTCAAAATCTTTTATCACCATGTACCTTAAAACAGCAATCACAAAACCATACAGAGTGAATAACTCGACTGCACCAAGAGATCTGAAGGCTCACTCTACCAGAGAAGTTACAACTTCCTGGGCAGAGAAAAATGGGAATACTGCAGAGGAAATCTTTAGCAGCATGTAAGGACTAGGTACAAGACAACATCTGACCCACCCTAGCAGAGGATTACTGTTTTTTAATGACCCATGATGTCATGAATTGGGAGTGCCTCAGAGATTATCCCCCACAATGGTAGTTTACTCACCTGGTAAAGGTGATTGTGGGGGAATATATCTCTGAGACACTCCACATCCTGCCCAACAGACGTGTGAAAGACTCAAGAAGTTTTCATACATTGTATGAATGTATGATACTCGCTATTACAAATTAACAAGTTTGGACATCACTGACGTCTATACGTATAGTGTAATAACAAAATAAAGTTACACAACAATTTTCTACACTAAGTGGTCACTACATATCTAGACTCATTAACAGCAAAAGGTATTAACAAATAATTGTTACAGATACAGCTTTGGAATACATCGAACTGACCTTAGGAGAGCAAACCTCCCCCTCAGGTGGGGGATGGACTTTCTTCAAATTACATGTGCATCAAGGAACCTATCAGGTGTACACAGCCCATGATGTCATGAATGTGGAGTGCCTCAGAGATTATCCCCCACAATCACCTTTACCAGGTGAGTAAACTACCATTACTTGCTGCTACCAATAGGATTCCTGCGAATGATTTTTGGGTGTTCATTTTTCTGCCCTTGAGTAAACGTCCTAACACCAGGTGCTCAAGATCTAGTTGTTCTGTTGTCCCTGTCATTCATTTATATTTTCCCCTATCCCTGTCCAAAAGGTCTGTAGTACTGGGCAGCTCCAAAAAAAATATATTTTTATTTATTTATTTATTAAGTGAATTGGAATTAAAACCTTTTGAGTCAGAGACTCTTCTGCAAAGGCTCGATGTCAGGGAGGTACAAAACAATGATACAGAAAATAAGTGTATTTGGTACAAATAGGACAAAACAATATTATACAGGGTAAAAACTATCCAAGGTCAGTTAAACACAATTATATAACCAGACAAATAAGAACAAGATAGAAATTATGTAAATATCGCTAGACAGAGCTGGGACCAGGCAAATATGGTACGTATGGTGAGAAATTATGGAGGGGGAGTGGGAGAGGGAGTGGAGGAAGGGAGGAGGAGGAGGAGGGAGAGATCAAGAAGAGGAATCGAGTTAAGCATGAAGGAAAGTTAGAAGCAATGCAGAAGCTGGAGGAAAGGATGTGTTCCCTAAGGAGAGTTCTGAACGGGCCAAGTTTGGATACAACTGAAGTGGTAGCCGGTAGGGAATTTAACTAAAGGGGGCTCTATAATAGAAAGCTCGCTGTCCAAGAGAGGTCCTTCATGGAGGCTTTAGATAAATTTATAGTGGATCTTTGCAACGGGGCAGTTTGAAGGAGATTTAGAAGCCCAGGAGGGGAAAGGCTGATTGAGATCTTGTTGGCGAGCAGGCAGGTCTGATATTTTAACCTGCCATTAAATTCAGCCAATTAGACAGACTGTAGAAGTCGCAAGTATGGGTGCACCTGTCATAGCCCATGGCAAGTCAACAGGCTTTGTTCAGTGACACTTTAATTCTATGGAGGGCAGTTTGATCAATGGCTCCATAAATAGTAATCCCATAGTCCACAAGAGAGAGGATGGAGGATGAGAATCACCACCCCTTACACTCCTTGCACCCCCTTCTTTCCATCTGCCTCCCCTTAATCCCTTGTCATATATCACAGCCCTAAACCCCTGTTATACAAACCCCCCAGTGCCGCCCTCTTCATAAGGCCCACAGTTTATCCGTTCCACAGTATAGGCCCCCACCATCTTCCTCCTCCCTCACCAGCCAGGCACACCACTTCCTGCTCCCCTTCCCCTCACCCCTTATTACCACTACACCTGAATTTAATGTATAGTCTGTTTAGAATGTATCCTTAGACTGTGTGTATACTGAATATTCTGTGTAGTATCCTACAGTGTGTGTATATTGATTATTTTTTTATGTATCTATGTAAATTGAACCTTGACCTTACCAGGTCCATCTTGTAAATGAGCTTTGCTCAATGATGTTCGCCTGGATAAATAAAGATTTGATTGATTGATTGATGAGACAGCAAGGTGAAGTGTGTCAGGGGGCAAACAGTATCTATTGAGGTACAGAAGCCTAATTCTAGTGTTTATAGTGGTGCTAAGTAGGTGGAGATGTTCATGGAAAGTAAGGACAGAATCGAGTGTGAGTCCAAGATATATAAAGGAGTTAACTTGATCAAGGTAGGAGTTATGATGTTGCAGATTTGCAGTGGGACTCCACTATGTTTATTCTGGTGGTAAGAGAAGACCATGACCTTAGTTTTCTTGCAGTTGTATAAGTTTGTGGGCAGAGAACCAGGTTTCAGTCTTAGAGAATAAATTTTGGAGAGCTGGCTAGAGAGGGATGCAGTCCAGGTGGCAGCTGGAGAGAACGGCATCATCTGCATAGAGTAGAAGTTTTCTGAAGCAGGCCTTCCTGCAACAACTGGTAATGATTCCCCCATCCCACATCCCCGTCAAGTTCTGTCTGTCCCACCCAAGATGTAGTGTTTAGTTCTTGTAGGAGTCAGGAGAAATCTGCATAAGGTTTTCCAGCGATACTCCTTCCAGTTATTGGAGGCTGACATGCACATAGCATTCTCCCAGATCTGCTTCCATCACTGCAGTTCTAGTGTTACCCCTGATTCTAGTTCCCCTGCCACAAAACTGGTTTCCAAATCCATATTTAGTAAGGACCCTAAACAAAAAGTCCCATGTCAGGTGAACAAATGCTTTTTCTGTGTCTGTAGTTATTGCAAACTTTGGAACTTGTGTCTTACTTCCCTGATGTACTGTAGGATGTTCAGACACCTCCTGATGTTATCTCCCAGGTGCCGTGTGGGCACAAACTCAGTCTGGTTGGGTTAAATTAGGTTTGGTAATATTTTATTTTACCCTTCTTTCATATGTAATTTCTGTTTTTTTGTGGGTTTTCTCCCAACCCTGACACCCACACGTCCCCAATGTAGCATGCGTATGTGGAGGCATGCACGCACATGACATTCGGGATGCCCCACCCTACCAGTGGCGCCTCCATTCAGTGATGGTGGGACTATGGGAAGGCGACCCTTCCCCTTACCAAGGAGAGGAGAGCCAACGCTTGATCCTGCTCCCACCCATCTCCCCGTGCTGGCATCCCAACGACCCGAGGTCATTCCTGAACCCAGGTTGCTGGTGTAGCGTGAGGTGTGGCATACTGCGCCTCAACCCTCAGCGTCACTGGGCCAGCATGTAAGGCCAAATTTGTTTTTGTATTTTCCCATCCACATTTAGTAAAGAGATGGGTCTATACAAATTTGCATTTATCTAAAAGTTTGTCCGGTTTTGGTACGATCGTAATAAAGGCTCCTTGCCTGGAATGGGATAGGTTCTCCCTCCCTTCACAAGAATTAGAGCCTTGTGTTAGAAGGGGGGCTAATTACTGTTGAACAGTTTGATAAAATTCTGTGTTAAGTCCAGATATAGGATCGCTCGGTCATGTCTTCCTGTGGCATCTGTGATCTCTCCTATTGCTTGTTCATAGGCCGTGGTATGCTTAGTCATCATTTTAAGGTCAGCATGGAGATCAGCCACTGAACTTTCTACTCTGTGGATTGCTTTAATGATTCTGTTGAGTTTGGACATGATGGGTCCACTGTCTGTTAGTTGAAGTCCATACTCTGAGCCATCAATACTGGGGACCGGGGGATCCCGAGCAGCACATTTCATTTAGGCCGGTCCCTGAATCTTCCTCCATCAGAGATTGTGGTTTTGTAGATTGGATTTGCTTGCCCTTCCCTCTGTTCATTACCATCATGGTTATAAGCCAAACTGAGTTTGAGCTTGTTTGCTGCTGAAAGATTGTCTTTTTTAACTTTATGATTGCCTGTGGCTCTGGAAGCTCCCACACTATGTGGCCATCAAACCCGTGACATCACTGGAAGTCCCCAGTAAGTGATTTTAAAAGAAAATCAACTTACACAAGCTGCTGATATGCTGGCTCTATTTGTCTGAACTGCCAATTAGTTTGGGAGTGCAGCATGGTGAAACTCGTTAACAGCCTCAGTTTCCTCAATGACAGTCACAGTTTCTGGTGCTACTGGCAATTCAGGAGCTTTATCGGCAATCAAATTATTTGGCACCTGAGAGCACCTTGCGTTTGAGGAGCTGGAGACTGAAGAATGGTGGAATTGTTGTTAAGCTGTTTGGTCCTGTGCTTTTGGTACGCTAAAACTTCTGGTCTATTCTCTACTGAATTTATTCTATATATTTATTTTAATTACTCCAACCATTTAAAACAGTCTGCACTCAAACAATGTTTTTTTATCTCTTCCCAGGTCGGTGGAGGCCCCCCCGTCAGAGTGAGTCTGGGTTTCCTCTTGTGTATGGATTGCAGCTCAGAGCCTAGGACCATGGAGCAAGTTTTAATTGGACCAGATTCTAATCTTCCAAAATCCAAAGAAGGGCTTATTGGATGAGCCTGCATTTATTTTCATTTATTGTGTTAAACTGCAACTGTCCAAGTCTGCAATTTTGCACTAGGTGAGAATGAAGTGAAGTGCTAGAGACTTGTGCATAATTTATATTAAGGAGATTTTTTTCTGCAGGATTTTATATTATTTTATTTATTTTATGTTCATGGGTGTCGCTGGTCTTTTTTCTCAATCAGTTTTGGTCATTTAGTTTGGATACCCGAGGTCCTGTTTTATTTGGCTTTTCATCTGGGAACTACTTTGTGTATACTGGGGCCAAGATACTCAAAGTGGCTGCACCTGGCACAACTCTGAATATCGAACCCTCAGTGTATATCTGTAGTTTGATTCTTCTTTTACAGTTATCTGTTGCTTTCTTTTTTTCTTTGGTGCTTGGCGTTCATTTGGTGTTCATTTTCTTTTTTTGTTCCTGTCTTATCATGGAATTTTAGTTGATTTGAGTTGGGGGTTTTGAGCACTCTGACTGGATTCGGGGTTATATGTATAAACGTTGTTTCAGTTTCAGCCATTATCTAATAGTTTTGACCCATTAGCCACACTTTCTGTTTCACAAAATTTAAATGAGTTATTAAACTTGGAACCTACTCCACTCTTGGTAAATGAAAAAACAGCTTTGACTTCTACTATTCCTACAGTTTTAAACAGTAGTCAAAATGACTTATTACATTTTGATCAGAGTACAAATATTGACCAAGATAATTTGATGGATTATACTTCCACAAATCAGAATCAAATATATGTTTTGGGAGATTCAATCATTTCTAACCTTGCTCGTCAAATATGTAATGTTGATAAGACGACTCCTACCCTCTGTAGTTTAAGGGGTGCAAAAATACAGGATGTTACAAAAATGACTAAAAATATATTACACAATTATGGTACTGATCCTTTGGTGCTTATACATCTGGGTATAAATAACATCAGATACCAGACTGTCCAACAGATTAAAGAAGCTTATGTAGGATTAACAAATTTACTAGTAGAAAGGGAAGCACATGTAATTTTTTCAGATATATTACCTGTTTTCAGAGCCAGTGACATAATTATTGATAAAATTAAACATATTAATAATTGGCTTAGACAATGGTGCATTAAGCAAAACTTAAAGTGTTTGACAAACTGGGAAGTATTTATGAAGCATGAAGATTTTTTTGCATCTGATGGACTTCACTTAAAAAAGGATTGAATATGTTGGGAAAGATTTTCAATACAGCATTCACAGACTGTTTAAACTGCTAAATGGGAGGGAGGGGAATACATTCGCTACTTTAAGTCCAAATTATGTACCAGTACTTACAAAAAGTGACCTAACAATCTCGGATGTCACAATGAGTAATGAAAAATTTTCCCAAACAGTGATATTACTGAATGCTAGAAGTCTTGTAAATAAGATCTCTGAGTTACAGATTCTACTACAATCCAAAGATATTGATATCTGTGGTATCACAGAGACCTGGTTTTCAGATCATCAATGGGGTCTTGAAATTCCTGGTTACTACCTTTATAAAAGAAAATAGAGAATTTTCAAGAGGAGGCGGCGTTGCTTTTCATATAAAAGAGGGCTATGATTGTTTGGATTTAAATTTGATATTCCAGATCCTTTAGAAGTTGAAGTATTATGGCTATCTGTTAAACTAAAATTTGAGACTTTCACCTTTGGAATATGTTATAGACCTCCATCTCTGGATAATGATAAATGTGAATTTTTATTATGTTATTTTCAAAGTATCAAACTGCCATCGAATACAATAATAATGGGAGATTTTAACTTCCCTGGAATAAATTGGAATTCCTTATGTGGTATAGCTCAAAATGAGAAAGATTTCCTGGAAACTATTTTTGTGTTAGGTTTGGATCAAATTGTTACACTACCTACTAGACATAATAATATTCTAGATCTGATATTTACAAATACAAAACAATATTATAAAAATCCAATAATTCTTGAACCTATTGGATTATCAGACCATAACACACTTTTTTGGGAATCATCTGTTACTACTTTGGAAAATAGAGGAATCACTAAAATGAAAAATTATAACAAGGCAAATTATGCAGAAATCAAAAATTATTTATCAAAATGGGACTGGGAAAAAGACCTAAATCATCTGTCTGTTGAGGAAATTTGGGAAACAATAAAAACGAATCTTCAACTTTGCATAAATACTTGAGTACCAGATAGAACTAAATATACAAATAAAAAACGCAATCCTGCTTGGTTTTAATAATACTATAAGGAAATCTATATTAAGAAAAAAAAAAGCTTTTAACAAGTATAATAAGAATAAAACTGAAAAAAATTGGCAAAGATTCAAATTAAAATCCAAAGATACTAAGCTAAAGATACATATCACCAAAAAGAATTTTGAAAAAAACGTGGTTAAATAGAAGGATAATAAAAAGTCCTTCTTTAACTATATTGGCTCATTAAAAAATTCATAAACTCAGGTCGGACCCCTGATAATTGATGATTTACTAATATCTAAAGAATCAGACATGGCAAACACTTTTAATAAGCAATTCTCCAGTGTATTTAAAAAGCAGGAAAAACTAAATTTTTCATTTGTTTCTGATAATAACCAAAACATTATTTTTTCATCCACTGAGGTCTTTTCTGCTTTAATGAGCTTTAAAACTTCAACTTCAGTTGGTATTGATAATATACTGTACCCTTTGTCTTTATAAAAAAATCTGGCAGCTGAGTTGACTGATATTCTGACCTTACTCTTTAATAAATCTTTGCAGTATGGTATTGTACCTAGGGAATGAAAATCAGCTCGAGTTATACCCATACATAACAAGCATTTGTCAATGCCGAATGTTGCTTGCTTCTATGTGCTGTTTAGGTATTTGGAAGTCATTGGAGTGTAAATATTGAAAATTTGCGAACTTACGAGCGTGCGTAGGAACTGCGCAACGCACGCTCGTAAAACAGTCATTTTTAGGATTTTGTTCACCAAATTTTCATCATAGCCATTTTAAGACCTCTGGTCATGAACAGTGTCACTGTGATTTTGTTAATGTGTCCCATACATTGAGTTTGCACACCGACTGCGCCATTGTGCGCTACATGGGCGGAAACACGTTTTGGGCAGGATGTGAAAATGTCAGCTGTACTGCTCATAAGGAGGTGTGGTAAAATGGCAATGTTGAAAATCTGGAATGGAAATATTGAAAATTTGCAAACCCTACGGCGTGCTTGGGAACTGCATAGCACACATTAAGTAAAACAGTCATTTTAGGAATTCTTTCACAAATTTTCAACATTGCCATTTAAGATCTCTGCTCATGAACAGTGACACTGTGATTTTCTTAACGTAATGTCCCATACACTGAGTTCACTAGCGGCTACGCCATTGTATGCTACATGTGTGAAACACGTTTGGGTAAGATGTGAAAAATGACAGCCGTACTACCTACATAGAAGGTGGAAATGGCGGACGTTAAAATCTGGAGTGGAAATATTGAAAATTAAACCTACGAAAGTGTGCGAGGAACCGCGAACGTGACGTCAGAAACAGTCATTTTAGGAATTTTCACCAAATTTCGACATAGCCATTTTAAGACCTCTGCTCATGAACAGTGTCACTGTGATTTTCTTAATTTGTCCCATACATTGATTTTGCACACGACTGCGCCATTCTACGCTACATGGTGGAAACACATTTTGGGTGAGATGTGAATAATGACAGCTGTACTACTCATAAGAAGGTGTGGTAAAATGGCAATGTTGAAAATCTGGAGTGAAAATATTGAAATTTCACGAACTTACTTGAGCCCAGCGTGAACTCACACACGACGCTTAAACAGTCATTTTTGGAATTTTGGCACCAAATTTTCAACATGGGGGTTTGGGCCCTTCTCATGAATGATGTCACTGTCATGGCAGTTCAGGCCCAAAGGGTGATTTACGCAGTCACTGCGCGAAATCACCCTTCGGGCCCGAATAACGCCATGACAAAAACCCCATGCTGAAAATTTGGTGCAAAAATTCCCAAAAATGGCTGAGATGTGCAATAAAGTTGAAACCCTCCTATCTAGCCCATTATACAGCTTACCGGCATTTCCTCAGTTCGCGATCGGCTTTGAAGAGTGCAGACGTGTTCCCGGTCCGCCGAAGATCATCGTGCCGAGCTCTGGAGGTAAGTATGGGGTGAGGGTGGTGTGGGGAGGCTGGGTGCGCAGTGAGTTGGTGCGGGTTGTGGGAGTGGGGTCGGGAGACGCACCGGGGCCACTTTTGTCTTACAGGTAAAAAAAGATGTCGTGGGACCGTTTGCCACGCTGGGGTAGCTCCCAGCGTAGCACAAGGATGGGGGGCATTCAGCCGACAGAGTTGGGCACCCCTGTCAGCAAAAGGACTGATTGCCAGCTGGGTGGGCTCCCAGCGTGGCACCAGCATCAGGAGCGCAGCTCAGCCCGGCCCGGGGATTGGGCACCCCGTCGGCCATACAGTGCATGCGGGCGCGCATGCCTGCGGTGGGGGAGCTGCGGCTGAGCAGCTTCTTATCACTG
The DNA here is from genome assembly GCA_016271365.2 of Neoceratodus forsteri. Lineage (NCBI taxonomy): Eukaryota > Metazoa > Chordata > Ceratodontiformes > Ceratodontidae > Neoceratodus > Neoceratodus forsteri. The sequence continues at coordinate 162,004,493 of JADMNL010000030.1, read as the reverse complement.
CTCACTCAAGCGTAGCTCCCCCTTTCAACTGTATGCCACTGCATTTTGGAGCGTGTCATAGACAGCTCCAAAATGCATTAGCTTACAGAGGCCGTGCCTGCCAGCACACTGCCTGAATTGGAGGAGGAGGTGACACACCTCCGAAATCTCCGATGATGGCACTATGTTTCTTGCACATGCGTGCAAGCAACATAAAAATGGGTCAAAATTCCTTACTAAACAGTATAGACTTATTAGTTTAACTCCTATTATTGGTAAAATTATGGAAACACTCATCCTACAAAAACTTGAAAAGCATATTATAGGTAATAAGGATATTGACATTTTTCAGTATGGTTTTAGTAAGAGACGATCATGTCAGGAAAACTTAAACTTTTTTGAACCAGTGAGCCAGGCATTAGATGCTGGTTTTCCAGTGGATGTAATTTTCCTAGACTATGAAAAGGCATTTGATTCTGTCTCACATAAAACAATAATTGAATGTTTATTTAATCAAAAGATTTGCACAGATATAATCAAATGGATTATATCATGGTTGGTAGAGAGAAAACAACAAGCCAGTATTAGAGGTTATGACTCAGCACGGAGTAGTGTGACAAGTGGAGTGCCCCAAGATTCTGTGCTGGAACCTATCTTGTTTAATCTAGTGGTTTCCCGTATGTCTACATCAAATGGGGTATGGTTAAATAAATATGCTGACGATGTTAAATTGGGTTGCATTGTTAATAACTCAGCTTCAGTTCATAATCTCCAGACAGATTTAAATAATATATTAACCTGGGCTACTAATAAAAATTTATCATTAAATATAGATAAATGCAAAGTTATGCATTTCGGTAAGAATAACCAAAAAGCACATTATATGCTAAAAAATGCACCTCTGACTGAAGTTTCATCTGAAAGTGACTTAGGAGTAGTAATTACTAATGACCCAAAATTTACTGACCATAATAATTTAATAGTTAAAAAATGTCACCGTCTAATAAACTGTGGGCCAGATATTCAAAAGGGTTGCACCTGCGCAAGTCCGAAATGCTCCATTCTGTGATATTCAGCAGGAGGCAGTTGTGCCACTAAAAACAAGCTGAGCAACAGCGCAATGCAAATGAATGCATGCTGAACTGGAGGGGGAGGAACCATGCATAAACTGCACAGCCCGATATTCAGCCAGGCTGTGCAGAGTTGTGCAGGTGCAACCCCCAACCTGCGCCTGCACAACTTTGAGCCAAAAAGGCTTAAGTCGAGGCCACCCACAGGTGAGCTGCTGCATTGCAGGGCGCAACACAGCAGCTGCCACCTGTGGCTAGCCCTCAACCCATTCCTGTGCCCCCTGCAGCCTGATCGTGGGTAAAGAGAGTAAAATCCCTACCACCACCCCCACTGGCCCGACGCAGGCATAGCTTTAATCCCCCACCAGCCCCATTGCAGGCAGCAAAGTGTCTCCCCAAACATATCCCTGGTGGTCCAGTGGACCGAAGATCCAGATCTCGGGTTGAGTATTAATCCCCACCTCCCGATTATATCCCTGGTGGTCCAGTGGACCGAAAACCCCGATCGCGGGATTGAGTATTAACCCCCCACCTCCTGATTATATCCCTGGTGGTCCAGTGGACCGAAAATCCCGATCGTGGGATTGAGTATTAACCCCCCACCTCCTGATTATATCCCTGGTGGTCCAGTGGACCGAAGATCCGATTGCGGGATGGGTGTGCAAACAACCCTCAACACATCCCTGGTGACCTATTGTCCCCACCCACCACCATGAAGCCCCACCACCCGCTCCCCCCACGCAGCTGGCGGGCGGCAGCATCCCACCCGCCTGCCGCTCCGCCGCCCGCCCGACTGACTGCCGGTAGGGCTCTTACGCCCAGTGGTGCAGAGCAAGAGCCATTGGCGTGCATCCCTTACCGTACAAGACAGTCCAGATTTGTGACATTCACAAATCTGGATTGTCTTATGCGGTATGAGCTCATGCCATTGGCTCTTGCTCTACCAATGCACGTGCAGGCCCTACCGGTAGTCAGTCAGTGGGCGGCAGGCAGGTGGGATGCTGCCACCCGCCCGGCTGTAAGAGAGAAGCGGAATAGTAAGGCACCATTAGGTGAAATGGAGTAAGAGACACTAAGTCACAAAGTGTGTTGGGAAAGGTATTTACACTCAACACCAGCGATTAATCTTTAGTCACCTGAACCACCAAAGAATATAACTCGAAATGAGAATATCTCAATCATGATAAGAGATTTAAATCACTAGACCACCAGAATCATTCGAGACGTATGCTGCCTGCAGCCGGGCTGGTAGAGATTACACTATACCCGTGATAAGGCCAATGAAAAGTGGTGGTAGAGATTCTACACTGTTTGCCCGTAATTGGGCTGCAGGGGCGTCGGTCCCCGATGGCTGCTGCCTGGCAGGCGCCAGGTGCAAGTCCTCGGGGATCGGCGCACCTGCATGCTAATGGCATGCAAATGGGGCCATAATCAGATGCAAATGGCCTCCCCTGCGCCTTGCATGAATTATGGCCCCATTTGCATGTCACCTTTTGAATATCGGGATTTTGCGCATGGCGCAATGGTACTTGTGCCACCGCAAGTTGAATGCTCCACTCTGACAACTTGCGGTGGTGCAAGTTCAACTGCTCCATGCACAGTGGCTGTGGCCGTGGGGTGATATTCAAAGGAGTTTCTCAAGGGTACAACTCCTTTGAATATCACTCTGAACACACCCCTGTGCAACTATTTTGTGCAGCGCAAGTGCTTGCTCCACAAAATAGCGCAGTTTGAATATCTGGCCCTGTATACTTAAAAACTTAAAAAGTAGAGACCCAGAGGTATTAATTCCCTTATATAGCAGTTTGATAAGGTCAAAGTTTGACTATTGTTCTCCATTCTGTGCACCTACACTTATAAAGGATAAGATAAATAGGGGACGTGTACAACGCAGATTCACTAAAAGAATCAAAGGTCTCAAACATACCCCCTACAAAGAAAGACTTAAAAAACTTAACCTTTACTCATTAGAATACAGGTCTATGAGAGGCGACTTATGTCTAATTTTTCGTGCCTTAAAAAATGAGTCCTTATTTGAAACACTATGTCTTGAATGGGGAAAGAGTTTAAGCTTTACCAGATCTCATAATGTTAAAATCAAGACATTTAAAGTAAAAACAAATAAAAGGAAAAATTTTATAACTCAGAGAGAGTAATTCCAGTCTAGAATTCTCTGCCATCAGAGGTAGTAAATAGTCCTAGCTTCAATGTATTTAAAATACATTTGGACAACTATATGGTAGAAAATAAATACTTCTTCCATCCTGGTTAATGGATGGTGAAGTCATAATGGGCTAGTTCCCTCGACTTTGTGTTCCTATGAACCTATTCATTTTGTGTTTTTTTTCTGTGCGTTTTCTTCTTTCATTACACAGGACTTGTGCTTTTCTGATTTTGGGCACTTGGAGTTTTAAGATTATTGCATCATTTCTTATTTTTCTTTTTGAAACTCTTCTGACTCCTTAAAAAAAAATAACACATTTGGTCCATTAGATTTGCTTCACTGAGTCTGGCAGATAATTAATTTTATTGAAAATAACTTGAGACTATGAGAGACCCCGTGATTTGGGGTTTAGATAATAAATTCATTAAGTTTAAATTACTCTAAAACAGTTTAGCTGGGCCAGATTGGACTAATCAAACTAACTGATCAATTTCATTGTTCCTCCTTAAATGAAAAGTGCATTTCTGATTCCCTTGTCAGATTCCTGCATTCTTCCTTGTGATAATCACTCTAGAATTAAGGAGTGATTATTTAAAGGTCTTAATAGACCTAATTTGTCATGGCTTAAAAACGCCTTAGATTTGTGTAGCTTTTATTCACACTCTGGGAGCCGCCATGGCTGGGATAGCTTTTCAAGCAATGGCTACCATCAACTTACTTTGCACATAGTTGTTCATAGCCATATACAGCAGTTTTAAAGGCTGTTTAAAACACTTTTTAGAAGCTTTAGCCCAAGGTTTATAACTTAGTTAAATTAAAAACTTTGAAGACCTACTGGACCCAATTTTTACTTCCTCTCTATCTCCAACTATTGATATACTAAAACAAAAACTCTGACTTTGCTAATACATGATTAACAGAGTTAAGGCTTTGCTACATACAACAAGGGGAGCTCTTAGGCAGAAGTAACATTTTAAACCAACCTTACTAACATACTAAAATGCCAGCAGAATAGGCCTAACAGTCTTTTGTGTCAGCTCGTTTGGTCAGCCCCCACCTAGGGAGCTGAACTTGCTGCCCCCCTCCCTCTCTGGCTTCTCCCTTCCCAGTCTCAGATATTCTCGCTGCACTGGTTTTTGCTTCCAGAACCCTTTCCTTGTACCTGTCCCACCCCCTCTTGAACCCCTCCACTGTCTCTGCCTCCACCAGCCCCCTGGGCAGTGCATTCCATGGCTCCACCACCCTCTCAGTGAAGTAGCACCTCCTTTCTCCCCTGAATCTCCCTCCCTCCAGCTTCCACCCATGCCCTCTAGTTGCCCCCCTTCCCTCGGAGCACCCTGACTGCTCCTCCCCTATTTATCCCCTTCATGTATCTGAAGACCTCTATCATGTCCCCCCGGTCCTGTCTCTCTTCCAATGTGTAAATATTTAGCTCTTCGAGCCTCTCTCTCCATAGGTCCTATCCCCCAACCCCCAAATCATTTTGGTTGCCTTCCTTTGGACTCTCTCCAGGAGTTCAATGTCCTCTTTAAATGTGACCTCCAAAACTGCATGCAGTACTCCAGGTGCGGCCTCACCAAGCAGTTATACAGTGGGCATATCACTTCCCTTCTTCTGGAGGTGAGCCCCCCTAGCAATGCATCCAAGCATCCTGTTGGCCTTTGCTCCTGCCCTCCTACAAGTCTCTGAGTTGTTTATCTTGACATCCATCACCACCCCCAGGTCCCTCTCAGCCATCAAGACTTGTAGCATTCCCCCCCAGGGTGTACACTTGGCCCATGTTTCTGGCTCCCAGGTGCAGTACCTTGCATTTCCCTGCATTGAACCTCAGCTTCCACTTTCTAGACTGCCTTTCTGGAGCCTCCAGGTCCCCCGTAGGGCCAGCCTCCCCTCTCCCCATCCACCACCACCCCCAGTTTTGAGTTATCTACAAAGAGACTCATCTCACTCCTGATACCCTTCCTTATGTCAGAGACATAGGCGTTGAACAGGAGGGGCCCAAGGACCGATCCCTGAGGGACTTCACTAATGACCCTCCTTGAGGATGAGACTATCCTGCCAACCACGGCCTTCTGGGTCTGGTTCTGGAGCCAATTGTCTATCCATCTGATCATCTTGTTTCCCACCCCCATTTCTCACAGTTTATCCAACAGGCCCCATGAGGAACAGAGTCAAATGCCTTGCTGAAGTAAAGAAAGAGGACATCCACTGGTCTACCCAGGTCCAAGGCACTCGTCAACCAGTCGTAGAATTCCACAAGGTTGGTCTGACATGATTTCCCTGGGATGAATCCATGCTGTCTATCATCCAGGCACCCCAGCTTTTCCAGGTCCCCCCAGTCTCTCCTTGACAATGCCCTCCATCACCTTGTCCACCACTGATATCAGGCTGATGGGTCTGTAGTTCTCTGCCACCTCCCTTGATCCCCCCTTGTGGATAGGCACTATATGCCCCACCTTCCAGTCCTAGGGCACCCACCCTGTCCTCGGAGAGATGCTGAAGAGCTCCGCCAGAGGTTTCGCCTGGACATCTGCCAGTTCCTTCAGCACTCTGGGACGTAATTTATCCAGCCCTGGTGCTTTCTCTGTCTTAAGGGACCTGAGGGCTTCCCTCACTCTCTCTGCAGTGATTTCCACATCCGCTACCTTGTCCCCCTGCTTTGCCTTCCCCCCACCTGCCAGTGATGCCCCCTCTCCCCAGACCCACCGATCAGTAAGGATCATCCCCTCCTCAGTATCACTTCTCTTTCCCATGTATGATGCAGCCCCCCATTTTACTTGGTGAAAACTGAGGTGAAGTACTCATTTAGTACCTCAGCCTGCTCCCCCGGGTCTTGTGCCCATCCCTCCCCTGTTTTAATCCTGCTAATCTGCCCCTTCACCCTTCATTTTTCCCCAATGTATCTAAAGAACCCCTTGTTCCCTCTCCTAATTTCTTTGGTCAGGTTCTGCTCTTTCCTTGCCTTAGCCACCCTCACCACCCTAGTGGCCCTTCTAGCCATCAGCACGTACTCCCCTCGATCCTTTTCACTCCTTGAGCACTTGAATTGCCTATAGGTTGCCTTCTTTCCCCTCACCGCCTTCTGAACTTCCCTGGTCCACCAGCAGGATTTTCGGGCCCTACCGCATTTTTGTCTTACTCTTGAACAGGTGCGGGTAGCATCCTGTGCCCCCCTCCTGATGATTTCCCACCTACTGTCAGCATCCATGTCTGACCCAATTCCATCCAAATGCTCCTTAAGGATCCTTCCCATTTCTTTGAAATCAGCCCCCCTGAAGTCAGTTACCTCTGTCTTTGTGCAGCCTTCTACCCCTCCTAGGTCCATGCAGAACCAGACCGTGGCATGGTCACTCCTCGCCAACGGGTCCCTTACCTCCAGGCTCCCAATCTGGTCACTGTCTAACAGTCTGCCAGGACTACATCCAGTACCTGTGCCTCCCTGGTCAGTTCCCCCACCTGCTAAGTTAGGAACACATCTTGAAAGACATCCAACAACCTCTGTTCCCTGGCCACCAAGGATGTCATAGTCTCCCAGTCTGTTCCTGGCATGTTTAAGTCTCCCAACATCACCACCCTTCCCCTGCCCAATCTGCAGTGTCTCCCAGCATCTGCCCCAGACTCTCCTCTAGCTCCTCCCGTAGCGCAGAGGGTCTACACAGCACTCCCATTTACGTTAAGCTTGCGGCGCATGCGAAGGCGTTTTAATAGCACACTTGGAGGTGTGCCTCTCTGTTCAATCCACTGCTCAGTTGAGCAGGCATGTGATCCTGCACCAATGGAGTGCGGGGGCTGTGTATGACAGCGGTGGTCTCCGCTTCAAAAACCACCGCTGTCGCGAAAACACGATAATCACGCCGCCCCCCTCGTCACCCCCCTCAAATCTTTGCTGCCATGCTGGGCCCACCCCAGCATGGCAAATGTCTGCGTTGTTTGCTGACAGGGGTGCCCAATCCCCATCAGCTCCACGCCCCCAAGCCATCCTTCTGCCACGCTGGAGCCCATCCCAGCATGGCAAAATCCACGTAGTCTTTTTTTTCCCACCTGTAAAGCAAAAGGTCCAGGCGCTTCTCCCAGTCCTCCCTCCCACAACCCGCACCCACCACTGCACCCAGCCTCCCCACACCCCACCCCATACCACATCTGGAGCTTGGCACGGCGATCTTCAGTGGACCGGGACACGTCTGCACTCTTCAAAGCCGACCATGAACTGAGGAAATGCCGGTAAGCTGTATAATGGGCTAGATAGGGTTTTTCAACTTTATTGCATATCTCAGCCATTTTTGGAATTTTGCACCAAATTTTCAACATAGAGTTTTGGGACCCCTTCTCATGAAGATGTCACTTTCATGTGGCATTTGAGGCCGAAGGGTGGTTTAGCATGATCACCACAGGAAATCACCCGCAGGGCCAATGCCTATAACAGTGACATCATTCGCGAGAGAATCATGATGTTAAAATTTGGTCTAAAACAAACTGTTCTGGCGTGCGTTGCGCAGTTCCTACACCAAGCTGTGGATGCAATTTTCAATATTTTCACTCCAGATTTTCAACATTGCCATTTTACCACACTTCTCATAGACAGTACAGGTGTCATTTTTCATCCTGCCCAAAAGCGTGTTTCCGCCCATGTAGCGCACAATGGCGCGGTCGAGTGTGCAAAATCAATGTATGGGACGCATTAAGAAAATCACAGTGACACTGTTCATTAGCAGAGGTCTTAAATGGCTATGTTGAAAATTTGCGAAAATATTCCTAAAAGACTGTTTCTGGCGTGCATTGCGCGGTTCTATGCACTTCGTAGATTTCTTAATTTTCAATATTTGCACTCCAGATTTTCAACATTGCCATTTTACCACACCTCTTCATGAGCAGTACAGCTGTCATTTTTCACATCCTGCCCAAAACGAGTTTCCACCCATGTAGCGCACAATGGCGTAGTCGGTGTGCGAACTCAATGTATGGGACACATTAAGAAAATCACAGTGACACTGATCATGAGCAGAGGTCTTCAAATGGCTGCATGGAAAATTTGGTGAAAATATTCCTAATGAGTGTTTTGCGCAGCTCCTATGCACGCTCGTAAGTTTGCGAATTTTCAATATTTTCACTCCACATTTTCAACGTTTTCATTTACACACCTCCTTATGAGCAGTGCAGCTTCATTTTTCACGTCTTGCCCAAAACGTGTTTCCGCCCATGTAGCACACAATGGCGCAGTCGGTGTGCGAACTCAGTGTATGGGACACATTAAGAAAATCACAGTGTCACTGTTCATGAGCAGAGATCTTAAAATGGCTATGTTGAAAATTTGGTGAAAAAATTTGTACAAATAACTGTTTTACTAGCGTGCATTGTGCAGTTCCTATGCACGCTCGTAAGTTTGCGAATTTTCAAATATTTTCAGTCCAGATTTTTAACATTGCCATTTTACCACACCCGCTTATGAGCAGTACAGCTGTCATTTTTCACATTCTGCCCAAAATGTGTTTCCGCCCATGTAGTGCACAATGGTACAGTCGGTGTGCGAAATCAATGTATGGGACACATTAAGAAAATCACAGTGACTCTGATCATGAGCAGAGGTCTTAAAATGACTGTGTTGAAAATTTGGTGAAAAAATTCCTAACAATGACTGTTTTATGAGTGTTCATTGCGCAGTTCCTATGCACGCTCGTAAGTTTGCGAATTTTCAATATTTTCACTCCAGATTTTCAACATTGACATTTTACCACACCTCCTTATGAGCAGTGCAGCTGTCATTTTTCACATCCTGCCCAAAACGTGTTTCCGCCCATGTAGTGCACAATGGCGCAGTCGGTGTGCGAAATCAATGTATGGGACACAGTAAGAAAATCACAGTGACACTGTTTATTAACAGAGGTCTTAAAATGGCTATGTTGAAAATTTGGTGAAAAAATTCCTAAAAATGACTGTTTTACGAGCGTGCGTTGCGCAGTTCCTACGCATGCTCGTAGGTTTGCAAATTTTCAATATTTCCACTCCAGATTTTCAACATTGCCATTTTACTACACCTCCTCATGAGCAGTACAGCTGTCATTTTTCACATCCTGCCCAAAACGAGTTTCCGCCCATGTAGCGCGCAGTGGCGCAGTCGGTGTGCGAACTCAATGTATGGGACACATTAAGAAAATCACAGTGACACTGATCATGAGCAGAGGTCTTCAAATGGCTGCGTGGAAAATTTGGTGAAAATATTCCTAATGAGTGTTCATTGCACAGCTCCTATGCACGCTCGTAAGTTTGCGAATTTTCAATATTTTCACTCCACATTTTCAACGTTTTCATTTTACCACACCTCCTTATGAGCAGTGCAGCTGTCATTTTTCACGTCTTGCCCAAAACATGTTTCCGTCCATGTAGCGCACAATGGCACAGTCGGTGTGCGAACTCAGTGTATGGGACACATTAAGAAAATCACAGTGTCACTGTTCATGAGCAGAGATCTTAAAATGGCTATGTTGAAAATTTGGTGAAAAAATTCCTACAAATAACTGTTTTACAAGCATGCATTGTGCAGTTCCTATGCACGCTCGAAAGTTTGTGAATTTTCAATATTTTCAGTCCAGATTTTCAACATTGCCATTTTACCAGACCTCCTTATGAGCAGTACAGCTGTCATTTTTCACATCCTGCCCAAAATGTGTTTCCGCCCATGTAGTGCACAATGGCACAGTCGGCGTGCAAAATCAGTGTATGGGACACATTAAGAAAATCAAAGTGACACTGATCATGAGCAGAGGTCTTAAAATGGCTGTGTTGAAAATTTGGTGAAAAAATTCCTAACAATGACTGTTTTTCGAGTGTTCATTGTGCAGTTCCTATGCGCGCTCATAAGTTTGCGAATTTTCAATATTTTCATTCCAGATTTTCAACATTGACAATTTTACCACACCTCCTTATGAGCAGTGCAGCTGTCATTTTCACATCTTGCCCAAAACGTGTTTCCGCCCACATAGTGCTACAATGCAGTGGTCTTGAAATCAATGTGTGGGACACAGTAAGAAAATCACAGTGACACTGTTCATTAGCAGAGGTTTTAAAATGCCAATGTTGAAAATTTAGTGAAAAAATTCTAACAATGACTGTTTCACGAGCGTGCATTGCACAGTTCCCACGCACGCTTTTAGGTTTGCGAATTTTCAATATTTCCACTCCAGATTTTCAACATTGCCATTTTACCACACTTCCTTATGAGCAGTACAGCTGTCATTTTTCACATCCTGCCCAAAACGTGTTTCCGCCTATGTAGCGCACAATGGGGGTAACAATAAGGTTGTGCTGAAAATTTATTGTGCAAATACCAGCAATCACACAGGGCATTAGGGTAAAGCACCATACATGCCAAACACCACTGCAAATACCTGCAAGTGAACGTTCGGCATTGACAAATGCTTGTTACTCTCTTGCCCCCGCTTGTTATCAAGGTGACCCAAATCGCCTCCACAGTTCCCTCCACCTCCTCCGCTCCTCCTATGGCAATGCAGTTTTTGACTATTATTGCTACCTCTCCTCCCCTTCCCCCCATCCTTCCTGAACATGGTGTAACCCTCCAGGTTCAGGTCCCAGTCGTGCCCTGCGGTGGCCCAGGTCTCATTGACCGCTGCCACATCCACCTCTCCCTCAGTTAGCATCGCCTGGAGCTCAGGCATTTTATTGCCCAAGCTCCTGGCATTTAGCAGGACTACCTTCCACCCTTTCCCTACACTTCCATTTCCCCTGATCGTGTTCCCGTGGGGATTCTGTCTTCCCCTGGTCCACACCTTACCAGTTGGCCTTTTCCTGCATTCCTTCAGCTCCCCAGGGAGGTGGAGACAGAGTCCATCCTTTATTGGACCCCCTGACGGCCTTTTCTCCCATCCCTCCTCCCCCTTCACAAGTTTTAACCCAACCCACCTTTCACCAATGAACCCCTCTATTTGCAACTTTGCTTATTTCCGCTTTTTGGAAAGTAAGTACATTTTAAAGTCGTGATTATCCATCCTGTCATTTGTGCCTCATTTCATTTTAAGTAGATTAAGTAAATTGAGTAAAGGTTTCCTTTAGATTTTGCTGTTATAAGCTTATACAAGCCTTGGATAGTATAATAATTTTAAATAGTTCTAAACTGATAAATACAGAGGAATGTCTTTTTCTGTATTATTTTTACCTTGTATATTACTTTCCTTTATTTTACTTATTTTAGTGCCTTTTTCCAAAATTGCACCACTTCGCAAGCTCATTTGGCACAACTGTTCAAGAAGAAAAAAATAGTCACCATAGTAATCTTTTTTCATCCAAGGTGTCCTTTAGCATCAGTAACGTAAAGCAATTAACTGACCAGGTAGTACTGCCCCAGAGGTGTGGTTTATGCTAATTAATTAGCATCAGCCAATCAGATAAGAGCTTGGAGGTGTGCTGAGGATGGACTGCCTGAGAAGGCAAAATACTCTCCTACCCCAGCAGTCAAACTTGGCTGAGCCAGGTTCCGGGGGGGCGGTCATGCCTAGGGCGATGATGCCCAGAGGCAGTATCCAGGATCTCCATTCCTGAAGAGGGGTGGTGCATAGTACCTGGAGGCCTCCGAGGGGTGCAGTGCCTGCACTGGCAGTTCCTTGAGGCTGGAGAAGGGGCAGAGGAAGACTGCCAGACACAATGTGATGCCTTCGTGAAAGGGACAGGTCATGGAGGGATAACAATCTTCTCTGCACTGAACTCTCCAAGAAAAGCGTGCATCGCATGGTCAGGATTGTGGCTCACAAAGTGGGATATTTGGAACTCCTCAAGCATCCCTGACAGGAATCGCTGATAGATGGTGATATCAGTCTGAGGACAGGTGGACAGAAGAATCCTCTTCCTCTGGGAAGGAAGATGAGGAGGCAGAGGAGTCCGGCTCAGATTCAGGGGCTGCTGGAGGTTCAGGTCTAAAAATTACCTGGTCCAGGGCTCTTAAGTAGTGGGGAAATGCAGCCGCTGATGATCTGAACTGATCCCATGTCAGAGGCCCTGAAGGGCCAGAGAGACCAGGTAGAGCAGAGGAAGGAGGCAGTGTGTCCTGAAAGGGAGGAGAAACCTGGGGAGTCAGAGCAGGGCCCCTGCTAGGGCCATGGGAATGTGCAGGAGAACCCTCCCGTGGGGGGGCTACTCAACACACCCACTGTAGGGCACCCAACCAGACAGGGGCAGCCAAAGTGGTGCCCAAGGGAAAGGACCCCACGATGGGGCGATTGGAGTTGGTCTGCCCCTTGCGGGCGGCCCCTAGCCCTACCTGCTGCAGACCCTGCCTGGTCCAGAGAGCGAGGAAGAGAAATGTTGGCACTGTGACTCCTCCTAGAGCCACCAGCAGCTCTGGAAGAGGGTCATTGTGCTATGCCTGACCCACTCAGGCTCCACTCCCCAGACAGGGACCTGCTCCTCAGATGGTCCCTAGTGCCCAAGATTGTGGGCTCTGACATAGGCCCAGCACTAGAAGAGGCACCAGAAACCTCCCCAGAGCCCTCTCAGGCCCCGAATCCAGCCCAGCACTGCACACGATGCCAGAACCAGATCCTGCACCTGAGACAGTGCTGGAATCCAACATGGCACCAAGCATAGCACTGGAGCCAGACCAGGCACCGAGGACAGCACCCACCTCCAGAATGGCATTCCCCTTAGCGCCTCCCCGGCACCAGAATCAGTGCCAGAGGATACAGAGGAGCTGGTCCCAAAGGCAAGGCTCACGGGGGAGAGGGGAGAGCAGGTGACCAAATCTGGAACATCAGAGACTTAAAAAGTAGGCCTAGCCAGGCTATAGGACTCCTGGGAGTCGGGCAGCCACTCTGGGTCATCTCAGTCATCCTCTTCTGAAGAGAAGGAGATCAGGGAGACTGCCAGAGAAGTCACCCCTGAAACCCTCCCACTCCTGGTATCGCTGGTGGCACCAGAAGGGGACCTAGCACCAACTGCAACACTGCCCCTCTCACTGACCCCAAGGGAGGAGTCAGAAGCAGAAGCAGCATCAACAGGTGGAATCAAGAACTCCATCAGCTCGGGCCCAGCAAATAGCTGCAACCGCAACACCAGGGCATCCATGCTTCCAAGGAAGCAGCGGACTGTGAGGGGTATTTAGCCGACCCCCCCGGAGGTTGACCGTCCAGCTGACACCTCATGTAGACCTCTGGTCTAAGCAAGACCGGAGCCAGCTGAGGTCTGCTCCCCCTCAGTACGTATAGTACCGGTGGGAGACCCGGGGGAAGGACCCAAACATCCTGGCCTTGGTGTCCCAGGATCGATGCCACCCTCCAAAGGTGGGAGGATCCTGACCCACCTTCATCATGCGCACCTCGAGGACCCAGCAGTCCATGGAGAAGCAAGTGTCACAGTTCTCCATATCATGATGGGGACCCAGGCAGGAGAGGCAATGATCATGACAGTCCTGTACGGTCACTGGGTTGCCACAGGGGCATGCCCTGACTTGGATCTTAAAGTGGGCCCCAACCAGACATGATGATTTTGGACAAATTAAACTAAAACTAAAGAACAGACTCCATGCCATAGAAAAAAACAATAAAGAATGGTTCAGCCGGCTCCATTGACTCCTACGGTGTCGAGTGGTAGTGGCAGAACTTTGGTAGCTCGATCGAACTTCTCTCGATAATGCAGTCAGAAAATGTCAGCTCAGCAGGGTGATGCACCTCGACAAAAGGAAAAAGAGACCTAATGTGGAGGGAGGGCCATTGTTGGTTACTGGCAAACTCACAAGCACCACACAGTGCATCAGACTCATAGGTGGCACCACCCCTGGCACCAAGTTCTCCTCCCAAGGGAAAAAAGTTAAACGCTATGAGCTCCTGTGGGGTCCTAGCGCCTCTGGCAAGACTTACCAGTGACGAATGGTGAAGATTAATCCAGGTAAGATCAAGGCATAGTCTACTTACAGAAGATTAGAGCAGTGCAACAGAATTCATTTCAACAGGAAACCTTGGGAATATTTACATAGCAATATTCAGCTATTTTTTCCTTGAAGCTGCTAAAGATCCAAAATATTATAAGAACTGGCTTTGAAGACTTTTTATAGAGAAGTTATTTCTCAATTATAACTGTTTTAACTAATATTGAATATCTGAACAAGTAATTACATTTGCTCTTCTTTCATTTATTATTCTTCCTCTCAGCATGGCTAGTGCAAGGAGTGGCAAAAATATTACACTGTCCCCAATACAGAATCCAGTAGGACCCTTGACAGAAGTAAAAAAGATAAAAGGGAAAAAGGTTAAAAATCATAATAGTAAAAATAGTTCAATATGGAACGATCCATTGCAGCCTAGGATAACAGAATGCTGGAAGGTTCAGCCCTTACCGCCCACAGCACTTTGTACTCCTTTAATTTACCCCCAGTTACTGAAAAATCACCTTTCTGGGAGTCCCTTTGTTTTCTCACAACCAAGTGAAATCTCCTTGCTGACATCTAATATTGGTTTTGATTCATACCCTCTGATTTGTAGTCCTGTATAAGGCAGCCATACTATTGAATCCTGCTCCTTAACTGTTTCACCTCAAGGACCCACACAGGTTAGTTCATATGGTAATTTTAGATCTCAGTTAGATGGTATCCAGTGGTGATCATAGCGACCCAAAATGAGCAACTACAAAAATAGTGACTAATTTTCAAGCGCTATCATTTTGGGCTACTCTGCAAAGGTAGCAATGCAATAGAGAGAGAGAATGGTGACCAGAAGGGGAGGGATGGGGGAGGGATTCAGAAGAGGGTTTAGGTAAGGGGGTGTGCCTGCTGCAGCCGAGCCAGCCCTGTGGTGTGGTGTGGTGATGAGGGTGGCCGGCTCCGGTGTAGTAGGTATTGGGTTCGGGATGGAGCAGGGGAAAGAATTTTTGCCAGTGCTTGCCGCTGCTTTTTTTTTCTATTCCCATGCCGGAGTGGTGCTCCTCCTCGACATGCACCCCCCAGAGTTGGTAATCCAAAATCAGGGAGGTGTGGGTGGGAAGCCCCCTGCGAGAGGGAGTGCTGGGGGGACAGCCCCCCCCTCGCAAAAGCACTAAGTTTTTGGGAAGTGTGGTTGCCGAGAAGTGCATATCACCGATTTGCTTTTCAGCGATATGCACTCGCCATAATAGCGATCACTGTTTTGCGATCACTATTATGACATGGAACCCAATTAGATAAGTCTTCCAGACTGGGAAATAAAAGATCAGCACCTCAGAATTTCCTACAGTAGATAATTTAGCTCTGGTCATGCAGGATCTTAGTGAAACTATAGCTGGACTTAAAAAATTGGTAACAGCTCCCTCTGTTCATAACAGAGAAAACAATAGGAGAGAACTATCTGTCTCACCTGACAAATGCTACTGATGGCATAGAAACCAATCAAGAATTTTTCAGGGATGAAGGGAATTTTGTTTCCTTCTCCTCACTCACTAAACAAATCTGGGAAATAATTAAAAAACCTTATTATGCTAACATTGTTATCTTGGAAAACGTGGGCTACTGAGGAAGAAATAGAGAATTTAAAAGCTAATGAATTCTATAATCAGGCTTTAGCAATCCAGTTGAAAGTCTGTGAACTTTCAATCCTAGCTTTCTGCTAGTGATATTCTTGTTACTAATCCACCTTCCACATATAAAATCAAGGAGAAAAGGGGAATTCAAGTCAGCCTTCCTCCACCTTTTTCCAGAGAAGGTTGTAATAATTGACACAGAATTCTCAAACTTTTAAACGAAAAGATAAAAATAGAAAGACTAGTTATTCGTGAGCGCGACATTACGCTCCCATCATTTCGCTCCCTACATCTCGCTCCTACTCCAATTCGCCCCATGACGTTTAGCTCCCGATCATTGCACTCCCAATCCTCTCCTGCTTTATGTATAAACAATCAGCAGTGTAAAGAACATTTAAAGCACAGACTGCTCAAATACGAGGACCTGCTGTTGGACCCATAGATGCCACACACTGACTGACCAGACTGTCTGTCAGATATATTGAGGCAGACCGTCGGAGGAACTAGGCGAGGAGAACCTACATTCTGCTTCACTTCCTGAGTATTTCACTGCCGCATCCAGAGCACTGCTGCTCTGATAGCAGCAATCGATCAGACACCTCCGATCGATGGTGGCTTCTGCACTCTGTCCACGGACAAGTAGCATGCCTGGTGCTATTGTGTACCAGCTAAAGGGAATTGCCTTTTTAATTTTTTATTTTTTTTACTGATGCCAGCAAACTTTACCTCCTAACCGTAACATAAAGCTAGCACAGAGCTTGTACTTACTGATGTGTGTTTTTCTTACAGGTCTGAATTCTCAGTAGTTCTGTTTGGTGCTTTAGCTTGACATCCTTTCTCACCAGTCAGCTGTTGCCTTTGTGCCATAGGGTACAGCTTGTGGGACACATACCTATGTTGAGGCACTGCGTAATGTCACTGTCTGACGTATGGAAAGGAAATTTTTACCCAAAACAAAAAATTATTGCACACAGGGTATTTATATTATTATCTATCTGTCTGTCTGTCTGTCATTCATGCCTGGGTGGTTGAAGTCACTCGGCTTTGCCGAGTGACTCCAACCCCCCCCCCCGGCATGGATTAATGCTCAGTAAACCCATACCCTGTCATGGGTCAATCCCTCCTTAACCTTTTTCTCAAAACATTATTTAGAACAAACATTATTAAAAGACACAACAATCAAACCTGGTTTAACATGACACGTAGGGATACAAAACAGAAACTAAATAACATAGTGAGATATAAAAAAAAATATATAGACAGGGGGACAATCTTAGGATTTTAAATAAAAGTAGAAAAGATTATAAAAAGTTCTGGAAATAAAGAGGGGAAAACATTGTTTCATGATGTGAAATAAATTAAGAAATGCATTTTGATCCTTGGTAAATATGGGCTATACTAGAACTGAGGTTTATATCACACCTTGGTCTTGGGAGACATATTTTTCGATTTTGCATTTCTCGCTCTTAGGCAAACAAAGATGTTCCATGTATGATGAACTTAAAATACATATAGATCCCTATTTTATTCCTGGGTCACTATTCATCTCTTTAGAAGAAATCCGAAAAGCTTTTCAAACAGCTGAATTAAATAAGGCCCCTGGCCCAGATCAAATACTGGCAGATATTTACCAAAGTTTTCCAGACTGGTGGTCTCTAATTTTTCTTGAATTATTTAATTGATTTATTCAAGGTGAGGACTTTCCTGATAGTTGAAAGGGAAGTATAACATACCCTATCCACAAAAAGGGACCAGTGGTCGACCCTAGTACAGGCCAATCAGCCTTTTAGATACAGCACAAAAAATATTTTGTAAAATCATTTTAGTTCGATTGGAGAACTGGATTATGAAAATCAGTTATTGGTTGAGGCCCAGAATGGCTTCAGATGTAACCGTTCAACAATTCAATGTTGTTACGTCCTTTTTCATTTAATACATAAGAACATCAAGATTTTAAAAAAATGAAACTTTATTGTTGCTTTGTGGACCTAAAGGCAGCCTTGGAAAGGATTAGTTGTAAACTGGTATGGAAAAAATTAAGTATAATGGGTATCAAACCCTTTTTATTGGATACCTTTTTAAAAAAAGTTATATTTATTGCTTTATACAAACAACACACAGTTTATACTACAAATACCGGTACATGACATTATAGTTGTCAAGTAAAAACATTGAGGACATCACTCCTTTTAATACACGCAGTTTATATGTCTCTCATACTTTTTGGTACATTATTGGGGGGGCAACCCATTAATCGTCACAGAGTTAAATCCACCAATGGCTGTTTAAATAAACCCATGAGCTGCATGGACAAATAAACTTATAAACTCTTTGAGTCATTAGTCATGAAACTTGTCCACGTCTGAAGGGGTGGCTGTTTAGCCATGCCCTACCACAGCTGTGTACATCAAGTGCTCTGTGTGGTTGAATTCTGCTAACATTATACATATCACTTAATAATCTAATTTAACAGTTTTACATTTCCAATAGAATGACCCTTAACAATAGTTAGAGGGGACTCATTCATTATAAATGAATAGAGAAATAAAATCCAGCATCTGTTATGTATAAAACTGTTAATCAATTAATATCACTTAACTGGCAACTTTAGAAAACATTGAAAAATGAGTGTTTTTTAAGTAAAATGCTAAATCGGAAGTCTTTCAAAAACCACTGAATAGAGTGGCCACCCTGGAGACTACAGTGGAGGCAATTCAAACCAACACAGTAGAAACATCCAAAAGAGCAGATGCAGCTATGGGGCGTCTTCATGGTGATTAAAGAGAGTAATCACCTCAAATCTGGATTGGAGATGCTTGAAAATCAAATCAGAGATACCAACATTATTCTCCTCAGGGTGCCGAAAGGAATGGAGAGGGGTCATCACATGTTATTCTTGCAAGACTGGTAAGGGGGCATCAGGGAAAGGAGGAGGAGGGCTTTCAGAAAATTTAAGAGGACACTCAGTGAGGAAGATAGGGAAGAGTATAGGGAGAAGAGGAGTCTGGCAGGGAAGAAGATCAGAAGGGCAAAAGCAGCTACTGAGGAGAAAATAGCCAAAAAGGCCAAAAGGGGGATAAAACATTTTTCAGATATGTGAGGGAGAGGAGAAGGGCAAGGCAAGGGATTGCTAGACTGAGGGGGGAGGGAGGGATACAATTGGAAAGGGACTGTGAAGAAGCTGGGGTATGAAATAAGTACTTTAGCTTGGTATTCACAGAGGAGAAGGAGGACGGTAGGGGACCTGAGCTAAAGTCAAAGGGGAAGGAGGGCAAATGAGTGGATCAGAGCCCATTCACTGTGAATAGGGTTAGGGCAGAGCAAGATAGATTGAGGGTGGACAAGACAATGGGGCTAGACGGGTTACACCCCAGAGTGATCATGGAATTGAAGGAGGAGCTGGTTGCACCCTTGGCAAGGCTCTTCAACTTGTTCTTAGATACAGGGAGAGTGCTGGAGGACTGGAAGAGGGCAGATGTGGTGCCTTTACAAAAGGGCGTTAGTAAGGAGGTAAAGGAAAACTACTGACCTGTCAGCCTCATATCAGATGGAAAGCCTGGGGTTGGGTGGCAAAATAACAAGCTGGGTGGAGACCTAGCTGGCAGAAAGAACTCAGAGGGTGGTATTAAATGGGGTGCACTCCAGGACGGCAAGGGTGAAGAGTGGAGTGCCACAGGAGTCAGTTCTGGGTCCATTCCTCTTCAACATCTACATCAGTGATATTGCGGAGGGTTTGAGGGGGAGGGTGTGCCTATTTGCTGATGATACAAAAATCTACAATAGGATGGACACCCCAGAGGGAGTGGAGGACATGAGGGAAGACCTAAAGATGCTTGAGGAGTGGTCTGGGATGTGGCAGCTGAAAATTAATGCCAAGAAGTGTGCTGTGGTGTACTTAGGGAGTATGTCAGTGAAATCGAGCTGACTTGGAGAGGAGAAGGGAATGGCTGGTTGAGGTATTTGCTCTCATCTCTAAATCGAGCTGACTTTGAGAGGACAAGGGAATGGCTGGTAGGGGTAGATGCTCTTGTCAGGGAGAGAGCTGAGGTTAGAACTGATTTAGCACTGGAGCTAGGAGCGAAGACCCAGGATTAGATCTACTAAGAGGAGGGAGAGGATATGTTATATTTTTACAGTTCTGGGCCCAGTGACGGGACAGTGGGCTAATGAACTAGAGAAATGTTAGGCTAAATCTGCATCAAGAGAGCGAGAGAAGAAAGAAAGAGAAAAGAATCTGGTTATTTAAGCACTTAGTCCTAGGGTTGAGCCCCCTATAAGATGGTGACAAGAGGTAAGAGAAGGGAGTAGCTTAATCACATATTACTATGCTGCGCCATGATTATGGAAGCATGCTGTGGAGGATATAGTTAGTGTCCCTTATAACAGTACTTAGTAACAAGTGGTGATAAATTGCCCAATATGGAAAGATTGTCCTGTCAGGTGGACAGGGCCAACGTGTATTTAAGGTGGCCTAGTGAGGCAGTGTGGGGGAGGGCCGAAAAATCCCATAGACAGAGGAAGAGCTGAAGCAGGCTGCTATGGACCTAATGGTGAAAGCACCATGGAAAGACAGCCCTAAAGAGCCAGAAATGTGTGGCAGCCAATGGAAGCCAGTCTGCTGTTAAAGCAGCCAATCAGTTTCCTCTTCAGGCGGCCGGGAGCCAATCATCTCTCTGGCTTCAGAGCTGGTTCCTAGATGCCATACCTGAGGGTTGTTAGCGGGGAAGGAGTCCTCCGGGAGTGCAGTGGATGCAGTGGGTCTGGCTTCCTCCCACCAGTCGATGGGAGCGGAGCTAGCCCAACTGGGGCTCCACCAGTTAAAGGTCTCCTTACTGTTATTAATGGCAACATTAAGTCTTGCATTTTATATGCAGCAAAAATATGGGATATGTCCAATCTACTCCTTCTAGGAATTGTTTTGAATAAAATAAATTGATATGTACTGTCTGTTCCAAGTTCTGTACCATTTGAAGTATTAAGAGACGAAATAGGTTAGTTTTCTGTTTCTACCATGGCTAAGGAGAGATCTTTATTCTTTTTACTGGGCCTTTTTCTTTTGTCAGAAATAAGACTACCTAGACAATGTCTTGAAGAGGAGATTTCTTATATACAAAAGGGATTTGTTTGTCCATCAAGAAAAATTATCAGAAATTACTTGTTCCCGTTGGGTCTGGGTAATTTGTAACATAAAATATACTCTAAGCCTTTTCCTGAAATTAAAATGCAAATTAAGTTCAGGGTCAGAGATACTGCTGCTAGCCAAGACCTTAAACATATTTCATCTCTAAAATGTTATTGTTGGTATAGACAAATTAAAACTCGTCATCCACTTGAACATTATTTGATATGTATATTTAATCCCCTTGAGTGGAAACTGCTACTAGATTTCGAATGGAACTTTATGAAGCAAATTATGCATTTTTTAGACAAAAACGTCCTGGTGTTACCTCAGAATTTTGCAAATGTGGGGGTCAAGTTGTTGAGGATTTGAAGCATGTTGTGATTTTTGTCGTTGTTTCTACAGACGCAAAAGATCATTTTGGCTAGGCCCTGTCTTGGCTAATTGCTATCTCGATCCAGATCAAATAATTTCTATGTTATATAATTCATCAGAGATAGGCTCTCCAGGGAGCCATACAAATAGAGTGGTGCTCTCAAAATACCTACTAAGACAAAAACCAAAAATATAGAGCACCCACTCTGAATAGCTAGAACCGCACTGTATGTCAAACCAGATAATGCATCATATTTGTACAAAACCTTTTATTTAGGTATAGACAGTACAAAAAGAGCATAGTATTCATCATGATAAAAAACACTGCATAATGTAAGTGCAGGTATAAGGCAAGACAATCATAGTGATAAACAGTAGTAAAAAATGTTTTTCTACATAGAAACATAGAAGTTGACGGCAGATAAGGACCGCAAGGCCTATCCAGTCTGCCCATTTCTTTTTCTACCTTATAAATGTGCCATCGGCCTTTGCTCTGTCAGTGGCCTATCTATTCATAGTCATTTGTATTGCTCCTTATGCCTATCCATGCCTGTTTGAAGCCCTGCACTGTATTCATAGCCACCACTTCTTGTGGTAAGCCATTCCATGCATCCACCACCCTTTCTGTGAAAAAGAATTTCCTCACATTCCCCTTAATTGGCCTCCCTCTAATCTCATGCTGTGTCCTCTTGTCCTGCTATTTTTCTTATATTTAAACATGTTAGACTCTTTCACCTTGTTTATGCCCTTAAAGTGTTGAATGCCTCGATCATATCACCTCTCTCCCTCCTTTGCTCAAGGGTATACATATTGAGCTCCGTTAATCTGTCCTCATATGTCTTCTGATGCAGTCCCTGCACCATTTTGGTTGCCCTTCTCTGGACTGCCTCAATTTGATTATATGTCCTTGTGAAGGTGTGGCCTCCAATACTGCCGCAGTACTCCAGATGGGGCCTAACCAGTGTCTTGTACAGAGGATTATTACCTCCCTCTTACGACTTGTGATACCCCTACTAATACACCTAACACCCCCTAGCCTTACCTACTGCTTTAGAGGTCTGCTTGGATGATTTTAGGTCATCAGTGATGATGATGCCCAAGTCTCTTTCTTCCTTTGTGACTGCTAGCAACTCCCCTCCCAGCCTATAGGTGGCTTCAGGGTTTCTCTTCCCTATGTGCATGATTTTGCACTTCTTTGCATTAAATCCCAGTTGCCACTCTTCTGACCATTCTGCTAGTTTATCCAGATCTCTTCTCATTCTGCCCACCCCATCTGGATCATCTACTCTGTTGCAGATCTTGGTGTCATCTGCAACAGACAAGCCTTACCCTCTAGTCCATCTGCAAGGTCACTAATGAAGATGTTGAAGAGGACTGGCCCCAGGACTGATCCCTGAGGTACCCCACTTGTGACTTGCATCTCTTCTGACTGTATACCATTTACCACCACTCTCTGTTTTCTGCCCGTCAACCAGTTTGCCACCCAGTTGACCAACTTCTGCCCACCCGAGCCTACCCAGCTTATTTATCAATCTTCTATGTGGAACAGTGTCAAAAGCTTTGCTGAAGTCAAGGTAGGCGACATCAACTGCTCCCCTTGGTCCACCACTCTGGTTACCCAGTCAAAGAAATCTATGAGATTAGTTTGACAGGACCTTCCTTTGTAAACCCATGCTGTCTTGGATCCTGTGCCCCTATGGATTCCAGGTGTTGCACTATCCTTTCTAAGGTGCCTCCATAATCTTGCCCACTACTGAGGTAAGACTGACCGGTCTGTAGTTCCCGCCTCCTCCTGCTACCACTCTTGTGGAGCGGGATCACATGAACCCTTCTCCAGTCTTCTGGGACCTCTCCTGTGCTCAGAGACTCACTAAACAATTCTGCTAATGGCTCTGCTAGTTCCTCCTTTAGCTCCTTAAGTACCTGGGATGTATGCCATCAGGTCCCATTGCCTTATCCACCCTGAGCTTAGCAAGCTCTTGTAGGACTCTTTCTTTGTGAAGGGAGTAGTGCTCACCTCCCTCCCCTGTCCATGATGCTGAGCTGTGGGCCCTGCCCTACCTTCTCTTCAGTAAATACTGAGCAAAAGTATCTATTTAGGATAGATGCCTTTACAGGGTCCTCCTCCTCACATGCTCCCTTTTCTCCATTAAACTAGCAATACCCCCTCTGGACTTTCTCCTTTCACTAATGTATCTATAGAAAGTCTTGTCACCTTCTTTTACTGTTAGTGCTAGTGTTTCCTCAGTTTGGGACTTTGCCTGCCTTACTGCCTTACCTGCTTCCCTTAGGGCAGTTTGGTATGCCTCTATCTTCATCCCGCTGTGTTCCTTATATTTCCTGAAGGCCAGCCTTTTGGCTCTGACCTTTTCTGCTACTGTATTTGAGAACCAAAGTGGTTTCCTTCTTCTTTTGCACTTCCTTTTCTGTCTAACACAATGGGATGTTGCTTCAAGTATTGCATCCATAATGCTTGCCCACTTTGCCTGTACCCCTCACCTGTGTTTCTTTTGCCAGGGCTAGCTTAACTCTGTTGGCCATCTTATCAAAGTCAGCTCCTCTGAAGTCCCATATTTTTGTCTTGGAATGGGATGATTTAGATGTAGTAGCAAATTGAACCATACCATGTGATGGTCACTGGCCCCCAGGTGACCTTCTACCTGGAGATCTGTGATCCCTTCTTTGTTAGTCAGTACTAGAT
Organism: Neoceratodus forsteri; assembly: GCA_016271365.2. Lineage (NCBI taxonomy): Eukaryota > Metazoa > Chordata > Ceratodontiformes > Ceratodontidae > Neoceratodus > Neoceratodus forsteri. The sequence goes on along the minus strand of JADMNL010000030.1, from coordinate 161,980,596 downwards.
CTAGGATAGCCCTGTCTCTTGTGGGTTGCTGTACCAGTTGTTTGAGGCCCTCCCCTGCAGGAATCCACTATGAGTCTAGTTCTGGCAGATGTTCCTGCTGGTATTGACCAATCTGTATCCGGCATGTTGAAGTCTCCCATTATCAGAACCTCCCTTTAGCTGTCATGTTTTGTATATCTTCTAACAGTAATGTGTCTATGTCCTCCTCTGGTCTGGGGGCCTGTAGACAACCCCAGTTCTTATGGCTGTCCCATTTCCTGTTTCAGGGTGACCCACAGTTCTTCTGGCTCCTTATGTGTATTCTGAATTTCTGTAGCTTTGATATTTTCATTAACATACAGGGCCACTCCTCCCCCCCTTTTTGCACCTCGGTCTCTTCTGAACAATACATAGCCAGGTACTGAAGTCTCCCAAGTGTGGTTACTGGTAAACCACGTCTCACTAATTGCTACTATGTCCAGTTTAGCCTCTGACATTATTGCCTGCAGGTCTGGGATCTTATTTCCCAGGCTGTGAGCATTGTGTACATGATTTTCCATTGGCCAGATTTTGGTGTGTTAGTTGTTGGGTGAAGTTTGGCATTACCCCAGTCGTCGTATGGGGAGACAAACCTTTTTCTTACCTGGTGATGCAAATGAATGGCAAACATGCTGAATTCCTGTTTGACCACTAGCTGAGGGGAGGGGTGTTCTTCCCATTCGACGTGTAGGGTTGCACCCTCTCCCATTGCTAGTTAAGTATTCTGCAAAGACGTCAAACTTCTGCCCCAATGCACTGACTCCCTCTTTAGTCAGATGCAGTCCATCAAATTTAAAGAACTTTCGCTCCCAGAACTGTTGCCAGTTCCCTACAAATCTGTGTCCTTTTCCTGGCACCAGCCCTTGAGCCACGTGTTTAGCTCCCCTATCTCCCCTTCTCTGACCTTCCGTCCATCTGCTTCCCTCTCCCAGACTGGCAGGATCTCAGAGAAGGAGATGCCAGACAAAATAGATGATAGTTTGTCACCCAGCCTGGTCAGGTGTTCCTTGGTCTCCACAACTGACCGGCTGGCGAGATCATTAGTCCCTATGTGTACTAGGACATCAATGTTTTCTCCTGCTTTGTGAACAATTTTAGCAATGTGGTCAGTGTCTCTCATGCTGATGTACCTGGGAGACATCTGACCATCACCTAACTGGAGATGGGTATCAACTCCCGAATCATGGAGTCTCCTATGATCAAGTTTTTGGATTTCCTTTGTGCTTGTTTTGTTTTGGTTCCTGATTTGGGTGAGTTTTGTTGTGCTAGCTCCTGTGCCGCAGTGTCCTGCTCTGCAGTGTCTTCTGCCTCTTTATTTGATTTCAGAGATAGAGGCAGATACCTGTTTGTAGTGTTTATATGGTTTTTGGAGGTAATGTGTTGGAGAGCAGAGAGTGATGGGGCACCTGATTTGCTCCTCCTAACCACCTGCCAACCTCCTGGACCAACTACCCTCTGCGGTCGAGGTTTTTCTGTTGGATGCTGGGGAAATGGCGGGTGGTTCTTATAATGTATTTCCTCTTCAATATGAAATTTGGCGTGCAATCTCTGCCCATGCTGCCCGGAGCTGAGCCTAAGATCTCCAAAGGCCCAGCATGTAGGACAGTGTCCTAAATCCTGTAAGACTGTCCTTCTGAAAATTGTTCCAGTACCTGCAGTTAATGAAATCCATTCCAAATAAGTTGCTGGGTTTGTAACCTAGTCAGAGTAATTAGAAGGAAAAAAAAGGAAAAAAAAATGCAAGTAATGGTTTAATTGTGCTTTGTTTGACTTGTTATAACAAGTTAAATTACTAGTGCCCTGTAAATGAGATCACCTTGTGGAGGCCCCACTGATCTGCCCCTTCCTGCTCTGCCACAGGAAATGTCACAACTGTGGTACCCTATAAAAGGAGTGTAGCATGGGGTGGTTGGGGTTGGGGATGGGGGTGGGTGGCTGGGCCCTTCCCCTGCCTAAAAAGAAGAACCACGGACGAAAGAACAAGGAGGTAAGAGCAGAAACAATCAGTCAACAACAAATGCAGTAACCCTGAAAGCTTATCCTAATGTTAGATAAAACTGTAAAACCTGTAAAGCACCACCTGTAATAATTTCAGAGAAGATATACACTGTAAGAAACACTTTGCTCCAGAGAAAAATAAAAAGCAGTAACAGAAGATATACCTTGCAAAGACAATTTGAATCAGAAGATTACAGGAGTAATCTGTTAGCACACCTGTAGGCACACCTTGTAATAATGCAGAAGAAGGTATACCAGCAACAACAATTTGAATCAGAGAAAAAATAAAGCAATGAAATGTTAGCAACAAACAGTAGCAATCCCTGTGAGTAAAAAATAAAAACACCACCACACAGTAAATCTGCTTAGCCAAATTAAGTCTTAATCCTTTTCCCTTGCTCTGGTAAATTTCTCTACTCTGCCTTTCAAGCAGTCTTAGAAGGAAAGAGCTCAGGTGAAGCTAGGTGCCTTGGCCAGCAAACCAAGTCTTCTACCTCATGGCTGTGTAGCTATATAAAGAGACAGATAATAAAGAGCATGAAGGGATGGCAATTCCTGATGCTACAGCATCACCCTGATGGGTGAAAAAAACTTACTTTTCACTACGTCTGGGAGGAGCTTCTTATTAAAATAGGATTGTCAGGATAAATGGCTAGAGGAGGTTTTATGAGATGGATGGGATAATGTTCTGTGACTTTATCTGGTAGTAAATTATGTAGTAATTCTGAACTAGTTTTGTACTATTATGCTTCTTAAAATAAAGTAATAGTGTTTGTAATGATAAGGACTGACCTTTGCTACACACATATAGAAACATAGAAACATAGAATTTGACGGCAGACAAGGGCCACTTGGCCCACCCAGTCTGCCCATTTCCCTACCTACTGGATAAGCTGCAGATCCTAGTTAACCAGCAGCCTACTTCTTCCTACCCCCAACCCCCAGAATTGCCTTATGACTATCCCATGCATGCTTGAATTCCACCGCTGATTCTGACTCCACAACCTCCTCCGGAAGGCCATTCCATGCATCCACAACCCTCTCTGTGAAAAAATACTTCCTTAAATTACCTCTGAGCAGCCCCCCCCCCAATCTTCAAATTGTGCCCTCTTGTTCTTGCACACCTCTTTTTTGAAGATGCTACCCTCTTGGACTTTGTTGATTCCTTGAGGTACTTGAAAGTTTCTATCATGTCCCCCTCTCCCTCCTTTCCTCGAGGCTATACATATTAAGCTCCTTAAGTCTCTCTTCATATGTCTCTCGGTGCAGACCCTGCACCATTTGAGTGCCCTCCCTCTGGACAGCTTCCATCCTGTCTATGTCTTTGCGGAGATTGGGTCTCCAGAACTGCACACAGTACTCAGATGGGGTCTCACCAGCTTTCTGTACAGAGGATAATAACTTCCTGTTTTCTACTGGTGATGCCTCTCCCTATGCATCCCAGTATCCCCCAACCCTCCTTGCTGCCTTCTCACATTGCTTGCCCACCTTTAGGTCATCTGATATGACTACCCCCAGGTCCCTTTCCATTTTGTTGTTGTTAGTATCTCACCCCCATTGTGTACTCTTCCCCTGGGTTTTGTTTCCCAGGTGCATTACCTTGCACTTCTTAGCATTGAATCTAAGCTGCCATACATTTGACCATTCCTCTAACCTTGCCAAGTCCCTTCATCCTTTCCACCCCACCCTGTGCATCAACTCTGTTGCAGATCTTAGTGTCATCTGCAAAGAGACATACTTTTCCTTCAGTCCTTCTGCAATGTAGCATATAAGACATTGAGAGGACTGTCCTAATACTGAACCCTCGCGGTACCCACTAGTAACCCTCCTTTCTTCTGAGTGGACTCCATTTACTATTACTCTCTGTGTCCTATTCTCCAGCCAATTCTTTACCCAGGCTGTCATCTTGGGACCCACTCCCAGGCTGGCTAACTTATATATTAATCTTTTGTGTGGGACTGTGTCAAATGCCTTGCTAAGTCTAGGTAGGCCATGTCCACAGCCCCTCCCTGATCTACTACTTTGGTCACCCAGTCAAAGAAATCTATCAGATTCGTCTGGCATGACCTTCCGGCCAGAATCCATGCTGCCTAGGGTCCTGTGCCCTTCTGGCCTCTAGATACGCGACAGTTCTTTCCTTAGAAGTGATTCCATCATTTTCCCTATCACTGAGGTTAAACTAACAGGTCTATAGTTTCCTGCTTCTGCCTTGCTCCCACTTTTGTGAAGGGGAATCACATCTGCCCTCCTCCAGTCCTCGGGTACCACCCCATCCTCCCATGATTTGTTAAAGAGGGTAGTCAGTGGTGTCACTAGTTCTACCCTTAGTTCTTTTAGAATTCTGGGATGATTCCCATCAGGCCCCATTGCTTTGTCCACCTTCAGTTTTAAGAGTTCTTTCAGAACCCTTTCTTCTGTAAATGGGCTGGTATCAACTTCTGTATCCAGAGTGTTACTACTGTTTGTTTTATGTACCTCCCCCTCTTCCTTTATAAATACTGAGCAAAAATATTTGTTTAGTATCTCTGCCTTTTCACAGTCTCCCTCTGCCCACCCTCCCTCCCCTTTATTAAGCCTCACTATCCCTCCCTTGGTCTTCCTTTGCTCCCTGATGTACCTATAAAAGGTTTTATCCCCCTTCTTAACTGAGTTGGCTATCTTTTCCTCAGTTTGGGCCTTTGCTGTTCTGACTGCCTTCCCAGCCTCCTTTTGCTTTAACTGATACAGTTCTCTGTCCTGCTCCTTCTGCAATTCCTTGTACTTCCTGAATGCTTTCTTTTTCTCTTGAACCGTCACTGCCACTTCCTTTGAGAACCATAGTGGTTTCTTACATCGTCTTGTTTTGTTTATTTGCTTCACACAAAGGCTCGTTACCTCTGTGATGGCAGTTTTTATTATTCCCCATTGTTCTTCCACCCTCCTTCCAGCCCATTTGCTAGTGCATTCCTTAGGCACTCACCCATTTTGGCAAAGTCAGCCCTCCTAAAGTCCAGTACTTTTGTCTTTGTATGGCTTGACTCTATTGCTGTGTTTATTGTGAACCATACTGTTCGATGGTCGCTAGTTCCCAGATGGCTACCCACTTCTACATCTGTGATCCTCTCTCCATCTCCATTTGAGAGTATCAAGTCTAATATTGCTCCTCTTGAGTGGGCTCCAGTACTAGTTGTCTAGGCATGCCCCTGTGGGGCATCTAGAATAACTGCACTCTTGAGTGGCAGCTGCAACTGCGCTCCAGTTAACATCTGGCATATTCAGATCACCCATCAGCAATATCTCCCTTTTTCTGCCATTCTAAGTATACTTTCTATCATTTCCTTGTCCACTTCCTCCCCTGAGAAGAGGTCTGTGTCTAACCCCTGTGGGATTGTGGTGCCATTGCCTGTCTCCAAATTTACCCACAGTGCTTCTTCTCCTCCCTGTTTACCCTTTTGTTCTGTTGCTTTTATTCCTTCCCTTATGTAAAGAACTACTCCTCCCCTCTTTACCCTCCTGTCCCTCCTGTAGATAGTGTATCCTGGTATGTTTACGTCCCAGTCATGGTTTGTGTGTACCATGTTTCTGTGACTGCCACGATATCCAGATGTTCCTCCTCCATCAAGGCCACTAATTCAGGAAGCTTGTTACCTAGACTACGGGCATTGGTACTCATTGCTCTCCATTTTTTGATGGCCTTACCTTCTGTTGCAGCATCCCCCACTGACCGTTCTACCTTGGTCTTTTCTCATTTAGTACCCTGTTTTGTAGGGAGGCTGGAATTTTTCTGCTGCTTGTCAGTGCCTCCCCCATTGACTAGTTTAAAAGCTTGCCAATGAAGCATTTAAACCGATTGCTCAAAAGACTTGTTCCCTTCCTGGACAGATGCAGACCATCCTGCCAGTATAGGCTGGTGTCCTTCCAGGTGGAACCCCAGTCCCCAATGAAGCCAAACCCCTGTGCTCCGCACCATTTTTTCAACCATTCATTAAACTGCATGGTGCCAATTACCCTCGCCTCCCCCATGCCTTTGACAGGCAGCACCTCTGAGAAGGATACTGTGTTTGCTACTTGTCTTAGGCCCCTCCCCAACTCTGCAATGTCCTCTTGCACTGCTCTAACCTCATGATGAGCCAAGTCATTTGTCCCTAGGTGGACAATTCGTCCAAGCTCAGAATCCTTGCAACTGTTGTTGTGATCCTGAGGATACGCTTCCTGTCCCTCAAGCCATGGCACCAGGCAGGCACCTTACTTCAGATTTCCCAGCTCCTCCCAGTTCTATCCCCTAATAATTGGAGTCCCCACCAGGAGCTGCTTCCTTTCCTTGTGTGTCCTCTGCCTCCTTCCTGTGGGCCTCCCTTGTGACAGTTGTCCTCAGCCTCCTTAGTCTCCTCTGCGGGCGTATCTATAGGGGAGCTATGCTCCCCCAGAATGGCGTATGGATTGTGGTGTGTAACATCTGACTGGGTGTGCCTCTGTTTCACCATATATATATATATATATATATATATATATATTACCCTCCTTGTACTATACGCTGTCAAACAAATCATATTATTAATTTATTTGTATTTTATGGATTTGTTATTTCATCTACTTTTCACATTGTAAAGACATTTGTCACCCAATAAAACTTGAAACTTGAAAACTATCTGTGATGCCGGTGGCAGGAATACAAGAGGCTGCTCATCAGTAAGATATACTGCAAACTTTAAGGCAGGCACGTCCATAGCAAATGAATGGGAGTTAAACAGTATTAGGCTAGTGTGTGGCTACTGAAAAAAATCATGACTTTTCAAGACATTAAAATTCCATTTGGCTCAATGATACCTATTTTTATAGTGTGGCTGTAGGTGCCTAACCTTGTTGCTAGCCATGCCTTAGACACTTCTAATGTACAGCTAACAACCGATCAGAAAGTATGATTTTAACTTGCCTTTTTATAAATATTCATCAAAGATTGGTTAAAGCCTATCAGAATACATAACTGGCATGGAAAGGAAAATGGGAGGACAGGTAACTATGTAAAAATTATTTCCTATCACCTTTAAAGCATACTTCAAATTCCATAGTTTGCGTGTTTCTCTGTAATGCACACTGCTGCAAAAAAAACTGCTATTATTCTATTTGTAAAATGCACAGTGCACCAAACTTTTAACAGCCCTTTATATAAAAAGGCTTGGCTTGACTTTATAAAGCTATGCTTTAGAGCCAAGCATGCAAACATTTCACAGTGAGGTGTTCACAATAGAGAGGTAGATAGATTACAAGTGGGTTTCGTACAGCTGGAGCCAAGATAACCTTTACTCAGGGTAGCATTTTTGTGAGATGCATTACGGAGAGGTTATACAATTTTTGCTGTCCCTGTTCCCATTTTCTATCTTATTTTCATCTGGGATGTTTCAATGCCTTTAAAGTGATTCACCATGCTAAATGGAGGTAGATGTGCACCACACAGTTCAGTGTCTTACCTCCAGGGAACGCTTCTGTTATAGTTGCCAAAAAAATATCCAGTAGTAAAGTCACTCATAAATCCTCCCCACTGAGACACAGGCACTTCCCAATTCAAAGATCCCCCACACTGCCTTGCGCTCAGCCAGCGTTATGATGTGATCTCAGGGAAGAGCATGGGACACGCTTAGATTATAGTCACGGGGGTAATCTTAATTAACGATACTGGACGCATCAACAAGGTCTCTTGTTTGTCGCCCTGTGGGTGCCCTTGTTTAATCACCACATGATCACTATGATATATCAAATTTTTGTTAAAGTAACCTCCCATAGACTATAAGGTAGCGTGTCCCCCGCACTTTCCCTGTGATCACATTGTAAAGTTAGCTGAGTGCGGGGTGGCGTGGGGGCAGATCTTCTAACCAGGAAGTGTCTGTGTCCTGGGGGGAGGATTTTACGAGTGATTTTACTACTATACTACTGCATATTTTTTTGCCAACCATAGATCAGAAGCATTTCCTGGAGGTAAGGCACCAAACTGTGTAGTGCATGGGGCTAACTTAGTGAGTCTCTTTAACAACCTCTTAGTTTGAGAAGCTGATTTAAAACATACCCCAATAACAAACCGCTCGATGTCTGCATTTGGGATGAGTTAATCACTTCTGTCAGATTCAGTGGGTCCATGAATGTTTCTCCATCAGTCACAAGAACCATCTTTTTTGTGGCATTTCTCCTGGATCCATTGTCTTCAACAAAGTTATTATCCCTGAAAAGAAGAGCACAAAGAATGGTTTAGCTGTACATCATGGTCTCATTCTTGGGGCCTTCTTGCCTGTTTCCCCAATTGCTTTGTTCAGATCCATGCCCCCCCCATCCCCAACACCTATAAGGAAGGCCACTGGTTTTCATTTTTGCTGGAAACCTGGTAAAATTCCTGAATTTGGACTGCCTGCATACCAGTAAAAACAAAGAATTTTACGGAATTTGGCATTTTGTATTTTTATTAAGCTTACTTCCTGTACTATTTTCAATTTACTTCATTTCATGTTCTGCATCTTAAAGGAGAAATCTCCTCAACCTTTTTTCTGTATACCGGTACAGTTTGTAGGCATGAACAATGATTCCCTCTCTTGCAACCCCCTAATTTCATCCTAATTTAAATATAAATGAAGTTGCTTCATTATCTTCTACCTTGGTGTGAAAACCTGCTTGATTCCATTGCAACGGTCATGACCCAACTTATGAAAAGCACCCTGGAATTTTATGATATTTTAGAGCAAAATCCTGCAGTAGTCATACTGTAATAGTAAGTACTGTTGCTGTGCTCTGCAGTCCTCATGTTCTTGCCTTATGCTGGCCATGACACTTTTCAAGGCATAGTAAGTGCCCTGCTGTTTTCTGTATTTTTTACTGTGTCTGAGTTAGGAATAAAATGCTTTCAGGGAATACAGGGACTTCATAAGACATGTAACAGAACTAAATGAGAGTATACAGTAACTTCTGTTGGCACGTGCAAGTACGTATCAACTCCCATGATGCCTTGCATGAATGGGATCATGTCCTTTGCTATGGAGATAAACAGGTTTTCACCACCAGGCAAAACAGAGTGAAGCTACCTCATTTATATTTAAATTAGGATTTAGGATAAAATTAGGAGGATGCAAGAGAGGGAATCATTGTTCATGTCTACAAACATTGTTTGTTTGTAGATAAATGTTTTATTGTGATGTTAAATGTATGTGATATTTATTATGATATTTTGTAATTTGTATTGTGTCTGCTTTTATATTAGGTGTACTTAGGGCCTCGCTGAAAATGAACTTGTCTCAGTCGAGTTGTACCTTTTCACTGATATGTCTTTCAGATGAATAACATTTTTACTACTACTATACTACTACTACAAACTACACAGGTATACAGAAGATAAGATAAGGGAGCTTTCCCTTTAAGTCTTTTTTTATTCTGATTATCTACACACATACTAAAAGAATGACTGTAGAATCCTGGTAAAATCCGCAAATTAGACTACCTGTCATTGGTGTAATTCCCAATATTTCAAGTCTTGAAAGTAGAATTTCATTACTTTAATCACCATAAATCAGTGGCCTTGCCTATTAGTGTAAGTGGAGGGATAAGGATCATCTTAGTCCTTGAGCATAACACTACGCTATCATACAGTACTATGGGGCAGTTCTCGTTCCACACACTGTGCTACTGAAACCAGCACTGATGGAGCACTTACTAGCATAGTGTAAGCAAACATGCTACTGTTTAAATTTAAAAAAAAAGTGGGAGGTTGGCAGAGACATTCTTAACGGGAGCATAAAGAATGTTGTTTACATTTTTGGTATAATTGTACATTTGGGAATGTGTGAAATCTGTTTAATCACCCCAGACTATTGTTTTGTGTGTTTATTTTGAAATAGTTCTGCTCTTCCTTGTTTACAAACCCCTATTAATACAGAGTTTTCCCCAATCAATATTCTTTTTTTAAATCTTTTTATTGAGCATCTCATATAATGAACATTTACTGCCTCGCAAATGCAAGTACAATAAACGACGTACTTATAATGGTATACAGTACTTCTAGATCAGATTCAAGTTATACATACTGTATGTACTTCATAAGGAATATAGTAGAAGTACAGCATACATAACTACATATAACCATAAATCCACTGCAACATCAGCATAATCTTCATTGATTCCCAGTTGCAGCATTGTGTTCTGCATAGGTGGTTTTGTTGGGGTACTCTTATCCAAAATCAAATTTCCCATGTACTGCTAGAAAGAGCATCGTTTGCTTGCTTAGTTTAGGTTAATGTTCGGCAATGATGCCTGCTTGGGGACAGGTTTTATGTATGGGCTCCATTGTCTCGCAAACTTTTCTTCCCTGCCTCTTAGCATATAAATCAGCCTTTCAAGTGGGAATATTTTCTTCATCAGGGCGTGCCACATTTCTGTTGTCGGAGTCTGCCATAAAACCCATGTATTTTGTATGCATTTCCTAGCTAACCTTAACATGATTCTCATATCCCTGGGATAGGTGTTACACTCTCCCCTCGTATTGTCCTCCACTCCAAACAGCAGGGAGGTAACTGTGTCTTGGATTTTCAATCTCTTAATTTGCCTAATCTTGTGCACAATCTGTGACCAAATGGATGATCAGGATCTAAGGGTGGCACAGTTCCAAAAGGAATGGAACTTTCCTGTTTGCACCTCCCACATACAGGCAAAATACCTGGATTAAATGTATTAACTACGCTCAGAGGTATGTATAACCAATGGAGAAACTTGCATTGCACCTCCTTATATGTCTTGCATTTTAAGGAGCCCATGTGAGTTAAGCTGAAGACTACAGTGAAGCAGAACACAGTGACATCAGCAAAGTCACAATTTATGTTAAAAGGTCAAACTGCTGTAGACAAAATATCAGCGATATTTTCCTTAGGGCCATTGCATATTTGAGTTATATCATGCCTTTTATTATACAGTGGCAAGAAAGAAATCCTGTGTCCTGATTATTCAGTGGCAACCTTCAACAGTGATGTCATCCCAGCTTAAGGAGGAAGAAGAAGCTCAAGGAGATGAACAGCTCATATGCTGCACCTCCAATGCTACTATGAAGCTAGGGTGTGGATAAACGGACTTGGAGTGAGAATAATACTGATACTCTCACTCTGTATCCCCATAAGTGGCAAAAATATCACTGATATTTGTTATTTTGTATCCTCACAGGTGTGGTAGATAGATAGACAGACAGATATATACACACATACATAGGTGGATAGATAGCAGATTGATACTGTCAATAGGCAGATACTGTTGATCGCTAGACAGATAGCTCAATAGACAGGTAGACAGACAGATAGATACTGTCTGTAGATATATAGATAGATGAATAGATGATAGCTAGATAGGTAGATACTGTTGATCGCTAGCTAACTAAATACATATATGATAGATAAGATACTGTCTGTAGATAGATAGAGAGATAGATAAGTAGATAGATAGCTAGATACTGTTAGTAGCTAGCTAACTAGCTAGATAAATACTGTCTAGATACTGTTGCCAGATAGGTAGATACTGTTGATAAATAGAAAGATAGATAGATAGATACTGTTGATAGAGAAATACTGTTGACAGACAGACAGATACTGTTGATAGACAGACAGATCACTCGAAAGTCCGTCTAGGTCCACCCCTGGCTAGGCCCCCCTTTATCTAGAAGCTGCTCAAAAACCCTATCTGGTTTCTGTGAACTTACAACACATGCTGTATAGCAGATGCAGTCTTTGTCATGTTGCCCAGCTGAGTGATGCTTTGAACTCTTTCAAGTGCTTGGAGTCTGTTGTGACTTTCTTGGAAGTTCAATTCTGTTTGGACTTGTTCTCCATATTGCACCACTGCAAATGTACACTGTAGGGAATGAGGGGACCAAGACAGTTAGTTCTGTGCTTTTTTAAAGGGCTTTTTGTGTTTGCTTGCGCATGTGTAAGAAACACCTTGCTTCAGTAGGAGGCAGTTAATGAGCATGCCACTATGCTCAAAGAAACTTGACATCACAATAGCTGTGTTTGCAGGGCAGTCCCTGACTGCAGCAGCCAATTACAGCTGCATTCTTTACTGGAGGTACAGTACAGAAGCAGCAGCTCCCAAATCTCTATACAATACTTACAGTAAGAATGGACACCGCACCAACAGCATCTGGCTATGTAACAGGCAGCCCACAGGCGTCGAAACTGGGGAAGCGAGGGAGGCTACCACCACTCCAGTTTTTTTTACCAAAGTAGATTGCCCTTTTTAACCCCTTCTCACCAGAATTATATATACAAGTAATTTGAAAAAGAGCCATGTATGTGTCTTTCGGGCTGAACAAATTCGGGTGTGAAGGGGTTGATCTTCCCATGCTGATTCAAAGAGGAGTAGGGGAGATGAGATGTATACCAGCTGTATGTTGTAAAGATAGCAGGGGATCAGGACTGCGACAGTAGGGCTCAGCTCTGAACTGACAGAGCCAGAGATTTACAATTCTCATTTAATTACTAAGTGATCCAGCACTCCACTTGTGTATCTCACATGCACAAAGTGTGGACAGTTGATCAGCTGGTTCAATCAGTACAGATCATTATGGCTTCAGGAATTTTTTTTTTTTTTTTTTTCCCACCCAGTGACTTAACAGAGACGTTATACTTAAAAGATGGCTCTATATGCAGTCAACTGGTGGAAACGTTAAGAGGAGTCTGGATTTCTTTTACTATACTTCTGTAGTGGGAAACTGAAAATGATCCTCTACAAATTGGGAAAAGTCCTATGAGGCATTAATCAGTACAGGTACTGCCCTACTGGAATTGTGAAAAATGTAAATTTGTTGTAGTATGCAATGCTTTTAAGTAATTTTTTCTTAGAAACATAGGCAGAAGAGTTAACCTCTGGTAATACTACATCTGACACAATCACATATTGCCCACATCCTGAGATTTCAGATGTCAAAATAAATCACATAAGGGCTTATATCACCTTATTATTATTATATTAGAAGGGACCTCCTTGTAAATGAGTGTGTTCAATGGTGTTTTCCTGCAAATAAACTTGAAACTTTTATTAAGAGTACATGGTGATCCTGTACATGTAGTAACTTGACTTCCCTACCTTACAGTATTGATGCTGTGTAAGACAGTCATCAAAATATTTTAATAAAATCATTTAATGATAGAATCATTTAACAGTCCTCATTTTATGGCTCTCAGTGCCAGATCTGGTGACTGCATACAAGTTTAGGGCTTATGGGCAGATTAGATGGGCCTACATGTAGCGGTCCTTATTTGCCGATAATTTCTATGTATAGCCATTTATCCCCCAGTAGAAAAAAAATTACACATACCATTTCTCAGTATTATTAGTTTTATAGATACTCTCTCATTCATGCCTATTGTCCTCACTGCGAGTTACTATGCACAGCACGGCTGAAGTATAAAACTGGGTACTAGTATCTGTATCTGGCTGTTTTGTATTTTGTGCACTTTTTGTGTTTGCTTGCATGCGCTTGCACAGGAAACACCTTGCTTCTAGTAGCGACAGTTAGTGAGCATGCCACTATGCACAAAGAGATTGACCGCTGCAATCAGGGAACACCCCATCATGATCATTGACCGCTGCAATCAGGGAGCACCCCGTCACGATCAGCTGTGTTTGCGGGGCGGTCCCTGACTGCATCAGCCAATTACAGCTGCATTGTCTGGTGGTGTCTCATTTCAATTAACATGGCAACGGCTTCTCCGTCGGCTTCTCATAGTCCTCAGGAAGCCAAAGGACAGCCATACCTTTCACAGTCCTGGGAAGCCAGCGAGAATTTAATCCCTATCAGCATGCCCCTTTCCAATTCTTTGCTGATGGGGTAGCCCAATCCCCATCGGCATTATGCACCCTCCCATTTGTTGTGTGCCAAGGGGTGCCCAATCCTTTGGCTGATGCACTCCATCCCAAGCACATTGTATGGCTGATGGGGTGCCCAATCCCCATCGGCTCCACTACCCCCCAAAGACACAAACTTCCAGGTGGCATACTGGGAGCCCACCCCAGCATGCCAAAAGTCCTGAGTCTCCCCCCAAGCACACTGTATGGCAGATGGGGTGCCCAATCCCCCATCAGCTCCACTCCCCCCCACAAACAAATTTTCAGGTGGCATGCCTGGAGCCCACCCCAGCATGCCAAAAGTCCTGAGTCATATTTAAAAAAAACAAAAACTGTAAAAAAGGAAACAGTCCCTCGTTGAGTCTGGTGGCCCCTCCCCCAACCCGCAGTCACCCTCTGTGCACAGCACCTCCCCACACTCCCCTCATACTTACCTCTGGAGCCCAGCGTGACAATCTTCAGTGGACCGGGAACATGTCTGCACTCTTAAAAGCTGACCGCGAACTGAAGAAATGCCGGTGTGCTGTATAATGGCATAAATGTGTTTTTTTTCAGCTTATGTGTATATCTTGGCCATTTTTTCAACTTTTGGCACCAAATTTTCAACATGGGGTTCTTGGGACCACTCCTCATGAATTCAGTCACTGTCATGGCGTTATTCGGTCTCGAAAGGTGATTTCACGGTCACTGTCGGAATCACCTTTTGGGGCCAATGTGAAATGACAGTGTCACTATTCATGAGATGGGCTCTCAAAAGCCTATGTTGCAAATTCAGTGAAATAATTCCAAAAATGACCACGTTATTTAGAGGTGGTGCATTATAGTTTCCACACACACTTGCAACTGCGACTTTGTAATATTTTCACTCCAGATTTTCAACATTGGCATTTTTTCACATCTCTTTATGAACAGTATAGCTGTCATTTTTCACATCCTGGCCAAAATGTGTTTTCGCATATCCGACGCAGAATAGTGCGGTCACTGTGGGAAATCAGTATTTTAAAGTTTAAGAAAATCACAGTGCCACTGTTCATGAGCGGAGGTTCTAAAAAGCCTATGCTGAAAATTTGGTGAAAAAATTCCAAAAAATTACCATGTTACGGATGTGCATTGCACGTTTTCTACGCACGCTCATAACTTTGTGAATTTTTCATATTTTCACTCCAGATTTTCAACATTGCCATCTTTCCACACCTCCTCATGAACAGTATAGCTGTAATTTTTCACATCCTGCCCAAAATGTGTTTCTGCACCTGTGGCACCAAATGGCATAGTTGCTGTACGAAATCACCTTTCAGGATTGAGTAATGAAATGATAATGCCACTGTTCATGAAGTGGGGTCCCAAATAGCCCATTTTGAAAATTTGGAGTGAAAATACCAACAAACACCCAGGGCGTTAAGGTTTCCAACCATAATGCCCACCCTGTAGAGACTGACTGGCGTCAGGGGTGTGACTTGGGATCATCAGTGGTAATGCTCACAGCATTCTACCCCCACCCTACAGCCACTGACAGGCATCAAGGTGTGCCTTTGGGTCTTCAGCCCTAAAGTTCACCCTATTCTCTTATACTGCACCCATCTCAGATTATTTCCTTATGAAATGGGTTGAACATTAGGGCCAAAAACCCCAAAGCACACCGCGACACCTGCTGGTGTTTGCAGGATGGGGTGAGGTGGAATGGCATAAGTGTTATGGCTGATGACCCAAAGGCACACCCCTAATGCCTTTCAGTCTCTGCATGGTGGTGGTTGGCATTAGTTCAATACTGCCATTCCTATTATGCATCTCTCTAACTCCTGCACTAGCAATGCCAATGCCAGCAAGCAAACATTTGGCATTGACAAATGCTTGTTATGCTCTGTTGCTTCTCTGCCCTGTTGTCGGCTTAGGGCATGTGACTCCAGTTACCTCTGAGCTCTGTATGCCACTACTGCTACTGTGCTGTCCCTCTATTAGGGGTCACTGCAGTGCATTGGCTGACAAACCCTTCATCAATGATCAATGCTGTTCTCTTCAACCACAGTGGCACCCAAATCCATTTAGCATGTGGGCACATGTTGTGTGCCTTTTCTGGAGTAGTGGTAACAGCTGATTGGTCAGTGTTGTCAGCCAGTCAGTTGTTACTACTAACATGGCATCATAAATTCCTTTAGTGGGAATTAATCAGCGATGAGAGAGGTTGGCTGCTGGCCGCTGCAGAGTACGATTTTCTTGTGTAACCCCCTTGTATCCGGGGTTACTAGAATCCCAGCAAGACCTAGTGGTAGGCAGGGAAGGCAGCTTGTGAAACTCCAGTTAAATGGGTTTCACACTGTCTCACTCTGTTCTCAGTCACAGCTGAGACTTGAGAGATGACATCACCATAGAACTGTCGCAGCTGCATAAGCCACATTGGAATCTGCAGCTCAGGGAGTAAGTTTAGAACCTTGGGAGTTTTCAAAGTCAGTTCTTCTGTTTACCTCCAAATAGAAGGGAGTTGTCTGTTTACCTCCCAGGAGGAAGGAGCTTCTGTTTACTTTTTGAAAGTGGTGGAGACCGCTGTCCAGGTCTCAGTGCCCCCTCCCTCCGGGGGGGGGGTGGAAGAAAAGTCCCTCTGTGGATGCCAGGGGCAATCCCCTATTTCTACTGTGGAAGAAAGCTGCCTGTTTTTCAGTTCTGTTCTTGTATAACAGTAAAAGGATGTGGTACTTTGCCTGTGGGGCACCTGCAACGAATGGGTGAGTGTTTTGCCCCATTTGAAAGGGCAAACCAATTGTTTCATTAGTTTGGAAATATAAAGGAAGTTGGAATGTGGACTGCTATTTGGGAGGACTATTTCAACTAGGACAAACAAATGGAGCAGTCAAAAAGTCTAAAGTTTTAATGGATTTCAAGTAATGCTGTAGAGGGGGTGCTTCAGGTCATCCACCATTTAATCTACATTTTCACAGTTTAAGTTTGTAGAGGGTGCTTCAGGTCATCCACCGTTTAATCTACATGTCAAAGTTTGAAGTTTATGTTTGTCCAGAGAAATGGCCGGGTATGGGCTGTGGGAGCTGGAGGTGGGAACACTCCCCATCTTTAGTGACCAGGTCCACCTCTACGGATTTCTTCTGTGATTTGCTACTTGCCTCATGCGCCTGGCCAGTGATGAGGTGGGTACCCAGACGTGGGTCGCAACTTGAAAATCTCTCTAGGAGTCGCAGACTCTATGTGGTGTGGGGAGCCACAGGATGGGAAGATATACTCCTTGTTTGATGGGAGTTCATGGAAGTAAGAAAACAAATCTCTCTAGGAGTCGCAGACTCTAAGTGGTGTGGGAAAATATACTCCTTGTGTGATGGGAGTCTCTCCAAGTAAAGTTTGGGTTCATTCTCAAATGGACCATCAGTCAAGTGACCGGCAGGGGAGCCGGGCCAGTCGGGCTGTGTATCCAAAGCGCATGCAAGTTCGGGCTGAGTGCCTGGTGGGCCCAGAGCCAGACAATGTAAAAATGTGTTCATTCTTCAAATGGACCGTCTTTAATCTCTATCTGCATATACAGTGAATGTAACCCCTTGGGGGACCATACAATGCTTTGTCATGTGTCAACTAGATTTGAATAAAGCCACACTGAAAAATCCCAGTCCTGGTTCTGGACATTACAGTTATTGCTTCCTGTAGTTGGATTTACTTGGGTGCCCCTGTGCAGAGTAGCCAAACCTAGGTCCCTTGTGCCAGGTAACCTCATCCTCCCCGAACCCAGGTCCCCACCAGGTATTGCTGCCAATGCCAACAGCATGCCACCTGTCATTTTAGTAAAAAGGCAGGGGTGAGGGGTTACACTTGTTTTACAGGTCTTTGCCAAATAGTGAAAACCAAAACACTAACAACAACCTGGCGCAAATATCGCTGGAGGTAGTCAACAGACTGTTTCGAAATTCCATCATCAGGAAGTGTTATAAACCTTCCTACACCGATAAGTGCTGGAGAGAGTGTGGTGATCAGGGTACTCATATTTACATATTTTGGAGCTGTCCTACACTGACATAGTGCTGCGAACAGATTAAACAGGCCATGGAAGGAGTCTTTCAATGCCCTCTGGACTGGCAATTCTACAACTCTATATTGGGAATTGCTCCCCCAAATAATCAGAAGTAAGAGAGGCACCGATACAATGTATTGACTCTGGCAGCCACCAAGGTGATTACATGTAACTGGTTAAAGGAGAACATCTGCCTTCCCAGCACCCTAACCCTCCAAACCCCAACCCCGATTATTCTTTAATTGCCTCTGTGGCTTAATATGCACTGCAGTGTAGCAGCTTTAATGTGACCATATTGCTCTAATGACAGGACACCTCTCTCAAGGCTAGTGCATCCTAAAGCAGGTCTGCTGGACCCATATAGTAAATGCACATCCTAGGAGAAAAAAAGGATGCATTCCAAGGCAAGCACTATACTACGGAAACCACATAGTGATACCAACAGGCAAAAGTGTTATTTTCACTTAACATTGTAGGAAAAAGCAATGCCTTAAAAGTCCACATGAAGTTCATAGGCACATCATTTTATTGTACAGTAGCAGCCTCTGGGAGGTCTGTATTGACAGCAGAAAGGTTTTTTCCTACAAGGTTACTGCGCCTCTGAGTGTCATAGTGCACAACAGGTACATAAAGTGCGGTATAGTAAAATGCTGATCTGTGCAAAACAAGAAAGGACTGTGTCCTACAAAAACTGCCTCTCACATATTCGCCAGCCTGCCCTAATGTAAACCTATCCTGGAGCTGTACGCCACCATTTCACATTCTTCGCGCGGCACAGCGCTGCTCATCATATCTTGTTATACAGTGAGTGGCGCTGCACTGAGAAGGTGAAATGGCACCACGCAGCCCTAGGATATGGTTACACTATGGTTGGTACATTGGAGTGCAGATCAAACCACAGAGGTAATTAAAACAATTATTTGGGGGTCTAAAAGCCTAATCGGGGGGTTGTGTTATGGGGGTGGGGTGCCAGGAGGACAGATATTCTGTAAGGAAACACATCCAACAAAGAAAGAATGGTGGAACTTGTGCAAAGAATTTCAGATTATGGAAAGATCACGGCTTGGTTAAGGCTGCAACAAGAAAAGCACAAAGCAAGGTAGCTCCCATTTTTTTCATTTTCAAGCACGAGAGAACAGAGATGTCCTGGACCCATTCTGAGCAAATAGATGCGTTCACACATAGACAAGAGAGGGTTGTTAACCAGAGGCAAATTCTTCCCTCTCTCCCCCACCTTACAGTTCAGGTGTGACTACTGTATGTTCTTTGTTCTCTGTTACTTGCAGGTGTTCAACAAGCCTGTCAGGTCCTCTTGTTTGCGGGCAGTTAATTAGCATGGTTCACAAATTTGTATTTTATGTAAACAATCAATATACAGTCTCAGACTTCCAGTGACTGTTCTATATGTACACTGTTCTATACAAAGTATTACATGGATGTATGTAAGGTATATGACGTTGCACTTCTAATACATACATGACTGCAATAAAATAAGATTTGGTTAAAAACAATGTGTTAAGTAGCGTCGCTCTGGTAGCTCATTAGTATGGGCAAAACACTACCATTATCCCAGTGCATGGGTAGTAATGAGATGCCGTCTTGTTACTAAGTGTGTCTGGGAGTGCCTCAGCACTGCAGTGCACACCACTTTGCAGTAGTACACCGAGGCTTCCATAATGGGAGGTTCAGTGCACATCTGGGAATACTTCACTGTGTGCATGCAAACAGTGCCTGTGTAGCACAAAGGCATCTATTACACTGCCACATGCCATAAAGGGAAATGTCCATTTTTACAAAGCCTCTCGGAGAGTGGAGCTGCCCCATTTGCACTTTGTGGATATAAATGGCATTTTTACTGATACTTTATTTTTGTTAGGTTGTATGGTTGATCCTACGATCACCCCCCACTTTGGACACTGCATGCAGCCTGCTGCTTGAGCATCATCCTGGAATTCCCTCTAGCTGACATAATGCCTAGGGATCAGCTGCAGGAGATTTGATCAGCCTTCATACAGAACAGAATCCATTTATAGCTCTGATCAACTGGTTACCAGTCCTGCTACCCTCTCAAGATTGAGGATGGGTCACGCAACATCAAGCTGCATCTGTTGGTGGGGGGGGGGGGTGGCTTTTGTCTGAAGCCAAGCAGCATAGTGATGGTCTTTTTCTGGTTTAAGATTATCCTGTTAGCTATGAACCATTGCTGCAGTTTTCTGAAATCCAACAGAAGACCTGAAGCAACAGCTGAGATACTCTGGCTGGCTTGTGGAGCAGAGGGCCATGTCTTCTGCATACATATCCCTCCCCACCGCCAGCTTCCAGGCTGCCTACTTGACCCAGTCTCTGAGGCATCATTCTGCAACCATTGTGGGTCATGAGGGCTAGTGCAACGGCCACATCCCTACTGCCCACTTCCAGTGCTTTCAGGCTGCCTACTTAACCCAGTCACAGAGGCATCATTCAGCAACCACTGTGAGTCATGAGGCCTAGTGCTACAGCCGCCCTCCCCACTGGCTGCTTCCAGGCTGCCTACTTGACCCATTCTCTGAGGCATCATTCAGCAACCACTGTGAGTCACGAGGGCTAGTGCAACAGCCAACATCCCTACTGCCTGCTTCCAGTGCTTCCAGGCTGCCTACTTGACCCAGTCCCCAAGGAATCATTCAGCAACCACTATGGGTCGCGAGGGCTAGCACTACATCCACCCTCCACACCACCCGCTTCCAGGCTGCCTACTTGACCCAGTCCTTGAGGCGTCATTTAGCAACCACTGTGGGTCATGAGGGCTAGTGATACAGCTGCCCTCCCCACCACCTGCTTCCAGTGCTTCCAGACCACCTGCTTGATCCAGTCCCTGAGGCATCGTTCAGCAACCACTGTGGGTCGCGATGGCTAGTGCTAAAGCCGCCCTATGCACCGCCCACCTCCAGCACTTCCAGGTACAGAATCAAGGTCTCTACTGCTGCACTTGGGATTATTTGTTGTGACTATAACACTATTTGTATTGGTGCCTTAAGGCATGGCTTGCCTGCTGTTAATCGCACATTATTTGCAGTCTGTGATTGCATTCATTAAACAAGTTTTATTTTTGTTTAGTTCATTGTGCAGTTTACCAGTGTTTTGCTTGTTATATGGTTTACCTCAAACTCAAAGACCCTTGTCCCTCCTGCTCCCGTATCTGTTTACCCTCCTGCTGTGCTGCTTACCTCACTCCCTTCCCCCAAGCACACCTCCTCTTTATCTTTCCCCCAGGCTGCCTATTTGACCCAGTCCCCAAGGCATCATTCAGCTACCACTACAGCCGCCCTCCCCCCCCACCAGCTTCCATGGCTTCCAGGTACAGAACAAAGCTCCTTCTTAGTGCAGCCAAGCACTTCCCACCCACCCCTCTTCCTGCCCACCCAGGCGGTTGCTACATTTATAGGGTCATCCGAGGTGTGTGAACCAATCTGCTCATTTTTCTCCCCTCATCTTTCCTGAGTTGTTAGAATCTTCCACCTCCTTGGTTAACGAGTCTATTGGAGCTTTCTTCCCTATCTCTCTTCCACCTGCCTTGAGGGTGTACTAACTTAAGACACCTGCACCTGCCCCCTGCCTCTACTCCCTTTTGCATTACTACTACAAACAGACTCACCCCCACCATCAATTTTTCTCCTGCTCAGTTTGAGTGTGAGTGACAAAGGTAATTAAGTAAGCTTTATCAATTTGTTATCCTCCTTGTGTCTTGCTACGCCTGTGATTTAGGTTGTCAGCCTTCTCTCAGCCTTTCTCCCCACACAGCAGTACCTGTCTCCCCTTAACCCCCCTCTTTTCTCTTCCCTTAATCCATCTCCCATTATGCTCTTTCTGCATGTCCTTTGGTTCACCATTCCTCTCCCCATCCCCCCACCCCCCAAAACCTTTCTCCAGTTTCTCTGCTCCCCACCACCCTCTGGCCACTTACTCCTCCCCTTCCCCCTCTCTCTCCTAGAAGGTCACCTCATCCTGCCACCTGCAGCCATTCCCTCGTTTGTCCACCCCTCCGTCTTTCCCTTTACCCTCCTCTCAGGCCTCCTTACCTCCCCTTCAAGACCCTTCATCACTTCTGTTCTTCCTCCCCATCTCTTCCCATACCCCCATCGAAAACAGCAAGGCTGGCTCACCGCTATGTTCCCACTCCTCCTCCTCCTCCTACTCCTACTGGCAGGGGATGTTGAATGCAACCCAGGCCCTTTCTCTACTCCACTACCCAAAAGTCTGCAGATTTTCCACCTCACTATCAGGAGCCTCCCCCCAAAACTAGACCATCTAAAAGCATGGACTTCCCTGCACTCCCTTGATGTTCTCTGTATACCGGAAAACTAGTTCTCAGCCAGAATCCCTGACCCTCACCTAACCCTACTCGACTACACCCTAGTTCACCAGGATAGAGGTAAACGAGTTAGCAGCATGGCCATTTATATTCGTTCCACCCTCCCTCCTACAGTCTCTAACAGAGAAATAATCCCCTCATCCCACAGACTACTCCTCCTGAAACTTTCTCTTTCTTCCTCTAACCCACTATTCATCAGCATCCTCTATCTATCCCCAACAGACCCCACTAGCTCCCTACCTATCATCCTCTTGACACTTGTCTTCCTAGCCTCCCCAGGTGAACTCAACCTCCTGGGTGACTTTAATCTAAACTGTCTCTCTCCCCCCCCCCCACAACCATACTGTACAATCCATGGAATCTCTCAACCTTTCCCAACTCATCAATGAATCTACCCATTTCAATACCTGTTAATCACTCTCTCCTTGACTGGGTATTGTCCACCCACCTTCATCGGATCATTGCCGCCGGCACTCTGCCTGACTCATTCAGCGATCATTGTCTCACATACTGCGTTAGGAAGATCCACTTCCCCAAACATCCCCTAAGTACGTTTACCATAGATCCCTCAGACGCTGTCTACTTGCAAGTATCTCCACTGCTGGTCTCCCATCTACGTCTCTCATGACATAAATGAAGCCCTCAGCCTCTTCACTAATATCTTTTACCAGGTCTGAGATGCACATGCTCCACGAAGAATGCTGCATGTCAAGAAAATACACCACCCATAGATCTTGCCCCTTCTGGTTGCCCAATTCAAAGCCAGGGACTTGGTGTAGGCCAAGTATAAGTCTTCCACCAACCCTGTAGCCCTCCAGATCTATAAGTCCCTACGTAATGCCTACACTAAAATCGGTCCATTTCACCAAAGCCCTATACTACCAGGCCCAACTCAAAATGAATTTAC
Organism: Neoceratodus forsteri; assembly: GCA_016271365.2. Classification (NCBI taxonomy): domain Eukaryota; kingdom Metazoa; phylum Chordata; order Ceratodontiformes; family Ceratodontidae; genus Neoceratodus; species Neoceratodus forsteri. The sequence goes on along the minus strand of JADMNL010000030.1, from coordinate 161,957,475 downwards.
GCTCTCTGTCCAACTTCTGGAAAGTCATCCACTTCCTACTAGACCCCTCTACCCAGTCCTCTACCTCCTCTCTCTTAGTAAACGGCTTACTGATCTCCAACCCTCCATCTATCGCCTCCCACTTTAATAGTTTCTGCACTGCCTGCATTCTTCTCAAACATTCTCATCCAGCCCCCCTTCAGCAACCCCACTATCCTCAGATGAAGGAGTCTCCTTCCCACCCCCAATATCCCCACAGTAAGTTTTTTAACACACTATCCTCTCTTTCCCCAAATAAGCACAGCCCTGATGGACTGGACACCTGGTTGCTCAGTCTCGCTGCCCCAGCTATAACCCTCCCCCTCACCTACATACTGAACCTATCCTCTCTCTCTCTCTCTCTCTCTCAACCATCCCCAGAGCCTGGAAAACTGCAAAAGTCCCGCCTCTCTACAGGGTCGGCCACCCTTCCTCTATAGGGAACTACCATCCCATTTCCCTACTTCCTGCCCTAGTGAAACTCCAGGAAGCCCTCATACTCTCTCGACTCACCTCCTTCCACACCCCCTTCCAGTCAGGTTTCAAAAAGTCTCACTCTGCAGTTTCCTCCCTCCTCCGCATAACAGATTCCTTCTTTACCACCATGGACAATGACCACCTCACTTCTGCCATCTTCATAGACCTAACAAAAGCCTTTGACTTGTTGTCCCACCATCTCCTCCTCAATAAACTGGCCACCTCTGTCCTCTCCCCCTTCACAGTAAAATGGTTCCAGTCCTATCTCGCAGAACACCAGCAATCTGTACAAGTCGCCAACACGATATCCTGTCCTCTCTCTATCTGTGCAGGAGTCCCCAAGGTTCTATCTTAGGACCAATCATTTTCTTTATCTTCATAAACAACCTTCCCTCAATCTGTGTCACAATGAATATTCACATGTATGCCGACAATACAGTGCGCTACCTGTCAGGACCCTCTAGCAGCACACTCAAAGCCTCTCTCCAGCTCGACTTCCTTAACATTATACAGTAGTTAAACACAAATCTACTCACCCCAAATACCAAAAAGACAGTATCAATGACATTTGGCTCCTTCCAGAAGCTTGCTAAACTCCAGCCCCCTTCCCCCCCAATCTTCCACACCCTGGTTGACACCAAACTGGATTCTATGTTTGCCTTCAGATACTTGGTTGTCTGGCTCAGTCCCAAATTGGATTACTCCCACCACATTGACTCCCTATACACCAAACTCTGCCCCAAACTAGGAGCTCTATATGGCTCCAAAGACTGTCTACCCTCCCCACTCGATGTGAGCTCATCGCAAAATTAATTTTTCTCTTGTTTGATTACGCAGACGTTGTTATGGCTCAGCCCCCTCTCACCTCCCTCATCAAGCTCAACACCTTATATAATACTTCCTGACACTTCGCCAACAATCTCCCTTCCCCTTACCCACCATTGTTCACTTTACTCTGCACTCTCTATCCTTCCTCTCCCCCTCCGCCGTCAACTTCACTGCGTGTCCTTTATAGCTAAATATTGGTTTAACTCTCTCCCAACTTACCTCTCCTCCCTCCTCTCTGGTGCCTGTGACTACCCCCTCCATTCCAGAGACTCACACACTTCCTTGACCCCTCTGGTGTGTTCCTATGCTAGACAAACTTGCAACACAAGTCAACCAATCTACTAAGTGACTATATAGCTTACCACAATCTCCGCAACGCATGCACAAAAGCAACCAGATTAGCTAAGGCAGAATACTTCTCTCCAGCCTTTCACTCAAATTTAAATTCCCCATCCAAATTTTGGAAAGTCATCCATGCCCTCTTCCCTTCCCCTCCCCACCTCTCCTGTGCTTAATATTAACACCACCCTCGCTGCAGACCATGACACTGTTGCCAAGGAATTAAACTCTTACTTCACTTCGTGTGCCTCAGCCTTACTAGCCTCCCTCCCAACCTGTGCACCCATGGGCATCCCCGTGCAATCCTAGCCCTGCCCCAGATCACAACTCCTTCTCCTTCTCATTGATCTCGCTGGCTGACACCCTCACCACCCTGCTGTCCCTCAACCCATCTAAAGGCAGTTCTCCTGATGAGCTTGACCCTAAGCTTCTTTACCTCTGCCCCAGCTTTCACTTTCCGTCTGTCAGAAATCCTGAACCTCTCCTTCTCAACTGCTACTGTCCCCTCAATCTAGAAGCATGCTGTCATCATCCCCTTCCCTAAAGGGGGTGACTCTACTTCCCCTGGTAACTACCGCCCTATTTCCCTGCTTCCTACCCTCACTAAACTCCAGAAACATCTAGTTCTCTTCCAAATCTCCTCCTTTCTCTCTGACTCCAACTTCTTTACTCCGTTCCAATGTGGATTCAGGAAAAAACACTCAACTACTACTACCTCCCTACTTAGGCTCACTGATTCAGTCCTCACTGGAATGGAGCAGGGCTTAATCACCTCTGCCATCTTTGTCAACTTAGCCAAGGCTTTCAACATGGTTTCCCATCCCCTCCTTCTCCAGTCCCTCACTTCTGCCGGGCTCTCTCCAGCAGCAACTAACTGGTTCCGGGCCTACCTTTCAGGGAGGACACAATCGGTTAGAACTGCCGAATCTTGCTCCCCTCCTCTCCAGATCCACACTGGTGTTCCTCAGGGCTCAGTACTGGGTCCGCTTCTCTTCTCCATTTTCCTAAATAACTTGCCGTCAGTCTGTTCCTCCACCTCCATACATATGTACGCTGAAGATACGGTCCTGTTCACCTCTGGCTAATCTCCCCCTCGATGTGGAATCCAGACTTCAGCTCGACTCACCGAGCTCCAGCACTGGCTTACTTCACATCAACTCTTTTTGAATGCCAAGAAAACAGTCTCCATGTCCTTTGACACTAGGCAAAGACTTGCTAGGCTCCCAACCCTTCCCACCTTCCACACCCTGGACGGGACTACACTTGAGGACACCTCCTCCTTCAGATACCTTGGTGTATGGGCTAGATCCGCACCTAAACTTCTCTTGACACATTGACGCAATCCTGAAAAACTACACCCCAAGCTAGGTGCACTATACAGGAACCATAATAGCATTCCTCTTATGGCCAGGCATGCCATTGTCCAGAAGATGATTCTCCCTATCTTTGACTACTGCAATGTAGTCTACAGCGCTGCTCCCAAGTCCGCCTTATCCAGATTGTACTCACCACTGTGATCTCTATCACTCCCTGTCTTTCCCCTCTCTTACCAACCATCGTCTCTCCCACTGTGCCAAACTTATCTGAAAATACTGGTTTGGCTCTCTAACCTCTTACTTGTCTGCATCCCTTTCTACTTTGTTCCTTGCTGTGCTGCTATATCATGGATTATTTGACTGTTCGCCACTACTGCACTTGGAATGTAAATATCTGTATATTCTTCACCAATTGTTGCATTTGGATAATCTTGCTCAGTGTGATTTGTTTTGGATTGTAGATATCTGCATATATTCCTCCCCCTCCAGTCACATTTGGAAACAAGATTCGGCTCAGTGTGCCTTTCCCGGTAACCAACTTTTAAATAAATAAACATGTCAGCCACAAACACAGATTCATAAGGGAAGATCAAGAATGAAAACAATGAATAAAAGTGGCCCCAACACAGAGCACTGGGGGACTTCTGTGGTGACAGGAAGCTCATTTGATGATGAAACACATCTGTCCTCACCATTTGGCCATAGTTAGACAAGCACAGGGCTTAAACCAGAGGAGAGGGAGAACGCATATGCCAGAGGCATTAAGCATATGAAGCAGCAAGGTGTGGTCCACCATATTAAAAGCTTTGACCAAGTCTATAAAAACTGCACTTTTTTGTGGTTCTGAGTAGGGAGAAGGTGGTTAAGTAACCAGTTTAGAAATCTGAATGATGGGGGAGAAGAAACTAGTTCTCACAAATGAATCAGTTAGCTATCTGCTAATTAGTCATTCAAGAAATTTAGAAAAGGCAGGAAGCCGGCTTCATGGCACCAAGCGAAAGGGTTTCCTTGGTACACTGGTGACCCAGGTTGCACCCCGAGCCTGGAGTGTCAGGAGAGGAGACCAGCAGGGTGGGCATTCAGAGCATCCATTGGATGCTTCCCTCCCAGGCAGCTGGAGGTAGATTGGGTAACATGCTTAACGATGTGAAGCCTTGAAACACCATCTCACGCCCCCGCCTCAGGTTGCCATCATCAAGCCCAATGAGGGTGGAGGGAGTGGGGACGGCAGAAAATGGAAAAAAGCATCCCCCCGATCAACTGGATGATGGCCACTGGCCCCGTTGCTACAAAGCCCTGGAAGTGTCCGAACAGACACCGCATATGTAGTTGCACCTAAGGCTGGTCCCCCCCCCAGAAGGAAGGGAGCCACCTGATGAAGGGTTACATCAGGTTACCTGGAAGGGGGCTGCTAAATAGAGGCAGTAAATGGCGGCCGGAGACGGACTGGCAGCGGGTGCACCTTGGTGGCCCGAAGGAGTGGTCAGTTGGGGGTGCCCAGGAAGTAGCAAAAAATAAAAAAAAGTAAGGGAGAGAAGCAGGCATTCAGAGACATAAATGCCCATATCTGCGTGGGTCAACACTACACTACAAAAAATCATATCACAGCAACTAGGCAACAGGAAATACAGCGCAGTGAGAAACAGTGTGGTGAAAACCATGAAAGTCAAAACCACGTGTGAAGAATACAGCCGTAGAAGGAAAAAAAAAATGTAAGTTACAACTTTTCACTTGAGTGGTGGTCCGTGGCGGCATGGTGTTGTAATAGTAAATCACACTTTCAAAATAAATTCTCAGCAGTATTCTGTGTGTGCAGTTTTGACTTGCATGGTTTTCACCACGCTGTTTTTACAGCGCTGTATTTGGTTTCACCGAGTTGTCATAAAAAAAAATATATATATTTTCAACAAGTGCCAGTGGTGTTCTGTAATTAACTCAGTCAATTACAGGACTCTGGCATCTAGGAGAAGTAATGTTTTACAGTACTAACAAAGAACCCTGTACCCTTCGAGAAGAACCCTGGATCAAGTTGGGCCCACAAGGTAAGGATCTGAAGGCTGTATATAGGCCTTAGGCTGTATTATATAATCATGATACTTCCTGTAAAAATTTAACTTTTCCTCACAACAGCAGACAAAGAATACATTTTAAATCACTTACATCAGAACTTTCCTCTGAAAGCCTTGTCATCATGCCTGCTATGAAGTCCTTGGCTTTTTGAAAATCCTCGGGTTCAATGCTCCCAGACCCATCAAGAACAAAGACAATCTCCAGACTTCCGTCTTCTGTTATTGAGAGAAAACATGAATGGTAAGCAGTATTATTAAATACTGGGGGCAGGCACTAACCTAAAAGTCAGGCGCTCAAACCACATCCATGTGCGTAAATACACCGGGATTGAAAAACTGGGCATGTGTGCAGCGCCTGGACTTGGCACAATGGCAAAGCCAAAGGGCATGGCCACAACAGTGACCACAGGCCTGATGCTACCTTGGAACATCATCCCTCTGTCTGAGAAATCATTTAAAAAATATATACATAGCTGTAGCATTTGAAATATACATATTTTCCGTGATGTTTATAACCAGAACCCTGCAGGGTGTTTCTGTTCAGATGTTACATTAGATTTTCAAGGTTACACATCAAAAAGTAAGTTATAAAACATAAAAACACATTAACAATGTGAAATCCCAAGCAACTGCAGTACTTCATATGCTCCTATGAAAATGCAACTCACTTATTGCATTCACATCTGTGACACAATTCATGTTGCATTGCAGTGCTAAAAACCCTGGGAGGAAGTTCTAATCATTCATAATTGTGGTGAGAGCTCATTCAATGCCCTCGCAGCCTTGTATTGGAAAGTCATTTTTCCATCCTGATTTTTTTTAATTTAGGAACAACCAATTCCCTAGACCCTTATTTCTCAAGTGAAAGGTATGATTTGGTTTGGCTGGCTTATCCAATAAACAGAGAGGTTTGTTATTTTTTTAAATTCTGTGTACCAGAGTTGCCCAGATCCCCTTTCTTCTCCTTTCCAAGGACATCCATCTCAACCTTTGATACATCTTATACTGGTGGGTGTTGTAAACACATCTGGATAAAAAATCTAGCCACTCTGTTGTAACTTAGCCTATGTAATTGGCTGTTGTTTGCATGGCCATGTACAGTACATGGCTCCCATCATCTATAATTAGCTATTGGAAGTCTTTGGAATTGGATTATTGGAAATCTCCAACATTGCCACAATTGGTGCTTTTGAGTGTAAACTGCGTCAACACCTCGTGGCTAGTGCCTTCTGTGATTTCTTCTTATAATCCCCTCCAGGCATACTACCCTCAAGCATCCCTCCTCACTGCCTCAGCTCCTCCTCCTCCTCTCCTACCCCCCATTACTGGGTATAGGATGAATCTGTCTCCTTTTCTTTTTCAACCCCCCCTTTCCTCCTCCCTTGCTGTTTCCCATCTACCACATACCCAATGCAATGCCCTCCCCATTTCTCCCCTCCTCCCTCTCTCTGTCTTCCATACCACCCCTCACCACCACTCTTCTTTCTCTTTCCCCACGAACCCACTCCTAAAAAAGCTTCACTGAGCTGCCTATGACTTGTACCGTATAATTAACTCACAACACAATTCCTTGACAATGCCTTTGGCTGCTATTATTGTAACCTTATTTGTCGAGTTTTTTTTGTAAGTTCCATTGTAATGATCATGTTATGTTTTGTACCTTATTGTCCTTATTGCCTTGACGTGGAACCTTTGTAATAGAGCCCTCGGCTCAAAGGTGTCATCCGAAATACAAATAAATAAAATAAAAAATAAATAAAAATAAATTGTTTGTGTGGCCATGTATATGGATTCCATAATCTATAATTGGTAGAATTAAGTGACTGGCCACAGACTGCCGTAAGGCAGAAATATATTCGTCATGAAGCTCCAATTCTGGCATTCATTTTCCTTGTTAAGTCTTTAAAATGTGAATTCTTAGTATGTGGAATAAGCAAGGGCACAGATATTTGGCAATGACAGGGCCTAAAGATAGTTCTTGCCTTACCTAGAATGCCTTGCTCAAAGTTGTCGTTGTCATTGTTGTTGTTGAAGTTGAAGTTACCGTGGGTAAGCGTTTCTGTGGAAACAGAAATGCTGGAATCAATAAACAAAGCAGATTTTTTTTTTTAAAAAAGCCAGTTACACTTTACAGTTTTTCATTGAAAACACTGTAATTACACTATAGTTATTGTGTAACTGCACGGTAACTACATGACTCAAACGTGTAACTTCTTTGTAGCTTTGATGTACCGTCACTTTTGCAAATTGTATAATCACTTATAAAAGTATAATTACCCGGTAAGGGTGAAAGTACATTAAAACTGTGGAACAGTAAGCCATGTAAGTACATAGTAGTTACCCTGTAGGTACATGGGAATCGTACTGTAATTAGAGTGTTGTTAGTGTCACAGTGTTGTGCTCCAACCACTTAGCCATGCTGCCTTCCTTAATGAGTGTGAGTAGTAGTAAACTGACCCTCCAAGACACCATCAAAGTGATATTTGACAAAGTTATGTAAGCTTCAGTTCATACCCAGGATGGTTTCCTTGTCATTCTTCTTATTATTATTGTTAGTGTTGCTGTTGCCTTCCTGTAGAGTCTTTTCAACTGAAAGAGAAGAAAAGGAAAACTTGTATTCTGGTCTCCCACATACATGAAACTCTCATTGCACTCTCCCACTGTGCCATCTGTTCAGCCTATAAAGTTCAAATTTAAAAGAAACAAGAATGGAAGGTGGAAATGAATACTGTATTGTGCAGTAGGGGTACGATTATTCAAAGTCACAAATGCTGAGGGGGGCATAACTTTCCAATCTTTCCGCACTAACGTGTAGAGCACGGGGACTTGTAAAAGCAAATATGGCAACATCTAGCAAAAGGTCTAAACAATAAACCAATGTCTAGCAGTTTTCTTACCCATCTCAGCGGGACTGAAGAAACCGGGCTCTTCTGTTAAATCAGAGGTCAACAGGGAACATTTTCCATTCAGTTCCTCAACGCTACTCTTGTTCCGAAACATCCTGTACTGCTGACAGATCTGATCACAATAAAAACAAAGTCAGAACAGCAGCAAATGATGTCAAGGTTTTAAGGTTTCTCTCTGCTCCACAGGACATGCCTTCAAACTGGGGGTGGGGGGATAAGGGCAAACATTAGAAAGCATTACTTCAGAAAAAGGATGGTGATCATGTAGACTACACTACCTGGTGAGGTTGTGGAAACTACCACTGTTTAAACTTTCAAGGCAGCACTGAACAGATTCCTGTTTGATACAAAGAAATACAGCGTATACTGACCAAGCACAGCAGATTGTCTGGAAGGACAAAGGGCATTGAGAGTCATAAAGCATGAGATGGGGTAACATTTCAGCTGTTAAGCTTGGATGTGTTCCATCGATAATTGGGTCTAGTACTGAAAAGTATAACATTAAGAAGGAAAGTACCTTGGTTTTAAATATATATAGGTTTAGTTTCATAATCCAGGAGAGAGTGTTGCTACCTTTGAGCACCCAGAGAGATTCAAACAGTAAGAGAGAGAGAGAGAGACTAGAGAGAGAGAGAGAAAGCGACAGTGAGAGGGAGGGAGATAAAGAGAGAGAGAGAGAGAGATACATTACATGGAGGTCAAGGACAGGGAGGTTAAAGGGGAACTAAAGTCAAAATTTACAACAAAATGTGCTGTGCAGTGTTTTGATTTGTAGGTGTACTCCTAGTGTGTCCTTCCCTTTTGTTACTTTCAGAAACTTTTTTATGTTTGCTTGCACGCATGTGCAAGAAACATAGTGCCATCATCCGAGTTTCTGGAGGTGTGGCACCCTGTCTTCCAGTTCCCTCACTGTGTTTGCAGGAGCGGCCACAGTTCGCCAATGAATGCTGCAGCTGTCTATGACAGCAGTTGAAAATGCAGTGCCATACAGTTGAAAGCCAGAGCTCCGCTTCAGTGAGCACGAGAGGGGAGTGAACCCAGACAGAGGATCGGCTGATGGAAAAACACTACCAGATCTCTCATTAGCACAACAAAAACTGCTGCACATAATAAGCCTGTATGTTTGAATGGACTCAACTTATGTAGTTGGTGTCTGGCAGAGACAGTCAAGGGGCCAACTTCAACAGCATTAAAGTCTAGTACTACAGCTGTTTTGCTATGGCTTGCTATTTACCCCCCTTGGTGGAGTTAATTCACTCCCATTTCCCATTCCTGCAATGGAAGTATATTATTTTAAATTTTTTTAGTGCCCCCCCATTCATTTCTAAGATGTCCTGTTTCTCAATCACTTCCCCTCCTTCAGTGCCATTGCAACTTGCATAGTCAAGTGCTAGAATGGACCTTCCCTTCCATTTATTATCATTCCCCGACTAATGCCTTTCAAGTATTCCTTCAATGCCTCACCCTACTTATCCACTCTCTGACTGCGTTTTATTTCTCTGACCCACTGCATTTCATCCAGCTGCTTACATTTCTGAAATTTACCAGCCACCCTGAAGCACTTCCGCAAATCAACCCATGCACTTCCATGCAGTCGGTCTTTTTACATAAACAACTAGCTTTAAATGTGTTCATTTCAGAGTTGTGTGTTAACCCTCCCCACTATCTGCATGTTATCTGTTCCTTGGTGCTTCCCTTCCCACTGTCATTTTTCAATCCGGTCTGCTGCATTTTAACTGCCTGCATTTCTGAAATTTACCAGTCCATTTGACACAGTCCCATACCTCCTGTAGTTTGCCCATATTCCTCTAAGCAGTTGGTCTTTCTGTGTAATTAACCAGCTACTAATGCTTTTTTTATTTAAAAATTAGGATGTCTCCAGTCTCACCACCCTGTACTTGCTTATACTGTACTTTGTTTCTTCCCATCCCATTGTTTTCCATGTTAAACAAAATGCCCTTATTCCCCTTCCCATCGTAACCAATATTTGTCTCTTTTATATTCTTTTCCTTTAAAACCAACACATTATTGTAGAACCCCCTCATGTGTCTCTATGCCTCTTCACTTGCCCTTAATGAACCATATTAGTCCTTTGGCAGCTCTAATGCAGTGTGCCCTTCAACAAGTACTGTTCGTGATCTCCAAATCTGGTAATCTTTTCTGTAGGTGTTCCACACTCTGTGTCTGTTAAGAGGACCCACTTAGTGCTTCTGTTTTTAAGTAAAGCACACCACTTTGGGTTGATTGACTGCATAGCTCTCCACAGATCACTGAAATAGCATCATAAAATCATAACGGAAATTACTGCATTAAAAAAATCTAGACCTTTTCAAAAAGGTATAGGAGGTGTTCTAGTTCCATAATTATTGAAACAATGCTGGGGCATTTAAACCCAGGCCTCTTAGTTTGTTTGCTAAATGACTGACTGATAATTAATTTAAAATAAATGCCCCATAGCCAGCCTCCACCTATGGCTGGAACAGCGTCTTTGTCTGAATTAATAAAGGTATATTGCCATGCCCAGAAAATCAAAAGTTACTGTAAAGTGGGAATTGAATGATAGGACCTCAGCCATGGTTAGTCTGTCTCTAAAGCAAGCAGCAGCTCTGGTTTAACGAATTCCGGAGAAAATGCACCACTTTAGTGATAACGTTTGTGTTAGCAAAACCTTTAGACTAACACCCTAAAACAGCAGAAAATGAAATAATATCAGTGGCCAAATTTGCTGAAACCTCCACCGCAAACAGGAAAACATGGTGCAGCCATCAGCAGTGCCATTTGCTTAAAAAGATGACCTCTAGGAATCTTTTTTTTCTTTTTTTTTACTTTTACTTTTGTCATAAATGATGCATGGCAAAAGTATTACAAAGTATCCAGTTCTCCTTAAAATATTTTTTTTATCAATAAGCCGCGTACAATTTTGACTGATATCACAATTTTAAAAACAATATTTTGATACCAGGATGTGCATGCTTGTATAAAGTACAGAACCACACAACATCACACACCTTGAGTTGCTTGATGTTTGTATACAGTAACATAGCAACGTAAAGAGCAGGTCACTTGAGCACATGACAAATCCGGTATATTAGTAGCAGTGTGATACTTGTCCTGAGCTCCCCACATGATGGAGGTGGGATCTACTTAGTTTATGACAGAAATGCACAAAGTCCGCGTTGTGCCTAACAGCAAACACTGGAGTTCAGAATTTTTAGGCCTTTTTGCTTCCAAGAAATAAACAAGAGCACAGTCGAGACACTAGTCCTTATGCAGAATGCCAGCATATATTTTAAAAGCAGATACTGGACCTCCTTCCTCAAAATTGTCGATGGTGACCCCACCCCCAGCTACTGAAGAATTATGTTAAATTCGAGTGATTTCATCAAGAGGCTCTTGATCTTAAAGCAGTCTCTGATTTTTCCTGCTATTACAGAATGGACCATTATGATTCATGGTGGGTAGGAGGAGGGGTGGATGGGAGATCCCGGGGCCAGTTCGAGATAGAGGTAGAAGCACAGACGTTTATTTTGAAATCCATTGTCACAGCTGTTTAACCATAGGGTCGCTGGCTGCTGGACTACAGCTGCATACTTACTCAAGAAAGTATTGCTCTGAAATAACTCCCTCTCTCCCAGCACAGTCAGACCTCCATCTCTCAGTCCACTGTCTTAAAAAAATAATAGAGTACCCACTCCTTCCCTAGCTGCAGAACACCCCCATTGCAGGAACCAATCACTTTTTGTTTATTAATGATAATGTCCTCACTCCCAGCTTCAGATGCCCTTCCATTCTTTGCAAGATGGCCTGTTATTACATAAACAAAATTACCCCCTTTCTCAATTCAAGCTAATATGCCTCACCCGTATTGATACCAGTATGAGTTCAATAATTCGTTATCCCCTAGTGCCACATATAGCTAACTGCATTCCAGTATGAACCTATTTCTGCGGTCCAGGCTGGTAACTTGTCCCTGAGCTGCTATGTATTTTGTATAGCATGATGTATTTCCCACCTAGTTATACCCCTTACTCTGCGATGATTTACAGATGCTCCTTAGAAGGTTAGCATCATAACTGGACAAACTATTCAACTTATTCAAGACGAGAGGTTGAGAAGTATGGCTGGTACTCAGCCAGCACCCCACCGGTTAGTGTGCATCTAATATAACAATTCGCTTCCTTGAATAATAATGTAGTCTATAGCAATGAAAACAGGGACATTGCAAGGGAGTTACAGGGAAAATGCTAAATTAACATTTGAGCACTATGGTTTGTATGGCATGGCAGCCTATACAGGATATTTAACTTCACCCTCGCCCATGATGCCGCCTCTGCAACACATTATGACCGGGTTCCTTGGTATTTAAAAATACAAAAATTAAATAATTAAATGATGTCATTTGTGTGCAAAGAGCGAAACTTGCACATCACAATGCTTGCTCCTAGGAGGGTGTGGAAATATGAAAAGATGAGTAATGGCTCCGAGTGTTATCCTTGACGCTGTCATCATTTTGTACCAGTGCCTTGCCTCCGTGGGCTAGATACAGTAGGGGCATATTACATTGCAAGTATTTTCCTTTTTTTTTTCTGTTGTTGTTAGGAAAAGCATTTTTCAAGTGAAGCATATGCCAGTCTTACTCAAACTCCATATTGCTTGGGGCAGGATTAATTTTACAGGAAAATACAAGACCGTTACCCCGGAGTTGCAGAAATGTCGGCCTCATCTGAGAGCCCTGCAACTCTTCTGAGTCCCAAAGTATTGCTTGATTTGGGCACTGCCCTGTACTATAAGCCTGCACCTGACAACATTCCTTTTTGTTGTAGATGAAGGTTTCTGTTTTAACAAACACCGTAACATTTGGAGCACAATCTGTTTGATCATCAGCTCCTGGGTAAACGTGACAACCAGGAGTATGACTTGCCAACCTCATCTCACTCAGCAAGGCGCCCCTCTGCATTTTCAGCTGTCCTAAAGGGTCTCTCTGTTAATTCCCATCCAATGCCAGCACTTGATCTCTGCCTTTCTAATCTTCCCTAATGCCTCCTTGGATTACTGTCAATGCTCACCATCCCTACACCACCTCTTTAGAAAAAAAAAAAAACTCTTGACGTCAAAAATCGTTATTGTGATTTTTTTATGTTTGCTTGCACGCATGTGCAAGACAGATAGTGCCATCATCCGAGTTTCTGGAGGTGTGGCACAGCTCTAGAAGTCAAACATTTTTATTGCGATTTTTTTATGTTTGCTTGCACGCATGTACGAGAAACATAGTGCCATCATCCGAGTTTCTGGAGGTGTGGCACCCTGTCTTCCAGTTCCCTCACTTTGTTTGCAGGCACCCCCGCAGTTCTCCAATGAATGCTGCGGCTGTCTATTACAGCAGTTGAAAGCGAGAGAGCCGCTTCAGTGAGCACGCTCAGGTAACGGAAGCGCTCTCTCCCCGCTCCCCCCAATTGCCTGCGGATTTAACCCCTGATTTGCACAGCACCGATGCAGCAGTGGTATTGGCATACAGATGGCTATGCAAACAAAAACAAGTGTTTACACAAGCTGAACGGGACAGAATTTATACTAATGCTACCGACTGCTACCTCTTCTGTTACAACTTTGCAACTACAATGAAATAAAATATTGTATCAATCAAGTTACTCCACTAATCTCCCACTCTACAAATCCCTTCTCGGCCCTATCCCTGGCTGGACCTCCTGTGACAGACTGAATCCGCAGCCAGTCAAAGGCTAAAGGGCCCGCACTCAGCCAATCAGCAGTGACACAGGGAGTGTCTCCGTGCCAGTGTCAACATGGACTAAGGCTGCTCCAGAGCCCGGATTTCTCAGTAGGGCCGCAATGGGAAGAATTTTATAAAGTTTTAAATTGAATTAAAGTTATAGAAATTATCAGTAAAACTTTGGAAAACACAGAGGAAATGTATACATTTCAGCTTTTCAATACTTCATACAGAACTGACCGAGTCTGCAACTGGACAATTGCCCACTTAAAAGAAACCTGTGTTGTATTATTAGGAAAGGTCCTGCGGTGCAGTACAAAGTTACGATTCACAAGCATTGGATCATAGTCACACTGTTAACAAATTTACAATTCAAACATTTTGTGTTTTAACTTTTGGCCCTTCAATGTCCCCTAGTAATTATATGCCGCAGTCTTGTCTCTGGTGTGCCTTTGGGGGGGGGGGGAAATAATCCTGTGGGAAAGCAATAGTCCTGACCAGGAATTGTCGCTGGCACGAAGTGTGGTGCAATGCTACGGAAACCCTAAGGGCTGGCGCACAGATATCCTATAAGGAGGAAAGAGCGAGAGGGATTGCAGGAGCCTTGCAGATCCGCCATGGTGGTTTGAAAACGAGGCTACAGAAACACCATGTATCGCTTTATTTTTGCAGCATTTTGTTTTCTTAAACTTTGGGGAGGATATATTAACATGGTTCACTGTTAATAAAATGGCTACGTACAACAGGGGTAACAGTATTCTTATAGAATATTGTTTTCCATGGTGCAGTAGGTCTAAAAAGAAGTTTACATGGGCTCAATTCTTTCTTTTAGTGACTGTCCTATATTCTGACATGTTTTGGCCATTTTTGCTTAATTAGTAATCAAATTTATATTACTGCTGCAACTGCTTTAAATCACTCACTTCCTAGCAGCTACTTACTGCTTAAGCAATATACCACCATAGGGTGTGGGTTGTGCTAGGATTTACCACCCCTGGTGTGTTTTACACAACAGTGAGTAAATCCTAGCATTACCCACACCCTGGAGTGGGTGGTATATTGTGAGTATACAGTGGGCCCATGTTTTTGTATTTGTATGGTATTTCTATTGCTTCACCAGAAAAAACAGTTCTGTGCCTGTCTTAAGGGATTGGTTTACATGAATGTGGGACAAAGTGTGCTAAAGGAATAATGCCTGACAGGGTGGGTGTTATGCTGGGACACCATCCCACCTCGGGTGGTTGGGCCCCCATGGTGTCCAACACCCGAGAAGGGATGTTATCCCAGCATAACTTCCACCCTGGAGGTCATTATTCCTATTATACTGTATTTCCTTATGGAATGGGGTGAGCACAAAGCCCAAACACACCAAGGCACACCGTGACACTTGTCGGTGTCCGCAGGGTAGGGTGTGGGTGAAATGGCATGCCCATTATGCCTGATGACCCAAAGGCACACCCCAAGGCCTGTCAGTCTCTGCAGGGTGGTGGTGGGGTTGGCTTCAGTTCAATACTTCACTGCCATTCCTATTATGCATCTCTCTAACTCCTACACTACCAATGCCAATGCCAGCAAGCAAACATTCGGCACTGACAAATGCTTGTTTTAATTTGCCAGATAGTTTTATGGCCCCAGGGATCTCCATGTTCACATTGTTCATTGCTCGTCTTTTCCTACTATACCTCCTGTCCCATGTGACAGTGATGCATTTGTGAACATTCATTCTACAACAGCTCTTTTTTTGTCAAGTTTACAGCAGTACAGCTGTAATTTTAGATATCTCTTCTTGTCTAGGGAGCTCCAATGAAGGCTACATTTAATATATGGCAAATGTCAGAGATAACTGAATGGGCTACTCTGTAAGGAAACAGCTAGTGCCTTCACTAATTGTAGCATTGTGACCTTGGGTGATTTGTGTTTTTTTGTTTTTTTTTATGGTGGTGTGTAGTCTGATAAAATGAAAAGCTTTAAAAACAAAACATTCACTTCTGTTGGCTAGACATGTAGACACATACCTAGACAGCAAGAAGTTTGAATTAGACAGAGTTATTTAGTTGAAGCCAGAATATCACGCTCCAAACAGGAGATTGCTGCTGTAGCAGTTATTAATCTCTGAATTAATTGTCCTGGATGTGTCATTCTCACATGGGAAAGAAGACATTGTAGGAAAGAAGAACAGTAAATATTCAAACATGGAAATCCCCAGGGGTCATACAACTAGTCTGCAAATTTAGAAAAAAAATCTCAATTGCAAACAAAGGGAAGAATCCACTAGGATTACACATACAAATCAAAACACTCTCCACAACATATGATTTTGCAAATTTTGGCTTTAGTTTTCCTTTAAAGAGCCCCTGACACAGTTGAGACAATTTTGAAAAACATTAACATTCAGACAGAACTGTAGCTTATATTTTGTATTTTTTTCTGTAATACTCACTCTTATTTCCTTATTCAATTGGGGTATTTGCGTCAATACAGTATCTCTGCTCTTTGAGCTCTGGCTGCCTGTCTACACCTGACATCATAATTCTGTTTATGACAGCAAAATATATTGCTGTGGCGATAATGATGATGTCATAAGTAGGAGATTGTGATGTCATGTGTAGAGAAGCAGCCAGAGTAGAAAGAATCTAGGGACCAGGGATCTTGTTTTCATGCAACTGTTTCCAGTAATAAAGAAATTGGGGAATTAATTACTGAAAAGATATGAAGTATTAAAGAAAGTGGGATGGAGCTGAATATAAATCTTACTTTTTTCAAAGTTTTGCTAATACTTTCAGTGGCTCTTTAAGTAACTTGTTTAAGGTCATACATAGTGCGTAAACACCTGGTGTGAGATTCAAACCTGGGTCTCCTGGTTCACAGTTATGTGCACATTAGCAATACAGGTGTCTGGTAACATCGCACAAAGATACAGATTTCTTAACCCTCCAATTTTTCTGAACTGAACCTCAGATTTAAGAGTAGAGGGCCACTCTGACCCTTATGCCTCTGGGACTAACAGAAGCCTACATGAAAAGATACAGAAGCGCAACACTCACCAAGAAATCTAGGTCCCCCGGTTTCCTTGTCAAGAACAGACCAGGTCTCTTTTGTCCCTTCTTCTTGTCTAAAAACATGCATTAATAAAACAGACAAACTTTAGATTAGCAGTATGATCTGGATTTTCTGTGTCCTTAAGCCCAAGTACTGTCTTGTGTCTTTCTGGCCAAAGCTGTTGACAGGTTAGTCTGCCCTGTATGTGACCACAAAATCAATGAACTGCAGTGTTTTCTGTTGTTATTGTCCTGTGACACTTAAACTGCAAGTTTTGTCTCTCCAGAAAGGGTTACTGTTTGTTACGTATGAAGAAAAGCCATATTCTGTTCATACAGATACAACTGTTTTATTACTTCTAACTAAACTATTTACCAAGAACAGTATCTTTTCAGCTATAGCTGTATCCCATGTTACTCGAAATACCAGGCTGAAGTTTCTTTATCCAGTAACCTGAATTCACAGCAGAGAAGAAGCAAAGTATACAAAGAACTGGGGTCCTTTTAGCCAGCACAGAATGTTTTTATGAACTCCCATGACCTTTTTTTAAAATCGCAATTTATCTTTCTCCCCTACACTGGAGCCCCGCTCAGTTGGGAATCGCTATGGGTAATACTCCACTTCTGCCTTACCTAGATCCCCGGTAGACCCCCATGGAGCCGTGGCTATATCCCCCAGGCGGGTACAAGGTGGGGCCCGTACACCCCGAACAATCAACTTTTGTCGGGTCCCTCTGGTGGTCAGGCAGGCAGCAGCCATCAGAGTCCATACCCAGCGCTCCTTCCCCTCGGTGCTCCAGTGTCTTTTTCCCTTGTTCTAGGGAAGTGGCTATGCCCAGAAGTCAAGGTATCCCCACTGATGTCCTCACTCCCAACCCTCTCTGTGTGCTCGTGCTCTTGCTGTGCTTCCGGCTTCTGCCAGAGGCCAGACAAGTGCCAAGTCAGAACCCCCCTCCCCCCTGGGAGAGGAGACCTGTCCTCCGGATGCTCAATCCTCTCCCTCCCTGCCAACCCACGATGGCCCGGGCTCGTTTCTGAACCCAGGTCGCTGGCATGGTGCAAGATGTGGCATCCAGTGCCTCAACCCTCAGCGCTACCCCATGACCTTTTTGTAACCCCTCAGATCTCTCATAGACTTCTGCTAATCTTTTCAAGTCATATTGGCCCTCATATTCCGAGCCATGTACGCTGTGCTGAAAGGAGCCCTGCTCTGCAATAAGAGCACAACCAGGAGGTGATATCTAGACAATTAGTGGGCTTCACCCAGAGTCCGATGTCTGAGTACGGAGCAATGCTAGCTCACCCTATAGTGACTATGCACTCTGATGACACAGTCTCGAACTGAAGATGGCCCAGTGGAGACAGCATGTTCCAGATGGGGTAGTGCCAGGGCTCTTGTGGGCCAGATTCAGCCCTAACATGCTAATGAGACCATTGGGCATGCAAGGTGCTAAGGAGCCATTAGCACATCCATTATGGGCTCAATGGAATGCATGCGTGGCCCCCTGAGCACCCATTCTGTCAGGTACTGTCCTATCCCTAGCGTCCTAGTGGTTCTCCATCCCATGATTTCCCATCTGTTCATGAGTACACCTAATCCTGGTGGTCTAGCAGTCCCCCCACCCTCTCACTGCCTGTCCATTTATTCAAATACCTAATCCTGGTAGTCTAGTGACCTCCATCCCCCCTCCCCCGGAAGGGAATCTGACCCTTTCCAGACTCTCCCACTCAGCATCCTCCCCACCCCAGTCGCTGATAACACTACGGCATTCAAGAAAGCAACCAGCACAGCCCTCTGCTCACAACCTCAGCCAGACATCATATGACTGTCATTATGCTGTTTCTACAGTACCCCCGATTGGGTAATGATAGTCAGATGGTGTCAGGCCAAGGTTAGGAGTAGAAGACTGTATCTGTCATTGTTTCAATTGCTGTAGTACAGCACTGCAGACCAGAGCCAGGGATGCAGGGAGGAGTGTCCTGAATGGGCAAGTTGGAAAGGGTTCAGATGCCCTTTCAAGGGGCAGGGGGCCACTAGACCACCAGAATTAGATATTCACATGAATGAATGGGTGATTGAGAGCTGGGGATCTGTTAGACCAAAAGGATTAGGAAATAACACGAACAGATGGGCGATCGGGGGGGCCATGTACAGGAATAAAGGCAGGGTTTCAGCAGCATTAAACAGCATGTGATGGAGGCTGTTTAGCGCTGCTAAAACTGCTGAATAAATCCACTGCTCCCAGTATACATGGGGATCCCTCATTTGGATGGGCAGGGCTGGACATTTTGTGCAGTCATGCTGGCGGGACATCATGGCACACCAGGGACCCTTTGAATATCGTCCCCACCCCATCATCTGGCACTATTCACAGCTCAGTGTTGACCTGGTTAGTGCCGCATTAACCATATGAATATGGGAGCCAACATCCCCCGTTAAATTAAAACACAGGTTTTATGCATAAATTTGTATTATTTTATTTATAAATGGTCCTTTAGAACTTAAGTTTGACAGGTAGCTTTCTGACACATTGAGGTCATGTCCTAATGACAACCAAGTCAGCATTAGGTTCTGTTGTAGACTTTACATGACTTTCTGTTCCTCATACACTGTAGGAAATGTCTGTGTCCGCTACACCTATGCATTTTCATTTCCTGAAATGGTTACACTTCCCAGTCACTGCAGATACTCTCTTTTACATTTGACTATGACTCATAGGGACTTTTAATCCTTTGATTTACGTAAGTTTTCTTCCATTTCCCCTGCAAGTCAGCTACAGCAAATATGTTACAGGATGCAATACTGTACCCACAGCCTTTGGCAGCAGCCAAAATTTGTCCAGACTCCCAACTCTGCCTATCCTCTCCACCTTGGTGGGCACCCCTCTTGAAGTGGTTCATTCATTCAAATACCTCGATATGTTGCTAGACAGCAACTTTACTTACCTGCCCACACTGATGTCATCCACACCAAGCTCCTCTCTCAACTTGATGCCTTGCAATGCAATAAAGATGGTCTGTCTCCACAAGTATGCTGTGAGCTTGTCACTAAAATGGTACTCCTGGTCTTTGGCTATGCGGACGTAGTCTATGGCACCACTCCCTCCACTTCCCTGACCAGACTGGACACGCTTTGCAATGTCTTCTGTCATTTTGCTACCAACTGCCCCTCTTGTACCCACCATTGCTCACTCTGCTCCTTATCCATTCTTCCTCTTCCTTCACATCACCATAACCACTGTGTCTCATTCATATCCAAATATTGGTTTAGGTCTCTTCCCTCTTATCTCTATTCACTCCTTTTCTCCACCCCCTCCGCATCCTGCTCCCTCCACTCTGGGGATCCTCACACATTCGCACCTGGAAATGAGCCTTTCCTGGTCACTAATTTTTAAACAAACAGTACTGTATTTTTTACAATTACAGGAATCTATTTCTGTACGTATTTCCCTCCAAGGTGTGAGGCCACCACTGGCCTGGGATATGAGGATTAGAGGCAGCAGAAACCACAAGGCACTATTAACAACAAGACCACTCACAAAAAGAGTGTCCACACTAGGAGCTGGAATCAAGCAGGTTGGGGGTTTATTCATCCTTTCACTAATAACTCTCGGGTTCCTTGGGGGAACCACTTCAGGTTCAGGTATTTCCCAAATACCATGACTAATGGGCTTCCCGAATGTTCAGGAACCATTTCCGAACAGTTGTGCACTACTCGTGGTATTTGGTGTTTGGCACAAATGTAAAAAAAGAAGTTTTAAAATATTTTCCCTGCCCACCCCCCACCCCTTCCCTGATGGTGCAGAGAGAGACAGAAGAAAAAATTACCTTAGTAATTGTGTTTCTTCTAGTGGAGTTTTGCTGTATTCTAATATATGCAGTTAGCCCCAGCACTTGAACTGCTCTGGAGAGGAAAGAGCTAACTCTATGCAGGAAGCATAGAACATTGAGCTTAAGCTCGGTTCAAACCTCTGTCTGCAGCACTTCAAAGTGTAACTGTCAGAGTCTTACGAGCTAATACTAACTAACTACACTTCTAAAGTGGAAACTGTAAAGAAGATAGCCAACAGGTAACAAATGTTTAGGTTCCCCAAAAGACTCAAGTCGAGAACCCAAAATAATAACCAGGTAGTGAACCAACATATAGCTACCAAAGCAACATAACAATAACCCACTCCCCCTTTCTAAAAGGGAGGCATGCTAAGTACACCTCTGAGGTGCAACACTGTACCTGCCAGCTCACTTCCCAAAAACAGGTTCTGAGAGGGGAGGTGGGGGGGGAGATCAGAATATAGCAAGACTCCATTAGAAGAAACACAATTACTAAGGTAAGTAACTTTTTCTTCAAACAACATGAAGTCTTGCTGTACTCTGACATATGCAGACTACCAAGCAGTACCGCCATGGAGAGGGGTACCGAACCTATTTTGGGAATAGGCTCTGCAGTACTGCTGTTCCAAACTGAGCATCACTCCTAGCCTGGATATCCAGAGAGTAATGCTTGGTAAAAGTATGGACAGTTTTCCAGGTGGCTGCTTTACATATCTCTAGTAAAGATATATCCCTGGCAGCAGCCACAGAAGCCACTGTACCCTCAGTCGAATGAGCCCTCAGGCCTGAGGGGGTTATTTTTCCTAGCTTTTCATAGCAGAATTATATACAAGAGACAATCCACCTGGCAATAATTCTCTTAGTAGCAGGTTTACCCTTTCCCACTTCATCATAAGTGAGAAACAATTGAGGACAGTCAAACCTAAGTGCCTCAGTGCGCTCAATGTAGTAGCTAAGTGCCCTGTTAACATCCAAAAGGTGTAATCTTCTTTCTCCTGAAGAAGAATGATCAGTGAAGAGACAAGACATGGAAGAGACATGGACTGGTTCAGATGAAAATCTGAAACCACTTTGGGTAAGAACCTCCTATTGGTTCTAAGGACCACCTTATCTCTGTGGAATGAGATAAAATCCAGCTCCACTAACAGAGCTTGTAATTCACTAATATGCCTGGCAGAAGTGATAGCTACCAGGAACACAGTTTTCCAAGTCAAGTACTTGAGTTCTGCTGAAGCCAATGGCTCAAAAGGAGGTTGCATAAGCTGAGCAATGCAAACATTAAGATCCCAAGCAGGGCTAGAATCCCTAAAGGGAGGGTTGGTATGGACCAAACCTTTAAAGAACTTACAGAAAACAGGATGAGATGCCAGGGAGGAAGCCTTCCCCACTGACAGGAATGCAGAGACAGCTGCTAAATGCACTTTCAGAGTAGCTGGCCTAAGGCCTTGGTCATTAAGGTGAACCATATAAACCAGAACTGTAGCCAGATCAGCAGTATCCGGTAGGACATCCCTACTGGAACACCAAATGCTGAATCTCTTCCATTTGGAATTATATGTTTTTCTGGTGGCAGGTTTTAGAGAGGCTTTAAGAATATCCTGAACCCCCTGAGACAGGTGCAGACTTGCATACTCTAACTCTTCAAGAGCCAAGCCTTGAGGTTGAGAGGCCAAAGGCTGGGGTACCAGATTCTTCCCTGAGAGGAGGTTAACAGATTGTGTTTCTTGGAAAGAGGTAGAGGGAGATGGACTGCTAAATACATCAATAGAGGATACCAAGGCTGTCTGGCCCAGTCTGGTGCAATCAGATCACCTTGCATGGTTGTGACCTGATCTTGACCAGAACCTTGAATAACAGAGGAAAGGTATACAGGAATACCCTCCCCACCCCCATCTAGAACCAGAGCATCCAGAGAAACTGTGCTCATGACTGAAGGTCTGCAGCAGAAGAGAGGAAGTTGATGATTGTTTGGAGCTGCAAAGAGATCCACCTCTGGAATGCCTCACCGGGAGAAAATTACTTTCAATATGAAGGGGTCGGGTTACCAAAATTCAAATAATTAAATAAATAAATACATTAGCTAGGTAGGGCTGGGCAGTTGGAAGCAGATACTTTTTCTGTTGACAACTTCTGTGTTCCATGGTGGACGTGGCACACCTCAAAACCAAATCTCTCCGTTCTGGACGAAATCAAATGAAAAGAAAAATGTGCACACTGTGGTCTTCACTAGCCATCATTACTAGAAACAATGATGAAATGTTTTGCTGAATACCCAGTACTGTGACTTTATGTAGCCAATACAGTCTAGACACATATCCCATACAGCTACATTAACACAGCTACCATAGCAGGGACCTTGTCTGCTATATGGAAAGATTATTTTTCACATATTGTTATCAGGCACTACAAACAGCATTTCTGCTTTACCTGCCAGGTTAAGTGCTTTGCACAGTCCAGTCAGAACTTCGCAGTTATAGACATCTCCTACTGCCCGGTTATTATTGGAATTCACTGGAGCAGTAACCAAGATCCTAAAAAAAGGTGATAAAATGGGTGAAAGAAATCCAGACATGTGATTGGTTACATATGATCACATAACTGTGCATTATGTAGCACAGTAACACATGACAGAAGTGTACTTAACTTTTTGAACATCATTACGCAAACTGTTTTATAATCACAGGGAGACACTCCAGGTGTGTGTAATTGTGAGATAACTACACATCTCGGGTGCATAAGATATGAGGTCACTCTCATCCATCAGTAATGCACATCCTGTTATGCCACAGCACATACAGTACAACATAAGAAAAGTCGTGAAAATTCGGGTGCACACATGTGGATTTGAATAAAGTCTTTTACAGCTGGGTAAAGAGACTTTTCCCAAAAGTTTTCTGGGCCTTAGACCACTGCTGTACCAGAACTGTGCCATCTGCTCAGCCAGTTGGCACTGGGTGGCGGTTAACAAGTCATGCTTTGCTAATATGTGGAAGTTGCAAGTTTGAGCCTCAAACATGTCTCTTTGCCCTGGGCCACTGGGATATGGGGTGCACTACAGAGGCAGCACTGTCAACCTCTGAGGGGAGAGATGCAATTGGCATTTTAGCAACTCTTTTGGCCATAGAGATGGCACAAGGGAAAGACTAGAGGGGCCATCTAGTCATCTGATGGGCACCATGGAGAGTCAGCACTTTGAGTGACTAGAGAGTGCATGGAGCTTAGAATCTGCATACTTTCTGCAAACAGGTTCTTGTCAGCATGGCTTAGTTAGTTGGAAATATGCCTCTGGGCCAGAAGGATGTGGGTTCCAGTCCCACCACTGGGCTAGGTTAATACCATAAACTGCAACAGAGTGCAGTACTGGGGGACGCTGAGATGTTAAAGCAAGGTTTCTTCTGCCCATCTCTGGTACTGTCTTGCTGGGTGACCAGGTGGAAGTAAAAGAACCCAAGGCACTTCTCACAAGACTAGGGGATTTTCCCTGCTGTTCTGGCCAACATTCTCCTTCCCATAAAACCAGTTATGCAATTGTCCTAGGATATGTGGGAGTATTTTTTTTTGTAAACTTTCTTTAAAGTCAGCATTCCTACAGTTACAATCACTTCAGCTTCAAAATAGAATTGATACATTTCAGATGGCACAGTTTATGTCATACAAGCTTTGTCTAGATACATTATTGTAGGAATTTTATAGAGGTAAAATTAAGTGTTTTATCCCATCTGTCAATCAGGGAAATATCAGGTTTCCTTTTATTAAGGGCTTATCACAACTCTCCTACCCTTCCCTGGTTGCCCATAGAAGAGTCAATAGTGGTGGATGTCATAAAATCCTTTATGTCTTACATGTCTTTCTGGAACGTCAAGGGCTCAGTTTGTGAGTGGATCCTAGTACTGGATGTTCTTTCAGAAAGTTGGAAACCAGTCTTCACTAGTTGCCTGTTCGAGTGAGTCCCATAGCTGGGCATGTTTGTCTAACTGATGCATGGCCTGATACTGTGTGTGCTCCAGTTTCATGCTATGAAGAAAACCTTTGCCCACATAGCTACAGTTGGGACTGATTCTAGCCTCCAGCATTGGGCCAGCACTTGCTTCCCTATTACTATCCCTAGTCTTCTCAAGGGATGGTCATCATTTTTGCTTCCTCGTCCCCCTCCCAGTAGTCCCAGGAGGAACTCCACAGGGTCCTCTAAAGTATCCCTTTCTAATACCCTCTTTAGAAGATTTAGTATAGTACCTCAGAAGCCTCTAATCTTTGGGTATGCCCAGATCATATGAAAAAAGGTGCCTTCATGGGCATGATTTTTGGGGATCAATTCTGTGAGTCTGGCTAGGAGTGTGATGCATTCTATTTATGATATTACATTGTATTTCTTATAGTCTGTTATTTCTGGAGTATGCCTTTTCCTTTCTTTTGGACCTGAGTCCAGTCCCCTCCCATCAGTTGACCCTGTTCTAAGTCTGATTCTCATTTCCGCTTCAGCTGGGCAAATGGGTCAGGCAGTGCCCCCAGAAATAACTGGTAACACTGGTGTAGGTTTTTTTTCCGGGGGGGGTGGTTCGGAGAAAGATTTCCTCCAGAGGTGTACTTGCTGGTGGGGTTGTAAGATAATTCTCACCTACCCAAACCTGAAGTTTGGCCTTTACTTGAAAGTGAATGAAGAAATGTGAGGGACTCAGACTGTATCTTTCTGCTAGGGCCTGAAAAGTAAGAAAGGTCTCCCTGTCGTATAGATGAGATAGGAGATACATCTCCCTTTTATATCATGTTTTCAGGGCCAGCCGTACTGGGTGTGGAGCCTCCCCTCCCCCATAGGGTATGCAAAATAGAAGCCTCCAGAGATAACCTTGGTGTGGATTGAATGTTTTTAAGTGTCAACTGCCAAGCTTTCATGGTAGTTCTGGTAAAGGGATTGTTAATCACAGCAACTCATCTTCCCACATTCAGAGGGGCTAATAATTGGTTACATAGGGGGATGCTTTGGCTGCCAGTCTCCGGTTCTACCCATGCCCTTTGTGGGGCTTCTACAGTCACCAGATCCTGAATGTGGGCCAGCTGTGCCACCTGGTTATACAGTTTGAGATTTGGGAGTCCCAGACCACCCCGCCGCAATGGTTGCCACAAAATCTTTTTTGATTCTAGGTCTGCGGCCTCCCTCCACAGTAGAGATGTGAGGGACCCCTCTAGAGATTTAATGAATTGTGTTGGAATCTGAACTGGGAGGGACTGAAGTAGGTACAGACACTGTGGTAGTACAGTCATTTTGGCTAGGTTAACTCAGCCTAAAAGGGTTAAAGGAAGTGAATGTCATCTATTGCACGTCTCTTTAATTTTAGCTACTAAAGGTTTATAGTTTATTTCTTCCAGCCTAATCAGCCGTTGAGGAAGGAGGACCTATGTGGGGTTGTTGATGTACAAAATTGCTGTCACTACATGTATACCGTAGTGGCAGCCATTTCGGATGTCGTCACTACCACTCTCTCACTGTTTGTAAATCACTTTTGATTACAATGTATGTGAAAAGTGCAGTATAAATGCTAATTCTTCTTCTTCTTCTTCTTGCTAGTTAGTCAGCAAGTCAACCTACTAGGCCACCATAGTGTATCAGTTAGGGAAAGGGGAAATTGTTTAACCAGGAAAGGCACACTAAGCCAAAGCTCATTTCCAGGTGCAATCTGGGAGCACAACTAAGTTAAGTGACTTGCTCAGGGTCACACAGTATGCAAGTGGAGGCTGTGGGATTCAAACCCAGGTCTCTAGGTTTGCAGCTCAGTGCTTTTAACCACTACGCTGTATTGCCTCCTAATTAAGCCTAAAGTTAGCGGCTTCTACACTGGTATTTCAAACATACTATTACAATACTGCTAGACATCAGTGTTTCAGTCTAGTTCTCCCTACAGGATGCAGTTCACTCTCAGCCAGATATTGTAATACATTCTTGATCTGCTGTTGTAAGTGTCTTCAGATGTGTTTCTTATTTTGGTACCTTCTCCCTGATATTTTTTATACCTTGCCCCCGATTTGTGAGGCAAGAGATTGTGAGATGTGCGTCTAGAAGGTAGGTTATGTTGCATGTACACTTGCAGTGCATGCAACCTGCTAATATTTGCTCTCCCAGCAACTCTTATTCACCCCTCCCCCTGCCCCATACTATCAAAGCAACAGGGTGAGGGACTGAGACTCTAGAAGATTACAATCTGAGGTCAGGGGGATGTGGAAGGAAGGGGAAGAATTAACCAGATAATTATGATATTAAGGCGGAGTGGGAGGATCTCAACATGGAGACAAAGCTCCTACTCACCTCTGACCACAGTGGACCATTGGAGGGGGGCCTTTAAGTTTGTTTTGGAGCATAGGGTGGGGGAGGGTAGAGTTGCAAGTGAAAGCGTTCTCTGGCTACATGTACATCTGTCCCCTCAGCATCCATGCACTTTCTAACTCAAAGCAGTGTCAGTAGCTCAGTAAGTAGCACTCTTGCCTCTGGGGTTGAAAATTTTGAAAGCCATGGGTTCTAGTCCCACACCATGAACTAGGGCTAATACTCAATACTGACACTGCAGTGTAGTATTTGGTGGGTGCTGAACTATTGAGAAGCTACCTTTCAGATGAGATGGTAAACTGAGGTCCCCTCTGACCAGCAGAGTACTGCAGGGCTCAGTTCTGGGACCCGTCCTCTTCAACATCTTCATAAGTGACATTGCAGATGAACTAAAAGGGAAAGTATGCCTTTTTGCAGATAATACCAAAATCTGTAATACTTTGGACGTAAGGAAGGGGTGGAAAGGATGTGTAAGGAGCTTCAGAAACTCACAGAGTGGTCAAGAGCAAGGGAGTTGGGGTTCACTGCCAGAAGAAAAAATGACTTACCATAGTAATCTTGTTTCTTCCAGGGGATACTCCAGTATTCATAACTCTAATGCAGTATGCCTTTAAGCCAGATCTGCCCTGAGATGGAACATTATGCTAATGATGGAATCATTGGCTTGTGCCACTTTTTCAAATGCTGCCACCTATCAACTGCCTACATACTAACCCTCAGATTTCTCTCTCTACCTGTCAAGACTAGACACTCAGAGATACTCTCCTCATCTTCTCGCTGTGAAACTTTAAAAAAAATAAATATAAGTATTATTTTATTTTCATTTGCTGCCGGTTTCTTTTGTTAGTAAGTGACCGTTAGCTTTATTTTATTTAAATTGCTTATTTTTCTCGGTTTCTCCCGGTTTGGGATAATCGGAGGAATCGAGACTTTTTTAGTCATAGCAGAGTTTTTGCTGACAAAAAGCTCTTTTATTTTATTGTAAACCATTTTACTAAAACTATTTTTTGTAACCGCTTATATCGGGTACTGATCCGCTAATCCCAATTCCTTTCTCTATTGGTACCCAGTTCCGATTGGTTCCCTCATCAGTTCCTGAACCAACAGCAACCTATTAGTTTATTCTAAAAAAAAGTTTCAATTTACTCGTGGCTGCGATTTTTTGGGTCAAATATGTCTGAAAAACCTAAGAAAAAGACCGGTGAACCCGGTTTCAAAAACTGTAGAGTGTGGAGAAGTTTTTGCCAAGGTAGATAAACATACTTCTTGTGTTGTCTGCCTTGGCTATGACCATTTAAAAACTGATTGTGAAATCTGTAAGACCTTTCCAGAAAAAATGCATGAAAAATGTTTGGAAAGGCTTAAAAAGAAATTGTCTCCACCTAAGAGTCCCTCAGGTTCTGACCAGCCAACACCCTCAGTGGTTGTGGGTGAAACCACAGAAGCCACAATTTCTACCCCTGATATGGGTGCAAAGGCCATCACAAAAAGGCCTGCTGAACTGGCTAGCTCTCCGGTTCCTGTGAAAAAGACTAAGAAAACAAATCAGACAGAACCCCCTGCTGGTCAGCCTATGGGAACTTCTGTTGTGGCTGTAAATATGCCTACTCCACTGGAGATTGCAGAGGCATTTAAGATCCTGCAGGACAGCAGTCTGCAGTTCAGATCCCTGCTGAATCAACCCAGTCCTCCCTGCATGAGAGGGAAGATTATGGGGAGTATGAAGAAGATCCTATTTATTTATCTGTTTGCTTTTCTTTACCAGATAAGCACACTAGACACCAAGCGCCTATTTTCAGGTGCGACCTGGGAGATTACAAAGGTACATTCAAGCGCGTCAGGCAAAACAGGTACAAGGTATTATCAAGAGCAACAGACAAGGCAAGGCTTTTTTGTTTGTTTTTTAGCCTTATATGTTTTTATCTTTGTTGTCATGGTTTGTAGTATATGCAGAAATTTATAATAAGACTATGTATAACTGATTTAAACAGTGTTTCTATTTAGTAGATAGTAGTGGAATGCAACAAAGGAAACATTTTACCTACCAAAAGCATTGTGATATGGTACAGTTTTATGGTTGTAATGTGAAGAGTTAACTAAATAAACTTGAAGTTCCCAAGCGGGAGGACTACAACAGCATGGTAAAGGCAGTAAACCACATACTAGGGCAACAACATCCAAAAGGTGGAACAATAGATAGAACAGTAGCATATACATGATTAATGAGCAGTAGGGCCAAAGTGGACCCATCATAGTCATTTCAGCTAGTAGCAGCATGCTTCACTTGTGGATAAGGTGCAGGGACCTGCCACCTTAGGCAAAGGAGAAATGTAATGACTCAGCCAGATCGAGTGCAATGGGAGAGCCAGAAGTCTCTCCTGAGCAAGAGTTTGTCTCTCCTCCCAGGTCATCAGAGGATTATTCATCCCATTTTTTCCTTTGTTAGAAAAATGGTGGATGCTCTGGATATCTTTACTACTGAGGCGATAGAAGATGATGAGGCACTTGGAGATGATGGGGTTAACACCCACCAAAAAACTACTGCTTCCCATCTATACGTTTTTTAAAGGGGATGCTTTAAAGCTCCTATAGACGCAATTTGTCCCTCCTTTGGATAAAAGGCTGGACAAAAAGTACCAGCTGGACAGAGAAAGGGCTGAATTTTTATTCTCCCACCTTGACCACCGGGGAAGGGGGGGAGGTAAAATCTGCAGCCTGTGACAAGGTAAAAGTACCTCTTGCTTCTCATCCTCCAGAGAAGGATTCTAGGAAAAACAGAGAGTATGGTCAAAAAGGGTTATTTATCAGCTTCTTTGGCCATAAGACAGGCTAATTTCCAAGCTTATGTGGCCCAGTACCCGAAATCCCTCTGGCAATCTGTCATGGCTATGGCAGACAAGGCTCCTTCCACTCTTTGGCAGACCTTGCTGAGACTGCCAGTTGTGGCTGAGAAGCTGACAAATATCAGTTTCGGATGGCAACAGACCCTAACGACACTGCTGACAGGTGGATGGCTAATACAATTGCCCAGAGAAGGTTTGCCTAGTTAAGAGCCACAAACCTTACTCAAGGCACTCAGAATAAGGCTCTGGATTTCCCAGTTGAGGGTAATTCTCTCTTTGGAACTCACACAGAAGCCTATATGAAGAAAGTGGATGAATACAAGGCCACTTATAGAAGCAACTTGCCAAAGAAAAGGCTGCCCCGTCTACAAGATCAAATGGAAGGGGAGGCAGGGGCAGACAATTCCATTACAGGCCCTTTTATCAGACCATGGCTTTACCCCAAGTACAACAGTACCCTCAGCAAGGGTACTTCAGGGGCAGGGGCAGAAGGGGTTCTAGGTGTGGTTCCCACCCCCATCCCCAGGCAAAGCAGGACCCCTGACTTGTCCTCCCAGGCTGCCTCCCCACTTCCAGTAGGGGGCAGAATTTCTCACTATTTCCAGGCTTGGAAACAGATCACCACAGACAAATGGGTCCTGGAAGTAGTGAATCAGGATTTGCCCCTAAGCTTCAAATCCTTTCCCTCTCTAAGATCCAGAGTGTTCAAACCAGCTTCCCATGTGAAAAGAAAGCTGTTGGAGAAGGAGGTTCAAAACTTGTTGTTGGCAAATGCAGTGGAACCTGTGCCACCACAGCAAAAGGGAAAGGGGT
The DNA here is from genome assembly GCA_016271365.2 of Neoceratodus forsteri. NCBI lineage: Eukaryota > Metazoa > Chordata > Ceratodontiformes > Ceratodontidae > Neoceratodus > Neoceratodus forsteri. Next base: position 161,926,953 of record JADMNL010000030.1, on the reverse strand, counting down.
TTTATTCAAGGTACTTCTTCACAACAAAGAAAAATGGGGAGTGGCGGCCTATCTTAGACCTAAGGGTGCTAAACAGGCATTTACTAAAGCTAAGGTTCAAAATGGTAACATTGACACTGATTCTGCCAACCCTCCAAAAAGGAGATTGTCTGGCGTCTCTGGACCTGAAAGATGCTTATTTCCACATCCTCCTAAGGGGGTCTCACAGAAAGTACCTCAGGTTCAGACTCCCTTCAGGTCATTATCAGTTTTCATCCCTGTCATTCAGTCGCACTTCAGCTCCAAGAGTGTTCACAAAGTGCCTGGCAGTGGTTGTAGCACACCTGTGAAGACTAGGTGTCACAGTGTTCCCCTATCTGGACTGGTTGGTGGTGGGAAAATCACCACAGCAGGTAGAGGATCATCTGCAGCTCACACAAAGACTCTTGGAGTCTCTGGGTTTCCTGGTAAATCTCAAAAAGTCAGTTCTTCTCCCTGCACAAGTGGTGCAGTTCATAAGAGTGGAGCTAAATACCCAGGAGGGCAGGGCTTACCTACCTCTGGACAGAGTAAAACATATTCTGCAGATGGCAGGCTCCTTTAGCCTGCATAAACCAAAAACTGCAAGACAGTTTCTGCAATTACTGGGTCACATGGCAGCCACCACTGGCACAGTCCTGGGTTCCAGGTTCCAGATCAGAAACATCCAATTCCACCTAAGGGCTCATTGGTATCAAAGAAAAGATCCTCTCTCAAAGCCAGGGGTGTTCAAATCAAAACTTTTAGGAATGTCCAGCCATGACTGTAGCCAAATTTTCACTTGTCCCTATTCATTATAATGAAATTAGCTCTCTTTCTGTGCTTGCCCTTCAAGGAAAATTTACTTTCGCTGGACAGAGGGCAATAGGATTTACACACCCCTGCTCAAAGCTAGTCCCAGTAACAAAAACATTACTCCTGGCTATTCAGTGGTGGAAATAGGAAGCCAACCTTAGAGAATGGGTTCAATTTCAAAAGGAGCCTCTGTCAGTGATTCTCATAACAGATGCATCACTACTAGGGTGGGTGCCCACCTAGGGGATCACACAACTCATGGCACTTGGTCCAGTGCAGAGTCACTCCAACACATAAACCTGCTGGAGCTCAGAGCGGTGTTCCTGGCACTCCAAGCCTTCACACCACTAGTTCAGGGAAAGATGGTACAGGTCAGAACAGACAATACCACCACTATGTATTACGAAGAACCAGGTTGGATCCTCTTTACACAAAAGCTATGCAAATTTGGACTCTGGCCTACTCTCTAGGAGTTTCTCTTCAGGCCATCCATCTGCTGGGCAAGAACAATACCCTAGCAGATGCCATGAACCAGATCAACCAGGCCCACCATGAATGGACCTTGAACAAACAGGTGATGGAAGTGATTTTCAAGAGGTGGGGCACTCCAGAGACAGATCTCTTTGCATCCCAGGAGCCTCAGCATTGTTGCAGACCCCCAGCTCAGAAAACAGTACCCCTGGATGCTTTGATTCTGGACTAGTCAGGGAGGTACCTGTATGTGTTCCCCCCATTCCCTCTGGTGTACAGGGTGCTACTCAAACACAAGACCCAGTCTGCCTCAATGATTTTGATAGCCCCAGACTGAGCCAGACAGCCATGGTACTCTCTGCTGCTTTCCATGTCCATGGCTGAACCAATACATCTTCCTTGGGGGCACAACCTGATGACCTCCAGTCAGGGGACACTCCTGTACCCAAACATCAAGTCACTCATACTCAAAGCAAGGCTAATGAAGACCTAGAGTATGCAGGCCTGCATCTCTCTGAAAGTGTTCTGGATACTTTAAGTGGGGTACAGGAAGCCCTCCACCAAGAAAACCTATGCATCTAAATGGAAAAGGTTTTCTATCTGGTGCTCCACCAGGAATATGGTGCCAGCTCAGGCAGGGGTTCCAGATGTGCTGGACTACCTTACCCATTTGCATTCACTGGGCCTGCAGCCCACTACTTTAAAAGTTAATTTAGCTTCAGTGTCTGCTTGCACTTCAGCTGGGAAGAATGCCTCTATGGCATCAAACTCTATCTTTAAAAGGTTCTTTAAAGGCCTGGCCCACCTGCATCCCCCTCACAGGGAACCAGTGCCAGTCTGGGATCTAAATGTCCGTATTGCCAAGTTCATGGCTCCTCCCTTTGAACCCATGTCTTCAGCTCCTTTGAAATATGTCACATGGAAAACAGTTTTCATAGTGGCAATCACTTCAGCTAAGAAGGATCAGTTATTTCCAGGCTCTCTGCATTGAACAGGACTACAATTCATTCCACAGGGACAACATGGTCCTGCGAACTAACAGAAAATTTCTTCCAAAGGTGGTCTTGGACTTTCATCTGAACCAGTCCATCACCTTACCTGTCTTCTTTACTGAGCATTCAAGCTCTGGAGAGCATAGACTGCATAGTCTTGATGTCAAGAGAGCCCTTAGCTACTACATAACAGTCACCAAGGACCATAGACAGGACTGGAAACAACTGTTCCTGACTTATGGGGATGTGGGAAAAGGAAATCCAGCATCTAAGAGGTCCATTTCTCACTAGATAGTCCAGTGAATTCAGTTTTGCTATTCAAAGGCTGGGAAGGAGGCCCCAGCAGGGCTAAGAGCCCATTCCACAAGAGGTACAGCAACTACTTAGCAGCTTCCAGAGATGTTCCTTTGGTGGACTTCTGTAAAGCAGCTACCTGGAGAACAGTGCACACCTTTACCAAGCATTACAGCCTGGATACACAGGCTAGGGGTGATGCCAGGTTTGGCACAGCTGTCCTGCACAGCCTATTTCCAAAGTAGGTTCTGTGCCCACCTCCAAAGGTACTGCTTCTTAGTCTGCATAAGAGTTAGGAATATTAGAGTATTCCTGGGATAAGAAGAAATAATTAGTTACCATAGTAAACTTGTTTCTTCCAGGGGATACTCCAATATTCATAACTCTCCCACCCTGCCTTCCCTGCTAGAACCAGTGGCCTTTGCACTCCATTCTCTATTACCAGGGGTATGTGTGCCACATTCTGGCTTTTATATTTGGAACTGTGTTTTTAAGGGGATTCTGACATTGGGAGTGTTTTGTTAGTTTTTTTCCTCCTGTTGGATGTTGCTGGCTGTATTATTATTATATATAATTATTAAATTCCTCTTGGGCCCTGTCTTGTCAGGCGTCAACAAAATCTGAGTGTTAGAATGTAGGCAGCTGATAGGTGGCAGTATTTGAAAAGTGGCACGAGCCAATGATTCCATCATTAGCATAATGTTCTATCTCCTGGCAGATCTGGCTTAAAGGCATACTGCATAAGAGTTAGGAATAATGATGTATTCCTGGGGTGAGAAAGTGTAAAATCATGCACCTAGGGTATAGGAACCCAGGAGCTGAGTATAAGATGTGAACAAGGAGGAGGTACTGCCAGTCACTAAGCAGGAAGGGGACATTTTGGTTATCGTGTCTGACGAACTCAAAGTGGAAGGGCAGTGTGACAAAGCAGTGGGTAGGGCTAGTGAATTGCTTGGATGCATGGAGAGAGAGAGAGAGAGAGATATCTGCAACAGGAGGAGGGAGGTGGTGATGCAACTGTACCACTCACTCCGGGAAGTAACCAGGATTTTCAAAACCTGAAGGACCAAGCATAGGTACACACTGGGGTACCGTGGTGTCCATGGCCAGCTGAGTTAAGGCATATTTAGTCATAATGTTTGCATCCTAATGAAGGCTACAGCCTGGCTACTTCCCTGTTGCTGGTGAGACCCCACCTGGAGTACTCTGTCACATTATGGAGGATGCACTTTAGACAGGACATAGGGTGGAGATGGTCCAGAGAAGGACAACTAAAATGGTGCAGGGTTGTACCAAAAGCTCTATGAAGAGAGACTGAGGGATCTCAACATTTACACCCTGAAAGACAGGAGATTGAGAGGGGACAAGATGGAGACCTACAAGTACCTCACAGGGGTGAAGAGGGTACATAAGGGGAGTCTCTTGCAAATGAAAAAGGGCTTCAGGACCAGACGGCATGTGATGAAGCTGGAGAGGAAAGAAGTTTAGGAGGGATATGAGGAAGTACTACTTCACTGAAAGAGTACTGGGCATCTGGAATAGACTGACAGTGGAAGTGGTGGAAGCAAAACCAGTAGGGGTTACAAATATGCATGGAATAGACATAGGGAAATGTTAGGAAATAGGCAGGGATGAGGGAGGGTCAATGGAAACTAGTTAGGTTCTGTGGAAACAGACTAAGCGGGGACCATCTAGCAGGCTTGGTGGGCCAAGCAGTCCATTTCTGCCGACAAATTATATGTTTCCATGCCCATTCCTGGTGACTAAACAGATTATGTTAACGATCGCATGGCAGTTATCACAAGAATAGAGGACATTTCCCAGATTCCTGGCCAACATTCCCCCTATTAATGAAACATATCAATGTAACCCACTTCCCCAGATACACCTGGGAACAAGCAGTCATAGTTCAGTGTGCCTTTCCTCATCAAAAACTGCAAATCAATGAACTCATTAATTTCTCCATTTCATTTTATTCAGGATAACAAAAAAAATAAAAATAAACTAGTATATAAAACTAAAAATAAAAGCAGCTCCCCTCCCTTTCCTACTCACTGCCATGCCACTATGTACTACTCAATGACAAATAATTATCTCACACTCACACACTCTCCGAGGAGACTCACTGCCTCAGCAGAGGTATACCATAAGATGCCAAATTAATGATGGATCTCCATACTGACATCTCACAAAAGTAATCCCTTATTAGATCGCCACACAGTTTCTTTCTTGTCAATGACAATGTTATTGAAATGATAAAATACATCAAGTTTCCACATATATCAAATACATAACCTTAACTAATCCATACTTTGAACACTGCTAACATACTGTATAGTCAGCTTCAACTGATATTACAATATTACTAGTTTAAGAAGTATTTTGTACTTCTCTACATATTTCTCTTTACTTTAGATAGGATTTAAGAAATCAGTACATTAAAGATCTTATTCATCCATGTTCCCCTTTTCAGTTATAGGAGAAAAATAGCAAGGAAGTTGTAGCAGGCAGCAAGAGTAGAGAAGAGAAAAAGATTTTAAAAAAATCATGTGTGGAAGGCAGTCTTCTATAGGAGCACTACAGTCAAACTCTGCAAAAACATGTTATGCAGTGTGTTTTGATTTGCATGTGTAGTCCTAGTGTCCTTACTTTTATCTGCTATTAGGATTTTTTTTTGGGAAATTAGCCTGCTAGTTATATGGTAGTTTTATGGCCCTTGGGGATTTCCATCTCAGCAAGTTTATTGCTTTTCTTTTTCCTACAGTGCATCCTGTCCCATGTGACAGTGATGCATCTGGAACCACTGATTCAGCCAGTACTAGAGCTAGGCACCTGATGTTCTGGCCTCCACTAAATAGCTCTATTTTTTTTTTCTATGTGTGTGTGTCGGGTCTAGCCAGCAAGAACAAATGTGCTTTTGAAATTTTTCCTTTCATCAAACTACATACAACCATAAGAAGCACACAAATTGCCCCAGATCATCAAATCTATTTATTTATTTAGTTTGTTTTTGTTGACCGGGTAAGTGCACTAGACAAATTCTGCCTATTTTCAGGCATGACCCAGGGGAGGGGGATACAGATGAATGACAACTGATCTTGAACCAGATTAAGCTGTTGGTGGTATTTTTAGTGAATGGGGGGAAATTTGGCCAGGGCACCGGGGAAATTCCCCTACTCATCAGTAGGGGGAGATGCTGCTGTTCTGAGTCTGGAATGGCAGACGGCACCAGGCCCACGATGGAGCAACAGGTAGGAGAAAATGTGCAGTCTGGGCTCGCTTCCCCCCTGCTGTAGCTAATGCAGGTGAAGAAGTGAGAAAATCGGGTGAACCCTTACAGAGTTGTAATGATTTGCATGGTAGTGACCATGCAGTGGGAGAAATGGGCTCAGAAGACGGGTCCAACATATTTCTGCCTACTACACAAGGGAGCACTGATATGATTAAAAAACAGACTGCAGCTCAGAATGACTCACCGAGGATCGCAGATCTTTCTTCAGTGATGCAGGATAGAACAGCTGTCTGTCAGGAGCAGGGTTTGACAGACGCAGCTGGGATGACTCATCCGAATGACGCTAGTGCTGGAGGAATGCGGAAGGGAAACCCGTGAAAAGACAGTTTCCCCAGCTCAGAGTGGTAGAAGGAAAGCGCTCTAGCAAATGGTGACGGGACTCTACAGAATGGCAAGTGGATCCCGGATTCTACCTGGGAGACTTTCTCACAAGACACACACTACCAGGATCGGGGGCCCCCATGGACTCACAACAAGGTCAGGAAACTGTTTTGGATAAAACAAATGATAATGAGGGAGTGGGAGATACTGAAAAGACTGCCACTGAAGCAGGAGCAGAGGTTCCTATGGATTCTCCATACCATTCCGCTCATATATCACCACACACAGAGAGCAGCAAAGATCTGGGCCCTGTTTCTCTGTCCTATTTAAACATGATAGGTTAGAGCAAGTGCCCAGAAGAAATGCAGTCCGCCTCAGATATCATGGTGGGCTTCAGGAGCATCCAGATAGACTTTTTGTGGCCAGAAAGTTGCTGAAAGAATCGATGAACTTCCAGGCAAATAACATTTATGCTCTGCTAAATGTACAAGGGGAGGACACGTTTGACATAAGCTTTAAAACTTTTGCTGGGTTAGATAAATTTTGGCAATGTTACGAAAACTGTAAAATGCAGCCTTTATGGCTACCTTTTTGGTCTATACCTATCATGAAACCCCTCTATAAAACAGTTAATATCATGTTCCGAAATGAAGGGGTAAATGTGGGGGACATTCTATTCTGGTTGGAACAAAAATGTACAGTTTTAGGGCCCCCTGAAGCAATCATTGATGGGGAAGGTATTTGGACAGGTAGCTGGAAGTTCAAAGTGAAACTGCACATAATAGGGAATGAAATAAACCATATACCCAACAGTTTCTTCCTGGGAAAAGATGGGGGGGGGAGTTACCTGGGGCAACCAAAGGCCTGCTACAAATGTAGCTGTAGGAGACACCTCAGCAGTGCCTGTGATAAGGTAAAATGTGCTCTTTGTGGTGAACTAGATCACGATAGTGGGACATGCAGGAATACATTCAGCTGCAATCTTTGTGAGGAGCAGGGTCATGCTTACCACTAGTGCCCCTGGGCTGGACAAAACAGGCAGGGTGGTATAAACAAAGAAGACTTGATAAATACAGCACAAAACAGGCATCAGAGTAAGGACACACCCAGTGCAGGCCCCAGTACTTCAGCACCTCCATCTAGTGAAGGCCCCACTACCCCAGCATCTACTCCTAGTGCAGGCCCAACTACCCCAGCATCTACTCCTAGTGCAGGCCCAACTACCCCATCATCTACTCCTAGTGCAGGCCCAACTACCCCAGCATCTACTCCTAGTGCAGGCCCAACTACCCCAGTATCTACTCCTAGTGCAGGCCAAACTACCCCAGCATCTACTCCTAGTGCATGCCCAACTACCCCAGCATCTACTCCTAGTAAAGGCCCCACTACCCCAGCATCTACTCCTAGTGAAGGCCCCACTACCCCAGCATCTACTCCTAGTGAAGGCCCCACTACCCCAGCATCTACTCCTAGTGAAGGCCCCACTACCCCAGCATCTACTCCTAGTGCAAGCCCCACTACCCCAGCATCTACTCCTAGTGCAGGCCCCACTACCCCAGCACCTACTCCAAGTGCAGGCCCAACAACTTCTGAGCACACACAGGCCCCTGGGTAAGAACCAAGAGAAGCATCTCAAGACACCACACAAAGTCTGTTACATCTTGGCTCCAGCACGCACCCAGAGGTACCTACAACTCCCAAAACTCAAAACAGGTGGAGCAATATGACACCACCCCCTTCCACATTGGAAGTTCAAACCCCCTATCCAAGAAGAGTGACCAGAGCCTCTAGTAAACATGTTAGTCAGAGTTTGGAAATTCCCACTGGAAACTCTTTTCAAATTTTGCAGGATCAGGAAGGAGGTTCAGAATCGGATGTATCCTCTAAATCTGGTTTCATTTGTGAAATGGAGTGTGAGGAGGAGGGGGGTATCAGAGACTAAGAAAAAAAAAGGGAAAAAAATGGAAAAAAGATGTCCAGAAACCACAAAAGAAAACAAATAAACAAAAACCTATGGTAGCAATTAAACTTGTTTCCTTAAATGTGAAGGATAGCGTGCTTGCATTTCTGTCAGACCTTAGATGCGGTTGTCATATTTGCTACAGGAAACAAGGTTTAACTGTTTGCATGACATAGGACAAGCAAAAAAGCTGTGAAGCAGTGAGCCTACCTACTGGTCCTATGGGGAGGATGCAGCGGATGGTCTAAGTATCTTGTTTAATCACACAAATGTACAAGTTACGAGGTCAGTAGAAATACACCCAGGGAGGGCCCTTATGTTAGACTGTGTGTATAAGGGGTTCCCACTTTGAATCATAAATACATATGCCCCTCAAGTTAAATCTTCCCGAGAAGACCTATTTCATAGCATACAACCATATCTTTTTACCCAAAAACAAGTCATATGGCGGGGGACATGAACTGTAGCTTGGATTTAAAAGTTAAGGACCAAGTACAAAAAAAGCCTACTGCGATACCCACTCATTACAAAATGTTTTAAAACAAACGTCCCTCAAAGATGCTTATAGGGAGCTATATAGGGACGCAGGAGGTACCTACAGACAAAGTGCCTTTCTAACCAGGATAGATTACATTTTTTTGTCCAAAAATCTCTTCACAACTGGTTTTAAATTACAACGGTGTGAATTCTCAGACCATTTGGTAGTCAAATGCACTATAAACTTTTCAGATTTTCCCACTAGGTTCCCTGCGTGGCATCAAGGTGGAAATTGAATTCCTCTATGTTAGAAAATACAGAGATACAGAATAAATTAAACTCTCTATTCACTGCTAGGAAGTCAACAGCAGTAATGTATGACTTCTGCACACAATGATGAGCAGACACTAAGTTAGATATAAGGTGTAACCCTCTACAAATGGGGGTTCCCTAATGTCTTCCATGAGCTTGCCTAAATGCTCACAGCCAGGTTGGTGTTCGACGCTATAGCCGTTTAACTATTTATTGCCAAAGAGTGCCTGCATAGCCTCTAGGTATTGTCGCTTTAAGATCTGCCTAGTATGCAGAAATAGTTAATCTGGAAGGGGGGGCAGAGTGTTGTCATGCTCGAATCCCGCCTGGACTGCCAGGTAATCGCTCTGTTTCTGCCATCGCTAATTGTGCAGAGGGAGCTCTGTTGAAAGATGTAACTGATTGCTGAGAATCATTTGTGATAAGGATATTGTAGTTTGTTCTAACCTGCCTTGTTTGCAGAGAGGAGTTTCTGCCTATCTCCACCATTTTGGTCCCGAACTGCCGAATTGGACCAATCAGTACTTGGGGACTCTGAAATGGAACCTGCTTATAGGGACTGTGTGGAATAAAAGCTTGGGAACTGTAGTTTTGGACTGTTGGCACCTTTTTGCAACTGAAGGGGGAGCTCTTGCTTTGACTGACAATTGCATCAGCCAACTGAACCTTTGGATCTGAGGGAACTCCCCTAGCTGCATGCTGTTTAGGGCAGAACTAAGCTGGAAATGGAGAAAGAAGCAGCTGGTGCTAGTTCGCGCAGTGATCTGCGTAGTTTCGAGTGGGAGAACTGTGGGAAGCCTGAGTTGAGGCCTGCAAGTCTGCCCGTTACCCTGAGAGGGAAGAGAAAATTGCAGTCAGACTAAATCCAAGGTGGTGAGACAGAAGTAAGCCACTGAAGTGAAACCAGGCTCAACCTGTAGAAGACCGAAGATTTTGCTGCATGCAATCGGCCTGTCAAGAACTCCAGCTACTTCTGAGCAGGGACTTTGCGATCGTGACTGGGGAGCATTTTGCCTGGTACAGTAAGATTTCCTTGCACATAAATGTGCTGTGTACTGAAAGGGGGTTGCGATTTGGTTCCCTACATGCGGACTGCATTCTGCTTGCTGAAAACTGTAGCCCACTCAAACGGACTGAATCCTCGGTTAGCTCCATGCGGCTGGGCCTTGTCACAAAAGCCTTGCCGTACTTCCCTGCTGCACAGAGAAGAGCCATCGACAGGAGACCTGCCCGGGGATCAGCCCCGCTCTCCATGCTTGAACAGGAATGATGCCTCGGTGAATCGTGTGGGCCCTGCTTCTCCTGGCACTCCAGAGAGTTCATCCGCTGTCCCAGTTTTTGTCCATCTTGTGTCCAGTCCTGGGTATCATGAGTAACCACCAGGGTAGCTCCCTGCAACTTCAGTTTGATTTAAGTGTGTCATCTGATTGCTTTGTTGTTTCTTTTCCTTCACGAACTGAGCCATCTGGCTCTGGATTACAAATAGTGTGTCGTGCAAGTTGTTTTTCCATCACAGGGCCCTGACCAGCTGCAACGTCGGCCTACCCCAGACAAGGGTCCTGGCTAACCAACCTTTCTTCCACCTGGGTACCCAGAGAGTGTGACTGTGTTAGGGACTCTGACTGCATGCACAGCTGTGTGATTGATAGCGCAATTAAGCTAATTAACCTGATTACTCCCTTCCTTGTTCAAATCCCTGAATAAATCAGATGTACTTGTTTCTGCATTCAGTCAGACTGTGTTTCCAGTCTGTGCTCAAAGTATTGTACTGTTGCCATTTGCTCTGCATAACCTTGTTTTACAGGGGGTCCCCAGGGTTGAACCAGAGAAGCCAGCCTCTGTGGTAAGTGCAAACTGTGTGGGTACTTGCAAAGCATATTAGGGGTATTGTGAAAGTAATTATTGTGTACTGTTTTGGCCACTAGCAGGGAAAGAGGGGGGTTACAGTGTCTTGGAGGGCTGTGCCCAGGTTAGTTTGACCACTACCATCCCTGACCTCTGGGTGGAGGCACCCATTTCAGAACTCAGGCCCCTTAATCTGCTACTAGCCAAGCAGGTGGGGGTAGTAGCCCTTGGGATAGCGCCACCTAGGGGTTGCAAAGGAATTTGTTTATTTCTGTTGGGAAAGAAAAACGTAATAAGGATTACTTAACTTATGTAGAGTACCGTAATCAGTACTATAAGTTAACATCACTACCAGATGTTTCGGATACAAGGATAAAAAAACAAATTGAGAGGATAAAATATCATATGAGGCAGTACCAATATGATCGGGCAGTTTCCCCGCAGGCAGAAATGAAGTATGGGGAGACATGGTATCATAAAGACACGGGGAAAGTTAGTTCCCACCCCACCGCAACTAATACAGATTATTTAGCTGAAAAAAAGCCCTAATTAAAAACTTAAACCGTGTAATGCAACTGCAGACACCACGGGGAGAAGAAATATTAAACACAACTAGACAACAGAGCAGTAATTCTTTATGAACCTCCGCAGAATGGCTCGCCAAGACCGGAATCGATATCATCTACTAAGAGGCATACCAGAAGACGAGAAGTGTGGACTACAGAGCTTGCATACAGACTTGCCAGTTTCCCCACTTTCTGACACCAAATGGGGGAGAAGGGGAAAAAGATAAAGATAAAAAGAAACAACTATCGGAGATGTCTAACTCGGAGAAAATCCTATCTGCGATCTCCGAATTTCGAGCCGAAATGAGGGACGTCCTTAAAGAAATTTGTTCTGACCTCACCAAACTCCAGACAAGGGCTGAAACAGTGGATGCCCAAATTACAGAACATTCCAATAAAATTCAGATCCTGGAGAAAACGGTATACAAACTTGCAGAGGAACAACTACACACATCGAGGAGACTTGAGGATATGGAGAACCGGGGATGACGAAAAAACATTAGACTGTATGGTATTCCGGAGAGGGAGGAAGGGAACGACCTAGTAGCATTTTCGGATCCCTTGCTGTGCCAGGCCCTGGACTTAGGCCCAGATTTTCAAATAGACATTGAAAGGGGTCATAGAGCACTGGGCTCCCGCCCTGCTAGGCCTGAAGCTCGTCCAACATCATTTGTAATGCACTTTATGAGTTTTAACCAGAAAGATCAGCTACTAATCAAAGCCTGGCGCAAACAAAAGATGATGTGGGGAGGACAAAGAATTATTTTTGACAATGACTACTCACCAGCTACTCAATGCATGAGAAGGGAATACTGTCCTTTATTCCCATTCCTAATCTAAAATTTCATACCCCTTATCCTGCAAAACTGGTGGTCCCATTCCCTAATGGCACCATAACTTATTCCACGGCAGTAGAAGCTAGAGTGGATTTGCTACAACAAGGGATAATACTTAAAGACAACCCAAAACTGACAGTAAGAGATCCTGCCACATTTACTAGAAATAATGCCCAAGACAAACCGTGAATAGCAACTGGGGACCAGCGCCTGCAGAAGATTCTGGACAAAGTGCGTGCCCTGCAAAATCTGACATTATAAATAAAGTGGGACCAGGGTTCAAAAACCAAGTACTGTCTGAGATGGGGGGAGGCACTGGGAGGAGGGATGTGGCAAGGAGAATGCTCTGGAATAGGCTCCTCCAAACAGAGTAAAATAAATTACCTCTGATGCCTCTACCTGGCACTTGGCAGGGAGCCTCCGGAGCGCCTTTCTCTCCCCCCTTCACGGGATGACTGGGAGCCCGGCTGCCTAGTGTGAGTGGGGTCAAGGGAGGTTTATTGCTCTGGAAAAGGTTCCTTCAAATAAAGCAATAGAAATTAGTCCTCAATACCTCTGTCAGGCAGTTGGCTGGGAGCCTCCAGAGCGCCTTTCTCTCTCCCCTCCATGGGGCGACCGGGAGCCCAGCTGCCGGGTGTGAGTGGGGTCAAGGAAGGGTTATTGCTCTGGAATAGGCTCCTTCAAATAAAGCAATAGAAATTAGCCTCCAATGCCTCTATCTGGCAGTTGGCTGGGAGCCTCCAGAGCGCCTTTTTCTCCCCCTTTCACGGGGCAGCCTAGCTGGTGGGCTGCTCTCCCCCTGACCTTTAAGGAGTCAAAACCCACTTTCTACATCGAGTGATGGTCGCACCACAGATGGCTTTGGTCATAGGCTAAGGGCCAGTGGCCTTGATCAGGCCTGGAACGTCGGTGAAGACAACTTCCAGAGACAGCCAATACAGGCCTCTGCTACATGACACATGGAAATGAGAAAGCACTGAGAGTTTATAATGGACTGAGGACATTACATGCACAGAATGTTGGGACCTAAATGATTAAAATGTTGTCATTTAAAAGTAACCAGAGGATTAAAGAAGGTTTCAAAATATCAGGAGAATTGGGATTCCCCCCCGCCTGTTCCCTTCCTGTCCCCCCTCCCCCAATCTCCTCCAAGTTACATACTTCAGACTAGTGGGAGAGAGATTGGGCCTGAAGTAGAAAGATAAAATTGACATAATGGTGAGGGTAGAATGGCTACCCAGACTCCAAGGCTATATTACGATCCCCTAACCAGGGGTATGGAAGGGGTGGTGACTACTGAGCCGGGGAGTGGGAATAGTTTTTTATACAGTGTTCAGTTAACAGCGGCAAATACAGGCACAGGATGAATATATGGTTGCTGACCTCCCCCACTTAAGACCAAGGGCTCTACGATACCCACTTCCACTCCCCTATCGGCGGTTACCTAATAAGTGTGGAACTATGGGCAGGTGATAGAGGCCACAAGAGGGGAGAATGGGCACATATTGGAAGGGCAGAAGGATTATATTATTTCCAGAGTACGAGTACTCCCTTAGGGGTCAATAGTAAACTCAGTAACTACTACATCGACTGGGTGGGGTGGAGGTTTTTTCCCCCTAGGAAATGAGTAGTGTAATACTATTTCTATATATACTAATCTGTATGTTTTAACCAATACAGGAGCAGTTTCTGCGGGTAAGTAGCGACTGCTTCTAGAGAGGGATTTCCCTCTCAGGTGAGTCTAAACTCACCAATTTGTGGCTGGTCCCCCCCCCCCAGGGCTAAGAGACTCTAGGCCCGCGGTCTTGGGAAAGAGATGATTTTCTCTCCCCAACAAATGGAAGATCTTTTGTATAAAAGTTGCTCCACTAGGAGCCAGGTTTCTACTAAAAAGTTATGGCAGTTATTTTGTTGGTTAGGTTTATTGGTTCGAATAATTGTCGAAAAGGATGATGACACTACTCCAAAGTGGAAATCTATCACCCCAGTACTAGCTGGTGGGTCTATAGTCCAAAGTGTTCTCAAGAAGGAGGTACTGCCCCGCTCTGTAAGTGCTGAACTTGGTCTTAAAGGACCACCAGGGCTGGGGAGGGACACTCAAAAAAGTACAAAGTTTATGTATTTAGGCCCTGACTGGACTGGACAAACTACCAGCCTGACTAAGATAATTTTTTCCTCTAAGGCCAATGGTTAATATTCCAGTAAAAATGTTTTCCCAAAACGTGAATGATTTGCACTCTTCTGTTAAATGGTACAAGATAATGAATAATTTGGGAAAGCGGACATATTTTTTACAGGAATCCCACCTTTCCCCACTAGAACATTCAAAATTACACGGGGGAGGGAGATATAAGGTAAAGGCATCTTCACATCCGAGTGGCCATAAATGAAGTACAGTGGTTTTGATCCCCTCCACAACCCCACTGAAAATACTGGACTCTTATCAGGATCCACAGGGCAGACATGTATTTATAATAGGAAAACTTTATTCTCAAACGATAACCTTGGTAAATACTTATCTCCCACCACAAACATCACTCCCAGTGATACAGACCTTTTTACACAAGGTGGTGGAGAGGCTTAAAGGCATCTCGATTATGGGGGATTTCAATATTTCCTTTAACCCACACATAGACACCTCTAACCCTAAACCTAATAGTTTATCCAAAGATGGTAAATATTTAAAAGGAAATATGATTTTTTTGGGGAATAGAAGATGTCTGACGTAGATTATTCCCCTCGGTCCCAGGTTTTATGTTCTTCTCTGGACACCACAGAACATTCTCTTGGCTGGATTACTTTTTTGTAACAGGGGAGCATCTTACATTAGTGCAGGATATTCTAATTGAACCCAGGATATTATCAGATTATAACCCACTGATTCTCAAAATAGATTTAGGTAAACAAACAAAATTCAGGTTCTGGAGCTTCAATGTGTCCCTTCTCAAAGACTCGGAATTCCTGGACTCCATAAGAGAGTGTATCCCACAGGTAATTCAGAATAATTTAACTCCTTAAGTTTCCCACCCAATTCAGTGGGATACATTGAAAGCTGTCTTGAGAGGAGACATTTTGGAATATGCATCTCGAAAAACCAAAAAACAACAAGCAAAGCTTAAGTTTTTAGAGGATCAGTTGGCTTCATACCAGCTTTTATGTAGAAAAGGAGATACAGTCCTCCAGAGGAGGATCAGGGATTTAAAACAATAAATACAAAAAATATTGGCTTATAGGACTCTTCAGAACGTAGATTACTTGCAGCAATATAACTATGGGGGTGGGGCTCAGAGGGCTGGACTATTGGCATGAAAGCTGAGAGCCAATAAAAGGGCATCTACAATTTTAAAAATAAAATCTACCACAATGGACAACCCCACTTATAAGGAGGAACAAATTAAGCAAGTATTTGTGCAATTTTATGAGACCTTATATGCAGCCCCTCAACAATCCCAAGAACTACCCGGATGTCAGATTTTCTGAATACACTTCCCCTACCTAGATTGTCAGAATCTCAAACTGACCATCTAACATGCCCCCTTAGACCTGAAGAAATTCTCCAACAGGTTAAACAAATTAAACCCTGGAAGTGCCCGGGTCCAGATGGTTTTAGCCCAGAATGGCACAAAACTTTCATCCCTCAGTTGCTCCCCAGCTTCCTGCCAGTGTGTAGGGCAGTGACAGATGGAGAAACTCCCCCTCCCTTATGGAGCTATGCAGTACTTACCCCTATACTTAAACCTGACAAAGATCCCACACATTCATCCTCATATCGCCCAATTTCAATTCTGAATGTAGATTATAAAATATATAAGGCCATATAGGCCAAAGGATTAGAGCCAATACTCCTCCAGTTAATACATCATGATCAGTCTGGTTATATTAAGCAGAGAAGTACCTTTGATATTTGTGCCATACCCTATTACTTACAGAATATAGTCATGCTAGAAAAATCCCCTCCATGATAGTAAGTTTAGACACTGACAAAGCATTCGACAAGGTGGGATGGGAGTTCCTATGGGCAACACTTTCAAAATTTTCCTTCCCAAACTCTTTTCTTACCACCTTGAGAAATATCTATATGTCCACTAAAGCGTATATTCGCATAAATGGATCCTTGTCCGGGGCAATACCCATACAGAGAGGCACGAGACAGGGATGCCCATATCCCCATTACTGTTTTCCCTATATACTAACCTCTGGCAGAGGCCATTCGGAGAAACAGACAGATAGAGGGAGTCCCGGTAGGCTAAAGGGAATATAAGGTGGCCCTTTTCGCTGACGATATCCCGGTGACAGCCCTCTCCCCAGAGGCTTCCTTTCCAGCCCTGTGGGAAACCTTGGAGATCTTTACAGAGGTATCGGGTTTTCAACTAAATGTAGCTAAAACAGACCTCCTCCCATTATACTTTACCCCAACCCAAGCCCTTAAAATTAAATACCCTATAAAATGGCATCAAACAAAATGTAAATATCTGGGCATTCAAGAGACTTGAAAAATCTGGAATTACTGAATTATGAACCCCTTTCGGTCCAAATACAGTCAGGCTTATCTCGCTGGTCCAGGCTCCCTCTGAGCTTCTTTCAAAGAACAGAGTCTATCAGTATAATTATTGCCAAAATTATTATACCTATTTCAGAATATCCCTACTTTTCCCTCCCCCTTCTGCTTTAAATCATGGGACAAAATTATTTCAAATTTTATATAGCAGAACCAAAGACCTCGAATCAGGCTGTCATTGTTGCAACTCCTGCTCTCCCAGGGTGGAGTTAACCTCCAAAATTTGAAATTTTATGCCTTGGCTGTTTTTTTTTTTAAATATTAACCCTATGGTTACCTCCAACCTACGAGGCCCCTTGGAAGGATTTAGAATTTTCTCTAAATAATTTGTATGATATAACAAAAATGATTATGACCTCGAAGGGCAGGAACCCTTACCTATGTGATTTTACACTCTTTTCTGCCCAGATTTTAAAACAATGGTAATGATTAAAAAAAACACCAAGTATTTGATGACCTTTTCTTCTTCCATACACTGATCTCAGAAGATGAGAAGTTTTTCCGTGCTGCAATGGATCATAAATTTGCAAGGTGGAGAAGAGTGAGACTCCAATACTTTAGACAGTTCCTTTCTCGGGAAGGAATAATTCCATTTGAAACACTTAAAGTAGCCTATGGTTTATTAGAAAATGACACATACAGATATACACAGTTTAAAAATTACCTTTTGAGAGAGAGAGAGAGAGAGAGGGATAGGGTGCCTAAACTACCAGACTCTAGCCCCCAAGTTCTGGAAATATCTGGAAGATACCTTGACAGGACACATTTGGGGCCACCAGGTGGGACACTTGTACCATTTTCTCAGACAGGGGATAGGAGATTCATGTCTTTCAATTTTAAAAAGCTGGTGTATGGATCTTAAAATAGAATCTTCAGATCAGGACTGGTTATAGGCTTCCCTGCTGGCCTACAGGGCAATTCATTCTACTATATGGCAAGAATTTGCCTGTAAGTGTCGAGCTTGATTCTTCCATGCCCCAGCCATTCTCACAAAATACCTTCCTTCTTAATTTGGGAGGTGCTGGAAAAATTGCACGTGCCCTTGTGCCAACCTTGGTCATATTTTTTGGTTGTGTCCACTATTGACACCTTTTTGGTGTGAAATACAACAAGAAATAGCTGAGT
Organism: Neoceratodus forsteri; assembly: GCA_016271365.2. Taxonomy (NCBI): domain Eukaryota; kingdom Metazoa; phylum Chordata; order Ceratodontiformes; family Ceratodontidae; genus Neoceratodus; species Neoceratodus forsteri. The sequence continues at coordinate 161,909,091 of JADMNL010000030.1, read as the reverse complement.
ACCTGGGGAAACAGAAAGAGTTAACAGCAGAGGCGGTTTTGTTAACAATCTCCCCCAACCCCCACCCCTCTTGGCACCAAACTCTGTTACCAATTTATATTTTGGCAGCCAAAAAGGCAATAACAAGACGTTGGATGTCACCAATTGTCCTTACCATACAAGATTGGAGAGGGATGGTTTCAAATATCTATTATTTGGAATCCCTTACTGCTACATTACATAACAAAAAACCTAGACATGAGATATGCTGGAGGCCATGGGTGATGTATATTTCAAGACATAATACTGAATTTTTACCTTGAGATTTCATTATGAAATAATTGTGTGGAGATTGGTGGGAAGGAAACCTAGATATAAAGTGCAGGGGGCAGCCATTGCATACGTAACTACTGTATAAGCAGTTAGAATGGGAAAACCATAACAGCCAAGATACAGTAGGGGGTGAAAGATCTGAATAGATGTAATAATAGACACAGTCAGATTATAAAGTTGTTGTTTTTATTCAGAAACATTGGCTTAGAGTTATAATGTATTAATCACTTAGAATTGTAAAAACAAAACCTCTTACTGAAAGCCTCTGTATTTGACTGTAACAGAATTGTGGTCACATCCATCTAATAAAAATAAATTTAAAAAAATAAATGAAGTATGGAACTGGGAAAACACCATCATCAGACTCATTTGCTGCATGTAAGCAGAGGCTGGATAGCAAATTAATGGAAAGTCTTATAAACAAGACTGGGCAGCTGAAAAATACTAACATAGAGATGTTAGACATTATAAGGGATTCTTTACAGGGTCAACAAGGGACAGCTTTCACAGCACCACCAAAGTGGGGGGATATTCTTACCTGTGATCTGCCTGAACCATCAGAGGAGGAGGAGAGCCATGAGTTGGAAAAACCCAACTCTAAAGAGGAAATAAAACTATAAATAACTAAATGGAAATTAGGTATATCACCAGGGGAAGATGGCCTCACGAATGAGCTTTATACAATTTTAGTAGAGCATTTGTGTGAGATCCTACACAATGTGTACAGTGAGATTTTAGAAACCGGAAAGATGCAAATAAATTTCTCAACTGCAATGATTCTATATTCGCATAAAGAAGGGATAAGAAGGATTTGGGTAACTGGAGGCTAATCAGCTTATTAAATACAGACTACAAACTATTATCTGCCATTTTGTGCCACAGGTTACAAAATATTGCTTCTACATTAATACACCCAGTTCAAACACGCTCTATCCTAGAGAGGAACATACAGCAAAATCTTGCTTTTCTAAGGAATGTTTGTGAGTTTGGGAGAAAACATAAAAAGACAGGTTACCTATTAGCACTGGATCAAACTAAAGCTTTTGATAGAGTTTCACATTAATTTCTCTTGCAAGTACTTGAGAAATATGGTACACCACTTAGATTTAGATCTTGGATACAAACTTTATATAAGGGGGTCCCAATGATATCCACAGTTAATGGGATGATAGAGGAGGGACTATTTCTGAAAAGGGGAGTAAGGCAGGTTGTCCAATAAGTTCCTTGCTGTACACATTTATATTGGATCCCATTGTTAGGGAAATCATCAGTGATAGGACCATAAGAGGCCTGACACCATCACCAGAAACAGAGCCCCAAACATTAGCAGTATATGCAGACAACAAAGTAGAAATAGTACAAAATACAGAGTCAGGAATTAATGCTTTAAGGGCATTAGAAAGGTATGCATGCATAGCAGGGACAGAAATAAATTATAAAAAAAAATCACAGGGGTGTACATAGGAGCAGGGGTGCATGAGCCCAAAATTGGGCAAATAAATATATCAGACACCACAATTAAGATTCTTAGCTGTCATTTTGGAAATGGTGACTTGACATATTTAAACTGGGAAGAGAAAATAAGAGCGGGGGAGCTGAAAGTCCAAATCTGGAAAGCACGGGCTCTCTCAAAAACTAAAAGAGTTTTAAATGTAAAACAATTCTTACTCCCAATATTTTTTTATATTTGTGCTGTATTCCCTATACCAGGAAATCTGGAAACAAGACTGTTTGTTTTTTTTTTTTTTCAAATGCTTTGGGGGAGTTGCCTCAACCCAGTCAAGAGGGATTTTACTTATCTATCAGTTAAACAAGGGGGTTTAGGAATGTTACACCCATTTGTATTTTATTTTCCTTTTCTTTAAAAATATGTTTCCAGGAGTTGTGGGACATGCACATCAATGGGACAAATGGACAGAACTATTGTTTAGGCCCTTCCTACAGAAATGGGGAGACATCCTTAAACTTCATGCAGCATTAGAGGTCCCAGATTCTGCAGTAGCTGCAATTAGAAAACTTAAGCTTTGGGGGGTCACAAAAGGACATATACAGGATCTACATAGAAAGTCCCTATATGCTGATATGATGGGGAGAAACTTTGCTACAGAGGTAGACTTTTCAAACTGTGTACCCACAAAACTGAGGAATGCCTTAAGAACACTTACAGATAAAAGAATTCCGGTTAAGATGTGGGATGTACAGTGGCTCAGTTGCCATGGAAGGCTGGGGGTAAAAGGGAACCTTAAACATAAACCTATAATGGAACAGCAGTGTATTAGAATAGAGTGTAATAGTATGAAAGAAACAATGGAACATGTTTTCTTCAACTGTGATTATGCTAAACAGTTCTGGAAAGATCTGGCCACTAGATGGCAATGGGGACTAGTAAAGCACATCACATATAAAAGCTTGGTACTGGGAGATTATGCTGGGGTATTATCTCAGTATCACCCAAGCACTTTAAATTTGATATCTGCTTGTTTAAAGTTCTATATGTGGCAAGCGAGGTGTCAATATTCTTTACAGCATATAAATATACCAACTATGGTTTTAATAGAACAAATAGAAGCAGCAGTTCATAAACAGAAAGAATTGGAGAAATCATATTTAGATACACAGAAATTCCAGATTTTATGGAAGCATATATATTGGCTATAATAGAAAACCATGAGAAGTCCAGGAATAGTAGCAGTTTTTTTTAAGTCTCTTTTGAACAGGATATGTTTATAAACGCTGTATACGATGTGAGTGATCAGTTGTCTCTATCCAGTTGTTAAATGGGGAGGGTGTGCAGAGTGGGGAAGTGGGAACACTTATGTATTTGTGCACATTTGTCTTTGTTTCCCTCTGTAATTATGTTTATGGGTGTAATGATGTAATGTTTTTCTTTTGCAATAAAAAATTCCTCTACTCTTTCGGCAGGTGGTGCTGCTACATTGTTGGGAGATGGAAACTGCCAGTTCGAGTTGCAAGAAAGAGGATGATGGTTTTGTGCTGTGAGAGATGAGCACTGGAGATGCTGAAATGGCAACAATTTCAGAACGGGTTGGGAGTTTTTCTAGCAGATACCACTCTGACGATTCCGGATTTGGAATCAGGGTCACTGCTTTCATTGGAAGAAAAGAAAGAGATTCTACAAATGGAGCTTCAAAAAATAGAACTACAAATCAAGAAGGAAAACGGCAGTCATGAAGATCAAGGAAAAATGAACCGGGTGTTAGAAAACTCACTGAGCGAATCGTTTTCATCCAGTGCTAAGGTTTTTGTTTTTAGGCATAATAATGGGGATTCTATGTCCAGAAACAGCTCAGTCAGAAACTGGAATTACGGAGCCAGTGACACAGGGTCTAGAAAACATGGAATGGATGCCAGAAGGAGCTCTGGAAAAGGCAGGCTGGACCAGATCACATACAGGGGAATGGATGGTGAATCCCTGAGTGAGCAGCACGTAGGGATAGATGGAGCTGCTCGAAGCAGGCAGTCTACGATGGCAGGGCCAGTTTCCTCGCATGATACGGACCAGGTTTCTTCAAAACTATCAAACCAACCAGAGAAGGAAGTGCCTACAATTCCTGATACCCATGTTCCTCCCTTTCAGGTATCTGCGCCTTCGGGAGAATCAGGTAATGTGAACTTTTCACCATTGGGGTCACAAATAGAACTGTTTTATGACGTTCAGCAGGGTGAGGCTGAACAGAGATTTTTACAGAATGAAGGTCAGGGGCAAGAAACAGAGGGTATGCAAGAGGGGAGGTTCCTTCTCAGGCCTCCACTCCAACTCAGAGACCTAGACAACATTTTCCAGGGCATGTACGTAAGCAAACTGAACTAGCAAAATGGAGGCATGCTATCTGACTGAGGTATCTGACAGGGATGTCAGATCCCCCTGACAGACAATATGTGGGGCAGGTTTTAATAAAACAATCCCTGGGGTTTAATCCAGGGAATAGCTACACTTTCATACACATTTCTGGGGAACATACATTTGATATTCGCTTCCACACAGCAGAATTGTTGGAGCGTTTTGGGGCTAAGTATGCTTTATTAAAGACAAATCCATTATGGACCCCCTTCCAGGTCACTCCCCTCACCAAACAAGCATTTCAAGTTATTACTATACTTTTTAGAAGCAAAGGGGTGAATATCATGGATGTGCTATTTTGGTTGGAACAGCAATGCGATGTACTGGGTGCATCAGACCCCATTTTGGATAATGAGGGTTTCTGGAATGGAGGTTAGAAGGCGAAAATCAAGTTGTTTCAGGAAGGAATCGATTTTAAACATTTGCCAAACTGTCTGTTTATTGGCAGGGACAAGGGCTTTATATTCTATCCAGGGCAACCATGCAGATGCTACCATTGTGGGTCTGCGAGGCATATTAGCACTTCATGTACTGTTCTTCTGTGTACACACTGCGGGGAAACCAGTCACTCTGGTTTCCATTGTGACAAACCCCTGAAATGTACCCTCTGCAGTAACGAATGTCATATTTTCACTGACTGCCCCAAAGCGTCCTATAACATGGATGATGCTGATTTTTGAATTCAAGACTATTTGGCCAAAGCTACCAGAGCAGCAACAGGTAGGTCACATGCTCAAGTCTCACCAGAGCCTCACCCTTGAAGCTTCTCTTCTATGAGGCAAACATATGTAGAGCTTGTTAAGGGAGGATCATCCCAAGTTTCTGGAAATGTGGTTGTTCTGGAGTCTGGTCAGACAAATGCTGCTACAGGAACAGCAGCAGGGCTAGTTCCAGGAGAGGAAGAGGTCCTTCTAAAAGTGCCTGAAGCTTCCAACTCTATGCCACCTCCACCTGTACCTCATATGGACTTTCAAACACTCCCATACAGAAGTAAGAAACCTCCTCTGACAGTCCACACGGATACACAGGAAGGAGATATTCCTTTATTCAACCCTTCTGAGGTGCTACAGACGGAGGAGGAGATGGACTGTGATACAGCATCCCATACTTCTTCACAGAGGGATGTCTTGTCAGATTTGGACTCTTCAGTGGACCCTGTGAAAGCTCCAAACAAAAAAAAATGTATGGGCAGTAGAATATGCTTACAGAAAGGTTCTTGGAAAAAAAAAAAACAATGACACTTTGCTTCCAGATTTACGGTCATAAGATCTGAACTTTGCCAGCCTCAATGTAAATAGTATTCATACAGGAGAAAACATTTAGCCACTTTTGCTTTATTTGCAGATTGTAAGACTGATATTGTTTTCCTGCAGGATATCGAGCTGTATGAAGTGTTTGGTTTTGAGACTGCTTCAGCTGCATGGGTATGGGACTCATGTTTTTGGTCAGGTGGGGAGGCTTTGTGTTGTGGAGTTGGTATCAGTTTTTCAATTTCAGAGTTCACTGTGACACATTTTGTTGATTTCTTCCCAGGAAGGGCTATGTTACTAGATATTCAAGGAAAGGGAGTGGACTTTAGACTCATTAATATATATATGCCCCACAGGGCAAAACATTATGTATTGATTTATTAAAACTGATTAGACCTTTCTTACACACTAGCAAGAATGGTATATTTGGGGGAAATTTTAATATCAGCAGATTTTCCTCTGATAAAACAGGTAAAACAGAAAAAAACATTTTGTGATACAGGATTTTTAAATACTTTATTAACACAAACTGAGCTTCAGGATGTATTTAGTAAAGAGATACAGGACGGTTTCAGGAATTTTTTCAGGGTAAAAAGGCTACACAGGTAGATTATTTTTTTATAACCCCTACTCTGATTTTTAAACACCAACAGGTTCAAACTGTAGCCACCTCAAACCATGGATTATTAAAGACTCCTGTATCAAATTTTCATGATACTATGAAAGGTACAGGTTACTGGAAATTGAATTTACCCTTACTGGACAACCCAGAAATTCTGGATGGGTTCATTTTCATTGATTTTACTGAGGGAGATAATGCAACAAGGGGCCCAGAAACAATTGTCAGGCTATGTACTCACAACGGACCAATTAAAAGCATTTAACAGAATCCAGCATTCTTATTTGTGTATGTATGTATTTGTTGGCATATGGGTTGCACCCTATTTTTGTATCTGGGATACAGATGTGTTATGCGTTAGCCAATGTAAGTCCCTATGATAATGGAAGATGGGAAGAAATGTCAGATAGCTATAGGGGTCAGGCAGGGATGTCCACTGAGTCCCCTTTTGTACATTCTTACACTTGACCCCATCATATTGATTATTAATGCATCCCCAAACATACATGGGATTTTGTTAGCTAATACTCCAGAGGTGAAGACAACTGGATATGCAGATGATTTGTGTTTACTGGTTAAAATGCACAATCTGGGATATTAGCATACCAGTTGTTGGTCAGTTTACTTAAGGTAATTGGTGCAATAATTAATTTTAAAAATGTGTATGCCTCAGTATTCAAGGGAGAGAAGATCTGGAACCAAATATGGGGAAATTACCAATTGAGCTTTCCCCAAGACAAGATTTGGGGCATATTCTTTGGGCCAGGTGACATGGTGACTTATAATTGGGAACAAGGACTATTACAAGTGAAGAATAAAGTTAGCAAATGGAATGCTTGGAAATTAGGAAAACAGATAATAATTTATTTGATTAAAACCTTTTTAATGCCTATTTTTTATTTATTAGTTATATATTCCCAGTACCTCAACATTTAGAAACCGTCCTTTTAGGTGTTTTCTTTTCCTGTTTTTGGGGACGCCATCTCAATCCAGTAAAGAGGAATATCCTCTATAAACCCTCACAAGATGGGAGAATAGGGATGTCAAACCCCATAGTTTTTTTCTTTTCCACTTTTACTTTGGTAAATACAGTCCCTGTCATTAAAGTGGGAAGACCTGGAGCCCATGGATAGCTCCATATTTAGCAGGAGTTTTAGAAGAATGGAAAGGCAAACAATTTGTTCATAAAAATAAGAGAACACCAAAACTGTCTACCATATAGGCACATGTCTTTGATCATATTAAATGATGGGGGGTTTATATGAAGATGTATTAGATCTTCCTAGGAAAGTCCTTTATGAGGATATTATACTAGGAATTTTGTAGAATATCCTTTTTTGAAATTTTCGAAACACCAACCAGAGGATATATCATGCCTATTACAGGACCCATGAATATCGAAGAAAATGTGGGACATGGTTTAGTTAGGGGTCCATGGCAGAATAAACAGGAAAGGTAACCACAAACATAAAGATCTCTCAGAACGGTTTTGCCCTAGACAGACTTGCATCTCTGAAATTGAAACCATGGACCCTTTGTATTCCAGTGCCCATATAGTCTAGAATTCTGGGATCGTTTAAAAGAAAGATGGAAACTACCTGTATTTTTCAACCTTACATCAGAAATGTTATATTTTGGGATATTTCCTAATACTCGTAGAAATTTGAATACTAGCAGCCTTAGGATCATTATGGCATGTTTACTTTACCGGATCTGGCAGATACGTTGTAGATTTATTCTACAACAACAGCACATCGCTTGTCAAAAGTTATGTCTTATTATTATTAATGAAATTAAAACTTTACAAACACTAGAAAAATTTAATTTGCAGCATAAGATTTGGGTAGAGTACTGGGGAAATTTCCACAATTGTAAATAGCGTAAGTTCTGTTTTTCTTTCTTTTGCTCTCTTTAAATTGAATAAGATGTAAAGCTGATTTAAACATCTTTATTAAAACCTTTGTTTTTTGTCTTTTTACTTCAGTTTTCTTTACATAATTGATTAAGGGGTATATTTGCTTAAAGAGCAAACTTTTAATATTGCCTTACCGTTATTTTTTGTTTGTTACTAGAATGACATCATGATTTTCTTTTTTTTCTTGACATGTGCTACTTTTTGAATATATGGCTTGCTGTAGCAATAAAAATTCCCCTACCCTGTTATGGGGGGGGGGGTCTGTTTCTGTTTTTTAGTTTATTAAATAGATTTGGGGTTTTAACAATAGTACCGTGTATGAATGAATATCAGTGTCAGTGGCTCAGTAGGTAGCACACTTGCCCCTGAAGCCGGGAGATCAGAGGGCTATGGGTTCAGTTCCCACATCTGGCACTTGGGTTAATATCCCAATACTGACACTGTAGTGCAGCATGAGGGGGATGCTGCTCTTCTGAGGTGCCGTCTTTCGGATGAGACGTTAAACTGAGGTCCCATCTGCCTGGATTGGTGGTAGTTCAGGTGGATGCTAAAGATCTCATGGTATACTTATCGAAAAAGAGTAGAGGAATTTCCCGTGTCCTGGCTAAATTTCTCCCATTCACAAAAATACCACCAACAGCTTAATCTGGTTCAATTTCAGTTGCTTACCATCTGTACCCCCCACCCAGTCACCCCTGAGAAAGGGACTTCTAGGCCAGTGGGCTTACCAGGTCAACATAAATAAATAACTAAAAATAAATGTATTATGAAAAACTTATTTGTGATTGGTTGGCATCCATGGCACTCCCAGACATTACCTCATGGGTTATAGCCCACCTGATAGGCTAGAGATGCACATGACCCAGATCAGATTTCTAGGATATCCAGGTCCCAGGAACTCCTGCTCTCCAGTTTTTGAATCGTGCATCTGTTAGGTTAGAAGCATACCAGGAATCCCTGTATACTCTTCTGCAAGGTAGGAACAATGTTTTAGTGCCTTTTTTTCTTTTATGTGCCTTTATATGCCTAGCTGAATTTTTAATCACTGGTTACCCGCCTCTTGGTGGCAAAATCAATGCTTTTTTCCGATTTGGGGCTGTGTGGCACCTGCCTAGTCCTTAGCCCCAAGCATCTCCTTGTGCCTTATATACTGTTTAGTTTTTAATTCTTAATCATTTATGTTTCTTTAGTTTTTAATTCTTAATCATTTATGTTTCTCCCTGCTTGTGGCAGTTCAACCCTTATATGGTACTTAGGGCAGCGTGGCGACCTGCAAGTCCTAGCCTCCAACATACCATCTGTTTTTTTCTTCCCTCGTTGCTGCGAGGCGGCTGCTTTTTTTCCTCGCCTGGTGGCCACTAGGCCCAAACCCCCCCTACGCATCCTCCGAGGCGCTCTGTATCGCACTCCTCACCTTGTGGCCGAGCCCTGGTTCCTCGCTCCCGGCCTTCTTGCTGCTGCCCTTAGGCCTCTCTCCTCTGCATTACTGCCTGGCCTCCTCGCCCGCGACTACCTCCGCCGCATCGGGGTGAGCGCGAGTAGGCCGCTTTCACACGCGGGTCTAGGCCTCGCCGAGAGTGCGTCGGGGGGAGGGGGGAACCCATCTCTCTCACATGTGGCTCCCCAGGCCTCCCTCTTCAGTCTCCCGGCCTAGCGTCGCCTCCGACTGCCCCATGTGACTTCTGGCCTTCCATCGGGCGGAGCGTCCCGATGCTACTGCGGGCCACATGGTCGTGGCGTTTCCTATTCGGGCCTCCTAAGCCAGGAGGCAGCGTGGCGACTGGCCTCTTGCCTTTTCTGTTTCAGGCCCAAGGCCGGGGGGGGGGTCCATGGGACAGCGCTCAAAAATCTAGGGGAAGGACAGCCTAATGAGGGAGTCCTAGTCCGGTTTTCACTCCCCTCCTCCTCCTGGATTTAAGAATCAGCAGGCTTCGTGGGGACACTCTTAGCACAGCGTTTTGTTCTAGGGCTCTGTACTGCACCTCCGAGCCTGGTTCGGGGGGAGAGAGAGAGAGAGAGAGAGATAGAGAGAGGGAGACTGGGCAGCCCCGCTTGGATGCAGTTAGGGGGCTATTATAAAAAAAAAAAAAAAGAAAATAGGAGGAGTACTTGCCCTATGGGGTCCCCCCACTCGGGTCCCTCCCACAGCGACCCCAGTGGATATTCGGAGTCTCTCCTCCCTCCGCACGGTGTCCACGGCCCCCTCCCATAGCGGGCTTCGGAACCTTCTTCCTCACCACTTACCCTGGGTTAGGGGTCCTCCCATAGCACCCCTACCCTCAGGAGTTTATTTTCTCTATGGCCTCACAGTCTTCCCCTTCTTTCTCTGATGTGTATAGAAGAAATAATCTTAAGGAAAAAGGGAAAAAAGGAGTTAGGATAAGAGAGAGGAGATAGAGGGGTGAACGTTTTTCTTCTACCCATCCTAAAGTGTCCTTTCTCTCCGTTTCCAGATGGTTAAGGCCAAGAAGTGTTCCGCCTGCAACACCAACCTCCTCCCCAAACCCCGGGCCCCTGTGCGCGCCTGCCTTCAAGATGATCTGTCCTCGATGGAGAGGACACCTCCTCAGGCCCCCGCCATCCCCGGATCCAGCAACTCGTCATGGGTAGACCCAGGCTCTTTACTGATCCAGAACCAACGGGCAGCAGTGGCCATGATGGAAAGTCAACAAAACTTCATGCTCAAGATCATGGAGAAGCTGGAAGCCCTCACCCAAAATAGGGCGAGACCACCCAGCCCGGAACCAGTCAAACCTAGGGGTCCACCAGACAAACCACCCACGCCTGAGGATCCTCGCCCGGCTGCACCACGCGACGGCCCCCCGGAGGAAGGAGAGAGAGACGACGCGGATGAAGAAGAAGAGGAGGAAGAAACGGGGGTGGACTCAGACATAGAGGACATGGACCTGCAGGCTGTTCCATCGTTAACCTCGAAGCTGTGCTCATTTGACACAGTTCCCGGACTCACGAAGATGATTAAGGGCACTATGGGGTTGCGCACGGAGGACCCCGAAGAGTGCAAGCCCAAGTCAAAGCTCGATCCAATGATCCAGCTTAGACCCATGATCACGGAGTCGTTTCCAGTCTGCCCGGCCATCGAAGACATTTTTAACAGAGAATGGCAGGCACCCGACCCGGGCAGAGTGCCAAACTGCAGAAACTTGGACAGGATGTACCCCATCCAGGGGGAAAAGTCAGATCACTAGTGCAAGGCCCCCACCATTGACCCACAGGTGGCGGCGCTGAGCAAGAAGACGGTGCTCCCATGCGGCACCATAGCCCTCAAGGATCCCACAGACAAAAAAATCGAGGACATGCTCAAGAGGACTTTTGAAATTGAGGGTACCACTGCCAGGGCATTGACTACAGCCATCTACACATCACGGGCACAGATTCGATGGCTCGAGGAACTCCAGGAGCAGGCTATCCCTAAGTCCAGAGAAGCGGAGCTGCTGGAGTGTACCCTGGATGCAGCCAGGTATCTGGCTGATATGGCGGTGGACTCTCTCCGGCTCCAGGCGAAGGCCACCGCCATTATCAACCGGGCCCACAGGGCTCTGTGGTTAAAGCTATGGGACGCTGACACGGAGTCCAAGAATTTGTTGCAAAACCTACCTCTCAAGGAAATCACATTTTTGGGGAGGGACTGCAGAGTTACTTGAAGCAGAAAGAGGAAGGTAGGGACCTTCTCAAAATTAGGTCCAGACCCTCTTACACTCCCTCCGCAAGGCGGAGGTTTCGGGCCGGAATCAAATTCGGTCAGACCCGCAGGGACTCTTTTCAGCAGAGCCATTCCTTTTGAAGTAGAGGCTCACCCTCCAGCTCTCGCAGCCCCTCGTTCCAAAACTATTAACCTGCCCCCTTCCGAGCTCGGGGTCAGAGATCCAGTACCCGAAGTAGAGGATTCAGGGGAAAGCAGTGACTGCCAGCGGTCCAGGACTCACGGGCGGAACCCTTATCCACCCATGGGGCAAAGGCTAGCCCTGTTTGCCCACCGCTGGATGGACACTACATCGGACAGGTGGGTTCGAGATGTAGTGTCAAAGGGATACGCCATCGAGCTATCTCGTACTCCGATCCCGCACAGGTTTGTGTCCTCCCCTGTGTCCAGAAGGAGAGCGTCCCCCCACCAGGTACAACAGATACTAGCAGAGCTAATCCAAAACAGGGCCATCCAGCCCGTACCGGCTCAGGAACAAGAAAGGGGCATGTACTCCATATTCTTCCTCGTGCCAAAGAAATCGGGGGAACTCAGACCTATCCTGGACTTAAAACAGCTGAACCGGCATGTGGTCCACCATCGTTTCAAGATGGAGACCATTGATCCAACGCTCAGGGCATCAGGGTAGGCGACTTCATGGCGTCCATCGACCTGAAGGGCGCCTACCTCCATTCCCATCGTCAAAAGCACAGGCAGTTTCTGCGATTTCACATTCTAGGCCACCATTTCCAGTACAAAGTGCTTCCATTCGGCCTTTCTTGACCTTAGAGTCTTCACCAAGGTCTCCATACCTGGTAGCCAGGCTCAGGTAACAGAGCCTAGACATTATCCCCTACTCTGACGATTGGCTCATTCCGAGGCTCCAGGGGCCAGGCGCAGGCGATACCGAGCTGGCCTCCTACGGGCTCGAGGACTACTGCTGCGTGTAAACCGAAAAGAGTCACCTATTACCATCCCAGAAAATCGAACACCTCGGAGCCATCATAGATCCGCCGAGGGTTGGTCAAACCTTCCCGAGCAGAATCCTCAACCATGGCAGCTGGCCTCTGAACTAAAGGCACGCAGCCATACCATGATGGGGAAGATAGCACAACTGCTGGGCTGCATGGCCTCTTGCATCGACCTCATGCCCTGGGCAAGGTGGCGGCGCGCCCACCCAAACTACTCAACCTGTCCGGGCACCAAACTAACACAATCTCCAGTGCGTGTGCCCCTGCCGAGGTTGGTAAGAGCTTCCCTGGTCTGGTGGACAACCACAAGCAACCTGGACAGGGGAGTGCCACTAGAACCCCCACAACCGGTCCCCATAGAGACAGACGCCAGCCTCTCGGGCTGAGGGGCTTGTTTGGGGGAGGCATCAGCACAAGGAACCTGGTCCCCAATGGAGACCCAGCTCTCCATCAATGTCCTGGAGATGAGAGCCATCTTCCACGCCCTGAAGGCTTTCAGGAAGCTGATCCTCGGCCGCTCGGTCATGATCCGGTCCGACAACCGGGTGACGGTGGCCTACATCGCCAAACAAGGGGAGACCAGGAGCAGGGCCATGTCAAGGGAGGCAGCAAGGGTGCTCAATTGGGCACAGTCACATCTCTCGCACCTGGCAGCAGTGCACCTTGCAGGCAAATTGAATATCAGAGCAGATTGGCTCAGCCGACAGCAGATCCACCCGGGAGAATGGAGGTTGCACCCGTCTCTCTTCAAGAAAATCCAGAAAACATGGGGCCCCGTGTCCATGGACCTCATGGCAACACAGGACAATGCCCAGGTGGACACGTACTACTCACGGTACAGGGATGCCCAGGCCCAGGGCATGGATGCCCTGTCACACGACTGGACGCAAGAGTACGCGTACGTATTTCCGCCGGTCCCCCTAATCCCGCAGGTACTGTCCAAGATCCGGCATCTCACGTCACGATCATCATGGTGGCCCCTTACTGGCCACGCAGATCATGGTTCGCGACAATCAGAGGGATGTTGTTGGCCAGTTTCCAGATACCCGACCGTCCGGATATGCTGTCCCAGGGACCGGTTCTCCACCCATCCCCCCGGACCCTAAAACTCACGGCCTGGCACCTGAAAGGAGGAGATTGATGGCAACCGGGTATCACGAGTCAGTCATGGGCACGCTACTCCAATCTAGAAGGGCCTCCACCACGGCTACGTACGAGAGACAATGGGCCATCTTCACACGGTGGTGCCAGAAGAGGGGGTCGGTACCAGAACAATCCGACCTGGCCACCATCCTACTGTTCCTCCAGGAAGGAGTGAACAAGGGTCTGGCACCATCATCCATAAGGGTTCAACTGGCCGCAATCGGCGCAGCAATGGGCCTCATGGAGGGACATTCACCGGGAGCTCACCCGGACGCCGTACACTTTGTGAGAGTGATAGAACTCCAATGACCCAGGACCAGGCCAACCGTCACCCCGTGGGATCTCCCCCTGGTACTGGGATCCCTAAAGTCGGCCCCTTACGAACCGATCCTAGAGGCACACCTATTCTGGGTCGGCCTGAAGACCGCCTTCCTAGTGGCCGTCTGTTCGGCCAGAAAGACCGAGAATTGGGCGCTCTATCTTGTTGAGCCATACACCATCTTCACGCCCCAGGGGGTCAGACTGAGAACAGTACCGGCCTTCCAGCCAAAAGTCTCGACTAAGTTCCACAGGGAACAACCTATCGATCTGCCCACTTTGCCACGGGATAGCCCGCAGGGCAATAGCGGGACCCCACATCATTTAGAGGTTGGGTCAGTCCTTTCAGCCTACCTAACCAGGACCCGCCCCATCCGCAAAATGGAGAGACTATTCATTGTGTCAAAGCGGCAAAGACAAGGGCTGGCGGCCTCCAAGACCACAATAGCAGGGTGGCTCAGACGGGTCGTCCAGCATGCCTATACGGCAAATCAGCTGACTCCACCACAGGGGATCAGGGCTCACTCCCACCAGGGCGGTGGCCACCTCTTGGCGGAGGGCCTCGGTCTCATCCGAGGATATCTGCAGAGCGGCCACCTGGAGCTCTCTGCATACCTTCGCTAGGCACTACAGGCTAGAGCAGCTCCAGGATTTCAGACCCTGTTTTGCAAACCAAGTTCTGTCGATAGCTTCTTCTTCCGGCCACCCCGACTCACTCTCTTCCCACCCGGAGTTTTAACTGCTTCTTATCTCCCATGAGGTAATGTCTGGGAGTGCCATGGATGCCAACCAATCACAATGGGTGTTTACTCACCTGGTAAAGGTGATTGTGTTGGTTGGCATCCATGGCACTCCAAGGCCCTCCCTCGAGAGTGATCGGGATGTCCGCAACAGGCAGGCAGGGGGTCCCTACCAACTCTCCACTGGATCACAGGGGAGTTATTATTATTATTATTATTACTAATTGTTATTGTTATTATTCTAAGTTCAAGCCGAATCCCTGGATTCGGGGTTTTTTTTCTTAGTCTGTACATAATAGGAAATAAATCCAGGCCTCTGGCCTACTTTAAGCATGTCGTGGTAGGTCTTCCTTGCTTGCTCGTCTAGACACACTATGTAGGAATGTGTTCTGTTTTTCTCTCCTGTCTGGTTTTTTCCAACTAACCTTAATTTTCAGCTGTGGAAGATTCAAACTGGAGAGCAGGGGTTCCTGGGACCTGGATATCCTAGAAATCTGATCTGGGTCATGTGCATCTCTAGTCTATCAGGTGGGCTATAACCCATGAGGTAATGTCTGGGAGTGCCATGGATGCCAACCAACACAATCACCTTTACCAGGCGAGTAAACACCCATTATGGTTCTCTGTGTCTCTTTGTATTATGATTTAGTGTGATGTAACACTGTATTATCTGACATTTGTTTTCTGGTTTTAAAAAAAAAGTTCCCCTACTATTAAAATAGTGGGAGGGTGAGTAGAATGTATGCTGAAATACTTAATTTTCTTTTTTCTGATTATGATTTGTGTGTTTATTTTATGTGTCTTTTAAACTTGTATTGTGATATTATTTCTGGTTTTTGAAGCTATAATAAAAAAAATTCCCCTACTCTTTTTGAAAAGTGCCATGGGATCTTTAACATCCACCTGAACTACCACCAGAACACGCAGATGGGACCTTTGTTTGGTGTCTCATCCAAAAGACGGCACTTCAGGAGTGCAGCACCCCCTTCATGCTGCACGACAGTGTCAGTATTGGGATTTAACCCAAGTGCCTGGTATGTGGATAGAACTCACAGCCTTCTGATCTCCCAGCCTCACAGGCGAGTGTGCTACCTGCTGAGCCACTGACACTGAAGCTATAGTTAGTCTGGAGGGCCATCCTTGGGGGAGACTCATTGGCCATCTATATAAAATTTAAAGGGATCATTTGGGGGACACTCTTCAATCAGTGATAGAAGGCTGGAATAAAGATTTCAATCTAGAGATCCCTCACTCTTTTTGGCTGGACTCATCCCTAAAAGCAATTAAAATCACCACTTCAAATATATGGAGAGAATTCGGTTGGACATGTCGCTCCAGATTTTTTCACTCCCAGGCGATTTTAATCAAATATCTCCCTGCTTCATACGGCCAGTGCTAGAGAGACTATTGTAAATTAGCACATCTAGGCCATATTTTATGGCTTTGCCCTAAATGAATGCCATTCTGGTGTACCCTACAGGACAAGCTACAGGAATGTCTAGAGGACCGTGTTGAACTAACAGTAAAGATGGTTGTATTGTCAGTTTATCCACTTCACAGACCTCTATGGCATTGTACCTTACACCCCCTCTATCTGTTAGCAGCAAAAAAAATCACCAGAATGCCTGCAGTCTCTGAGTGGTGACAAATTGTCTTGGAGATACACAGGTTAGAAGGCCTTGCGGCTGGATTACATAATAAACAAACATCCTTCAGGGATAAATGGCAAAAATGGGTATTTTACATGGCACAGCTTGAACCAGACTTTGTGTCCTTGGAAAGTGTGTAGGCGGGAGGAGTTTATGGGTGTCCTGACATGAAGGGGGATAGTGTTTTGTACCCCAAACTGTTCTCCTAGTCACCAGGCCATTGGCCTGTGGAGGAGGTTTGAAGGGTGGTTGCCAGTTGGTCAGTAGAAGAATTCTGTCTGTGAAAATTTAACTGCCTTATGAGGAATTACGGAGCACCTAGGGAACCCATTATCTATTGTGTGAGCTGACTGCTCTTTACCTGAATACATGAAATACTAATTTGCCAAATGCTTCTGTTAATTATGACTTGATGCATTATTGATGGTATGAATATGTATGTATTACCTACAACTGTGCTTCTCTCAATAAAAAAGGAAACTAAAAAAAAGCTATTAGTAAAGATTCTAGCTGTTTCCTTACTTAATAAGCCACTCAATTAGCCCGCAAGTATTTGCTAAACTGTAAATGCAGCAATCTGTGCTAACTGGATGAGGAAAGTTACTTAATATCGCAACTCTGCTGTTGTGAAACTGACTCTAAACCAGTGCTTGCTGAATCCATGGTCCTGGGTACATCACTGTCACACAAGACAGGAGGCACTGTAGAAACAAGTAGAGCAATAAACCGTGCTAAGATGTAAATCCCCAGGGGCCATAAAACTAGCAGGTTAATTTAGGAAAAAAACATCTAAGAGCAGACAAAGGGAAGGACACATTAGGACTACACACACAAATCACAACACTGCGCAACAGATGTTTTTGCAGATTCTGACTGTAGTACTCCTTTCTATCTTTCCAGAATTAGGATAGAATAAACATCCTAGGAGAGTAACTTCTACAAGAGCAAGCACATGTAGTGTGAGGAGCCATAAATATTCAGAGATTGACAAGATATAATAAGAGGAAAAGTATGCCTCTTTGCAGATGAGATTAAGATCTGCAACAAGGTTGATACACAAGGAGGTGTGTGGAAAGGATGAGAAGGGATTTGGCAAGGTTGGAGGAATGGTCAGAAGTATGGCAGGTTAGATTCAATGCAAAAAAGTGCAAAGTAATGCACCTGGGAAACAAGAACCAAGGGGAAGAGTACACAATGGGGGGGGGGGTTAGTAACAACAACAAAAATGGAAAGGGACCTGGGGGTAGTCACATCAGATGAGCAAAAGGTTAGCAAGCAATGTGAGAAGGCAGTAGGGATGGCTGGAGGGATTCTGGGATATATAGGAAGAGGCATCACCAGTAGAAAACAGGAAATTGTTATCCCTCTGTACAGACAGTTGATGAGACTCCATCTGGGGTACTGCGTGCAGTTCTGGAGACCCCATCTCTGCAAGCACATAGACAGAATGGAGGCAGTCCAGAGGAGGGCAACTAAAATGTTGCAGGGTCTGCAAACGGAAGCCATACAAAGAGAGAGACTAATGGAGCTTAATATGTATACCCTTGAGAAAACGAGGGAGAGGGGGGACATGATAGAAACTTTAAAGTACCTCAAGGGAACCAACAAAGTTCAAGAGGGTAGCATCTTTCAGAAAAAGAGATGTGCAAGAACAAGGGGACACAATTTGAAGATAAGAGGGAGGACGGCTCAGGGGCAATGCAAGGAAGTATTTTTTCACAGAGAGGGTGGTGAACACATGGAACGGCCTTTCTGAGGATGTCGTGGAGTCAAAAACAGTGGGGGAATTCAAGAATGCATAGGCTGTTGGGTAACTAGGATCTGCAGCTTATCCAATAGGTAGGGATATGAGCAGACTA
Source organism: Neoceratodus forsteri (assembly GCA_016271365.2). Classification (NCBI taxonomy): domain Eukaryota; kingdom Metazoa; phylum Chordata; order Ceratodontiformes; family Ceratodontidae; genus Neoceratodus; species Neoceratodus forsteri. Next base: position 161,890,753 of record JADMNL010000030.1, on the reverse strand, counting down.
GGTGGGCCAAGCGGTCCTTACCTGCCGTCAAAGACTATGTTTCTATGATCTATTTGGGTGTATTAATATTGTGATCCCCACACAGTTACCATTGATGTCTACAGAAGTACCCAATTATATTACAGCAACAGGATCAGCCCTAAAATATGGAAATTGCAAATGGAAATCTGTACAAAAAGGAGACACACACATGCACGCACACACACACGCACACACGGCATCATAAGGTTTGGGATATTCTTACCCGCTCTTTTTTTTATCTGAATACTGAACAACTTTGTGCCCAAAGAATGCATCTTGCTTTATATTTAGAGTCCATTTCTTGTTGATGTCGATGTTGAAACTCGTCAGTTCATTCAATGCTGTGGAAGGAAATGTGAAACAAGTTCAGTGGTGGGTATGTTTTCTATGTACTGTTCCGCAGCATCTTTACCTGACTGAACAGACTGCCTCAGAATGCAGAAATGACAGAAATGTGCATATTAAATGAACAAACAGGGCTTCAACATATAAACAGCCCAATAAAAAGTCATGCGGGAAACAGAAGAATTTGTAAGCAATAACATGGCTGGGTGAACAGAAAGCTCAACTGCTGCACACCATTGGTATATTGTGAGGCACAAGGTGAAGCTGAGTGCCTTTAACTCCCTGGGAAGTGCAGCAATTGAGCTTACTGCACACACTCAAGTGTGTCATTGTGCTTTGATAAAATGGTCTTTTTCTGAAATTTTAAGAAAAAGCAGAACACTTCTTAAAACAAGCATTTGTCAATGCCGAATGTTTGCTTGCTGGCATTGGCAGTGGTAGTGTGGAAGTTACAGAGCTGCGTAATAGGAATGGCAGTGAAGTACTGAACTGAAGCCAACCCCACCACCACCCTGCAGAGAGTGACAGGCATTGGGGTGTGCCTTTGGGTCTTCAGGCATAACGGCCACGCCATTTCACCACACCCCACCCTGCAGACACTGACAAGTGTCACGGTGTTCCTTGGGGTCTTTGGCCCTTATACACACCCCATTCCATTAGGAAAACGGTGAGATGGGTGCGATATAGGAGAATGGGGTGAACTTTGGGGCCGAAGAGTCCAAGGCATACTTCGATGCCTCTCACTGGCTGCAGGGTGTGGAATGGTATGAGCATTACAGGCAAGAACCCCAAGTCACACCCCCTGATGCCTGTCATTCTCTACAGGGTTGGGCGTTATGGTTGGAAACCCTAATACTGAGCATTCGTTGGTATTTTCATTCCAAATTTTCAACATGGTTTTTGTGACCCCACCTCATGAACTGTGGCAATATCAGTTTGTTAGCCGAAAGCTGCTTATGCACAGCGACCACAGCATTTCTAGCACCAGGTGCAAAACATTCGAACAGGATGTAAAATGACAGCTGTACTGTTCATGGGGAGGTGTAAAAAAATGGCAATGTTGCAAATCTGCAGTAAAAATATTAAAAAAACTGGTGAAGTCACGAGTATACATAGAAACTGTGCAACGCACACCTGTAATATAATTAGGTTGGGGATTTTTTACAGCAGATTGTCAACTCAGGCATTTTGGTGCCTCCGATCATAAACAGTGTCACTGTGATTATCTTTTTCTGTCCTGGACAATGATTTCCCACAGCGACCACGCATCTCTGCGCTGAAAGTGTGAAAACACACTTCGGCCATGTTGTGAAAAATGACAGCTGTACTGTTCATAAGGAAGTGTGGAAAATGCCACTGGTGAAATCTGGACTGAAAATATTACAAAGTCATGAACTTACGGGTGCATGGAAACTGCGCAATGCTCACTCGTAACACAGTCATTTTATGGACTTTTGTCACCAAATTTTCAACATAGCCATTTTAAGACCTCTGCTCATGAACAAGTGTCACTGTGATTTTCTTAATGTGTCCCATGCATTGATTTCACACATCGACTGCGCCATTGAGCGCTACATGGGCAGAAACAGATTTTGGACAAGATGCAAAAAATGACAGCTGTACTGCTCATAAGGAGGTGTGGTAAAATGGCAATGTTGAAAATCTGGAGTGAAAATATTGAAAATTCACGAACTTACAAGCGTGCATAGGAACTGCGCAACGCATGCTCGTAAAACAGTCATTTTTAGGAATTTTTTCACCACATTTTCAACATAGCCATTTTAATACCTCTGCTCATGAACAGTGTCACTGTGATTTTCTTAATTTGTCCCATACATTGATTTCGCACACCGACTGCGCCATTGTGAGCTACATGGTCGGAAACACATTTTGGGTGAGATGTGAAGAATGACAGCTGTACTACTCATAAGAAGGTGTGGTAAAATGGTAATGTTGAAAATGTGGAGTAAAAATATTGAAAATTCACAAACTTACGGTGATGGTAGGGCATGCAACGCACGCTCGTAAAACAGTCATTTTGGAATTTTTTCACCAAATTTTCAACATGGCCATTTTAAGACCTCTGCTCATGAACAGTGTCACTGTGATTTTCTTAATTTGTCCCATACATTAATTTCACACACTGACTGCGCCATTGTGCGCTACATGGGCGGAAACACGTTTTGGGTGAGATGTGAAAAATGACAGCTGTACTGCTCATAAGAAGGTGTGGTAAAATGTCAATGTTGAAAATCTGGAGTGAAAATATTGAAAATTCGTGAACTTTCGAGCGTGCGTAGGAACTGCGCAATGCACGCTCGTAAAACAGTCATTTTTAGGAATTTTTCCACCAAATTTTCAAAGTAGGCTTCTTGAGAGCCCACCTTATGAACACTGGCAGTGTCATTTCGTTAATTGGTCCCAAAAGGTGATTTTGCGCAGTGACTGCAAAATCACCCTTCAGGCCTGAATAATGCCATGACAGTGACAGCATTCATAAGGAGGGGTCCCAAAAACCCCATGTTGAAAATTTGGTGCAAAAATTCAAAAAAATGCCTGAGATATGCAGCAAAGTTGAAAAAACCCTATCTATCCCATTATACAACTTACAGGCATTTCCTCAGTTCGTGGTCGGCTTTGAAGAGTGCAGATGTGTTCCCGGTCCACCAAAGATCGTCACGCCAGACTCCGGAGGTAAGTATGGGTGAGGGGGGTGTGGAGAGGCAGGGTGCGCAGTGAGTGGGTGCGGGTTGTGGGGGGGCAGCGAGACTGCGTGGGACCATTTTTTCTTTACTGGTTTTATTTTTTTTTTTTACACGATGACACGGGACATTTGCCACGCTGGGGTGGGCTCCCAGTGTGGCACAAGGATGGCTATTTGGGGGGACGTGGAGCTGACGGGGGATTGGGCACCCCCGTCGGCCATAGCATCTATTGCCATGCTGGGGTGGGCTCCCAGCATGGCACCCTGTACTCTGGGGGAGGACAGTGGACCCGGCAGGGGGATTGTGCACCCGTCGGCTATACCATGAGTTGCCACGCTGGGGTGGGCACCCAGCGTGGCATGTGGAAGGCTTTGGGGGGGAGTGCAGCCCAGCCAATGGGGGATTGGGCGTCCCTGTCGGCTATACAGTGTGTGTGTATGTAGGGGGCAGCACGCAGTATGCGTGTGTGTGTTTGTGTGTGATTTTATTTTATTTATTTATTTAGTTGTTTAACCAGGTATAGCACACTAAGCTGAAAGCTTTTTACAGGAGCGACCTGGGAGCACAAGGAGGTTAAGTGACTTGCTCAGGGTCACACAGTATGCAAGTGGAAGCTGTGGGATTCAAACCCATGTCTGGTCTGCTGGATGTCACCAGGAGCTGCGCATGAGCAGGCGATATCTGATCGCTGCTCACTGAAGCATAGCTCCCCCTTTCAACTGTATGCCACTGCATTTTGGAGCTGTCATAGACATCTCCAGCATGCATTGGAGGACTGGGGCTGCGCCTGCCAACACACTGACTGAATTGGAAGAGGGGGTGACACACCTCCGAAGACTCGGATGATGGCACTATGTTTCTTGCACATACGTGCAAACAAACATAATTAGTGTAATAAATGTTTTAGCATTTCTTCACATCGCTGTTGTGCAATTGTTTTATCTGTTTAGAATAATATAAGTACATTGGGGCTAGCACTATAGCCTAGAGGTTAGAGTAACAAGCTGCAAATGAGCTTCGTACATTCATTATACCTGGGTTTGATTCCCACAACCTCCACTAGCATACTGTGTGACTCTGAACAACTCACTTAATGTCCCCAGTGCTCTCATGTCACCCCCGAAAACAGACACCTGTGCCTATTGGGGCTTGCATGGTTACCAAAGAATAACAAAAAAAAAACAGTTACTAAAGAACTGTATTGATCTCTGGGGTTGTTACTTTTTGCATGTTTGCTAGGGAACAGATTGACAGTGCAGGATTTAATCACCATTTTCTAGGTAAGCAATAAGGCACCACAGAGTGCTGGTAGAATTGCCATGAATGCATGCCTAGGGACATAGTAAGGCACAGGTCCACAGACTGAGCACCTGTACACCCCTGGGTGTGCATTCATGCCACTATTACCAACCAGCCCCCTGGAATGTCTTATTGCTATGGATAGCCTTGGGTCTGTATGTGCCCATAGGCAAGCTTGGCATTGGTGCCCTCTCTTCCCACCCAGGTCCACTCCATTTGATGGGTCCTAAAACAAGGATTTGTTAATCTGGTGCCCCACTCACAACTGGGGCCAGCTGCTTAGTGTGCCCATCCATAAGTCTGGCAGGGTGGGCATATAAAAAAGTGGTCTTCTTTTGGAGCAGAGATTGCAGGGCTGCAAACTGTGAAAGCAAATCTCATGCCAGCCCACCTGCGTTGTGGTTGTGCTTCTGCTTGTGACGCCAATAGTCCAGGTTTGGAAGTGAATCTGGGAGTTGGAGGATCAGTTGGGGGGAGGATGATTGAATGTTCCACAGACTGCTGTCGTCCTCCAGAGGGGAAGACGGAGTAGTGGCCGGTGCTTGACTTCCCCCTGGTGGAAGCCGGGGGCAGCACTTGGAGCATGCATTGCTGGGGAGGAGTGCCGGACATCATTGCACACCACACCTCCTGCTGGGGAAAAACACCCGGAACATTACCAGACTGAGCATGAGGACTTGTGCTGTGCTCAGGGAAATAAACTGGGATTTCTGAGGAGGTGGAAACTCTAGTTCCTGGGAAAGGGCTCAAAGTGTGCCCTGCATGTCACGTGTAGCGCAACAATATTAGTAACCCAAAAAAGGTTGTATTGTGACATCGTGTATCACATTTTTTTAAAAACTACTAAAAGAAATAAAATTTAACTTTTTTATCCATTGAAACACTAACTAAAGTCATAAAGTAATATTAAACATCTGCAACCACCAAAACAGAAAATAAACTACAAAAAAAGGTTTAACACAATTTAACACAGATTAACCGTACCACACACGACAACTGTGAAAATAAACACAACCAAAACATAAACCACTTTGCCATTGAAATCGGAGTTCAATGTATGTACAGTGTGCAGTGAAGTCTCACTTGACATCTGACAGGACTTCCCAAATATGTTCATAGCTACGCTGAACATCCTTGTCCTTTCTAGCCTTGCATGCAGTGTGATCTGCTGAGCATCTAGAAATAAGCCACTTCTTTACAAATGATGTGGGGTCCCATTGTTTTACTGGTGGACCAACCAGTGACAGATACATCAGTGAGGAGAGGTGTTTAACAGTGAGGCTACTTCTCAGGGGGGTGCAGGTATCATTCATCTCACCGAACCCCCTTTCACACTCGGCAGTGCTCACTGCAATTGTGTTGACGGCATGCACAATATGTAGTAGGACCTGGAAACAAGCTGCACTAGCTGAGTGTGCCTTTCCTAGTCAAAATTACAAATAAATGACAAAAAAAATATTATTTATGGTACTGGCAGTATAGCCTAGAGGTTAGAGTGATGAGCTGCAAATGACCTCGGTGTAACTAGTGAACATGGGTTTGAGTCCCACAACCTCCACTTGCATGTTCTGTGTGACTGTAAACAAGTCACTTAACCACACCAGTGTGCCCAGGTTTCCTCTGAAAACAGGCACTTGTGATTAGTGGGCTTTATCTGGTTACCAAAAAGAATACAAAAATAAATAAAATATATCTGCAGCTGCTTCAAGTTATAGTTACAAAAATAACATATCAGCTGATTAGTTACATACATGTGCCATCGATAGCATGCATGGTGTATGTGTTTTTTTTGGGGGGGTGGCCATCCTAGGACCCTATTATTAAGCTTGGTTGCTCCCACTGCCTAACTGCACTGTTCCTCTATCTTATAGCCGCAGTGCAAGGAAAACTGTTTTTCCCCACACAAAGTTAGTTTCAGCTACAATTCACAAAACAATTTTAGCATGCCTATCAAATCTACTTTTAGGTACCTCCTGTGCTGCACATTAGGGGTGGGATATTCAAAAGGGTTGCGCGAACGCAAGTCCGAAATTGCGCCATTGTGCGATATTCAGCAGGAGGCAGTTGCGCCACAGAAAACATGCTGAGCAACAGCGCAATGCTAATGAAGGTATGCGCAACCGAAGGGGGTGGAACCATGCATAAAGTGCACAATGCAATATTCAAAGGCTTGTGCAATGCGCAACAGTGGATCAGGCGGAAGTTGTGCCATGGCGGAAATGAGCCAAAATAAAAAGGCTCAAGGAAGAGGTGCAAGAACATGACAGGGAAGTTACATGAGGCAGGGAGACAGAGCAGGCCAGAGCAGCAAACAGTGCAGGCCAGGGAGTGCACAGGACAGAAGAGGGGCACGGGAAGGTGTGTGGGACCACAGAGTGCAGAGGCCAGTAGGTGTACCCAGTGCAGTGGAGGTAGCAGTCAGGACAGCGGGGGTAACAGATCAACAACAGCCTGGGGGGAACACAAGCCAGGGAGATGGACAGTGCCAGCTTCCACATGGAAGCTGTAATGAGGGGGGGTGAGAAGGCATGCTGCAGGGGGACATGGCCATGGAAGGGCCCGTCAGTGGTATGCCCCCAACAGGCAGTACCGTGCCCACATCAGCTTTGAGCTGTATTCAGATGTAGAGATTGTGGGCCAGTGCTGCCTGAACAGAGCAATACTGAGGCGGCTCTGTGAGCTGTGCAGTGATGTGATGCAGGCACCCTCAAGACGGAGTCACGCTCTGTCAGTGAAGACAAAGGTAACAGCCTGCATGTGCTGGCTCGCCATAGGTACCTTCCAGAGGCCAACAGGGGATACCACAGGCATAACACAGTCGGCCACGTCACGCATCTTCACCCAGTTCCTCAGCATGCGGCCACATGCTGCGGAGTACATCCATTTCCCCAGCACCGCGGCAGAGCGTACAGCAAACATACAGGAGTTCCACAGGGTAGCACATATGCTTGGCATGCTAGGGGCAATAGACTGCACCCATGTGGCCATTTGCATGCCACCTGGCCCTGATGGGGCCACCTATCGCAATCGGAAGGGGTTTTTCCAATGTCAACTGCCAGGTGGTGTGTGATGCCAGTGGGCGCCTCATCAATGTGTGTGCCACGCACCCTGGCAAAGCACACGATTCATTCATATGGTACCAATCAGCACTGTGCCATTGATTTGAGAGTGGGGACATCTCCACAGGACATCTAGTGGGTGAGTATGCATGTAGGATTGGCAGATCAGGGGGCAAGGGTGGGTAAGCCACAGGTGCCATGGGAGTGGTACACAGGGCTAGGGGCAATATGAGCCTGAAAATAACACTAACATCCACTATCTCCACACAGGTGACAGTGGATATCCACTCCATCCCTGGCTGCTCACACCCTACTGGCAGCCCACGACCCCATCTCAGCAACGCTACAGTGAGGCACATGCCGCCACACGCAACATCATTGAGCGGGTGTTTGGGGTGCTGAAGACACGCTTCCGATGCCTAAACACCTCCATCGGTGCCCTACAGTACAGCCCCTCAAAGGCCTGTGGGATATTCCTGGCCTGTTGTATCCTGCACAACATAGCCAAAGACTGTGAGATAGCTGTTCAGGTCGAGGAGGGGGACAGCAATGGGGACGCTGGTGACACCGGTGATGATGGGGATGAGCAGCCCCCCCTTGGACGGCATGACCCCCGACTGATCCAGCTAGCCCAGCTGCACCGGGACACCATCACAGAGGAGCACTTCGCCCAACACAGGTAAGTCATGGGGCCATGTGCAACCAACAGTGGCTAGGGCACAACCCACATACACACAGGAAAACATGGCAGGGCACAGAAGCACACACACACAACCAGGGACGGGTGAACAGTAACCGCCACATGGACAGACAGACACACACACACCAGGCACAAAGTGCACAGGGGTTAGGTGCACAACAGAGCAGGAACAGACATTAAATACACACATGTCCATAGGCCACCACCACCACCTGTACTGTCCATATATGTGTGTCAGATGCTGGGCACCCTTGCACTGTGGTGTACAGCGCAATGCAGGCATCATCATGCACACGCACCTGTGGACAGCAATCAGGAGGGTGTGCAGGTGGTCCGTGTGTCAGCGTGTAGGGCAGGGCACCCACTGGTGCACTGCCCACCAAAACACACATTGCACACAGGGCAGCACCAGACAGGGCCCACACTAGGAGACACCTCAGTCATGCGGCACAGTGCCACGGCTACCTCAGATGGGTGGGCGGCCCCGCCGAGGCTCAGCAGCACTGGCAGGCTGAGCATGGGCCACATGGGGTGGCACCAATGGACCACCAGGAGTCCCACTGCACGAACGCACCTTGTCCGCACAGGGGTCTGCAGCATACTGAACGTACCTGTACCGGGGGTGCTCGGGATGCCCACAGCTGACCCGGCATCGACAGAGGGTGGGTGTCACCGCGATGCGGGAACAGGGAGTGGATAGCGTACTGCGCGGTGAGAGCGGCACAGGGGCACCTGACTGTGTGCCCAATGTGGCCATGACACCGACCACTACCTGTGTCAGCCTGTCAATGGCGGCGGTCACATCCACCCGCAAATGGTCAGTCCGGGACAGGATCCTCTCAGTGTCCCTGCTGTGTCGCTCCTCGACCCGCTCCAGGGCCACACACAGTGCCTCCACGGATGTTGCAACCCGCATCTGCTGCTGTACTGATGCCTGCAGCAGGCAGGTGTGCTCATCAAAGAGGTCGTCTGTCACATCGGCAACCTGTCCCTCAGGGTCTGGAAGGGCCTAATGTACAGCACCTCTTGAGGGTGGGCACTGCTCACCAGGACCAGATATGGGCAAGTCCACAGGTGGTGCATCTACATCACCACTGAGCCCTGTACCACCAGTCCCGGTGGGTGACTGCTGCTGCTGCCCCTCCGCCTGCTGTGCCCACGGGATCAGTAGTTCCACTGCTGTGGCCGCAACAGTGCCAGTGACCTGCACAGCCACTGGTGCTGCCCCACCGATGCTGACAGGCACATCCTGGGACTGTGCTGACATGCTGGCACACATGTCAGAACCAGCTAGATCCATGGGTGTGAGCTGGCCTGCTGTGTGTCCATTCTGTGACAGACACATTTCGATGCCCATAGTGGTCAGTGCATCATCAATGGTGCAGGTCTGTGCCACAGCCGCAGCGTGCTGGCATGCTTGCATGCCAGCATGCTGGGACACAGGAAGGGCACTCCCCACACCTGTCTCAACATCAGTGAAGGTAGCTGGGCGTGCATACTGCCGCAGTGCATGCTGACAATCTGCGGAGGTGGATGGTCCCTCCTCCAACTCCGGGTGGCTGTCCGCAGTGTACAGGCCCTCCACTGCTGACCCCTGCAGACGCACAGGACCTGTAACAGAAAGGAAGGACACATTAGTGCATGTGAACTACCTCCCCCCCCCACCATGGCATACCATGCAGTGATGGGTTACCACCTGTCTGGAAGCCACCTCCAGGAACACCCTCAATGGCGCTGCGCTGCATGCTTGCAGCGAGTATGTCCTCCGCCGGGGTCAGCTGCACCACCTTCGGCTGTCCACCACCTGTTGCAGCACGTGCTGCCATGATGGCTGCAACCTTCTCCTTCACCCTCCTCCTGTCGGTCCCCATCTTCTTTTTACACTCCTGCACAGAGCGCTGGTGGATGCCGTGCAGGTTGACAGCATGTGCCACCCCCTCCCATGCAGCAGCATGGGCCTGAGGGGTGCCCCGCCGTCCATTGAGTAGTGGCTCCTCAGCCAGGTAGGCCGCAAACAGTGCCTCTGTCTCCGGATTCGTAAAGTTGGGCCTCCTCTTCCACCCACCATCATCCTCCTCACCCAGTCCTCGCTCGGTCATTTCACAGCCTGTATGGGTGAGAGTGGTCACCTGTGACTGTGCAACACACAGCAATTCTCTGGGGCCATGGTCCAGAACAGCACAATGCATGCAACTCACCTACCAACTGCAATAACCGAATATGGCCACTGTAGAACAATGTCGCAGATTTATAGCGCAATGCATGCAAATTAGGACTGGAGCAACTTTAATGAGATGCAAATCGCGCCACTGCGCCATTGAATAGCTAATCGGATGATTTGCATATGACGGCTGAATATCGCGCTTTGCGCAATACGGTTGAACCAGCTGAGCTAATGGCGTAGTTCTGTGACTGCGTAGTACACCGCACTGCGCATGCCCAGGTAGCTTACGCAGGCGTCTGCCACACTGATGACGTGCTGTGTGCGATAGGCAATTCAGGACATGGCCACCATTGTGCCAGTGGCACTACAGCGATGGTCACCACATGGTGCTGTGGCACAACTGCGCAATACTCCACTGTGGCATTGGCACACAGGCGACCAATTGCGCTGGACGTGTAGATGTCTGAAGGCGCTGTGCGTGGCCTTGCACCAGAGACCCATGACCCTGTGCCCGACCTTTGCCCCCTGCGCACTGTCGTATGGCATGCCTGCAGCTCCTATCGTGCTGTATGGTAACATAGCGATAGGGCCTGGCCTCTGAAAGAGCGCGATAGGGACTAACGGAGTTGTATTGCACAACATTTCCACGTGGGGTTGCCGCACTGCAGTGCGCCATATTGCCTACTATATACATGCAGGGATGGCATGCAGGAGAGCCCCACAATGGAGTGCGGTGGAGCTGGCCAACCTAGTGGCCATAGTGGAGCCTCACCATGGCCCACTGTTTGGGGATGAACCCCTGAATGTGGCGAGGACACATGTGTGGCAGCAGGTGGCCACTGCACTGGAGAAGGCCACTGGCGGGCAGCGCTTGGCAGAGCAGTGCAGGCACTGGTACGGTGACCTGCGGAGGAGGGAGCAGGCACTACTGGCATGACTTCGTTCATGTGCCAGGAGGGGCGTGGTGCCTAGGCCAGGTGGGTGAGCCATCTATGCACCTGTATTGTCAGTATGGGTAACACTGTGTATTGTGACCAGCACATGGGGGAGAAGAAGAAGAAGAATCAGTATTTATATAGCGCTTTTCATACATCCAAAGTGCTTTACAAGCAATGCTAGTCTGGTAGTGAAGTGACTGAATGTGTGGTGGCGGCCATATCGCACATCATCACCCACACACATCCTGGATAATTGCATGAACCGGTTTTATGGGAAGGGGAATGCAGGCCAGTACACCAGGAATGTTCCCTACTCTTTTGCGAAGAGTGCCCTGGGTTCTTTTACTTCCACCTGGACACCCACCAGGACAACACCAGGATGGGTTGAAGGGACCTCGGTTTAACATCTCATCCGAAGGACGGCACACCCCAGCAGTACAGCATCCCCCAATACTGCACTCGGATGCCAGCGATTTTTAGGTGCAAGTCCAATCCTGGTGTGGGACGAGAACCCACGACCTTCCGGTCCAGAGGCGGATGTGCTACCAACTGAGCCACGCTATGGTCTATGGTTGGCTGTAGCGGTGTTTACAGGATATGTATTGTATGGGTCTGGCTGGGTGGGCAGGCACACTCATTGTGGCAGGGAGCTGTCTGCTTTGGGATTTCACTGATGTGTTTCTCACCTTTTATTTCCCACAGGCGTGGCGGAGCGGAGGAGGGCCCAGGCTGAAGCGCAGCGAGGGGTGGCAGCGGTGGCTGTATGTGGTGTTGGTGGTGGTGGTAGTGTCAAACCATGGCAGCAGCAGCAGCAGCAGTATGATGAGGATGACTGTCATGACATAATGAATGCTATTGCATGCTGTGGGGGGGGGGCAGGGCATGGCCACCATCCATGGACACCACTGCCATGCACGCGACATGTGACAGTCAGCACTGTCCAGTTGCACTGCATGTCTTGGAGTGCGTCAATGGTGGTCCATGCATGCACTGGGCACATGGCTGTGGCACTGCCTTCCCACCGCGTAGCCACGTCACTATACAGCCTTGGTTGTGCTGTGCTGGACATGGGTGGTGTGTGTGTGTGCAGTGACACACATGGCTGTTGTTGCCTGATTGGGCATGTCTTGTGCACGGTCACTGTGGGTGGGTGCACTCCATCACAGGAGCAGGGCACTTGGCTGTATGCCATGCATGTTGGGTGGGCTTCAGGGATATGGACAGTCACAGCCGTTGATTCTGATCCCTTGTCCTAGGTGTCCGGATCCTGTGGAGACTCGAGCGGGCAGTCCACCAGCTCCTTGAAATATCCATGGAGTCCCTCGACATCCTGAGGGACCTGCAGCACCGTGGCATCAGGCGCAGGAGGAGGCCCCGGGACCAGCAGCAGCCAGATGACAAGCGGGCTGGCGGGCTGTAGCTGCATACCACCTCCCCCCTTTACCCATCCCTCACACCCTGCCTTCCCTCTCCCAGTTGTTCACCTCGCGCCTTACCCACCCCTACCTTGTACCCGTACCCCCACCCTTGTATTGTATATAGTTGTATATAGTTCTGTCTGTTCATGTTGTTGTTGTTCATGTATTAATTAGATAAATCTATATTTTGTTATGAATACTGTGGTGGTCTCTGATTTGCAGCTGGCTGTAGGTGCTCAGTTGCAGTGGTGTGCATGGCATCTGGGGTGGTATTGTCCTGGGTATGTGTGTGCGTGCGTGGGGAGGTGTCTCTGGTGTGGGAGTGGCTTTCAGTCAGTCTTGCCGTGTGCTGCCACCAACTGCTGGGTGCTCCTGGTGGGTCTGGCTTGTATGGTTCTGTGGTACACGAGGTTGCAGTGTGATGGGGGGGATGCATGGGGATTCCTGCAGTGACAGTCACTGCTCATGGGTGGTGTCTTGGGGTCACAGTGCAGGGTGTGCTGTGCACAAGGGGGGGCTGATGTGCACTGGGGTTGTCCGCCCCCTTTGTGCGGCCGTCTCAGCTTGCCAGTGGGTGTGCTGGGGCACCATGGCCCAGCTGTGCTTTGTTGGCTTGTCCCCATGAGCCTGTGGATATTCCGTCCCTCCCCCAGTGATGCTGTGCTTGGGGTGTGGGGGTGCGTTGTTAGTTCTGCAGTGTGTTCCTGTGCCCATCTGTGGCATGGGTGGTGGGCCCCTGCCTGCCTCCCTGGTTGTTTAGTTCCATTGCTGTGCTGCTGGGGGGCTCTCTGCTTGTGCTACGGTGCCTCTGGACTGCTCAGCTGGGCTGGCCTTGTTGCACTATAGCGCATCATATCTGCTCAGCTTCCCCTTCCTGGTTGCGCTGTGGCGCAGGTTGTGTGATATTCAGACGTTGGCTGGTTGCACAATTTGCCTTGTTCCATGTTTGAATATCGCATTTATTGTGCATGTGCGCAATGGACTTGTGCTTGCTCCTGCTATTGCACACATTTTGGGCGCAGTTTGAATATCTGGCCCTGTGAGTTTTCTTTTCTTTCTATTGTCTCGTTCCTGACTCTTACCAGGTTTGCAATGTGCAGGGCAGCCATTTTGTTGCTGTATTAACCGGGTCATGCCATCTATCCCTAGGAACACATGCCTCTTTTCAGGGGTGACCAAGGACACAGAAGTTAAATGACTTGCTCAGAGTCACACAACATGTAAGTGGAGGTTGTGGGAATTCAATCAATATCTGCTGGATGTACCAAGCTCATTCACAGCTCCCTACTCTAACCACTGGGCTAAACTACAGCCCCCTACCCCCCCAAAAAAACAAAAAAAACACACATACAATTTAGGGAAAAAAAAACTGAAACATTTATAAAAACTCAGATCTGTTGGTGGAAGGATAACATTTACCCCAAATAAAACTGAAAATTGCTCATCATCTGTTGTAGTGACAAAATGAAGGGTCAACATTTTGCACAGTTTCATTGCACTGCTGTTTTAACTGCCTCTGATTTTCAAGGATGCCTATCTGACTGTCAGTCAGTCATTCTGTCTAAAGAAAATACAAAATCACACATGCTTACATAATACAAAGCATCATGGGCTGCATATGCAAATCACCACAGAATGTTATGCTGGTTCAACTTTAAGCAAAATTGCATGGTCATTCTGTCTGTCTGTTTATCTACCTATCTGTTTTCAAGATGCAGAGAAAATGTATAATTTGCAAAGATCTGACTTTTTTTTTCCCCAACTCTCAATCGCCCCCAGAGTGGGAACTCTCTCTGACCTCTCCACTGGCCAGTGTCACTCTACCACCAACTGTGAGCCCCGCCATCCTCAAGGACATTACTTTCTCCCTGAAGCCCCAGAGGAACATAGGGCCTGAGGAGATCAAAGAGACAGTGGAAGGGCTCCAGTGTTGGGCGTGTGGTGTCACGGCTCTGAAAGCGCCGTCGTCTATCCGGACCAGAGGGTTTTTTCCATGTTTACGCCCCTGACGTGGGACATGCAGTGCCACCCAGCCCGAGATGTGGGTGCTCCCACCCACATCGGGAAGGCAGCCGCCCGATGTCTACCCCTTGCAAGTGAGTCATGTGCGCAGCAGTGCCAGCGGTCTCCACTGGGGGCCGCTGCAGCACGGGGCTACCCCTGGATCCCTCCCCAAGAGAGGAGAACAGTCCTGCGGACACTTGATCCTCTCTCTCCCCTGCCAACCCCCGGCGGTCTGGGCTTGTTCCTGAACCTGGGTCGCTGGCGTAGCACAAGGTGTGGCGTCCAGTGCCTCAACCCTCAGCACCACCGGGCCAGGTAAGATCTGACATTTTTAAGAGAAGAAAAACAACATGCAGTACTCGAGATGCTAATTCAGTAATAAAGCAGACTTATGTTGCTATAAATGAAATTCTGTATTTAGTAGTTTCACATGACATCACATAATCTATCTATCTATCTATCTGTCTATCATCCATCCATCTATCTGACTACCTGTCTGTCAGTCTGTCTATCTACCTCCCTACTTACCTACAGGTTGACATCTCTTAATTTGTTAGTGTACCTTTCATTTTGGAAATCAGGAATTTGAGGTAAAGAATATCTGAGCAGGCAGGTATGTGTGCACACATACACACACTTTACAGAATTACTGTAACTTATTTTTTATTGAAGCATAAACTATCTTATAACCCTTGCATTGTGAATTAATTGGCAGACATTGACAGAAACTCTGTACAGAAATTATGTTATTATGAAAAACAACAATGAAAACCCCAGATTGGCACAGTTTTCAAAGGGTTTTAAGCAAGTTCCCTGTGTTCATATGTACAACTAAAATGATAGAGGACATTCTCAAAATGGCTGAAAAGGGGAGATACTGTTGATGGGGGACCTGAATATGCCAGATGTTAACTGGGCAACATGGACTGCAGCCACATCCAAGAGCAGGGTCATTCTCGATGCCCTGCAGGGGGCAGACCTTAGACAGCTTGTGTTGGAACCCACTCGGAAGGGAGCAATATTAGACCTGGTACTCTTAAATGGAGAGAGGATCACAAATTTAGAAGTCAGTAGACATCTGGGAACAAGCGACCACTGTACAGTGTGCTTCACAATGAGCACAACCATGTAGATAAGCCATACAAAAACAAGGATACTGGACTTTAGAAGAGCTGACTTTGGCAAAATGGGTAAATACCTGAAAAATGCACTTGCAAATGACCGAAAAGGAGGGGTGGAAGAACAATGGAGAAAAATCAAAACTGCCATCATAGAGGCAACAAGCCTTTGTGTGAAGCAAATAAAGAAAACAAAGCGGAGTAAAAAACCACTATGGTTTTCAAAGCGAGGTGTAGCGAAAGGTTAAGGAGAAAAGGCTGCATTCAAAAGTATAAGGAATCACAGAAGGAGCATGACAGGGAACTGTATCAATTAAAGCAGAAAGAAGTGGGAAGGCAGTCAGACTAGCAAAGGCCCAAACCAAGAAAAATAGCCAACTCAGTTAGAGTTGGGATAAAACCTTTATAGGTACATTAGGGAGCATAGAAAGGTTAAGGAGGGATAGTGAAGATTAATAAAGGAGAGGGAGGTGGGCAGAGGGAGACAGTGAAAAGGCAGAGATACTGAATGAATACTTTTGCTCAGTATTCACAAAAGAAGATGAGGAGGAGTTACCTAAACTAGACAATAGAAGCACTCTGGGTAGGGGGGTTGACACCAGTCCATTCACAGAAGAAAGAGTCCTGAAAGAACTCTTAAAAACTCAAGGTGGACAAAGCAATGGGGCCTGACGGGATTCACCCCAGAATCTTAAAAAAACTAAGGGAGGACCCAGTGACACTACTGATCATGCTTTTTAACAGATCATGGCAGGATGGGGCGGTACCTGAGGACTGGAGGAGGGCAGATGTGATTCCCCTTCACAAAAGTGGGAGCAAGGCAGAGCGGGAAACTACAGACCTGTAAGTTTGACCTCAGTGGTAGGAAAATGATGGAATCACTTCTGAAAGAAAAATTGTTGAGTACCTAGAGGCCAGCGGGGCACAGGACCCAAAGCAGCATGGATTTACAGCAGGAAGGTCATGTCAGGCAGAATCTAATTGATTTCTTCGACTGGGTGACCAAAGTAATAGACCAGGGAGGGCTGTAGATATGGCCTACCTAGACTTTGCAAGGCATTTGACACAGTCCCACACAAAAGATTAATAATTAAGTTAGCCAGCCTGAGAGTGGGTCCCAGGGTGGTAGCCTGGGTAGCAAACTGGCTGCACAACAGGACACAGAAGGTAATAGTGAATGGAACACATTCCGAAGAAAGGGGGGTTACTAGTGGAATACCTCAGGGCTCAGTACTGGGTCCAGTCCTCTTTAACATCTTTATAGGTGACATTGCAGAGGGTCTGGAGGGAAAGGTATGCCTCTTTGCAGATGACACAAAGATCTGTAGCAGAGTTGATACACAAGGGGGTAGAAAAGATGAGAAGGGACTTGGCAAGGTTAGAGGAATGGTCAGACATGTGGCAACTTAGATTCAATGCAAAGAAGTGCAAAGTAATGCACCTGGGAAACAAAAACCCAGGAGAAGAGTACACAATAGCAGAGGAGGTACTAACAACAACAAAAATGGAAAGGGACCTGGGGTAGTCATATCAGATGACCTAAAGGTGGGTAAGCAATGTGAAAAGTCAGTAAGGAGAGCCAGGGAGATACTGGGATGCATAGGAAGGGGCATCACAAGTAGAAAAAGTGAAGTGGTTATCCCTCTGTACAGACAGTTGGTGAGACCCCATCTGGAGTACTCGTGCAGTTTTGGAGACCTCATCTATGCAAGGACATAGACAGAATGGAAGCAGTCCAGAGGAGGGCAACTAAAATGGTGCAGGGTCTGCAGCAGAAACCATATGAAGAGAGACTGAGAGAGCTTAATATGTATACTCTTGATGAAAGGAGGGACAGGGGGACATGATAGAAACGTTCAAGTACCTCAAGGGAATCAACAAAGTCCAGGAGGGTAGCATTTTTCAGAAAAGAGATGTGTAAGAACAAGGGGCACAATTTAAAGATAGAGGGACGGCTCAGGGGTAATGTGAGGAAATTTTTTCACAGAGAGAGTGGTGGATGCATGGAACAGCCTTCCTGAGGAGGTCGTTGGGTCCTAAAACAGTGGGGGGAATTCAAACATGCATGGGACAGACACAAGGCAATTATAGTTGGGGGTGGCAGGAAGTAGGCTGTTGGTTAACTAGAATCTGCAGCTTATCCAGTAGGTAGGGAAATGGGCAAACTGGGTGGGCCAAGTGGTCCTTATCTGCCGTCAAAGTCTATGTTTCTATGTTAATTGTATGTAATATTTAAAATATGTGTTCTTGAATACAAATAATTATAATATTTAAATTATTTTAAACAACTCCAGTTGTAATATTAAGTGCATGTGTTTTCCCTCTTAAAATGTGAAATGCATTTTTTTCAGTACAATGTGTCACTATTACAGTATAGTAAGGCAATGTAGCAATATATGAGGGTATATGTAAGCATTAAGCCACGACAAAGGTGGCATCTAATGCTGGATTGATGCAAGGTTGGAGGGTTGTGGCTCGAGGCCGGAGGCCGAGACGGACTAACCGCCCCAACCATGCATCATCCCATTAGATGCCACCACCGGAGTGGCTTAATGTGCTTGTTACATAGGCCGCGTGACAATGGAGTTGCCAGGAGCCTGCCTGGTGCGCGTCGAACAACATAACACAGGGAGTCGGAGCTGTGAGGAAACATTTTGACTGCACTTTGAAATCTTAGTAGATACCAACATTAACATATTGATGCGGTCAACATAATCACTAGCTGGAACTAAAAAACATACTGCAGCTCACATCACAGTCTGGAAATTCTGCCGATCTGCACGGGTATTTGCTTCATACCCGGCGCTGGAGGTCTCCACTGCACTGTTCACTCGCCGCAGTGTGCGATCACATCTAGATTTGCATGGAGCCCACGGTCACTTCCCCTTGCCACTCACTGACTCGTCCGCTATTTCTGTCTCGCACTGTCCTATCTCTCAGTTCCGTGTGCCACTCGTTCTTGTCCCCCCTCCCCATTTCCATCAGGGCGCAGCTGGTCTCCCTGTCGCTGTGCCAGTCTTGCGCCTGTTGCACTCGCTCCCCATCTGTGCCCAGTGCTGCTAAGCTAGGGGTCTGGCTCACTTTGGTACTACCATTTCGGGCATGGCATCTATTGTGGATTAATACCCGCTCCAAGTTGGACCCCGTGATGCCCTTTCACCAATCGCCGGTGCCCATTTCAGCACTCTGATTATTGCCATGTAACAACAAGCCTTCTTTTTTTGTTTGTTTTTTTAATTTCCTTTTTATCCTCCTGTCTATCTCCGTAGCCCATTCTTTCCATCCACTCATGTCCCCTGAGTCACCTACCTTGGGATCTGCCCCTAGAGTGCCTCCTCCTCTTCTTCTCGCACAGTGGGGTCTGTCCCTTGTCAGTGGCCCGGGTGGTACTGGAGCGGCCTTCATCCAGGGCTGCCAGAGGGTTTTTTCCATTTTTCTCCCCTTAGGTCCCTCACCTCCTGAGACATCGGCGCTTGAGACGTACGTCCCGAGTGGTGGCGTGCTGACGCACGCTGGCCTCTCATGCGCTGCAACGTCCCCCCTCCCCGGCTCCGGCGATCAGAGCCACCTCCATCCCTTCCTGATGCCAGTGCTTCCACCGGCTATGGAAGGGATGCAGAACGCGGATGTGTTCTTGGTTTCCCACCCCTGAGGGAGGACAGCATCTGTTGGGATGCTCAATCCTCCCTCTCCCCACCGACCCCCGGCTGCCCGAGTCTGTTCCCGAACCCGGGCCGCCGGCGAAGCGCGAGGTGTGGCACCCAGCGCCTCAACCCTCAGCGCCACTGGGCCTGACAACAAGCCTTCTGTAATGTAAAAGGTCATGCAGTTGGGACTGCAGCAGTTACTGGCACTTGAGTTAATATTCCAGTACTGACACTGTAGCGCAGCATGAGAGGGGTGCTGCACTTCTGAGGTGCCGCCTTTCAGATGAGACATTAAACCGAGGTCCCATCTGCCTGGATTGATGGTAGTTCAGGTGGATGTTAAAGATCCCATGGCAATTATCGAAAAGAGTAGGGGAATTTTATTTGTAAATGTGGACTTCATTACAATATGCAAACAGTACGTCAGCAATTATAGTTACAATCATATACAAATTTTAGTTAAACTGAAATGAATCAAGGTAAAAAAAATAAAACAGACAAGAAAAATATAAATGAAACATAAAAGAAACCAGAAGATCACATAAACCATTTCTCACAGTTAATCCACAGATGCTTAACCTTTTCTGGTGAAAAGCGCTTTTCATCCATCTTTTGTATCTGAACTAATGCATTTTAATATTAGATAATAGCTACAGATAAGTTACTATTTTCTGTTGTAATAGAAACACACACCTTGCTTGCCACATAGAATATCTAATTACAGCAAGAGTAACATATGCAGTGTCTTTATGATAGTTTGCACAGAGAGCATCTTCTGGTTGAAACATAAGTCCAGAATAAGAAAGTTTCAAAAAAGTTGGTATTTCCCAAACTTGAGACAAAAGTTTCCAGAAACCCTGTACATATGGACAGTCCAAAAATAAATGTTGTTGGGCTTCTACCAACCTTCTCTGGGGCAGTATCTTTCCGAAATTTGTTTATGTTTATAATTTGCTTTTACTCCTAACCTATCATAATTCCCGAGTCACACACAATCCCATACATATGCAGGAACCCTTCGATTTGATAATTGTTGCAATATGTAAGGAATGTCAGCTTCCACTCAATGTGGAAATTCAACTTTAGCATGGCATTCAACCTGTAGAATTTCTGCCTGCAATGTTTTTCTATTTAAGATTGATAATTGCTCTGGAGAAACCCCCCATTTAATAGCATTCTTTATATAGTCTTTACCATATATAGGCATAGTTTTCACTTGTGCCAGGATTCTGGGTGTTTTCTCTTCCCATGAGGGTAGTGCTGTCTGTACCCAAGACATAACTAAGTCTTTCCAGAGTTCCAACCCAGGCTTAAAAACACAAATTATATTCCAAAATGATACTGTAATAAAATGCTACTGGATTTACCATACTAATACCACCTTTACAAATGGGGAGATATGTGAGCTCTGTTTTAATAGGATTTAACCTGGAGCCCCACAAAGCTTGAAAAAAAAATACCATAAAGTTCTGTCAAAAATACTGAAGGGGGAGGGAAAATGTAACTTAGGTATAAAAAACATGGCAATAGTAAGTTTTTTTTTTTTACTTTATATTTATTATTTTCTTATAAACAGTAAGCTGTACATTTCCAGCAGAGACATATCAAATGTTAGAAATAAAGACACACTGAGGGCGCCACTCCTCATAGTACATAGCATACAAAATTAGTCTACTGCAAAAGATACGTCTGAGGGGGATACTTAATATATAGAGTCCTTATAAGTCCTTTATTCCTTTTAGGCTGCTTTAAGAGGCCCAAGAGCTGCACGGAAAAAAAACAAAACAAAAGCTTGTTTTCTATGTTAATCTTGTGTCTTTTCTCCTCAAAAGAGGGGATACTGACGTCCATGCTTAACCAATTATAAGTGCACACCATTAGTGCTAAATGCAAATCAGATAATGCTACATCTCTATCCCTCCATTTTAATTCGATTAGTATTATTATCTCAAACTTTATAACAAACTAAAATTTAGTCAATTTTTATTTAGACAGGTTTCCCCATAAGTAACTGCAAATGTTAGAAGTAACTCAATGTAGTTTAGTGCTGAGTTTTGTAGAAATGTTTTACAATTTTGGAAATCCTCATTGCAGTCTAGGCATTTACTCACGCACTCTCTCAGTAGAGAACAAAGCAATCACCCCACACACTTCTATATTTCAGATCTCAGATCAGGTATTCTAAACGCCACTTCACAGTTCATCCTCGTCCGAAGAAAGTTCGTTCTGGTCTTTCGAACGTTGTCACCTTGGCACTGCTTCTGGGTCCAGCGATTTGCTTCCTTCGGGTCTGAGAAGACAAAAATCTTGCCGTGGTGGATAATTCTCAGGCGAGCCGGGAATAACACATTATGTTGAATCCCTGCTTCCCTTAGGAGTGCCCTAGTGCCATCGAACAACTTGTGCCTTTGCCTGGTGGCATAGCTAATGTCTGGGTAAATTCAAACAGTCTGACCTTCACATATCAAAGTTTTATGTTGTCTGGCCATGGCTAGGATGTAGTCTGTTGTCACCACGCCATCTGTCACTGCCAAGACTGCACGAGGGGCCTCCACATTGTCTGGTTTCTCCTGTCTGGTAATCCAGTAGGCCTTCTGGATATTCCTTATACGTTCCCTGGCTTCTTCTCTAAATTGAAGCGTTAGCCATTCTTGTATAAAAAGAGCCAAATGGTCCCCTTCACTTCCCTCCGGGATACCCAGCAGCCGAATGTTGAAAGCTCTAATTTGGTTTTCCAATGTCTCAAGTCTCATACGAAGATGTCCATTCTCCTTCAACAGTGTAGTACTGACCCCCATTGCTGCATCGGAGCATTTTTTAGCTTCCAATGATTTGGTAATCACCATGTCCATGGAGGTTTCTAGGTTGGTTACCCGATAGGCAATCCCATCCATTTTCTCTGCCAGATTTGAAACAGTGGCTATGAGCCCATTTATCTTTTGGCCAAGTGATTGTAAGGTTTCTTCTCCTGCATTCTCCAAGACCAGGGCCTGCGAAGTGGAGCTAAACCGCGTGGCTGAGGTGGCTGGAGCATTTTTAGTTTTAGCTCCGTCAGGGTGATTATGATCCTTCTGAGGATTTCCCATCTTAAAGGAGAGGGCTTCTGATTCAGATTGCTATTCAATAATTTGCAGATTACGCCTTAAAAAACTCAGTTTTTGCACTTGACACCGAGCAGATTAGAGGAGCATTATTAGAAAGCAGCCATCTTGCTTGGGCTCAGCAGCGCCCCCCTGCAATAGTAAGGTTTTGATTAACATAACCCTCTTTTTTTTGACAATAAATACCACTTCCAACTTTTAACTAGGTTACTAGCCTTACTTAATTTATTTTCCCAATTTCTTTTAGCATTATCTCCTGGCCCAAACTCAAGACCCAAGATGGAAATAGGAGAATCAGAAATTGATATTCCTGCAATCTGACCTACTAAAGGAAGGGAAGTGCCACCCACTATAACCCCTTTACACTTACTAATATTGATCTGAGATCCAGACATTGAGGCATATTGATGCAAAATTATATTTACAATCTCATTATATTGTGGTGAAAGAAACAAAATCAAATCATCAGCATAGGCCAATATTTTAATAGCAGGGAGGTGGGGCATAATAGATATTCTTTCCAACTCAACATGTCCCAATATCATTTGTATCAAAATATCTATACCCAAAACATATAAAATGGGGCTTAATGGACACCCTTGCTTAACACGTCTACGAATCTTAACTTTTCTCCCAAACCACCCATTCACATTTGGCAATAGATAGGAATCTTGATATAAACTTCGTAACCATAAAACAAATTGCTCAAAAATACCAAAGGCTTTTAGAACTGAAAATAAAAAGTGATGAGATATCCTGTCAAATGCCTTTTCCTGATCCAACCCCAAGACATATCCCTGAACCTTTCCACTATCCCCACTACTGAAAAGCTCCCTGAGGATAAACAGGTTATCTTGTTGCCTCCTTCCCTTCACTGCACAAGTTTGATATGGGCTTATCAAATAGTCTGCTATTTTGGTTAATTTTGACAATAACATTTTACTTAAAATCTTAAGATCTGTATTTTGTAAACTTAAAGGGCGCCAGTTGTTACTATCCTCCCTACTGCCTTTTTTATAAATTAGTACCAATACAGCTTCTTACATGGAAGCCGCAAACTTGGATTCTTGTAGACAGTGATTATATAGTAAAGCCAAGGCTGGTAAAAGTTCATTTTTAAAGGTTTTATAGAAACCGGAACTTATACTATCTGAACCAGGAGCTGTGTGACTAGGTAATGAAGAAATGGCTTCTTCCACCTCATTAATAGTAATCTCCCTGGTCATCTCCTGATTATCTAACTTGGAGACTTGTGGTAGGCCTAGGGCCTTAAGTGTGTCCAGAAGGGTTACATCTTGGGGGGGGGGGGGTTGATCAAAAAGATTAGTAATATGTGTAAAGACTATATCTAAAAGTTCACATGGAGAACTAAACTTATGCCCATAAGAATCTATCAGGCTAGTTAATATCCTACTCTCAGTTCTTTTTTTCACAATCTTTATAGGGATCTAAAGAATTTCTTTGCATCTGAGTCCCAAACCTACTTTCCTTTTGTAGAGATACTGCCCTATTATATTGCAAGTCTATCATCTGTTCTTTAATAGTTCTGATTTGCTCACTGTAATCATACCTCATAGTATCTGACAGTGAGATAAGCTTTTGTAACTGATGTCTCAGTTTTAAGTACTGACATAATCTTTTTGAGTTTTACCTTGTCCTTTCTTTTGAAAGAAAGAACGGCAAGTTCTTTTTGTATCCTCCCACCATTCTTGTACATCAGAGTATAATACAGCTACTGAAAGTCGAGCAGTCCTTTCCTGTTTCCGTGATCTTATGATATTTTTGTCTTCTAAAACTGATTCATTTAGCCACCAGCTATTCTTTTTACATCAAGGGGCATCCCCACAGGGAAATTATTGCTTTAAGAGCTACACGGTCAGAAAAAGCATTTGGAACTGTATCTTTGTGTTCTATATGGATAATTTCAGATAAAAAAGCAAAATCAATCCTTGTTCTTAAAGGTCCTTTAAAAAAGGTGTAACCCCCAGTGGGGTGTATTTTCCTATCAGTTTAGCTGTGCTAGTGATTTGAGCTAAAGCTATGGAATCACTAAACATTTTTTCAGTATAGAGATCTTTATCAGATTTGGAAAGCCAGCAATTGAAATCTCCAACCCACAAAACTACACGAGATGAATGTAAGAAAGGTTGAATGTCCCTAAACAAGAAAGCATGTTGTGCCTTTGTCTGGGGAGCATGGGATGTGATCAGTCTAAATCTCTCAGCACCCAAAGGAAAATCAATTAGGAGAGCCTTACCAGGGTGAATGTCTACTAACCTGGACACACTGAGAAGAGGGTTTGCAAAAAGGATTCTAACCCCATCACACGTGTCCACACCCATGGACCAGAAAACAGGGCCCAAATCCCACTCTCTGGTAGATATTTGCAAGTCAGAAAGTGTTTTGAGACGGGTGTCTTGTAAACAAATAATATCACTTCTTAACTATTTTAAGGAAAACAAGGCTCCTATTCGCTTATTTCTACTTTTAATGCTGTTTATATTTAAGCTGCTGATAGATAGACTTCCCATAGTAGAGCTAGTGTGTAGAAGAAACACAGTTCCTAACTACCAGAATATCTCAGGGAGTTTTAGAGGAATGCCTCTGTCTGGTTCTTTTTGCTATTGATTCCTCATCTTTAGTCTCTATGTCTGTGGCAGATATGACAGAAGAGGAATCTAGGCTATCTATTCAATATTTACAGCAGAGAGAGTGAGGGAAGCCCTCAGTTCCCTTAAGACGGAGAAAGCACCGGGGCCGGATAAATTACATCCCAGAGTGCTGAAGGAACTTGCAGATGTCCTGGCAAAACCCCTGGCAGAGCTTTTCACCATCTCTCTGAGGACAGGGTGGGTGCCCCAAGACTGGAAGGTGGCGCATATAGTGCCTATCCACAAGGGGGGATCAAGGGAGGTGGCAGGGAACTACAGGCCTGTCAGCCTGACCTCGGTGGTGGGCAAGGTGATGGAGGGCATTGTCAAGGAGAGGCTGGGGGGACCTGTATAAGTCAGGGTGCCTGGACGATAGACAGCATGGATTCATCCCGGGGAAATCATGTCAGACAAACCTGGTGGAGTTCTATGACTGGGTGACAAGTGCCTTGGACCTGGGTAGACCAGTGGATGTCCTCTTTATAGACTTCAGCAAGGCATTTGACTCTGTTCCTCACGTGACCTGTTGGATAAGCTGGGAGAAATGGGGTGGGGAACCAGATGATCAGATGGATAGGCAATTGGCTCCAGGACCGGACCCAGAGGGTTGTAGTTGGTGGGATAGTCTCATCCCCAAGGAGGGTCATTAGTGGGGTCCCACGGGATCAGTCCTTGGGCCCTTCTGTTCAATGCCTCACTATCTGACATAAGGACAGGAATCAGGAGTGAATGAGTCTCTTTGCAGATGACTTGAAACTGGGGCGTGGTGGATGGGGAGGAGGGAGGTCGCCCTACAGGGGACCTGGCAGCTCTGGAAAGATGGTCTAGAAAGTGGAAGCTGAGGGTTCAATGCAGGGAATGCAAGGTGCCTCCACCTGGGCCAGAAACCCAGGCCAAGTGTACACCCTGGGGAAATGCTACAAATCTCGATGGCTGAGAGGGACCTGGGGGTGGTGGTGGATGTCAAGATGAACAACTCTGAAACTTGTAGGAGGGCAGCAGCCAAGGCCAACAGGATGCTGGGATGCATCGCTAGGGGATCACCTCCAGAAGGAGGGAAGTGATACTCCTCTGTATAACTGCTTGGTGAGGCCAGCACCTTGAGTACTGCGTGCAGTTTTGGAGGCCACACTTAAAGCGGAACCTCCTGGAGAGGGTCCAGAGGAGGCAACAAAATGATTTGGGGCTTAGGGACAGGACCTATGAGGAGAGGCTCAAGAGCTAAATATGTACACATTGGAAGAGAAGGGACTGGGGGACATGATAGGGTCTTTAGGTACATGAAGAGGGTAAATAGGGAGGAACAGTCGGGGTGCTTGAAGGAAGGAGGAAGGGCCACTAGAGGGCATGGGTGGAAGCTGGAGGAAGATTCAGGGAGAAAGGAGGAGGTGCTACTTCACTGAGAGGGTGGTGGAGCCATGGAATGCACTGCCTAGGAGGCTGGTGGAGGCAGAGACAGTGGAGAGGTTCAAGAGGGGGTGGGACAGGTACAGGGGAAGGGTTCTGGAAGCAAAATCCAATGCAGCAAGAATATCCGGAACTGGGAAGGGAGAAGCCAGAGAAGGCGAGGGGGACAGCAAGGTCAGCACCCAGGTTGGGGACTGACCAAACGAGCAGACAAGAAAGACCGTTAGGCCTATTCTGCTGGCATTTTAGTATGTTAGTATCTTCATCTGAATCCCTGTTGGTGGACGCTGGGTGTAATACTGAGAATTTATTCCCTTTTTTCCACTCACACATTTGGGTCTCTTGTTGGTGTTCTTTATTTTTAACTGTAACAGATTTCCCATGTCTAGATCTTTTCTTTGAAGTTACAGTAGTGAAAGAAGTTTCTTTATCACAGGGAGTGGGAAGGGGGCATATCAACTTGCGCTGCTTCTGTTTGTTCTGTTTGTAATGTTTTCTGAGAAAGAGGGGAGGGGGAGATGGGGGGTGCTGTACTTCTAAATGCTCAGAGGTGGACTGTTCAGGGGGATCTTCTACCAGTACCAAAGCTGTCTGTTGTTGGGCTGTGTGATCTGCAATTCGTTTAGCTTCTAAATGTTGAGCCTGATTTATAAATCCTTCTGGGGGGGGGGCATACCTCTCAACCTTTTTTCCCCCAAATGTGGAACATTGCCTGTCAAAATGTGGAACAAATGGGCAAAATGTGGAACACTTAACCAAATCTTTACCTAAGAAGCTCAAAACACTGTTAAAATGTTGCATTTATGTTCAGAAAGTCTGTTATTAATTGAATAATATATATTTCTGCATCATTTACTATGGATTTTTGCTATAAAATATTGACTTTGAATGTGGGACAAGTCCTCTCAATGTAGAACAGGGAGCTTTTGTGAAGTAAAATGAGGAACGTTCTTCGTAATGTGGTACAGTTGAGAGGTATTGGGGGGGCAGTCATCCCTATTGTGGGAGTCCCATGGGCATCTCCCATATGCATGCCCCGTTTGCTCACACAGGTTACACTTAAATAAGTTCAGACAGGCCGAAGCCAGGTGACCAAATTCTAAACAATGGTTGCATCGAACAGTATCACAGGCATTATGAAGGTGGGCCTTGGATCCACATTTAAAGCAAGACCTGGGTTGTCCATTGTAAAAAAATGGCCCCTCAGTCTCTTCCCAAATAAAAGGAACTTGGCAAGTGTGCAGGCCCTGTGTCAGTAGAAAACAGTTTTATTTTCACTCTCAACCCCCCATCCCAAATCTGTTCAGCATCCAAAGTAGGAGTGGGCTTTCCTAAGGGTTCACAGCATTGTTTTGGCCAAAACATAATGTCTTCCATGTGTACTCCTTCATTTTTAAACATAACAGTAATAATTTTAACAAAAGGCTTTGTAAGTGGGATTGCATGAAAGGGGATCCAAACAGGAGACTTTTTTAAATGCCCATACTGAGCCCAAAAACGATCCAGATTTGATATAATTTTAAAACTAATATCAAAGTTCCCATTCCCAAGACTAATAAGGGCAAATATTTCAGAAGAAAAAAAATACATGGATTGTTTTAACAAAGTTTTGGCTATATACAAACGATCAGGAGGGGATTCTAAACCACCTTTAAAAAGGAGCCTGACAGCATTACGCCTAGGAGCTGGGACTCCCTTGGTAGAAAACAAATCTGAAAGTTTGAAAAGAGGGTTTGGGTTGGTTTGTTCAGTATTTTCCTCACCATTCTTATCAATAAGGTTCCCTCCCTGTACAACATGGTTGTCTTGCCTAGCTTCAGTAGTAAACAACACATTGTGCACACTTTCCTTTTCTTTAGACATGTCATTTGTGGTAACATCTATAATATCTGTAACATTATTAATTGGCCTAGAAGCAATTAAATCAGAGTTACCCCAGGGTTTGTTGAAGCTCTTATCGATGCTTGTGCTGGTGGCCACTGTAGAATAAGCTTCTTTCAACAACTGTTGGTAAGATGGGTCTGTAGGATTTGGAGTCCACTGGCCTGTAGACCCTACAGTCCAGCCCGCATTCTCAAGTGCAGTTTGCGTGGTCCAGTCATCAAAGTTCAGGTCCTTATCAGTCTTATTTCCTAATTTCTTTCGGTCTAGAAAAGAGTAGATTGGACCTTCTTGTGCTGTTTGCTGTGTTATTAAAGTATTTCTTCCACTGCTAGAAGTCTTTGCAGGTTTCCGAGTCCCTAAATGCTTTTTCCCTGGCTTCTTTTTTATGTCAGTACTGTACACCTTCTTAGGCTGTAGGCACAAAGACTCCATGGGCTGGATATTCAAACTGCGCTATTCTGTGGCGCAAGCCCTTGCACTGCACAAAATAGTTACGCAGGGGTGTGGCCAGGGAGATATTCAACGGAGATGCGCTATTGAGCAACTCCTTTGAATATCACCCCCGGACCACAGCCACTGTGCATGGCGCAGTGGAACTTGCACCACCGCAAGTGGTCAGAGCGGAGCATTAAAGATGCAGTGGCGCAAGTACCATTGCGTCATGCGCAAACTTCCAATATTCAAAAGATGACATGCAAATGGGGCCATAATTCATGCAAGGCGTGGGGGGGGGCATTTGCATCTATTTGGCCCCATTGCATGCCATTAGCATGTAGGTGCGCTGATCCTGAGGACTTGTGCCTGGCGCCTGCCAGGGCAGCAGCCGTGGGAACAACGCCCCTGCAGCCCGATTGCGGGCATAAGTTAAAAATCCCCACCCCTGACTAACCCGATCGGCGGGCAAAGTTTAAACATCCACCAACCCCGACTGGCCCGATCGCGGCAAAAGTTTAAACATCCCCCAACTGGCCCGATCGCGGGCAAAAGTTTAAACATCCCCTACCCCGACTGGCCTGATCGGCAAAAGTTTAAACATCCCCCCACCCCCGACTGGCCCGATCGGGGCAAAGTTTAAACATCCCCACCCTCCGACTGGCCCGATCGCGGCAAAGTTTAAACATCCCCCACCCCGACTGGCTCGATCGCGGGCGTAAGTGAAATAAAATCCCACTCCCCACCAGCCCGATCGCGGGCGAAAACAGTTCAACCCCTCGCAGTACATATCCCTGGTGGTCCAGTGGACCTCAAGCCCGATCGCTGAGCAGAAATCGTTCAACCCCAAGTACATATCCCTGGTGGTCCAGTGGACCTCAAGCCCGATCGCAGGCAGAAATGCGTTCAACCCCCCCAAGTACATATCCCTAGTGGTCCAGTGGACCTCAAGCCCGATCGCGGTCAGAAATGCGTTCAAACCCCGCCCAAGTACATATCCCTGGTGGTCCAGTGGACCTCAAGCCCGATCGTGGGTGAAATGCGTTCAAACCCCAAGGACCACCCACCCTGGTGACCTAGTGGCCCCATCTCACCACCCACAGAGCCCCACCACCCCGCTCCCCGTCAGCGGTGGTGGCAGCATCCACCCGCCTGCTGCTCCGCTGCCTGCCGACGTGACTGCCGGTGAGACTGCACGCCAATGGGTGAACAGGCGAATGGGCGTGCAGCCCATACCATTGCCAAGGCAGTCCAGATATGTGAATAAATTTCACATGAATGAATGAATTAATTCATTCACATATCTGGACTGCCTTATACGTTATGACTACACACCAACTTTGCTCTGAACCAATAGGCGTGCAGCCCTACGGCAATCAGTCGGCGGCTGAAAGCAGTGAGATACTCTACGCCGGTTGACGAGGGGAGCAGGGTGGTGGGGCTCCGGTGGGTGGTGGGGTGAGGCCACTAGATCACCAGGGTAGGTGGTCCTTGGGGGTTTGAACGCACTGCTCCACAACTGGGCTTGAGGTCCACTGGACCACGAGGGATATGTACTTGGGGGTTGAACGATTTCTTCCCGCGATCGGGCTGAGGTCCACGGACCACGAGGGATATGTACTTGGGGGTTGAGTATTTCTTCCCGCGATCGGGCTTGAGGTCCACTGGACCACCAGGGATATGTACTTAGGGGGTTGAACGCATTTATGCCCGCGATGGCTTGAGGTCCACTGGACCACCAGGGATATGTACTTGGTGGGGTTAACGCATTTCTGCCACGATCGGGCTTGAGGTCCACTGGACCACCAGGGATATGTACTTGGGGGTGAGAACATTTCTGCCCGCAATCTGGTGGGGGTGGGATTTTTATTTCACTTACTTGCATGTGGGCCAGTCAGGGGTGGGGGGTTACTATATGCCAGCGATTGGGCTGCGGGGGCACAGGGAGTAGGTTGAGGGCCACCCACAAGTGGCAGCTGCTGTGTTGCGCCCTGCAATGCGGCAGCTCACCTGTGGTGGCCCTCGACTACTCCTTGTTTTGGCTCAAAATTGTGCAAGGGCGCAGGTCGGGGTTCGCCTGCATAACTCTGCACAGCCCGCTGAATATCGGGCTGTGCAGTTTATGCATGGTTCCTCCCCCTCCGGTTAAGCATGCCTTCATTAGCATTGCACTGTTGCTCAGCTTGACTTGGGGGGCACAACTGCCTCCTGCTGAATATGGCAGAATGGCGAAATTTCGGACTTGCGCATGGTGCAACCCTTTTGAATATCCAGCCCAATGTCTTTTTTACTGCCAGCCTGTTTCAGTGGGGAATCCAAAGGAGAGTCTTGCAAATTGCTTTCAGCTGTTTGCTCCACCTGCATGTTTGAGATATGATGACTCACCTCATTGTTGTCAGTGAGCTCAGCTGTCCTGGAAACAACATTAGTCAGCTCCATCAAAGCCTCTGTAACCCCTACCAGGTATGCCGTTTCCATCTGACAGCTCTACCTGGTGGGCTAGGTTCAGGGAGGAATATGTCACTCGGCACATAGGCTAGGTTTGGCTACTCTGCACAGGGGCACCCAAGTAACTCCGGACAAAGGAAGCAATAACTGTAATGTCCAGTACCAGAAGTGGGATTCTAAAGTGTGGCTTTTATTCACATCCAACAGAATAAACAAAGCAAAGATGGACCCCAACGGGGCTACACTCCTGGTAATGCAGATTAAAGGAGACCAGAACACATCCTCATTGCTTTAGCCTTCAGGCTCTGAAACACACTGAGCTCGCAGCCCCAACTTGTACACTGCTCTGGGTTTTCCCTGGCTTGGCTCCCTTGCCAGCCACTTGGACACTTTCCATATATCATGGAAACATTTACTGGTGGCTCCCTAAACCACCTAAGAGCACCTCTGCTGCATAAGGGAATCTTCCTATCAATCCCACATCTGGGTACTTTCCTCAGGTACTGGCCAAGTACCTGAGAGAAAGCAACAGGTGTCTCAGAGCAAATCCATACAGGTGAATTTGGTTAATACTGATGTTGGTCTCCTACCTCTCGCTCCCACAATTCATACCCGGCCATTCCTCTGGACTGTAACACCTCATCCTTTAAAATACTTTGCTGTGTAGATTCCTGTTAAATGTCTTTCACATTCAATCTACTGTCTTTTCTTCCTGTTTGTGCTGGACTTGAACATACTTTAAATAAGTGGCATTGTCCAATACTCTAGACCCCCGACAGAGTTAAGCAGTCCAATCCCCACATCTTCCAACTGTACTTGGCTGTCTTTTCCTGACCCCACACTAACAGTCCCTTTAGTTTCAATTGGTTTCAGGTGAAAACACTTGGCCCTTTTGCAGCGCGAACTCACCCTTCAGTTGCAGGTGCCCCACAGGCATTTCCTCCTCAAGGAATCTTTCTTCCAGAGCTTCTGGTGCCTCAGCATGAACTTAAACAGGCAGCTTATTTTCTCCCTAGCCGGATCAAGGGGGGTTGCCCCTGGAAAACAGGTTGATACCTTCCCCCAATCCCCGCAGGGATGGGGCCCTGAACCATTGAAAGCGGTCTCCACCACTTCAATTGCAGTTCCTGTGTTCCTCTTCAGGTGGAAACACACACCAAAAACAAAAGTAGCTCTTTAACAGAGCTTATAGCTCTGAGGGCCTGCACTCAGCAGAGCACCTCAGCTGCACTCTACAGACTCTCTCTCAGACTGACTTCAAAATCCCCAGCATTCTACTCTAACCTCCAACGGCAACATTCCAGTGTGGATTATGCAGCTGCGACAGTTCTAAATGATGTCATCCCTCAGTCTCAGCTGAGACTGAGAACAGAGTGAGACAGTGTGAAATCCATTTAACTGGAGTTTCACAAGCTGCCTTCCCTGCCTACCACTAGGTCTTACTGGGATTCTAGTAACCCAGGGTGACAGGGGGGTTACACCTCATCCAATTCTTTCAGCTTTTGCAGCTGCTTTTTTCTCTGTTTCCAGGTCTAAGATTTTAATCTTTCTCTGTTCTTTGTCATTTACACAAGAGGTATCCTTACTGTCAGTAGACTCAGCATGTGTTGCCATTCCATTTTGTGTGCCATCTTCTTCTTGCTCAGAATTCATTTCTGCAAAATCTGCTACTTCAAGAACCACATCAGCAGCCTCTTGTGAGAGAAGAACAGGGGAGGAGGCCATCTCCCCTGCACTTGCAACCTTCCTCTCCGGTGTCTGCTGAGAAGTGGCCATCCTGTGAAAGATGGCCAAGGGTTCCCCTACAGCAGAGTAGGGGAATTTCCCCAGTGTCCTGGCCAAATTTCCCTCTTTCACTAAAAATACCACCAACAGCTTAATCTGGTTCAATTTCAGTTGCTTACCATCTGTGCCCCCCCACTGATCGCCCCTGAAAAATGGACTTCTAGGCCCAGTGGCCTTACCGGGTCAACAAAATTCAAACAAACATACAAGTGCTAACTTAGTGTGATGAACTTCAAAGGCTGAAGGTAACAGCTCTTTCAGTTTAACTTCCTTGGTTTGTGTCTTTATAAGTGGCCACTGTGTTAAATTGTGCTTGTTAAAGTTGGAATGGAATGCTGCCTTGAAGGATTCAACCCAGGGCCAAAATGCTATTGCTGTTCAGCTGCTTCATTATGTGTGCATGTGTGTGGGGGGGGGCTGAAAGGCTGAGGAGGTGGAACAGCATTCTGGAGCATTCCACCTCAATTTAACCTCTGTCTACACTGAACCCCATGAAGCTGACCCTGGCACTCTGTCCACGGATCACTATCTAGTCTCTGATCAGGGAGTAGATGCCCCTCCCCAATGCCCCCCCGAGGGGCAAGCCAGGGTGCACTTTGGGGGCAGTAGGTAAGTCCTGGGGGATGGGGTGGCAGGGGCGGACCAAGAGTAAGCCAGCCAGGTAGCAAAAAAATAAACAGACAATTGTGAGAGCCATGCTCGTTTGGTAGTTATGAAACTGAAATTTTAGTTAGCAGAATGATATGTTAGGTCAGTGGGTTAGGGTGGTATTGGGACTTTTTTGAGGTGTTGTAGTCATGTGATTAAGCATGACTACTAGCCAAACAAAATTCAGCATTTTCCCTACGCATTCTCTAGCAAACATTAACAGATGCCCCTAGCAGTTTAAACGTCTTTAAATTTGGAATCGTCACTGCCATGCGGCAGGAGGGAAAGACAAGATGGAGCCAGAGTCCCTTTATGTCACCGCAACGCTGTGCTACTGTAGCAGAAGGAGCATCTCCAGTGAAGCAGAGGAGAGCATTCCAACATGTAAGAGTCTGAAACACAAAGTCTGCCCCCCCTTGCAGTTTTAATCTGATCTTTGGGATGGCCAGTAGTCCATCTCTGATGATCGTAAAAAGTGGGATAAAATATGATGAGACAGGCAATCAGAGAGGTATGAGGGAGTTGATATTTTCCCCTCCTCATTTCTTAGCTCAGTTAACAATCAAAATCACTTCCATGGCAACAGCCTGTGATGTCATAAGTACAGGACTATGACACCACTGGGGAACAAGCACTGAGAGGTTAACTCAAAACGACAAAATTCCTGCTTTCTTGCAGTCATTTACAGCCTTGTAAAGCCAGTAACAACATGGGACATTAGCACAGCAACGATAAAGCACTGCTGGGAGCCAGACAGTTACACTGTAAAGTTTTTGTTAACTATTCACTATGTTGACAAATAATCGGACAGTCCGCTGTCCCACAGTAGCAAATAATTCAGCCCTTACAGCCAAAAGAGTAAAAAGGCAGCTTGGCACTTCCCTGCCTGTGTGTTACAGATGGAGTATACAGTACATAACACAGTACGTAGAACATAGTAAGAGCTTTATGCAGGGTGTACAGTTTCAAAAATACTTGGCTTTCTCTTCATAGCATATTGTACATGAGAATGTCACTTTCCTGCCGACATGAGCATATATGAAGTAACAAGTGTGTCCAAAGTGTTCTCTGCAGCCTTGGTAATAATAACAGGTAGTGTACTGTAAGTTGGAGACGTACATATACAAGGATCTGTTAGCAGCTCTACTGAATTAATTTCAGTGAGTACCTCTGGTGCATGTGATTGCTATAGTTGCTTGCAAATTAGTGCAAGTTAGTATTTTTTCCTTTTAATTGCTTTATGGGTATTACACATTATGGGAGCCAGGCGTTTTGTTGCCTAGTGTACTACTACAGTGGGGGTCCCTTCCCTTCTGATCTCAGAACCCACAGGAAACAACATTTTGGTGAAGAGGTACCTTAGGTAGAAATGCTAGAAAACAGTAAAGTTCACTAAATAAATCAAACAAGAATGTATTTTGGGAATAGTGCTGATACGAGTTTATGTCTTAGTATCTGGCTGTGGGTCAGAACTTCACAAACGGACACCTCAGTATGACATGTTACGTGCTGTGCCAATTGCTGGTGCTATTCTTAAAACAAGTCACAAATGTTGATTGGTGTATAACCATTAAATTCTGTAAACGGCCAAATGGTGGCACTTTTTAACTAAAAGGGAGCTAACTGTACTTAAATAATAAACACAATTCAAGTTTGCGTTTTTATTTTGAGACAGAAGTTTATTTTATATTTAAAAACAATATTGTACTCGGCTGGCACTGTGTATGTAATCCTTCCCCTCCCTTGCCTAGGCAGAGGGGTGGGCATAGCCCAGTGATTTTTCCATGCCTAGGGGTATATCATGCTCTCCAGAAGGTCTCTTAAAGCCTTTAACTCTGCCAAGGCCGGAGCTTCATTACAACACCCCAAGACGCACCCGTTGCTTACCCAAATAATTCATTGACAAACAGTCTTTCAGCAGGGTTGGATTTATATTGCAGTGGACCCTGTGCGCAGCAGTAACCATGGCACCCCCCCCAAACGCCATCTCATCGCACAGGCTGTAAGGACGACCTCTCTTGTGGTATATTCTCAAGTCAGAGCAAATCAGTGCTGATATGAATGGACCTCTGTCAGACTGGCTACCTTAATGTGGTACAGAGGCTCATCACAATGTTTCCTAAACACTGTAACTAAAAGCCAGCCAACCTCTGTATGTGTTATGTGATAAAATAAAATGCTGTAAATCTATACAATATTAATCTGCTGAGATTATTGGCTTAATGCATATTTGACTAAAATTGGGACATACCTATTATTTTGGGGGCATGGCACCGCATAGTTTGGTTCATGTTTACGTAACGGGTTGGGGAGGGAGCAACAGTGCCGTCCAGAGGGAGGCACAACAGTGCCATCAGTTTTGAGTACAAGTTTAAAATTTCTGGCTACACCCCTGGCAATGATCAATGGGATAGCTTCAAACTGAATGTGTTTGTTTTTTGCAATGATGTGTGATTCAGCTCTGTCAATACTATCAGATTGTTATGCTGGTAGCAGCAGTCTGTCTCTAACAAACACACTCTTACATTGTCACAAGGTGCAATGATCCCACAGCAGCACGGAACATCATGTGAAAGCAATGTGATCTAGTGGTCAGGGCACTGTTCTATGAAGCAGGAAGTCATAGGTTGGAATCACACCACAGCTGCCGTCTCACTACGTGACCTTGAGCAAGTCACTTCACCCCCTTGTATGAAACAAGATTATTATGGTAAGTAATGTTTTCTTCAAAACCCAGGAAATCTTACTGAATTCTGACAAATGCAGACTACCCAAGCACTGCCTTTGGAGGTGTGCAGAGGATCTATTTAGGAAACAGGCTCTGCAGGACTGCTGTGCCAAACCTGGCATACTCCTAGCCTTGGTATCCAGGCAGTAATGTTTGGTAAATGTGTGAACTGTTTTTCAGGTAGCTGCTTTGCAGATTTCCAGCAGAGGAATGTCTCTTGAAGCTGCTATAGAAGCAGCTGTTCCTCTAGTGGAGTGGGCCCTGAGATCCTGTGGGGGCTGCTTGCCCACTTTGCTGTAAAAGAACTGGATACAGGCCACAATCCATCTTGCAATGGATCTTTTTGTGACTGGTTTACCTTTTCCTACTTCCCCATAGGTCAAGAAGAGTTGGGTCCTGTCCCCTCTATGGCCTTTTGTATGCTCCAGGTAGTAGCTGATAGCCCTTTTTACGTCTAGGCCATGCAGTCTGCATTCCCCTGAAGTGGAATGGTCAGTGAAAAAGACTAGCAGTGTAATGGACTGATTAATATGGAAGGCAGATACTACTTTAGGGAGAAACTTCTTATTGGTCCTAAGGATCACCTTATCCCTGTGGAATGCAATATAGTCGGTCTGTATGGACAAAGCCCGGAGCTCACTAATCCTTCTGGAAGAAGGGATTGCAACTAAGAACACAGCTTTCCAAGTTACATACTTGAGATCTGCTGATGACATAAGCTCAAAAGGTGGCTGCATGAGCACTGCAACACATATGTTCAGGTCCCACCCTGGGGTAGGAGTCCTATGTGGGGGGTGTAGATCTAGCAGCCCCTTAAAAAGCTTCTTGAACACTGGGTTAGAAGCCAGAGATGATGCATTAATTGCTGACAGGTAAGCCGAGGCAGCAGCCAAGTGCGCTTTTAGAGTGGATGGTCTCAGACCAAGGGAGGGAAGGTGGGTTAGGTAATCCAGGACAACTGGCAACCCCACCTGAGTGTGGTCCAGATCCTTGCTGTGGCACCAAATGGAAAATCTTTTCTACTTGGATGTGTAAGTCTTTCTAGTGGAGGGCTTTCTTGAAACCCTATGGACCTCCATAACCCCTTCGGATAGATGCAGGTCAGCATACTCTAGGTTCGTGAACCAGGCCTTGAGCCTGAGAGACCTAAGGTTGGGGTATAGAATCCTGCCCTGGGAAGAAGTCAGCAAGTTGTGCTTCCTGGGGGAGGCTGATTGATTTGGCAATTGACAATGCCAGAACCAGGGAGTACCATGGCTGCCTGGCCCAGTCTGGAGCAATGAGGATCATTGTAGCCGGCTGAGATCTGAGGTTGTTCAGGACTCTCAGCAGCAATGGGAATGGAGGGGAAGGCATACAGAAACTTCTCTGTCCAATCCAAAAGCAGCGCATCCAGTGGGATTGAGACCCTCACTGGGGACCTGCAACAAAATTGGAGAAGCTGGTAGTTGTCTGGGACTGCAAAGAGGTCTACCTCTGGAGTACCTCACCTTTTGAACACAATTTGTAACACCTGCTTGTTCAGAGACCAGTCATGGTGGTTCTGATTGATTCGACTGAGGGCATCTGCCAGCACATTGTCTTTCCCTGGAAGGTGGACTGCTGACGGAAACTCCCATCGAGCTAGCCAGACTCCAAATTTTCATGGCCTCTTTGCACAGGGGAGTTGACCATGTGCTTCCTTGTTTGCTGATGTAATACATGGTGGTTGTGTTGTCTGTCCTGACCTGCACCACCTTTCCCTGTAGCATGCTGGCGAATGCTTGGAGTCCCAGGAATACTGCTCTGAGCTCTAGCAGGTTGATATGCAGCAATAATTCCCGCTTGAGCCATGTGCCGTGGGCAGTGTGAGCCTCCAAATGTGCTCCCCATCCCAATAGGGAAGCATCTGTGGGTAGCACTAGAA
This sequence comes from Neoceratodus forsteri, assembly GCA_016271365.2. Taxonomy (NCBI): domain Eukaryota; kingdom Metazoa; phylum Chordata; order Ceratodontiformes; family Ceratodontidae; genus Neoceratodus; species Neoceratodus forsteri. The sequence continues at coordinate 161,852,345 of JADMNL010000030.1, read as the reverse complement.
AAGGATTTTCTTACAGGAATAGCACCCCTTGTCTGAGGTTGTCCATGCCCAGCCATCACTGAGGTGCCTGCAGGAGTGTTCCTGTTACTGGCACCAGCTTTAACAGTGAGTCTGTTTTCTGGTGCCAATGTAAGTTGAGATGATATTGAATACCTCTCATTTGGAACCTTGCCCCTGACACTGCTGCTGTGGAGGCTGCCATATGGCCAAGCAACTGCAGGAAGTGCCTTGCAGGCCTTAGGCTTTGCAGCTTGAAGGTTCTTGCCAACTGCATTGGCTGTCTGTTCTTGTCTGTGGAAGAAAAGCCTTTAACCTCACAGTGTCCAGCTCTGCTCCTATGAATTCCAGGAGCTGTACTGGCTCCAGTACAGATTTTTTCAGGTTGGCCAGGAACCCTAGTGACTGAAGTACCTTCTGTGTGAGTGTTAGGGATTCTCTTACTTGTTGAGGGGATTGCCCTACAACTAGCTTGTTACCCAGATAAGGGAATACTGCAACTCCTTGCCTCCTCAAGTGTGCCACAACCACAGCCAAGCATTTTGTGAACACCCTTTGGAGCAGAAGTAAGTCTGAAAGGCATTGCCTTGAACTGGTATTGGCCTGATGGCAGTCTGAATCTTAGAAATGTTCTGTGTGACTGCCTGATGGGGATGTGGAAGTATGAATCCCTTAGGTCTAGAGATGCAAGCCAATCCCCTTGCCTTAGGGTTGGAAGGATTGTTGCCAAGGTCACCATTTTAAACTTTGGCTTTACCAAATGTCTTTTCAGATGCCTGAGATCCAATATGAGTCACCACTCACGTTTTCTTTATTGTGAGGAAGTACCTTGAATAGAGCCCCTTTCCTCTCTATGCTAGAGGAACTGGTTATATTGCTCTTTGAAACAGAAGATTCAATACTTCCTTTTCCAAAAGCAATGTTTCTGATGGGGAGAAAGGTCTGAAGACCATTGCCCTCAGCTTTGATATGAGCTTGAAGCTGAGAGCCAGACCTTGGCCCATTACCTCCAGGACCCACTTGTCTGTGGTGATGGTTTGCCATCCCTGGAGGTAATGGGCCAACCTGACCCCTACTGGGGATGGGGAGGCATTCAGAGCAGACACCTCAGGGTGCCTGCTTTGCTTGGAATGCTGTCTGAGTGCTGGGGCTAGTTTGGTTGCCACCTCTCCTGCCCCAGCCTCTGAAATAACCTCTCTGAAGTTGGTACTGGGGAAAGCCTGAGGCTGGAAGAAAGGCCTATAGTGTCCCCTGCCTCTACTTCCCCTGGCTTGTTGCTTCTGGGGTGTAGATGCTTTTTTTTTTTTTTTTTAACCACAGCAGCACTTTTATAGGCTGTCTTGTAGTCATCCATTTTCTTCATGTAAGCCTCTGTCTGTTCACCAAACAGAGAAGTAGTCTCACATGGGAAATCCAAGGCCTTGGCTTATGTACAGTATCTTGGTTCACATTAGTGGTTCTGAGCAAAGCAGACCTTCTGCGTGACAGAGAGGAAGCCATTTGTCTGGCAGCAGTGTCATTATTATCCACTGTCCTCCTAAATTGGGCTTTTGATGCCTCTACGCCCCTTTTCACAGTTCCTTCCAGGTCAGCTGCCATAGGGGCTGGGACAGACTTTGAAATTTCCATCACAGTGTTTCATAAAGTCCTCTGGTATCTGGCAACACAGGCCATATAGGATACCTGCCTGATAATAAGAGAGGATCCCAGGTAAACCTTTTTGACAATACAATTCATTTTCCTAGAATCTTTGTCTGGAAGGTTAGATGCCAATGGTATGCCAGCCTTATCACAGGCTGCAACCTGCACCACTCCCTCAAGGCTTGGGTGTCCAAAAAGGAATTCTGCCCCACCCCTAGCCACCCAGCATTTCTTGTCCACATTTCTGGCTACTGGTGGCACAGACGTGGGGGTCTGCAGGACCTTGTTTACCTGTTTTTTCAGGGATTTGTGGATGGGCAATAACAGTCTTTTGGAGACTGTAGCGTTCAACATCTTCATGTAATCCTGTTCTTTCTCCTCATTGGTGGATTCGTGAGTAGGGAGGTCCAGGGATTGGGCCACTTGCTTTATAAAGGCAAAGTTGGAAGTATAGTCCTCAGTCCCCTTTGTCAGGAGAATCAGGACGGTGGGCATCAGGAGAAATATCTGGTTCAATTGGTTCTCCAAAATCTTTATCTTCATCCTCGTCCTCCCCAAAAGCTCTACCCCACATTCCAAAGGACTTGGAATTGAGGTAGAGCCAGAGGATTGTGTGTGTGTGGTTGCTTCTCAACTAGAACTGGGGTACTCAGTTGGAGTGCCTGGATGATCCTAATAGTGTTCGCTAGTTCTTCAGCAGTGGGAACCAATGTCTTTTTTGGTTGCGATTTGACCACTGCATGTTTTTCTTTTTTCTTTCTTTTTCCTGCAGCTGTCAGATCAGCAGCAGTATCTGCAGGCTGTTTTTTGGTTGAGGAACCATCGCCCTTGTCAGAAGGCTGTTCCTCCGGTTCCTTTTGACTGGTAGCCAGTTTGTCTATAGCTGGGTCAGCAGCCTTTTCAGACATCTTCTCCTGTAGTCGTTTAAGTCACCTCTGAAGTGTCGACTGAGGGAAGTTTTTACAAATCTCACCGTCTTCTCTGAGGTGGTCAAACCCCAAACAACAAACACAAATTAAATGAGGATCTGCTTTAGCGAACGGTTCACCACACTCTGTACAATGTTGGAAATCTGTGGGCCCGTTCTTTTCTTGGTCTGTGACATTTATCGGTCAGTTAAAACCAATCAACCGAGAATTCAACCAGTGACATTTTTGAAATAACAAAAAACAACTTACTTAACAGTCAGGCAGGCTAAGAACTACCTCAGAAAATAAAAGAAACTATTGGTTCCTTCCCAGTTGAGACTAACTGATAAGGGACCAAAAAAAACTTAACAAATTCACTCTATCTAGACTAAGTCTTTAAGAAAGTGAAGGAGAGCTCTCTGGAGATGTCTTACTGAGGCAAGCAGAGTAAAGAATCTGATGGTTGCAGGAAGTGCAACCAGGAATAGTGGTTTGAAAACCGAACTTGAGCCCAACATTCCACTATTAGCCTTTTTTTTTTCATCAGTAGAGACACACTAAGCTGAAAGCTTGTTTACAGGTACGACCTAGGAGCACACGGAAGTTAAGTGACTTGCTCAGGTCATACAGTATGCAAGTGGGGGCTGTGGGATTCAAACCCAGGTCTCCAGGTTTGCAGCTCAGAGCCTTAAACCACTGCACTATACTGCCTCCTATCCAGCATAAGTTCTATTAACCATTTTGGCTCCGGGGCAGTCCTATGGTGAGACCATACTGTATTTGTCAGAATACAGTAAGATTTCCTGGAGTTTGAAACCAGTGAGACATGACAGTTACTGTAGGAGACAGCAGTGAAAGATGCAAACTCAGGAGCCAATGCGACATGGTGGTTACTGTAGGAGACAACAATGAAAGGTGCAAATGTAGGAGCCAATGTGACATGGCGGTTACTGTAGGAGATAGCAATGGAAGGTGCAAACCCAGGAGCCAATGAGACATGGCGGTTATTGAAGGAGACAGCAATGAAAAGTGTAAACCCAGGATTCAGTGAGACACGGCGGTTACTGTAGGAGACAGCAATGAAAGGTGCAAACCCAGGAGCCAATGCAACATGGTGGTTACTGTAGGAGACAACAATGAAAAGTGCAAAGCCAGGAACCAATGAGACATAGCAGTTAGTGTAGGAGACAGCAATGAAAAGTGCAAACTTAGGAACCAATGAGACATGACGATTATTGTAGGAGACAGCAATGAAAAGTGCAAACACAGGAACCAAGGAGGGTGGTTATTGAAGGAGACAGCAGTGAAAGGTGCAAACCCTGGAGCCAACAAGACATAGCAATTAGTGTGGGAGACAGCAATGAAAAGTGTAAACCAAGGAACCAATGAGACATGGCGGTTACTGTAGGAGACAGCAATGAAAAGTGTAAACCAAGGAACCAATGAGACATGGCGGTTACTGTAGGACATGGGAATGAAAGGTGTAAACCCAAGAACCAACAAGACAGTGTCGTTAGTGTAAGAGACAGTAATGAAAAGTGCAAATTCAGGAACCAATGAGACACGGTGGCTATTGTAGGAGATGGCAATGAAAAGTGCAAACCCAGGAACCAGCATGACAGTGCGGTTGGTGTAGGAGACAATAATGAAAGATGCAAGCCCAGGAACCAACGAGTCATGGCGGTTATTGTAGGAGACAGCAATGAAAAGTGCAAACCCAGGAACCAGCATGACAGTGCGGTTAGTGTAGGTGACAGTAATGAAAGGTGCAAGCCCAGGAACCAATGAGACATGGCAGTTATTGTAGGAGACGGCAATGAAAAGTGCAAACCCAGGAACCAGCAAGACAGTGCGGTTAGCATACGAGACAGCAATGAAAGGTGCAAGCCCAGGAGCCAACAAGACATAGCAGTTAGTGTAGGAGACAGCAATGAAAGGTCTAACCCAAGAGCCAATGAGACGTGGCGGTTAGTGTAGAAGACAGCAATGAAAGGTGCAAACCCAGGAGACAGAGACGCAAGGTGGTTATTGCAGGAGTAGAATGAAAGAAAAAAGACATTTGTTTTGAGACCAGATTTGAAAAAGGGAAGGAAGACAGCAAGAGAGAGTGTGTGTGTGTGTGTGTGTGTGTGTGTGTGTGTGTGCTGCAGACAGAGAGGATGGCGGTAGAATGGGCTCTGCCACCCACTGAGACTCGATTGTGTAATGAAACAGACAGGAGAGTTGCAGCGGAGGAACACAGCGAAGAGTGTGGATGTTGCATTTTCTTAGCCGGGCTATCCTTGGTAAATGGATTTTGAATTAAACATTTTGGCCAATTATGCTGCCCCGATGGCCCACTGGTATTGCGTTGCATTGCCGTGCATTGAACTTGAATCCGGAAGCAGACTCAAGTCACTGCACTGGGAGGCAGGCAAGGCTGAAGCAGCTGTTGAGAGGCAGTGTGCCTTGCCTGGATAGGTTTAGCGGCAGGTTCTAGTGCCACAGCACTCCCTGCACGTGGGCTAGGGAGATTGCTTGTGTCAATGTAAGCACTGCCCCCGGGGGGGACCAGGGAGTTCACTCCTGTCAATGTAAGCACTGCCCATGCCACTAGGGGCAGAGAACTTGCTCCTGCCAATATAAGCACTGCCCATGCCACTGGGGAGCAGGCCAGGGAGCTCACTCCTGTCAATGTAAGCATTCACCATGCCATTGGGGAGCCCAGAGTGCATGCTTCTATCAACATGAACACTGCCACACCACTGGGGGGCCAGGGCGCTTGCTCCTGTCAATGCAAGCACTGCCCATGTCACACAGGAGGACCAGGGAGCATCCTTCTGTCAATGTAAGCACTACCTATGCCACTAGGGGGCAGATAACTTGCTCCTGTCAACAGAAGCACTGCCCATGCCACTGGGGGGCAGGCCAGGGAGCTCACTCCTGTCAATGTAAGCATTGCCCATGCCACTGGGGAGCCAGGAAGCTCATTCCTGTCAATGTAAGCATTGACCACTCCGCTGGGGGGCCCAGAGAGCATGCTCCTGTCAACATGAGCACTGCCCACACCACTGGGGGGCCAGGGAGCTTGCTGCTGTCAATGCAAACACTGCCCATGTCAAACGGGAGGGCCAGGGAGCACCCTCTTGCCAATGTAAGCACTGCTCACATCACTGGGGGGGGGCCCAGAGAGCTTGCTCCTGTCAATGTAAGCACTGCCCATGTCAAACGGGAGGGTCAGGGAGCACCCTCCTGCTAATGTAAGCACTGCTCACACCACTGGGGGGCCCAGGGAGCTTGCTCCTGTCAATGTAAGCACTGCCCATGTCAAACGGGAGGGTCAGGGAGCACCCTCCTGCTAATGTAAGCACTGTTCACACCACTGGGGGGCCCAGGGAGAATGCTCCTGTCAACATGAGCACTGCCCACACCACTGGGATGACCAGAAAGCTTGCTCCTGTCAATGTAAGCACTGCCCATGCCACTGGGGAGCCAGGAAGCTTGCTCCTGTCAATATAAGCACTAGCCACACCACTGGGAGGGCCAGGGAGTGCACTGCTTTCAATGTAAGCACTGCTGATGCCACTATTGGGCCAGGGAGCTCATTCTTGTCAATGTATGCACTGCTCACGCCACTAGGGGGCCATGGAGCTCGCTCCTGTCAATATAAGCATTGGCCACACCACTTGGGAGGGGCGCAGGGAGCTCACTCCTGTCAATGTAAGCACTGCCCATGCCACTAGGAGGCCAGGGAGCTCGCTTCTACCAACATAACCACTGCCCATGGTAGTGGAAGGAGGGGCCAGGTAGCTCACTCCTCTCAATGTAAGCACTGCCCACACCACTGGGAGGAAAGGGGTTGTGGGAGAAAATCCCAGCTGACATCTACATGACAGCCTCAGCCTGAGCAGGGTATATCACTGTCTACTGGGTACTGTATATACCTGAATGAAGGCAAAAGTGGGAGCCACCATGTGCAGAAATCTATGGGTGAGGGGGAGCAGTAGCCCCCCTCTTTTGCCCATAAGCATTTAAAGTACCCCTTTAATGCATGGAGGGTCAGAACAGAAGCAATCATGGACTCTTCTAATTACTACAGCCCACCACACACGCACACACACACACACACACAATTTTCCCATATTCTGGCATCCACAGGCCAGCCACGGTTATAAACCTATATAAAAAAAGCATGGTACTTTTATTTTCTTTATTTATTTTTAATATATTCGGAGAGTACCTTTGAGCACAGGTGCTCATTTTTGAATGTTCCACATCAAAGCATGGTTACAAACAGAACGAAAAACAATTACACCAATTCCAATAGAAGTAGGGTACGATTAAACCACCAGTTACTCTACTGGCTGATACATGTCTGTTCTGTACTATACTGTGTGTGGTACATGACTAATAGTCAAACATTGTGTTCATACAATCCAGTCTCATGCAACTAAGAGTAGTTTTGAGAAATGGGAGGTCATTATCTTTAATCAACAAAAGAACTGACATGTGCCCTAGTTCTTAAGGCCACCAAAAAGCCTAGGTGTTACCACAGATGCAGCTCACATTCATATGCAAGGATTTAATTTGCATATTGCAAGATAAGTAAGACTGGAGATACAACACCAGTTTATAAAACTGTACACAGACAAATTAAGATAGATAAGATGGACTTTGGTACAAGTTAAGATCATAGCAGAACTCGAGAGCATGGAATGAAAATGGTACTGGAAGGCTTCTGGCTGGATGTGAATAAGCACTGTTTCACTATGAGTTATTAGACTCTGAAACAGTGTGCCTGACTGGGTGATCAGAGCAGAGAACACAGTAGATGCCAAGTGAGGGCTCACCCCCTTCTTGGTTGCAAAGGCTGTAAAAGAGTAAAGGGCATGTTCATGAAAATGGTGTATAAAGTGTGACATGAAGGTCAAATATGAAATCCCACAATAAGTCAAATTGTAAAATTATTTTAAGATGCCATGATCAAGCCAATAACAAGTGGGCATGTTGTAAGACAACTGCCTTACAAATACCCAAGAACAAGTATGCTCACGGTGGCATGTGTAACAGAGGACACCAAACATTTGTGATGCATGTAACAAAAGACACCAAACAGCTGTTTAAAGTTACAAAAAGTTTATTAATAACAATAAAATTGATAAAATGGTGTGGAAAACCCTAAATTAGTAGTATACATTTACAAGGACTGAATAAATGCCGAGTAATAAATGTAACTTAGTCCATAAGGGTGACCAACGTGTGGCTGTCTGTCTGTGTTTGTCTCAGTCAGTAGTTTAGTTTTTGTGGATTTTCATGTGTTTCTGCTTGGAAGAAGTGGACCATTCTTGGACATGACATCTGTGAATATTTTCTGGACTAAGAAACTGTAAAACATCACCACCAGCTATTAGCAGTTTCATCATAAATCAACTTTTTTAGAAGCCATCAAAAGCAAAAGTATGTCAGTAAATCTGTTATACAAGCTCTGAGTTGTGAAGTGCAGCATTGAATCCACATTTCTGTCTGACTTGTTCCTTAAAGGATCTCGGATTGTCTTTGAGGTCTATTCACAACCATTTTGGAGAACAAAGGGAAGACGCTAACAAAGGATTTTTACATTTTGTATATGCCCCAAGCCAGTGTTCATCACCTTAGGGAATTTAACACATTCTGGGTCTTTGATCTACAGTAACAACAGTTTGCTGGCCCCCAGTAGTTACATAGATACATAGATACATAGACAGTGTCGGCAGATAAGGGCCTATGGCCCACCTAGTCTGCCCATTTGAGCTTGTAAGTTCAGTTTGTTTTCCTAGAAGTCTGTTTCCCCTTACCCCTGCCCTCTAGAATTCCTTTATGTCTATCCCATGCATTCTTAAATCCCGTGATTGTTTCAGCCCCCACCACTTCCTCTGGCAGGGTGTTCCACTTGTCCACCACCCGTTCTGTGAAGAAATTCTTTCTCATGTTTCTCTGAATCGTCCTCCTCCAACTTCATCCCATGCCCTCTAGTCCTGAAACATCTTTTTGCTTAAAAATAGTGTTTTCCTGCACCCTGTTCCTCCCTGTAAGATACTTGTATGTCTCTATCATATCCCTCTCTCCCTCTTCTCCTCCAGGAGTACATGTTCAGTTCCTTCAACCTGTCTTCATAGGACTTGTGATGCAACCCATGCACCATCTTTGTTGCCCTCCTCTGAACCTTCTCTACCCTGTCTATGTCCTTACGTAGGTATGGTCTCCAGAACTGTACACTGTACCCAGGTGGGGCCTCACTAGTGTCTTGTATAGCGGAATTATGACCTCCCTTTTCCTGCTGGTGATGCCCCTGCCTTACATCCCAGCATCCTATTTGCTTTACCTGATGCCTTGTCACACTGTTTCCCTACTTTGAGGTCATCAGAGATGACAACCCCAAGATCCTTTCCTGCTTGGTGCATGCTATATCCTCACCCCCAACTGATATATTGTGCCAGGTTTTGTGCCCTATATGCATTATCTTGCACTTCTTTGCATTGAATTTCAACTGCCAAACCCTTGACCATTCTTCAAGTTTCTGCAGGTCCCTTCTCATTCTGTCTACACCCTCTGGTGTGTCTACTCTGTTACAGAGCTTTGTGTCATCAGCGAACAGTGAAATTCTGCCTGCTAGATCCTGTGCAATGTCACTGATGAAGATGTTGAATAGGACCGGTCCCAGCACTGATCCCTGTGGTACCCCACTGGTTACTCTTCCCTCTGTGGAGTAACAGCCATTTACCACCACCCTCTGTGTCCTGCCACCCAGCCAGTTACCTACCCACCACACTACTGTCCTGCCCACACCCATATTCCCCAGTTTGTTCACCATTTCCGGTGGATTTGATTATTTTTCATCATTTGACTCCTGGTACCTTGGACAAGATTACTATATTACATATCCCTGAACATAACTATCTGCATGGTTTATTATTACTACATCAAGAATGCAGCCCAACTCCATGAGCAGGCCAGGGTATACCGGGCCAAAGGGAAATGGCTTGAAACTTGCTACGATGAATATCTGTAGCCTAATTCCAAAGATGCCCAAGCTGCAGGCATGGGCCGCCCTACATAAACCTGATATACTTTGCCTGACTGAGACCTGGCTATCCACTTGGGTCAGGGATAATGAGATAGTGATCCCAGATTACAGTACCTTTAGATGTGATAGGAATGGGAAAAGAGGTGGCGGCTGTCTCATTTATTTACAGAACACCCTACAAGACGTTATGCTCCAAATCATAACCTGCAGCGTTGACCATGAGCTCCTTGCAGTTAGAATCATTTCTGGTGAACAAAAAAAAACCTTTGGTCATTGCATGTGTTTACCTCCCACTGAAAATGGCCAAAGATGGTGTAATTAAACTACTAGGGTCCTTGGCTGGTGTTAACAACAACTGTGAGATCATAGTGACTGGGGACTTCAACATCAATTGGCTTAGTAATGAATCGACCAACCAGAAGGATACCATAGCCAGCTCCCTCCTCATGCAATTAGTCACGGAGCCTACTAGAATGAACCATAACACCGGTAAGCACACGCTCCTGGACTGACTCCTTGCAAGCTCACCTGACAGGATTACCGATGTCTTAGGTACTACCAGATTTGCTAAGCGATCACGTCTCTATCACCTGTCTGTGGTCCAATAAATAAAAAAAATGGCCACCTGTCTTTGTGAACAGCAGAATTCTCAGGAAAGGGCAGCTCTTACCTTTCAAGGAGGTGCTTTCTCAGATTTATTGGTCTCCCCTTAAGGTACTGTATGACCTTGACATAACACTCCAGTACTTTATTGATAACTTTAATTGCATTTGTGACAGATTTGCTCCATTCAAAAAAAGAAAAACACGCAGCCATAACAATGGGTGGATTACTAGTGACCTTCTAGATCACATGAGGGCAAGGGACAACCTTTGGTATCAAGCCAGGGCCTCTGGTAAGCCCAGTGACCTTCAAAGATACAGGGCAGCCAGAAACAAATGCACACATCTTATCAGGAACGCTAAGGCTAATTTCAACATGGATCTATTGGAAAGAACCTGGGGTGATGGGAGGCGGTTTTGGAACAATATAAAGGCACTCACAGGGAAGGACGACAGAACACAGCCATCACTGCTAAACATTAATGGCACAAATACCATGGACCCCCGACACCATTGCCAAAGAGTTCAACTCCACCTTCACAGATCTCAGCTCTGTTCTACCAGCTGAATACCTCAAGCATATCAAAGCTGATAATAGGCACCCATTGGACATCAACTCGCACCCTCAGTTTTACTTCAAGAGAGTCACTGTCAAAAAAGCACTGGCTTATGTTAAAAAGGTCCTGGGAAAAACCAGAATGAGGTCTGACAACATTGACATGATACTATTGGCGCTGGCAATCAATGAATTAATTGCTCCCATCACTACGATTTTCAATAAATCCCTCCAACTCGTCAAATTTCCTTCTCCTTGGAAAGAAGCGCTAGTGACCCCGGTGCATAAGGGATGCGATAGGTCACTGAAGGCAAACTACAGGCCCATCTCTATCCTCTCACCCCTCTCTAAAGCACTGGAAAGGATTGTGGCAGACCAGTTTATGGACTATATTCACAAATACCAGCTGCAATGTCCCCAGCAGCACTGCTTTAGGAAACTCCACAGCACGGACACTGCACTGGTGGATTTCACTGGGTATGTCCATAAGGCATTGGATGAGGGAAAACTGGTCGGGTCCATCTTCATCGACCTAACAAAGGCATTCAACACAGTCTGCCACCCACTCCTCTTGTCTCAACCGCATGCCCTTGGCGTTTCCCCAAATGCCGCTCTATGGTTCCAGGACTACCTAACCTCCCGGTCTCAAAGGGTCAAGACAGGTCACTCCATATCTGCATCTAAGGAAGTCTCGCTAGGGGTGCCTCAAGGGTCCATCCAGGGTCCACTGCTCTTCAGCATGTTCCTGAATGACCTACCCAATGCCTGTACTGCAAAGTCATTCTATATGCCGATGATGCGGTCCTACTTAGCTGTCACTCTCACATAGAGCACCTACAGGCTGAGATACAATCATCCTTCCAGTAACTGGAGACCTGGTTCTACTCCCAAAGGTTGCTACTAAACTACAAAAAAACCAAGATGATGCTCCTCTCTAGCCCCCAGCTAAAAAGGAGATGCCCAGAACTAACAATCACAAATCACTTGACTGCCCCACTGGAACAGGTTCACTTCGTCAAGTACCTGGGTGTCATTGTGGATGATACCCTCTCGTATGTTCAGCACATTGACATGGTGGTGAAAGCTGTGAACACTAAATTAGGGATCCTGTTTAGGCATTAGAAAAGCCTAAATGCTGAAGCCCTCTGGCTCTCAGTCTTCAGCTCTGTTCTCTCCTTGGTCGACTATGGGCTGGTGGTTTATGGCGCTGCCACTGATACGGCCCTCAAAAGGGTTGCCACTGCACTTAACAAGGCTTGCAGACTATTGCTAAATGCTGACCGCTTCACGCACACTTGTACCCTGTATAGTCTGGCCCACATGCTACCGCTTCAATCCAGAATCAGATACCAAACTTGTCTGCTAGGGTGAAAGGCCATGCTCTCCCTAACCCCTACCTGCATTGCAGACCTGGTAAAGGAAGCAAGCTCCAAATACAACACACGAAGAACAGTGACAACACAGCTTGATGTCCCATTTCGTAGAACTTCCCTAGGACAAAGATCCTTGATGTTTCGAGCTCCACTATGGCTAAATGATTTCCCTGCTGCAGTTCTTAATACAAAAAATGTTCGGTCCTTTAAAAGAGAACTGAAGCAATACCTGCTGAACTCAAATGCCTGCGACTGCCTTACCTGAATCCATATCTTCAACCTGGATACCCGCTCTTAAACACCTCTGACTCCCTTACCTGAGTCCATATCCTCAACCCGGGTACCCCCCATGTCTGTCTGAGCTTTTCTACTGTTTTACCTACCCTGGACCCCCACCTGCCATCCCTTGCCACCCCCCCAAGCTCCCTCCAACTCCCTCCCCTCCGTACCCCCCAATGCCTCCCTTTCTTCCCACTCTCCTCCTAAATATTCTCCTTTTCCCAGTCCCTTTCTCTCTTTCTCTCTCTCTCTCTCTCTCTCTAATCTACTCCTTGTTTGCACTCTTCCCCCCCCCTTTCTTTCTTCTACCCTTTCCGATACTCTGACAGGCCTCCCTGGGGCAGCTATGCCACACGCTGCTAATTGGAAAACCTCGTTTGCATTCTCCCCCTTTCTTTCTTCTACCCTTTCCGATACTCTACCTTTACAGGCCCCTCTGGGGCAGCTATGCCATATATTGCTAATTGGGAATCTCCTCCCGCTGTTTAATTTCAGTTGTCTAGGTTACTCAAATGTATTATTTATCTATATTCTGTATTACATAGCAATCTTATGTTTTGTGTTAACTGTCAAGTTTTTAATACATCTCTGCTGTTTTACATCCTGACATGGAACCTTTGTAAAATAGTGTATACTCAAAGGTTGTCTCCGAATTACCAAATAAATAAATAAATAACTGATATCTGTTCCATAAACTAAGTAATTCTAAATTTTCCTGCACAGAATCCTTAGAAGTTTACCCCTCAAAATGACCAAACTTAATGCCAAGTACTGACTATCATTGTCTATTCTGGCATATTTAAGTAACCCACACTCTACTAACAGCATGTTGTGTCCAGAAATAGCATACTTTGATTTGTGATGAGCATATCAAGAGACACCAGAAGTCAGACATTGCAAAGTTAGTGCGGGTGCTAACGGGTATTACATACGAACCTGCCAGCAGATGAAGGCTTTATGGTCTGTCGAGTCTGCTCAAATGCGCAGTTAGCAGCCCTCATACTGAAGCTGCTCCTCCCTCCCACCTCCCCCACCAGTGACCCTCCTCCTCACTCTGTCTCATCCCCATTTGAAGCTGTCCACCGTGTTACAAGAAACCACTACCCTTGGTAATGCGTTCCAACCTGCCACCACCCTCTCCGTAAAAAGTGTCTAATTTCCCTCCTGAACCTACCCCACTCCAATCTCAGATCGTACCCTCAAGTGTCCCTCCCCCTCCTTAACTGGAAAAGCCCCTCTGTGCCTGTCCTATTTATCCCCTTCATGTGTTCGAAGATCTGCCTGTACTCTCCGAGTTTTGTGCACATTTGTGGGGTGGGGTCTATATTCATAGACCCCTGTAATGCAGGCTAAACCCATTAGTGCCCAAGCACTAACAAAATGCTGTGTCCATGCAAATGAGGGAATCTCCACCTACATATGGGCGCAGTGGCAATTTCAGTAGTTTCCGCTGGTGGTAAAGGCACTCAAAGTGGTGCTGTTTACTGCCTCTAAAAATCTAGTCTTAACTGGGCACAAAACCTGCACCCCCAACCCCATCAATGGTGGGATGGCTGTCCTGCAGCCACCTACCCTCTTCCATTCCCAATCCCCTGTCCCAGTAATACATAGTATTCCCTGGTGACTAGTGGCACACCCCCAGCAAACTCATCCCATTTATGGTCATTTGTCCCTGACGTCCAGTGCCCCACCGCACACCAGTCCCATCCCTGTATATGTATTCTCTGGTGTCTAGTGGCTCCCCCACACCCATTCCATTGATTTTAATATTGTTCCTGGTGGTCAGTGGCCCCCCCCACACCCATCCCAATAATGTTAAGATGTACTTGGTGTCTAGTGGCCAACCCATACCTGTCCCGTTGATGTTAAAACTGATCCTAGTGGTCAGTGCCCCCCCCACTGCACACCCATCCCAATAATGTTAAGATGCCACTGATGTCTAGTGGCACCCCCACAACCTAATCACCTGTCCCAGTTAAACAATGTATGCCCTGCTGTCTAGTGGCACCCCCCCTCCAGTCCCCATCCCAATAAAACACAGTATGCCCTGGTGTCTAGTGGCACCCCTCAACTTCCGATCACGAGGCCCATGCCCCATAAACTATCCCTGGTGTCTAGTGGTACACCTGCCCCCAACTGCCAGTCGACACACAGTGGTAGTCCAGTGGTTCCAACCCACACCATGAATATCACCCTTCTACCCCCGCCCTCCTCACCAGCATGGCTGGGAACATTCAGTACATCCTGAGATGGCAACCGGCACAGCCCTCCTCTCACCACCTTGGCTGGCTGCTATATGAGCTGCAGAAAACTCATGTACAGTATTGTACATGTTCCCTGCAGCTAGCCAAGGTAGTGAGGAAGGAGGAGTCTCAGCCCATCTCAGGATGCCACCTACGATCCCTTGCCATGCCAGTGGAAAGGGGTGAATGGGTGGTGTTTAGGGTGAGGGTGGAGGACTGCTGGACCACCAGTATTTGCTGGTCCGTGTGTCGACCAGCAGTTAGGGCAAGCAGGAGTGGGAGTACCACTGGATGCCAGGGATAGTGTATGGAACATGAGTCAAGTTATCAGAAGTTGGGGGTACCACTAGACACCAGGGACATCTTAACATCATCAGGATGCATGTATGGGAGCGCCACTGGACACCAGGGACAACAGTACCATCAACGGGATGTGGTGAGAGGGGCTACTGAACACAAGGGACAATATTACCATCAGCGGGATAAGGTAGGGGGACCACTAGACAATAGGGAATACACATACATGAATGGGATGGGTATGTGAGATTGGGGGGTGCCGCTAGTCACCAGGGCTGACATGGCTGGCACCCACAGGATGGGCACAAATGGGCTGTCACTTCCAATGCAAATGAGCCCATAACGGGCATGCCAATGGCCCCTTAGTGCCTTGCATGCCCAGTGGACTCATTTGCATTCTGCAGCTGAATGTTGCGCCATGGCTCCAGGTATTATCTGGTCTGGGGGTGCAATTCCCTAGGGGCTGGATACTGCCCAGGCCCATGTTGGGGCAGTGCAGAGTGACTCTGCACTGCGCCAACATGGGCCGACATTCAGTTGGATAGCGCCAGTGCACTATCTGACTGAATATAGCAGGCTCTGAATTGGACACAAGCACAGCACAAACCTTTGCGCCCCACTTTTGCTTATATTTTAATATCTGGCCCCAAGTGCTGTCAGTGTCCTCCCTTACATCCACCATGAATCATACTAGTTTCACAACGTGGAGGTAAAAGGGTGTGGCTTAATAATGAGTTGCATACTAGCATAACAAGACGTGGCAGTGTAAAGATTTTGTCCAGACCACACAATTTCTAGTCAGAAGCAAGTCTGCAGAGCAATACGTAATTCCACCTTTTCCATGCAGTAAATCTGATTGACCAGTGTCCTCCAAGTTGTCACTTCGGGGGGGGGGGGTTAAGTACGGTTTTGTGATGACCTTTTTTGCTGTGGTTATTAATATTCCCAGCAAATAGCAGGAGGAGGGATCTCTATGATGCAATAAGATGAATGGCTGCAGAGTAAGTTGCAGGGAGGGAATAAAGATCTCTTGGAGTTCATTCCGTATATTCTCCAGGTATGGTTGCAGGGTTGGGCAGTCCCACATAATATGATAATGTGATGCTTTTTGTTCACCACACAGCCTCCAGCATGCTGACGACGATGATGGTTGGTAGTGGGCTGTGATCGCTCGGCTGCAGAAGAACCTAACGAGATGTTTCCAGGCATATTCTCTCCACAGGCGTGAGCTAGTAACCTTTGCAGTATGGCGGCACACCCGTATCCAGGTATCTTATCTACAGGGAGGTTCATGTCAATCTCCCACTTTTGAGCTACCGCTACAGTTGTTATATTCATAGAGTATTCTGTAGAGTGTGATATAGCTGTGATATCATGTGCAGTTGAGGGCCTGTTTGGAAAATGGTGATGTAATATGAGATGAGCTCAGGGTAGCTACTAGGGTTCCGGTTGGCTGCTGGAAGAGAGACTATGTAGTGTCTGATTTGCAAGTACCAATTAGGGTTGCCAACACTGGCTTTCAAAAATAAGGGACAGATCCCTATCCCTTGCCCCGCCCCAAAACAAGGCAGCACAGGCAGGGGCCCAGCCCTGGCAGCACTGGTGCAGCCCCAGCCAGCCCAGCCCAGTAGCCAATAGCCATGCCCACGATCTCCTCTCAAAAAGGCAACCCGGCCCAGGCAGATGGCCCATCGCATGGTCATGGTGCAGCAGTGCAGCCAGACCAGTAGTCAACAAGAACAGTAGCCGCTAGCCCCCAATTTAACCATGTCTGTCACTTAGTTTGATCCATCTCCTCTCTCGAATCAATTCAAAATTTCAAGACCCAAGTGTGTTTTTACTTTTTGTGCAGCTTAGCGAGCAAGAGCACCCACCGTGTGTGAGGCTAAGCATTATGATTATCTTATGAGGCAAGCAGGATGAGCAATCAGATCAGACAGAGCAACTTGCAAGCAGGCAGAGCAGCACAGCAGTGAATCACTCGTTAGCGGATGATGTGGGGATTGGGAAGCCCAGAATTATTCAAACACTTACACAAAGCCACCAAAGTGAAACCCACCACTGAGCACAGCACAGCACAGCACAGATCAGAGCACCAGATGATTCAAAAGCAACCCAACCAAACTAAATCTCCTTTTTCAAATGACACAGAAAAAAAAAAACTTGTACCACTTCTTTGATCATTAGTCTCACTTTACTCAGTCTCCTCTCCCCCTCAGCCTGCAGTAACCTTTATACACATTAATCAAGTGTGTGAGCAGAGCAGAGCAGACAGCACTTTTACTTTTTTGCCAATAGGCCTTCCTTCCATTCTCCTGAGATACCAGAACCAGGCACTTGTGTCAGCTCAGCCGCCCACGTGAAGAATTCAACCCGGTGGTCACGGTACTAGTTGGGACTAGAAGTGTGAACGGTGGTCCCTCCTGGTGATGAGATGACAATGACGGTCACCAGGACTCCCCATCCACAAAGAAGGTGCAAGCTGAACGCTGCAGTGCAGAGGTTGTCACTGAGAGGGTGTCCTGCCACCGGCTAGCGATCTGACTCCTGACTGCCAGGCCCTTGCAGCCTCCAGTCCTTCCAGGCTGAATCTGATGACTCGCATGATGACTCCTGATGATTTATTCAGCCGTCTGTTGGCCTGGACCCCCTCTGACCAAAGAACACTCCTGTGCTGTGTCTACACCCTCCAGTCTCTGACTCCATCCTACTCAGTCTCTGGCTCTAGTCTCCTCTCCAAGTCCCGGACCCCACTGAGTCAAATACAGCACACTCTCTCCCCCAGTACAGCTCAAGAGACTAGGAGTAGGCTCTAACAGAGCAGCAGCAGCAAGGCGGCTTCCCGCTGTCATGACGATGTAATGGTCACGTGATGTTCCCCCCCCCGGACAATCCTCAAGTTGCGCATGCGCACAAGCTCCACTATAGCTGCTATGTATCTTGGGAGATAGAGGGGTTTTTTTACAGTTCAGGGGCCACCAAAAATACAGGACAATAGGCATCCTGTATGAATTTCAAATGGGACAGGGGAAAATAATGTTAAATATGGGACATCCGGTCAAATACAGGACGGTTAGCAACCCTAGTACCGACAGAAATCGTTCCAGCGTAGTTGATATTTCAATTGTAAATCTGCAAAAGAGTGGGCCGTAGATCCCTTAAGTAGCTGGAAAATGCATTGTAGGGCTAGTCTTTCCCAGGTGCCTGTAATGGTTTAGGAGTTCTTGTATTTGCTTTGGGCTTTACAAAGTCTATTACAGGACCATTTGCATAAAAAAAGTTTATGGTTAAAAAAGTTTTGAGACTTTGTAGACATCGCAAGATATCAGTGGTTTTCAATTAAGGCAAACCACATCCTTCCTCTAAATGCATGTGCAGCAGTTGGGAGTTATAGTCTGTCTAGCAGTGATAGCCTTATGTTTTGGGGGCCCCTGACAGAACTACCTCTTGAGCCCCAACCCCACCCTTTCTGGCCGTTAGTCTCCGATTGGTTGGGCAGCACCTTGGCATTTATTCTTATGACATTATCCTAGTCAGGTCTTTCAGCATACTTGTATACAGACTGTCATCACAAATCTAGGAAGGGCTCTGTGTTTCTGAGACTTTAAGAAGCAGTTGGGGAGAAAGCCTTTGCATATCTGTGCCCCAACCAGTTGGAACAGACAACCGACTAAGGCCCTCAACGGTGCAAACCTAACTCAGCTGAAGACAACAATGGCTCCAGAATATGCCTTGCCCCTGCAGCTAAATATGAACTGCAATTAACTTTAGCCTGACCCTGCTCACCTTGCACTTGTACCTTGTATTTTTTCCATAAGTGTTTATTCCTACTCCTGCCATCTCCCAGGAATATACCCTTGGTTGTTACATACAACGCAGATCTGGAGCCCTTTAGAAAAATCACTAAAGACCTGCAACCAATATTCAGTGTGGATAACATCTAGAAAAACCCACATACATGGGGTTAAATCATAGCTTAGTCAGATGGATCAAGGACTGACTAACCAACAGAACCAATGGCTAAGGGTGAACGGTCATCTTTCGGGTGAGGGAATGGTCAGTAATGCGGTGCCTCAGGTGTCGGTCCTTGGCCCAACCCTGTTCAATCTATTCATAAGTGACATGAACATCACCTCCCACACCCTTTTTAACAAAGACCCCACAGGGCAACTGCCCACATCCCGGATCCCTCACCTCCAACTCTCTACATCAAACTCCACTATCTAGATGGCTCTAGCTCCCTGGTTACTGAAGATTATACCTTTGTGCCTAGCCTTTGGCTGTTGTAAATTATACCAGTGTACCTGACAATGGTTGGCCTTGTCATGTTTCTTTGCATTTACCAGATAGCTTATGTCTCTGTTAGTAATGTTTCACCTTGTAATTTGCTTACACTGGGGCTCTACCCTCCTTTGTTTTCTTGTTCTCAGTTGTTCACGTTATTGTACCTGACATGGAACCTTTGTAAAAGAGCTTTTGCTCAAAGGTAATGACTGAATCTTTAGGGCTACTATCCCTGTCTGCCCCCACGGAGGCAGGGCGAGGGGCCCAGATCCGCTGACGGGTGCCTGCACCCAGAGGTCGGGGTTAGTACAGTCAAGACTACCTCGGTTACAGCCCTCTGGGCTACTGCAATCCCCCTTTTGTCCCACTAGTGACTCACACAGGATGCCAACAATTCTTTTCACCAGTACACTTACCCCACGGATAATATATTCCAGCTCACTCCAGGGACCCCCTGTAAAGTAAGGTATAGTTATATCACAGTCACCCTGCAGCAGCTCATCAGAAAAGTACAGACCAGCCAGGGTGTAGTTATAACACAGCAATCTGATTTATTAGAAGGGCAGATAACAAGGAAAAGGGGGAAAATCAGGTTGATTGGCTTACACTATTCCTATATACCTAAGGCTCTGTGCACAGGCCGAATCCTATGATTTACTGTCCCTGGGTACCCAAGCCCTAACGGCTAGTCCAAAACGTGGCAGCTGGTAGGGGCCCTTCACACAGAGAAGAAAGAAAAGTTTAATTAAGCAGTCAGCAGTATAGCAATGCCATTTGGAACCACTGTTGCACATTTAGCAGGGAGCTACCCTGATTCAGTACTCACAACCTCCAGACAAGACAGAGTCCTTCAGCACCAGCAGGGCTGAGCCTGAACTCCACGAGCCTCCTCACACATTTATATGGCAAACTTCAACAGCAATAGCAGAGGGGTACCACACCAGGCAGCTGCTTCTAGGCTCTCCAGTTTTCACAGTCACTGAAGCACTGCAATGGCAGCTTTTTCACTCCTCCCGCGGACCGAGCGCGATTTAGCAGATTCTCCAGTCCTCCAAACAGGTCGAGCCTGGTGGGTAGCTGTGCAGAACACAGCCTCCTCTGACTGCTCGCTGATGGATTTAGTCTGCTGGAACCGAGAGAAAAACACAACGGCCGCTCCAGGCCTTCACGCGCTTCCCGCGCGAACACTCTCCAGCGCAGAAGCACACAGCTCCTCTCTTCTCCTCAGTCACATATGACTCTGCCCCCTCACAGCTTGGGGCATTCCTCTCAATTCGGGCGCTACCCGATCCGATTGGCTGGTTGAGCCTGCCAGTCACTTCCTTCAGCTCTCAGTGGTGCAGAAAAAAGCGCCATAGCCCATAATACCTTTCTCAAATACAAACAGCTCCTCTATTGGTCAGCCAGCTCTGTAGGGTCCCAAGGTACTGATTGGTCCAATTCAATAGTTCTGGACCAAAATGGAGGAGGCAATCGAAACCATCTGTGCTGCAAAGCAAGGCAGGTTAGAACAACTACATTATCGTTATTATTTTACAATATTGTAAGCAAACATTCACATCCTCTATCAGAACTCCCTGTGCACCACTAGCGATGGCAGCTGGGAGCGCTTACCCGGCAGCCCAGGCGGGATTCGAGCATAGCAACACTTAAACCCCCTCCCATTTCAACTAATTATGACTGCACCAGGCAGCCCTTAAAGGGACAGTATACAGAGGCCTTAAAAGAGCACTCAACGGATCCCCATTTAAGCGGCTTCATGCCGATCACCAACCAGGCATAAGGCACATTAGGAACCCCCATTTGCAAGGGGGTTACATAAATAAATAAATTATCAAAATTCTCGGACGATACTAAACTAGGTGAAGAAGTCTACACCTTAACAAAATACCAGTCAGTGGTCCAGGATTTAAAGAATATAGAGCTGAGGACACAAAAAATAAAATGATTCAATCAGGACAAGTGTATGGTGCTTCACTTTGGTAGAAAGAACCTACTCTATACATAAGCATTAAACAATAAACCCTTGCAATCAGTGGAAAAGGAACGTGATCTTGGTATTGTTAATAACAGACTGTCTGCTACTAACCAATGTAGAAAAATAACTCACACAGTGAACCGGCTGTTGAAGAATGTACAGCGTACTTTTGACTCCAGAAGCAAATCTTGCATACTGCCCCTATATCGTACATGTATTTGTCCACATCTGGACTATGGGTCACCCTTCTGGAGTCCTTATTTAACACAAATATCGATATATTGGAGAGAGTCCAATGCAGGGCAATCAAATTGAACCCTCAATTAAGGAACTTGACTTACACAGAGGTTACAAAAAACAGGATTGGTTACCCTAGAGGACAGAAGAAAGAAGGGAGACTTACTCCAGCTGTACAAAATATTGCAAAACTTGAGTTATTCGCAACACAAAAAATCTATTTGCAGCCCCATGATAAACAAGAAAAAATTACTCACCTTAGTAATCTTGTTTCTTCTAAGGGAGTCATACTGTATTCTGACTTATGCAGTATGGTCTCACCATAGGACTGCCTGGAGCCAAAGTGGTTAATAGAACCTATGCAAATGATGGAATGCTAGGCTCGAGCTCAGTTTTCAAATCACTGTCCCTGGTAAACAGCTTTTAAACTGTCAGATTCTGAACAAAGCATGCACTAAGCAGTTTCCTACTACTATAATGATAATAATAATAGTAGTAATAATAACAACCCTCCCAGACAACAGTAAGGGAAAAAATTTAAGGGAATAACCCCTTTCTTTAGGAAAAAAATTTCCCAAGTGGCATCCCTAAGATTCAAGTCACAGATGTGCAAAAACACAAGAACTTCAGATACCCCAGGTCTGCAACAGCTATACCACAGCTGTAGTGCAGTGACCATAGGTTTCTAGCAGGGGAGGTAGGAAGGGAGCTCAGAATACAGTAAGATTCCCTTAGAAGAAATAAGATTACTAAGGTGAGTATTTTTTTTCTTCAAACCCCAGGAAATCTTACTGTATTCTGACTTATGCAGATTACGAAGCAGTGCCTTTGAAGGTGGGCCTATAACCAATTTAGGAAACAGGCTCTGCAGGACTGCTGTACCAAACCTAGCATCATCTTTGGCCTTGACATCAAAACGAACATACGAACATACAAAATTGCCAGCAGAAAAAGGCCTACAAGTCTATCAAGTCTGCCTGATTGTGCAGCTCTTAGTTTCAAATCGCTACTGCTGTCCCACCACCACCCAAACCTCTCTCTTCCTCCTCTTTTCCAGTCCTTCCCACTTTGTGTTTTTGTCTGTACTAACCCTGCCCTTGACTCTATTCCACCCCCACTTAAAGCTATCCAATGTCTCTCATCCTCCAGGCTATTGCTATCAAGAAAAGTTATCAACCTCTCCTTCAGAATGGTTTCCATCAACTTCCCCACTATGGAAGTCAAGCTCACTGGTCTGTAGTTACCTGGTTGGTCCTTGGGGCCACTCTTGTGAAGTAGCATCACATGAGCCATCCTCCAGTCCCTGGGTACATTCCTTGTCTCCTAGGAGGTGTTGAACAGGTCTGTCAGAGGGCCTGCCAACAACTCTGCCAGTTCCTTCAGGACCCTTGGGTGTACACCATATAGTCCTGGTGCCTTGTCCACCCACAAGCCTTTAAGGCCCTCCAGAACTCAATCCTCTTGGATGACCTCATCTGTTATCTCTGTCCCCCCCACCTTTGCCCCTTTCCCCTGTGGTATTGGACTATCCCTTTCTTTTGTGAACATCGAGCAGAAATACTCATTGAGTGACTCTGTCCGATCTTCCCTTGTTCTGCCCACCCTCCTCCCTCTTTCTTGATTCTAACGATGTTATCCCTACAACTCCTCTTCTCCCTTATGTATTTAAAGAAAGTACAGTTACGTAAGAACTTACCGTAGCAGTAGATCTTCGGGAGAGGCTCTTGCAGTAGGTAATTACATATAGGACTGATGCCGGCAGGCATCAGAACCCCATGGAAAAATTTCTAGCTAGCAGTCTCTGGCAGGGGACTGCCCCTACGTCAGGTGACCGGTGTCAAGCGACGTCAGTATAAAGGGGCGTTCCCCCAACGCGCCTGCCTTCCAGTTCTTTCCCGCCAAAGGCCAAAAGGCGGGACGAGAGAGAAGCGGATATATCCCATCCTGGAAAAGGAGCTGAAAAAGCTTAGGGAGATGGAGGGCAGGAAGGTATTACCCTACTGCAAGAGTCTCTTGAAGATCTACTGTTATGGTAAGTTCTTACGTAACTGTACTATCTTACTTCAAGAGGGCTCTTGCAGTAGGTAATTACATACAGGACTGAGTCCCTTACAGTCTGGAACAAGAAGAAGCAATGGGAGGAGAAAAATACTCAGAAATAGACCCTCTAGCTGTGAAGGCCTTAGGAAAGGAGGCCTTGCAGAACAGCCAAACCGAAGCCTACTCTACAGCGAGAGGAAATGTCCAAACTGTAATGTTTCGTAAAGGTATGGACGAAAGTCCAAGTGGCAGCTGCACAAATGTCAGCCGCTGACACATTCTTGAAACAAGCCGCAGAGACAGCAACCCCTCTGGTGGAGTAGCCTCTGACCTGACCTGGCAGAGTCTTGTTGTACTTGTCATAACAGAAAGTGATACAATGAGCCAACCATTTAGACAGGCATTACTTAGAAACAGCGTTGCCTTCTCTTTTGTGAGCAAAAGAGACAAACAGTTGATCAGTCTTTCTGAGATCCTTAGTCCTGTTGATGTAGTATCTCAGAATCCGGTGAACATCCAGAGTATGCAGGAGGTACTCTCCATGATTAGAGTGCTGCGTAAAGAAAGCAGGTAACTCCATGGATCGATTCAGTGTAGATTCCGCTACCACCTTGGGGAGAAACTTAGGGTTGGTTTGCAGAGCCACATGTTCCTTGTGAAATATGAAATATGGGATTTTACACATCAGGGCCTGGAGCTCAGAAATTGTTCGAGCAGAAGTAATGGCCACTAGGAAAAGAGTCTTCCAAGAAAGGAATGTTAGGTCTGCTGAGGCTGCCGGCTCGAAAGAGGGCAGAGTAAGCTTCTCCAGGATAAAATTCAGATCCCAAGGAGGGGCAGGAACCCGGATAAGGGGTCGCAAGTGGAGGACCCCTCTAAGGAAGGTCTTAGAGACCTCCAGCTGAGCAAACGTCTGGTCTGCAAAAGGGACATGGTAGGCTGAAATGGCCGCCATGTGAACCTTTAAGGAAGAATGACTGAGACCCAGGTCAAAGAGGTGTCACAGGTAATTCAGAAGCTGTCCGACAGAGCATGAGAAAGGCTCAAAATCTTTGGAGGTGGCCCAGATAGTGAACCATTTCCATTTCATGGCATAAGTAGATCTGGTGGAGGGTTTTCTGGCCTCCACCAGAATCTCCGCTACTCGGTGGGGAAACCCCGAATCGGTCTTGAGCTACATCTGCAGGAGCCACGCGTGCAACTGAAGGGACTTGAGGCCTGGATGGACCAGTGTCCCCTGATCCTGGGTCAGCAAAAGTTGTGACAGAGGAAGAGGAAGAGGAGGTTCCTCTGAGTACTGTTGCAGAACAGAGAACCAAACTTGCCTGGGCCAGAAAGGAGCGATCAGAATAATTCGGACCCCTTCTGAACTGAGTTTCTGTAAGACCTTCGGAATCAAGGGAATCAGAGGGGAAAGCATAGACAAATCTGCCCTTCCAGTCTAGAGACAGAGCGTCTCTCCAAAAAATGCTGCACCCTGGAGCGAGCGAGAAGTTAGGAAGTTTTGCATTTCGAGGGGATGCGAACAGGTCTACCTGTGGAGTTCCCCAACATAGGAAGATATCGTCTGCAACCCCCTGATCCAGTTCCGACTCGTGAGCTAGAGTGGATGACCGACTGAGGCTGTCTGCCAATGTGTTCTTGACCCCTGGGATGTGAATTACCATGAGGTGAAGGTTGTTCTGCACTGCCCAATCCCAGACTCGCATCACCTCCCTGCAATGAGGGTAAGAACGAGTTCCTCCCTGTTTGTTGATGTACCAGACCACACACATATTGTCCATCTGTACAGCCAAGTGTCCGGGAAGCAGATGCAGATGCAAAGCCTGAAGAGCATACAGCACAGCCCGAAGTTCGAGCACATTGATGTGAAGAGATTTCTCAAGCTTGGACTAGGAGCCCTGGGTCCTGTGAGGCCCGAGATGGGCTTCCCAACCTTTGCCCGAGACGTCCGTAGTCAGTGTCTGGGAGGGGGGAGAAAAACAGCAGGGAACTCCCCGGCAAAGATTCTCCTGAACCATCCACCACTGCAAGTCCCAAGCCATAGGAGTAGAGACCAGAACGAGTTGATCTAGGTCATCCACCAGCTGATCCCACTGAGACCGAAGCATCCACTGAGAGATTCTCATGTGGAACCAAGTGTGAGGGACTGTCAGAATCGCAGCCACCATGAGCCCGAGGAGGCGAAGGACCAACCTTGCGCTGACCCACCTGCAACTCGACAACAGGCTGACCTGAGCCTGGAGTGTAACCATCCTGTCTGGTGGCAGGAAAGCCATGCCAGAGGTTGTGTACAGGATAGCCCCGATAAACTGAAGCCTCTGGGATGGGATCAAGTGGAACTTGGTGTGGTTGATGGTAATACCCAGGCAGGCTAAAACCTGCCGGGTAAGGGAAAGGAAGCACAGGAGTTCCTCCCTGGATGGGGTCGCCAGGAGCCAATTGTCCAGGTACGGAAAAACCTGTACCCCTTGGGTACGCAGGTGGGCCGCTATCACCAAAAGGCATTTGGTGAACACTCAGGGTGCTGAGGGAAGACCAAATGGGAGGGACTTAAATTGGTAGTGGTCCCCTTGGAACGCAAAATGCAGGTATTTGCGGTGGGAAGGGTGGATAGGGATATGCAGGTAAACATCCTGCATGTCCGGAGTGCACAGCCACTGTCCCGGCCAGAGAAGGGGCAGAAGACTCTGCAGAGAGAGCATCCTGAACCTCTTGTACTCCATGAACAAGTTCAGGGAGCTGAGGTCAAGAATCGGCCTCATGTCCCCTGACTTCTTCGGGACCAGGAAGAAATGTGAATAGTACCCCATCCCCAGAAGAGAAGGGGGAACAGGTTCTATTGCCTCCTTCGAAAGAAGGGCGGAAATTTCTTCCTGAACCAGAAGAAGATGCTCCTGAGAGTACAACAAAACAACCTGGGGGGGGAGGTTCGAGGAGGTTTACAAATTAACTCTATTGAGTGTCCCTCTGCAATCAGCTGGGGCATCCAAGTGTCTAAAGTTATCCTCTCCCAACCCGGAAGATGGAGGGAGAACCTCCCTCATACCGGTTCCTCTGGAAACCCGAGAGGCTGTGGCAGAGGAAAGGAGTCAGAAGGTGTGAGGCCGCATCGCAGCTGAAGCCCCCACTGCTATTTTGGGTAGTGGGGGCTTGGCTGCCGGGGGGGCCCGGCGTTTATTGGCCTGCTTTCCCTGAGGTTTCGCCTTTTGCCAATTCCATCTGTGAAAGGCACGATGCTGCATTTGAAGGGGTTTGTACATGGAGTCCACAGACTTCAGTTCAGTCCCCTTCTCCTGCAGATTGGTGATAATGTCCTTGACATCACCCCCGAACAGCACTGAACCCCAGAAAGGAGCGTCCTGGATAGCAGACTGCACTTCCAGGACCAGCCCTGATACATGGAGCCATGCATGATGCTGTAAACCCACAGCAAAAGCCGAGCTCCTACCAGCAGCATCCACTGTATCATACATAGCATGAAGAATGCGCCGACTGGCCAAATGTGCAGAGTGGACAAGACCAGCCACTTCCTGTTTCACCTGAGAATCAGGAAGGGAGTTCAACTTGGATTCCACCTCACTAAGAATCGTCTTCTGGTAATCCCCATATGACTGACATAATTCAGGTCCCTAATACCCAGAGTGGAAAAAGCGAAGACCTTCTTGCCATACTGGTCCAGAAGACGAGATTCTTTGTCGGGTGGTGACGAGCTCAAATGCTTCGGGTTAGCTGACCGACCATGAGCGGCGCTAATCACGACTGAGTCAGCTCTAGGGTGAGAATTAAGGGAGTCAACACCCTCGGGAGCTTGATATAGCCTGTCCGACTTCTGGGGAAGAGGGGCTATTGCTGACGGTTGCTTCCAAATAGTTGAAACAAGGTCGGCATGAGGCTCAATCTAGGGTGGCACTAAGGTCGGAGCGGTCTCAGGCAGATCCAGGTGCACAGCGAGTTTTTTACGCTGTAGATCCTGCTCCAAGAAGTGCCACTGATGAACTTCCTGGATTTTGCACAGCAACACCATGAAGGAAAGATCCTCCGGAGGGGACTTCGGAAGGATCCTTGGCCTGGGTTTATCTGGAGAACGGGGCTCGTCGTCCAGGTCGGAACAACCATTGGAGTCGTCTGAGGTGTCTGAGGAGGAGGAGGAAGAAGAGGAAGAAGAAGACTCCCCTTCCCGGTGTGAGGGAGGAACGGATCCTTTGGGAAGCCCTCTGGGAAGCGTATCCTGCCCTGCCCTGGAACCGGAGGGCTCGCCTCTGGTATCTGGAGGTGGGGAGGGAGTCACTCATCTCCGACGTACAGGAACCAGGATCGGTACCATTCCCCGGGAGACAACTCTCCACCTCTCTGGTGAGCTGAGCCTTGGCCTCAGCCCACCAGGAGGCTAGAGTCTCCTTCAAATCCACTGGCGGCTGAGGGGGCAGTGGAGGAGGAGGAGGAGAAGGAGAGGTATATGGGTACTGAGTGTATCCATATGGTTCATATCCATAACTGGACAGTGGGTAACCCAGCATCGGGTAATGAGGCACCGTGTACTGCGGCATCGGATAGGCCGGCGTCGGGTACTGGGGCACTGGATGCTGCAAACCCGGGTATGACGGTGTCAGATACGACGGGGTCAGATACCCAGGAACCAGAGGGTCTGCCAGGGCAGATGGCCTGGCAAGGTGCCCAGCAGGTGGGCCTGGAACCAGAGGCCTGGCGGGCGGCAGGCCCAGCATGGGGGCGGCATCCAGGAGAGCGATGTCGCCCAGTGTGGGCAGGAACGGTGTCGGGGCCGACGTCTGGGGAACCAACGTCAGGTCATCCAGCCCAGCAGGAGGGAGACCTGTCGGGGATGCAGAAAGATCCTCAGCATCACCCAGAAAAGGAGGGGAAAAATCCCTGGGGTCAGGCTGAGGAGACCCAGGGTCCCCGGAGGGCAGTGAAGGCAGTGGAGAGCCAGGAACAGTGGACAAAATAGAGTTCGGCATCGGCTCAGCTGTTGCGTGGTCGTTGGGCAGCCTGATGTCCGACTTATCGGTGGAGTCCGGGGGGACGGCAGAGGAGCCGACGCCAGACTTAGCGGACCCGTCGCCAGAGGCAGGCCGCGAAGGAAGAGCGGTCTGGTCGGGCGGAACAGGGGCCGTGCGCTGCCCCGAAGGGTAGAGTGACTTAGCGGATGCTTCTGGGCGGACGTCAGAGGAGCTGACGTCCAGCTTACCGGAGCCACTCAGACCAGTAGGCTGCACGGCGGTGGCCTTACCAGGAGTGGGGGCCTCCAATAGCCTGGAGGTGCCTGAAGGGCCCGGACGCAAGCCAGATGGGTGAGCCAACGCTGTCTTGGAAGCCTCCAAGATGGCCGTCTCGGAGCAGTCCCCAGGGGAACGTTACCTGTAACACGGCGACTCCAGCCGAAGTCGTGGTGGACGAGGAGCCCCAGTCCCGTTGCTTCTCTTTGTCCTTCTTCTTACAATGGCCTTCGAGGGAAGTAGAAGCCTGACAGAGCTTTTTCAACTCCTTCTCCATGGAGGTCATTTTCTTTTTAAGGATGTGGGCCTCCAGGGACTGCTGCCTCCATCTGTGGGTGGTGGCATTGAATTTCAGGCAATGCTGACACTTCTCCACCAGATGATCTGGGCCCAGAGAGAAGAGGCACTGGGAATGGCCGTCCTTTGTGCAGGAGTTGGGCGCCGCACAAGTTGCACTTATTCTTGTGCTCAGAGGGTGTAGGGGACAACATACACCACCGGAAAAGTAAACTATTTATCAAGTTAAATTGAGAAAAAAATAATGGTAGACCTATCGATGACAGGCTGACGAGCGTTGAATTTTACCGCAAGGCGCTGACATGAGCTAACGGCGGGAAAGAACTGGAAGGTGGACGTGGGGGACTGCCCCTTTATACTGATGTCACATGACACCAGTCACCTAGAGACTAGTAGCTAGAAATTTTTCCGTGGGGTCCTGATGCCTGCCGGCATCAGTCCTATATGTAATTACCTACTGCAAGAGCCCTCTCGAAGTAAGATCCCCTTTTCCCCCTCTCTGATCCCCTGAGCCAACTTCAGCTCCTTTGCTGCATTGGTTGCCCTGACTGACCTGGTCACCTCCCTAGATGCCTTTGAGGACACTTCTGTATCCTCCTCACACCCACATTTTTTGAACTTAGTGAAGACCAGTCTTTTTTCCCTCACCTTCCCCTCCACCTCCCTGCTGAGCCGGCTAGGTTTTTTTTGATCTGGACTATTTACTTTGAGATTTGGCACATGTGTTTGTGGCCTCGTTTAGCCCCTTCCTAATGATTGCCCACTTCTGTTCAGCATTCATCCCTGGGTTAATTTCAGCTAAATACCCCTCTAGGATGCTGCCATTCTGGCAAAATCTGCTTTCCTGAAATCCAACACTCTTGTCCTGGTCTTAGCAGATTCCCTCCCTGTGTTGAGGAGGAACAACACTGAGCAGTTACTTCCTGCTAGAAGGTCCTGTACTACCGCATCCTGGACTTGATCTCCATTTGTTAGCACCAAGTACAATATGCTCCCCTGCCTAGTAGGATCCATCACCCCTTGCACTAGGTAGCTGTCTTGTATAGCCTCCAGCAGCACCTGTTCCCTGGCGTGTACTGTAGTTACTTTCTGCCATCAACCCCAGATAGATTGAAGTGTCCCACTAAAACTGCATTCCCTTTGCCACTGACCTTCCTGATTTGCCCCGTCAGCTCCCTATCCACCTCCTCATTCTGTGAGGGTAGCCTGTTCACCACCCCCATCCTGAGTTTCTTCCCTTTAGGGCTTTGGAGCAATACCCATATGGCTTCTGGCCTCCCCTCATCCCCTTCCTTCCTGGTACACAGTATCCCCTCTCTGACATAAATTGCCACCACTCCCGGTCTCTGCGGAACACCTTGTATCCTGGTTTTGTGAGATCCCAGTCATGGTATTGGGTGGCCCAGGTCTCTGAGATGGTGACAATATCTACCTCCCCCTCCGCCATCATTGCCTGGAACTCTGCCACCTTGTTTGCTAAGCTCCTTGCATTTAAGGATACTACAGTCCACCTTGTGTCCTGCCCCTCCTCTTCCCATCTCTCCTTCCTCCACTTCTGTCTTGATAACTTCTCCTCATTCTCCTCCTCTGTCACTGGGGGGCGAGAGCCTTCTGGTCTCCCCTGGAAGGTGTCTTCTCCCTGCTATCCAAACCAGACCTTCCCCTCTCCTCAGTTTAAAATCTATGTTGTCTTTAATGTACTTCTCCAGCCTCTGTGTGAATGCCCTTGTACCCTCGATGCTGAGATGCAGCCTATCTTTGGCATAAAGCCCCTTATTTTTTCCATGTCTCGCCCAACCCCCCTACTACCCCATACCCCCATTTCTGCACATCAACCCTTCAGCCACCCATTAAACTCCAGTATTCTTAGCTTTCTCGCTGTGCTTGTCCTAGGTACCAGGAGTACCTCAGAGAACATCACAGAGCATCCCACCCGATTGCAGATACCCCCACTTCCCTGAATGTCTCCTGCACTTCTTCCACTGTACCGCCCTCTAGGTCATTTGTTCCTAGGTGTACAGTGATATAAGGCTTCCCTCTCATCTTCTCCACACATTTCTGAATGCACTGCCCTACTCTTCCTGCTATATACCTGGCATACACTCCACCCAGGTTCAGCTCTTCCTTGCTCCCTTACCTCCCCATCTCACCCCCCTGAGCAAAGAATCCCCTAATACAAGTACCCGCTCCCCCTTCCCTTGCACTGCCCCCATGGTTTGCCCTCCTATGAACCCCTTTTCTTCACTGTCCTCTGCTGTCATACCCTGCCCTTTCCCCTTTTCTCCTCCAATTGTACCTCCACCTGCTCTCCTCCTCCTCCTCCTCCGTCCTTTCTGTGCTTGCTCCCTTCCCCAACCACTCCCTCTCCACTACTTTTGAATCCTCCCACTGCCCCCTGCATTGTGCCACCTCCCCCCCAACATGATTTGGCCTTCCTTCCCCTTTGTTTACTGTGTCCGTGCCAACTTTACCTACTTCCCTGCCCGTCCCCACTTTTACACCACCGTCTTCCCTCTCTCCTTTAAATGTATATTCCCCCTTCCCTCCTGGTCACCTGACTCTTGTTCTGTGGTGGCTTCCCCCACATCCTGCTCTGTCTCATTAACCAGTATTGCGTACCTGTTTGTTGTCTCCAGCCTCCTGCCCCTGCCCTCCCCTGAAATCTCTTCCTGCCTCTGCTTACCCTGAACCTCTTTCCTACTTCCTTTCCATCTACTGGTGTTCCCTACCACTAGCCAACAACCCCTTTTAGTGCTCCCAGGTCCATGTGGACTTGGCCCCCTGGCAAAGCACCCCCTTCCAGCCCGTGGCAGCCTGGTCTATCTTGCAATGGAACCCCCGCCCTTGTGCCCCTTTTCGTCCTCAACCCCTCATACCTGTCCCCTTCCCTCAGTTCCTGTCTCAAGCTCTTTATCTCCAGCGTAAGATGTCCGAACATCATACATACTGGACAACTCCCCATCTTCCAGCAGGTTCCCAGAAACAGTGCTGCCCCACACCCATTGCAGCTCACAATTCTCCCCACCTCCCTGTACCCCCCCCAGTCATCCCAACCTCTCCACTCCACCCCTCCATTCCCCAACTGCCTCCTTGCCCTGGCCTCCACATACTCCTAATCTTAGTCTCCAAATATTACCCAGCTCTTTACAATTGAATATGTATGTCTATAAGGGCTGTAACCCATGTAACCCAACAGCACTGCCCCAAACCTCTTACTCTCTCCTTCTATAAGGACTTACAGCTTCTCTCTCCTCCTTTTGTATGTGCCCTTTGGACCTAGTTACTGGCTACACCCTTCGTAATTCAGCCTACATATCAGCTAGGCTAATGCTTGTGTAACCCCCACCCCGCAAATGGGGGTTTCCCAAAAATCTTCCAGGAGCTTGCCTAAATGCTCCAAGCCTGGGTGGTGTTCGGCGTTTGAGCTGCTTAACTGTGGTTGCGAGTGCTATTTGAGCCTCCATGTACTGTCCCTTTAAGAGCTGTCTGCTTGCAGACTGAATTAGTTTGTATGGGGGGACTGTGTATTTAATGCTCGAATCCTGCCCAAGCTGCAGAGTAATCGCTCCATTTTGTGGTCATTGAAGGTGCAAAGCGAGCCCATCTGAAAGCTGTAACTGTTTGCCTGTAATCATTTAAAGCATTAGCAAAATTGTAGTTTGTCTAACCTGCTTTTATTGCAACTGGGACTCTGCATGTGTTACCTCTCCATTTTGGACCTAAATTGCTGTGCTGGGCCAATTGGGTTAAGGGAGCCCTAAAATGGAGCCTGTGGACGAATCAGAACTTGGACTCCTGATTTGAGCCAGCCACAAGGGGATTGTATGGGCAATGACTCTGGGAAATGTAGTTTTGACCTTTGCACCTTTTTCCACCAACAGAGGGAGTCTTATTGTGAGCGACAGCTGAATCAGCCAACAAAATATTGTGGAGCTAAAGAAAATGCCCTGCTCTGTGAGTGGAAAGATCAGATCAGTTGTGAAAGTGAAGAGAGAAGAAGCCGTGTGCTTCTGCGGTGTATAGTTTCACGCAGGAAGTGCATGTGAGGCCCTGAGTTTCGGTCTGCAGCCTTTGTGAGTGCCAGTTTGGACTGAATCCGAGTTGTGAGGAGAAAGAAGCACTAGAAGTGTGGAAACCAGGCTCACCCTGTAGAAGACTGGAGAAATTGCTGAATCGCACTCGGTCTGTCAGGAAATGAAGCTGCTGTGTGTGCTTCTGGGTATTTTGCAGTAATTGCGATTGGGATCGAGGAGCAGGCTGCCTGGTATAGTACTTTCCTTTTACATATAAATGTGTGTAGTGCTTGTGGGGAATCGCTATTTCAAATCCCCTGTATAGTGAATTGTGTGCTGAAGCTGGAAGTAAACCCCAGCTTAGTTTGGACTACATCCGTTTGCTATCAACTGCAGCGGGATCCAGTCACAAGGACCTTGTCCTCATGCCTGCTCTTCTGGCAATCCAGAGGGACATTCCCCATCTGATCCTCAGCTTGGGTGTTGTGAGTACAAATCAGGGCATTCCCCTGCGGCTCGTTTTTCAATCACAAGTGTGTCATCTAATTCTTGTTGTTTCACTGTTTCATGGACTGAGCCCTCTGGCTCCAGATTACAATTGGGTGTTGTGCATATATTTTCTTCTACAGGGCCCTATCCATCTGCACCTGCTGGGCAATGGACCTGGCTAGCTCCCCAACCTGGGTACCCAGAGTGTGACTTTTCAGACCCTGTATGTGTGCACAGTACTGTGATTTAATGCCACTAAATAACCTGATTTCCCCCTCCCGTGTTACTGTCCCCTAAATAAATCAGATTTGTTGTTGTTATACTATATACTGTCTGTGGTGGTGGTACTTATGGAAACAGCATTGTGTTTTGCTGTGTATGTTGATTAACCTTACTTTCAGGGGTCTTCAGAGGCGTGCTGCTGAATCAGTCTCGGGTAGGTGGTATCTATGTAGTGAACAGTGTGTAAGCGGGGGTATTGGGGCTGTAACTCCAGTGTACTGTGCGAGCCACTAGAGGGGATAAAAGGGGGTCTCAGTGTCCCAGACGGCTGTGACCAAGTTAGTCTAACCACTACAAACCCTGACCTCTGGGTGGAGGCACTCGCCATAGGACCTAGGCCCCTCAACCTGTCCGTAGTCAAACAGGCAAGGGTAGTAACCCTTCGGGGCTTCTCTGGTGCACAGTATCTTCAAAAACAGGTAAAAAAATGCATACTTCTGTAAACTACAGGGCAAAAACACAGCTCTAGTTCATCATACCAGCAAACAGTTTCTCCTACTCCTGCTCACTCAAAATGGGGACTCCAACTAAAGGTCTGTTAGGCACACACTTGAATTTTAACCTTCACTAATCCCCTGTTGAAAACGTGATACCTGCAGTTAAGGTACAAAACCTCAGCCAGTATTAAACACTCACCTTACAGCAACCAGTGTCTCCTACTCACTCAAAATGGAGACTCCAACAACAAATAATAATGTTTGGTGAATGTGTGGACTGTTTTCCAGGTTTCAGCTTTGCAAATGTCCACTACAGGGATATCTCTAGCAGCTGCTAGAGAAGCTGCAGTACCCCTGGTTGAATGGGCCCTGAGGCCCACAGGTGGTTGCTTACCCACCTTGCCATAGCAAAACTGAATACAGGCTATGATCTATAGACCATTTCGTGGCAGGCTTTCCTTTTCCCACCTCTCCATAAGGGAGGAAAAACTACCTATGACCCTATGTATGGTCAAGATAGTCGCTAACTGCCCTTTTCACATCCAGACTGTGCAGTCTATGCTCACCTGAGGTGGAATGGTCTGTGAAGAAAACTGGCGAAGTAATAGACTGGTTATGGTGGAAATCTGATACCACCTTGGGCAAGAATTTTCTGTTAGTCCTTTGAACTACTTTGTCTCTATGGGCAGCAATATAAGCAGGGTCTGCAGAAAGTGCCTGGAGCTCACTGATCCTTCTGGCAGAGGTAGTGGCTACCAAAAAACATTGTTTTCCAAGTCACATATTTGAGATCTGCTGAAGCCATGGGCTCAAAAGGGGGTTGCATAAGCTGAGCAATGCAGATATTCAGATCCCACATGGGGGTAGGTTCCCTGAGTGGTGGATGCAAGTGCAATAACCCCTTAAAACATTTTTTGAACACTGGCTTCGAAGCCAAAGAAGATGCCTTACCTGCTGATAAGTAAGCTGAAACAGCTGCCAAGTGCACTCTCAAGGTGGAAATAGTTAAACCTGTGGGATGCAAATGGGCCATATAGTCCAGGACTACAGAGAGACTAGCCTGGGCATGGTTCAAGCCCTTACCCTGACACCAGAAAGAAAATCTGTTCCATTTAGAGGCATAGGTTTTTTGGTACAAGGCTTTCTGGAAACTCTCAGTTTATCCATGACCCCTTCTGAGAGATGCAAATCTGCATACTCTAAGTTTTCAAGAGCCATGCTTTGAGTCTGAGGGATATCAAATTGGGATACATGATCCTGCTCTGTGAGGATGACAGTAGGTTATACCTCCTGGGGAGACAGATTGGCTTGGCTACTGACAATGATAGGAGCATGGAGTACCAAGGCTGTCTGGCCCAGTCTGGAACAATGAGGATCATTGAGGCCTGATGAAGCCTGAGTTTGTTTATTACTTTCAATAACAGAGGGAAAGGGGGGGAAGCATACAGAAACCTCCTTTTCCAGTCCAACAGAAGTGCATCCAGAGGAACTGTGCCCTTGTTAGGGGGCCTGCAGCAATATTCTGGGAGATGGTGATTGTCTGGGGCTGCAAACAGATCCACCTCTGGGGTGCCCCATCTCCTGAAAATGGTCTGCAAGATATGTTTGTTCAGTGACCACTCATGGTGGTTCTGATTTATTCTGCTGAGGGCATCTGCCAAGACATTGTCCTTTCCTGGAAGGTGGATAGCTGAGAGAGAGAAATATTCAGGGAGTATGCCAATGCCCACATTTTCATTGCCTCTGTGCATAGGGGAGTTGACCTTGTTCCCCCTTACTTGTTTATGTAGTACATGGTGGTTGTGTTGTCTGTTCTGACCTGGACCACCTTTTCTTTGACCTGATTGGCAAAAGACTGAAGAGCCAGAAGAACTGCTCTGAGTTCCAAAGAATTTATGTGGAGGAGAGATTCCTGCTTTTTCCATGTACCATGAGCAGTTTGGTCCCCCTTATGTGCCCCCCACCCTAGGAGGGATGCATCCGTCATGCGTACAAGGGAGGGAATCTGCTGCAGGAAGGGCACCCCTTGTCCGTGATTGCTTCTTTCCTGCCACTACTGCAGGGCTTGGAGAAACGTGACTGTGACTGAAACCAACTTTGAAAGAGAGTCCTTTCTTTGGGACCAGTGTTCCCATGAAATTGAATGTCCCTCATTTGGAACCTGGCCCCTGACACAGTTGCTGTGGAAGCTGCCATGTGGCCTATCAATTGCAGGAAATGCCTTGCTGGCCTGGAGTTGTGAAGTTTGAAGGAATCAGCTACCTGGATAAGGTTGTCCACCCTGTCTTGAGGCAGGTAAGCCATCTTTTTTTGTGTAACCAGTTCTGCCCCTATGAATCTGAGCAGTTGAACTGCTTCCAGAACTGACTTTTTGTGATTCACCAAGAACCCCAGAGAGGAGAGAGTGTCTTGTGTTATTCACAAAGACTCCTTTACTTGCTGGTATGACTGGTCCACTGTGAGCCAGTTGTCCAGGTAGGGGAATATTGACACCCATTGTCACCTTAAGTGTGCCACTAGCACAGCTAGGCATTTTTGAACACCCTTGGAGTGGATGTGAGTCAGAAAGGCATTGTCCTGAACTGGTAATGTCCTGAGGGTAAACTGAACCTGAGGTATTTTCTGTGTGACCTTCTGATTGGGATATGAAAATATGCATCCTTCAGACCCAGAGATGCTAGCCAGTCTCCCTGTCTCAAGAGAAGGTAATATGGTAGCCAGAGTGACCATCTGGAATTTTGGTTTTGCCAGATGCTTGTTTAAATATCTGAGATCTGGAATGGGTTGCCACTCCCCTGTTTTCTTTACTCTGAGGAAGTACTTGAATATAGTCCATTTCCCAACTGTTGGGAGGAACTGGTTCTACTGCCATAAGCAGTAGGAGGTGTGAAACCTCTGATTCCAGCAATGCTGTTTCTGATGAGGAAGAGGGTTTGAAAGCCCTTGACCTCAGCCTTGGCATTGCCTTGATGCTGAGGATAAGTCCCTGGCCCACCACTTCCAGGACCCACTCATCTGTGGTGATATTTTCCCACTCCTGGAAATAGTGGGCCAGCCTGCCCCCTACTGGAATTGGGGAGGTGACCTGGACAGTCCTCTCAGGGTGTCTGTTTGGACTGTGCTACTGGCTGGACACTAGGGCTAGTGCGGCCACTGCCCCTCCTGCTCCAACCTCTGAAGTATCCCCTAGCCTGGTACCGGGAAACAACTTGAGGCAGGAAAAAAGGCCTGTAAGGAGTTCTACCTCTGCTACCCCTTGTGTGGTGCTTCTGGGGGTTGGCAGCTCTCTCTTTAGCTGCTGCACTTTGGTAGGCAGCCTTGTAATCGTCCATTGTTTTCATCTATGCCTCTGTTTGTTCCCCAAACAGAGACACAGGATCACAAGGGAAGTCCATTGCTTTATTCTGAATCTCCTGTGTGAGGCTAGTGGTTCTGAGCCAGGCGAACCTCCTTAGTGAAACAGCAGAAGCCATTTGTCTGGATGCAGTGTCATTGGCATCCACTGCCATCCTGAACTGTGTTTTTGAAGCTTCAGTGCCCCTCTTTGCAGCTTCCTTCTGGTCAGCATCCATGGGAGGAGGGGCTGCCTTGGCAATCTTTAGCACCATGGACCACATATTTTTCTGGTACCTGGCTATATGGGCCATATAAGATGCCTGCCTAATAGCCAGGGAAGATCCCAGGTAAACCTTCTTGGCAATGGAGTCCACCCTGCTAGACTCTTTCTCTGGAGGGTGGGAGACCAGAGGGATGCCAACTTTATCACAAACTGCAACCTGTACCACACCTTCGTGGCTAGGGTGTTCGAAAAGAAAATCAACGCCAGTCTTTGCCATCCAGTACTTCCTGTCCACCTTTCTATCTGTAGGTGGGACAGAAGTGGGAGTCTGCAGGATCTTCATGGTCTGCCTTCTTAAAGATTTATGAAGGGGAAGGAGCAACTTTTTTTGATGGTGGGACATCTATCATTTCTTTGTAGTCCTCTTCCTCCTCATCCTCTATAGATTCTTGGGATGGGAGGTTGAGAGACTGAGCCACTTGCTTCATGAAAGCAAAATATGATGTGAAATCCTCTGTTCCCTTATCAGGGGAATCTGACCTGTAAGGATCAGGAGTAATATCTGGCTCTATGGGCTCCCCATAGTCCTCATCCTCATCTTCATCTTCGGGCTCATAAGCAAAATCAGTGTCCACAAAAGGCTCCCCACTGTGGTCTATTAAACTGTGGATTGCCTGTGAACCGCGAGTTTGAGGAACCAGTTGCCTACCAACCGGAACCGGGGACTGAAGGGACTGTATAATTCTAATCATATTAGCAATCTCTTCAGCCGAAGGAACCATGGTTGGTTTCGGTTGCGGTTCTCGGTGCTTTTCTTTTTTCTTCTTTTTAGCCACAACAGATGGTTCAGCAGCCTTATCCGTGGTTCGTTTTTAAGTAGAGCTGTCGCCCTGTCACAGGCAGCCCCTCCGGTTCATCTGATTGCTCAATGGCTGGGTTAGCAGCCTTTTCGGCTATTTTCTCTCTCAGTCATTTAAGTCTTCTATCTATAGCAAACTGAGGGAAACTGGCACAGATTTCACAGTCTGGCTGCAGGTGGTCAGACCCCAGACAGAACACACTGCAAACAGATAAGGTGTGGATTTGCTTTAGCAAACAGTCCCCACACTTGGCACATTGCTGGAAACCTGTGGGCCCTGTTCTCTTTTATACTTTCTGTGATATAGCCCAGATACCACCCACTTTTTTTTTTTTTTAACGGTTGTAAACTAAGAAGAACCAGCAGTTACCCTGGAATTTTTAAAAGTAAACAAGACCAGGAGTTACCCCAGTTGAAATAAGACCCACGAACCAGGAATTACCCCAGTTAAAAAACACAAAAACTAACCGACTATACCAAGTTGGAAATAAAGATTAAACTAAAATTACAAATAACACAGAAATAGGGAAACTGTTGGTTTCTTCCCAGTTAAAGAACCAAGAAGAAAACAACTACTTACCCCTCTCTTAACAAATCTAAACAGTTACTACCTGAAAACCAAGGACAGTGAAAAGAATACCAATAAAATAAAGTTTACTTGATATAAAACCGAGAAATAATAACGTTTTTCAAGTGATGAAGGACAGCTCTCCGGAGACACCTTACTGAGGCAAGGTAAAGAATCTGATGGTTTGGAAGCTGTTTACCAGGGACAGTGATTTGAAAACCGAGCTCAAGCCCAGCATTCCATCATCTGTATAGGTTCTATTAACCATTTCAACTCCAGGGCAGTCCTATGGTGAGACCATACTGCATAAGTCAGAATACAGTAGGATTTCCTGAGGTTTAAACTAATCATTTCCAAAGTAAATACATGTGAAAGGGACAATTAGTATTACATACTTCCTCTTGCTATCAATACCCCTCCCTATACATCCCAACATTGTCAGTGTCAGTGGCTCAGTAGGTAGCACACTCGCCTCTGAGGCTGGGAGATCAGAGGGCTGTGGGTTCAGTTCCCACATTTGGCTCTTGGGTTAATATCCCAGTACTGACACTGTAGTGCAGCATGAGAGGGGTGCTGCACTTCTGAGGTGCCGTCTTTTGGATGAGATGTTAAACCGATGTCCCATCTGCCTAGATTGGTGGTAGTTCAGGTGGATGTTAAAAGATCCCATGGCACTTATCGAAAAGAGTAGGGGAATTGTTTATTGCAAAAACCAAAAAACATCAATACAGTGTCACCAGAAAAATATAAACCAAAAATTGTGACAACACTGAAGGACTATTTTAAATAAAACAAACAAAACCAACTATACAAGCACCCTAATAATGTACAGACAATGTTAAATCCAGTAAACATGTTTCTAGTATTCATGAAATAAGTGAACTGACAAATGGTGGGATTCGAAGTCCTTTTGAGTGTGCAAGGCAGGTTCAATATGGCATAAAACAACAGAAGGTAAAGTATTAGCATGCTGCAAAGAAAATGAACATCTTGCCTGCCACAAATAAAACTTGATACAAGCAAATACCACTGTGAGAGTACTTGGATGATAGCAGGGAAAAAAAAACCGAATAATCCCCGAGAACCAAACATTCATATGAAATATGACAAGCTGCTCCCCATCCCCATTTAGCAAATAAAGCAGACCAAAATTTACCGGCATAAGGACAAGTAAGAAAAAAATGAGTCATTGTTTCTTCAACACCTGTATACTGAAAATGAATACAGTTTCTTTCAGCAAGAGCTTTATGCTTCAGGTTTCCCTTGACCTCTAGCCTCCCATGGCAACTAAGCCACGTCACGTCCCACATCTGACCAGGAATCCTCCTGTCGGCAAGTACCTTCAAAGATAAATGTACTTTAGTAGGAAAACATCTGGGAAAATCAACCTGAACAAAAAAATTAGTCGACATTATCTTACTATACAGGTCCTTTCGAAAAAGCCGATGAACCTCACTTTGAGCAAGACGCCACTGACGTAACTTGACAACCACTAAAGGAAGGAATAAGGGTGTTTTATAATTTGATTTGACAATAGGTGCCTCAATAGTCCATTTTAATAAAAAATCTCGCCAAAAAAAAGTCCACATGTCCCAAGGATGTGATTGATACTGTACAACCTCTTTAAACGTAGATTTAATAAAAAAGGAAAAATAAAAAACAATCGGGTCAATCATACCAAGGCCCCCAGCCTTAATTGGCAGATATGTAAAATCACACTTAACCGGGTTTAATCGGCTTCCCCACAACATTTGAAAAAAAAAACACTGTAAAAACGGGTTTCATATTGTCTAAGCAAAGGAAAAACTGAACTAAAACAAAGAAACAGAGGGAGCAAGAATTTTTTGATAATCAAAACACGTTTTTGCTTAGAAAAAGTCTAGGATTTCCACAACTGAACCTTGCTCTCACCTAATTCAATATGCAGTTTCCAGTTAAGATCATTCAGATCACCAGCACCAAACAAACAACCTAAAATGTTAATAGGGCCCAGAGAAATAGCTATCTGCCCAATCATGGGCTTAAAAGAGTGCCCCTCCCAAAATAAAAAAACAGCACTTTTATCACAGTTCACAGAAGTTCCTGAAATCAAACCAAACTGTGCCAAAATATGCAATGTTAAAAGGTCAGAAGCTGCATTGTCACATATCATCAGCTTAGACAGCTAAAACCTATGAAGGAATCTCAGGAGTAGGTGACAAACCCATAATTTGCAGATGATGAAGGAGCTCCCGAACTAAATGGTCCAAAACAAAGGTGTACAATAAAGGGCTAGGCGGACATCCCTGACGCACCCTTCTGCAGAAATCAGTCCCTTGCCCCAATATCCTGTTAACAAGAGGAACATTTTGGGCATCACTATACCAAAGTTCTTTCCAAGTCCTAAATTTAACTGAAAACCCATACCACTGAAGAACTTCAAACAAAAACCCATGTGAAACCTTATCATAGAAACATAGAAACATAGAATTTGACGGCAGATAAGGACCGCTTGGCCCACCTAGTCTGCCCATTTTCCTACCTAACAGATAAGCTGCAGATCCTAGTTAACCAACAGCTTAATTCCTCCTACCCCCAACTAGGACTGCCCTATGCCTGTCCCATGCATTCTTGAAGTCCCCCACTGTTCTTGACCCCACGACCTCTTCAGGGAGGCTGTTCCATGCATCCACAACCCTCTCAGTGAAAGCGAATATCTTATCGAAGGCTTTAGCCTGATCCAATGAAAGCAAATATCCAGAGAGTTTCCCCAAACAACTAAAATCACAAATATTTCTTAGCAAGGTTAAATTTTGGTGGATATGTCTACCTGGAATAGAACAAGTTTGGACTGGATGTATCAATGAAGCAGCAACACGTTGGAGCCTATGGCACAAAATCCTGTAATCCGTATTTAGTAAGCAAATCAGTCTTCAATTACCAACAACGTGTTTATTCCCTTTTTTTAAATAAAAAAATAGTTAAAGCATCTGAAAATCCATGAGGCAGTTTAGAATTTGCCAGAATTTCATTGTAAACCTGTGTTAATATAATACTGATAAGAAAAATTTCCAAAAAAAAAATCCAAGAAAAATTTATATAATCCGTTGATGAGGCCATCAGGACCAGGTGATATTCCAGACTTCAGATGGTTAATTTCCGACCTGACCTCATCCAGGGTTATGGGCATGTCCAAAAAAAGAGAATCAGTGGATGAGATCGTTTGTGGCTGGAAAGAAAACAATGCTTCCCAGGTATTGGTGGGCTGAAAAGCTTGACCATGTTGGGTCCGTAAAAAATGCTGAACAATATATAATATCTCCACATCGGTTGTTTTCAAAACTTCCATATCATCATAAAGGCCATCCATAAGTTTCTTCTCTAGAGCTTGTTTGCAGGCCGAAAAAGGGTCTGAACTGGGTGAAGATTTTAGTTCATAAGACAGGTCTTCATGAATTCGACAAGCCTTCCCATAATGAAAATTTCTCATGAGATTGTGGAGTACGGTAATTTGTTCTTGAATCCG
Organism: Neoceratodus forsteri; assembly: GCA_016271365.2. Classification (NCBI taxonomy): domain Eukaryota; kingdom Metazoa; phylum Chordata; order Ceratodontiformes; family Ceratodontidae; genus Neoceratodus; species Neoceratodus forsteri. The sequence continues at coordinate 161,809,622 of JADMNL010000030.1, read as the reverse complement.
AGTATCGGAACAAGAGGAAAGTGACATCAATTTATAAAACTGTGATCGATGTCCTAGATGAGCAATATAATCTGCTGAATGAGTTTGATGATTATATGCCATGGAAGTTAATCTAAACTCAAGTTTAGTATCCATCCACCAATCACCCAGGAATCGTACGTCCCGGCTGCCGAGCGCCACCTATCAAATGTCTGAGACAAAAGAGACTGGAACTGCTCTTGAGTCAGAAAAAATCGGGTTCATTTTCCATCTTGAAGGAAGAGCAGGAAAATGAGGTGAAATACGAGAAATTGAAAAGCATACCGTCAATAACATACGATCTGAAAATTCACAAGGGGTCAAAAGAAAAGAACAGAAAATGGCAGTAAATATCGGGAAACAAAAACAAAATCAATTCTGGTAGCAAAATTGCTACGTTTGTATGTAGGCCCTGGATCTGAATGAAGTACTTTATAAGCATCCGTTAAAAAGGCTTTCAGAATTAATTTAAACAGAGCATGGGAATCACAGTACATCTTACACTGTAACTGATCTTTAAACTTTAAATCCAGGTCACAGTTAAATTCCCCCCCCCCGCCATATAATATGCCTAGGGGGAAAAAGTTAATGCTCAATTTCACAAAAAAGGTCGATCATGGCCGATTTAACCTGGGGGGTGTAAATGTTTCTGAGATGGAGGGAAAAACCCTGGTAGATGCAATCAAGGAGCAAAGCTCCCCCTGGGACCAGATCAACTAGTCTAGTGACTTGCACAGCAGTATGACAAAATAATATCCCAACCCCATCTGCAGCATCAGGACCATAGGACCAGAAAGAAGGCACAGAGTGCCACAATTTCTTAGTGTAATTAATGTCTGACAGGGTACAGAAATGCATCTCTTGCAGAAATATAATGTCCACAGAGAGGGACTTACAATAATGTAGAAGTCCCAGACGCTTTCTGGAATTCTTAATACTACAGGAATTCAATGAAACTATAGTTATAAAAGCCAGGGAGCTAGACTAAGATTTGGCTTTTTTACACTTTCTACCTGACTTTTTCTTGGATTCCAATAGATCAGGGCCTCCTTCATCATCACATTCCATACCAGACAAGGCCCCAAACGGAACCGACAAGTCAGATTCCGAATCCCCATTTGGATCCTGCAAAACCTGAAATGTATTGTGCGTAGGAGTGGTAGTCGGTACAGTTAACATCTTAGCATGAGACCATGTCACACGTTTCAGATGAGGTTTCTGAAACTCAGGAGTTGGGAGGGGGAGGCGAAATGAGCGAGGTAGGAGCCTGAAGCCCCGAAGCCTCAGGGGGTTGCAAAACATGGGATTGACCAAAATCTGAAGACTCATCATTAGGGTGGGGCACCGCTCCACCAGGAGAAGCCGAGGCAGAAGGGCCTGAGCCTGAAGGGTCAGGGTCAGAGGGGACAGTCTCCTCAGCGGTAGGCCTAAAATGGTCCTGGGCTTCTGAAATCAGGGTCTCCTTGTCAAGGCCCCCTGAATTATTTTGGCCAGCATATAGACACTGGTGGTATGCATGCCCCTGGGCATCACAAAGGTTACAACGAAAAATATTTCAACAAGTACCACTGTCATGATCCAGTTCTCCACACAGTGCACATTTAATTTTATCACATGCACTATGAGATGACAGGGGCTACCACATTTATAGCATGCTTTGGGTTGGCCTGGCTAAAAACAGACTCCCCTATCCCTGCCCCCAAAAAAACTATTTGGAATGTGCTGGACTAGGTCTCCAAAAAATGCGTAGTTTAACCTTAAATTTCCAGCTGCCTGTCTAGATTCCTTCCCCATCAATAACTGGTTCAGGAGGCCCCAACACAGTACACTTACTCTCTAGCCAGTATAAAATATCCCCCACATTCACCCCCTCATTCTGAAACGTTATGTGAACAGTTTTAAACAATGGCTTTGTAGTGGGAATAGCCCAGAACGGAGTCCATAAAGGAGTAGTCTTCAATGACTCGTATTTTTGCCAGAATTTATCCAGGCCTGTAAAGGGTCTGAAACTAATGTCAAAAGTATCTTCTCCCCGAATATTTATAAGGGCATATATGTCTGAGGTTTGAAAATTCATTGAGTTTTTAAGCATCCGGTGGGCTACAAAAAAACCAATCAGGATGTTCCTGAAGACCCCCCCCCCCGTACCTAAGGCACACAGCGTTACGCTTAGGAGCCTGGTCCAAGCGATTATTCCTAAAGAGATCTGAAAAGCGAGGGCCAGTATGAAATTGTTCCCGGTGACGAAAGGAAGGTGGGGAAACGATCGGTGTTTCAGTATCAGGCTCCACACCAGCACCCAAACTAGAACCATGCAAAGTCTCACAATTTGGAACCGAAATACGAGGATCTACAGGCTGTCGGTCTGCAGACTGCTCAGTCACAAGAATCCCAGAACCGTGTGTCTCTTGCGATGAGAAAGAAATCCAGTTTGAGTCTGGTAACTGGTATCCCGCGCCCATCCTGACACATCCAGCCAGCATCTAGTAGGGCCAATTCTTTGCTCCAGTCTCTCTCAAAGGGAAATGAGCCTTCAGACATAAGCAACTTCCGCGTTCCAGCATGCACAGTCTCCGAAGTGCAAGGCAGCACTATATCCTGAGCCTCAGAAATAATCGAACCTGCTGCCATTCCAACTGGCTGATCTGTATGCACACCTACCACCTGCATCAAAATTGAGCTGTCAGCCAAAATGGGGGAAGCAGGCAGGAAAACCCCTGTAGTCTTCAACTCCAGTGAAACTTCTGCTGCTGAAACTCCTGCTACACGGATCACACTGTGCATACCACTCAGTAGCTCCCCAGGCACATCACCAGAAACGCACTCCTCTCGGGACAGATCCATTTCCAACTTCTCAGTAGAGCTCTCCCTGCCAGCAGCAGGTAAGACGTCCGTCTCCATCAGGTTCCCAGCACAGTCTGCCATTCCATGGGATATTCAGCAGCTCCCCTACCGCCAGTAACGGAGTAGGGGAATTTCCCCAGTGTCCTGGCCAAATTTCCCTCATTCACTAAAAATACCACCAACAGCTTAATCTGGTTCAAGGTCAGTTGGCATTCATCTGTATCCCCCTCCCCCAGGTCATGCCTGAAAATAGGCAGAATTTGTCTAGTGCACTTACCCGGTCAACAAAAAATAAATAAAATAAAAAATTCTACTTGCCTTACCATAGGCCTTGTTGCACTGGCTCAATTGCTTGAGGGTGCCACTGATTAAAACTCCTAGGTCACGTTACTCACCTGTAGTACTAAGTCTAACCCCACCAATCCAGTACTCTGTCCTGGGGTTCTTATTCCTGAGGTGCATTATTCTGCACTTTTTGGCGTTGAACTTCAACTGCCAAACCCTAGACCACCTATCTAGCTTTTGTAGGTTACTCTGCATTTCGCTGATTCCCACATTGCTATCCACCTTCTCACTGAGCTTAGTGTCATCTGCAAAGAGAAACAACATACAAACATACGAATGTGCCAGCAGAAACAGACCACCTGGTCTATCTAAGTCTGCTCGAGTGTGCACCTAGCACCCCTAGATTGCAGCTGCCCCACCCCCTCTCATTTGTCATCCCACTGCCACCCCCACCTCCCTCACCCTCACTCTCCCCTGTTCCCTGTCCCATGCCCATGATACCACCCATTCTGGTAGGGTATTTCATTTTGCTACCACCCTCTCTGTGAAATAATGTCTCCTCATTTCCTTCCTAAATCTTCCCCCTCTATTCTTAGTGCATGCCCCCTGGTGACCCTCCCCCTCCTTAACATAAAGACTCCATCTGCCCCATCCTTACTGATTCCCCTCAGATACTTGAATGTCTCTGTCATGTCTCCTGTCCCGTCTATCCTCCAGGGTGTACATATTCAGGTCTCTCAGCCTGCTGTCATAGTCTGTCCCTTCCATTCCACATATCATCTTCATTGCCCTCCTCTGCCCCCCCTCCAGTAGCCTGATATCACGCTTTAGGTATGGCCTCCAAAACTGCACACAATACTCTAAGTGTGGCCTTACCAGCAACTTGTAGAGGGGCAAGATCACCTCTCTTTGCTGGGACAAAAAAAACCTCGCTATGCACCCCAGCATTTTGTTCGCTTTTGCAGCCACTCTCCTGCACTGGGAAGTGTTGTCCATGGTCCCTGTTATCATTACCCCTAGGTCCTTCTCCTCCTCAGTGATCCACAGCTTAACCCCTCCCAGCCAGTATGCTCTCCTTGGGTTCTTCACCCCAAAGTGCATAACCTTACACTTCTTTGCATTGAACCCTAGCTGACACCTCTCTGACCACTCCTCTAGCTTGCTTAGGCCCCCCTGCAGCTGCTTCCATCCCTCCTCTCCATTCACCACTGCTCCTATTTTGGTGTCATCAGCGAACAGACTTATCTTGCTCACCACCCCATGTGCAATGTTTGATATGAAGAGCCCGAACAATACTGGCCCCAACACAGAGCCCTGTAGCACCCCACTCATCCCCGGCCTTGGAGTTGAGAGCTCCCCTCTCACCACCACCCGTTGAAGCTTCCCACTCAGCCAGCTTGTAATCCAGTTCATCATTTTTGCCCCTACCCCTACACCAGTTAGCTTCCCCCCAAGCTGCCCATGAGGCACAGAATCGAAGGCCTTGCTGAAATCCAAGTAAAGAACATCCACCACATGACCCTTATCCAGCTCACCCGTCACCCAGTCATAATATTGTATCAGGTTGGTTTGACAAGACTTCCCTGAAACAAACCTATGCTGCCTCACATCCTGGAGGCCAGTTTCCTTCAGGTATTACACCAGTCTTTCCTTTAGTATTGTCTCCATGAGTTTGCACACTATGGAGGTGAGACTTACCAGGCAATAATTACTCGGTTTATCCCTTGGTCTGCTCTTGTGTAATGGTACTGCATGTGCCATCCTCCAGTCCAGTGGCACACATCCTGACTCCAGTGAGGTCCTGCTCTGGATACCATCTCCAATGTTGCCAATGAACATATTGAAGAGGACCAGACCCAGGACAGACCCCTGTGGCACTTCGCCTGTGACCTCCCTCTCCTCTGCTCTGCATACTGCTCAACTGCCATGAATTTCACATAGCGCTATGATTTTCACTCAAATTTACCCTTGCTCTGCATAGGTTTACTGATGTTCTTAATAATGTTAGAGCTATTTAGGGACACATAAACCATTAAATCATTGAACCAAGTTAACAGAAACATTCCTTATCACCAACTATATGGGGCCCACTATTTGTAGACATTGTATTGTTTAAAATAAGAAAGTGCTACACATTCTGGCCATTTGCTATGATTTTTGAAGGCCAGTGCTATGATTTTTAATGCTGGGAGGTTGAGAGGTATGCTGTTCTGACCCTGCTGACCTCAGCCCTCTGCTGCCTACCTTTAAGCCAGTTTCCTACCCAGTTAAGTATGTCCTTAGCCACACCCAGATCCTCCATCTTCAGCAAGCACCTGTGGGACATTGAGGTGAAAACCTTGTTGAAGCTGAACTACAGCAAATCCGTGGCATGGCCCCTATCCAATTCCCTCATCACCCAATCAAAGAAAATTAGCAGGTTTGTCTGACAGAACCTCCCTGTCACTAACTCGTGCTGTCTACTAACCTAGAAACTGTTGCTCTCCAGGTAGTCCACGAAGCCTTCTTTGACCAGTAACTCCATCAGCTTCCCTATGACAGAGGTTAGACTGACAAGTCTGTAGTTTCTTGCTTCCTTCTTGTCACCCTTTATGGAGTGTAAAGACATGTGCCACCCTCCAGTCCTTCGGAACTATCCCCGTCCATAGTGAGCTTTTGAACAGTCCTACCAAGGGTTCAGTCAGCTCCGCTCCCAGTCCCCTGAGTATCGTTGGATGTAACCCATCTGGTCCCAGGGCCTTATCCATTTTTAGGGCTGCCAGCCATTTCTGGACCCTTTTGTTTGTAAATATTGGCTGCATCATGTCCAGGGTCCCCTTTTCGATCACTTTGACTCCACTCTCAGGCAAGGTCCCGCTTTCTTCCCTGGTGAAAACAGCAAAATAATCATTAAGGATGGCAGCCTTTTGCCTGTCCTCCTCCAGCACCTTAACCTCTCTGATAGCCTAACAAGTTCCCCTCCTTTCTTTCTGTTTTCCCTAATATATTGGAAGAAATGTTTTTCTCTGCCTTGACCCCTTTGCAGTATGCAGCTCTGTGTCTGCCTTTGCCTCCTTAACCACCTTCTTTGCCTCCTTATTTTCAGTAAATGTTCTCCCTATTCTTTTTCTCCCTGCTTTTCTTTGTACTTGTAGAGGATCTTTTTTCTTAGCCTCCACTGCTTCCCTGGCTTTTGCCAAGACCATAATGGTCTCTTGAACTTATTCCTTTTGGTTACCATTCTCATGCTTAACTTAGTGGCCTCGAGAATGGCCCCATTTATAACTCTTCAATTTCTCTTCCAGCCCACATAAAATGTCTGCCCCAATTAACTTATTCCTGACCAATTCCCTCACTCTGCTGAAGTAAGGACTTCATTTCTTGATTGGGGCTTTTCAGTCCCAAGGGCCAGTTTGAACCAAGTGTAGTTATGGTCTCTACACCAGATGGAGAATGGCAGTTTGCCTGGCAGGTTCCTTAACTAGCTGTACCAGGAGACAGTCCTGGAGTGCATCCAGTAAGGCCTGACCTTTGGTGCTCCTGACCACTGAAACATCACAACTGATATCCGGCAGGTTTACATCACCCATTACCATTACTTCCCCCTTTGTTACCCCCCTTCACGTTCTTCTACAAGCTCTGTCCCTCTCTTCCCCTTGCCCTGGAAATGTATAGACCACTCCCAAGTGTAATTTACTGCCCAATGCTGCCATGAGTTGCACCCACAGTGACTCTGACTCCCTATAATTACTCCTGGTGCACCCAACTTCCACCACTTCAGTCCCATCCCTGACATAAAGGGCTACTCCTCCCACTCTACCTTTTCCTCTATCCCTTATGAACAATGAGTACCTTGGAATCATCAGGTCCCAGTCATTATTGTTTGTAGCCCACATGTCCATGATGGCCATAAGGTCTTCCTCAGTGTCTGCCATTAGCATCTGCAGCTAACCGATTTTATTACCCAAGCTCTTGGCATTAAGGCATACCCTCCTCCATCTGACTCCTGTACCCACTTTGCCATTCCCCTGTCTATGATTGTTCTCTTAGCCTCTTGCATTTCTTAGTGTTTACATAACCACTAATGTCCCCTCACATGGCCCAGACTGTACCTCATCACTCTTTATACCCTCTGAGCTGCTACCAGCTCCCAATTTCAGGGGAATAGAACAGGTTACTCACCTGTAACAGTAGTTCTAAGAGTGGTATATGTTGTTCATCCACACTGGTTGGCATGTCCCTTTCCCCTTTAAATCTTGCCGGAAGGTCTAAAAGCTGGTTTCTCCCACCCACTCGAGTGGTGTATCCCTCGGCTATGCCCCTTGATGCCAGATCTTGCCTGCTGGAAGCAGAGGGTTGTACGTTGAAGCTGGGGAGGTTGGGTGGGTTTGTGTGGATGAACAACATATACCACTCCTAGAACTACCGTTATAGGTGAGTAACCTGTTCTTCTAGGATCATGGATATGTTTTATCCACACTGGTTGGCAGACTCCTAGCAGTTCTCCGGGAGGAGGGAGGCAAGGCACACACACCCTGCTTAGGAAACAGAGATTGGAGAACTGAGGTCCCAAAACCAGCATCCCAGCGTGACTCTAGGTCGATGTGGTAGCGGGACATGAAGGTGTTTGCTGACTTCCAGGTAGCAGCTCTGCAGATATCCTAGATAGGGACATCCCTAGAAGCAGCCACTGATGCAGCAGTATGGTGGGTGGAATGAGCTCTTACCCTACAGGAGGTTCCTTGCCTACCAACTGGTAGCAGAGATCGATGCAGAATGTTATCCATCTGCCAATAGTCCGCTTTACGGCAGGTCTGCCAAGTGCAGCTTCAATGTAGGTGACAAACAGCTGGTGAACCTCTCCCTGAATTCCAGCTGTGCATTCCTTGTAATAAGAGAGCGCCCATCTCAGGTCCAAGGTATGGAGCCTGTATTCGGCCTCCGAGGTGTAACTGGGGTAGTACACTGGCAAAGTCAACACCTGGTTTAGGTGAAACTCCAACACCACCTTCGGAAGGAATTTCGGGTGGGGGCACAGAACAACCTTGTCCCTGTGGAAGACCAAGTAGGGAGACTCAACAGAGAGCATCTGGAGCTCCCCATTCCTTCTGGCTGATGTGATAGCCACCAGGAAGGTGATCTTCCAAGACAGGTGTGACATCTCACACCTGTACATCAATTCAAATGGCTTGCCATGAGCTTTGCCAGTACCAGCAGTAGATCCCATGGTGGTGGTGGTGGTTCACACACTGGAGGGGAAATGTGGTCAAGGCCTTTAAAGAAGCACCAGACCACTTTCTCCTGACCCACTGTCTGCTGACTGGCCCACGTCCGGTAAGCAGAGATGTCCGCCAGGTGCACCTTAAGGGTCATAGACTGAAGACTCCCTTTGCAGAGAGACCAAAGGTAGTCAAGGGTGCCAGCCATAGAGCAGAACGAAGGGCCCAGGCCCTTGTCCTGACACCAAATGGAGAATCTCTTCCATTTGAAGGCATAGCACCTCCTGGTCGACTCCTTTCTAGAGGCCTCAATGACCTTCAGGACATCATCGGAGAGACCCAAAGCCTAGAACTCTAGCTGTTCAGGAACCAGGCTGTCCGGTACAGGGATTGAAGGTCCAGATGGAATACCTTCCCCTGATTGATTGAGATCAGGTCCGGCCATGCTGGAAGATGCCTCGGAGGCCTGGTGCTGAGGCTGAGGAGATCTGGATACCAAAACTGGCAGAGCCAGTGTGGAGCTACCTGGATCACCTGTGCCTTGCCCCTCCTCACCTTGAGGAGCACCTTGTGAACCAAGGAAAGTGGTAGGAAGGCATAGAAGAGGCCTGGGATCCACGGCCTCAAGAAGGCATCCCCCTGCAGTGAGACCTGCTGAGGGGGGCAGGCATGGAACAGCCTCATCTTTGCATTCTCCCTGGAGGCGAACAGGTCCATCTGAGGTTTGCCCCAGTGGGAGAACAGGCTGTGTACTACCTCTGGATGGAGAGACCACTCATGGGATGCTTCACCCACATGGTTGAGTGTGTCCACCAGTTGATTCGCGGCACATGGATGGCCAGGAGATCTGCCTCCAGATGGCTCACAAGGGTCCAGATGCAGAGCGCTTCCCTGTACAGAGTCCGGGAGTGCATGCAGCCCTGCTTGTTGAGATAGTACATGGTCGTGGTATTGTCCATCTGGACCTCCACCACCTGACCCCGAAGGAATGGAGTGAATGCAGTCAATGCCAGCTGAACTGCTCAGAGATCTAGCAGGTTGATAAGACATTGGGACTCCTCAAGGGTCCAGAGCCACCTGTGGACTCTGTGATTCCCCATGTGGGCACCCCAGCCCGTGAGAGAGGCATCGGTCATTAGAATGACCATCAGCTCAGGGGGTGGACAAACGGATCCCCTCCTGCAGATGTTCTAGGATGGTCTGCCATTGGAGAGCATCCTACATCTTCTGGGTCACAGTGACCAGCTGGTCGAAGTGACTGTATCGCTGCGTCCACTAGCTGGCCAGCTTCCACTGAAGGGGGTGCATATGCCACTGGGCCCATCGGACCATGGAGGTGCAGGCCGCCATGTAACCCAGAAGGTGCAGGAAGGCCAGGGCAGGGTGCAAGTGCCCAACTAGAAATGATTGGGTAAAGGAGGAGAGAACCTCTGCCCTGTCCGCTGGGAGCCTGGCTCTAGCTTGGCAAGAGTCAAGCTCTACCCCGATGAAGCAGATCACTTGCAAAGACACGAGTTCTGACTTGGTCTCGTTGTCGAGGAGACCAAGTCTGATGCAGGTCTGGAAAGCCAGATCCCTGGATCTCTCTTTCTTCTGAATGGAGGGACCCGTTATGAGCCAATCTTTGAGATAGGGGTACACTCTGACCCCCCCGATGCCGAAGGTGGGCCCACCCCCACTGCAGTGCATTTGGTGACGACCTGGGGGGGGCAATGACAGGCCGAATAGCATGGCTTGGAACTCAAAGAGGGTTCTCTCTGCTCAGAAGTGGAGGAAACTTCAGTGGGACGGAAGGATCAGGACATGAAAGAACACGTCCTGCAGATCCAGTGAGCAAAACCACATGTCCTGCTTGAGAGAGATGTTATGATCTGAGACAGAATTACCATCCTGAATGTGCGAGACCAGAAAAATTGGTTCAGGTCATGCAGATCTAGAATGGGGCGCCAGCTCCCATCCGTTTCAGAACCAGAAAGTACCTGGAAATGAACCCTGGGTTGACAGGGGGATCCGCGACTCTGGCCACCACCTCCTTGTGGAGGAATTGGGCAATGTCATCTCAGAGAGCCGACTGAGTGTGTACGGAAACCATTTCCTCCCATGGGGAACGGGCTCGGCTTGGTGGGTACTGCTCGAATTCCAGAGGCAGCCCCTGGCCAACCATTTTCAAGACCCACTTGTCCATTGTGACAGTGGACCAAGTGGAAAGAAAGTGGCAGAGCCGGCCCCCACAGGAGGACACAGAGTTGGTGTGATGGGTATGGAGTTGCCGACCTCATCCCGTCACTGTGCAGACTTGGAGGAGGAGGAGGAGGAGGATCCAGCTTGGAGACCACCGTGACTCTTTCCTCCAGCCTTATATGCCACTGAGGGCCCTGGCTTGGGCCGAGGGTGCCAAGGTTGAGCCTGCTGCTGTTGCTGCCCCAGCTGAAAGCGGGGCTGCTTGGATGCAGGGGCGGAAGGCTGAAAAGGCTTTCTCTTCTGCTTTTCGGAAACCTGGGATTCATTCTGGGCAGAAGTCACAGAGTCGAAGGTGGCATTGGACTTCTCTATGTGCTGGAGGTGACCATCCACTCCTGGACTGAAAAGATCGGTGCCCAGGAAGGGGACAACCATTAATGTGTGCTGAGTGTCTGCTGTGAAAGTGGAGACCTTCAGCCAGGCCCTGCAGTGCATAGCAACCGCAGCCACCACTGAGCAGGTGCAAGAATGGCCGATGTCCAGAGCCTTCTGGAGTTGCTGTTGTGCAACCTCCCGGCCCTGGTCATGGACCTGCTTGACTGTGGTCTGGAGATCTGCGGGGAGATGAGGAAGGACCTTATCCAGAGAGCCCAAGAGAACATGACAGAAGTGTACCACGATGAATGCTGAGCTTGCCTGATGAAGGCCAAGTGAAGAGGCAGTATAGACATTCTGAACTGAATGGTCCAGTCTCCTGGACTCTTTGTCTGGGGTTCTATCAGTGTCTCCTGAATTTCCTGAGCACCAAAACACAGATTCGGTCACCAACCTCTTGGCCAAGGAGTGCTCTAACAATCCCAAGAGAGAGCCGATGGGGACCGTGTACTTGCGGGCCATCCAGGCTGAAGGCACAGGGCAGGAGGCTGCGTGCTGCCACAGCTCGAAGGCCAGGCCAACATTTGCCTTGGCCACAGGGAAGGCCTTGGATGGAGAATCCCCTCATTTGAGGATATCAGTGAGGGGATATTCGGCCCATTTTTGAACGGGCTCCAAGGGCATCCCCATGGATTTGAAGATGAGATGGAGGATATCCATGAAGGACATGGGACCTTCCTCCATCGAGAGACTCCCTATGGATTCATTGTCCAAAGGATGGGAATGCAAGTCAGAGTTCTCAGACTCCGAGGAGTCCAGATAGATCTGCCAGCCACCTGTGTCACCTTCGACCCACCTGGGATGGTCAGAAGTGAGGGTGACAGACAGCCTGTGCGGAAGGTCCTTGATGGGCTGAGACTCCTCGGCAGGAGCCCTAGAGATAGGCTGTTTAGGTGGTGGTTCCAACCGAATTGCATCCAGAGGGGCCGGTTTCAGACGAGCCAGAAGGGTCTTGCCCGGCTCCACAGGCGGAGGAGCAGTATCGATCGGCTCCTGGGGAATTGGCCTGGAGGGCGACAGCCAAGTAATGGGTACACTGGAAGCCAGAGTCAACTTTGGGATGGCCATAATCAGCTGCTGCCACATCAAGTCCTCGTAGCATCAACGCAGCCTGCATCAAAGTCTCCCCTTTTCCAAGGAGGATGAGGAAGAATGGAGGCTGCACTGCTTCTTGGAGTGGTTATGCACTTTCTTCAGCCTATTGGTTGAAGGGGTCTGAGACCTCAACTTTGACCATTGGGGGGACTTACAGGGTCACTCGGAAGGAGCTGTGAAAAACCACAGGACTTCCAGGTCAGGGACTGGGACCGTGAAGTGGTTCCCAGTGGGCTGGATTTCCTCCTCGGAGGGTCCAGTCAGGACCAGGGTACTGAAAAGGGAATTGTTGACCTCACTGAGTGACAACAGGTCAACGGGGTCGATTATAATCTCGACCAGGTCATCGTCCTGCGTCTTGGCCAGCTGGTCTGACGGGGGTACTGTGAAGCCAGCGGCTGAGGCCACAATCTCGACCAAAGTCAAGACAGCAGATTCCTGGGACCAAGATTTCCCACGAGCCCAAGAGCGATGTCGACGAGATGAACATTCTTTTTGCTCCTTGTCCTTTTTAATGGGAGCAAGAGATGTGTGCACCTGAAGGACCCTCTCCTTTGGTAGGGAAAGACTGGCACATCTCCTTAAAAGAGCCTGAAAAGGTGGAGCCCAGATTGAGTGGGACAAATACCGACAGGGAAGAGGACCAATCAGTGGCCCACACCACCTCCTCTTCAAAGGCCTTCATCTGCTTCAGCTGCTCAGTGGACCCCGCAGCCACAGAGACCGCCCAATGGGTCTCTTTCGATTTGACCATTGGTTTTCCATTTCTCTGGTCTTCCCAACTGAAGTTGTACGAGATGACTGTCCAAGACACTGGGTTGGAACACGCGACAAAAATAGCAAGCCTGGGCGTTGTGAGCATGGCCCAGGCAATAGATGCATGAAGCATGTAGGCCGGGCGAGGACTTGTGCTCCATCGTGGTCATAGTTGTAAAGCGAGTAGGAGAAACTCAAACGAGTTTCATATTTTTTTTATCATGACATTATTTCTCACCACCTCCCTGGACCTGGCAGGGGCTATGACACCCTCTTCTCGTGGGGTATGTCCTTCAGCCCACTGAGGCCATCATGGGTCAGGCCGGATCTCGGTATTTTCCACTGTATTTTTTATCTCCTGCACCCGTGCAATGAGCGCAGCAGCTGTTTCCACTTCCGTGGAGGCAGTGAAGCACCCTGGGTGTGGGCCGAACTCCTCTTGTTGTGCTGGAGCGCAGCACAAACCCCCCCTCCCTGAGGAAGGAGAGCAGTCCTCTAGATGCTCAATTCTTACCTCCTCCGACCTACTCCCGAATGACCCAAGTCTGTTCCAGAACCTGGGTCGCTGGCATGGTGCAAGGTGTGGCATCCAGCACTTCAACGCTCAGTGCCACCGGGCCAACCTCAAATGTTTCATCTTAGGTAAATCTGGAGATTTGTTCACCAGGGCCTACTGTAATGTGTAAGTGATAAGGAGGAAACCTGAATCTTCCAGTGAAAAGGAAGATCTAGTGCCAAGGGGCGGAGCCGAGGGATATACCACCTGGTGGGTGGGAGGAGCCAGCTTTTAGACCTTCCAGCAAGATTTAAAGGGGAAAGAGACATGCCAACCAGTGTAGCTAGAACAATAAATCCACGATTCTAGAACTAGCTAGTATCCTCTTCTTCACACCTATTGACATGGTTCCTTAGCCCCAGTCTCCCCATAGTCAGTTTAAATGTGGGATATAGACATAACACTTCTGTCGAAGCAAATAGGCCCCTACTCTTGTCAGGTAGAATCTGTCACCTTTGAAGAGCCTACTGTCCCACAAGTCCCCCCAGTCCCCCACAAAGTAGTACCCCATATCCTGATACAACCCCTTAAGCCACCCATTAAACTTCTCTGTCTCATTCCTCCTAATTCTATCCTTCTTTTTCTCCCAGCATCACACAGGGAGGACCTCATAGAAGGCCAGGGAGGAGGAATGTTCCGCCAATCTTTCCCCAAGTTTATGGAAAGTTCTACTTCACCATCTCCACAAACTGGTTCAGCAGATTGTTGGTACCCAAGTGTACCACCATCCTCAACTCCCCCTGCTCCCTCTCTGCCTGCCACTATTCTGTCTAAATCCTGGATGGTTAATGCACCAGGAAGTTGCCTGACTATATCCCTCCCTTCCAATCCTCTTTCCACCACCCTTTTCACACTCCTAATCATTGAGTCCCCAGTCACAAAGACGCTTTGTAGACTTGCTCTTGCTGTTCCCTTTGGGTGCCATTATGCTAATCTGCCCTTCACCAGCGACTCACACAGAGTCCCCCTTGCCTGTGGAGTCAGTTCCTGAGCCTCTTCTGAGGTGCAAAATGATTTTCTATCAGGATGATGTTGAGCTGGGCAACCTCTTTGTGGCTAATCCTGTGTATCTCTCAACTCTCCTTCCTACCACTCTACACTCCCCTGGGCCACTGGGTTTGTGGGGAAGTGAACAGTGTGGGGGTGGTCTCTAGTTGAGCTGATGATGCAGCTGAGATACTTCTACCCTTGCTGCCCCCAGCGGAGCACGGAGCTCTGCCATGGTCTTGTAGATGGGGCAGTGGCTCCTCCAGGGCGTATCCCTAGAGAAGAGCACCCACAGCTACCACAACTCACTGCCTCCCTCTGTACTCAGTATCTATAAACAACTTAGGTACTGAAACAGACGCCTAAATTAACCAGCTTCAACTTCAGCACAGACTACTAAATTTAGCCAGAAGCATCAGCAGTGGCAGTAAGTGCCTTTATGAAAAAGATTAGTAATTTAACTATTAGAGCTCACCCAACTAGGGCAAAGCCAATACGCAGCAACTTTAGCACATAATTTTAAACTGAACTGGAAGTCTTAGTAGTAACAATAGGCAGTATTTCAGCACAACAGGCTGCTAAATTGATTTACACTGGTCACCAAGATAGGGTGCTGCTAAGCTCTAACTTATATAGCTTCAATAAGTTCAAGAAAACAAGGTACTTCTCATATACATACAGTAGCTTTAATGTGTTGTCATGTTCAGAGTTCCTGGGTGTACCTGGTATTGCCATAAGGCTCAGGTCGCACCTGAAACTGGGAAACTCTTAGCCCAGTGCACTGGCCCACTAACCAAATAAGTAGCCAATAAGCAACAAGGCAGTGTTGGATACATTCATCCATACAAACTGTGGTGACCTCAGATGACCTCAAGAGTGGCACAGCGATGCATAGCTATGAGTGAAGTGTCTCTGAGGTCACCACAGCAATTATGGATAAAAATGTATCCAAACAGTGCAATTCTTACATAGTCAATGTATGCAACACCGTTTGTTTTTTTAACATCATTTGAGTGGTTTAATTATGTGTACTCTTAGTGATTTTAAATAAACTCTGGGGAACTAGTTTCTTGATTTGTCAGTATAGCGCTGCTGTTTACACCTGTACACCAGTTACGAATGGGGGGAATGTTGAGCTTTGTAACTGGTTCATGTAATGTTAGAATCTGACTGGGATCCAACAGCTGCTTCATGGAAAGGAGGGTAGTGATGTGTGGAGTATATGGATAAATTTACACTGAGAGGATAAACTGTTTATCCTGATTTGAAATGTAGAACCTGGTCCAATAAATTATCCTGCATTGTTTCATCTCACATGCATTTGCATAAATTCAAAAAGAAATGGGAGGAATAGTACTCTGCCTGGATGCTGACATTTCTATTCATTTCTCTGCCATACCTCACCCACACTGTTACCACATCGATTGTCAGATCGTAACTTGCAAAGAAGAGCCAGTTACCTTATAAACTGGTCAGTAGTGATGTCATAATCAGTGAGGTCATAATGTGGATAAACTAGAAAGGGGTGCAGAGCTAGAGATGTCATCTTCCGAGGAAAGTTCTTTTGCATGTACCACCGCTAATACTATCTGGTAGGAAATAGACCAATTAGCAAAAGAAAAAGAAAAAAATGCTTCACGTAACAAAAGTAATCTCTAGCTACTTTTAATACACTGGCCTGTCAGGCGCAGAAGCAACACCAAAGCTCATCGTGCTGACGACCCTGGTTGGGGAGCCAGTCTGAGTCGTCAGATGCCAGCCAGGATGGAGGACAGAGCATACCGTAGAAGCTCTCCAAGGAGGAGGGAGGAGGGAGGATAGTGAGCTCTGCAGTGCTATAGTCATCTGGGCAACCACAGGTGGCAGTGTACGTCAGAGTTGCAGTGGGCATGTGGACACCTCCTGATGGCAGCATGGGGTTTTCAGAAGTTAGGGACTTGCTGGGTTGTGAAGTGTCAAAAAGAGAAAGTAAAAAAAAAAATGTTTTTCAGTTAATTAGTGAAACTTGGTAACTGGGAGAGGCACACTGAGACAAGGCTCTTTTCCAGATGCAACCTGGGGAGGGGGGAGGGAGTATAAGCATGACAGTACATCAGTCACACTTAAGTGAGTAGTAATTCAGTGCCAGCTTTAGACTGCAGGGCATGCTAACAGGTAACAGCTACTGGACGAGGTACAACAGGCAACAGTTTACAAATGGTCATGATAAAGGCATAGTAAAAACAACATAATCGTGCAAATACAGAGTAAATTACATTGTGCCTGAGGAGACGATTGTAGTGCTATCGCCTGACAGATGTTTGCCTCTGTCACAGCCAAATACAGGGGAAAAGATTGTGAGTGGTGAATAGGAGATGAAAGGTAGAGTGAGGAGGGGTTGACAGTGACAGCTGTCACTGGGGGAGATGCCTTAGGTGGTATCTAAGGGCCAAGACAGAGGAGGAAAACCTGATTCCAGAGGGAGGGAAGATGGTAGGAAAAGGCAGCTTGCCCAGCAGAGGTGTGAGGGTGAGGAATGGAGAAGGTACATGGGGTCCTAGAGCAAAGAGGGTGGGAAAGAAGGGGTGGGATAGAGGAGTGAGTAGAGATAGATGGGGAGGGACCCAAACCAGAATTTAGACATGAATGAGGCACAGTGGAAATGGTGACCTGAGGAGAGAGGGAGGATGGAAAGAGTGAGCAGTGATGTGTATGAGGGGGTGAATTTGTAGCAAAGCGGCATAAAGCATTACAGAGGGTGTCCAGTGTGGCAAAGGGAGGAGGAATGGGCAGTGCCATAGATCATATCAAACTAGAGAAATTAAGTGCACCAGGAAGAGGAACCAGTGCAGGTAAGGGTGGGCAACCCAATGACAACAATACACCACAGTTTACCGCAGTCAAGGGAGGCAGTATAATGCAGTCGTTTAAGGCTCTGTGCTGCAAATCTGGTGACATCCAGCAGACCAGACCTTGGTTTGAATCCCACAGCTTTCACTTGCATACTGTGTGACCCTGAGCACGTCACTTAACTTCCCGGTGCTCCCAGGTTGCTCCTGTAAAAAAGCTTTCAGCCTAGTGTGCTACCCCTGGTTAAACAACTAAATAAAAAAAAAAAAAAGAGAGTGTGGAGACAATAAGCACTTCAGAATAAATCCAAGGTAATTTTGCCCAGTATTCTACTGAGCGAAGCGTAGAGGTAACTGTGGACTGCTGTTGTGGTTTTGAATTTTTTTCTCTCTCAATTTATTTTCAATAAACAAAGAATACTGGGCAAAATATCTTGGATTTATTCTGAAGTGCTTATTGCCATAGACCATGTCTGCATAGTCAAAAACCAGGAGAACCATTTTGGTGACCAGCTCCTGGCAGACCTGGGGGACAGGCAGTCACTGTTGCAGTACAGGATATCTAGTTTAGGGCAGAGTTTGGCGTGGGTGGCATCAGTGTGGGCAGACAAATCTAGCTTACTATCTAGCCACACACAGAGGTATTTACAGGCAGGGACAATGTCAAGTGGGGGGGGGCATCCAGCGTAGAGAAGATAGGGGAATGCAATAGCTGGGCCAGTTTCCAGCTGGTGCCAAACATCGTAGATACCATTTTCTTGGCGTTGACCCAAAGTCAGTTGTAGTGAAACTAGTGTAGAATGTTTTGGAAGTCCTGCTGGAGTGTACCTTCAATGGCTGTTGAGGAGGGACTGGATGCGTAAAGGGCTGTGTTGTTAGCATACATATGGATATGTGTGGAGACACAAGAATAGGGCAGATTATTAAGGAAGATAGAGAAGAGGATATACCCCAGTATCGAGCCCTATAGGACCCCGGTAGGATGGGGAGGTGTGGGAAAGAACACCTCCCACCTGTACCGGCTGTTGACGACCTGCAGGGTAAGAACTGAACCAGTCCATAGTGGCAGCTGAGAGCCCAACAGAACTCGACTTGTCTAGGAGGAGTGTATGGGATACCAAGTCAAAAGCTTTAGCTAGATCGACAAATATGGCCATAGTTCTAGACAGATAAATATTGGCTAGCTCTAATACTCCTAATTCAACTGTTCAGACAGAGAACAAAGACTTCTGGTAGAAAAGTCCAGTGTACAGAGTAGTTCTTACCTAAATATGTGCTTTTGTTTTCATTTCATTTCATTTTTATTTTATACTGAAAAATCTGTGAGCAAAAAATGTCCATTTTCACAAAATGTCCAGTGACATTAACATTGTAAAAAAATGAAAAAAAAAATAAACATTTTGACATAAACACAAACAACAAAAACATATAATTACTTAATCAAAACATTAAAAACAATTACAACCAACCTGAGACAAAAATGTATGTTCAAGTGAACATTTAAAACCAGACACAGTGCAACAGGCCATTATATTATTTGGTAATTGGTTATACTTTATCATCAATTCAAATTGAATCGAATTCTTCATAACATTTGTTCTAATCCGAGGTAGTTTAAACACCTTTCTTCTACTGATTCTAGTTGTAACAGTAGACATGGAGATGGGGAACAAACTAGCAACACTATTTGGCACAAGACCTATTTGAATCTTGTGCAAAAAAGTTAAAGACCTATGTTTAAAAAAGGCACTATGGGGTAAACAACCCGATTTCTCATACAGGATACAAGGATGAGGATACATGTTTCATGGTGTCTTGTGTTCTGAAAGTAGGAGGAATAAAATTTGAAACAGGTGAGGTGGCAGAACCGGTTCCAGAAAAGAACCCCGTACAGCTGGGCTGGTTCTAAAATTTAGAACTGAAAAGAGTGTACCCTTGAAATTAGTAATTAGCCCATGGTTAGTTTGAATCTTTTAATCTAAATTTTAAGTTTGGATAAATAACTTGTTCTATTTTTATTTACTTGAACTCCTTGAAAAGTTAATTTTGTTTATTAGACTGTGTAAGGAACCCTGAGCTTTCAGAATTGGGAATCCCAGTTTGTAGCCTGTTATTTTTTCACAGATTGATATGACACTGTCCCAGAAGGGTGACAGGTTAGGGCAGAACCACAAAATATGAGATAAAGTGCCTTTGTCTGCTAAGCAGCATCAGCATTTATCATCTGTTGATAAGCCAAGCCTGACCATCTAACGAGGAGTGTGATGCCATCTATGAACTATTTTAAATTGTATGAGCCTCCCCTTGGTCTTTCTACATACATTTAACATCATATCCCAGATGTCTTTCCATTCTGAATTTAATATCTGTGTTTGGAGTTCCTGTTGCCATTTTCCAATTAGAAATGCCACTGGGTCAGGTTTGGTTTCTAAAAACATCTGGTAACGTTTTTTGTGCCCACTATTGGTATTACATATTTTATCCAGGATGTGCATGGGGGGAAGGTTACATCTTTATTTATTTGTATTCTGAGGATATCCCTTAACTGAAGGTATTTATGGAAGTCAGTTCGGGGTAATCTAAACTTCAATGAGAGCTGTGAAAATGACATCAACGAATCAGTAGCAGGATCTATGATATCATCCAAAAGATGTCTAGCCTTAGTTTTCTAACCTAGCCAGTTAATGCTTTTGCCTTCTAGTTTTAGAATCAGGTTGCCCCATAAAGGACAATGTGGAGAAGAGTGTGGATCCCAACAAAAGGCAGTGGCAACATGTTTCCATGATTTATTAACTTGACAAAGTATCGGGTTAGAATTAAACGTTTTAGTAGAATCTGCAAATAAAGAAACTCTGGGGTGGTTACCTTTTAGCAATGCTCTCTCAATATCTACCCATCCTGGGATGTCCTGATTATTTGTTTGCCATACATTGAGCTCTTTTATAAAAGCATCATGTCTTAATTTAAAATTTGGCAGTCGACCAAGTGTGCAGGTCTGGGAATTTGCTCTGAACTCACGAACCTATCAAAACCCCAAAAGCTATGGTTATTAGCAGCCTTCATAACAGCAAAAAATGTTATTTTAAGTCATTGGAATGATATTGCCATTCCAATAGCAAAGGAGTGGTTACAAGATATGTTTACCAGAGCATGCCATGAGACAGCTTCTTATGTGACTATAAACAGACTGGACCAGATATTCAAAGGGGTTGCGCCTAGCTCAACAGCAACCCTGCATTGCACTCCAGTGGGCTATTGAAGGCTGCCGGCTGGTGCAAATCCCAGCATGCGAGCAGCTAAAATATATGCAAGCGCAGATGCAGGCGTGCCACGCATATCGGCACATCCCAATATTCAGCCTGGGATGTGCGGCACATATGCTGGTGCAACCCTGAATTGCGCTGCATAGGGGGACTCAAAGTTGAGCCTGTGAAGAGAGGGACCAAAACCTGGCCACCCACAGGTGGGTTGCTGTATTACATGGCACAACACAGCAGCCGCCAGCCGTGGGTGGCCACCCACCACCCAGAACACTGTCACCAAGCACCCACATAACCCTGGTGGCCAAGTGGCAACCCCCTTCCCACCCATGTCCCTGATCGTGAGTATCTGATGTTTATAGACATCCTTAGTAGTCTAGTGGGACCCCCCACCCATAGCTGCGATCGCGTAACTGTAGAACACACAATCCCTGGTAGTCTAGTGGCGCCCCAGTCCCCATTTCCCTGAGAAATGTAATAAAAGATGATCCATGGTGGTCTAGTGGTCCCCCTTCCCACTTGATTCCCAAATATATGTTAGCATGACTGTCCCTGGTGTTCCAGTGGACCTCCCTGCCAATTTCCACGATTGTGATACTACTCTGTAAATAAATGTCCTGGTGATCCAGTAGCACCCCACCCCTCCCACCCACACTGAACCCCTTCCACCCGCTTCCCCCCAGTCATTGGCAGTGGCTGCAACCCACCCGCATGCCGCCTGGCCGCCTGCCGAATGACAGGTACAGTATGGACTGTAAGCCCATTGGTCCCCAGTGTGGACCAGTGGGCTTGCAGGGCATACTGTACTAGACAGTCCCAAATATGTGACTGAAGTCATTCAGATATTTGGGACTGTCTAACCTATTTACATGCCCCTGCTAAATATAAGTGGGTGATGCACTATTTCAACTCCACCTGGCTAAGCATTCCTGTGCTCTATCTAGCAAGCTGCGCTGGCGCAGTGCCACTGTGCCATGCGCAGTCTGTGCATTAATCTTGCCATTTACAACAGTGCTGCACCATGGTGCATCACTGTTGAATATCACCCGGCCCTGGCACCGGCGCATCCCAGTTGCGCTGCGCCCAGGCTTGCGCCACTGCCTGGCACAGTCTGAATATCCCGGCCACTAAATATATTTCTTTCAATCTGGTAACCTTTTTTGATCTAGTCATATAAACAGTAATGCATAGATAAAACTCAGGTGTCATAAATGTAAAGGGCTTATCCTTCTTTCCTTTCCATTTTAAATTATCTAGTTCCTTAATATTATTTGTTTGGGTATAAATACTCACAGGGTAGTACTCTATTCAGTGCCTTATTTGTTGTAGATATTGAATAATGCTTCATTGTTTATTATTATAGACTGTCATGATTTTATCACTTTAGCTTTGTGGTATTACTATCTATCTTATTTTTTGCTAAATATGTGGTCATATATGTAAAAATTGAAAAATGTCATAAACATTGTAATTATAAATTATAAAAAAAGGATTGGACATGCTAGAAATAAATGTTGCCTTGTCTTGTCTATGAATAATATGTAAAGACATACACATTATTTGGTTCAAAAATACATTCTAAAAAATGAATTATTTAGTACCTGTTTAGGTTCACGTTGGACCTGGTTCTAAACACAGCCATCCTTTATCAAAAGTCAGATACATGCCCGCTCTCATTGAGTCACCGGCAGTCAGTATCTCAGACAATCTGCTCAGCTTTTATCACATGCTAACACTGGCAAATATTACCACTGCAGCCTTGTCCCCATTACTAAATCTTAGAAGGGAAGTGGTGACAGCTACAGAATGTGCACGCTGCACTGTGCAGTTCCTGTGTGTCGGGGGCTGGCAGGGGATGGGAAGATTGAGTGTCCCGGTGAACACTCTCCTCCTCCTTGGGGAGGGATGCCATCTTCATGCAATACAGCCACCTGGGTGACCACAGCAGACAGTACAGCAAGAAATCAAGTGGGAAGGGGGAGTACGTCGGCCAGGGACCCACGCAGTGGATGCACTGCATGAGCTTGTGAAATGGTGCCCCACCTCCACAGGGGATCAGGCAAGAAAAATGGAAACCAGCCCTTGAGTCAGCTTGCCAGGGGACTTCAGGTCATCCAGGCTAGCCCACACCATCTCACTACATCTTTTGACACTGTACATATTCAAAGGTATATCCCCTCCACCCCCTATTCACTCAGGTGGTAAACCAAGACTCCATGTCAGATGAAGGGTGTAGTAAGAGGTGGCTAGAAACAGTAATGCCAGAAAGTTCAAGGGGAAACTGAACTCCAGAGATGGTAACATAAATTTAAGTTAGAAAAACCTTAGATTCCCAGAAGGTGACTGAGACTGAGTAGGGTCGGGCACAACCAGTTCTAAAAAAATCAAAGAGCCCACTGGAAATGGCAGGTTCTAAAATTTAGAATGAAAACAAATCTCTCCATAAAACTGCATTACTAGGGGACCGCTGCTGTATGCTGGTCCTACCTGTCCTGCATTTCCATCCTCTTCTGTGTCCAGACATCATGTTCTATGCCTGACATTGTTATCCTCTGTTTATGACATCGTAATTACCTCCACAGCAACAAAGTGTGATGTTGCAAACCACAAATCATGATGTCAGGTGTAGACAAGCAGATAATGTCAACAGGGCAGAAAACATGAAAATTACGTACCTACCATAATTCATGATCTTCTCTTGTATTTTCATTCATTACTACTGGGTGTAAGCCAGAGGCACGCACCTGCTACGGGAGCACATGGGTTGGCCATTAGGCGCCATTGACTCCTCCTCTATCCCAGTTCTGTTGGGCTGGAGAGGCCGGAAATCAGGTTCTAGAGAAAGGATATAAACTGAAAAAGGATTAAGGACAGGAGAAGAATCCTACCCTAATTGGCCATAGGGTCTCAATCCTTAGGCGGTCTTGGGGAAAGGAGGAAGAAAGATAGAAGAGATGGAGTAAGGGATAAAGGGGGAGGAGAGGGCTGTCTGTCACAATAAATTGGAAGATCACTGGCTTAAGAGTTTCAAACCCTTGAGGGATTGAAGACAAGGGAACAAGGATCCTGCCAGTTAAGAGGCTATCAACCAACGTCTGAAGTGGTTTTGTCAGACTTGTGGAGGCAGACCCTTCCTCACATCCTTTATCCGTAAACATTAAGAAAATCTTAAGACTAGGTCTCAGACTGTCCCTTGGAGGGGAACAGTGTAGCTCAGAAGAGGAGTGAGGCCTGACTTAGGTGTAGGGAAAGAAATCTGGTAGACGTTTTCCCATGGAAGTACTGGCATAGTCCCCACTTCAGGAGAAGAGAACCACAGGACATCCGTGCCATAAGAAAAGGAGAGGATGGAAATTCCCACGGACTCTCTTAGGACTGCACTGAAGAAATGACAGTCAGAGGGTGACATAAGCCAGAGGATTATTTAAGCTCCAAGCAGGGGACACCCTATTGTGTTGTGCAGAGAATCCGAGGGAGTTCCCTCAGAGGATAGGGTGATGACCCTACTAGCCGTCCTCCAGGTTGAACACTCTGTGACTTTCAGAGAAGGAAAAGAGAGCCCTGAGGTACCAGGGGGACTAGGCCCCCAACTGGCCTCTAGGAGGGGGAAGGCGAGCAGGGTGGAGGCAATGCCCAAGAACTGAGGCCTATGAGGGGATGGTGGGCAGGAATAAGTAATGAACAATGAAGATACAAGAGAAGATCAAGAATTATGGTAGGTACATAGTTTTCATATCATCCCTTGTCAATCTTCACCATTTATTACTGCTAGGTGAGTACCAAGCCTCCCAGAGGGGGCCTGCCACAGCCCTGAGGGAACAGATCCCTCAGCATCCTGTGGGGGAAGCGCAGGAGGGGAAGACCCTAGAGTCGCAGTAGACCTGCAAGGCCTAAGGCTGGTCAGGGTGAGGAGGTGTCCTCCGTGGCTGGGGGACAGGAGACGCCCCTGCAAAATTCTCCTCACCCTGTGAGAAAAGAGACAGGTCCCCCTGAAGGTGGAGGAGGTCACCCTACGCCAGGCAATGGGTGACAATCTGGACAGACAAAGTCATGCCATCTGCCTGATGCAGATCGCTGGCCCTGCCAGTCTAGAGGCCACCTCACTGGTGTCATAAGATGTCATTGCTTGGTGCCGTTCATGCTCCAGATCTAGTGCAGAAAGGGTGATGGCTTGCCTAGATTCCTCCAAATCAGTCAGAGATGCTAGAACCTGCGCCATCATTGACCACAAGTGCCTGTTGTAGGCAGTGTGGTGCACCTGATGTGAGCTAATGCAAAGTAGCACACAAGCCGAAGAGAAAACTCTTCTACCCCCATCGGTCAAATTCTGCAGAATCTGGATCCAGTGGTCTATCATGCGCTGGGTGTTGAAGCCTGGAAGGAGTGTCTAAGGCCCTCAACACCGATAATGGGTGAGAGAGAGAAACAAGAGACTCCTGCGGAGCGCAGTACCATCTCCTGCAGTCTGACGGGCTGGGGATGAGGCAGCCGGGTACTGCCAGGCGCGGATCGAAGCTTCCTGGAAAGGAATAGGCCAGGAAAGGACCACAAGGTGGTGAGCACTAAACTCACTCAGGAAGGAGTGTATCTTCCACTCAATATTGCATCTTACCACACAGGATATATGGTGTTCCTGTACCAACCTCGAGAGGAAACGCTGATGTTCAGTGAAATCAGCATCGGAAGAAAGGTGAACTGAATAATCCTCTTCCTCCGAGGAGGAAGTCGAGGAAGACATGGAACTCAGGAGTTCAGAGTCCTCCTGTGGTGGAGGAGACAGGCAAAAAAAACACTCATCCATGGCTCTAATGAACCTAGGGAAGGCCGCCACAGTGGCTCTGAACTGCTCCCAGGTTAAGGGTTCCAAGGACCCACATGGCCTGGAAGAAGGCGAAATGTCTGCAGAGGTATGGAGAAGGACACCTCACAGACTGTGTCTGGCCTCTGCAAGGGCTCTGAGACCAACTGTAGCTCCCGCCACGAGGGGGGGACTCAGGGATCGATCCAGTCAGCGAATGCTGCAAATGTTGAAACAAATCCTGGCAAAGCCCTGGGGGGGAATCTTCCCTGTGGAGTGACTGAGGTTGAGTGGATCCAGAAGGGCAACTCTCAGCGCTGCCCACCGAAGGTAGCCCTGAAGACACAGAGGAGGAGGAGAAGTGGGGTTCAGCACTTCGACTCCTCCCCACTCCCTGCAGGGTAGTGGATGAAGGTCTCTGCACCTTGCCCCATCCTCTCAACCCTTCAGACTCCAAGGTTGCCCTCCTTCTCCTTGAACCCAGTGCCAAGGGACTCCCCAATTCCGCAGACCCCCCCAAGGGAGGCCACAGAAAAGGTGATGCCCATCTCCACCCCTGGAGCAGCAGCAGCACCAGAAATGGCAGCTACCATGGCCACTGTAGCAGAGACCACCATACAAGACCCCTCAAGACTGCTATCCACCACGGCGCACCCTGTGCCAGCATCGGCATGGGGGGCTGCAGGCTATGGGGAGTCCGGAAGGCAAACACTGAGCTGCCTGGTGCCATGTCCAAGAGGGCTCCCTGACTCCAAGGAGTTGGGCTGCCAATCTGGATTGGTCAGTGGGTCATCTTCCTCAGAGGAAGAAGAGACCACACAAACCATCAGACTAGAAACCCTGGGAGCTCTCCTAGTAACAGCACCAGAGACGGCACCGTCGGGGGACATGGCACCACTCGTGGCGCCGCATTTGATCACCGGCACCACAAATGGTGTCAGGATCCAGAGTGGCACCAGAGAGCTGTGCCAAGAGTCCGCCAGTGCCGCACCCAGCAACCGTGGACCACAACACCAGGGAAGCCTGCAGCTCCATGGAGGTGACTGCTGTGACGGTGCTCATGACTCAGCCCCCAAGGGGACTGAGAGGCTCCTCTGGCACCACAGAAGGAACGCTCTCGATGGCAAGGCTAGAATCTGAGGAGGTCCCCTCCTCACTGGGCCATATAGACCCGGGAGGGGAACCAGAAAAGGGGTCACGAGATCTTGACATAGCATCCCTTGAGTGATGTTGTCCTCCAAAAGTCAGTGGGGCTCTACCAGCTTTAAATGCGTGGATCTCTAGAACGCAGTAGTCTATGCAGAAATAGGCATCGCAGTTATCCATATCATGGTTGGGACCCAGGCAACACAGACAAACATCATGCTGGTCTGAAACGGAGAAATGCCGGCCACAAGGGCACCAATGCATGGGGGCATGGTCCACTTTAGATTTCCTTTTTGCCCCCAAATCAGACATGATGAGAGAAAAAAAAAACAAATTACAGCAAAAAAAGCCAGCACCATTGGCAAAGAAATCAGAACAGTCTTACCGGTCTTCTGACGGCATCGGGATACTCTGAACCAGGACTGAGGAAGTGTAAAGGCGGCATCGACACACAAAGGCCTAATGGTGTACTTAATTCTCTCAGAAACTCGCACAGCAGGTGTGACCTTGACAGTGGGAAAAACAGAACTGGGATAGAGGGGGAGTCTACGGTACCTAACGGCAAACCCGCAAGCTACACGCAGAGCATCAACCACGTGGGCAGTGTTATCAGCACCGACTCCTCCCTCCAAAATAAAAGGTTCCCATGGTGGGTGCGCATCTCCAGCTTACACTCAGCAATAATGAATGGTGAAGATTGACAAGGGAAGATCTGTTTTCATGCTGCTGCCCTTAGTAATAAAGAAATAGAGGTGAGAATAAAATATAAACTGCATTTTGTCTAAACATTGCTCAATGTTGTCCCATCAGCATCAGCAATTCGAGAACTACACACAAGGAGACAGGGAGAAGGTTAAACACAGGAAGGGGGGAGTGATATGCTCAAGTCCACATAGTTAGTAAGTGAGAGTGGAGGGATTTGAACCTGGCCTATAGATTTATAGCCCTGCACTCAAACCACTATGATAAACTGATGCCCAGTCTGAATGATAAAAATCTACCCCATCTACCCACCCACCCCCTGAACCCTCAACAAGGAACAGACCAACAGCTCAGGCAACCTTGGAAACCTCCCACTTTAACAGTTTTTCTCCCACTTTTTGTAAACGCTCAAAAAAAGTCTCTGTGCAAGCATAAACATATGTAATGTTCAGCAGAAAGATCCCCACATGCAAATGTGACCACGTTCACAGAGAAGGAAGCACTCATTTTATTTAAAAGAGGTGATAGGGACCTGGGTAATGGGGGAGGCTGTAGAAGCAACTGAATTTCATAGCAGAAACTGCAAAGGCTATGAGAAATCGGCTAAACTGCTTCCTTGTAACTCTGTTTTTGCAGTTTGTTCATTTGTTGAATTCCATTTGGGGCATCATTCAGTATGTGTTGTGGAAGGGTTAGACTTTATGGGCAGGCCAACCTCTACTGCTTCTATTTATTTATTTAAATTTTTTTTTTGGGGGGGGCAACTGGATAAGCCCAACAAAACACAAATTGCCTTCTTCGGGGGTGACCTGAATTAGTTACATGCAGGAACATACAAGGATTATGCACCAGCAGGAATATGAAAACACAGACAAAAAATCACAGGTAACCACGTACAACAAAGCTGTGTTTCCAGTGGGAGTTTCTGATAACATCATAGGGACCCTGAGAGTGATGCTGGAGTAAAGTACAGAGTAATGCATAGGCAAACATGCATAACAAGGCTGTTTCCCTCAAGGGGTTTTGATGAAATCCTATAGACCTGAAGAGCAAAGCTCGAGTAATGTACCGAGTAATTCATGGGTAACCATGCACAACAAAAGTTTCAATCAAGGGGGTTCTGATGAAATCATAGGGACCTTGAGAGCGGAGCTGGAGTAACATGCAGAATAATGCATGGGCGATCATGTAGAACAAGGCTGTGTTTCCATTGAGGGGTTCTGATGGCATCATAAGAACCTCAAGAGCAGAGCTGGGGTAATGTGTAGAATAATGTATGGGTAACCATGCCCAACAAGGCTATAGTATATGGTTAAGTGTTGTTGTGTACAGGTTTCAATACACTTAAAATCTTTGTTGTGCATGGGAAAAAGGTGCTGTGCATAGTTCAAAGATCATAAAAAGTTGTTCACAGTTCAAAGGTCATAAGTTGTGCGTAGTTCAAGTGTCACACAAAGTTGCTGTATATGGTTCTCTCCTGTTAAGCCCCTCCCATTGTCATACTAATTTATCTTCAATATAGCTGGTGGCTATGAACGATGAAAGATAAGTGGGATGGGAGGGGATGGGTCTCGCTTTTACCGTATATAAACTGAAATTTTCACTTTCGACATACAGTAAAGTCACTAAAACATTAAGACATGGGCAGCCATGCCCAACTGAGCTCATGTTTCCATCTCAGGTTTGAGAGGACATTATGGACCACTCGAGTTCCATATGATGCTATCTCAATCCTTTGATGAAACAGTCTCATTGTGTATGGTTGCCCATGCATTATTCTCTATGTGTTTCCATCGAGAGGTTCTGTTGACATCATAAGGACCTCAAGAGCACAGCTTGAGTAACGTATAGAGTAATACATGGGCTAGTATGCATAATATGACAATGTTTCCATCAAGGGTCCTGGTGACATCATAGGGGCCATGAGAGCAGAGCTGGAGTAATATACAGAGTAATACATGGGCCACCGTGCACAACAAGACTGTTTCCATCAGGGGCTCTAATGACATCAAAGGGACCTCGAGAACAGAGCTGGAGTAGGGATCAGCTTAATGTATCAAAACCGCAATGAAACAGGGCCTCGGGGAGTGAATTTTTTTCAAATTGATCAATTACTTTGATTGCATATTAGTAAGGAGCACAGCAGCAATTGCAGCTGAGCCTAAGCCAAACGTTCAAAGTTGTTCTTTACATATTATGAAAATATGTTTTTAACATATATTAAGACTTTTAGAAACCACAGCAAAAATATGCTAACCATGTCATTTTCACAACAGATTGTGAGGTCACAAGTGGAGTGTGATATCCGATGCAGATGAGCAGCTGGAACACATGAAAGCTAATGAACAGGGACCCTGTTGTCATGCTAAAGAGAAAATACCTGCTAACACAAAATTCTTGCAACTAGGACATTTAATACAGTTCTGTTAAGCCTCAGTGGTTCCTGTGTTTTTTACTTTATCATATTAGTGGTCTTTACATACTTACGATAATGCAGAACTTAATACACTCTCTCTTACAAATATTTTGAGTAGCACTTGGATGGTCTAACAGTAACAAGCAGACTCAACATGTACTCGCTTGAAGATAGAATGGAGAGGGGGACATGACTGAGACCTCCAAGCACCTTATAGGTATAAACAGGGTGACCATGAGGGCCTTGCCAGCCTTACTGGGAACAAGGTCACTAGGGAACACAGCCTAAAATTAGTGGAGGCAAGGTTCAGGAGGGAGAAGAGGAGGCACTGTTTCGCTGAGAGGGTGGTATCAAAGTGGAATGAGTTGCCAGAGGAGGTGGTATCCTTAAAAATGGAAGACAGCTTCAAGAGAGGATGGACAGGTTGAAGGGAAAAGTTGCTGGGAGAGGAGGGATGAGTAAGGCGATATTTAGGGAGGGTCAAGGAGGGTCAGTTCCCTCTGTAAACACAATGGGACCTGCACATTCAAGCAGACTAGACAAACCATAAGGCCTTTATCTGCTGGCATGCTTGTAACAACTCTCTTTTGCATCAATTAAAGTCAAAAAAAGGTAAGCAAACAGAAGCATAAACAAGTATATGAGTGGTGAAGCATGCGCCATTTGAAGAGTTATTGTTGAACAGTGTACATTGTCATAACTGCAGACTATTATGCAGCTGAAATAAGATCACTACAACAAAAACATATGGAAGGTCCCACCTTGGACCATATAAGAAAAAAACACCCAGCGCAACGCGACAGAAAAAAGGATTTTGAGTGGACACTTGAAGAGATCTTGTTGGGGGGGCAGGTTGGGACAAATCAGTTTGGAGCTGGTGGTCAATTTGGCCACTAGATCTCAAAATCTGGTAGCCAAATCAATATTTTTAGTGGCAATCCTTTTTAAGGGCTGAAAAATTATTTTATCGGCAGGTAGCCTGCTGGTCAGGTAACTTTCAGAATCTAGAAACCAAACCAATTTTTTCAGTGGCCACTGGAAACCTGGCAAACCATTTTGCTCCATCCTTAGGGGAAGGGAAGGCATTTGGCCAGTATAAGGATTATTTAAACCAACAAACTATGGAAAGGGTATATATGTGATATAGATGGATAACTGTTGTATGGTCTGTATTTGTAAATGACTTAATAAAATAAGTTAAACAAGCATTTGTCAATGCCGGATGTTTGCTTGCTGGTATTAGCAATGGAAATGCAGGAGTTAGACTGATGCAGAGTAGGAATGGCAGTGAAGTATTGAACTTCAAGCCAACCACACCTCCACCCTGCAGAGATGGGCAGGCATTGGGGTATGCATTTGGGTCGTCTCCCATAACGTTCATGCCATTTCGGGTCACCCCTGAAAACAGGCACTTGTGCCTAGTGGGTCTTACCTGTTTACCAAAAACTAAAATAAAATAAAAAAAATAAATTTAACCTCACCCTATCCTGCAGACACAGACAAGTGTTGAGGTGTGCCTTCAGGTGTTCAGCTTTACAGTCACCCCACTCCATAAGAACATACGCTGAAATGGATGCAATATAGGAGAATGTGGTGAACTCTGGGGCCGAAGAGTCCAAGGCACACCTCGTGGCCTGTCACTGGCTGCAGGGTGGGGGGGTGGAATGGCATGAGCATTACAGTCAGCAATCCAAAGGCACACCCCTGATGCCCATCAGTCTGTACAGGGTGGGACGTTATGGTTAGAAACCCTAATGCCCTGGGCGTTTGTTGATAGTTGCACTACAAATTTTCAACATGGCCTTTTTGTGACCCCCACCTCATGAAAGCATTTGGGACCTCTTCTCATGAATAGTAGCACTGTGATTTTGTCAGTGTGTCCTGAACTTTGAGTTCCCACAGCAACTGTGCCATTGTGCGCCAGATGTATGAAAACACAGATCAAACAGGATGTGAAGAATGACAACTGTACCATTCCAAGGGAGGTGTGAAGAGATGGCAATGTTGAAAATCTGTAGTGAAAATATTAAAAATGATCGAACTTCCAAGCGTATGTGGAAACTGCGCAATGCATGCTCATAACACAGTCACTTACTGGAATTATTTCACCAACGTTTCAAGATAGGCATTTTGTGACCTCTGCTCATGAACACTGTCACTATGATTTTCATAATCTGTCTCGAACATTGATTTCCCACAGCAACCGCGCTATTCTGCGCCAGATGTTTAAACACATATTTCGGGCAGGATGTGAAAAATGACAGTTGTACTGTTCATAAGGAGGTATGAAAAAATGCCAGTGTTGGAAATCTGGAGTGAAAGTACTACAAATTTGTGAAGTTACAAGGGTGCGTGGAAACTGCACAACGCATGCTTGTACCATAGTCATTTTATGAACATTTGTCACCAAATTTTCAACATAGGCATTTTAGGACCTCTGCTCATGAACAAATTCATTGTGATTTTACATATGAACAACATACGAACATACAAATCTGCCAGCAGAACAGACCAATTAGTCTATCTAAGTCTGCCCAAGTGTGCAGCTAGCACCCTAGATTGCAGCTGGCCCAGCCTCCTCCTCAGTTCCTGCCCCACTTGTGCCAGCCCGTGACCCCCTTCCCCTGACTCTTGCTTTATCCCACTCCTTCTTAAAGCTATTGACTGTCCTACATGTTACCACCCCCTCTTTCAGCACAGTCCAACTAGATACCACCCTCTCAGTGAAGTAGTGCCTCCTCATTTCCCTTTTGAAATGTCCCCCTTCCAGCCTTAGTCCTTGCCCCCCTCATCTCTCTTCCACTCCTCAGTTTAAA
Organism: Neoceratodus forsteri; assembly: GCA_016271365.2. Lineage (NCBI taxonomy): Eukaryota > Metazoa > Chordata > Ceratodontiformes > Ceratodontidae > Neoceratodus > Neoceratodus forsteri. The sequence goes on along the minus strand of JADMNL010000030.1, from coordinate 161,777,301 downwards.
TGGCCCTTCAGTGCTAGGTTTATTTACCCCCCTCAGTTATTTAAATGCTTCAGTCATACCCCATCCTTCTCTCCTTCAGTGTGTACATGTTCAGCTCCTTCAGCCTAACTTCATATTCCTTTCCTTCCATCCCTTTAACATTTTGTTGCCCCTTTTGCACCCCCCCCTCCAGTAACTTTGTATCTCTCCTCAGGTATGGTCTCCAGTATTGCACACAGTACTCCAGGTGCAGTCTGACCAATGATCTGTAGAGAGGTAGGATCACATCCCTGTGTCTGGATGAGAACCCCCTTGTGATACAGCCCAGCATCCTGTTTGCCTTCACTGCTGCTCTCCTGCACTGGGCCGAGTTGTTCTTGCTCCCAGTTACCAATACCCCTAGGTCCTTCTCCTCCTCCTCCTCTGTGATCCCCAACCTCACTCCCCCCCAACCAATAGTCCCTCTTCTGGTTCTTCACCCCGAAGTGCATCACCTTACACTTCTTTGCGTTGAATCCTAGCTGCCACTCCATCGACCATGTCTCTAGTTTGGTTACTGTAGGTTCCTCTGCAGTTTTTCCCATCCGTCCTCTTTGTTCATCACCACCATCAATTCGGTATCATCTGTGAACAGACTAACCCTTCTCCCCAGTCCATGTGCTATAACAGAGATAAAGAGCCAAAATAGCACCAGGCCCAGCAGTGACTCCACGGCAGCCTGCTTGTCACTGCTCTGGGTGCCGAGAGCTCCCCCACCACCACCACTCCCTGCACCCTCCCCAGTAATCAGTTCTTTATCCATTTAGTCAGCCTTTTTCCCACCCCAGTCTCCCATGAGGCACTGTATCAAAGGCCTTACTGAAGTCCAAGTACAGGACAAGCACTGCATGGCCCCTGTCCAACTCCCTTGTCACCCAGTCAAAATACTCTATTAGGATGGTTTGACAAGACTTCCCAGAGACGAATCCATGTTGCCACCCATCTTGGAGGCCATTACTTTCTAGGAATGCCACCAGCCTCTCTTTCAGTATTGCCTCCATAAGCTTACCCACTATGGACATGAGACTGACCGGCCGATAATTTCCTGGCTCCTCCCTAGGCCCACTCTTCTGTATGGGGACCACACGGGCCACCCTTCAGTCCTGGGGGACACACCGTTTCCAGAGAGGTGTTGAACAGATCTGCCAGCGGCTCAGCCAACAGCTCCGCCATCTCCCTCAGCATCCTGCAGTGGATGCCATCGGGACCTGGTGCCTTGTCCACCCTTACTGCCCTCAGCCCCTCTAGCACCCTACTCCCTGCGATCACTTTGTCCGTCACCTCCTCCCCCTTCCCCCCCCAGTCCATGCTGGTAGTGGACCATCCCTCTTCTTAATGAAAACAGAGCAGAAGTACTCATTTAGAATTTCTGCTTGTTCCTCCCCCTTTTCCACCCAATCCCCTCCCCGCTTTATCCTCACAATATGTTCCTTGCACTTCCTCTTTTCCCTGACATACCTAAAAAAGTCCTTTCCCCTCACTTTATGCCCTGTGCTAACCTTAATTCCCTGGAGACCTTAGCTTTTTTCACCCTCCTGGCCACCTCTGTTGACCAACTCCCATAAGCCTCCTTATCCTCTCCCTTCCCTGTTCTCCTATACTTCTGGTATGCAGCCCTCTTTGTCCTCACCCCTTGCAGTAATTCCTTGTTCAGCCAGAATGGTTTCTTGGCTCTGCTCTTCTTACTCCTGGCCCTGGTGCAGGCTACTGTGGCCTCTGTTAGCCCAGTCTTTGTGACTCCCCACTTTTGTTCTGCATCCATCCCCGGCCTTATATCTTGGAGTCTCCCTTGCAGTATTGCTCACGTCCTCCTAAAGTCCACCCTACTAAAGTCCACCACCTTAGTGCCCATGCCTCCTGTCTCCCTGCCCAGCATGAGAACGAGCTACACTGTTGGGAATTGGTGGTCGCTACTCACCAGTAGGTCGTCCATCCTTACCTCCCTCACCACCTCCCCATTTGCCAGTACTAGGCCCACAGCCTTGTAGGCCCACTTACCAATTGCATCAGAAGGCTGTCCTGAAATCCATCAAGGAGCACCTGCTCCCTGGTACTGCTAGTTGCCAGGGTGCTCCAGTCAACCCCTGGTAGGTTAAAATCCCTCACTATCACCACACTCCTCCTTCTACACACCCTCTTTATCTGCTCTGCCAACTCCCCATCCAGTTCCCCTGATTGGGCTGGTGGTCTGTACACAACTCCCAGCCTCAGCTTTCTGACCTTGGAGTCCAGGAGCTGCACCCAAAGTGCCTCTGTTCTCTCCTCTCCTCTTCTCCCTCGTTTCTTATGCATTTAATCCCTTCTCTCACACACAGAGTGCAATCCCCCCCCTTCCAACCCACTGGTCCCTCCTGTATATCCTGTATCCCAGGATTGCCAAGTCCCTGTCATGGTATTCTGTGGCCCAAGTCTCTGTCACTGCAGCAATGTCCACCTTCCCCTCTAAAAAGAGAACCTGAAGCTGTACAATTTTGTTCCCCAGGCTTCTTGCGTTGAGAGAGAGACCACCTTTCACCTGTATCCCTCCTTCTCCTTGGCCTGCGTCCCTCCTGCCAGTAGTCCGCACCCTTTCTCCTCCTTATTCTTACCGGGTGGTGATGCCTTCTGTATTACACTCAGACCACTCTGCCTGCCCCCTCCGGGGTTACTACGCCTCCACCTTTACCTATATCTAGGGGAGTGAACTCATTAGGCTCCCCTGTCCGGACCTTTCTACCACCCGCAGTCTTTTGGCCACCCCCCCCCCCCACAGTAGTTTAAATCCACCTTAGATTTTTTATCATGTCATTATTTCTCCTCTAGTACAGTGGGCTCTAGCGACCTCTGGCCGCCAGCTCCTGCACCCCCAGACCAGGTCATGCGCACGAGAGAAACTCGCCTTTCACCCAGGGTCATCTGTACCCCTGGGGGTGTGCAGCTTTCATGTCCGGAGGTGCAGAGCATGGCCATCAGCCAGCAAGATCACGCCACTTTTTTCCACCTCCATTTTCTCCCCAGGAGCAGGACATGCAAGGGCATCAAAGGCACATACAGTAGTACCTATGCTCACCGCATTCCCCCCTCTCGAGCATGCAACTGCAGTGCAGCTGGCCTCAACCAGCCACCGCTGCAGTGCAATGCCATACACCCACCCACCCCAGAGGAAGGAGAGCAGTCGTGGGATGCTCAATCCTTCCTCTCCCCAGCCAGCTCCCTGCGGCCCAAGTCTGTTCCCGAAACCCAGGTTGCTGGCATGGTGCGAGGTGTGGCATCCAGTGCCTCAACCCTCAGCACCACCAGGCCTAAATCCACCTTAGTAGAGATATACCCCTCTAATCCTGCCTTTAATATTCCCGTCTGCTCCCTGCTGAATTGTAGCCTGCCCCCCACGCACAAGTCACTATTCCCCCAGACCCTACCCCAGTAAGTCACTAACCCATAATTTTTGGTGTGTCACCAATCCCTCAGCCACTCGTTGAACTCCTCGATCCTAACCTTTCCTCCCTGTGCTTGCACATGGTACCGGGAGTACCTCCGAGAATGCCACTGACTCCCCTACCCCCTCACACTGTCTGCCCAATTTCTCGAACCTCCCCCAACTACTTCCATAGTCTCCCCCGCCAAGTCATTTGTACCCACATGCAATACTAAATGAGGTTTCTTCTGCCCCCTCGCTGCACACTTGAGCAGTGCCTTCCCTGCCCCTCCTACAGTCAACCCGGGGATTGCTTCAACCCAAATACAGCTGTGCCTTCCCCCCTTCTGCCCTATCTCACCCCATTCAGTGTAGAATCCCCCAGGATGAGTAACCCCCTGTTCCTTACCCCCATTCCCTTCTAATGCCCCTTCGCCACCCCAGTATTCGTTCTTCCTGCCCTTACCCCGCCAGCTGCACCCTCTGTGACTTCTGTATCTGCACCCCATACTTCCGCCTCATTCCTTTTGTCTGCCTTATTCCTCCCATCCCCCTTGAACCCCTATCCAGCCTGACTACTTCCTACTGGACTACCCATGTCGACCTCCCTCCCTTCCTCCTCTGCTGATTTCTAACCCCTCTCCTATCCCCATTGTTGTTGATTTACAGCCCTCATTTCCTTCGACCCCGATAGTGATGCCCCGCCCATCCTTCTCCCTTCCTGTAGCCTTCTCTCCTCCAGTCACCCCCCTCCTTCCTTACTAGCCCTCTTGTACCCTTTTATCCTCACTATCTCTTCCCCTACCTGTTGCCATCCCTGTCATGTCCCGCTTATCCTCCCCCCCTTCAGTATGTTCCTGCTCCCCCTCTTTCTCCCATAGCAGAGGCTCAAATCTATTCCTAGTCGATACCCCTCCCACATCTCTTCTCCCTACCGGCTCCGGTTCCCCTCCTACTCTTGTTCCCTCCGTGCCCCGGTCCTACCCCTGGTCCCTCCATACCCACAGCCATCTGCTCTCTCCCGGTACTCCTTGTGGTCTCTTCCTCCCCCATCAGGAGGCCCCCCCTTTGCCTCCAGCACCCTCTCCCTTCTCCTCTCTTTTCTGCTAGTTCCTCTGATACTGGGGTCAGTTTCAGTCCCTAGTTTTTCTTCCCCCGTCCCACCTTGCCATCCCCTATTCCCCCCAGCCAGGATGCCTACTATACTCATCTGCCCTGCCACTTGGACTCCTCCGTAACCTCCAGAGTTCCTCCCTCAAACTAGCCAGTTGTCTACAGACCGTACACCCCCCCCATCCTCCAAGCCTAGTCCAGAATTGTGGCGGACCCACATCCTGTACACCCCACCACCCTTCCAAAGATGCCTGCCATACACTGACATGCGGTACCTGCCCAATTTTGGCCCCCATCTTATATTATGGGCTCTTACTTCTGGTTTCTGCACCTAATACAATTGTTAGGCCCCTATTTACTTAAATTCCTGTTCCCCCCCACACTAATCCCCCTACTGCCTCTTTGCCAAACAGGTTAATTCAGTCTCAAATCTCATCCGTTAGATACTGCATTACTCTATCAATCCTAAAGCCTCCTTGTCTGTTTTTCACCCCTCAGCTACCATACTTTTTGTTTTCAGCCCTCACTTAGCCCAGTTAGAAATCCTACTGCACCCCAAGTATTAATCAGCTCAGTTAGAGAAATAAACAGAACAAATAAATATGAATTATTACAGCAATCCTAACAGTATAGCTCATTACTTAGCTCAGTTAGAGAAATAAACAGAACTACTAAATCTGTATTGTTACAGCAATCCTAAAAGTATCCAGTTATTGCTTTGTCTCCACCCCAGAGACCCTGCTGTGATATAGGACCACACAGGGACCTGGGCGGGAGGGTGGTCAACTGTAAAGTCCTGACAGAGCTCCGTTGAGCTCGCTCACTCCCCCCCCTCACTTGCTCATTCTATTTCTTCTGGCGCTGCAGGCTGCCCTTTTGTACTGGGCTTCTACGTGCATTGGTGCCTTTTTCTGCCCACAAAGAAATCCTCAGCAATCCCGACAGAGCTCTGTTGAGCTCGCTCACTTCCCCTCTCTCACTCACTCGTTCAGTTTCTACGAGCGCTGCAGGCTGCCCTTTTATACTGGGCTCCTGCCTGTGTTGACACCTTTTTCTGCCCACAAAGAAATCTGCAGCAGTCCCGACAGAGCTCTGTTGAGCTTGATCACTCACCCTCTCATTGTTAATCTATTCCAAACACTGATTTCCCACAGCGACCGCACTATTCTTCACCGGAAGTGCAAAAACACATTTTGGCCAGGATGTGAAAAATGTCAGCTGTACTGTTCATAAGGAGGTGTGAAAAAGTGCCAGTGTTGAACATCTGGCATGAAAACATTACAAATTTGCAAAGTTACAAGGGTGCGTGGAAATTGCGCAATGCATGCTTGTAACACAGTCATTTTATGAACTTTCATCACCATATTGTCAACATAGGCATTTTAGGAACTCTGCTCATGAACAGTGTCATTGTCATTTTCTTAATTTGTCCCAAAAACTGATTTCCAACAGCAACTGTGCTATTCTGCACTGGAAGTGCGAAAACACATTTCAGCCAGAATGTTTAAAATGACAGCTGTACTGCCATAAGGAGGTATGGAAAAATGCCAATGTTGAAAAGCTGGAGTGAAAATATTACAGATTTGCAAAGTTACAAGCATGTGTGGAAACTGCGCAACGCACACTTGTAAAACAGTCATTTTTTCGATTTTTTCATCAAATTTGCAACATAGGCTTTTTGAGAGCCCACGTCATGAACAGTGGCACTGTCGTTTCGTTAATCGGTCCCAAATGGTGATTCCGCGCAGTGACTGCAAAATCACCTTTCGGGACCAAATAATGCCATGACAGTAACTGAATTCATGAGGAGGGGTCCCAATAACCCCATGTTGAAACTTTGGTGCCAAAATTCCCCAAAATGCCCAAGATATGTACCAAAGTTGAAAAAAAACTATTTATGCCACTATACAGCTTACCGGCACTTCTTCAGTTTGCGGTCAGCTTTGAAGAGTGCAGGCATATTCCCAGTCCACCCAAGATTGTCGCACTGGGCTCGGAAGGTAAGTATGGGATAAGGGGGTGTGTGGGGAGGCAGGGTTTGCAGAGGGTGGCTATGGGTTGGGGAGGGAGCACAAGACACTGCGAGGGACCATTTTCTTGGTTTCAGAGAGAAAGAAAAAAAGATGTCGCAGGAAGTTTTTTGTTTTTCTGGTTTGTTTTTTTGCACACTAGGGTGGGCTCCCAGTGTGTCACCTGCATTTTGGGAAACAGGGGACTGAAGCCGACCGGGATTGGGTCCCCCATCAGCAAAGAAAGACCGTTTGGGGGGCATGATGCCAGGGGGGGATTGGGCACCCCCCCCTCGGCACACAATACATGGGGGGGCATTATGCCGATGGGGAGTGGGCTCCCCATCAGCAAATTAACTGGGTTGGGGGCATGCCGACAAGGGGATTGGGTACCCTCGTTGACTTTCATGGGGCTCTGAGGCAGCATAGCCACCGTCTCATTGATGAAATGTTACACCAGGCAAGGTAGGTACTGCTCTGCAATGATTGGTCGCTCATCATTGCAGTGGAATGTCTGGTGCTGCAACAACGAGGTGGCCCCTGATTACAGTGGTGAAATCGTTACAAGTTGGTGGCACTCTGCAGACCCAGTGTCATCAGGACACTGGGCCTGTATTGGTTGAGCACTGCCATGCCCAACAATGCAGTGCCAGCACTGGCCGCCACAGCGCAGCACTTTCACAACCCACTTCTCTCCTAAGCTGCCACATAATATTTCTTGTGCATGCGCGCAAGCAAACATAAAAAACAGTACTGTGACTGTGGTGTCCACAACTGATCACACAATTGCTGTTTGTGGCATCTCCTCAATCTGTTTTCATGGTAAGGATCATGGTGTCACTGATAATGGCACTAGAAGGTCCGTTAGAGAGAATTCAGTGTTTTTGTACACACTTATGAGATTACCAAGATAGAAACACAGAAGTTGATGGCAGGTAAGGACCACAAGACCCATCCAGTCTGCCCGTTTTATTCTACCTTATGAATGTGCCATAGGCCTTTACTCTGTCAATGACCTATCTATTCATACTCATCTGTATTGCACATGGTCTTTTAAATTCCGGAACAGAAAATTGAAAATTGAACAACTGCATTCTCTAATGAATTCCTATAGCTGAAACATTTATGTTTATAAAAGTTTATGCTGATGCACAGAGTCATCACCCTTTTATGTACACAGTTATGATGAAAAAGGGGACGTGAATGGCAAATAATACTGTATATGACGTTGTAAGTAGGCATGCCTAAATACTCCGCCCTGTACAAGACCCTTAAATTTAAAGACGTATCTATTAAAACTGTATCAAAGTAATATTATTTGCCTGATAAATAGCTATTTTAGGCTCTAAATTTATTTGTTGTTGTATTTTTTATTATTGTTTATTTATAGTTTTTGATTATTTATTTTGCAGCAATGTAAAATGTATGTGATTAATATAATTGCCAAGGACACCTTTGTAAATGAGCTGTAGTTAAAGAGCTTTTCATTCTGAATAAAATGAAATGAAATATTATGTTGTTTTTTTTTAACCAGGAGAGACACACTGAGCTGAAGCTTGTTTACAGGTGCAACCTGGGGGCACAAGGAAGTTAAGTTCAAGTTCAAATTTATTGCAGAAAAGCTCCATTGAGCAAGCTCATTCACAAGGAGGTCCTGGGTGCATGGTTACAACAAATATACAATGCAGGCAATAACATAACAATACATACATGGTGGACCAGGTCCTACAAGATACATGGGTAAACAGTCCTGAGTGAAAAACAAAAACCCAAAAAATATTTAGCACAAGTTGTGTAAGGAAGGCGGTGTAGTGAGAACAAACTAAGAAAGTAAGGAGAAAGCTAGGAAGGGAGTTTAGAAACAGTAACGTGTCCTTTATTTTTGAAGCCACCAGTTTTTTGAAGAAATTTACTGAGACTACACTGGATAGTTTCAGAGTGGATTGCAGCTGGTTCCAAATAGTTAGTAGGGCACTTGAGAAGGCTCGTCTGCCAAAGGAGGTACGAGTCCTAGGTGCATCGAGTAGGATCAAATCTGATTTCCTAAGGAAATAAGAGCTGTGGGCAGTACGGATAAGTGCTACTAAATAGCTTGGTAATTTATTCAGAAGAAGTTTTAGGGTCCAAATGCCAGCATGGAGTGTGCGTCTAATGACGAGTGAAGTCCAACCAACAGCTGAGTATAGTTCGCAATGGTGGGTTCGGTATGGGTAGTTTGTAATGAAGTGCAAGTGATAGAGAATGTTCAATTTGTTTAGGTTAGTAATTGCTGCAGAAGTGTATAATATGTCCCCATAGTCAAGTAAAGGGAGGAAGGTGGTCTGAACAAGCCTGAGTCTGGTTTCCCGGGGGAAAGAGGGACCTATTTCGGAAGAAGAAGCCTAGTCTAGCTTTTAGTCTTCTGGACAGGTCGTCAATGTGCTCGTTAAAGGAGAGCTTGTTGTCTAATTAAAAGCCGAGGTATTTAAATTTAGAGACAACTTCCAGTGGTTCACCTAGGGATGTAACAATGAAGTCTTTAAGTGGGACAGTGAGGGTGACGGAGAAAGTATTGGGGGGGGGGGAGGAATCATGGCCTTAGTTTTTTAGCATTTAGGAGGAGTTTGGTATTGATGAGATTTGTTTCTAGCTGTGCGAAATCGACTTAAAGTATAACCCTAACTTCCGATATCGTATGGCCCGGATGTATACAAAACTGTATCGTCTGCAAAGAAATGCAAGGTTGACCTGGTTATTTGAGAATCGAGGTTGTTGATATATAGGGAGAAGAGTGTAGGACCTAAGATGGAACCTTACGGGACTCCCCTTGTAACTGGTAAGGAGGCAGAGAACAGCCCACCAGCTTTGACTTTCTGCATCCTACCTGATAGGTAACTAGAGAACCATTTGGTAGTAGCTAGGGTAGCGCCAATATTGGTGAGACTGTTCACAATTAGAGTATGGGCAACGGTGTTGAATGCTTTACTCAAATCTAAGAATACTGCACCTGTAATTTTTTTAGCTTCCTTGGCTGAGATCCAGTCATCAGTGACTTTAGCTAGTGCAGTAACGGTGCTATGATTAGAGTGAAAGCCTGACTGGGCTGGATTGAGGAGAGAGTAGGTTTCCAGATGATTCTTCAATTGTATATAAATCAATTTTTCGAGGACTTTTGAAAGGATAGGCAAGATTGAGATTGGTCTGTAATTGTTTAAGTCACATAGGTCGCTGGATTTAAAAAAGGGTATGAAATGAGCGGATTTCCAGCATAATGGAACTATGGAAGAAGAGATAGAGAGGTTGAATATATAGAGAATGGGAGCAGTAAGACAGCGGTAGCCAACTTTTAAGAAAAATGGTTCTAAGCCATCGTCTCCGGCACTTTCTGTGGTATCTAAATTGATGAGTGAATCCTTGACTTCTTTGAAGCTGAGGGGGAGCAGCTGGAAAGGATGGGCTGTAGCTTTCGGGACAGTGATAGGGCTAGCATGGATACTAGTACGAGATGCGTACGGTGATGCATCGAAAGCTAGACCAGCTGTGGCGAAGTGAGAATTCAGTTCTTCGAGGATTTGGTAATTGTTCTCAATAACTGTGCCATTTATGTTGATCTTAGCTGGGATGGAGGGAGCAGCCGGTCGACCTTCAATAGACTTGATGGTCCTCCAAATTTTCTGCAAGTTTCCTTTGGCTTTTTCCAGCGTGGAAACGTAGTAATTCGCTTTGGTAGAGCGAATATGTTTTACGCAAGCATTCCTAGCTGCTCTAAATGTCTGCCAATCTGTCGGATTCTTAGTTCTTCTTGCTAGAGCCCAGAGTTTATCTTGGTTTATAAGTGTGGTTTTGAGCTCCAGTGTAAACCAGGGGTGGGAGACCTTTCGCGTACGCACCTTAATAAATGGGGCATGCTTGTTAGCCAGGGTGGTAAGATTTTCATTTAGGTTAGAGACAGCCTCATCGACTGTTTTAGAGAGGTACAGATCTTGCCATTTGACCTTGCTAAGTTCGGTCAGATAGCTCAGGGTGTTGAATTTACGAAAGGAATGCTTGATTATGAACTTAGGCTGATTGTAGGCTTTGGTTTGATGTCTTGAACAGACCACAACTCTATGATCACTCATATCGTTGGAAAAAACAGCTGATTGTAGTATTTTGTGGGGATGGGTGGTAAGTATGACACCAATGAGAGAACTATTGGCAATGTTGGTGGTGTTAATCCTAGTGGGCTCACTAATTATCTGGGCAAGACGTAGTTCATCACAAAGGGATTTCAGGCTATGTGATTTGTGTGTGAGCCAATCCATGTTGAGGTCCCTGAGTATCAGTGTTGGCTGTTGTAACTAAGGATTTTAGGACGTTGATGATTTCAGTTCCACCAGTTGGAGGTCTGTAGCCGCCGATTACTGTAATAATTTCATTGGAGGGAAGGTGGAGTTTCAGAGATATGATTTCGTATTCCTTAGATTTAGAATTGCAGAAGATGTCACTAATAGTGAATCTGGATTTGGCATAAATAACTACTCCCCCCCCCCCAGTATTCCTATCAGCCCTATAGAGATTATAGTTGAGGAGAGTTATTTGCTGGTCCGTAATAATATTTTTGAGCCAGGATTCGGTGATAATAATGAGGTCGGGCTCAGTGTGTGCAGTCCAGGCTTGTAAAAGGTCAATTTTTTGGGGCAAACTTAAAATGTTGACCAACATGAATTTAAGGCCAGGAGCGGCAGCAAACTCGGTAGGCGAGGAGGACGTTGACAGAGGGCCTGGGTTTAGTTCTACATTACTTGAGCAGAGAAGGCGCAGGAGCAGGAGTTTCTTTATAGCTGTTGTGATGGATCTGGATACTTTTTTAAGTTGTGACCGGCTAATAGTACTGGTCGGGGATACCATTTATTGCTATTATGGTACAGTCTAATGTGGCAGTTAATAGATAGTAGGGATAATGCTCTGAGTGACATATGAGAAGGGGGTAATAAAAGCAGGTGAGTGGGGAGTGGGTTGTAATTAAAGGGAGGGGTGGGCTTTGGATGAGCGTTAGTGCAGTGAAAGGGGGTGACATAAATAGGAATGAGATGTTCCAGGGTAAGTGACTTGCTCAGGGTCACACAGTATGCAAGTTGAGGCTGTGGGATTCAAACCCAGGTCTCTAGATTTGCAGCTCAGAGCCTTAAACCACTGCGCTATACTGCCTCCCATTATGTTTTTGAATGGGTTCTCCTCACATGTCAATCAATGACTCTGCAGTGGCAGTGGAATGGAACCCACAGAAACTCACTTTAGGGATACTGAAGAAAAGTCTAGCTCAATTCCAGGAACAAAATAGGGAAGGACTGATTTTGTCTGTAATACACCCCACACAGGAAAAAACATACACAGTGCACAAAAATGAGAAAAAAAATGCAGCATATTATGGAGAAACATGCCCAAAAGAAATATGTTTTCCTACCCAGTGTCTCCCCCTCTCCATATTACTTTGCTTGCATTTTTTACCGCCACTGAAGATTAACTTGCTCAGGTTTTAATTTTTTATGTTTCAATCAGTGTGACCCCACTGAGCACTTACCCCCACATCCCCTCTTTATCCCCTCACCTTCCTGCTCTCTCTTCACAAATATTAACCCCCAATATTCACCACCTCCCCAGTTTCCCTCACCTTACCCCCACTTTAAAACCCTCTCCCCCACATTACCCAGCCCTGCTCTATCACCTACCTACATAACCCTGGGTAGATTCCTATCCAGTCCCACCCTTCTGACCACACACCCCCTTATTCTGTCACCCCTTTGTCTCTGCCCCACCCTCCCTCCCCTGCTCTCATCTATTCTGTCCTCCCCTCCCTTGGTCGCCACCACTTCTGACCCTCCTTAACTCTACCTGCACGCTCTAATGCTCAGCTATCTCTATAAATTGCTTGTCCAGCTTAGGTATGCTCTTAGCACTGTTGCAATAAAGTTGACCTCTCCTACCTGCTGTATTTTAAGTGTTCTTGCTTGAATCTGTATCTGTCTGTACCATAATGTACTTGCCTACTGTATATACCCCTATCTGTTTTGTAATGTCTACGCACCTTGTCTATTGCCTTACAACGTGAAACCTTTGTAAACGAGCTTTTAGCTCAAAGGTGTTATCCGAGATTCCAATAAATAAATAAATCAGCTCATCAGGGTGTTAAAAAATTCTCTCCCCAAGGACTTTTTCATAGTTGCACCCAAAACAATCAAAAAATGTAATATTTTAGAATATTTGGGTCAGGAAAGAGACACTGAGTGAAAGCTCATTTCCAGATGTCAGTCCATTAAGGCCCAGGAGCACGGGGGGGGTTAAGTGACTTGCTCAGGGTCACAAAGTATGGAAGTGGTGGTTGTGACAATGAAACCCAGGTCTGATTAATGCCCTGCTTCAGAGCTTGGTGCTCTAGCCTGTAGGATATACTGACCCCCTCCCCAATTCAGCGTGAAACAGAAAAAAAAACTCATGTACTTACAGATCAAAACTGGAATCACTTGGAGTGTTAATTTCATTATCTTATTCTTTAAGCTTCATAGGCTGGTGGTGACATTAACAAAACAAGCATTTGTCAATGCCGAATGTTTGCTTGCTGGCATTGGCAGTGGTAGTGTAGAAGTTACAGAGCTGCGTAATAGGAATGGTAGTGAAGTATTGAACTGAAGCCAACCCCACCACCACCCTGCAGAGAGTGACAGGCATTGGGGTGTGCATTTGGGTCGTCAGGCATAACGGCCACGCCATTTCACCACACCCCACCCTGCAGACACTGACAAGTGTCACGGTGTGCCTTGGGGTCTTTGGCTCTTATGCGCACCCCATTCCATCAGGAAATACGGTGAGATGGGTGCTGTATAGGAGAATGAGGTGAACTTTGGGGCCAAAGAGTCCAAGGCATACCTCGATGCCTCTCATTGGCTGCAGGGTGTGGAATGGTATGAGCATTGCAGGCAAGAATCCCAAGTTACATCCCTGATGCCTGTCATTCTCTACAGGATTGGGCGTTATGGTTGGAAACCGTAATACCTCAGGCATTCGTTGGTATTTTCACTCCAAATTTTCAACATGTTTTTTTTTGTGACCCCACCTCATGAACAGTGGCAATATCAGTTTGTTAGCCGAAAGCTGCTTATGCACAGCGACTACGGCATTTAGCATCACAGGTGCAAACACATTCCGAACAGGATGTAAAAAATGACAGCTGTACTGTTCATGGGGAGGTGTAAAAAATGGCAATGTTGCAAATCTGTAGTAAAAATATTAAAAAAACTGGTGAAGTCACGAGCGTGCATAGAAACTGTGCAACGCACACCCGTAATGTAATTAGTTTGGGGATTTTTTACAGCAGATTGTCAACAGAGGCATTTTGGGACCTCCGATCATGAACAGTGTCACTGTGATTGTCTTTATCTGTCCCAAACAATGATTTCCCACAGTGACCACGCATCTCTGCGCTGAAAGTGTGAAAACACATTTCGGCCATGTTGTGAAAAATGACAGCTGTACTGTTCATAAGGAAGTGTGGAAAAATGCCACTGGTGAAAATCTGAACTGAAAATATTACAAAGTCATGAACTTACGAGGGTGCGTGGAAACTGTGCAATGCTCACTCGTAACACAGTCATTTATGGACTTTTGTCACCAAATTTTCAACATAGCCATTTTAAGACCTCTGCTCATGAACAGTGTAACTGTGATTTTCTTAATCTGTCCCAAACATTGCTTTCGCACACTGACTGCACCGTTATTAGCTACATGTCTGAAAACACATTTTGGTCGACATGTGAAAAATGGCAGCTGTACTGTTCATAAGGAAATGTTATAAAATGGCAATGTTGAAAATCTGGAGTGAAAATATTGAAAATTCGCAAATTTATGAGCGTGTGTAGGAACCGCGCAACGCATGCTCGTAAAACAGTCATTTTTAGGAATTTTTTCACCAAATTTTCAACATAGCCATTTTAAGACCTCTGCTCGTGAACAGTTTCACTGTGATTTTCTTAATGTGTCCATCATTAATTTAGCTGCTGCGCTACATGAAGCGGAAACATGTTTTGGGCAAGATGTGACAAATGACAGCTGTACTGCTCATAAGGAAGTGTAATAAAATGGCAATGTTGAAAATCTGGATTGAAAATATTGAAAATTAGACACTTACGAGCCGCAGCGAGGGAATTGGGCGCATCCCACGCCGTAGAAACAGTCATATTTAGGGATTTTTCACCAAATTTTCAACACAGCCATTCTAAGACATCTGCTCATGAACAGTGTCACTGTGATTTTCTTACTGTGTCCATACATTGATTCACACACCGACTCTGCGCCGTGTAGCTACATGGGAAACACACATTTGGACAAGATGTGAAAATGACAGCTGTACTGCTCATAAGGAGGTGTAATAAAATGGCAATGTTGAAAATCTGGAGTGAAAATATTGAAAATTCTTGAACTACGGCGTGCGTGGGAACTGCATAGCGCGTGCTCGTCAAAACAGTCATTTTAAGGAATTTTTTCACCAAATTTTCAACAAAGCCATTTTAAGACCTTTGCTCATGAACAGTGTCACTGTGATTATCTTAATGTGTCCCATACATTAATTTCGCACACTGACTGTGCCATTGTGCGCTACATGGACGGAAACACATTTTGGGCAAGATGTGAAAAATGACAGCTGTACTGCTCATAAGAAGGCATAATAAAATGGCAATGTTGAAAATCTGGAGTAAAAATATTGGAAATTCGTGAACTTACGAGCGTGCGTAGGAACTGCACAATGCATTGCACAGCTAAAGTCATTTTTAGATTTTTCACCAAATTTTCAACATAGCCATTTTAAGACCTCTGCTAGTGAACAGTGTCACTGTGATTTTCTTAATGTGTCCCATACATTGATTTCGCACACCGACTGCGCCATTGTGCGCTACATGGGCATAAACACATTTTGGGCAAGATGTGAAAAATTACAGCTGTACTGCTCATAAGGAGGTGTGGTAAAATGGCAATGTTGAAAATCTGGAGTGAAAATATTGAAAATTCACGAACTTACAAGCGTGCGTAGGAACTGCACAATGCATGCTCGTAAAACAGTCATTTTTAGGAATTTTTTCACCAAATTTTCAACATAGCCATTTTAAGACCTCTGCTCATGAACAGTATCACTGTGATTTTCTTAATTTGTTCTGTACATTGATTTCACACCGACTGCGCCATTGTGCGCTACATGAGCGGAAACACATTTTGGGTGAGATGTGAAAAATGACAGCTGTACTGCTCATAAGAAGATGTGGTAAAATGGCAATGTTTGAAAATCTGGAGTGAAAATATTGAAAATTCGCAAACTACTGAGCGTGCATAGGAACTGCTGGTATGCCTTTCATAAAACAGTAATTACTGAATTTTCACAAATTTTCAAAATAGACTGTGAGAGCCCACCTTATGACAGCTGGCAGTGTCGTTTCATTAATCAGGCCGAAAGGTGATTTTGCACAGTGACTGCGAAATCACCCTTTGAGCCTGAATAATGCCATGACAGTGACATAATTCATGAGAGGGGTCCAAAACCCATGTTGAAAATTTGGTGCAAAAATTCCAAAAATGCCTGAGATATGCAACAAAGTTGAAAAAACCCTATCTATCCATATTATAGCTTACGGCATTTCCTCAGTTCATGGTCGGCTTTGAAGAGTGCAGACATGTTCCCGGTCCACGAAGATTGTCCACGAGGTCCGGAGGCAGTATGGGGTGGGGGGTGTGGGGTGGCAGGTGCACAGTGGGTGAGTGCGGGTTGTGGGAGGGGGCAGGGAGGCGCCGAGGACAGTTTTAATTTGCAGGTTTTGGACCACAATGACGATGCAGGGCGTTTGCCATGCTGGGGTGGGCTCCCAGCGTGGCACAAGGATGGCTGGTTGGGGGGCGTGGAGCCGACGGAGGATTGGGCACCCACGTCGGCCATAGCATCAGTTGCCACGCTGGGGTGGGCTCCCAGCGTGGCACCCTGTACTCTGGGGGGGGGAGTGGAGCCGACAGGGGATTGGGCACCCCGTCGGCTGCTCCATGACTTGCCCAGCATGGCATGTGGAAGGCTTTGGGGGGCACAGCACAGCCGATGGGGATTGGGCACCCCGTCGGCTATACAGTGTGTGTGCATGGGGGGGCGGCAAGCGTGCAGCGTGCATGTGTTTGTGTGTGTGTGTGGGGGGCTGCGCGGGCAGGCGATATCTGATCGCTGCTCACTGAAGCGTAGTTCCCCCTTTCAACTGTATGCCACTGCATTTTGGAGCTGTCATAGACAGCTCCAGCATGCATTGGAGGACTGGGGCCACGCCTGCCAACACACTGACTGAATTGGAAGAGGGGGTGACACACCTCAGAAAACTCGGATGATGGCACTATATTTCTTGCACATGCATGCAAGCAAACATAAAAATTCATCCACAGAGACAGAACTAAAGTGTTGATCGCTGACTTTTGCTTAAGGAGAAACTTCTCAAACAAAGGGAGTCTGAGATATCAGTTCTGCTCACAGCTAAAGAGGATATAGTGGTTTATAATATATGGAGATAGGCAAATAATATTATTCTATCCCATACAAAAAAATCCTGGTAATACAACAGTAGCCAAAGTGATAATACCATTGTTCCTCCCTGATAATACTATTGTTCAGAGGTGATAATACTACCGCTGCTGCTCTGAACGATAGTATTATCAGTTAAATAGAACAGCGCAAGCCCAAGACTCAGAGCTGGTTGCTAAGCAGTCAACTGCAGTCGCTAGACTCACCGTGTGAGATTTCCAAACCATGCTTCGTGATTGGCTGCCTTTTGTCTGTGAGAGGGCAGAATACTTTTGAAAAAAATGGCAGCTATCTCTCCCTTAGCGAGAATAACTCGTACCCACTGAACTTGGGATCTTTACTTTCGCCTGGACTTTTTTTAACTCACAAAACAACAGTATCTGGTTGATCCTGCATTTAGATGGATGTAAAAAAAACAGGTAGGACTTTCTAATGAGCGAGGACTTGCTAGCAAGTGGGGGGCAGAGCGTCCTTGGGGCAGCAGAGAAGCAGCCAGCGAGTTTTCACTGCAGTGCTTCGGTGGACATTTTCACAGGCTGTGAGAACAAAAATCATAGTGACACATTTTTATATGGAATTTGGCTCCATATATGACAAAAAATAACACATGGGGCGTATGCATTCCGAGGGAGTACTCCCATCTCGAGGTTCTGGGGACATGGGAACCTCTCGAGCTTCACTCTCAAGGTTCCCATGTCCCCAGAACCTCTCGATGGGATTACTCCCTTGTAATGCATACACTCCTATGTATTATTCTATTTGTAACATGGTCTGTGTGAGCTGATTATCTAATTGGATGAGAGTTGTCACATAGGGATACATTAATCCATGTTATACACACAGTAAGGGTGACTAGGTTCTGAAAGGAATCAGTACTCAACCCTGTCATTCACAGACTCAAACTGTCAAGGGGATACCACACATTGAGCCAATCAGTTAATGACAACTGCACTCTCACCCACTTAGCTCCCCGATCCTTTCTGTATTCGTTCTACTTCCTGTACTCATACAGAAAAAAGATGTTGCTGCAGACCTAAGAGGGAGTAAAAGATTGTTTCGCACCCACCCACCCAGGCGATCAACTTTTGCAATCGCACAGCAGCGAATGAAAGATGGCGTATGTTTTAAAGATTTTTGGCCATCTAAGCATGCAAGAGTGGCTGGACGTCAAGTTTCCGAATGGGGAAGCGCTGCCACAAGAACATACAGCTGCGAGGTCACATTTGGTGTCTCCCATCCCGCACCATAACAATTTCTGTTCCCTCCCATCCAGTTCCGTAGCATTTGTAGCTGCTGTGCCCCTTGCTGCACTCTCCTGTCACAGTGTGTGTGTGTGTGTCCATGGCAGAGCTCATTTGCTATTCCCGTGGCTCTCCGTCTGTCAAGGGTGTTATCAGACAGTGAGAGAGAGAGAGAGAGAGAGACAGACACTCACAGATCTGTCTGTGCGTGTGTGTTTCTTCTGCAGCAATAGTGGTACTCTATGTCCTGAGCCACCACCCCCATAGGTGGATTTAGAGGGGGGCTAAGGGTGCTATAGCTCCCCATCATGGAGCTCCTCTATTAGTAACACACTGTGTTGCATTCTTAACCGGTATACACTAATGCCTCTATGAAAGCTGCCTAAACCACATGGGTCTCATCTGTCCTCCAGTGTCCTGGTAGTGCAGTAAACAAGTACCCCCACCCACATTACATAGTTGACCCCCCTCAGAAAAGCTGGTCTCCAGCATGAATTTCTTACTAACTTTCATTCTGCGCCATGCTGTAAGGTCCCAACACTGTGGCAGCAGCTGGTTTTGCCTTGGTGAGCCTGAGCATTCGTTCTCTACTTCTGCAGGTTTGGTGCATCTCCTTTGTTTGTGCGTGGGGGGGTCATGTGTGTGGGGTACAGCTGTAGCAAAGCGGAGTGGACCTTAACAATACTGATCTCAACCAGGTTGCCTGGTGCTCACTGCTTCTGATTTGCTGTTGTGTCCAGTAGTGGATGTGGCTAGCAAAGGGTGCCTTCTTTAAATGGCTGGGCTGCAAAACAAGAGTCAGCTGTAGTTCATTCACTTAGAAGATTAATGCTGGAGCAAGAGAGGAGTGAGTGTACTACTGAGGAGGAGAGAGAGAGAGAGAGGAGAGCAGAGCAGAGCAGAGCAGAGCAGAGCAGAGCAGAGCAGAGCAGAGCAGAGCAGAGCAGAGCTCGGGGTTTCGGACGGCAGCAGTCCAGTAATGCAGGGTCAGTGTGGCCTTGATAAATCTGCACAAGGAGTTGAAGTGAGGTTCAGGTCATCATCCAGTAGCTGAAGCAAGCTGTAGCTAGGAGCTCTGCTCATTAGGAGTCATTGGGTCAGTGTGTGCTGTCTAGAGAGAAAGAGTTTGGCAGCCAGGTGACCAAAGACAGTACTCAACTAGGGGCACATAGACTTCAGCCTGCTGAACATGGATCAAGTCTTCATTTAATCAGGTACTTCTTACTTTTGAAAAAAAGGCTTTCACAGTCTCAAACTATAGTGGGTGGGGGTGGCTGCTGGGATGGAACAGTACATGAGTGTTCCATCAAACTGAGTGTGTAATAAATGTAGTACTAGTATTATTAATTTCTAGTATGGGGAGCTTAAATTCATGACATTCAAAGAGTTTAAGGTCACTGCTGGCTTTGTCCTATATGGCAAATTGATTTTGGTGTGGATTCGCAGGCGAGGGAGTTGGAGGGTAGTGCCCTCTGGTAGCATGCTAGAAGTGGTACAAAACTAATGCTGGGGCAGGTCTGGTCTCAGCAACAGCCTGAACCAGGAGAGGCAGAAACTGGTACATGACACCTTTGAACTGAGGTAAAAATTTCAGCACGTGCAGTATATCTAATCTGTGTGGTCTTTTCAGTTGTGATTGTACAGTGTGAATGAGCACAGAGGGAAGTAACAGACATGGGGTTTTGAAGGTGTTCTGCTGTATATTATGGCATGTGCAGGAGTTTCTGCATGCTTGGAGAGCAAAATTAGCAACAGAAGTCATAAGATCTCGTTTGGCACATTGACACAGGCAGTTACAAAGCCGGAGAAAAAAGTGATAGAATCAAATATTTAGTTTCTGTAGTTCTATGTGTTGAATGGGAAGGGGGTGCAAGTTGTGATGTACCCAAGCAAGTGCTGTTGCTAACAAAAAAAATGCAATTTTATATTTGGTTAAAAAAATGTGTTCTGCTGTCTGCTTACTGACTTCTTGGGCTTATCATAAAAATCAGATGCCCCATACCATGGGGTTATCCCAGTAAAGGAAATTTTAAAACAATGACAAATATTTTATTGATTTAAAAATGTATTTTCTTTGGAATAAGTTGCTCTATAGAAAGCTCTGTTTTGCAAAAATGGCAAGCAAACTTGAAATTATATTTTTGAGAAACTAGATGGCAAAGTGACTTTGTTCCCATATTTCTATAGTTATTGTATTTCTTTATGTTGCAGGGTTGGGGATAGGTTAATCTGTACATCAGGACAAACTGGGATGGGTTGGCTTTATGGTAAGTGAGTGACATTTGTGAACTTGTTTACTTGGATTGTCATTTAATTTGTCTGCAATTTGACTTTATCACCAAATCTCTTCCAACTTGTCTCATTTTTATGTTTTTCGGATGTGCTGCTGCCCAGCTGCAGTCTTTTGGTATTTTGTTTTGTTTTTGGGTGGGAGGATATTTTGGGCAACATACTGTCATGTGGACTGTGGGGACTCTGGGGATGGTGCTAGGGCACAACTCACAAAGCATGGGGAGGGAGGAAATGGGTAGAAATTGCATTAGAAATACCCTCCAAAATGCACCAGAATGCATAAAAATGTTAAAACATTTCTGGGGGCCTAGGTGGCCCACCAGACTCCCGGCCTATTATTTGTATTTTTTTATCTGACTTGGCTCCCCATCTATAGGACTCCTGGATCCACCCCTGACCCCCCACCCCATGCTGTCCGGTGAGTGATGACAAAGCAGCATCAGCGGGATGAGGAGGTAGTTGGGAGAGACAGTTGGAATGCAGTCGTATCTGACCACTATTAGATGTATTAATCCTTATGCACTTATGTTATGTTATGTTAGAAATTATCATTTATGTACAGGAAGTACTGCTCAGTGTTATGTAAAAAATAAGAATTTAACTTGTAGTTAGGCACTTCTTAATCTCTTTGATGTGGAGTGCTGTGCCTAAATAATGTTTCTGGAGGTTCCAAAACACAGTAGCACATGCATCCACTTCCAAATATGTCCATGTAATGTCGCAATGTGCATTCCAGTAATTAAAAAATGTGCATTGTGTTGTAGAATTAATAAACAGTTGCATTGTTATGCACATTTTTATTATTAAACTCATGTCTTTTTCTGGAATGTATTAAATGTTGTTCCATATCACTGCACGTTTAACGTGTTGGAATATGTTATGAAGTTACCTGAAGTTGTGAATTTCTTTCTTTTTTTTTTCATTATTATTTTTATGGTAGCTTCTCCTTTTTCATCCATCTCCTCCCACGCATCCCTGGCACTGTCGTAGGCATGTGGAGGCACGCACACACACACCACACACTGCGGGATGCCCCACCCTATTAGCTGCCCCCTTCCCCATCTACACCACTACCAGACCTCCACCCAGTGGTGACAGGACGAAGGGAGGAACAGCATCCACCCCAGGAGAGGAGAGGAGAGCTGCTGATAGGTGACTCAGTCCTGCTTCTCCCTTCCCCTCTCCCCTGGCTGACTTCCCAACAACCCGAGGTCGTTCCGGAACCTGGGTCGCCAGCATGACATGAGGTAAGGCTAGATGTCTCAACCCTCTGTGCCACCAGGCTGGGAAGAAGTTGTGAATTTCATGAAGGTACAAGTACACATATTACATTTACTTGCATTCCAAAAAATATGCAACACTCCTTATTGCAGGTAAAAATAAAGAGACAACATAATTATACTACAATAGAGAAATGAAAGAACAGAGACAACTTTTTAGTGTGGCGCTACTATATTGAGTGGCAGGAAAAGCAACATTTCAAACATTATACAGCACAAAAATGAATATTATTCACAGTTATTTTCCCCCATGTTATAAGCGCAATAACCCACTCCAGGGTGTGTGGTTACTGGGGATTAATCAACATCTCGGGTGCTGTGAGGGCACTCGGCTTCATCTTGTGCCTCACAATGCACCCAAGATGTTGATTAAGTCCCAGTAACCACACCCCCTGTTGTGGGTTATTACTTATTTAGTGATTGCTGAGAACTTGTAGTTCAAATGAATACAGGCTGCAGCACGACTTGCGTCTACACCTAATGAAAGTGCTAGCTGTTGAAAGTTTAGAGTACCTATGGGGGAAGGGAAGCTTTAGACTGTGGTTTGTCGACACTGGTTGATAAAGATTTGTATGATCTTTCTGAATGCAATATTAGTTACTAAGTGCACTCAGACAGATGTAGGATACATGAGAGGCTATGTCTGAGCAGAGGTGTAACTAACATTTGTATGCCAGTTGTTATATTTGTCTACAATTTATTTACCTAGGAGAGCTCCACCAAGAGAACATAGCTCAGTTTCAGAAGGTAACTCCTTTCATCCATTATTAGTGCTGATTGGGAAGAAGCACTAGCAGGTTAATGGACTTGCTACAGGTCATACAGCAAGTTTGGGGCTATTGTGATTTTTGAACCTGGCTCTATTGATTCCCAAGCATGTGCTCGAGTCATTGTACCACACTACCTCTCACCTGCTTGTACATGTACTGTGTTTGCTCCCAGATTCATACATAACACTCTTTGTTGGCCCTAGTTATGTGCATAACATTCTCTTTTGTGCCCCTAGTTACTTATATAACCCTCTTTGTTGCCCCCTAGTTATGAACTTCACCTTCTTCGTTGCCTCCTAGCTATGTATATCATGTTTTTTTTTCTGCCCCAAGTTTTGCCCCGAGTTACGTATGTACGTATGGAAGAATAGACAGACAGACAGATAGAGAGATAAATAGATTCTGAGCTTGAATTTTCAAAGAACCCTTAGATTACTGCAATTTGCAGCAATCTAGGGCTGTGGCAAACTCTGGGTGCATCAGGGACCATGCACCCAATTTTGTAAAATCAGGGATCCCTGCACTGAAGACCTGGGAGTTGCCACAGCCACAGGGCTGCCCCAAATACTGGGCACACCCGAGTAATTTGATGAAAATGTCTGTCATCCCCCCCCCCGCACAAGCCTACATAATCCATGGAGGTGGTGGGGAGAACCCTGGCTTGCAGGTGGGGAATGGGGCTACTATGGCACTGAGGGTGCCAAGGGTCATGGGGGGGACGTAAGGCATGAGAGGTTTCTTTTTTAATTACTGCACTATACAGAAACTTTAATGGAAGCAAATGAAAACCGGCACCTGCTCAAAAAGAAGCACTATGTGCTGGCTCCACTAGGATTCGAAATCATCCAGCCGGATAGCTTTAAAGTGAAAAACAGGCTTCATTTCTGTGCAATTCATGCAAATAACTCACAGTTCATACAGGACCAACAGTTCTGTTCAAGTATCAGATGTCCAGGTATCAACAGTCCATATTCATAGATAGTCCATAATGTGAGCCATAAAAACAACTAGCCGTGGAACAACGGCTGGCATGAAAACTTTTTGCAGCAAGAGCTGAGGGCCACTCCCTCGTGACGTCACATGATGCGTTTCGCATGTAGCTTTTCCAAAGGCTTTGAAAAAGCTACATCCGATATGCATCAGGTGACATCACAAGGGAGTGGCCCTCGGCTCTTGCTGCAAAACGTTATCACTTTAACCTGGCACTGCTCGTTTCCCAGGTGCAGTCATATTTATCAATTGTACTATACAGAAAATGTATTTTGTTTTGCACAGACACTGGAAAATGTAACTGTCAGATGAATAAGGGCAAGTCTGTATGTTTACTTAAATGAATAAATTAATGTTTGCTTTCAATGCAAGGTCATGCATCTGGGAGCTAGGAACCCAGGGGCCAGCTGCTGGCTGGGGGGGGTGTATACAGGTGTCAGCTCAAGAAGAAATATGATCTGGGGTGGTAGTCAGGGTGACATGAAACACCTCTGCGCAGTGTTGTAAAGTGGCAGCCGAAACAAATAAAATGCTGGGATGCATTGCCAAAGGAATGGCCTGCAAGAGGGAGGAAGTTATTCTGCCCTTGTACAGGTCATTGGTGAGACCACACTTGGAGCACTGTGTGCAGTTCAGGTGCCCTTATTTGAGAAATGACATCAAACTTCTGGAGGGGGTCCAGTGAAGGGCAACCAAGACGATTCAGGGCATGGGGGACAAACCATATGATGAGAGGTTAAGGGAGCTCAATATGTATTCCTTGGAAGACAGAAGAAAAAGGAGGGATATCATAGAAACATTCAAGTACCTAAAGTGTATAAACAAGGTTGGAGTGGAGGGCATTTTCAATTTAAAAAGGGAGGGGACCACAAGGGGCCACAGTCTAAACTTGTGTGGGGGGGGGTGTAGATTTAAAAAGCAAATGAGGAGCCACTTTTTCATGAAAAGGTTTGTATCAAAGTGGAATGAACTGCCTGAGAAGGTGATATCATTGAAAACAGGGAAGTTTTAGGGGGTGGAACAGGGTAAAAAGAGTAGCAACAGAAGGAAGGAAGGGGATGGGGAAGGAGGGGCAACTGCTCCTCGGAGGCAAGGGAAGGGGGGCAGCTACAGTAAAATAAACTGAGCTGCACACTCAAGCAGACTCGATAGACCACTATAGCCTGTTTCTGCAGGCAGAAAATCTTAAAAATGCAAAACCAGTACTTCCAGTTCAGGATGTTGCGAAATTAAATTTCACCAGCAAAATTCCCGCAAAACTAGCAACTTTGCTGCATGAAATATTTCAAATATTTTGGCCATTCCACAAAATAGTTTGCAGGGTGTGAAGTTGCGAAACTTCACCCAAGAAATACAAAATGTTATCCAAAAAAACAAAATTTTGCCCACAACTGGCGAATTTTACCAAAAATTTCATACGGCAAAACTTTGCACTCCACTGGTGAAATTCCACATTTCGCTTCCATGAAAAATTTCCAAAATGGCCAAATTACACAAAATATGTCACATTAATGAAATTTGGCAATTTCGTACATCTCTACTTCCAGTTTGGCAGTTGTAGTGACACTGCGGTTCTCTGTGAGAGTAGAGAGAATTTTCATCGATCTTCTGAGTGTTTCTCTCACTTGATTTAGTGGATCGCCCATAAACTGTTCAGGTTCTTTATTTGCTGCTTGCACAGGTACTTAAAGGTAAAAGTGATTACTGCTACTGCTGCAAAAAATAATAGTTTAGACTGGAGTTGGTAGTGTACTGATTGCCTGGTCTGCCTGGTTTGGCTGGCTCAGTGTCTTGGCTGAGTCTGGGAGCAGTGGGAGTAGGACCAACCCCTAGGCCAAGGCTGATAGTGAATGTTATTGCTAAAAAGTCCAAAAAGTAGGAAAGGAATTAGGAAACTTTTGACTGTAGCACACTTGGCACACATAATGTACTGCTGTGTGTGCTGTATTTTTGTTCAGTACTACTACTTAGTACTTACTGTGTTGTTTCTGTAGTGGTGGACTGGTGGTAGCACTGTCTAGAAAAAGCAAGTGTTACATTACAGTAAATTACAGTCAACATATACTGCACTAGTCTTAGCAGTCTTCTCCGTCCAGTCTTCTGTACTTGCAGTATCTAACTGTTCAGGACAGGTTTCACTGGTTAATTTATTTTATTTTTGTTAGCCAGTACCAGTAGTCCATCTTCTGTACTAGTGTAGTGAAGTGACTAGTGAGTACTTTTGACTCCTGCCTGAGTGGGACGACTGGGGACGAGTGGAGGACTGGAAAAGAGTGGGGAGAATAGCCCCAATGCCAGCTGGCCAAGTCTGCATGTTTGATTTTTTTTTTTTTTTTTAAGGCAAAAGGTGCTGCTGTTTATGTATTTGAAGTTGAAAAAGTAAAGCGTTTTACTGTTACACCTAACTGTGAACTTCTAAAAGTCTGCTGCTCTAGTAGTCTAGTTCACAACTTAAAGAAAGTTCCCTTTTCTCCCCAGTCCGATACGTTGAATAATTCCCTCCTGTGACTGAGTGTCCTCTGTCCTGTGACTCCTGTCCTATCCACTTGGTCCATGACAGTGTCCACTCCAGTGTGAGACAGTGACAGTCACATCTAGACTCTGTCCTCAAGTCCTGACTAGAACCTAATAATCTAAAGGAAAGAATAAGATACTAATCTTGCCTCCTTGCCAAGAAATGCTCTCTCAATCTGCTACTGGCAGGGTCCAGAAACTCCTAACCATGCACTCAAGCTCCCATTTCAAAAGGAACTCTGCCACCTAGATCTACAAAATTCCTAGACTCCGCACTGCCTTGGCACAATGCACATTCTGTTACCGTGGTCCTCACTGGTCCAATGCCTTACCACCTGACATTTCCAGTGCTGCAACTATTGGTGTTTTCAAATACAGACTACAACAGCACCTTATCTCAACCAGCAGCTGTGGCTGCCACCACTAACACTCCTCCTGTGCCTCAATGGCAAAATAGCACTCTTATCTCACTTCTAACCTACTCATCTGACGTGATCTGTCCTTGACACTTCAGGTCACCAACCTACCTCACAACCATTGCCACTTCTACCCCACCCATTCTGTATACTCCCCCTACTTCCTACCGACCCTCTAGCACCCTTACCACTATCCTCCTACTATCATCTCCCCTCATGCAACCCAGTAGGGTGCTCTAACTCGGACTCAGGTAAATTACTTGCGGCCTATGATCCTAAATTTGGTGTGTTCATTATAGGAACTCTGTCTAAAAATGTACTACTGTATTACTGTATCTTACTGTTACCCTGTCTAAAACATGTACTACTGTATTACTCCATCTTACTGTTACCCTGTCTAAAACATGTACTACTATTTTACTGTATCTTACTGTTACCCTGTCTAAAACATGTACTACTGTTTTGATGTACCTTTGTCCTTGCAACTGACATGGAACCCGTAAAAGAGCAATTGCTCACGGTTGTAATCCAAGAACTCAATAAATAAAACAAAAAATAAAATAAACAAAAATAATCTTTTTGTCATGGTCTTTTTTTTGTGGCAATTAGAGGCCCACTGTGGCTACTGGCTAGGAGGGTAACCTACGACTGGCTACTAGATGGCTAGTGTTACTACTGAGGTGCAGTGCAAGTGTACTGTGTGTTTGTCTTAGTGGTAAGAATAGGCTGCATTTCAGCACAACAGGCTGATAAATTGATTTACACTGGTCACCCAGATAGGGTGCTGCTAAGATCTAACTCATATAGCTTCAATAGGTTCAAGAAAACAACGTACTTCTCTTATACATACAGTAGCTTTAATGTGTTGTCATGTTCAGAGTTCCTGGCTGTAACTGGTGTTGCCATAAGGCTCAGGTCACACCTGAAACTAGAAAACTCTTAGCCCAGTGCACTGGCCCAGTACCCAAATAAGTAGTCGATAAGCAACAAGGCAGTGTTGGACACATTCATCCATGCAAATTGTGGTGACCTTAGATGACCTCTACAGTGGCACAGCAAAGCAGAAATCTAGATTTAGTATTTGCCGTATTGGTCATTCCAAGAACAGATCCAGAAGCAAATGATCTGATACCTTTTAATGAACCAACATAGATTTAACAACAAGAACAAAGTGCTGTAGCTTTTGGACCAACCAGTCCTTCTTCAGAAGCCTAATGGCAGTTGTTTAGAAAAAACAATACTTTTAACAGCTAGATCACACAGAAAAAACAGAAAAATCCCCATTGGTTTAAAATACTCATTTAAAAAAAATACAGATGATGATGTCAGAGAAGTTTAACAGTACCATATTACCTTCAGCCAGGACGGTCCCATGGTCAAAGGTGCTTGGTGCAAAACGCATACAAATAACCCCATTGCATATAAATTTAATTGACATAAGATAACACTGCTGGAGCAGATGCCTCTTAAATCAAGCTGTGAGTGTCACAGTGTGTATAAGGATGTGATTACTGAAAAGCAACCCCATCCAGATTAAAGACATACTAAGATTGTTTAGGACTCCAAGAAGTTTCAATGCATGCATTATAGACAGTAAATTACCAGAAAAGTAGTCTTAAAAACATCAGTGAACACTGTATGATGTGTAAAACTTAGCTGGACCTATCTCCCAGCTGTACTCTCCAGCTAGATATCATGCCCCATCAACTTCAAAAACCTCTAGTGTAGTGACAGGGCTTTATAAATGATAATTTAAATATAAATTGACAGTATTAGAGTCAAACAAAAAACTAATGTCGAGGACCACCAAGGAATTAAGACCATGTAGGCTGATATGTACTGATGTCAATATACACTGAGAATGTAACAACTTGATGTACCAGAAGTGTCTAAGGAATCTGAAAAAGAGATACAAATTACATTTCTCTCCTCCTCCTCCTCCTCACACAAACAATACACCCTACCCCATCCCACATCCCCATAATGTTGGGGGGGGGGTAACTAGCTTTAAGGAGATACTCTTATACACACACACACACACACACACACACACACACACACACATTCCTAATGAACCTTTATTCACATCAGTCACTGCAATTGTTCCCCAAAGGAATTCAACTTGTCATGAAATCCCAAGTAAAATGGCTCATGTATCCTAATACCTACAGAACAAAAATGTGACACTATTTAACCGTACTCCTATCTGCGTAGTAACATTTCCAAGGATTCTGGCTAGAACTACAATGAAATAAAACTGCCACCCTCCCCGGGATAAGGTAACTAGAAGTAAATATCAAGTATGTGTGTAAGACCAGAGGTCTAACATACCTACATTTCCACAAATCACTACAATATTAGCCTAATGTAAAAAAAATCTGTCCAGAATCCCCATGCAAATGAGATCTCACACTCCAGTTTGTACAAAGTTAAAAAAAATATGTGACAGTCTATTATAACACTCCAGTATGTACAGCAACAGGCTAAGTAATCTGAATATGGTGCAACGAAATCAACCCCACTTCTGGGCAAAGATAAAAAGTAAGGATGAATTAATATTCAGTATGTGTGTGAAGTAAGAGTAGTAACACACTGTAACTCTGTGTATCTAAATAGAGGCCTACCTCAATGTGACAGCCCCTGGTTGTTACATCTATGTTGGTCCATTAAAAGGTATCAAATCATTTGCTTCTGGAACAGCAAAGCAGAGCCATGAGTGAAGTGTCTCTGAGGTCACCACAGCAATTATGGATAAAAAATGTATCCAAACACTGCCCTTCTTGCATATTCAATGTATGCAACATCATTTGTTTTTTTAACATCATTTGAGTGGTTTAATCATGTGTACTTTTAGTGATTTTAAACAACCTCCAGAGAACTAGTTTCTTGATTTGTCAGTAAGAAGGGGGTGGGATAGAGGAGTGAGTAGAGGTAGGTGGGGAGGGACCCAAACCAGAATTTAGACATGAATGAGGCACAGTGGAAATGGTGACCTGAGGGGAGAGGGAGGGAGGATGGAAAGAGTGAGCAGTGATGTGTATGAGGGGGTGAATTTGTAGCAAAGCGACATAAAACATTACAGAGGGTGTCCAGTGTGGTAAGGGAGGAGGAAGGGGCGGTGCCATAGACCATATCTGCATAGTCAAAAACCAGGAGAACCATTTTGGTGACCAGCTCCCGGTGGACCTGGGGGACAGGCAGTCACTGTTGCAGTACAGGACATCTAGTTTAGGGCAGAGTTTGGCATGGATGGCATCAGTGTGGGCAGAGAAATCTAGCTTACTATCTAGTCACACACCGAGGTATTTACAGGCAGGGACTACGTCAAGTGGGGGGCATCCAGCATAGAGAAGATAGGGGAATGCAATAGCTGAGCCAGCTTCCAGCTGGTGCCAAACGTCGTAGACACCATTTACTTGGTGTTGACCCAGAGTTGGTTGGCATGAAACCAGCGTAGAATGTTTTATAAGTCCTGCTGGAGTGTACCTTCAATGGCCGTGGAGGAGGGACCAGAAGTGTAAAGAACTGTGTTGTTAGCATACACATGGATATGTGCAGAGACACAAGCCAAGGGCAGATTATCAAGGAAGATAGAGAAGAGGATAGGCCCCAGTATCGAGCCCTGAAGGACCCTGGTAGGATGGGACAGAACACCTCCCACCTGTACCGGCTGCTGATGACCTGCAGGGTAAGAACTGAACCAGTCCATAGTGGCAGCTGAGAGGCCAACAGAACTCTGCTTGTCCAGTAAGAATGTAAAGAATACAGAGTCAAAAGCTTAATCAGATCAATAAATATGGCCCTTGTTCTAGACAGATAAATATTGGCTAGCCCTAATACTCCTAGTTCAGCTGTTCAGACAGAGAACAAAGACTTCTGGAAGAAAAGTTCAGTGTGTGAATAATTCTTACCTAAATATGTGCTTTTATTTCATGGTGTCTTGTGTTCTGAAAATAGGAGGCATAACATTTGAAATGGGTAAGGTGGCAGAACAGGTTATAGAAAAGAACCCCATACAACTGGGGGAGTTCTAAAATTTAGAACTGAAAAGAGTGTACCCTTGAAATTAGTAATTAACCCGTGGTTAGTTTGAATCTTTTAATTTAAATTTTAAGTTTGGATAAATAACTTGTTCTAAGCTGATTTTGTGTATTAGACTGTGTAAGGAGCCCTGAGCTTTCAGGATTGGGCATCCTGGAAATAAATATTGCCTTGCGTTGTCTATGAATAATATGCCAAGACATACACATTAATGGGTTCAAAAATGCATTCCAAAAAATGAGTTGTTTAATACCTGTTTGGGTTCACGTTGGAACTGGTTCTAAACACAGTCATCCTTTATCAAAAGTCAGATACATGCCCACTCTCACTGAGTCACTGGCACTCAGTATCTCAGACAATCTGCTCAACTTTTATCAGACTCTAACACTGGCAAATATTACCACTGCAGCCTTGTCCCTATTACCGAATCTCAGAAGGGAAGTGGTAACAGCTACAAAAAGCACATGCTGCGCTGTGCAGTTCCTGTGTGGTGCGGGCTGGCAGGAGATGGGAAGATTGAGCGTCTCAGTAAACACTCTCCTCCTCTTTGGGCAGGGATGCCATCTTTGCTGCAATACTGCTGCCTGGGTGACCACAGTAGACAGTGCAGCAAGGCATTGAGTGGGAAGGGGGAGGACGCCTGCCATGGACCCAGGATGTGCACGCATTGCATAAGCATGGGAAATACTCCCCCCCTTCTACGGGGAACGGGAAAGAAAAGTGGAAAGCAGCTCCGGTGCCCACTTGACAGGGGACAGCAGATCATCTGGGCCAGACCACACCTTCTTGCTGCACTTTTTGAAGCTGTGTATGTACGAAGGTATATCCCCCTCCACCCCCTATCAGCTCAGGTGGTAAGCCAAGGCTCCACGGAAGATGAAGGGTTAAGTAAGTGGGGGCTAGTGGCAGTAATGCCAGAGGGTTCCAGGGGGAACTGAACACCAGAGATGGGGGAGGGGGAGGCATAACATTTAAGTTAGAAAGACCTTAGATTCCTAGCAGGTGACAGAGACTGAGTAGGGTCGGGGCACAACCAGTTCTATAAAAATCAGAGTCCACTAGAAATGGCAGTTTCTAAAATTTAGAATGAAAATAAATCTCTCCATAAAACTGCAGTAGTAGAGGGCACTACTGTATGCAGGTACGACCTGTCCTGCATTTCCATCCTCTGCTGTGTCCAGACATAATGTTCTATGCCTGACCTCATTATCCCCCATGTATGACATCATAATTATCTCCACAGCAACAAAGTGTGATGTCACAAACAGCAAATTGTGATGTCAGGTGTAGACACACAGATAATGTCAACAGGGCAGAAAACCTGTTTTCATGCAGCTGCCCTTAGTATTAAAGAAATAGAGGTGCAAATGAAATACAGACTAGCTCTTGAACTACAGACAAGGAGAGTGAGGGAGAAGGTTAAACACGGGGGTGATATGCTCAAATCCACACAGTTTCTGAACCTGGCCTATAGATTTATAGCCCTGCACTCAAACCACTATGATAAACTGATGCCTAGTCTGAATGATAAAAATCTCCCCATCTACCCACCCACCCCTGAACCCTCAACAAGGAACAGACCAACAGCTCAGGCAACCTTGGAAACCTCCCACTTTAACAGTTTTTCTCCCACTTTTTGTAAACACTCAAAAAAAATCTCTGTGCAAGCATAAACGTATGTAATGTTCAACAGAAAGATCCCCACATGCAAATGTGACCACATTCACAGAGAAACACTTATTTTACTTAAAAGAGCTGATGGGGAACTGGGTAACGGGGAGGCTGTGGAAGCAACTAAATTTCATAGCAAAAACTGCAAAGGCTATGAGAAATCGGCTAAACTGCTTCCTTGTAACTCTGTTTTTGTAGTTTGTTCATTTGTTGAATTCCATTTGGGGCATCGTTCAGTATGTGTTGTAGAAGGGTTAGACATATGGGCAGGCCAACCTCTACTGCTTCTATTCGTTTATTAATTTTATGTTTTTTTTTGGGGGGGAGGTTGGTAACTGAATAAGCCCAACAGAATACAAATTCCCTTTTTCTGGGGTGACCTGAATTAGCTACATGCAGGAACATACAAGGATTATGCACCAGCAGAAAGAAGAAAACAACATGTAGACAAACAAAATCACAGGTAACCACATACAACAAGGGTGTGTTTCCATTGGGGGTTTCTCATAACATCAAGGGGACCTTGCGAGTGGGATTAAAGTACAGAATAATGCATGAGCAAACGTGTAACAAGGCTGTGTTTTCCTTTAGGGGTTCTGATGAAATTCTACAGACCTCAAAAGCAGAGCTGGAGTAATGTACAGAGTAATGCATGGGCAGCCATGCACAACAAGGCTAAGTTTCCATCGAGGGGTTCTGATGAAAGCATAGGGACCTCGAGTGCAGAGCTGGAGTAATGTACAGAATAATGCATGGGCGATCATGTAGAACAAGGCTGTGTTTCCATCGAGGGGTTCTGATATCATCATAAGGACCTCAAGAGCAGAGATGGAGCAATGTGCAGACTTATGTATGCTTTACCATGCCTAAGAAAGCTATAGTATAAGTGTTGCTGTGTATAGATTTCCATACACTTAAAATCCTTGTTGTGCATTGGGAAACATTTTTGTGCACAGTTCAAAGGTCATAAAAAGGTGTTTACAGTTCAAAGGTCATAACAAGCTGTTGTGTATAGTTCAAATGTCACACTAAGTTGCTGCACATTGTTATCTCCTGCTAAGCCCCTCCCATTGTCATAATAATTTATCTTCAATATAGTTAGTGACTATGAGCAATGAAACCTAAGTGGGATGGGAGGGGATGGATCTCACTTTTACTGTATATAAACTGAAATTTTTACTTTTGACATACAGTAAAACCACTATAAAAAATACCTTTCTGGCCATCTGTGCACCTGTCCAAGTCTGCCCGTCAATAGGGTACCAAAAGTCCAAATTCACCACCCCTTCCCCAAGGTCTGCACCCCGCCCCGGAGTTAGTGTGTTTAGTTAGGAGGGTGTGTATTTAGTTAGGAGGGGCATGGTGCGGCTACATCCATAGCTAAGAGATTTGAACTTAATCCCTGGTGCCCTAATGATGGGCGCACTTGGACGGGCTCATTCCGATGGTGGAACCCAAAAAATAAGACATGGGCAACCATGCCCAGCTCAGCTCACATTTCCATCTCCGGTTTGAGAGGACATTATGGACCTCTCGAGTTCCATATGATGTTATCACAACCCCTTGATGGAAAAACAGTCTCATTGTGTATGGTTGCCCATGCATTATTCTCTATGTATTTCCATTGAGAGATTCTGATGACATCATCAAGACCTCAACAGCATAGCTTGAGTAATGTATAGAGTAATGCATGGGTCAGCATGCATAACACGGCTATTTGTCTCAAGGGTTCTGATGACATCATAGGGACCATGAAAGCAGAGCTGGTGTAATGTACAGAGTAATACAAGGGGCAACGATGCACAACAAGACTGTGTTTCTATCAAGTGTTCTAATTACATCAAAGGGACCTCCAGAACAGGGCTGGAGAAGGGATCAGCTTAAAGAGATTCACCAAGATTCACCATTGCCTTACTTGGTGCAGTAGCTGGAGTAGTCTGTATGTGATCGCAAAACCATTTCTCTGTGCAGTGCCTCCTAAAGATTTTATTTTAAATGTTTTATAGCATGAACCTGGAAGTTCGGAACTGAGCCTGCAGATGCTCGTTCATGCCGACCTGTGACCTAACACATTATCACAGGGAGTGGTACACTACACTGTGCGCACCTCCATACAGTCAAAATGGCAAGTGTTGGAGTTTCCAGAGAGGGAGAGCATAGCAGCCACTCAAACACTGTTCCATCGGAACGTGATGAAATGTCCGATGGAGCAAGTGAAGGTGGCAGTGATTTAGATTAGTTTTTTCCCACCTCTGCGGTTATGGATCCATATAGATATGATCCATATGTCACAGATTCAGACTCCGAGTCCACCACTGACAGCAAGAGCTGCACGAGTGATGACAGTGCTGGAGACTACGGCAGTGCAATCAGGCTCGGCAACACAGAATGACAATCTATGAGTGTAGTCATTTCAGTCATTATTGCCGCTATCACAGTTCACTGCGGAGGGTGTGCAATACATTTCCCAGCAGGTCTGCTATTCAACAACTAACATTTCTTAGGGCACTGTGACAGGGTGGAATAGGACCCTGTCCCAGTTGTTATGGAAGGAGTTTGAATGCAAGGATCTGTTCTGTTCTCCCCTTTCCTGTCTCTTGTCTGTCTGGTTGCGCAACCAAATTTTCCTGTGGGACCTAGGAATTGATCGCCCCTACAGTCTTGCAATTCTTTGCCTCTCACTGTCTCTCAGTCTTCCCTTGCTCTTTGTCTTTTTCTCCCTTGCATATCAGCTGATATAAAAATATATGCAAATCATTGTATGGAAATATAACTGATATTCAGATCCCTTTTGTTTAGAAATTATATAGTGTTCATTTTTGAAATGTGTATAATCATAGTTTGAGATAATTGCAAAAAGCTATTGGAAACTCAAGAGGTTATCTGAGTGCAAATTTTTAAGCCTTATGCAGTAGAGCTGTGGAAAAGAGGCCTCAGCTCAGCCACACTGTGTTTCTGACAGCACCTGCCTGATACTTACAAGGACATTTTAGAAAAAAACAGGATGTTGTTAAGAAGGGGAGTTGTGGCCAGCACGCTGGTGCAGGGGCAAGGTGCTGACCTGCGATGCCGGTGACCCAGGTTTGGGAATGGATCCTGGTCGTTGGGGGCTGGCCAGGGGAGAAGGATTTAGTATACAGCGACTGCTCTCCTTCTCCAGTGGTGAGGGGGTGAAGTGATCGGTGCACTACGGAGCACTATGGACACCTAGCAGAGGCTGGATGTACCTTAAAGTGCTGACACCAACATGTTTGGGGGGTGGGGTGGACTCTGGTCATCATTGCATATCCCCGCCCCCACGCACAGTGGGAAAACTCCGCTGCCCGCTGCCTAGATGAACCCAGCCCCTCTGCTTCAATTATCTCCCAGGTCTGGCCCCCCAACCTGTCTCGTCAATTGCAGCACTTAGGGCCAGTACCGCAACCCCGTCCTGGGGGGGGGCAAGCCAGGGGGTATAGGGGAGTCATGGCTGGAAGTTGGGAGTGGAAGCAGAAGGGGTCTGTGACCTGGCAGAGGTACCGGCAGCAGGACAGCGTCATAAAGCATACTAAATAAGATAAAAAAAAAAAAAAAGGAGGAGGGTTGTTTCAAGGACTTATAAAATGACAGCTGCAATGGCTTGCAGATGGACACACAGAGATTGAAGGAAACCTCTGATTTATCCACTATTTATTTTTCCTTTGTAAATAGTTACGCTGAACACATTTTTTTTTATGTTACTGCAAGTGTAAATAAATATTTTTTGCAAATTTTACAACTGCTCCTGGTACTTCCTATGCTTCCTGACCTGTGCCTCAATGACAGATGGTGTCAGCCTAAGTGGGATTTACACTGTGCATACTCTGAGCCAGGAGTTTTGTGCATGGGTACTGGACCTAGTACCAGAGAAGCACAAAGAAAGGTATGGATTCTGCAGCAGCAAGTCCAGGAGTGGTTACCAGGAGAATGGCAGCCAAACTAGCAGAGACAGAAGTCCAAGCTGAGATTGTACAGCCAGCACTAGTTATGGAAATAGAACAGGCAGTGACAGAACCTGAAAGCGTGATGGACTTTTTCAAATGGTGGGCTATACAACAAAAAGAGATGGAGAAGCAGGGGAGAGAAGAGATGCAGTGACAGGAGCAGCAGATGAGAGAAGAGATGCAGTAACAGGAGCAGCGATGGCTGGATGCTTTGCAAGCTATCAGAGGCGGAGGATCTGGCACAGATCCAAACAAGTAACAAAACACAAGCAACTTAAAAGCCATTAAACTTACAAAGTTGTGTCCCTTGGATGATATTAAGGCATACATGACAACTTTTGAAAGAGTTACTACAGCCTGCCAATGGCCAAAGCAGCAATGGACAGTCAGACTGGTACACTACCTGACAGGGAAAGCCCAACTTGCCTACAGCAATAAGGACACTGCACAGTCAGATAAACTATGGCCTGATGAAAAGCGAAATCTTGAAAAGGTATGACATCTCAGGAGAGACCTACAGGCAAAGATTTCAGTCTCTGAAGTACAACTCAGTTGACAACCCTCGAGAAGCTTTCACCCGACTCACAGAACTTCTGATAAAATGACTCCAACCAGTGGGCAAAACAATCCCACAGATCACTGACGCATTTGTCATGGAGCAATTCATTAACATCCTGTCTATAGATGTGCAGCTTTGGGTAAAGGAACATCGACCAGAAAGTGGGGAAAAGGGCCGGCCCGATGGCGTAGAGGGTTGAGGCGAGGGTGCCTTACCTGGACCCATGCCAGCGACCCAGGTTCAGGAATGGACTCGGGATGCCAGGGGCTGGCTGGAGCGGGAGAGGATTGAGCGTCAGTAGGGACTGCTCTCCTCTCTCGGGGGCAGACTAGGGAAGATGTCGGTCAGCAGCAGCTTCTGGTGGACAACAGGAGCACAGCATGATGGCGCAGAAGGGACGTCAACCAGAAAAATGTGAAAATGCTCCACGTCATGCCGGATGATGGCCACCTGGCTCTCCGAGCCTGTCAATACCTCTGAAGCCTTCCACCTCAGCAGCACCCTCCGGGCCAAGATGTTCCACTGGTCTGCGACCCCTCTGGTTGGTGCCTTCCCTCTCGGAGGGGGGGGACCCATCTGGTGAAGGGTTATGCTGGGTTACCCAGGGGGATCGGCTGTCATATGTGAGTGGAGGACTTGGGGGACAGGATGGGTCAGAGGTAGCATTGGCTTGCCTGAAGGAGATGCTGGCATGGATGCAAGTCAGGGTGAAAAGAGATAATACAAAAAAAAGTGGGGAAGAGGCTGTTTCTTTGGCCGAGGACTACCAAATGGGCAGACAAATGCCACAGCAACGAGGTAACAGCCAAGCATCGGTAAGACACTCTTTTTCCCCATGTAAACTCCGAGTATGATCAGAACTCTGGTACAGGTAACAAATCTGTTCCAAAGACATTATTTGCTATAATTGTAATAAGCCAGGTTATACTGTAAGAAATTGCCGTAAGAAGAGTGACACTGGAGCAGATTTGTCTTTAGAAAACTGGGGCAAGTACTTAACAGATGTGAAGGCAGGGGATAAGACTGTAAAGGGACTCATTGATTCGGGAAGCAGACAGACTGTAGTGCATGTTGAAGTGCTGGGAAAACACTGTGCAAAAGGACCAGGTACTGCTGTCATCTGCATCCATGGGGACACTCGATACTATCCCACCACCCAAATGACTCTGACCATTAAGGGTGTGTTGCACCAAATGAAAGTGAGGGTAGTACCTAAGTTACCTGTGTGACACTTGGACAGCTGGTTCTGATTACTGTATGATTTTTGTATTATAAAAAATGTAGTGTGATTGTCTGTCATGAGAAATTCTGTGCTTCTGGGATGACCCCCCCCCCCCCACAGGTATCGCTTCAAAGGACAGGATATGTTAAACAGCAGATCTCTGTAATGTGATTAACTTCCAGAGACTCTCATTTTATGGTCTTGTTGTTGAGCTGTGCTTCTTTGAAGACCAGGAGCTAAAATATCCATTTTAAGACATCTTCAGAGGAAAGAACAGTTAATTTCAACTGGTGCTAAAAGAAGCAATATGTCAGCTAAGTGAGAAACTGTAGCGTTGTAAAAGTTCTTTGATGTCTTTGAAAAGCAAGAAAACACACTAGATCAAAGAGGAGCAGTAAACTACTCCAGATCAAAGAGTCATATTGGAAAATAGTTTTTGCTTATGTCATCTTATTTAAAATACCTCCTGAGTGATAAGACATCCTGGTTGTATAATTTTTAATAAACAGAGGAGGAGCTGGGTGACATAATGGAGGAGGCAGGTCCACAGACAGTTGTTAATTATGCTGTGACTGACCTTTAGAGACATTCAGGTTTGGACTCTCTGAAGCAACATCAAACTTCAAGCACTGTTAGAAGATATACATTAGATAGACAAGTCTAATTGTCTGGTGGTAGGAATTTGTTTGCACTTTTTTAAACCTTGTTCTTTTAAGTGATTGTATGCATTGTGATATATTGTTCTGTGTTTACATTTTTCATTTTTATCTATTTTAAAGAAAGCCTCTATTTTAAAGAGACTGCTTGGTGTGCCCTCAGAATTCTTTCTTTGACAAGTGAAGCATACATGGTTAAAGTTGACACTGTGGATAGCTTAATGGTAATACCAAACTGGGAAAAGGTAAGAGTTTACCTGAGGTCTTTCAGAGTTTTTAAGGGTTCATTTTGTACACCTGGTTAGGTGCCCATAGGCAAAAGATATCTGGCATCCCCCAAAGAGCAGAATTATCTGAGCCTGTACATTGGGTATGCTATCAAGAGGTTCATAGTTTGAATTCCTCCAGAACTTGAGACCAAAGGTGATTCGAACCCACAAAACAGACAGGAGAGTTACCCTGTTCTGTTTCTGTTCTCAATACTGCACTCAGAGGTTGGCACTGTGGGAGCAGAGGGCCTGACCTGCTGAGTGGGGTTGTGACAGATTGGTTGGCAGCGGTGCAGATAATTTTGGTGTTACAAGCTTTTATTGTTCAGTGTATCAGCTTGATACTGTACAGCTCACTTGAACCAGAACTATATCACTTGGCTTACAGTCAAGTACCTACCTGTTTTATTTTTTTTTCTAAAGTGCAAGTTAGAGTAGCCATAGTTAAGGAAGAAGATGGCTTCCAACTACAGCAGGCACACTGTAGACTACTTAAAGCAGTTGTGCAGGGACAGAAGAGTCCTGTATGAGGTGAAAGCTACCAAGCAGAACCTTGTGGGGTTGCTGTTGGGGGGGCATACAGCTGAAGGGCACATTGCCCATGTGTGTACATAAGTATTACAGTTACACTATGAATATCATGTCATCACAGCACTTTGGAACATGCACTGCAGGTGTACTGCTTTTACATGGCACTGTCAAAAGGGGAGCAATGCAGACATCAACATACAGAGTGAAGCTGATGACACCTGTGTGCCATATGTAGACACAGCAAACATGCAGCAATTTCACAAAGCAGGGCACATACCTTGCCTGTGCACTGAATTGTGATACAGTCACATGTGATACCAGCATTGCCAGACAACACAGCAATCTATCGGTGATCAGTGGCATACCACTGTGACACCATCATGCGGCTCAGTTTAGACAGCTGGCACCTAGGAGCACAGGACCGCATCACTGACGTGTTGCCGTGGTAGTTGTGCACCAGAGGGTGTCACACTACATATCATCATAGAACTAACATGGCAGCAATTACATGGAAATCGATAACAAGGGTTGGAACCTGGGGCGTGCAATGGTGATTGCACAAGGCTGGCACTGAGTTGTGCATGGGAATGACTTAGGATACACAGTACTGCTTGAAACAACAGGGTAGTGGTGCATCACGGGATACGGACTACCTACAATGGATCTGGACACCTTTGGTCATTGCTATCAACACCAAATTACATACTCTTTGGCAGTGTACTGACAGGGTCGGGGGTGCAGTTTCACTGCTACCATGTCATGAGTCCACAGATCACTTGCATGACCCGTCCTGCACTGGTGAGGGCCAAGTGACATTGCCTGATTGAACATCACGCAGCATACATGGATGTCAATTCATTTGTGGACTGCAGTATGACTTTTCGAGGCTGTGTGTTCAGTAACTGCACTGCTGGATGATGCAGTGACATGTACTCAACGATGGTCACAGCAGGACAACATCACCTATTAAACCACTGTGAATGTCACAGAAATAAGACATCACAATAACAGAACCATAAAAAATGCCTTACCCTACAGGCCATAGGTTTCTGTGAGGCACATCCACAATACTTCTGGGCACCATCATGGCGCTCTCTCTCTCTCTCTCTCTCTCTTTTTCTTCACAAACATGTTTATATGGATAACCCATGACCACTGGCTTTGGTGAATGGCGGGCCGTGTGGTGGGAATGGCTTCCTTGGTTTGTTTCAAGTGCTTACTAAACTTAATTTTGAACTGCACTGCATTTGTGAAGCACTCATCTGTGAAATGTACTGAACAAATAGTGGGTGTGGCTGCGGACTTCCAGACTCACTCACGGTCCAGTCGGACAAAGTTCACCCGTTTCACAAACCGAGATGGGAGCTTGTCCCGCTTGGGGAACTCAAACTGATATGGTGGCAGAGGGCTTGTTGCTGCAGCCATCACCATTTGCACTGCTGTTTCTGTCTTTATTGTATAGGTAAAGGACAGTGCCTGAAAGGGACAGATGTAGCAACAAGCACTTCTGTGGGGTTGTAGCAGTGTCACATCACGGTGATGTTGACAATAGTATTGCAGCAACAAAAAACACCGGATCAGATAACACACACTGATTTACTACAGTATGCTGCTGTGTTTGCACTGTCACAGAACCATATGTCAGCACAGCCTATCAGAATAGTGTTTGGGAGGAGGCCACAGACAAAAAAAGTCACAGAGACAGTCGTTCAGCAACGTAATACTGTTCATTACAGGCAGGAACAACACGGACAATGGATGGCCCCAAACATAAAACCCCTACAACGGAGATGGACAGCTGGCAAGATGTGCACTAGGGGCTCACTGAATAGGAAAAAGAATGATGTCATTCACAGACCAGAGGTGGGCACCACAGTACAAATGACCAACTAAGCAGGACCTCACTACCATAGTATTATAACTTGGGGACTGGTTGACGACAAAAAGGTATGTGACTAACACCAGCAAAGGACAGCAACACTGTCAAGACTCGTGTAAACGTCAGCCTGTGACAGTGGCTGCCACAGCACAATACCAGCTATGCAGAACTGTCAATATCTGTGCTATCTCCCACCATAAGCACCCACCAATGTATATTTTCAGAATGTGTAGTCAAAATACATGCATAGCACAACACATATAAATGCCCCTATCATAGGACTCCAGTCATATGCGCAAAACAGGTAACTGATATCA
This sequence comes from Neoceratodus forsteri, assembly GCA_016271365.2. Taxonomy (NCBI): domain Eukaryota; kingdom Metazoa; phylum Chordata; order Ceratodontiformes; family Ceratodontidae; genus Neoceratodus; species Neoceratodus forsteri. Next base: position 161,735,599 of record JADMNL010000030.1, on the reverse strand, counting down.
GATATAAAAGTTGTTTTCAGCTATGCCACAATCTACGAACACAGGCAATTCCCTGTCTTACTCGAGGAAAGAAAGTGTGAGTAAGTGCTAGGATGGGAACAATTGTCTGTATTTCCGCAGTGTGTATTTGCTCCTGAATGCAAAGGCATGCCACTATCGGTGAGTTCAGTGCGGGAGGAATTCTGTGTCCCTGGCATTGCATCACACGTAGTGCGCGCCACTCTGCGCATGCGTGAAGTCCGACTCAGAGAAAAAAAAAAATGGGCACAATGCGGTATGGCACAAAAAACATTTATTTCTCTGGCTGGTGGTGCTGAGGGTTGAGGCGCTGGTCGCCACACCTCGCGTTACACTGGCAACCCTGGTTCGGGAACAACCTTGGGTCATCGGGGTGCTGGCCTGGGGGGGTGGGAGGAGCGGGATTGAGCGAGCCACCATGCTGCTCTCCTCTCCAAGGGGTGGTGGCGGTGGGTTGTTGCCCCTCCCGTAGTTCTGACCCCACCGGGTGCAGGTCCGGTGGGGTAATGTAGGCGGGCGGTAGTGGCAGTATGGGTGGGAGGTAGGGGCAGAGCTGGTTTCTAGTGTGCATGCGTGTCTCCATGCACACATATAGCTGTGTGCCAGGGCCTGGGGCGGGGGATACAGGAGAAAACACACAAAAATCCATATTAAAAAAAAAAATTATTTCTCAACATCTACTGCACACAATGGGTTAAATACATCGCGTTTCATCTCGTGGACTGTATGGCAACATCACTGGTGAGTAAACTTGGTGAATCTCTTAAACGTATCCAAACCATAATGAAACAGGATCTCAGGGAGTGACATTTTTTCAAATTGATCAATTACTTTGACTGTATGTTTGTAAAGAGCACAGCAGCAACTGCAGCCGAGCCCACGCCAAACATTCAAAGTTGTTCTTTACATTCTATGAAAATATGTTTTTAACATATATTAAGACTTTTAGAAACCACAGCAAAAACATGCTACCCATGTCATTTTATAGCAGATTGTGAGGTCACAAGTGGAGTGTGATATCCGCTGCAGATGAGCAGCTGGAACACATGAAAGCTAATGAACAGGGACCCTGTTGTCATGTAGAAGTTATATGAGTAGCACTTGGATGGTCTAACAGTAACAAGGAGGCTCAACAAGTACTCTCTTGAAGACAGAAGGGAGAGGGGGAGATAACTGAGACCTCCAAACACTTTAAAGGTATAAACAGGGTGACCACTGAGGGTCTTGCCAGCTCTAGTCGGAACAAAGTCACAGGGGCACAGCCTAAAACTGATGGAGGGAAGGTTCAGAAGGGAGAAGAGAAGGCACTTTTTCGCTGAGCGGGTGGTATCAAAGTGGAATGAGTTGCCGGAGGAGGTGGTATCCCTAAAAATGGAAGACAGCTTCAAGGAAGGATGGGACAGGTTCAAAGGGGAAAGTTGTTGGTAGCGGAGGGGTGAGTGGACCGGTATACAGGGGGTCAAGAGAGGGTCAGTTTCCTCTGTAAACACGGTGGGACCTGCACATTCAAGTAGAATAGACAAACCATAAGGCCTTTATCTACTGGCATGTTCGTAACAACTCTGTTTTGTAATAATTAAAGTCTAAACAGGTAAACAAACATTAGAAGCACAAACAACTATGTAAGGAGTGAAGCATGCACCATTTGAAGAGTTATTGTTGAACTGTGTACATTGTCATAACTACAGACTATTATGCAGCTGAAATAAGATCACTACAACAAAAACATATGGAAGGTCCCACCTTGGACCATATAAGGAAAAAAAACACAGTGTAACATGACAGAAATACAGAAGATGCAGAGTGGACACTTGAAGAGATCTTGTAGAGGGAGCAGGTTACATAGAAACATAGAAGTTGATGGTAGATAAGGACCGCAAGGCCCATACAGCCTGCCCATTTTTTCTGTCTTATGAATGTGCCATAGGCCTTTACTCTGTCAATAGCCTATCTATTCATACTCATCTGTATTGCTCCCTTATTCTTATTCCATACCTGTTTGAAGCCCTAAACTGTATTCATATTCACCACTTCCTGAGGTAGGCTGTTTCATGAATCCACCACCCTTTCTATGAAAAAGAACTTCCCCACATTACCCCTTAATCGACCTCCCTCTAATCTTATGCTGTGTTCTCTTGTCCTGCTTTTTTTCTTATATTGAAACATGTTAGATTCTTTCACCTTGTTAATGCCCTTAAGATGTTTGAATGTTTCGATCATATCACCTCTCTCCCTCCTTTGCTCTTGGGTATACATATTGAGCTCTGTTAATCTATCCTCATATGTTTTCTGATGCAGTCCCTGCACCATTTTGGTTGCCCTTCTCTGGACTGCCTCCATTTTGTTAATGTTCTTGTGCAGGTGCGGCCTCCAGTACTACACACAGTACTCCAGATGGGGCCTAACCAGTGTCTTGTAAAGAGGGATTATTACCTCCCTCTTACGACTTGTGATACCCCTGCTAATACACCCCAACATCCCCCTAGCCTTACCTACTGCTTTAGTGATCTGCTTGGATGGTTTCAGGTCATCTGTAATGACGATGCCCAAGTCTCTTTCTTCCCTTGTGATTGCCAGCAACTCCCCTCCCAACCTATAGGTGGCTTCAGGGTTTCTCTTCCCTGTGTGCATGATCTTCCATTTCTTTGTGTTAAACCCCAGTTGCCACTCTTCTGACCATTTTGCCAGTTGATCCAGATATCTTCTCATTCTGCCCACCCCATCTGGATCATTTACTCTGTTGCAGATCTTGGTGTCATCTGCAAACAGACAAACCTTACCCTCCAGTCCATCTGCAATGTCACTAATGAAGACATTGAAGAGGACTGACCCCAGGACTGATCCCTGAGGTACCCCACTTGTGACTTGCATCTGTTCTGACTGTATACCATTTACCACCGCTCTCTCTGTTCTGCCCGCCAACCAGTTTGCCATCCAGTTGACCAACTTCTGACCCACCCTGAGCCTACCTAGCTTATTAATCAATCTTCTGTGTGGAACAGTGTCGAAAGCTTTGCTGAAGTCAAGGTAGGTGACATCAACTGCACCCCCTTGGTCCACCACTCTGGTTACCCAGTCAAAGAAATCCTATGAGATTAGTTTGACAGGACCTTCCTGTTGTAAACCCGTACTGTCTTGGATCCTGTGCTCCTATGGATTCCAGGTGTTGCACTATCCTTTCCTTAAGGACTGACTCCATAATCTTGCCCACTACTGAGGTAAAACTGACTGGTCTGTAGTTCTCTGCCTCTTCCCTGCTACCACTCTTGTGGAGCGGGATCACATGAACCCTTCTCCAGTCTTTTGGGACCTCTTCTGTGCTCAGAGATTCACTAAATAGTTCTGATAATGGCTCTGCTAGTCCCACACTTAGCTCCTTTAGTATCCTGGGATGTATGCCATCTGGTCCCATTGCCTTGTCCACCCTGAGCTTAGCAAGCTCTGGTAGGACCCTTTCTTTTGTGAAGGGACTTGTGTACACCTCTCCCCCCCTCCCCTGTGTCTATGCTGCTGAGCTGTGGGCCCTACCCTACCTTCTCCTCAGTAAATACTGAGCAGAAGTACCTAGTTAGTTTCCTTGGTCCTCCTCCACACACTCCCCTTTGATCTTAGCAGTACCCCCTCTGGACTTTCTCCTTTCACTAATGTATCTATAGAAAGTCTTGTCCCCTACTTTTACTGTTCGTGCTAGTGTTTCCTCGGTTTGGGTCTTTGCCTGCCTTACTGCCTTCCCTGCTTCCCTTAGGGAAGTTTAGTATGCCTCCCTATCTTCATCATGCTGCATTCCCTTATATTTCCTGAAGGCTAACCTTTTGGCTCTGACCTTTTCTACTACTGTTTCTGAGAACCAAAGTGATTTCCTTCTTCTTTTGCTCTTGCCTTTCTCCCTAACACAATGGGATGTTGCTTCAAGTATTGCATCCTTAATGCTTTCCCACTTTGCCTGTACCCTGTCACCTGTATTTCTTCTTGCCAGGGCTAGCTTAACTCTGTTGGCCATCTTATCAAAGTCAGCTCCTCTGAAGTCCCATATTTTTGCCTTGGAATGGGATGATTTAGTTCTAGTGGACAAATTGAACCATACCATGTGATGGTCACTGGCCCCCAGGTAACCCTCTACCTGGAGATCTGTGATCCTTTCCCCATTAGTCAGTACTAGATCTAGGATAGCCTTGTCTCTTGTGGGTTTTTGTACCAGTTGTTTGAGGCCCTCCCCCTGTAGGCAATCCACCATGTGTCTAGTTCCAGCAGATGTTCCTGTTGGTATTGACCAATCTGTATCTGGCATGTTGAAGTCTCCCATTATCAAAACCTCCCCTTTAGCTGTCATGTTTTGTATGTCTTCTAACAGTAATGTGTCTATGTCCTCCTCCTGGTCTGGAGGCCTGTAGACAACCCTAGTTCATATGGCTGTCCCATTTCCTGTTTCCAGGGTGACCCACAGTTCTGGCTCCTTATGAGTATTCTGAATTTCTGTAACTTTGATATTTTCTTTTTTTTATATTTTCATCTTTATCGAGTTTTTAACATACACAGTCAACAGTCTTTTACTGCTTACAATATTCAAGTATTTCATACGAACTTGGAAATCTTTCAAAAACCTTTTTTATACAATAGAGCTAATAGTGGTGTAGTAGGGGATCATGATGATTCAATTTCATGAGGTTGAACGATGGGCCTAGGTGAAACACATACATTGAGTGGGACTGATTTGGAATTATTATTGTACCTCTAAATTGGATACTTGATCCTGCCTTTGCAGAAGTTTCAGATTAGTTTAGGTCTTTATTTCCCATCTCAAACAGATAAAAAAGTTGCCTAGGTTCCCTGGTACTCTCTTTACCCTAGGAGGGGGCTTGGAAGAGAGGGTGAGAAAATTAGGTGGGGGAGTTCTCAGCAGCGCCCCAACCCAGTCCAGTGCCATGGGGATGTTGGGGTGTATAGAGAGGGGTATTTCATAAAAGGTGGTGGGTGGACATAGTGCAGCTCTAAGAGACAAAGGAATTATCTTGCAGCATGTAGTACAACTGCCACCTGGTTCATCTGTAGTTACATTTATCTCTTTGGTCATTAAGATTGTGGTTGGTCATTAAGGTTGTGGGTTATCTGTTCCATAGAATATATCTGCTTAGTTATATGTCACTAGTCTTGGATAGCTGGAAGTTTTGTGGTCAGCCACACCTTAGTTATTGCCTTCTTAGCTGCTGTAAGAAGGAGATGGAGGAGATATCTAGTGGTGGGATTTCTGAATTCTCTGGGGAGTAGTAATAGAAGGAACATGTCACTCGATAGTTGTAGCTGGGGACCAAAGAGTTCTTGCAGATGAGTTTGAAGTGATGTTATAAAGGGTTGAAGCTTGGGACAGGCCCACATAATATGCGTGAGTCGCTCTGATGTCTCCACAATGACACCAGCATGTAGCTGTGCTGTTAGGGGTATAATGACTGGTGATTTTAGGAGTTCTGAAATATCTAATAAGGTTTTTCCATGCGTACTCACGCCATTGATGAGAGCTGGTTACCCTGGAGACATATTGGCATGCTTTTTGCTATTTCTCTAGGGTAATGGGGAGGCCTAACGTCTCTTGCCACTGAAGTCTTATATTATCTGTAAGGGATGTTAGCTGAGATTTCTGTGCCTGATAGTACATTGACAGTAAGTGTTTCTGCTCAGGAGAGGTGTTCAGGCATATTTGGAGATTGATCAGCGGGGGAAATTGTGTAGGTGTTCAGGTTGGAGCAGGTAGGTTTTCATAGCAGTGGTGCAGCTGTAAATATCTATAAAAATCCCTATGAAGTATGTTGTATTTAGTTTGAATTTCCATAAAGGACCACAGGTTCCCCTGCGATAATACCTGTGGGAGGTATCATAGGCCTTTTCTTTCCCATATTAAGAAATCATGGTCCATCCTCTTGGGGAGGAACCACCACAGGTTTGCTATAAGGCACATAAGGGGGAGATAAGGCTTTAGGTGTTGTGAGCTCCTAATAGCACTTCAGGCTTTCAAACAGTGAATTAACCAGGGGTCTGTAAGATAGGGGGGAGGATGGGGTTTGTTGTGTTGCCCATATATTTTCCCAAAATAATCCCTGTTATCCACAAGGGACCTCTCTATTTCTACCCAGTGTGGGTTAGTTATGGCATTCTGTCTTGCCATCAGATGTGTATGGACAGCCGCATTTTGATAAAGGCAGAAATCGGGAAGTGAAAGGCCCCCTTCTGCTTTGGGGAGTGACTACCTTCTGGCAAACCCTAGGTCTCTGCTCTGACCAAATGAATCTAGAGATGAAGCGGTTCCATGTCTGAAATGTTTTTTCAGCTAAGAGAATTGGGACATTCTGAAATAGGTAAGGGGCTCTGGGGAGAATAACCATTCTGACTAGCTCTATTCGCCTGGAGAGACTTAGCGGTAAGGTGTTCCATGAGGCCAGATCAGTTTTAAATTGAGAGAAAAAAGAGATATAGTTATTTTTATAATAATCTGATGGAGACTGGGAAAGTTGGATACCCAAGTATCTCATCTTAGTCAGGGACCAGTTACAGGGGAATAGGTTTTGTATGTTGGGAAGGGGGTGTAGTGACATGTGAGAATCTCAGTCTTGGATAGGTTAAGTTTGTATCCAGATGCCTGTCCAAACTCATCCAGGAGTTATCTTACTGTTGGTAGTGACTTTTCGGGGTCCTGGAGGTAAAATAGCACATCATCTGCACACAATACAATTCGGTGTTCTGTATCCCCAAGGGAGACCCCTGTAATGTTCTGTGAGTCGCGTATGCTTTGTACGAGAGGCTCAATGAATATTGCAAATAGGACAGGGGAGAGGGGACAGCCCTGCCTGATCGCACGAGCCAAACGTATATATCTGGAGTGGTGCCCAACTATCTTCACACATGCCTTAGAAGCTGAATATATGTCTTGAATGACTAATCAGCATCTGTGGGATCCCTATATTATATAGAACCTGGTATAAAAAAGGCCAGGCCACCCTATCAAATGTCTTCTCCATGTCAAGACTCATTAGGACTGCGGGGGTGTTAGTGGAGTACATCTTATGGGAATATATGGAGGGTACGTCTGATGTTAGCTTTGATATTTTCAATGGCATAAAGGGCTACTCCCCCCACACACACACCTTTTTGCACCTTGGTCTCTTCTGAACAGTACATAGTCGGGTACTGAAGTCTCCCAAGTGTGGTTACTGGTGAACCATGTCTTATTAATGGCTACTATGTCCAGTTTAGCTTCTGTCATTGTTATCTGCAGGTCTGGGATCTTGTTTCCCAGACTGCGAGCATTTGTGTATATGATTTTCCATTGGCCAGCTTTTAGTGCATTAGTTGTTGGGCAAGGTCTGGCATTTCCCCTGCACGTCATATGGGAACCAGACCTTTTTCCCTTAACCCGGTGATGCAAATGAACTACAAACATGATGAGCTCCTGTTTGATCACTAGCTGAGGAGGGAGGGGTGTTCTTCTCATTTGATGTACTGAGTGCTATACCCCTCTCCCCACTGGCTAGTTTAAATATTCTAAAAATACATCAAACCACTGCCCCAATGCACTGACTCCCTCCTTAGTCAGATGCAGTCCATCAAATTTAAAGAACTTTCTCTCCCAAAACTGTTGCCAGTTACCTACAAATTTGTGTCATTTTTCCTGGCACCAGCCCTTGAGCCGAATTTTTAGCTCCCATATCTCCCCTTCTCTGACCTTCCATCCATCTGCCCCCCCTCTCCCAGACTGGCAGGATCTCAGAGAAGAAGATGCCGGATGAAATGGATGACAATTTGTCTCCCGGCCCGGTCAGTTGTTCCTTGGTTTCCACAACTGACTGGCTGGCGAGATCGTTGGTCCCTATGCCAGCAAACCTAGTCTTCCAAATCAGTTTGGAACTGGTGGTCAATTTGGCCACTAGCTTTCAAAATCTGGTAGCCAAATCAATATTTTTGGTGGTTATCCCCTTTAAGGCCTGAAAAATCACTTTGTGGGCAGGTAAAGTGCTGACTGGGTAACTTTCAAAATCTAGTAACCAACCCAGTTTTTATGGCTGTGGGGGGAGCCTACAGCCATCTTGCTGTCTGTAGCTTGAATATGGAGTACCGTGGAACAAATGTTTTAGACTTTTCAGTGTATCTTTCTACATCTATAAATCAATATGCCAACTAAAAAATACTCCCTCCTTTCAGTTTAGAATGTTGGAGACATAACTCTAAGCTGCTTATCAGATGGCCATTAGGAAACTGAAACAGCTTGTTAAATATTGGTTGCCTATTAAACTATAATATTGTTTACCCCCTTCGAAATGCAACAACTTGCACATTTAAATACCCAGCATTTAAACATTTTTTGCAACCAACTTCAGTTGGTATGTATTGTCTTTCAAGAAAGATTCATATCTCATAAATGTCAAACCTTTCCCAACAAATGTATAATGATGGACATTTTTTAACCTTTTAAGACAGTACTGTTTCAGACATATACCAGGCCTTCAGTGAACTACTAGACTAGTATAAATATACATATATTATATACTATATACTATATAAATATACACATATATTTCTTGACAGCAAGGGCTGCCCCTGCCTTCCAAACATAACAGAGAATAGCCTGCTAAGTACTGAGGTAGGTGTGTGTGTGTGTGTGTGTGTGTGTGTGTGTGTGTGTGTGTGTGTGTGTGTGTGGAGAAACAGACTAACTTCTGGCAAGGGAGACCTCATCTAATGACTTAACTGGTGACAAACCAGAAGAGTGAGAAATTCTTCTGTATAATTACCTGATTCCTTATGTTCCAATATAGCGTTATAAAAAAAAGTTAGTCAAAACAACTGAGAAAGAAATTTATAGGGGACAACAGTTCACTTTTTTCTTGCGTTTTGGACCTCCAACTCTAGGCCGTGGAACATAAATGTATTGTTTGTGGTTGGAATGAAAAATCTGAACCGTAAAAAGGTCTAAACAGTAATATTTTAATTTACAGTATTAGTAATCGTGCATAATTTCTATAAATAAATTTGAGGTCTGATAATAATGTAGCCAGGGTATGTGTTAACTTGCTTTGTTCTCTCACAACATGTGCTAGTAGTAGTAGTAGTAAAACTTTTATTCTGAAAATTCACAAAAGGATAGCCCAGTTGAGCCGAGGCTCATTTTCAATGGGGTCCCAGTGTATAAAACAAATAGTTACACAGAATATGTACATAAATACAAGCATAGCAAATGCAACATCCAACCTATATCAAAAGACACAATACATGACAGACATGTAGATGTTTTTCAATTAATTACAACAAACTTTAGGCATTTCAGCACTTTTTACAAGCCAAGATCTTATCTGATGCCAAGATGGAGACGATATTGACTTGATAGATAATGTGCTATTTTTGATAATGAAAGAGATCATGCCATTTATTAGGAGGAAAGGTATTGCTTAGATACATAGATACATAGACACCGTCAGCAGATAAGGGCCTATGGCCCACCCAGACTGCCCATTTGAGTTTGTAAGTTCCCTTTATGTTTTTCTATATTATTATTTTTATATTTTTGGTGGTTTTGTGTAGGCTTGATATTATTTCTGAAATGTCAGAGGTCTTCTTGGGGAACTTGCAAGATACTGGTATATACTGTAACTATACCATTTGTAAAAGGTCCTGATCAAATAACTGGAAACAGAAGACTGTTTTTCGTCATTTTATAATATGATATATTGAGTGTGTATTTACTGAGTTGCTGGATCAGGGCCTTGAAGAAAATAATAACATTTACTTAACGCATTCAAGATTCTATCAGGTGGTCAGAAAAAAAAGCTATGAGAATTTGTCTGAAATCTAACAAACATAAGATGCAAAAAATAGCATCTGTGTATATGTATATGGGGAAATATCTCTACTTTATTCACAATAGATTTGTTTACAGCCATTACTAGTATCTCTTGCATGATTGGCTGACTAGTTGTGATTACTAATTTTGAGTATAGTTCATGAAATAATGAGTGTGATATTTGTTATTTCATATAGTCCCCCATTATGCCTTATGCATACCATGTAAATCCAAATCACGTCAAGGCCATCTTGACATATCATATTAATACAGAACAGCAAATCAGAGCTCTTTTCCTGATAAAAGGCTGCTGATATAATAAATAAGGAACAAAGTCATAAATAAGGAACCAATGGCTTATGGAAAAATCTACAGGGATTTGATTCTGCCTCTGTGGGGAAAATACAGGAAAAATCAAGGCTTGTTACAGGGAAATGGTTATTTGGATCTGGGAGCACTGAATATTTCTTATCCTATATTTTGTATCCTGTATAGCACAGGGGAGATGCTACATCTCATTGTCACAGGGATCTTCATTTACACATTTTTGCACTGTATTTACTCAGGCTGTCCCAGATTAGATGCAATATCTTGTGTTCAGTGGGGTCAGGATTTTACCATTTTTATAATGTATATATTCAGTGTACTTAGTCTAGGGTCCTCCCCTTATTCAAAGGAGATGCGTAGCACATCCCAGCGGAAAAGGGAGCTGTGCCGAGTAACTCCAACAATGCACCACATCACGATATTCAAACATGCAGGAGGCGCTGGCTGCAAGGGAATGGGCCAGGGCACACACAAATGGTATGCTATGCAAGTCGAGGGGCCGTTCCCATGCATATGTCGCACTGCAGCATATTCAGTGGGAATGCACCCCTCACAGTCCAGAGCACCACAGCACACAGTTGGCCACGAATAGCTGGCCTAACCCAGCCAGTCACCCACAGGTGGGCTGTGGAAGTGTACCCAGGTGCACAGCAGCGTGGCAGCCCTGGTGGACAAGAGGTACCCCCTTCCCATCCCCAGTCGATCCAACTGTATCTCTGAAGAGCTCCATAGTGTGGGGCCCCCCAGACCCAATCGCACCAAAGAAAACCATGGTTCATATCCTTAGCATAGAGGACCCCCACCCACCACCCCAGTATGCAGACACCCGTGCTCCCCCATACCCGACCTGGTGCAGAGACTGGTACTGCCCTCCACACCCTGCCACGGCCAGCCGCCAACTGCACTGGACCCAGGCTGGGGACCTGCACTCCAGAACAATCTAAGTGGCTGTATCATGTATTGGGGTACTATGTAAGCTGTGGACCCACTAGTGTATGCAGCCATGTGTACAACCCTGGCAAACCGTAAGAGGGAATTGACATACCTCCAATGCATGCCTTGTCAATATCTATCTTCCTGCTCTCATACACCACTGCAAGTCCACACTCTCCCCTGTTCTCCTGTGTAACATGCCACCCTCCGGACTGCTGAGGTATCCCGGGCACCATGGGGTGCAGTATCCTGCAATGCCATTTGCAGTGTATGCTCCAGGCTATGGATAGTTCATCTGTGGTTCTCCAATTGTACAAAACAAATGGGAGGCTGACTGTAACATGCCTGTTCTGGGACCTGCATGAGGGGGTACAGCACACCTGCACTGACAAGTGCAATGGCACCTGGATGATGGATCCACATGTGAGTGTCCAAGGTGTATGGCCACTGGGCATTGTCACCCACACACAGCTTGTGCCTATGTATGACAGATTCCAGCATCCTACTGCCAGTGCTCCACCACCCACTAATACAGTGGTATGATCCCATCATAGTGCCAATCATTGCAATGTGATGGATTGAGGGGCAGGAAGGGGGTGTCTGTGCACCCCTAGGGGGGGTGAGGGCCACAAGACTATTGACATGGACTGTAGGTGTATTCTGGTGCGATCAGGGATGGGAGCGGGGTCCCTACAGTATGGAACTGATAGAGCCTGGATTCCAGTATGATCGAGGCTGGTGGAATGGATGGAGGTGCCACTTTACCACCACAGACTTCAGGGCATGTCCCACATGGGAGCGAGCGGGGTCGGGACTTGGGGGCGAGAGCTGCTCCAGCACATTCATCCCCATGCCAACATGCAAATGGGTGGGTAACGAGCATGCATAAGGCCCTTCTGCACCCTGTATGTTCAATTAACTCATTTGCATTCCTGGGCTGAATATCACCCATGGGGGCTGCAGCCCATACCGGTGTGTGCCACGCATTCCCCCTGGGAGGTATTCAGTCAGGGGTGCCCTGAATGCACCTGTCTTGGTGGCTGCCTGCACTGTGACTCCTGTCCAGGGTCACATTTTCAACAGGTGCAATGATGCCTGCCAGGATGAAGCGTAGTGTCACAGGTTTACTGCATGACAAAAGGGATTAACTCCCACTGAAACTGCATTGTTTGCTACAGTAACTCTACTGTAGAATTCTGCAGCACTGCGCTTCATCCTGGTGGACTTCACTGTATGCACATCCTGTACCGGTGGTGCATTCTCTTTGAATATTGTATCGGTGACGATCCGCATGCCCTCTTTCAACAACACATCCTTCCGCTCGCGCATTGATCCAGCACTTAATATGTCACCCCAGATGTAAAATATATTGTTTTCAGTGCGTTCTGATTTTACGCAAAGCAGCATAATATTGTGCAGATGTAGAGCCCCACTGAAAATAAGATGACATTTCTTCTGTGAACTATCCAGGTTAAATATATAGCAATCAGCAGGCATATTCTAGGAAAACACATTGTAAAAATGTGTAAAAGGCACACCACATTGAAACTGCCTCTCCACAGATCTGCATTGTGCAATTTCATTAGAAATAATGGGTAAAAGCTTCCCAAAAGCTCTCCACTGCCATATTGGCTCTGAGGTCGTTTTAGTGGCCATTGGACACCTAGCTACCCATTTTTTCCCACCGTGAAGGGGAGGGAAGCATTTGGCCACTATAAGGACTGTTTAAACCCACAAACTATGAGAAGGGTATATATGTGATATAGACAGATGTATTGACTGTTGTATGATCTGTATTTGTAAATGACTTAATAAAATGAGTTAAAAAAATACTGTAGCTGTAGTGTCCACAGTTGATGGCACAATTGCTGTTTGTGATACCTCCTCAATCTGTTTTCTTTCTTTCCCCATATTTTAGGTACTTTTTCCATTTTTCTTCCCAATCCTGACTCCCTACCATGGACGCACATGCATGTGGAGGCATGCGCACACCGCATCTCAAGATGCCCCCCCCGCCACCTGCGCTAACCACCGGACCTCCACCAGGTGGCAGCAGGACTACGGGGGGGGGGGCAGAGACCACCCCAGGAGAGGAGAGCTGCCTTCCAGCTGCTCAGTCCTGCTCTGATCCTCCCCCACATGCCGGCACCCAAATGACCCGAGTCTGTTCCTGAACCCGGGTTACTGGCATTGTGTGAGGTAAGGCATCCAGCGCCTCGGCCCTCAGTGCCACCGGGCTGTCCTCAATCTATTTTCATGGTAAGGACCATGATATCCTTGATAATGGCACTACGAGGTCCATTGGGGACAGTTAAATGTTTTTGTACACACTTCTTATGAGATTACCATGATGTGATCTTTTAAATCCCAGAACAGAAAACTGAAAATTGGACAACTGCATTCTCTAGTGAATTCCAATAGCTGAAACAGTATGTCTATAAAAGTATATGCTGATGCACAGTCATCACCCTTTTATGTACACAGTTATGATGAAAAAGAGGAAGTGAACAGCAAATAATACTGTATATGACTTTGTAAGTAGACATGCCTAAATACCCCACCCCATGCAAGACCCTTGAATTTAAAATTGTATCTACTAAAACTGTATCACAGCAGTATTCTTTGCCTGATAAATAGCTATGTTGTTTGTAAAAACTTAATTTATATTAGGCTCTAAATTTATTTTTTCTTGTATATTTTTTATTATTGTTTATTTATAGTTTTTGATTATTTATTTTGCAGCAATGTAAAAATTGTGATTAATATAATTGCCAAGGACACCTTTGTAAATGAGCTGTAGTTCAACTGCTTTTCATCCTGAATAAAATAAAATTAAATATTATGTTTTTGAAAGGGTTTTCTCACACATCAGTCAATGACTCTGCAGTGGACTGGAACCCACAGAAATTCACTTTAGGGACACTAAACAAAAGTCTAGCTCGGGTCCAGCAACAAAATAGGGAAGGACAGATTGTGTCTGTAATGCACTTCGCACAGGAAAAAACATATACAGTACACAAAAATGAGAAAAATATGCCACATATTATGGAGAAACGCGCCCAGAAGAAATATGTTTTTTGACTCTGTTATGCCACCCCCCCCCCCATATTACCTTATTTTCATTTTTTACCACAGCTGAAGATTAACTTGCTCAGGTTTGAATTTTGAAAGCTTCAATCAGCTCATCGGGGTGTTAAAAAATACTCTCCCCAAGGATTTTTTTCATAGTTGCGCCCACAACAATCAAAAAACTGAATATTTTAGAATATTTGGGCTAGGAAAGTCACACTGAGTGAAAGCTCATTTCCAGATGTCTGTCCATCAGGGCAGAGGCCGTTTAAATGACTTGCTCAGGGTCATAAAGTATGGAAGTGGTGGTTGTGACAATCAAACCCAGGTCTGATGAGTGTCCTGCTTCACAGCTTGGTACCCTAGCCTGTAGGATATACTGCCTCCAATTCAACATGAAACAGAAAAAACTCATGTACTTACAGAGGAAAACCAGAATCACTTGGAGTGTTAATTTCATTATCTTATTCCTTTAGCTTCACAGGCTAGTGGTGATATTAAAAAAAAAAAAAAATTATCCACAGAGACAGAACTAAAGCGTTGATCACTGACTTTTTGACTTCTGCTTAAGGAGAAACTTCTCAAACAAAGGGAGTCAGATATATCAGTTCTGCTCATAACTAAAGAGGATATTGTGGCTTAATGATTGCTGGAGCTTGACTATAGGCTGCAGCACAACTTACGTCTACACCTAATGAAAGTGCTAGCTGTTGAAAGTTTAGAGACCCTATGGGGGAAGGGAAGCTTTAGACTGTGGTTTGTCGATACTGGTTGATAAAAATTTGTATGATCTTTCTGAATGCAATATTAGTTACTAAGTGCACTCAGACAGATGTAGGATACATGAGAGGCTATGTCTGAGTAGAGGTGTAACTAAAATTTGTATGCCAGTTGTTATATTTTTTTACAATTTATTTACCCAGGAGAGCACCACCAAGAGAACATACCTGTAGTTTCAGAAGGTAACTCCTTTCAACCATTATTAGTGCTGGTTGGGCAGAAGGACTAGCAGGTTAATGGACTTGCCATAGGTCATACAGCAAGTTTGGGGCTATTGTGATTTTTGAACCTGGCTCTATTGGTTCCTAAGCATGTGCTCAAGTCACTGTACCAT
Organism: Neoceratodus forsteri; assembly: GCA_016271365.2. NCBI lineage: Eukaryota > Metazoa > Chordata > Ceratodontiformes > Ceratodontidae > Neoceratodus > Neoceratodus forsteri. The sequence goes on along the minus strand of JADMNL010000030.1, from coordinate 161,720,315 downwards.
ACTACCTCTCACCTGTTTGTACATGTACTGTGTTTGCCCCCAATTTCATACATAACACTCTTTATAATATGGCTGTCTAAAATACAATAATTTCATTGGTCAGAACACATCATCTGACCATTGATTAATCCCCGATATACCCACAGTTGCCTTGCCAGTCCACAATATCCTGATTGACAGCAATGTAAACTGACTTAGAGAAATCACTCCACCATAGAGACATTGAACAAGCATTTGTCAATGCCGAATGTTTGCTTGCTGGCACTGGCAGTGGTAGTGTAGAAGTTACAGAGCTGCATAATAGGAATGGCAGCGAAGTACTGAACTGAAGCCAACCCCACCACCACCCTGCAGAGAGTGGCAGGCATTGGGGTGTGCCTTTGGTTCGTCAGGCATAACGACCACGCCATTTCACCACACCCTACCCTGCAGACACTGACAAGTGTCACGGTGTGCCTTGGGGGTCTTTGACTCTTATGCACCCCATTCCATCAGGAAATACAGTGAGATGGGTGCGGTATAGGAGAATGGGGTGAAGTTTGGGCCGAAGAGTCTGAGGCACACCTTGATGCCTCTCACTAGCTGCAGGGTGTGGTTGGGGGTGGAATGGGATGAGCATGACAGGCAAGAATCCCAAGTCACACCCCTGATGCCTGTCATACTCTACAGGGTGGGGCGTTATGGTTGGAAACCCTAACACCTCAGGCATTCGTTGGTATTTTCACTCCAAATTTTCAACATGGTTTTTTTGTGACCCCCACCTCATGAACAGTGGCAATATCAGTTTGTTAGACGAAAACTGCTTTTGCACGGCGACTATGTCATTTGGCACCACAGGTGCAAAAACACATTCCGAACAGGATGTGAAAAATGACAGCGATACTGTTCATGGGGAGGTGTAAAAAATGGCAATGTTGAAAATCTGCTGTGAAAATCTTAAAAAAAAATGGTGAAGTCATGAGTGTGCGTAGAAACTGTGCAACGCACACCCGTAATGTAACTAGTTTGGGGATTTTTTTACAGTAGATTGTTAACACAGGCATTTTGGGACCTCCAATCATGAACAGTGTCAGTGTGATTTTCTTTATCTGTCCCGAACAATGATTTCCCACAGCGACCATGCATCTCTGCACTGAAAGTGTGAAAACACATTTCGGCCATGTTGTGTAAAATGACAGCTGTACTGTTCATAAGGAAGTGTGGAAAAATGCCACTGGTGAAAATCTGGACTGAAAATATTACAAATTCATGAACCTACGAGGGTGCGTGGAAACTGCGCAATGCTCACTCGTAACACAGTCATTTTATGGAGTTTTGTCACCAAATTTTCAACATAGCCATTTTAAGACCTCTGCTCATGACCAGTGTCACTGTGATTTTCTTAATCTGTCCCAAACATTGTTTTCGCAAACCGACTGTGCCATTGTGCGCTACATGTGCGGAAACACATTTTGGGCGAGATGTGAAAAATGGTAGCTGCACTGCTCATAAGGAAGTGTGGTAAAATGGCACTGTTGAAAATCTGGTGTGCAAATATTACAAATTCGCAAACTTGCCAGCGTGCGTAGGAACTGCGCAACGTGCGCTCCTAAAACAGTCATTTTGGGGAATTTTTTTGCACCAGATTTTCAACATAGCCATTTTAACACCTCTGCTCATGACCAGTGCCACCGTGATTTTCTTAACGTGTCCCAAACATTGATTTCGCACATCGACTGCGCCATTGTGCGCTACATGGGCAGAAATACATTGTGGGCGAGATGTGAAAAATGACAACTGTACTGCTCATAAGGAGGTGTGATAAAATGGCAATGTTGAAAATCTGGAGTGAAAATACTGAAAATGTGTGAACTTACGAGCGTGCATAGGAACTCTGCAACGCATGCTCGTAAAACAGTCAAGTTTAGGAATTTTTTCACCAAATTTTCAAAATAGCCATTTTAAGACCTCTGCTCATGAACAGTATCACTGTGATTTTCTTAATGTGTCCCGTACATTGATTTCGCACACCGACTGCGCCATTGTGCACTACATGGGCGGAAACACGTTTTGGGTGAGATGTGAAAATGACAGCTGTACTGCTCATAAGGAGGTGTTGAAAATCTGGAGTGAAAAAAGTGAAATTTCACGAACTTACGAACGTGCGTAGGAACTGCGCAACGCACGCTCATAAAACAGTCATTTTTAGGAATTTTTTCACCAAATTTTCAGCATAGCCATTTTAAAACCTCTGCTCATGAACAGTGTCACTGTGATTTTCTTAATGTGTCCCATACATTGATTTCGCACACCGACTGCGCCATTGTGCGTTACATGGGCGGAAACACATTTTGGGTGAGATGTGAAAAATGACAGCTGTCCTGCTTATAAGAAGGTGTGGTAAAATGGCAATGTTGAAATCTGGAGTAAATATTGAAAATTCACGAACTTCTGAGTGCGTAGGAACTGCGTAATGCGTACAAATAAAACAGTCATTTTAGAATTTTCACCAAATTTTAAAATAGGCTTTTGAGAGCCCACCTTATGAACACTGGCAGTGTCATTTCATTAGTCATTCCGGAAAGGTGATTTCACACAGTGGCTGTGAAATCACCCTTCGGGCCCGAGTAACGCCTTGACAGTGCAAGAATTCATGAGAAGGGGTCCCAAAAACCCCATGTTGAAAATTTGGTGCAAAAATTCCAAAAAATGCCTGAGATATGCATCAAAGTAAAAAAAAAACCCTATCTATCCCATTATACAGCTTACCAGCATTTCCTCAGTTCGTGGTCAGCTTTGAAGAGTGCAGACGTGTTCCCGGTCCACGAAGATCATCGCGCGGACTCCGGAGGTAAGTATGGGGTGAGGGGGTAATGAGGAGGCAGGGTGCGCAGTGGGTGGGTCTTGGTGTTGGGGGGCAGGGAGACTGCGAGGCAGTTTTCTTTTTTTTTTTTTTTTAAAAAGCAGACGAGGACATTTGCCACGCTGGGGTGGGCTCCCAGCGTGGCAGAAAATGGCTGGGGAGTTGGGGGCATGGAGCTGACGGGATTGGGCACCCCGTCGGCCATGGCATCTGTTGCCACGCTGGGGTGGGCTCCCAGCGTGGCACCCTCACTGGGGGACAGTGAAGCCGGCGGAGGAATTGGCACCCCTGTCAGCGACAGCATGGGGAGTGGGGAGAGACAGTGGAGCCGATGGGGATTGGGCACCCGTGCGGCCATTACATCATTTGCCACGCTGGGGTGGGCTCCCAGCATGGCACCTGGATGCTGAGGCGTGGAGCCGGCGGGATTGGGCACCCGTTGGCCGACCACAGTGTGGAGGAGGGGAGGGAAGGCGCATGAGCATGCAGTGTGCGTCTTGCGCATGTGTGTGTGGGGAGAGCTCTGCTCACTCAAGCAGAGCTCTCCCTTTCAACTGTATGCCACTGCATTTTTCAGCTGTCATAGACAGCTGGAGCAGTGATTGGTGCTCTGCGACCGCGCCTGCAAATACACTGACTGAACTGGAAGAGGCTGACACACCTCTGGAAAACTCGGATGATGGCACTATGTTTCTTGCACATGCGTGCAAGCAAACATAAAAAGAGAAGGTGAATTCCACCTTGCAAAGGTGGATCCCGCCTTCAAAGGTGGATTACGCATCCTCATAACAACAAATCCACCTAGTGGACAACTACAAAGACAGCATCCTCTATACACATTATTCACTAGGCAGAAGAACTATTTTAGTAGAAATCCATGTTCAAACACATATATTTTAATATTCCTTTACATAAACCTCTAATATAATGTGGCTCATGTAATAAGAGCATTAACCCACTCCAGTGTATGGGTTTACTGAGCATTAATCCATGCCTGGGTGGTTGAAATCACTTGGCCTGTGGCCTCGTGATTCCACCCCCCCAACCAGGCGTGAATTAATGCTCAGTAAACCCATACCGTTATTTGTAGTTTTTGATTATTTATTTTGCAGCAATGTAAAAATTATGTGATTAATATAATTGCCAAGGACACCTTTGTAAATGAGCTGTAGTTCAACAGCTTTTCATCCTGAATAAAATTAAATGAAATATTATGTTTTTGAAAGGGTTCACCTCACACATCAGTCAATGACTCTGCAGTGGACTGAAACCCACAGAAATTCACTTTAGGGACACTAAACAAAAGTCTAGCTCAGGTCCAGCAACAAAGTAGGGAAGGACAGATTGTGTCTGTAATACACTTCGCACGGGGAAAAAACATATACAGTACACAAAAATGAGAAAAATATGCCACATACTATGGAGAAATGTGCCCAGAAGAAATATGTTTTTTGACCCTGTTATGCCCCCCCCCATATTACCTTACTTTCATTTTTTACCACAGCTGAGGATTAACTTGCTCAGGTTTGAATTTTGAATGCTTCAATCAGCTCATCAGGTTGTTAAAACATTCTCTCCTGAAGGATTTTTTCATAGTTGCACCCACAACAATCAAAAAACTGAATATTTTAGAATATTTGGTCCAGGAAAGTCACACTGAGTGAAAGCTCATTTCCAGATGTCTGTCCTTCAGGGCCCAGGAGCACAGGGGGGTTAAGTGACTTGCTCAGGGTCACAAAGTATGGAAGTGGTGATTGTGACAATCAAACCCAGGTCTGATGAGTGTCCTGCTTCACAGCTTGGTACCCTAGCCTGTAGGATATACTCCCCCCCCCCCCCAATTCAACATGAAACAGAAAAAAAAAGCCTCATGTACTTACAGATCAAAACCAGAATCACTTGGAGTGTTAATTTCATTATCTTATTCCTTTAGTTTCACAGGCTAGTGGTGATATTAAAAAAAAAACAAAAAAAAACTATCCACAGAGACAGAACTAAAGCGTTGATCACTGACTTTTTGACTTCTGCTTAAGGAGAAACTTCTCAAACAAAGGGAGTCAGATGTATCAGTTCTGCTCGTAACTAAAGAGGATATTGTGGCTTAATGATTGCTGGAGCTTGACTATAGGCTGCAGCACAACTTACGTCTACACCTAATGAAAGTGCTAGCTGTTGAAAGTTTAGAGACCCTATGGGGAAGCTTTAGACTGTGGTTTGTCGACACTGGTTGATAAAAATTTGTATGATCTTTCTGAATGCAATATTAGTTACTAAGTGCACTCAGACAGACGTAGGATACATGAGAGGCCATGTCTGAGTAGAGGTGTAACTAAAGTTTGTATGCCAGTTGTTAATATTTTTTTACAATTTATTTACCCAGGAGAGCTCCATCAAGAGAACATAGCTCAGTTTCAGAAGGTAACTCCTTTCATCCATTATTAGTGCTGATTGGGCAGAAGCACTAGCAGGTTAATGGACTTGCTACAGGTCATACAGCAAGTTTGGGGCTGTTGTGATTTTTGAACCTGGCTATATTGATTCCCACGCATGTGCTCAAGTCACTGTACCACACTACCTCTCACCTGTTTGTACATGTACCGTGTTTGCCCCCAGTTTCATACATAACACTCTTTATAACATGGCTATCTAAAATACAATCATTTCATTGGTCAGAACACGTCACCTGACCATTGATTAATTCTCAATATACCCACAGTTGCCTTGCCGGTCCACAATATCCTGATTGACAGCAATGTAAACTGGCTTAGAAAAATCACTCCACCAGAGACATTGAAAAAGAGAAGGCGAATTCCGCCTTGCAAAGGCAGATTCCACCTTCAAAGGTGGATTCCGCATCATCATAACAACAAATCCACCTAGTGGACAACTACAAAGACAGCATCCTCTATACACATTATTCACTAGGCGGAAGGACTATTTTAGTAGAAATCCACGTTTAACCACATATATTTTAATATTCCTTTACATAAACCTCTAATATAATGTGGCTCATGTAATAAGAGCATTAACCCACTCCAGTGTATGGGTTTACTGAGCATTAATCCATTCTTGGGTGGTTGAAATCACTTGGCCTGTGGTCTTGTGATTCCACCCCCCCAACCAGGTGTGAATAAATGCTCAGTAAACCCATACTCTGTCGTGTGTTAATCCCTCCTTGTTGGCCCTAGTTATGTACAAAACATTCTCTTTGGTGTCCCTAGTTATGTACATAATGTTCTCTTTTCTGCCCCAAGTTATGTACATAATCCTCCTTGCTGCTCCAGGTTACGTATGTATGTATGTATGTATGTATGTATGTATGTATGTATGTATGTATGTATGGAGGGATAGATAGATAGATAGATACTCTCTATAGATAGATAAATATAGATAGACAGAGATAGATACTGTCTGTAGACAGATAGACAGACAGATAGATACTGTCGATAGATATACAGTAGATAGATACTGTCTCTAAGATAGATAGACAAACAGACAGATACTGTCTGTAGATAGATAGATTGATTCTAGGCTCAAATTTTTAAAGAACCCTTAGATCACTGCAATTTGTGGAAATCTAGAGCTACAGCAAATTCTGGGTGCATCAGGGACCATGCACCCAATTTTGTAAAATCAGGTGGTCCCTGCACTGAAGACCTGGGAGTTGCCGTAGCCACAAGGCTGCACCAAATACTGGGTGCACCTGCATAGTTTGATGGAAAGATCCATGACCCCCCAGCAAAAGCCTACCTGACCCATGGAGGTGGCATGAAGAACCTTGGCTTGTAGGTGGGGAATGGAGGCTACTGGGGCACTGAGGGTGCTAATGGTCATGAGAGGGCACATAGGGCACGAGGGAGTACTTTTTTAAATACTACACTATTTAGAAAATGTATTTTGTTTTGCACAGACACTGGAAAGTGTAGCTGTCAGATGAATACAGAGCAAGTCTCCATTTTTACTTGAATGGATAAATTAATGTTTGCTATCAATACAAGGTTATACATCTGGGAGCTAGGAACTCAGGGGCCAGCTACTGGCTGGGGGCATACAGGTGTCCAGCTCAAAGGAAGAAAAGGATCTGGGGTCATGGGGTGACATGAAACACTCTGCGCAGTGTTGTAAAGTGGCAGCCAAAGCAAATAAAATGCTGGGATGCATCACCAGGGAAATCACCTCCAGGAGGAAGTTATTCTGCCCTTATACAAGTCATTGGCGAGACCATACAGTAATGTGTGTAGTTCTGGTGCCCTTTTTTGAAGAAGGATATCAAACTACTTGAGGGGGGTCCAGCAAAGGGGGCGACCAAGATGATCCAGGATGTGGAGGAGTTGTGGGATAACAGATGGACCAGACACAGAACTTCAGGTTCAACACACAATCTCTTTGTGATGTTTATTTAAAACACTGTGAATGACCTTAAGCAATAGCATATCCCTTCTTCAAAACATCAGTCTGCAGCAACAAACTATGCATGCCCTTCCTCTGCACCTAGTGAGCACCCACTGATCTATCTCTTCAGTGGAAATTAATTCCCTATGTTGGTCTTGTGTGTTTGGGTGATGGGGAGCTCAAAAAAGAAAACCCCCAAAACAAGCTAAAGACAAAGAACCTAAGTGCAGAAACACTGAAGCGAGTGTTACCCCAAAGGGCATTGGCAATAAAGCCAAGTTTCAAAGAAACACAGCATCACACATATCCCATAACACAAAGCATCATGGGATGTAAATGCAAGTCATCATGAACGTTTAGGCTGGTTCAGCTTAAAGCAGGAATGCATGGTGCCAAAGGACCTCTCAAACAATCTGTGATTTACATACATTTAAATAACACAATAGGGATTTTCTGATATCTGTACCCCGGTAACTTAATTTTTACAATACAGTCCCCTAGTAACTTTTTGCCTTTATCTATAACACCTAGTAGCCTGCCTGGTGGTGCTGAGGGTTGAGGTGCTGGATGCCACACCTCGCGATACGCTGCCGACCCGGTTTCGGGAACGATCCGAGGTCGACAATGGTAGGAGAGGATTGAGCATCTGGAGGACTGTTCTCCTCTTCTGAGGGTGGGTGGGTCCTGTCTCCCATGGTTTAGTGGCTCCTGGTGGAGATGAGGGGCTGCCGCAACCATGGAGACCTAGCGAGATGGGGTATGGGGGCTGCGGCAGACGTCTTGCGTATGGGTGTAGGAGTGCACCCATTGTGTGCTGAATGTCATTGCACATCTGCACCTCCGAGAACCAGAGCAAGGAAAAAGTGACCCACCTTCAGTAGGCAAAGGTGGGTCCAGGGGGTGATGCACCCACCCCCAATGTCGGGTCCCCATACCGTCTCTGGTGCTCTGCTGATCTTGGCCGCCCCACTAGATTCAAAGATAGAGTGCCAGAGAGTAGGTAATCTCAACCTGGGGGACTCAGAGCCGGGGGGCGGTCGGGTGGACCAGGTGGAAGGCAGAGGTGGGCCTCCAGAGCGGCAGAGAATGGATTTCAGATGGGCCGGGAGAATGCACTACCAAGTGACCTCCCCAGAGAGAGTTCAGAGTTAAAGAGAGAAGGAGAGGCAAATAAAGTTGACAAAAAAAAAAACACACCTAGTTCCGTGGTATATTCAGCATTTACAGGTTTTGTACACATAAGGCATATACATCAAGGTATTTTGTGACATAGTGCTATTGCATACTTAATCCAACTAGGAGGAACGCAGCCTGTTTTTTTTACATCAGCTCGGAGGTCATCACAATAACCTCCCTGTATGAGGATCTGAGAGGGAAAAGGAAAATTAAAGAGAACACTATGGCATAGTCAGGAAAGGGAAGGGGCGCCCATAGGTGGCCAACCTTATGGACTAGAAATTGTAAAGCATAGATTAGGCTAAGAAACAGAAAAACTGTTGCAACAGATTTAAGAAAAGGTCAGTCCTCAAGAGTGGCAGGATATGAAAATTACGTACCTACCGTATTTCTTAATCTTCTTGGATGACGTCTCCATCACTCATTCACACTAATGCGGACTACGCCAGAGGCACTAGGACCAAGTGGGAGCCAAAAATCTTCAGGAGGGCCAGGGCAGGACTGTGCATGTGCAGCACCACAATACCGGCTCTTGCCGATATAGGCTACCTCAGCGTTGGTCCTCCAACCGCCTCAGTACCTTTCTTACCGAAGAGGTGCAGCGTAAACTAACCCAGTGATACTAACCTATGTTGGATATAAGATAGTCCGAATGACCAGTATAAGAAGGGTCAACACCACAGAGTCTTCACAGCCCAGCCATTGAGGGAGTGAAGACCAAAAACAAGATGAGTGAGCTCAGGGGATGGGGAAGGCATGTGAATGAGTGGTAGCAGCTTCGTCCAAAAAGATCAAGAATTACGGTAGGTATGTAATTTTCATATCTTCCTGGATACAAAGTCTCCACCACTCATTCACACTAATGGGAGAGTACCAAGCTAAAATAATCCCCAAAAAGGGTGGCAGGAGAGAGGAGCTCACTCAGGACAGAAGTCCACCAAGGATTGTCCTGCCAAAGGACGGATGCTGTCTGGCATGGACAACCAAAGCATAGTGTTTCACAAAGGTGTGCACAGAGTTCCAAGTGGCTGCATTGTAGATGTCTGCAATGGGCACATTCCATATTTCTGCCAGAGATGCAGTAACTGCTCTGGTAGAATGGGTGTATACCATGCTTTCCAGCTTGACCTGTGCCATGGAGTAGCAATAGTGGAGACATGCTTCCAGCCATGCCGAAATACACCTGATGGCAACAGGCTGACCCAGCCAGGACATGCTGAATGAGACAAAGAGTTCCTTGGACTTGCGTATCTCTTTCATTCTGTCAATGTAGAACTGCAAAATTCTTTTAACATCCAGGGAATGTAAGCTACATTCCCCTTCATTTGGAAAATTCGGAAAGTAAGTCAAAAGGACCAAGGGTTGGTTCAGGTAGAATTCCGAGACTACTTTTGGAAAACATTTAGGATGGGTGCTGAGAACCACCTTGTCCTGTGAAATGCTGTGTAAGGAGGGTCTGTGACCAGGGCATGTATTTCAGACACTCTGCGAGCGGAGGTAATGGCTACAAGAAAGGCAGCCTTCCAGGTCAGGAACTTCAACTCGCAGGTTGCTAGAGGCTTGAAAGGTTTATGCATGAGCATGTCTAGCACAAGGTTGATATCCCAAGTGGCTACCAGTCTCATGACTAGTGGCCTAGTGTGGAGGATACCCTTAAGAAACCTCTTAACCAAGGACAACTGAGCCATCGACACAGTGTGGATAGGCTCGTGATAAGCCGAGATCACGCAGAGATGTACCTTCACCGTTGAGTATTGTAGCCCTGTATTTGACAGGTCTAGCAGATACTCTAAGACTTTGTTTGGTGGACAAGAAAAGGGGTCCAGGGAGGAATTTGCACACCAGATGGAGAATCGTTTCCACTTTGCCATGTAGGTTCTCCTAATGGATGGCTTATGCGCTGCCAGGAAAATGTCTGAGACTCTATGGAGGATGTCAGATTTGCCCAAATCTATCTCCTCAGGAGCCAAGCATGGAGATGGGGACCTCAGGTTGGGATGAACCACTGAGCCCAGGATTAGAAGGTCCATTTGAAATGGTAGTTGTCTTGGTGGAGCTTCCGATAATCTGTTGATTAACAGAAACCAAATCTGACGAGGCCAGTATGGGGTGAAGAGGATCATTCTGCACCCTCTGAATTAAAGGAAGAGGAGGAAATGCATACAGAAAGCATCTTGTCCACCGCATTCTGAATGCATCCTGACAGAAAATGCTAGGCTCTGGATTTCTGGAGCAGAATAAAGGCAGTTTTGCATTTGAGTGGGGAATGCAAAAAGGATCAGGTCCAGTGTGCCCCAGGTTTCGAAGAACGATTTCACAACGTTTGTGTCGAAAGACCCCTTGTGTGGATCTGCCTCCATTCTGCTGAGGTGATCCGCTAGATCGTTTTGGACTCCAGACAGGTAGACTGCCTGGATCAGTGCTTTGTGTTCCAGGCACTAGTCCCATACTCTCATCGCTTCTCTGCACAGAGGACAAGAGTGTGCTCCACCCTGCTTGTTGATGTAGTACATCACCGCTTTGTTGTCCATCTGAAGGAGAATTGCTTTTCGACATAGGATGTCCTTCAGGGCTTGGACTGCATACAGGACAGCCCTCATTTCCAGGACATTTATGTGTAGTTGAGACTCGCCCTGATTCCACAGACTCTGGATGTGGAGATCCTGACAGTGAGCTCCCCAGCTGACTAGAGATGCATCTGTGGTGATGGTGATTTGTGTCTCCAGTGGGGCAAAGGGAAAACCTCAAAGAAGGTTGTCCTCTTGAGTCCACCAGGTAAGCGACCACTTTAGAGGTTCTGTCACCTTGATGTGAAAGGACTGTGGGTGTGTGATCAGGGACCACTAAGTACTGTGCATCCACTGAGTGGTTCTCATGTGAAGATGAGCCAAATGCACCGTGAACACTGCTGATGCCATGAGACCCAGCATCCGCTGCATTGAGAGAGCGCAAACCGAGTCATTCTCTTTGATGAAGTGAGCCATCTGAAGAATATAATTTCTCTTGTCCTCTGGAAGGAATGCCCTTGCCCTGGAAGTGTCCAGGAGGGCTCATATGAAAAGGAGTTGCTGGGAGGGCTGCAGCTGTGATTTTTCGAGATTCAACAGGACTCCCATGGATGTGAGAAACTTGGAAGCCATGACCAATGCTTCCTATGTCCCTTGTCTGGAGGAGCTTGTTAGGAGCCAGTCATCCAGATATGGAAATACTTGAATTCTGAGTTTCCTGAGGTGCACAGCGAGTACTGCAAAGTACTTTGTAAAAACTTGTGGCGCTGAGGACAGCCCAAAGGACAGGACTCTGAATTGGTAGTGCTGACCCAGGGTCACAAATCAGAGATACTTGTAATGGCTTGGGTGTATGGGAATATGTTGGTAGGCATCCTGCATGTCCAGGGAGGCCAGCCAATCATTTTGATGAATTAGAGGTAGAAGCGTACCATGCGATATCATCTTGAAGTTTTCCTTGAAGAGGAATCTGTTTAACTTCTTTAGGTCTAGAATAGGGTGCATACCGCCTGTTTTCTTTTGAACTAGGAAGTAATAGGAATAGAATCCCGTGTCTTGTTCCTCCTGTGGGACTTCTACTGCCCTGTTGTTCAGTAGGCCTTGAATCTCTGAAGTGAGGAGGTCTGACTGAGTGATTGACAGTCTGGGCTGTTGTTTGGGTGTATGATCCAGAGGGGTATCTGAAAAATTCAGAGAGTAACCATCGCGAATCATCCCGAGAACCCATTTCTCCAATGTGACCGACTTCCACAGGTTGTAAAACTGAGTCAGACACCCCCCCTACTGCCGAAGAAGAGCCCCCCTCAGACAGTTGAGGTGGGACCTGGGCAGGAATTTCAGAGGGTGGCATTAGGCGCCTTTGGGCCCTGTGCCTTCTGCTGCATTTTCTTTTGTGGCTGGGGGGCTTGATTCTTGTTGAAACCCCCTCTGCCTTTACCATGAAAGGACTGGTGGTTACAAAACTGCAGGTGGCTTCCACCCCATTGAAGGGGAGCAGGGGCCACTCTAGCCATCTTAATGGCAGTCCTAGTCTTCTGCATGGCCTCCAGTGCCTGCTCCACCTGTCAGTCGAACAGATAAACTCCATCAAATGGCAAGTTCATGACTCTCTGCTGAGCATCATCTACAAACCCCGAAGTCCATAACCATGAGTGGCGTCGGGTGCGTATCCCAGCTGCCACTGCCCTCGAGGCAGTGTCAAAGGTGTCCATTGCAGCCTTAAGTTGCTGATTATTGGACTCAGTGCCTCTAGTAATAGTCTGGAGAAGCTCTGAACTAACGTCCAGCTCCGGAAGATCTTCTACAGAAGTTTTTAGCGAATGCTAGAGGGTATACTCGTATTGTGAGAAATACCCCTGTTAGCTAGCAATACGCATACCTAGAGTAGCAGCGATAAAGACTCAGTTCCCCAATGTATCAGTCTTATGAGATTCTTTATTTACTGGACAAGTCATAAACTCCTGAAGAAGAATGGCTTTGTCATTTTCTGCCAAGACCACTATGGCATCTGCAATGTCTTGAGAGGCCAGGATTGGTCAGTCCTTAGGGGGAGCGTACTTTCTGTCTATGAACTTGGCCATGGAAGGAATAAGCATTGGATTGTCCCATACCATCTGAAAAAGAGTCTTGAAAGAAGGCTGTACTGGAGGTGTCAATTCCACAGGGATTTCCAGGACATGCACATATAGAAGGTGCAACAGCTTCCCTGGATCAACCTCCGAAGTCTGGAGAGAGAGGGTGGAATTCATATTCTTCAGTACAGATTTAAAGGACAGGTCCTCGACTAAAGGCTCTGCTGAAGTAGAGGACTTACTTTCCACTATGAAGGATGAATCTTTTTTGAAGTCGTCTCCTAATAGCAGATCAGGATCAGGATCAATATCATCTCCTACTAGCCCAGGAGGGATAGTATATAAAGGAAAGTGGGGAAAGAGAGCAGGAGGAGGTGCTCCTGAAATAGGAGTCAAAAATCCCCGCACCCTCGGTGGCACTGAAAATGGCACTGGATGTGGCGCCGTCAAGACCGGAGGCAAAGGTGGTGCACAACCGGCGCCACATGAGTGCCTGGAGACCTCAACCCAAACCTCAGGGCACCCAGGATGAAGATCTGAAAACATGAGTAGGAGAAGGTAGTACCTGTGCTGACCCCTGTACCGCAGCCATGTAAGAGGGAAAAGCACAAGAGCGCGGTAGCGACGGCACCGAAAGTGCCACGTGACTAAGCTGACCCAACTGCCCTGCCCGCAGGTTCGAAGTTCCTAGGCCCGAAGGCCCCAGGGTCGACTCCACAGGCTCAGGAGGTCGGGACAACCGCCAAACCCACTGCTCCATAAGAGCGGCCCAATTATAAAACAGCTAACCGGAGGACCCCACAGGGGACAGGGAGGGACTGCGGAGTCAAAGATGCTGGCCACTGGGAACAGAGGCTGCAGCAACCCCGACAGAGTTGGAGTCGGCCTCCTGTCCCCCGCTACTGATGATCATTGTGCAGACGTACCAGAGGGTGACCTCGAGCAGTACCATTTCTTCTTTGACCACTGGGACGAAGAAGAACTCGAGGCCGAACGGTGCTGGGTTCCAGACGAAGATCGAGGACAGGCCCACCCCTTTTTTGTGCTTTCAGGAGGACTGCCCTTCCTTCCGAGCACCAGACTGCCTGTAGTCAGACTCCCCCCTCCATAGAGGGTGGCGGACGAGACCCAGCTTTTAAAATTGCTTACCTTTGAAGTCTCCCTACCGTCACAGGTCCCATTCATGATCGACTTGTTTGAAGGCGGGCTGAAGAAGACTTCTCTGTTTTTTCGATGAAGAAAGGAAAAACTCATTTTTTTAACTGAATAAATAAATAAATACTAAAACTTAATCAAGTATTGAGCGACTAAGCTGCTGTCATATAAACATGAAGATTTGACTCCCAGCAGGTGAGCGATGTCGTCACTGAAGCACACTCAACAGCGTGGAAAAAAAGGAACTGAGGCAGTTGGAGGGTCAATGCCGAGGTAGCCTATATGGCACAAGCCGGTCTTGTGGTGTCGTACATGCGCGGTCCTACCCTGGCACCATCCCGCCACAAGATTTTTGGCTCCTGCTCAGTCCTAGTGCCTCCAGCGTAGTGCCCATTAGTGTGAATGAGGGGTGAAGACTTTGTGTCCAGGAAGATCTCCCTGTCACACAGGGCATGGGGAACAAACCATATGATGAGAGGTTAAGGGAGCTCAATATGTATTCCTTGGAAGACAGAAGGGAAAGGGGGGATATGAGAGAAACCTTCAAATACCTAAAGGGTATAAACAAGGTTGGAATGGAGGGCATTTTCAATTTAAAAAGGGAGGGGACCACAAGGGGCCACAGTCTGAAACTTGGGGGGGTGGATTTAAAAAGGAAATGAGGAGGCACTTTTTCATGGAAAAGGTGGTGTCAAAGTGGAATGAACTGCCTGAGAAGGTGATATCATTGAAAACAGTGGTAAGTTTTAAAGGGGGTGGGACAGGGTAAAATGAGAGTGGCAATGGGATGGAGGAAGGGGATGGGGAAGGGGGCAGGATCGCTCTGAAGGACAAGGGGAGGTGGGATCAGCTCCAGTGAAATAGCCTGAGCTGCACACTAGAACAGACTCAATAGACCACTATGGCCTGTTTCTGCTGGCAATTTTCATATGTTCATATGTAAAATAAGAATGAATAGGTATAGGGAGCAGAGGAGGCACCTAGCAGAGGTGCCATAGGGCATTTCAGGCAACCGAGGGGACCGGGGGGGGTTGGCACCACAATCCTATTATGAGATGGCCTGAGTCAGAAGCAGCTCTGGCACCTGCCCCACAGAACCCACAGTCCTGTTTGATAGGTGCCAGAGCTGCTTCCAGCTGGGGCCATCTCATAATAGGATCACAATGTCACACCCCCCATCAGGTCCCCTCAGCTGTCTGAAACGCCATATGGCACCTCTAACAGGTGCCTGCTCTGCTCCCTAAGTCTGCCACTGTGCCTCTCTCATGCCCTA
This sequence comes from Neoceratodus forsteri, assembly GCA_016271365.2. Classification (NCBI taxonomy): domain Eukaryota; kingdom Metazoa; phylum Chordata; order Ceratodontiformes; family Ceratodontidae; genus Neoceratodus; species Neoceratodus forsteri. Next base: position 161,704,898 of record JADMNL010000030.1, on the reverse strand, counting down.
TGGCACCCTCAGTACCCCAGTAGCTCCCATTCCCAAATCTTCCCAGTCCCATTGCCCACTCACTGCCCTGCCAAGCAGTGATGCAGGGCCCTTAGAGCATCTTCTGGCTAATCTAAAGTGAGCCCCCTGTACAGCCATGGTGGGGCTTACAAAATCCCAAATAAGGGAACATTGCAGTCCCACCACTGCATAAGCCCCCTTGCAACCTGGTGTCCTGATGCTTTTGCCGCAAGGGTGGTACAAGGGGCTTTTGCTGCACAGCATCCCGATGTTGCCGCAGTCAGAGTTTGAAAATCAAGATCATTGCATACCCATTTGGTGCAGGCACCTTGTGTCAAGCCCTCTGTCTGTAGATAGATAGATACTGTCTGACAGATAGATAGATAGATAGATAGTGTGTAGGTAGGCAGGCAGCAAGAAAGAAAGAAAGAAAGAAAAAGAAAGATGGATAGACGGGCAGATATATAGATAGATAAATACAGATACGGGCTTGATGCAGAAAGCTCAGTGCAAGCTGTGGAAAACAGCAGCTTGCGCTGATCACTGGTGCACCAGGGACCCTGTGCCTGATTCAGTATTGGGTAGGATCCCAGCGCCAAAGACCCGCAGCTTGGGGCAAAAAGACGGTGCACCTGGAAGGTTTTCTGCAAGCTGTGGGGCAGTCAGGTAGCATTTGCAACCAGGACAAGAAACCCTCGGGGAGGCTGCCGTGGTCATGGGGGATGGGTCATAGCACAGGGAGGGATGTCTACACACAGATGGGGATGGATGGGGTGGCACTGAAATGAAGAGCCCCCACCATGGATCTGGGACATCCAGGCAGAGCACCATGGAAAACACTAACCAGTGGCCGAGATCTTGCAGAATCTCCCATTGCCCCAGTTGACCCCAGTCCAAGCTAAGGGTCTCTTAGCCCCTATCATGGTGGAGGAGATTTTGGCTGTCCTTAAAGAGGCTAAAACCAAGAAAGACACAGGCCTGGATGGATATCCAGCTGAATTTTATAAGCAATTTAAAGATTTATTACTCCCCTTAATTTTGCTGGCAGATCATGTGGTTCAGGAGGGGGATCCTCCTCCCCCCACATGGAAATATGCTGTTATAGTTGTCACAACCCCACTCAGCAGGTCAGGCCCTCGGCTTCCACAGCACCAACCTCCAAGCACAGTATTGTGAACAGAGTAACAGAACAAGGTAACCCTCCTGTCTGTTTTGAGGGTCCGAATCACCTTTGGTCTCAAGTTCTGGAGGAATTTAAACTGTAAACCTTATGCTAGCGTACCCAAATATACAGGCTCAGATAATTTTGCTCTTCGGGGAATGACAGATATCTTTCGCCTATGGGCATCTAACCAGGTATACAAAATTATCCCTTAAAAACTCTACGAAAGACCTTAGATAAATTCTTACCTTTTCCCAGTTTGGTATACCATTAAGCTTATGAACAGTGTTGTCAAAATCTTAACCATCCATGCATCACAGGCAAAAAGGAAGGACTTGGAAGACATAGGCAGACTCTTTAAAGTAAGAGTTTGTTTTCTTAACATGAATAAAATATGTAAAATGTAAATACAGAACAATATATCACAAAGCATACAATCACTTAAAAGAACAAGGTTTAAACTGCAATTACCTACCAACATACAGTTAGGCTTTTCTATCTAATGTATACCTTCTTACGGTGCTTTAGGAAGCTGTTGTTTCAAGAGAGTCCAAACAGGAATGTCTGTAAGTGGAAATACAGAATACAGTTTAAACCCTGTGTCCCCACCCCTTCTATGATGCCACCTAGCTCCTTCTTTTAAAATATTAAAAATTATACAACTAGGATGCCTTATCACTCAGGAGGTAAATTAAATAAGGTGACATCAACAAAAACTAATTTCTCAGACTTCTTTGATCTTGAGTGGTTTCCTGCTTTTTCGAAAACATCAGAGAACTTTTACAACTCTGCAGTTTTCTCACTTAGCTGTCATATAGCTTTCTACCACCAACTGAAATTAACTGTTCTTCCTCTAAACATCTAAAAGTTTATGATCTCTATCCTGGCAACTGGTCAGCTACAATTAAGTCAGATAAGCAGGAGACCCTTAATTATGTCTCTCTAGTCTTTAATTATCTCCTGGCTTTCAGGTTAACATCTTGTAGCTGAAACCTTTGGTGGGGGGTCATCCCCCAGGCTGTCTCATGAGAGACACTCAATAACACATTTTTATATTATAAAAATCATAGAGCGATCAGAACCAGCTGGTCAAGCATCACAGTCCTCCCTTCCGAGACTGAATTTGGGGGCTCTATCCCCTGCATGGGATAAGCTTCCCAAATCAGTTCACTATTCATAGACACGTGACAAGCCATCTGAGTTCTGATTTTTCGCTCCAGCCCTATATATGATTGTCATGTCATACCCTTGCAAAGCAAGACTCCATCTTAACAATCTGCCATTAGTTTGTCCCATTTGTGTCAGCCAAACTAGGGGGCTGTGGTCAGTTTGTACCACAAAATGCTGCCCATATAAGTATGGCTCTAACTTCTGTAGGGCCCACACTATGGCAAGACATTCTTTTTCCACAGTAGAGTATGCCCACTCTCTGGGAAGTAACTTTTTACTCAGGTACGCTACCAGGTGGTCTTTCCCTTGGTTGGATGTCTGACTCAGCACTGCCCCAATACCCAAGTCTGAGGCATCAGTCTGAACTATAAAGGGTTTGCTATAGTCAGGACTTGTCAATACAGGAGCACTGCACAGTGCCTCCTTCAGTCTGGTAAAGACTTCTTCACAGGCTGGTCCCCAGGTAATTTTCTTTGGCATCCTTTTCTTTACTAGGTCAGATAGGAGAGCAGCCAGCGCACTGTAATTTGGTACAAATTTCCTATAATACCCTGCTGTCCTTAAAAAATTCCTGACCAGCCTCTGCGTTTCTGGTCTGGGCCATGCCTGGATCACCTCTATTTTTATTTGGTTAGGACGGAGCTGTCCCCAGCCTACCACACGCCCAAGGTTTACCACTTCTCCCATGGCCACGTAGCACTTCTCAGCTTTTACAGTGAGCCCAGCCCTCTGTACACTGCCCAGCACTTCCCCAAGGTGGGACAGGTGTTCCTCCCAGCAGGCACTAAAGATGGTAATGTCATCCAGGTATGCCACGGTGTACTCCTCAGCACCATTTAACACCTGGTTCACCAATGTTTGGAAAGTGGCCAGGGCATTCTTCATTCCGAAAGGTGTTACTTTAAATTCAAATAAGCCTATCGGAGTGATGAAGGCTGACCTCTCCCTAGCTCAGTCTGTTAACTCTACCTGCCAATATCCCTTGGTCAGGTCAGTGGTCGTAAGGTAGGTTGCCCCTCCCAACTTGTCCAAGAGTTTGTCTGTCCGGGGCATCGGGTGGGCATCTGACTTTGTGACTGCATTCAGTCCATGGCAGTCCACACAGAAATGAGTAGAGCCATCTGGCTTGGGTACAAGGACTACAGGCGAGGCCCAGGGGCTGTGGGATCTCTGGATTACCCCTAAATCCAACATTTCCTCCACTTCCCTCCTAATGTCCTTTTGGACAGCCTGTGACACCCAATATGCTGTTTGCTGTATGGGCGTCTGTGTCCCTGTCTCTACATCATGCGTCACTATGGGGGTTAGTCCAGGCTTGGTGCTAAACAGGGGGGCAAAGTCTGCTAAAACCTCCCTTATTTCCTGGATCTTGTCTGGGGCCAGCTGGTGAGACAATTTGACTGCTTCCACAGAGGACTCCCACTTGCTTTCTTCCAGCAAGTCCAGAAGGGGGTCTCCTTTGTCCGTTCCCTCCCCAGGACTACAAACTGCAAACACCATGTCAGCCCTATTAGCATATGGCTTCATCATGTTGACATGGTGCATCCTTTCTGTCTGTCTTCTGTCAGGTAACTCTATAATATAGTTCACGTCATTTACCTTCATAAGTACTTTATACGGTCCTGCCCACTCAGCCTGCAGCTTGTCCTTCCAGACTGTAATAAGTAGCATGACTTCCTGACCCACCATGTACGAGCGAGCTCTGGCTCTGCGGTCGTACCACACTTTTTTTGATTCTGTTGGGCAGCTGCCAGGTTACTCTGGGCTGTCCCCATAAATTCCTTCAGCCTTTCCCTAAACCTAAGGACGTAATTCACTATGGGAGTTACCTGGGTGGTGTGCTTGCCTTCCCAGTCCTCCCAGATCAAGTCTAGGGTCCCACGTACCCAGCATCCATATAAGAATTTGAAGCGGGAAAATCCTGTCAACTCTTGGGGCATCTCCCTGTATGCAAACAACAGGTGGGGAAGGTATTTCTCCCAGTCCCTCCCATGCTGTTCAGAAAACACCCAGAGCATTGACTTTAGGGTAGCATTAAATCTTTCCACAAGCCCATTGGCTTGTGGGTGATACGGTGTTGTGCATCTCTGCACCACCCCACACTTCTCCCACAAACATTTCATCAGGTCCGACATAAAGGAACCTCCTCGATCGGTGATAACCTCCTGCAGACACCCAACATGGGAGAAAATCCCAAGTAAGGCATCTGCCACTTTGTCTGTCCTCAGTGAGGATAGGGCAACTGCCTCTGGGTACTGGGTGGCATAATCCACCACAGTCAGGATGAATCTCTTCCCTGAGGAGCTGGGGGTATTTAAAGGCCCCACAATATCCATTCCCACCCTCTGGAATGGCTCCTCCGCTATGGACAATGGAATCAGGGCAGCTTGGGTTTTCTTGCCCGCCTTCCCTATTTCTTGGCACCAGTGACAAGACCTGCAATACTCCTTCACCTGCTGAGTGAAGTTGGGCCAATAGAAATTCTGGGCCAACCACTGCGTAGTACACGCAATTCCCAGATGACCAGACAAGGGAATATCACGTGCCATCTTGAGCAACTGCTCATGATACCCCTGGGGAATGAAAAGCTGCCTGCCTAGCACCCCTCCCTCTGTCTGTACAGCCTGAGTATACATCAGTCCATTTTCCCAAAAAAACTTATGTTTACCGTCACCTCCTTGTGATCCGTCAGAGTCTGTCCAAGCCCTCAGCTTCTCTAGACTAGTGTCACTTCTCTGAGCAGCTGCAAATGCCTCACACATTCCCAAGGCCTGGAACAGGTCCCCTTCAGTCTCTAAACTAGGCTCCCTAGTACTAGCTTCAGGGCAGTCAGGATCATTGTCATTCCTAACCCTCTGACAATGGGTCACCCCTCACTCTTCAGAGTAACCCTCTGTAGCTGTATGGTTAACTGCTACTGGGGAAATTTCTACCCCCTTTTTATTAGTCTCCATATCAGGAGACACAGGCTGGGGAACCAGACTCCCAGCTTCTGTGGGGTTCAGAGAACTACAATTTTCCTTTGCCACTTGGCTACGAGTAACTGCACACACCATCCTCTGTTGGAGATTGTTGCCAAGGATGATGTCCACTACTAACGTTTTGGCTACAGCCACCTGTTGCACAGTTCCTCCTGTTTCACCCCAGTCTAGAAGAACACTAGTGAGGGGCAATGTTTTCTCCCCACCAGTAAAGTCTTGTACAGTGACATATTTATTGGGTATAAGCTGACCAAGCTGTACCAGATCCCCTTTTACCAATGTCAGGGATGCCCCTGTGTCCCTTAACCCTTGTGTCTGTACATCATTCACCATGACTGGGTGCATGTGTTGCCTCATGTTCACATGCATGCTTCCAGGGACACACAAACAACCCACTTCTTTCCTAGCCCCCGGTTGTGTATTGCTCACCCTTTTGGGACACCGTCTGGCAATATGCCCAGTTTCTTTACACAACCAACATTCATTTCTTTTCTCAGATAAATCTTTTTTCTGAAACCTGGGGCTAACTGGTTTTGGCGGAGGCAGTGAGGGTTTTAGCTGCCCTGAAGGCACGCTTTTCCCTTTCTGTGCTGCCATGCCCACCCCATTCGCTCTCAGATCAGATCTGCTCTTGGCATAGCGGTCCAAGAGTTCAGCAGCCTCTTGCACTGTTTTGGGATCTCGGTCCTCCAGCCAGGTTTTCAGCTCTGCTGGGCATGCCCAGAAAAACTGTTCTAACAGAACCACATTTTCAATTTTACCTACAGAGTTTGCTTCAGTTCCTTTCCGCCATTTTTAAAACTGACATTGTTTCATGGCTAGCTCCTCATAGCTCATGTCAGGGTCGCTCCTGAGCTTATGGAATTTAGCTCTGTATGATTCAGCAGTTAATTCAAATTCTTTTAACAGTGCAGCTTTAAGTTTGCTGTAATCAGTACTGTCCTCATTGTCCATTTGACCCAATGCATCCCGAGCTTTCCCAGTAAGTAGCAAGGATAGCTGAAAGCTCCAGGATTCCCTAGGAATTTTAGCCTGAATACAAACTTTTTTTAAAGAATTTAAAAAGACATCCATATCCACCCCCTTTTTAAATTCAGCTATCAATTTGGAATTCAATTTGTAACCCAGTCCTATAGTTCCAGCTAAACCCAAGCCACTTACCTGCTCTGGTGCTGGTGGTTAGAGACGTAGCATCTCCAGTTCATGTTGCCTCTGGCGCTCATGCTCCTCACAGTCCACCTCTCACTGTTCATGGTCTCTCTTCTCCTCTGCAGCTCACTGTTCTCACTCCCTCTTCTCCTCTGCAGCTCGCTGTTCTTGCTCCCTCTTCTCCTCTGCAGCTCGCTGTTCTTGCTCCCTCTTCTCTCTGGAACTTCAGCTCCATTCTGTACAACTCAATCTGCAGCCTTAGTACTTCTGGCTCCAGAATGCTGGTGACCTTCCCCTGCTGCTGTGGCCCTTCACTGGCACTGGCCCTGCTGACCTCTTAATCAGATCTGGACACTGCATTGGCCACTAGTCCTTCCACACTCAAGGTTCGGTCCCTTACAGTCACTGTCTGTGACTCGATGCTCTGGGTATCTGCTACCATCAGGGCATCCACGAGGTTCTGCTTGGTGGCTTTCACCTCGTACAGGACTCCTCTGTCCCTGCACAACTGCTTTAAGTAGTCTACAGTGTGCCCGCTGTAGTTGGAAGCCATCTTCTTCCCTAACTATGGCTACTCTAAGTTGCACTTTAGAAAAAAATAAAACAGGTAGGAACTTGACTGTAAGCCAAATGTTATAGTTCTGTTTCCTTTATAAAAATAAATCACTGCCTTGTTTTGCAAGTGAGCTGACAGTATTAAGCTGACACACTGAACAATAAAAGCTTGTATTACCAAAATTATGCACACTGCTGCCGACCAATCTGTCACAACCCCACTCAGCAGGTCAGGCCCTCTCCTCCCACAGTGCCAACCTCCAAGCGCAGTACTGTGAACAGGGTAACAGAACAGGGTAACCCTCCTGTCTGTTTTGTGGGTCCGAATCACCTTTGGTCTCAAGTTCTGGAGGGATTCAAACTGTGAACCTTATGCTAGCGTAATCAAATGTACAGGCTCAGATAATTCTGCTCTTCAGGGAATGCCAGATATCTTTCACCTGCAGGCACCTAACCAGGTATACAAAATTAACCCTTAAAATGCTATGAAAGACTTTAGATAAATTCTTACCTTTTCCTAGTTTGGTATACCATGAAGCTTATGAACAGCGTTGTCAAAATCTTAACCATCCATGCATCACAGACAAAAAGGAAGGACTTGGAAGACACAGGCAGTCTCTTTAAAATAAGAGTTTTATTTTACTTAAAATGAATAAAATATGTAAAATGTAAATACAGAACAATATATCACAAAGCACACAATCACTTAAAAGAACAAGGTTTAAATTGCAGTTTCCTACCAACATACAGTTAGACTTTTCTATCTAATGTGTATACCTTCTTACAGTGCTTTAATAAGCTGTTGTTTCAAGAGAGACCAAACAGGAATGTCTGTAAGTGGAAATACAGAATACAGTTTAAACCCTGTGTCTCCACCCCTTCTTTGATGCCACTTAGCTCCTCCTTTTAAAATATAAAAAATTATACAGCCAGGATGTCTTATCACTAAGGAGGTAAATTAAATAAGGTGACATCAGCAAAAAACTCATTTCCCAAATGACTTCTTTGATCTTGAGTGGTTTCCTGCATTTTCAAAGACATCAGAGAACTTTTACAACTCTGTAGTTTTCTCACTTAGCTGTCATATAGCTTTCTACCACCAGCTGAAATTAACTGTTCTTCCTCTAAACATCATAAAAGTTTATGATCTCTATCATGGCAGCTGATCAGCTACAATTAAGTCAGACAAACAGGAGACCCTTAATTATGTCTCTCTAGTCTTTAATTATCTCCTGGCTTTCAGGTTAACATCTTGTAGCTGAAACCTTGGGGGTGGGCATCCCACAGGCTGTCTTATGAGAGACGCCCAATAACACATTTTTATATTACAAAAATCATAGAGTGATCAGAACCAGCTGGTCAAGCGTCACAATAGTGTCAATTCTTAAACTGGGAAAATATCCTTGATACCCAGCTTCCTATCACCCTATCTCCATGTTAAATTATGATTATAAAATGTACATCTTATAAAATTGGCCTAAAAACACTGCTCTTTGAGCGGGCGTTTAATTTGTTCAGATAATGACTGCTATTGGGTATCATGTAATAATAGCGAGTACAAAATAGTGAACACAAAAGGGTGACTCAATATGAACGATGGCAATTATAGCGACCAGCAAATGGTGGCAATTGGGCAATATAGGCGAATGTGGGTATTCTAGGATGCCTCACTATCAACGTGCACTATGGAGTTAGAATAATAGAAATGGGGGTGCTGGGGGCAGAGCCCCCCCACATGAAATGAACAGGATTTGGAAGTCTGAAGCAATGCAATTACAGCTGCAGTATGAGCCTGTAATGTAGCTATATTGTGTGGCGCTGTAATTTGGTAGCGCTGTATTTGTAGCCACTCTAATGACTTTGCTCATTTGATGTTCGCCATTTGTACTTCGCTGTATTGACATGGAATCCTGCTATCGCCTGCTGATTTATTAAGTTACTGAACCACTGATTTTTACTTGTATTTTGGAATTTTGGTTATTTATTTTATTATTTTTTTTGTTTGTAATATTGTTTATTGTTGAATGTTTGATAGATAGAATTGTATTAGTCTCTGTCTCATATGTTATTTTGAATATGTATGTTTTTAAATATTGTTAAGCGATCCGAGCCTCAGGGAAGGCGCGCTACATAGATAAAGTTCCTACCCTGTCCTATCCTAGCCTACATTTCTATAATGTCCCGTAGGTTGGTAATGTTGCTTCCTCTGTTTGTTGTCCCAGACCAGGTCAGTTTTGTCAGGCGGTGCCTGGCTAACGGCAGTGTCCGACATACTCTGTTACTTATCGACTACGCATTGACTCAGTGGATACCTTTGGTACTGCTGAGCCTGGATGCCAAAAAGGCATTTAACAGGGTGGCCTGGCCCTTTTTATGGGTCACCCTGGGGTGCTTTGGGCTCCCTGTGGAATTCGTCACAACACTGCAGAACATATACTGTATGAGTCACCCCAAGCCTACGTCAGAATAACTCCACAGTTCCACAAAATAACTGCACTCCACAGAAAAAATGCCACAAAGTTCAATAAATGCTCAAATGCAATAATTTATTCTGGCAGAGCCAAGCCACACCAGACCCCAGCGCTTCGGTGGTTAAGCCTTCATCAGGGGGCAATGCACTGCACTGCTGAAGGGTCAGTAGTGTGTCCCTATTGTGCATTGTCAATGAAACTGCACTCTCATCCCTGCAGCATGTTACACAAATATAGTTGTTCAGTTCTTAATGCAAGTGGTATTTCTCCTAGCCATCTGTCCCCAACCACATACCTACTTATAATAGGACTCAAAAGTCCTATTATAACAGCACTAGCCGTCAAACACCACCTCCTACTACTGACAACTTGGGCACCCCTAGTAATTGAGCCTGAACACAAAATATGATAATTGAGACCGAAATGTATAAAACTTGGTTCAGTTCCTGTTATACACAATGCTACATGTATTGTCTTACAATATAAAAAGTGACATCCAGAAGATTGGACTGTGAATGAGTAAGTGGTAGTGGTGGGATTCATACCTGTTACCCACTGCAAGGTTCATAGCGTGAACCGACAAAAGAGTATTCAGAAAAAAATCATGTCACTAGAAATGCTGCATTGCAGACAGTTGGGGAATCTGATCACTGTACATAAGGTAAATTGAATTGTTCAAGACAAATTTCAGAATTTATATCAGAAGTGTTTGCATTCCAATTGCTTTCATCAGAGAATGCAACACAGCAGACATTGAGCAAAACTAGCAGCTCCTCCACTCTGTGGCAGTGATCAGCAGTCTGTATCATTGTAAAACATTCTGATCAGAGATTGGGTATGGTGTAGTTGCTGCTGACAGTCTTTGTTATGGTGTGCCTCTTCTACTTTCCTCTGTCATGGCAATATATATATATATATATATATATGTAAACTGTTCTACCATTGTATCCATTACATGCCACAGAAAGAAAACATCATGCCCCCTACAACATTTTGAGCTTCAGTTTTACTTATGTCGCAACTCAGCGTCACAGTAGCACACTCAAAAGAGTGTAAATTCTTCAAATTTACAAGCTGAGAGAATGTCAGAACAATCTGAAACAAAATCAGTGACAGATCGGGGGGGGTTGGGGATGCTGGGGCAGCACTCCCCATTCAAATCCCTGCATGAAAATGTAATTGTATTGGGGTTAGGAGTCTGGGTTCCAGTAACGTCTTCTGTCCCCAGCCAGCCCACAGCAGTAAACAGCCCACTGTAAAACAATGGAGGCTGGGCTGAGGAGCTAATAAGTTTAACTCTTAACTACTTGCCCATGCTCAACTCATCAAAGATTTTGCTGAAAAGAAAAATGTGAGTTTCACTGGGCTGGCGTCTCTGCTGAGAGCACTGAAGCACATCTGTCTCTGTCTGGCGCCCACGCACAGGCTGCAGCTGGCCTGCAACAAAGGAAAGGGGGTATAATAAAACAGCATATGTAAGCTGGGCATCAGCCCAGCCCCTCCCCCCCAGTTTCTTCCTGCCTGCCCTCTACCATTGGCCCACCTGGCTGACCCATCACTTGGCTTGGCTGACTCTGAGAGCTACCCTGTGGAATGCTGTTCCACTCCACTCCACTGCCTGTTGCCTCCTCTGCTATGGGCAATGATTAGGAGTCCAGTCCACACCACCCCCTCCACCAGGAACACCGTGAGTCATGGTCACCCTGACCTCTGGTGCCAACAATGACTTGAGACAGTCGTCCCTTGGCCCTATCCTTTAACTGTTCATAACTGGCTGCCCATCACCAGCCATCACTACCGCCACTGGGGTCAGGAGAATGGAATGAACACCTAGAGTCCTTTGCAACCAACCACGACATCAAACACAGACGGTAGTAACAATTTTGGTGAGCCCAACACTGACAACCGAATCTGTAACAATTAACAAAACTAAAAGGTAAGGACTTCTGTCCATATGGGCCGTCACATTCATATGTGCACAAAAGGATAATGAAATAAGCATTTAAAATAAGAATTTTTGGAGTTTGGAGAGATGTACAGATTCTGTTACATTATCCCCCTGCTCCCGTTTCCAGCATTGAACTCTCAGTTCTCTGTCTCCAGTTTGTTTGTTTCTATGCCTTAGTGGTCATCAGTTTGTTCTTTAATGTATTATTAAAAGTGGTGTTGATGACGCTGTATTATATCAGGAGTTGCATTGTATCCGAGTTTGACTTGCAGTCACCTTACTGGATTATAAGATTATTTTTGCACTATTACCATTTTGCACTTTTTGTTCTCCATATTATACTAATTATAGTTGTTGTCATCAGTAGTTGTAAATGGTCCATTTATACTTGTAATATTTTTAAGGTAATAGTATGGCTTAGTTTCACTTTGTGATTCACACTTTGCAACTACCAATGTTGACGAAATAGGTTTCTGTAATATAATATCTGAATCTAGGTAGAAATACATTATACAATAATTACATTTCTATTACTTTTAACCCAGCATTAATTAGAAATCTCTGCTAATATCTGCAGTTACTGAATATACAGTATGTTGCGGGGACCGTACATTCCTATGGCATTTTTACATTCTTGCAAATGATGAACAGGCCCCCCCCCCCCCAATGTTTTAAGATTGTTTTGAAATAGTATGGGATTCTTACAGGTCCCTTTACGATTTACCTCTACTAATGGAGAAACTAAAGGTAAACAGATATGGAAGTAGAGCTGTGATGAGAAAAATAGTATGGTTACTTTTTCTTTTGTTTAATGCAACACAGGTCATAAATCTCTGCTGACATCTGTAGTTATACACACCACAGGGACCTCATACATTAAATGATATTTGTATACTTTTGAAAGTTGTGAGCAATTTCCCCATCCCCAGTTCCAAATCTAGGGAGAATTAAAAGATTTTCTTGAAAGAACATGGGATACATGTTGGTCTTCTTGTAATTTACCTCTGTTAATGGGGAAGTTAATTGTTGAAAGATATAAAAGCAGAATTATGAAGTAATTATTTGACAAATGTCAAAAAATATAAAATTATTGATCATGAATTTGGTTTAAACTGTGATGTAAACACAACAAACCTTCTTTTTGCAATAATTACTCATGATATTGTAATTATGCAATATATCTGTACAACATGATGACGCTATGATTTGTAATTGCAGTGGTATACTTAATTTAATTTGACAGGGCACACCCCCTTTGAGGAAGCCACATAGCCCTCATAATACAAAGGGGCAACTGACCAATTATTCTTGTGTTGCTTGCACCAATAAGTTTTTGTTTAAAATGTTAAAGGACATTGTGTTGCACTGTTTTGTTGTTTTCCTCATTCATGTTTGTATAACTGCACCTTTAGGTGTTAGGATAGCTCTTCTTTAATTGCCATTAGTGTCTAATTGCAGTTCAGCTGCTTAATATATGATTGTACCACTGTTCCCCAAGATTGCTGTCTTCAAAAAACTTTACAAGCTAGTTTTTCTCTTTCTATTATGGTCACTTGGATAAATTCAAAATAAAATTGGTTAAAGTACCAAGCCCTGAGGGATGTCACTTGTTACATGTCCAGCTGTGTACTGGTAACCCATTATATCTACTCTCTGGATTCTATGGTTTAGCCTCTTGTTTATCCAATGTTTGTTTATTGAAACGTTTCAACAGGAAAGGCACACTGAACAACAAGTTCCTCATTTCACGGTGCGTTCTGGGGGAAAGGGTAGTGGAAATACATACATACAACAGCAAACATTATTATAACAATATTGGCAGCGGTGAATAACAAATAACAGAAAGAACATATTAAGTGCAGCATATGAGTACAATTGTTTACAGAGGTCACAATGGACAGGTCAAGTGCATTACATTAGGATAACACCTTAAACTCATGTTGATGGTACTAATTAGCCTGAAAGGAATGGGTGGATAGGGAGTAACAGCAGATGTGGAAAGGTAGCAAGGCTGAGAGGGGAGCAGATGAATAGGAATCAAGGATATACTGTAGAAGGAATGACCAGGTAGGGATCTCTACAGGGAAAGAAAGTAGTGGGGCTTGAAGGGAGCTGTAATTCAGAATAGTTACCTAATATATTGATAGAGGCTGGGGAGCAGGTCAGGAATACCAGCTAGGTTAATTGCAGGTACAATTCACAGACAGGAAATTATGTAGGACTGAAGTTATAGAGGAGGGGAAGGGGGGAGGAGGAGGAGTGGTGAATCTGGTGAGGAAGTGAATTCCAACGGTTTTGGAAAGCGATATGTGAAAACAGCCTGGCCTACAGTGGTAAACCGGTGAGGGACAACCAAGGAACGGGAGTCGTAAGATCTAAGTGAGTGGGCAGAGGGAGGGAGGGAGAGACGACTGATAGAGAGAAAGTGAGATAGGATAGGGGCGATCCAAACCAGAATTTAGAGACAAATTTAGCACAATGATGGAGGCATCTATTTTCTAGTGAGGAAAATGCCAGGGAGTGGTAGAGTTGACTGTGGTGGGTGAGAGGAGGAGAGTCCAGAGCAAAGCAATAGAAGGAGTTGAAGAGGGTATCCAATCTGGCTAAGGAGGTCTTGGGAGCAGCACTGTAGACTACATCACAGTACTCGAAAATAGGAAAGATCATCTTTTGGACAAGTTCATGCCTAGCTGGGAGAGGTAGGCAGTTCCAGTTCCTGTATAGAGTGCCGAGCTTGGGTGCAGCTTTTTCAGAATGGCATTCATATGACCAGAGAAGGTGAGATGTTGGTCAAGCCAAACACCCAGATATCTGAATGAGGAGGTGTCCTCAAGGACTGTCCCATCAAGGGTATGGAAGGAGGGCAAGAAGGAGAGCTAGAGAGTCTCTGCCTAGTGCCAAAGGTTATGGAGACTGTCTTCTTGGCATTTAGAAAAAGTTGATGAGAGCAAAACCAATGCTGAACATTGCTGAAATCCTGCTGAAGTCTGTTTGCAACATCAGAGGGGGACTGTCTGGAGGTGTAGAGGACTGTGTCATCTGCGTAATTATGTATTGAGGTTGATGTACAGACAGATGGTACATCGTTAAGAAATATGGAGAAAAGTATAGGGCCCAACACGGACCCCTGAGGGACACCAGTGTTGAAGGGGGGGAAGATGTACAGTCAGCGATTCTGACTGACTGGATCCGACCTGCAAGGTAGGCTCTGAACCAGTTAGTGACTGAATCAGTCAGACCTGCTGAGGAAAGAGAGTTTAGTAGTAGGGTGTGGGAAAAAGTGTCGAAAGCCTTGGCTAGGTGGACAAAAATGGCTGATGTGATTTGACCACAGTCCATCCCTGAGAGGATGGCGTCGGTAAGCCTAATCAGGGAAGCGGTGGTGGAATGGTTTTTCCAAAAAACTGATTGGAAGGTAGAGAAAAAGTTGGAGTTAGAGAGATAAGAAGAGAGTTGGGCAAGAAGCAAGTGTTCTTGCAGTTTGGCAAGGGAGGGAAGGATGGATATGGGACAGTAGTTCTACAGCGAGGAAGGATCACCGCCCTTAGGTAGGGGAAGAACAATATGTTATTATTTTTCTGATTTCATGAGTTAATAGTAATTAATGAGGGACTTTATCAAACATTTTGTGAAACCGAAATAGACAATAACAACAGGGTTTTCTGAATCTAAAGATCTGTTAACATTTTTATAGAATTCCAATTAGTTTGAAATGTATAATCTGCCTTTCACAAAGCCTAGAGTAGCTGTGATGGATGTAAGACTCTCAGTTGCAATGACTGCATTTCTATTTTTATCCTTGATATGAGTCTCAAATATTTTGAACATGGTGTTAGATTGAAATATATTTTTTTTTAGGTTTTACCTGTGATTGTGAACCTTTTTACCGGTCTTGGGAGAATGGGACACTTTGAAGGTGTGCCCCTCCTCTACAATCCCCTGCTCCATTGAGCAGGTGTGGCAGTCCTGCACCAATCGGACGCGGTGCTGTGTATGACAGCGGTGGTCTTCTCTTCAAAGAAAACCACCGCTGTGTGCTTGCACCGCGTCATGCCGCCCCCCCAAAATCTTTGCTGCCATGCTGAAGCCCACCCCAGTGTGGCAACGTCCCGCGTCGCCTGCCGGACGGGGTGCCCAATCCCTGGCCGGCTCCACACGGCCCCCAGCCATTCCTGCCATGCTGGGAGCCCACCCCAGCATGGCAATGTCCCGCGTCGCCTGCCGCATCGGTGCCCAATCCCCGTCGGCTCCACGGCCCCCAGCCATCCTTCTGCCATGCTGGAGCCCACCCCAGCGTGGCAAGCGTCCCGCGTCGTCTGCCGGCCGGGGTGCCCAATCTCCGTCGGCTCCACGGCCCCCCAGATCCTTCTGCCACGCTGGGAGCCCACCCAGGCGTGGCAAATGTCCCACGTTTTTTTTTTTTTTTAAACCTGTAAATTAAAACGGTCCTACGGCACTCTCCCAGCCCCTCCCACAATCCGCACCCACCCACTGCGCAGACCTGCTCCCCCACACCCTCACCCCATACTTACCTCCGGAGTTCTGCGCAATGATCTTCGTGGACCGGGAACATGTCTGCACTCTTCAAAGACCCTCAACTGAGGAAATGCCGTAAGCTGTATAATGGACTAGATAGGGGGTTTTCAACTTTATTGCATATCTCAGGCATTTTTGGAATTTTTGCTAAATTTTCAACATGAGGTTTTAGGACCCTTCTCATGAATGATGTAATTGTCATGATGTTATTCAGGCCCAAGGGTGATTTCCCGCAGTCACTGCGCCGAAATCACCCTTGAGAACCAGCTCTTTGCTCGCCAACAATAACATCATTCGCGAAAAACCATGTTGGTACAGAATATGACTGTTTTCTGGCGTTGCATTCTTTGCATTTCCTCGCTTGCGGCTCGTGGTTTATTGAATTTTCAATATTTTCACTCCAGATTTTCAACATTGCCATTTTACCACACCTCCTTCTGACAGTACAGCTGTCATTTTTCACATCCTGCCCAAAACGTGTTTCTGCCCATGTAGCATATACTAACATACTAAAATGCCAGCAGAATAGGCCTAATGGTCTTTTGAGTCTGCTCGACTGGTCAGCCCCCACCCTGGGTGCTGACCTTGCTGCCCCCCTCACCTTCTCTGGCTTCTCCCTTCCCAGTTCTGGATATTCTTGCTGCATTGGATTTTGCTTCCAGAACCCTAACCCTGTACCTGTCCCAGCCCCTCTTGAACCCCTCCACCGTCTCTGCCTCCACCAGCCCCCAGGCAGTGCATTCCATGGCTCCACCACCCTCTCAGTGAAGTAGCACCTCCTCCTTTCTCCCCTGAATCTTCCCCCCTCCAGCTTCCACCCATGCCCTCTAATGGCCCCTCCTCCTTCCTTCAAAGCACCCTGACTGTTCCTCCCCTATTTACCCTCTTCATGTACTTGAAGACCTCTATCATGTCCCCCCGGTCCCTTCTCTCTTCCATTGTGTACATATTTAGCTCTTCGAGCCTCTCCTCATAGGTCCTGTCCCCAAGCCCCAAATCATTTTGGTTGCCCTCCTCTGGACCCTCTCCAGGAGTTTAATGTCCCTCTTTAAGTGTGGCCTCCAAAACTGCACACAGTACTCAAGGTGTGGCCTCACCAAGCAGTTATACAGAGGGAGCATCACTTCCCTCCTTCTGGAGGTGATCCCCCTAGCGATGCATCCCAGCATCCTGTTGGCCTTGGCTGCTGTCCTCTTACAAGTCTCCGAGTTGTTCATTTTGACATCCACCACCACCCCCAGGTCCCTCTCAGCCATCGAGGCAGGGTGTACACTTGGCCCGGGTTTCTGGCCCCCAGGTGGAGTACCTTGCATTTCCCTGTGTTGAACCTCAGCTTCCACTTTCTAGACCATCTTTCCAGAGCCTCCAGGTCCCCCTGTAGGGCCACCTTCCCCTCCCCTCCTCCCCATCCACCACTGCCCCCAGTTTTGAGTCATCCGCAAAGAGACTCATCTCACTCCTGATTCCTGTCCTTATGTCAGAGACGAGACGTTGAACAGGAGGGCCCAAGGACTGATCCTGTGGGACCCCACTAATGACCCTCTTTGGGGATGAGACTATCCCACCAACTACGACCCTCTGGGTCCGTCATGGAGCCAATTGCCTATCCATCTGATCATCTGGTTTCCCACCCCCATTTCTCCCAGCTTATCCAACAATGGCGCAGTTGGTGTGCGAAATCAATGTATGGGACACATTAAGAAAATCACTGTGACACTGTTCATTAGCAGAGGTCTTAAAATGGCTATGTTGAACATTTGGTGAAAAATTCTAAAAATGACTGTTCACAGGCGTGCGTTCTGCGCGGTTCCTACGCACGCTCGTAGGTTTGCGAATTTTCAATATTTCCACTCCAGATTTTCAACATTGCCATTTTACCACACCTCCTTATGAGCAGTACAGCTGTCATTTTTCACATCCTGCCCAAAACGTGTTTCCGCCGATGTAGCACACAATGGTGCAGTCGGTGTGCGAAATCAATGTATGGGACACATTAAGAAAATCACAGTAACAGTGTTCATGAGCAGAGGTCTTAAAATGGCTATGTTGAAAATTTGGTGAAAAAATTCCTAAAAATGACTGTTTTACAAGCGTGCGTTGCGCTGTTCCTACGCACGCTCGTAAATTCGCAATTTTCAATATTTGCACTCCAATGACTTCCAGATACCTAAACAGCACATAGAAGCAAGCAACATTCGGCATTGACAAATGCTTGTACTTCTTTATCACTGATTTTTTTAAGCCACGTCCAAGTGCCAAATACCACTGCAAATACCTGCAAGCGAACGTTCGGCATTGACAAATGCTTGTTTAAATATTGGGACAACCGAAGCCAACCTCAGGATTCTTGGAATTACACTGATGGTAGTCATAAATTAAAAATCCTTGTTGAAGGGCTTGAAACAGCAACTCCCGTTCCAAGTTTTTGAACATAAAGTAGCACATGCTTTCTCACTGTGGGGATTTAGATGAGTTCAATTCTCTCAATTTCCCTTCTACAGACTTACTTTGGACAAACACATTGCTAAGAGAAAGTAGGGTTGTGGGGAGACTAGATCATGTAATATAAAAGTGTCCTGCTATGGAATGAATACAAAGTAGATGTACTTGTTAAACTGCTATGGCATCACAGAATCACAGAAATCTGATGGCAGAAAGGACCCCACTGGCCCATCTAGTCTGCACTATTCCCCCCCCCCCCACTCATCGCCTCTGCCACGGGTTCCCCACCTACCAATCCCATGTGTCAGTCCCATGCTCTCTTGAATCCGCCATCATTTCAGCCCCCACCACTTCCTCTAGTAGTTTATTCAAGGCCTCCGTCACCCTCTCTGTGAACAAACGCCCCCTTGCATTACCCCTATATCTTCCTCCTTCTAATCTTAGATTATGCCCTCTAGTTTTAACCCCTTCCTTTTAAATAAGCTTCCCCCTTCACCTAGTGTATCCCCTTTACATACTTGCAAATTTCAATTATGTCCCCCCTCTCCCTTCTAGTCTACAATGGGTACAGATCCAATTCCCTCGTCCTCTGCTCATATGTCTTTCCCTGCATGCCGTGCACCATCTTGG
This sequence comes from Neoceratodus forsteri, assembly GCA_016271365.2. Lineage (NCBI taxonomy): Eukaryota > Metazoa > Chordata > Ceratodontiformes > Ceratodontidae > Neoceratodus > Neoceratodus forsteri. Next base: position 161,685,854 of record JADMNL010000030.1, on the reverse strand, counting down.
TTGCCCTTCTCTGTACCCTCTCTATCCCTGCTATGTCTTAACGTAGGTGTGGCCTCCAGAACTGGACCCTGTATTCCAGGTGTGGCCTCACCATAGCTTTATAAAGAGGTATGATTACCTCCCTCCTTTTGCTGGTTAGGCCCCTCCCGATGCACGCCAACATTCCATTTGCCTTCCCTACCGCTTTGCTGCATTGGTTACCTACCTTCACGTTGCTTGATATTATAATCCCCAGATCCCTCTCCTGCTCGATTATCTTAATTTCCTCTCCCCCTGGAGTGTAAGTGGCTTGTTTTTTCTTATGCCCCATGTGCATCACCACACACTTTTTGGCACTGAAATTCAGCTGCCAAGTTTCCGACCATCCTTCCAGTCTCTTCAGGTCCTGTCTCATGGCTTCTACCCCCACCCCGGGGTGTCTACACTATTGCAGATCTTCATATCATCAGCAAATAGGCAGCCCATCTGCTATATCACTGACAAAGACATTAAAATGGAGGGGTCCAGCCAGCCTGCCAGCGCATCAGTTGGCTTTCCACTTGCGACACCAGCAACCTGGGTCCGGGAATAATCCCGGGGAGCTGGAGGACAGGCCAGGGAGAGGAGATCTGAGCATCCTATGAATGGCTTTCCTTCTCTGGGGTAGAGGGGTACTTGACCCGGTGCCTGGGTGACCCCCTAATGGAGACCCGAGGTACAGCAGACTCGGTGACTAAGAGGGTAGGCATGCTGGATGTCGGTGCTCATAGCGCCTTGATGTCATAGGCACACAGCACGCCCACAAAGCCGGAAAAACACCCACTGTCTCCCACTAGACGGAGTGCCAAGGTCCCAACCCTCAATGCCCTGCCACCTCCAGAGACAGCATCCCGGCGAAGTAAAAAGACATGTCGGGGTGAAAGGGCCCTCACCCTGTACCCTCCTTGGGGGATATAACCACGGCTCCATGGGGGACAGACTGCTCCAGATGGTGGTCAGGTGAGCACAGGTGTAACAGACCACTGGCAACTCCCGAAGAATGGGAGAGTGGAGGGCGGGGGGGGGAAGGAGAGGTCCCAGTACTGACCCCTGGGGCATCCCACTCATCATCCCCCTCACCCCGGAGCACACTCCATTCACCACCAGCCTTTGGCTTCTGCCCATCTACCAGTTTTCCACCCACCTAGTTATTTTCTGTCCCACCCCCAAGCTTTCCAGCTTATTTATTTGCCTTCTGTGAGGGATGGTATCGAAGGCCTTACTGAAATCCAGATAGGCTATGTCCACCGCCCCTCCCTGATCAATCACTTGCATCACCCAACTGAAGAACTCTATCAGGTTCGTCTGACATGGCTTCCATTTGTGAAGCCATGCTGCCTATGGTCTTGCAGTCCACTGTCCACCAGGTAGTCTACCACCCTTTCTTTCATAAGTCCCTCCATCACCTTGCCCACCACTGAGGTGAGGCTGACTGGGTAATAATTCTCCACCACCTCCTTACTGCCTCCCTTGTGCAGTGTCACCACATCTGCCCTCCTCTAGTCTCTTGGCACACATCCTGTATCCAGGGATAAGTTAAACAATCTCATCAGTAGGGCTGCCAACTCCTCCCTCAGTTCCTGGAGAACCCTTGGTTGCAAACCGTCCATCCCCATTACCTTGGTCACCTTCAACCTGTCTAGTTCCATATTATATTTAGAGTTATATGGTTACCTTCTTTTACATGAGGGCATAAACTACAATACTTTCTGACCCTCATAGTGAGTTTATTAGTCAGAACTCCTTGGCGTTACACTTCCAGTTATTTGACAACTTATTTTCAATCAGCAAATTCTCTTTCTTAATTATGAATTTGCATTTCTTTCAATTACTTTTAAAGTAATTTCTTGCATGTTATAACCATGTGCAGTTAAATAAACTGTGTGTTCTCTTTTTCTGTTAATCTTGCTCTTAAACATTGCTGTCAGTCGAAGTGTTTTTGTTTTTTTTTGCTTTCTTTATTATACTTCCCTATGGCTAAAACATGCAAATCTCGGGTTTGCAATAATCAATTTAGAAAACAAAATTCCAATATTCAGTTTTGCCAAGACCAAAAAGCTCTGCTTCCCAATCCCATTCTTTCAGTCTGTTTCTCATTTTCCGCAAATTTGCCTCATTGAAATTATTTTGTAATGTTGTACTGTACCCCTTTCATATAAACTATTATTTTAAATTTACTTTCAACCATGATCTGGTCATTAGAGCTGAAGGGCTCGTTGACCTTGCAATATGTGAAACTGAGAAGGGCTATTTGTAAGTACTGTATTGAATATTGCCACCCCAGTATATTCTGTCACCATTCAAATCAATCCCAACCATATTCATTTAAGGTAATTATAAATTATCAGTACTACTGATTGCCTCACCAGTTTTCCAATTGTCTGCTGGAAAACTAAGCCCGCATCACAACAACACAGCTGTTATTACTAACTTTCAGCAGCTCATTAACCAAGGCCATGTAATCACTGTTACCTGTATCCAATGAGCTGTATCCCACTCCCATTAAGTAACTGTATGTTTTTCTTTATTTGGTAGTAATAAGTAATGTAACACATAAACTGTCTGTGCTGGTGTTTTTGTGTCTAAAATTTCATAGCTGAGTAAATTACTTTTAATTTATAAGGCTTTTTCGGCCACCTTGCCCATTCAATCTGTCATTTCTATACGTAGTATAATTCTGAAACTCTGCCTGCCAGGTATTATTCTTATTCCACCAGGTTTGAGTCACAACTACATAGAAACATACATAGAAACATAGAAATTGTTGGCAGATAAGGACCACCTGGCCCATCTAATCTGCCCATAAGCCCTTGTACTGGATTATCGCCTACGACCCACCCGCTGCTGTACCTCTATGGTTCCCTTATGCCTGTCACAAGCATGCTTGAATCCATCCACAGTGTTCACTCCCACCACCTCCTGAGGCAGACCATTCCATGCGGCCATCACCCTCTCTGTGAAGAAGAACTTCCTCACATTCCCTCTTAACCTCCCAACTTCCAATTTCATGTCATGTTCCCTCATTCTTGTGCTCCTCCTGTATTGGAATACTGTATGTCTCCCCCCTGCACCTTGTTTATACACTTGGGGCACTTGAATGTTTCTATCATGTCCCCCTTTTCCCTCCTTTCTTCCAGTGAGTACATATTGAGGTCTCTTAATCTATCCTCATAAGTCTTGTGTTGCAAGCCCTGTACCAGCTTAGTTGCCCTTCTCTGAACTATCTCCAGCTCGTTAATGTCCTTACAAAAGTGCGACCTCCAGAACAGCACACAGTACTCCATGCGAGGCCTGACTACGGTTTTATATAATGGCATCACTACCTCCCTCCCTCCCTCCCTCTCTCCTTCTGCTGGTGATACTCCTGCCTATACACCCCAGCATGCCACTGGCTCTCCCAGCTGCCTTAGCTTTCTGCTTTGGTATTTTCAGGTCATCTGAAATAACCCCCAGGTCACTTTCCTCCTTTATGACTGTCAGCAACCCCCCGTAGCTTTCCCCAGGGTTTCTGTGTCCCAGGTGCATAATTTTACACTTGACAACTACGATGTCATGAGATTCAGTAGTAAATATATTTTCAAATTCAGATTTTTTTTAGACTTCTATCATTAGTAGCATGGAAAATTCATTGCATTTTCTTGATTTGCTGTTGATGCAATTGTTCGCTTCAGATGTCCTGCACAAGTTATTATTGTCTTTGAAAAATTCAGACATGACAAGATGTGAGACATGTGCCCCCCCACCACTGACCTCTTGTACTTACTTAAATGCATTCTCATCCTAGCCCCACACAATTTTGTTCCAGGCCTTTTCAACTAAAGGCTGTCTTTCTTATAAAGATTATGGGTCTCGATTCTAGAAGATTGGCGCAAGCCTCCACCAAAGGTGACTTGCGCCAATCACAGTTGCAACAAGGACCCTGCACCCAATTCTAGAAGGGGCAGCGTTTCTGTGGCCAAGTCCTGCGACTTGCGACATGCAGATGGTATGCCAAATGAATGGCGTACCTGATGGGCATGTCACAGACCACAGCCCTCAGTGGACTGTATATATGCACTTATGAATGACTGACAGTACAGTCATTTATGAGTGCATATATACAGTAGTGCTGCTAAAGAGCTCAGTCGGTGGCTGGCCATTGCGGTGAGAAGTGGGCTGTGCCAGTCGCCAACTGGGGATGCCTGGGGAGTGCAAGGTGGACTGGCACTGCTGGTGAGGGGGGGCCACTAGACTACCAGGGAGTATGTGGCTACTGTACATGGTACCTACACAGAAGGGACGGGGGTTGGGGTCTGGGAATGGGTAGGGGGAGATACAGATGCCCTGTGGAGTAATATCATGTCAGGGATCAGGGTTGGGGTCTCTGCTGCCTGCAGAACAATAAGCAATCAGGGATCGGGGTGTGGGGCACTATCACTTTGGGGGTTGGGGATGGGGATACTGTAGCCCTCGGGCTGCTGCAGTATAGGAGGTACAGGGCATGGGCGGGCTGCCACAGGTGGTCAGGGCTGGCCAGCCATTGGCAGATCTGCGCACCCCTGAGTATTATGGGAGACTCACACTGAGCTAAAAGCTGGTGTAACTGTACTGTGAGGGATGTCCTATGGGGGTTGTTCTACAATAGCTCCACTGGAGACTTTGTTGCTGCCCTTCCAGAATAGGCACAACTGCTGCCGTAAACCCACTAGCACCATATCGCAGGGGGTTTCCAGCATATCTGCTGGCATAAGTCCACTTTGGCGCAAGTAGCCTGCCACATGTCGCAGGCCACTTTGTAGAATACCGTTTGTCGCAACTGCTGGAGTAACTTGCTACTTGCGCCATTCTTTTTGGCACAAGTGTAGTTACGCCAGACGTATCTCTTCTAGAATCGGGCCCTGTGCTTTTCCTAAAGGCCTTCTAGTGTTTAATAAATCTAAAATTACAGTTACTCACCCATTTGCATAGCCACCAAAAAATTAGGCATCTTGCCATTTGTCTTCCATAAGAGACTCTTAATATCAAAAGTATTTCCAAGAGTAGAACTTTGTGCCACAACATAAAATGGGCAAAGAAATCCCTGTGTCCCGATTGGCTGAGACTTGGTTCTAGCCATTGCAGTAAGAGAGTGCCACCACTGGCTAAAACAAGTCCTTGCCAACCAAGGCAACTCACAGAATTCATAAGCCAACTATTTCCTAGTTTCCATCACAAACATGGCTACAGCCTTTACTCATATATAAAAAACTTCAACTAGGCCCTAAAAATAAAAAGTCCATTAAAGTAAGTAAATAATTTAATGTTATTTAAACTCATGAGTCCCCCCCCCAACATACACAAATTAAAAAACACAAGTACTATTCAGAGTTTCCTTTGCTGGTGTTTGATAACCATGAAAAATCCCCCACCTATCCCTACCACTTTGCCAGAGAACTCCCTGCTCCTTACCTGGCAACAGATAAAATTGAGGTTCTGGCTCCACTTCAGGCCCATGTGTGTGTCTTTGTTTGTATGTCAGTTGAGCTCTGAAGAATGTTGAATTCATGAATTCCATGTTATTGTTCTGTGTGTGGGAGTGGGTGGGGAGGACGAGGGGGAGCATTCTACTACTGGAATAATGCAGAGCTTTGAATTTTTCTATTCCATGGTAAACAATCACACAATGTATTGAGTGTGATGAAAGACAGAAGACTGACAGGTGAAAAACATCTGTGGAAGGACTATTTTACATTATTTAGCAACATTTCAGTATATTTTTTGTGACTTTGATAACTTTTAGAATGTTCTTCTTTTTTTCAAAGTTACCTATGGACCCATTTTATATAAGCAATAAGACATGGCTGGGTGTTGGTAGTACTGAGATACCCTCACACCCAGAGGCTGAAGGCACTCGACCTGCAGTCTTGTGCTTAACTACACCTCTGGGTGTGCAGGTATCTCAGTACAGTACTACCAACACCCAGCCAATGTTATTGCTTACTTCTTTAACCTGTTCCATAAAGAATGCAGTCTTACTTAAAATCATTGCCTAGACATCTCCCAGTGTCATTGGTCCCTGCATGGATAGCAAACACTGATTGAGGATTTTTATGATTTTATTAGCGATTTGCTGACTATGTAAGATTCCTGCCCCAGGTAAACAGGTCAATGTTCTATTCTCTTTGTCATTTTTGCAGATGTATTTATCTGCTCCTCCAAATAATAAGTCACCATTGACATACAACTAGGTATGTTAATTAACTGCAGTGGTGTCCCATGTATTCTCATTTTCCCCCCACACTCCTCCATGTAGCAGAAATGCATGTGGCAGCATTTAGCTCCTTATCCCCTCCGCTCATGCTAGTGAGAGATGCTGAGCTCAGTCTTGACCACACTCCCTTGAGGCTTTCACTTTTTCCACACCAACGCAAGGAGTTTAGGCCATAAGATGTAGCACCTTAGCAGACCGGCTGTCACTTCTGCCTGTGACCCAAGTAAACCAGATTTGGGAAAAGGAGCCAATTGTACTGGAGACCATCCAGGGAGGAAAGGCAGTGAATTCCACACAGGGAAACAGATAAGGGGAGTAAAGGAGTATTTTACTACTGTTTTTGACTGAAATACTCCCACTTTCTGATTTTAGGAAGTTTTTTCCCACCCTTCAAATTTACAATATGTGGTACACATGTACCAGGTTGGCAGTACCATGAGATGCTCGCAGCCATGGCACTACACAGAAACCCATGGGGTGGGGACAGGAGTTGCTCACTGGCTGGTTAGGACTGTTGCAACATGACAGTGTTAAAAATAAGGTCACAATATGACTCCACAGCAGTATTAGACAGTAAGTGACTGCAGGCGTCCAGTGGGATTGAGACTTGGGCCCAGATATTCAAACTGCGCCCAAAATGAGCGCAACAGCAGGAGCAAGCACAAACCAGTTGCGCATATGCTCAACAGGTGCGATATTCAAACATGGAGCAGAACAAATTGCGCAAGCAACCAACGTCTGAATATCACACATACTGCGCCATAGCGCAACCAGGAAGGAGAAGCTGAGCCAAAATGTTGCGCTATGGCGCAACCAGGGCAGCCCAGCTGAGCATTCCAGAGGTGCCATAGCGCAGGCAGAGCCCCCAGAGCAATGGAACTGCACATCCAGGGAGGCAGGCTGGGGCCCACCGCCAGCCATGCCACACATGGGCACAGGAACACATTGCAGAATCAACACCACACCTGCACACCCCAAGCACAGCATCACTGGGGTTGGGACGGATGATCTACTTGCCCATGGGGACAAGCCAACAAAGCATAGCAGAGCCATGACACCCCAGCACAACCACTGGCAGGCTGAGAGTGCCACACACAGGGGGTTGACAACCACAGTGCACATCAGCTCCCGTACGCACAGCACACCCTGCACTGTGACCCCAAGACACCACCTATGTGCAGTGACTGGCACTGCAGGAAACCATGCATCCCCCCCAGCACACGTCAACCCCGTGCAGCACAGAAGCCTACAAGCCAGACACACCCTGTGCACCCAGCAGTGGGTGGCAGCAGATGGCAAGACCAACCGAAAGTCACTGCCATGCTGGAGATACCTCCCCATGCACACACACGCACGCACACACACACACATACCCAGGACCATACCACCCCAGATGGCATGTACACCCCTGCAACTGAGCACCCATAGGCAGCTGCAAATCAGAGACCAACACAGTATTCGTATAAAAATATAAATGTATATTGACATGAACAACAGGAACAAGAACAATAACAACTATTTACAAGGGGGGGGAACGGATATAAGGTAGGGGTGTTCAAGGGGTAGGGATGACAAACTTGGAGAGGGAAGGCAGGGTGGTAAGGATGGGAGAAGTGGGAAGGGAAGATAACTTATGGGCCAGCCGGCCGCCCGTCCTCTGGCTGCTGTCGGCCAGTCCCATGCCACCTCCTCCGAAGGCCATGGTGGTGTATCGACTGGAGGATGGTCTGGTCATCAGTCACCAGCTGTCTGAGGGCCCGGACATCTCTTGCAATACGCTGGAGAACCTCGAGGCCTAGGAAAATGGGAATACAGTCAATGGCTGTGACTGACCACAACCCTGAACACCACCCAACCTGCAAGCCATATAGCCCAATGTCCCGCACCTGTGATGGCATGCACCCACCCACAGTGAACATGCACATGGCCATCACAAACAGGCGGCACCAGCTATGCGCACCACTGCACACACACACTGCCCATGTCCATCACAGCACAAACAAGGCTGGCAAGTGACGTGGCAATGTGGTGCGATGCCAGTTACCCAGCTATGTGCCCAGTGCATGCATGGACCACCAGTGACGCATACACAGACGTGCTGTGAAACTGGACAGTGATGCATGTCACCTGTGTCGTGCCTACAGACATAGATACATAGACAGTGTCGGCAGATAAGGGCCTATGGCCAACCCAGTCTGTCCATTTGAGCCTGTAATTTCACTTTGTTTACCTAGAACTCTGTTGCCCCTTACCCCTGACCTCCAGAATTCCGTTATGTCTATCCTGTGCATTCTGAAATCCCACGAGTGTGTCAGCCCCCACCACTTCCTCTGGCAGGGTGTTCCACTTGTACACCACCCGTTCTGTGAAGAAATTCTTGCTCATGTTTCCTCTGAATCGTCCTTCCTCCAACTGCATCCCATGCCCTGTAGTCCTGGAACATCATTTTCACTTCAAAATAGTGTTTCCCTGCACCCTGTTCCACCCTGTAAGATACTTGTATGTCTCTATCATATCCCCTCTCTCCCTCCTCTCCTCCAGGGAGTACATGTTCAGTTCCTTCAACCTGTCTCCATAGGAGTTGTGATGCAAGCCATGCACCATTTTTGTTGCCCTCCTCTGAACCTTCTCTGCCCACTCTACATCCTTACGTAGGTATGGTCTCCAGAAATGTACACTGTACTGCAGGTGGGGCCTCACTAGTGTCTTGTATAGTGGAATTATGACCTCCCCTTTCCTGCATGGTTGTATTGTGCAGGGCTATTGGTCTCCCCCCCCAGCATGCAATAGCATCCATGAAGTCATGACACTCACACTGCTCAAGCAGCTCTGACTGCCGCTGTTGCTGCTGCTGTTGCTGCCGCTGCTGCTGCTGGTGGGGTGCAACCCCTGCTGGCACCGGGTCCCTGGCATGGCCCTCAGCAACGTGGGCCCGCATCCTCACATCCCGGCCTGTGGGAGACATATGTTGAGACAAACATCAGTGTGACTCAAAAGCAGACTGCCCCCTGCCCCAGTGAGAGTGCCTGCCCACACAGCCATACCCATTCATCTCACAGCCGCACACACTGACACAGCCAACCGTGGCCAAGCTATCACCTATGCACAGCCACCAAAACACACACACACACCCCTACAGATAATACAGGTACATAGATGGCACACCCACCTGGCCTAGGCACCATGACCCGCCTGGCACGTGAACGCAGCCGGCGTCAACAGGTCTGGTTTCTCAGTGGAGGTCACTGCTGCGTGCCGGCACTGCTCAGCAGACCGGCACCGTCCAGTGACCCCACCAGGTCAGTGGCCACTTGCTGCCACACTTCAGTCCTTGCACTGGTAAGGCACCTCACCATAAAGTGCAGCATAGTGTGGCTCAACTAGGGCACCAGGTTGGCCACTTCAAGCTGGCTCCACGACACAGCCCTCCTCCTAGCCATGGCACTAACTTTACAGCAGGCAATATGGCACCCCGCCATGCCTGCCAGAACCCCACGCGGGAGATGTTAGCAATAGACCACCATGTTCTAATCGCGCTTGTTCGAACAGCTTCCACTTTTCATAACGCTGTCACCAGACAGCGTAATAGGGGCGCATACATGGCAGGCTTAACAGTGCCAGGAGGCAAAGGTCATACTCAAGGTCATGGGCAATGACGCAAGGCTACGCACAGCGCCATCTGATGTATAGGCATCCTGCGCGACCGGCCAGCTGCGTACTAGTGCCACAGTGGACTATTGCGCAGTAGTGCCACAGCGCTATATAGTGCCCATTGCTGTAGCGCCACTGGCACAATGGTGGCCATGGCCTGAATTGCCTATCGTGCTCAGCACGTCAGCAGCATGACAGACGCCTGCGCACGCTATCTGGGCATGCGCAATACAGTGTACCACACAGTCACAGATCTGTGCCATTGGCTCAGCCGACTCATCCGTATTGCGCAAAGCGCAGATTCGCGATATTCAGCCGACACATGCAAATCATCTGATCAGCCATTCAAAGGCACAGTGGCGCGATTTGCATGTCATTATAGTTGCTCCACTCCTAATTTGCATGTATTGCGCTATAAATGTGCGACATTGGGCTGCGCTGGCCAGATTCGGTTACTGCAGGTGAGAGGTGAGTTGCATGCTGTGTGATGTTCAGGACAATGGTCATGGGAAAATGCTGTAGACTGCACAGTGACAGGTGTCCACTTCCCCCCATACAGATCGCCATGACCGAGCAGAGCCAAGGTGAGGGTGAGGACGGTGGGCGTAGGAGGAGGCCCAACTTTACAGCAGCAGAGACAGAGGCCCTCTTCCAGGCCTACCTGGATGAGGAGCCAGTACTGAGTGGACGGAGGGGCACCCCTCAGTCCCGTTCGGCTGCATGGGAGGGGGTAGCTTGGGCCATTAACCTGCATGGAAGCCACCAGCGCTCCGTGCAGGAATGCAAGAAGAAGATGGGGACAGACCGCAGGAGGCTGAAGGAGAAGGTGGCAGCCTTCAGGGCGGCATGTGCTGGCACTGGGGGGGCCTGCCAGTGGTGTTGGAGCTGACCCCGACTGAGGAGACACTGGTTGCAGCCATGCATCCGAGCGCCATTGAGGGCGTACTAGGAGGTGGATTCCAGACAGGTGGAAGCCCATCACTGCATGGTATGACATGGTGGTGGTGTTTGGGGGGGGGCGGTTGTTCACATGCACTCACATGTACTCTCTTTCTGTTACAGATCCTGTTCATCTTCAGGAGACGGTGGTGGTGGGTCCAGGCAGTGATGATGACCTGCTGGACATGGAGGAGGGTCCATCCACCTCCATCACCAGCCAGCAGGCACTGCAGCAGCATGCACGCTGGGCCGCCAACTCTGGTGTCAGTGATACGGGTGCGGGGGGTGCACAGCCTGTGTCTCAGCAGTCTGGCATGCAAGCATGCCAGCACGCTGTGACCATGGCTGTAGCATGTACCTGCACCATTGATGATACAAGGCCTGCAATGGGCAGTGATGGGTGTGTGTCCCATGATGGACTTACGGCAGGCCAGCACGTGCCCCTGGGCCTTTCTGGTTCCAACTTGTGTACCAGCATGCTGGCACAGTCCCAGGCTGTGCCTGTCAGCACCGGTGGGGCAGCACCGGTGGCTGTGCAGGTGTCTGGCACTGTTGCCAGCACAGCGGTGGAACACGTGGACCCTGGGGCACAGCGGTTGGAGGGGCAGCAGCAGCAGTCGCCCACCAGGTCTGGGGGTACAGTGTCAAGCAGTGGCACATGTCCACCGCCCTTTGATCTGCCCATTCCTGGTCCTGGTGAACAGCGCCCACCCTCAAGGGGTGTTGTGCATCAGGACCTTCCACACCCTGGGGGACAGGATGCCGTTGGGGCACAGTATCCATTGGACGTGCACACCCGCCTGCTGCAGGAATCAGTACAGCTGCAGAGGTGGGTTGCAATGTCCGTGGAGGCACTGTCAGTGTCCATGGAGCGGCACAGCAGGGAGTGTGCTCTGGACCGTGCCGAGCTGGTCCATATGTGGACGGATGTGACCGCCGCCATTGACAGGCTGACCCAGGCAGTGGTCTCTGTTGTGGCCGCATTGGGCACACAGTCAGGTGCTCCTGTACCGCACACCCCACACAGTTCACTCTTCACTCCCCATTCCCGGCGTCATGCGACACCAGGCCTGTCGACGCCGGGTTCTGCTGTGGGCATCCCGAGCACCCCTGGTGCAGGTTTGTTCGGCATGCTGCGGACCCCTCTGCGGGCAAGGTCGCGTTCGCACAGTGGGACCCCTGGTGGTGCAACAGTGCCACCCCATGTGGCCCCTGCTCAGCCTGCCAGTGCTGTTGGGTCACGGCGGGGCCGCCCACACATCCGCGGTGGCCGTGGGACAGTGCTACATGACTGAGCTGTCTCCAGTGCGGCCCTGTCTGGTGCTGCCATGTGTGCAATGTGTCATGGTGGGCAGTGCACTGCTGGGTGCTCTGCTCACCACGCTGACACACGGACCACCTGCACACCCTCCCAACTGCTGTCCACAGGTGCGTGTGCATAATGATGCCTGCATTGCACTGTACACCAAGGTGCAAGGGTGCCCAGCATCTGACGCACGTACTTGGACAGTACAGGTGGTGGGGGTGGTCTGTGGTGCTGTGTGTTAGCAATGTCGGGTCTGCAGTGCTGTGCATCTGCCCATGTACGCTCTGTGCCTGGTGTGGGTGTGTGTGTCCATATGAGTGCTCACCCCTCCCTGATGGTGTGTTTGTATGCCTGGACCGTTCCACTCCCCTGACCGTCATGCACCCCTGGTGTGTTCCCTGTGTGCCTGTGGTTTGCGATGGACAGTGTTGGTTGCACATGTCCCCTTGACTTACCTGTGTTGTGCGTGTGCTCCTCTGTGATGGTGTCCCGGTGCAGCTGGGCCTGCCGGATCAGTCGGGGTCCCGCCGTCTTGGGGGCTGCTCATCTATCAACACCGGCGCCACTGGCGCCCCCATCGCTGTCCCCCTCTTTGACCTGTACGGCTATCCCATGGTCTTTGGCCATGTTGTGCAGGATGCAACAGGCCAGGAATATCCCACAGGCCTTTTGGGGGCTGTACTGTAGGGCACCGCCGGAGGTGTCTAGGCATCGGAAGCATGCCTTGAGCATCCCAAACACCCGCTCTATGATGTTGCGTGTTGCGGCATGTGCCTCATTGTAGCATTGCTGCACTGGGGTCATGGGGCGCTGGTACAGTGTGAGCAGCCAGGGACGGAGTGGGTATCCGCTGTCGCCTGTGTGGAGATAGTGGAGATCAGTGTCATGTTCAGGTCCATATTGGCCATCTCCCTGTGTGCCACTACCATGGCACCTGTGGCATTCCCACCTTTTCCCCGAGTTTGCATTCCATACATGTGTACTCACCCACTAGATGGCCTGTGGGGATGTCCCCACTCTCGAATCGATGGCACAGTGCAGACTGATACCATATGAAGGCATCATGTGCTCCACCAGGGTGTGTGGCACAGACATTGATTATGTGCCCAGTGGCATCACACACCACCTGGCAGTTGACACTAGGGAATCCCTTTCTGTTCCGATATGCCTGGCCATCGGGGCCAGGTGGCGTGTGAATTGCCACATGGGTGCAGTCTATGGCCCCTAGCACGCCAGGCATACATGCTACCCTGTGGAACTCCTGCATGTTTGCTGTACGCTCTGCCGCGGTGCTGGGGAAATGGATGTCCTCCGCAGCATGTGGCAGCAGTGCGCTGAGGAATTGGGTGAGGATGCATGATGTGGCCAACTGTGTGATGCCTGTGGTGTCCCCTGTCAGCCTCTGGAAGGTGCCCGTGGTGAGCAGGCACATGCAGGCTGTCACCTTGGTCTCCACCGACAGAGCATGACTCCGTCGTGAGGGTGCCTGCATCACATCACTGCACAGCTCACAGAGCCGTCTCAGTATTGCCCTGTTCAGGCGGTACCGGCCCACGATCTCTACATCTGTGTACAGCTCAAAGCTGATGCGGGCACAGTACCACCTGTCAGGGGCATACGGCCGACGGGCCCTTCCACGGCCACGTCCCCCTGCAGCATGCATTCTCACCCCTCATTACAGCTTCCATGTGGAAACTGGCACTGTCCATCTCCCTGGCTTCTGACCCCCCCGGCTGGTGTTGCTGTGTTACCCCCGCTGTCCTCACTGCTACTTCCACTGCACCGGGCACCCCCCGCTGGCCTCTACAAACTATGGCCCACACTTTCCTTGCCTGCCCTTTGCTGTCTGTCTGTCTGTTGGTCTGTCTCTCCCCCCACTTGGCTGCCTGGTAGCGTTCTTGCGCCGCTTCCTTGAGCCTTTTTATTTTGGCTCATTTCCGCTAGTGTGCAATTTCTGGCTGTGCCACTCTTGCGCATCGTGTAGGTCTTTGAATATCGCATTGCGGTCTTTATGCATGGATCCACCCCCTTCGGTTGCGCATGCCTTCATTTTCATTGCGCTGTTGCTCAGCATGTTTTCGGGGGCGCAACTGCCTCCTTCTGAATATCGCTAAATGGCGCATTTTTGGACTTGCGCATGCTCAACCCTGTTGCGCAAGGTGCAACCCTTTTGAATATCTGGGCCTTGGTTTAGATGTGGGGGGTATGAGATGGGTCAGTGGATGACAGTACTACCATTTGGATGAAAATACTACCAGGTGTAAAATGGGAGCAGTAAACACTTCTGAGTCCTAAAAATTATCTGGACCTCTAGTTCCACAGCAATGCCACCACTTTGGTGAACCCAAATGGTAGCACAGCTAGAGCCTTTTCAAGGGAAGAAGGACAGTGTCTGACTATAGTGGCAGCATGCACCATGTGTACATGTCCGTAATGCCCTAGTTAATGGCATCCTAGGGCTGGGGGGGTAGAAATTGCCTGTGGTGAGCAGCATAAAGCTTGCACTATCCAGCTTTGCTGACCATACAGTCCACAATCTACCTGCACAGAATACGAAGGGGGTAGTTATGCTGTAACTCCCCCAGAGAACCTACCATGGATGTGTGAGCACGTTATAGACCCCTAGAAGATCAGTTAATAGCAGAGAAGGGGAAAAACTGGGATGAGAGGTGGCTGAGTGTGGGTGGGAAGCTCAAGTGAAGGGAATACAGAAAATATTTTAACAAGTAGATCACCTTAGACTGTGGGTCATGCAGTAGCCATATCCTCATCATTTCTGATTCCTGGCTGCCATCCAGAATCAGTGATGAGAATGTACTATGAATTATACCACAGATCATAAGAGCAGGATAATGTCCATATTAACAGCTCCCCCACTATTTCAATGATAGTATGCCCACCACTTGGAGATGTTGATGCTGCCTGACTATACTTATACACATACTGCTGGGTAAAGAAGATAAAACATGGACTGCAGGCTATACAAAGTGAACTACAGTAGTGACTGGACAACTAATAACTATATGACTTATATGAATTATGTACACAGATGGCACTCATGTAGTACCATGCTGTCACATGTGAGATGAGGCATGAGTTGAATTGACAAACATGATGCATGCATTCCACTGGCTGGGTCAACTGCTGCCTACAATACTATAAATATGTCCCTGTGCAAAAACACCTTTAAGCTAGGAGTTGAACACTTTGTCTACCCATCTTCATGAGGCAGGGTCATAGCAAGGCTATGTTGAAAATTTGGTGTAAGAATATTGCAGACCAACACATTTATGAGCCTACGTTACAGTTTGCTAATGCACACTTGTAACTTTGTTAATTTACACTATTTTTACCCCAGATTCCTCAGCTGCAGCCCTAACAGCTCTGGTCAGAGTTTGTTTTTTTTGTCAGTCTCTGTGTGTAGTGGCGCTATATGGAAAAAGTGTTACATAGTGTTGGATTTTTTTGCTAAAAACTTTAGATCCTAATATAGGTCTAAATAGTGAACTGTTCGAGGTGTGTATATTTTAACAAAATTTCAAATATTGGAGTGAAGCACTCCAATATTTAGAAATTTATTTAAAAACATGCCTGCCAGTTAGTTTCTATATTAAATTAGCTGATAAAATAGGTGGTATAACCATTAAAATTAAAGAAATAGAAAGATAATTTATGGATGTAATGAAAACAAATTGTTTCAATAACCCCTGTAACCATAATCTGTCGATCCAGAAAAATATGACAACTTGAAGTTTTTTTAAAAAAACTATCAATGTAAACTTTTTTGGGACAAAGGTTAATTCATTATGAAAGTAATACATTGAGAGCAGTAGTACTACGAGGTATTACCAAGGTTACCTTAAGTAAACATAGAAAGTCAGGATGTAGAATAAAAATTAATTACTACAGTGGTAAGTAGTTTAAAAACATGAAAGGTTTATATTTAAATTGGTGTGGAACACATTGTGAAAAGTCCATATTTTGATGAATGTGTTTAAAACATGAATCATTAACCACCTCTTCATATTGAAATAAAAAATGTAATTGTAAAGCGCAGTGGTCTGGATGATGCATGACAGGGAATATATGAGCCTGTTCGTGGTGACCGATTCTCTTCAATCTGGGGAGAATGTATAGTTGCATAGCAACAACTTCGTTTCCGAAGATACACGAAGTGATACGTCACTTTAGCGGGAATCACGAACAGGCTCAAAGAGGACCGCACCTCTTAGTGCGTGAGAGGATTAGTGAGCAACAAGCAGGACGCCAAACGAAAAGATTTTTATCTAGAATTGGTATATTCTACTTACTAGGAATAAAGAACTTAATATGGTAAAGTGAATCAAGTAATGGGCAATATACATTTTTTAAGATTTATGGAGTTAATAGAAAATAATAACTAGTATTGTTTGGTTAATGTTTAGACGCCGAGTAAGAGTCGGCCAGTGATATGCAACACTGAGATGGTCTTTGAAGGAGACTGATAAAATTAATGGCAGGTCCCGGCTTGTTGAGGTAAGGGATTGGCAAAATGAAGATATTTTGATCGTAATGCAGTGATACGATTGAACGTAGAACTTTGATAAAATGCAAACATTAAAATTTATAGAACCGCATAAGAGGTGGGGATTTAAAAGTTATGGGGAAGTTAGGCGGTAGCCGTTTAAAATGTTTTTTGCTGTCATGCATTCTAAATCGGACATTATGTGCTAATTTACGGTTGTTTGATGTGTTTTAGGAATGATTGAATATTGACATATGGCATATGTTAAGTTTTGAAAGAAACTTCAAACAACGAAAATTTATATGGTAATCATTACATATCATTCTGTTAAGATGTAAAGTATAAGATTACTAAATGTGGAATAGAAAAAAAATATCTGAATTGTATAACAAATTAAAGGTGTGGTATTTGTTTGTTTAAACAGATGGAATGTGTTATGTGAAAGATGCCCCGTGAACAAGCTCTGAGGAGTGAAACATAGGGGTGAATAAAAGAAAGAAAAAAGAATAACAAGAAGAGAAAGATGTATTATTATTGTTTTATTTTTCTATAAAGTGGTTACCCCCAGGCATTATAACATATGGACACTATGAATTATACCACAGATCATAAGAGCAGGACAATGTCCATATTAACAGCTCCCCCACTATTTCAATGATAGTATGCCCACCACTTGGAGATGTTGATGCTGCCTGACTATACTTATACACATACTGCTGGGTAAAGAAGATAAAACATGGACTGCAGGCTATACAAAGTGAACTACAGTAGTGACTGGACAACTAATAACTGTATGACTTAAGTATAAATTCATGTACACAGATGGCACTCATGTAGTACCATGCTGTCACATGTGAGATGAGGCATGAGTTGAATTGACAAACATGATGCATGCATTCCACTGGCTGGGTCAACTGCTGCCTACAATACTATAAATATTTCCCTGTGCAAAAACACCTTTAAGCTAGGAGTTGAACACTTTGTCTACCCATCTTCATGAGGCAGGGTCATAGCAAGGCTATGTTGAAAATTTGGTGTAAGAATATTGCAGACCAACACATTTATGAGCCTACGTTACATTTTGCTAATGCACACTTGTAACTTTGTTAATTTACACTATTTTTACCCCAGATTCCTCAGCTGCAGCCCTAACAGCTCTGGTCAGAGTTTGTTTTTTTTTGTCAGTCTCTGTGTGTAGTGGCGCTATATGGAAAAAGTGTTACATTACAGTAAAGTACAGTACAGTCAGTATATACTATACTAGTCTTAGTAGTGTACTCTTGTCTTCTGTACTGCAATATCTAACTGTTCAGTACAAGTTCTACTGGTTATTTGTTTTGCCAGTATTAGCAGTCTATCTTCTGTACTGGTGTAGTGAAGTGAAGCGAAGTGCAGTGTAGTGAAGTGTAGTGCAGTAAAGTGTAGTGTAGTGCACTGCATTGTAGTGCGGTGGGGTGGTGTAGTGTAGTGTATGTAGTGTAGTGTAATGCAGTGTAGTGTAGTGTATTGTTGCGCGGTGCGGTGTAGTGTAGTGTAGTGAAGTGTAGTTTAGTGAAGTGTAGTGTAGTGAAGCATAGTGAAGTGTAGCATAGTGTAGTGTAGTGTAGTGAAGTGACTTGTGAGTACTTTTGACTCCTGCCTGGGTGGGGAGGACTGGGGAGGAAGTGGGAGGAATAGCCCTAAGGCCGTCTGGCCAAGTCTGGATGTATGCTTGTTTTTTAAGGCAAAAGGTGCTGCTATTTTTGTACTTGTAGTTAAAAAAGTAAAGTGTTTTACTGTTACACAACTGTGAACTTGTAAAAGTCTGTTGCTGTAGTAGTCTAGTTTACAACTTAAAGAAGTTTACTTTTTTCCCATTCTGATTCATCAAGTGACTCTGTCCTGTGACTGAGTGTCCTCTGTCCTGTGACTCCTGTGCTGTCCACTTAGTCTGTGACAATGTCCACTCCAGTGTGAGACAGTGAGAGTCACATCTAGATGCTGTCCTCAAGTCTTGACCAGGACTTAATAGTCTTTTTGTGGTGGACTTTTTTTTGTGTGGCACTTAACAGCCCACTGTGGCTACTGGCTAGTAGGCTACTTGGCTACCTACAGCTGGCTACTAGGTGGCTAGTACTACTACTGTGGTGTAGTACAAGTGTACTGTCTGTGTGTACTCTCTCAAACAAGTTTGCAGCTTCTGTTGTAGTAGTTTAAAAAACTACAAAAAGTAAGAGTACCCAAAAATATTATATAAAGAAAAAGTGTTTATTTTCTACTGCTGTTGCAGGTGTTCTATGGGCAGGTGTGGGTCAGGAATGGGAGTCACACACTGAAACTTTTTCCAGTTGTTCTGATTCTGCTGAGTAGTCAACCAGTGCAGTGCAACAGACTCAGACTCAGAGTCCATAGACAAAAAGATTTATTGGTGTTGTTATGTGGTGGTACTGGCTGGCTAGTGGTTACGGTGTCGGCCAGCGGTGGGAGCTGGAGACTACCATGGCTCGGGTGCTTCAGCCAGTGCACTGCTGCTGTGTTGTATTGTGTAACTTGTGTTGAAGTTCTGTCTTTTCCTCCTCCAAAGTTCAGTCTCTGTATCTGACTATCTGTACTGCAGTTGTATAAAAAAAACTACAAAAACAATTAAACTGCAGTAAAGTTTTATAATTATATACTGCTGTTTGAGGTGTGTTGTCCTGCTTAGTAAGTGTGTGGGGTTGGTCCTGGTAGGTGGCTTTCTGTGCGCTGCTGCTGCTGGTGGGTGGTGTTCTTACATAAATTTAGCTTATTAAAGATAAAGATTGAAAGTGTGATTTAACCACGCCTGAGGGTAATACAGGAAATAAGCCGGACATGAAGAAATCATTCCCTGAGGTTGTGTCTTAGCCTGCATCTAAGGCTGAGCCTGATGCATCCTCATTGTCTGATGGTGGCAAGGTGCCACAAAGCTGTCAAGGATCAGAGGTGACGGAAAGGAGGAGAGGGTCCAGAAGAACTGGTGGTGCTGGGTTGGAACAGGGTGCTGATGGTGGTGGTTAACAAATACTGGGTAAAATACTTAGAAAGAAAACAACATTAAAACAGTCACTACTGACTGCAAGGGGTGGTTTTTGAGTCCCCCCAGCAGTAATACAACTGGTGCCACGTGTTCTGTAGGTGTCAGTAGCAATGTGGTAGAACTGAGGTTGGAACTGGAAGCACGTTCCTCTTCACCATGGTTGAAATTGACAGTATCTGCTACTCCAACTGTACCCTCTGTGTGGAGTACTGTAGAGGAATGCATTGTGGAGACAAGTGAAAAGCCTGCAATTGTTACCCATATAGGCCGTGGTACATCTGGGACTCATGCAGTCCTTAAACAAGTTACCAAGGGCCCAGGGATGGAAACCCATGAAACTTTCTGAATGTTCAGAAGTCGGTTCTGCATTTGCAAATGCCAATGTTGTTGATGCTCAGTCTGGTGGTGGTAAATTAGGAAAGGACCATGTTGAGGTGGTTCATGATGACAAGGCTGTCCCTGAAAAGGGTGAAGAGTTGGAACCCAGTGTTATTGATCCTCATGAGGTAACTGTGGTGGGCCATAAAGACAAGTCTGCTGAAGAAGATGTGCAGCTGATGGAAGAGTATACTGAGGAACATGTATCACCTGAACCAGCTTCTTCTGATGATGAGGAGGAGGAGGGCGCTGACTACATGCCACCAATTGTGGAACTTCCGGAAGATGACAAGGCTGATTCGGAGGAGGTATCCCAGGAGAAGGGAAGGAAAGCTCATCGCAGGAAGAAAACATCAAAAGATCTCAGCATGTCAAGAAAGCAATTGGGGGGGGGTCTTACAAGGGTGTATCAATTTTGCCTAAGAGAAAAGGTTCTGTGGCTCAAGAAACAGGTGATGGTGGTGTTGGTGGTACTGGTGTGTCCTCTGCCGTATGTTGTGCTCAGGATGTTATTCCACACAAACATAAGAAGGGTTTGGGGGCATGGAATTATTTTGAGATTTGTCAGTCAAATTTTACTTTTGCCAGATGTAATATTTGTCTGATAAAAATATGTCATGGGTGACCTCTAGCCCTTGGGACATGAGGGATGCGCACGCACTTACATACCCAACATCCTAATCAGTGGATGGAGATGAATGGTGTAAAGGTGTCTTCAAAAAATCTGTAGTTCCCTTGGCATGGTGTCATAAGGATATCGCTGGCCTGTTAGATCATACTGAAATTAAGGAGTCACAGACATCATCAACACCACCACCACCTGTGTCATCCATGCCACGGTGTCAGCTGACCATGCAGCAGTGTGCTGAAAGGAGTGGTGAATTTGCACCAACACATGCAAAATGTAAGGAGCTGAATTTCTCCATTGTTGAATTTCTTGTTCAGAATCTTCTGCCATTTTCCTTTGTGTCAAAATCTGTATTTCACAAAGTGATGTATAATGTAGAACCTTGCTACACAGTTCCGTCAAGGCATTTCTTCACCTGGGTTGCAATGCTGGAACTGTACCAGCAGGTGTGTCAGGAGGTGCGCCATTGCCTGAGGGAGTCTTCTTGCCCAGACATTCATGTAACCACTTATATGTGGGCCAGTGGCCAGGTGATGGACTACATGGTGGTGACTGCTCACTGGGTGTGCCATGATGAGGGTAGTGCTGTTGGTTTATCTGGTGGCAAGTCCATGTTTCGTCATCAAGCTGCTCTTTTAGTAATGGGTTTTGAAAGATCACATTCTGCACAAAATCTACTTGATGCTTTGAAGGAGGTCGTTGGTTCCTGGCTTGCAGCAGAAGGTCTAGAGCCTGGTAAATAGTCAGGGGTAAAGTATCAAATATCCTGAAAGCAACTGATGAACTATGTACCATGTATGGCACACTGCATACACCTAGTTGTGTGTAAATTTCTTTCAAGTAAGAAGATGGTTGAAGATGTTATTGGTGCTGTGAAAAAGATGTGCACACATTTTGTGCACTCTGTGAAGGCTCCTGAAGAACTGAGGTGGCTTCAAATAGAGAAGAACCTTCCAACACATGCTCTGATTTGGGACTGTGAGACAAGGTGGAACTCTTACCTATCATATGCTGCAACATTTCAATGAGCAGAAATTGGCCATCCATGAATACCTCCTGGATAATCAGATAGGACATACTGATATCTTGATATTATCAAGCAGCTGGACAACCATCCAATCTCTTATTGTGCTGCTGGAGCCATTTGAAGCAGTGACAAGGGAGGCAAGTTCTGCGTTGTCATGCTTGAACATGATCCTTCCACAAATAAGGTTTCTACACTCATTCTTACAGCAAAAGACTGACCAGCATACAAAGGAAGCATGTGTGAATGGTGATGTTAAGAGGCTTGCAGAATCACTCTTACGGACCTTGGCTAGTAATAGTCATCTTCAGGACATGTTTGGCGAGGAGCAGTATGTTCTGTTATGTAAGCTTGATCCACGCTTTATTTATTTTTTTTATAATTATTTATTGAATTTTCAAGTATATTAAATGCACGGAACATAATACACAACTTCCAACTAGATGTACTTACATGAACTTATCCAATGAAAAACCAACAATGTGTTAACTTTAAAATATTCTTCCAAGAAATGTCCAAGTATGAAATTAGTGAACTTTAAAATAAATATTTTCAGTAATAACTTTTATTTTTTATTTATTTATTTATTAGAAAAGTTGGATTTACAACCTTTGAGTCATCGACTCATTTACAAAGGCACCTCGTCGTGGGGGGGGTAGACAGAGTTACATAGTGTGGTTACAACAGTGAGAACAGTACAGGTGCAGAACATTTTGTCCTCTTTAATTATCAAAAAAGCATAGTATATAAAGAAAAGTAAAATCTTCACCTAATTATATCCATATTAAAGAAAAAATACAAAGAAGGAAGGAAAATCATTTAAGCTTAAATATGAATTAAGTGTAATTTTAAATTAAGATTGAAATTGCAGAGCAGGAGACAGTAATCAGAAAGTTCATTTTATGTCTGAAGTACTGTAATCAATAGGTCCACAGTCCTTCAGCACACCCTTAGCTCATCGCTGGGTCCCTCATGTTTAATACTAGAAGGAGCAGAAAATTCATCTTGATAAAGATCTCATCTTGTCCATCTGTTGATATGAGGTGTCTGCTGGCGTTGAACTACATAAGCGATACGCTCCATTATTTGAATTTGCTGTACAATGGAGGTCCACTCAGTCACCAGTGGTGGGGTCTCCTGGGGCCATTTCTTTGTTACTGCTTTATTTTCTGCTACCACCAACACGGCCCAAAGATATTTACTATCTTTGCCTATAACTGACTCAGGGCAAAGACCCAGAATCAGATTCTTAGGGCCCAGAGGGCGTGGAAAACTAAAAAAAGGCTTCCAGATGTCTTTGGACGTTGGACCAGTAGTCCTTTATTTTCGGACATCCCCAAACTATGTGGGTATGTGTTGCAACTGTTTCCCCACATCTCTGCCAGCATGATGGGGTGAGCGTGGGGCTTCTTTAAGATTGTAATTGAGGGGTTATGAAGTATCTTATGCGGAGCTTCCAAGCAAACTCCCTCCACAAAGGTGAGGAGATCGCCTGCCACACCGCTTCCCAATCCTTTGCTTCAAGCTTTAACTGGAATTCCTGTTCCCATTTACTCTGTACTGTCTGAATGTTATATTGCCTATCAGCCACATAATTTGCATATAACATGGTAATGGTGTCTTTCCCATGAGTGGTGCCCCAAGCTATTTCAAAGGTTGTAGGGAAAAGATGTTTATCTTCTATTTGAGAGGGGGCTCGCAGTTGTGTGTTTATACAGTGCTTTAGTTGGTAGTATCTGATTCCATCCAAGGGCTGCCAGGAAAACTTATTTATAGCCAACTCAAAGGGCATAACTGTCGATTTCTGGAAAAGCTGCCACGGAGATAAGAAACCCCTGGTGACTTGAGCCTTGATCATGGCAAGCAGGCATAAAATTATCATTCCATATCCACCACCTGTATTTCCACAGTGTGCTGGCTGTGTAACCCCTTCTAACCCCGATACCCCAGCCAGCTAAGATGGTTTGTGTACCCAAGTATTTAGTTTTTTGACCACAGGAAATTACTACTGCCTTGAAAATGCAAGGCAGGAAGAGGGGGAGCAAGAGGTTGGTTAAGCTCAATTTGTTTCCATTGGACTTTGTAAGTCGGGTGGGCACAAAGTAAGACCAGTTTCATTTGCATTGCTGCCCAGTAGCCCAAAAGATTAGGAAAAGCCCAGCCACCCTCTGCCTTTGGGGGGTATATAGTTTTCTGAGACACCTGGGACCTCTTATTATTCGATACATATTGTAGCAGGGAGGCTTGCCATTTAGAAAATTCTTTTTGTAGTACTGGACATGGGACACATTGAAACAAATACAGTAGCCTTACTAAAATATTAGTTTCAACCGCCTGTATTTTAGCACGTAAAGGGAGTGGGAGGAGAGACCATCGTTGACAATCTGATTTGACAGTTGCTATCAAAGATGCGTAGTTGTTTTCAAACAGGGTAGCAGAGGTTCTACTGAGATGAATACCCAGGTACTTAATATTTTCAAGGTCCCATTTCATAGAGTATAGTGCCTGGACTTCCCTAGGTACATTTTGAAAGAATACCAGAACTTCCATCTTTGTCCAGTTCAGGGTGTAATCAGAAAGGGCAGAGAATTTTTGTAACTGATGAAAGACTTCCAGCAAGGAAGACTAAGGTCTGGTAAGGTACAACATAACATCATTGGCATAAAGGGCCAGTTTGTGGTGGGTGCCCCCAGCTCCACCCCCGTAATCTGCTGATCAAGCCATATTCCCTGGGTCAAGGGCTCAATGTACAAAGAAAATACAAGTGGAGACAGGGGGCAGCCTTTTGGTGCCCCTATGAAGTTCCAAAGGTCTAGAAATATGCCCATTAGCATGGACTTAAGCTGTAGGGGAAGAGAATAATTTGAAAATAAAGTCAACAAAGGAATTTTCAAACCCAAAGCCTGCCAGGACCCCACGCGGAAAGGCCCAGGAGACCTTATCAACGGCCTTCTCTGTGTCCAAACTCATCAAATAAGCCGACTGTTTTGATTGGACTAGGTGGTCTATAATATGGACTGCTCTTCTAACACTGTCCATCATCTGACACCCCATAACAAAGCCCATTTGACCAGAATGCACTAAAGCTGGGATAATGTTCTCTAATCTTCTGTTGAAAATACCAGTTAAAAAATGTTATAGTCTGTATTTAAGATCGAAAGAGGCCTGTATGAGGAACAGAAGGGTTGGATCCTTGGCCGGCTTCGGTGTTACAGAAATTATGGCCTGTGCCCAAGATTGAGCCATCTTATCCTATTTCTCTAACGCTGAGCTGAAGGTCCTGGTAAGGAGGGGAGCAACCAATGCTTTAAGTTGTTTGTAAAATTTCTTCAGTAGCCCATACATACCAGGACATTTGCCAGTTTTTAGGTGCTTAATCTCCATAGTGACCTCTGCTGTAGATATTGGAACCAAAAGAAGTTGTTTATGCACATCCATCAATTGGGGTAGGTGTAAGGGCTCAAGAAAGGCTGCAACTTCATCTGAAGTAGGGGATGCTCCTTTAGCATATAAGTTGGTACAATAAGATTGAAAGGCCTTGGCTATATCTGCTGTTTGTAGTTGTACCCTCTTAGTTTGTGGATGTATAATTTTTGTTATTGTGGCTTTTGCTCGCTGCCAGCAAAGCCTACTAGCGAGTAATTTTAGGGCACGGGAACCCCCCTCATAATATTGTTATCTTAAGTAATTTTTGTTCTATTTGGTAATCAAGGAGGGAAAGCAACTCCTTTTTAAGCTTATTTAATTGTACCTCTCTTTGCTTGTCTACTTTCTGTTGCTGTTGTGCCTCCTGATCTGAAATTTGGGCCTGCAGCTGAGCTTTACAGGTCTCTCTTAGTTTTTCCTTTTTTGCTGAAATTTCAATAACCTTGCCTCTAACCAAGACCTTTACAGTGTCCCATAGGAAAGCTGGGGGAATAGTAAGGTCAGTATTAACCAGGACCCCTTGCTTTATAATCTCTGTAATCTCTTTCTACATTTCAGAGTTTTGGAGGAGAGACACATTTAACCTCCAGAATGTGGACCGTTTAATTTGGCCTAGGTGTAATTTTAAATAAATTCGGGCATGACCTGATAGATTTGTCGCCAAACCAGGAGTCCAACAACTGGCCCTGCACCTCTTTTGGAGTTAAAAAAAAAATAATATAATCTAGAGTAACACTTATGAGAGGAAGAATAATATGTGTATTGTTTCATTCTACCATGCAGGTGATGCCAAGCATCTCGATAGCCCAGTTCATTAAGGAGTTTTGCCATCCAATTAGCAATTCTATGGTCTCTTCTACACACTATTGAAGAAGTATCTGAGTGTGGACTGAGGTGGAGATTCAAGCCACCTGCCATTGACAAAAAGCCCTCAGCCCAGGCTAAAATTTTAAGAAATAAGTTCCGGTAAAATAAATAGTCAGACCCTGGGGGGGGGGGCGCATATTTATAGGCTAGTGTAATCAATTCTCCATTATAACACCCCTTCAAGAGGGCATAGCAACCCTCCCCATCCAAAACTGAATCAATAACCACAAAAGGAACCCTGGTGGGGATTAAGAGTGCTGTGTCCCTCCTCCTGTCCCGCTTATATGAAGAAGCCAAAACTATTATACAACCAAACTTCTAGAGCTTCTCGTGTTCTGAAGGACATAAATGTGTCCCCTGAAGCAATATAAATTCCGCTCCTGACTTTTTAAGGAAAGTCATCACCTGATTTCTTTTAATGGGATGAGTAAGACCGTGGACATTGTAGGACATAATTAGAGTTCCCTGCTTAGTCATTATCCCAACCAATTTTCTGCCAAATATGCACTACAGTACTAGCAACTTAACAGTAAATCCTGCTCCACACTCAAGTGTCCAAACAGATAAAGGTAACTTGATGTTAATCATTTCTAATTATATCTACTGTAATAAGAAAATTGAACTAAAAACACAATAATGTAAGTAATAGTAATTATCCCAAAACTACTCTTCCAATAGTGGAGGTCCCAATATAGGGATCTCTGTGGTCCGCCCCAGCCAGTGGGAATCAAAACTCTGTCATGAAAGGGAAGACCAAGTGAGGAAAAAAAAACCTCACTTGGGAGGATCCCCCCTCAAGCCTAAGTTGAAACATTAGGCTTCTGTTCCGCATTGGCGGAAAAAGATTATGTAACGTCTTGTGACACTTTACGTGTCCAAGTGTATCAGAACTTTGATAAACCCCATATTAATACTCTCCACCCTCGTCAGCCCCCAAGTGTAATTATCGATTAGCCAAATAGTAATACCCCCACCTACTTAGGGTATAGTAGAAAAAATATTGTTTAATAATACCTTGTGCCCCTTTAATAGTCAACAAAAAAAAATGGCCCTTACTTTAGACCATAAACATTTTTATAGTCCCCCACCACTCACTACATGAACTACGTAGGAATCATGGATAGCCTTCTGTAAAGTGATCAGATGGCAATACTCAACTCTGGGTTTCAGCCATCTTGTGGTGGTGGTGGTGGGGGGGGGAGTAAAAAGAAAGAAAATAAAGTAGGGTCTATCCTTCCAGTGCAACTGCATTGTTATTAATGAATTCAAAAATATGGGTGTCCTCTATCTGTTTTCAGTATTCCTCCCCTACTTTCACCACCTCCCTCTTTGAACTCCCTGTTTTTCCTCTTCTATCCCCCACCCTCTCCCATTCACCAGTCTTCCCTACCTATCCCCATCTCAACATTTCCTACTGTTCCGCTACTCATATTCCAATTGTATCCCTAACTACCCACCTGCCATTCCCTTTGTGGGGTTCATGCATCCCGAAAGGGAGGGCTGGCTCATCAGGCTGCCCAGCTCCTTTCCATTTGTGCACTTGGTTGACTTTCCTGAGGGGTATGTTTAGGGTTTGCACCTTGCTCATATATGGTTTATGTAAATAGGTATGTACATAAACTGAAAATATCTGATTATTATGTGTTTATGTATATTGTTTAGTAATTCCTAATCTTCACATGATTGATGTACTGTATGCAAATCTTTAATTGTTATGTAACTGATCTAATGTCTTTTTTTCTGGACAGACCATTTGTTTTTGTACAGTCTTCCTCTATGTTTTAAATTACTTCTATTCTGTACTTAATTGTGTTTTCCCCATTTTTTCCTTTCCCCCAGGATGCACCTGGAAATGAGCTTTTATAGCTCAGTGTGCCTTTCCTGAAACTTTCAAATTAATAAATATTCACCAATAAGTAGGTGATAACCGCACATGGTTATGTGAACCTGCAATTGTAAAAAGGCAAAGCAAACCATAAGCAAACAAAAATAGTAAACAGTCACCTCCTAAAAATAATCAATTATGCATCGTTTGTCCAGCTTTAAGTGCCAGTCTATATAAAAGGGTAAAAGAAGACTTCCAGTGACGTCACAACTCTAATGGCTGCATAGCTGGAGAGCTCCAGGAGCTGCCGTGGGTAAATAATACATTTCTACTGGCATCTTTTACAAAACTGAGGCAAAATACAAGCAAAAATTATTGCAAACTATGGCTACAGCAAAAATTTGTGGGAAAGCTTCACAGGCAGCGAAAGTTAAAGCGCTGATGGATGGAGATAAAATGCGCAGCCTGCCTGCCGACTCACACTCTGCTTCCCTGTTCGCAAGGCTCCCTGACTCAGAAGAAGGCTCGGACATGAACGATTAGCATGCAATCATGTCCAAGCTTAACAGCATAATCAAAACTCTCCATACAGTGGAGTCTTCCATAGCAGATTTACAGGCAGACCTTAAGGTAATTGATAAAAGAACAACTGCATCTGAACAGGCTATAGGAACTTTATCTGATTCCACGAGTCTCCATGATTGTGATATTCTATACTTACTTGCTAGTGAGAGGGAGCTCCAAGAGAAATTAGATGATCAGGAATATAGATCTCAACAAAATAATTTTCGTATATATGGGGTTCTGGAGGAAATGGAGAAATCCTTTCCATCTATGGAGGACTTTGTAAAGCATATTCTCCACTCATTCCTGGGACTTCCAGAAACAACTCTTCTCACCACTGAATGTACCCATCGCTCTCTTATACCCAAACCAAAGGAGCAGAGTGCTTATCCACGTTCCATCATTGCCCGCATGTTAAATTATCAAGAACAACAGCTAATACTACAAACAGCATGGAAAAAAGGGATGTACTCCTGGATGGTAAAAGAATTACCTTTGACCAAGATTTCTCAGACTACCTAAACACAAAGCATAGACAAGTAAGGGAGGTAACTAAGCTCGCTAAAGAAAAAAATGTGAAGCTTCAAATGCCATACCCAGCTCGGCTCCTCCTAGTTACAGACAAAGGCACATTAGTTTTTGACTCCCTAAAAGAAGCTGCACCCGCCATGAAATAGTTGAGGATCCCAGTTTCAGACCTTCAATCGAACATTTTGGAAAAATAAATAACGTGGGGGGTATGGCGCAGGGCCAGTAAACCTAAACACTCTCAACTGACTGCTGTAACATGGCCGTCCCGCTTAAGTGCTGATTTACAGGAATTGTTATCCAGGGAGACCAAGCAGGTGGACAAGCAAGAACGCTCTTCTGTGGCGCAGCATTCTGGATTTTATACCTGAAACATTTGGATGTTTTTCAGGTTCCTCATAAATACTAGCCAATTGCCTTTTTGATTCGGTGAGCTTCTGTAATTGTCAACCGTAACCCAAAGGAAAAATGTCCTTTTTTTGGTGACTTGATTGTTTCTTGATTGGAACTGCCTTTGTCTGGAGGACTCTCCAGATTAAACCCTTGGGAACTACTGATCTCTGCTGTGACATGTCCAGCCTCCCATGCTTCAGACTGGAATCACCAAGATCCCACTACTCGTGGGAGACACGGGGTTTATAAAACATTGAGTGGACCTTTTCTACATAGAATGACTTCTATTTTTTAATTTTTTGGGCTTTTTTTATTAGGACTGGGACACTTGATGACTTGTAAAGAATTATGAAAGGGATCTTTGGGACATTTTTATTTATTTTTAATTTTTATTTAGTTTTTGTTGACCGGGTAAGTGCACTAGACAAATCCTGCCTATTTTCAGGCACGACCCGGGGGAAGAGGATACAGATGAATGCCAACTGATCTTGAACCAGATTAAGCTGTTGGTGGCATTTTTAGTGAATGAGGGAAATTTGGCCAGGTCACCGGGGAAATTCCCCTACTCTTTTCGATAAGTGCCATGGGATCTTTAACATCCACCAGAACTACCACCAATCCAGGCAGATGGGACCTCAGTTTAACGTCTCATCCGAAAGATAGCACCTTAGAAATGCAGCACCCCTCTCATGCTGCATTACAGTGTCAGTACTGGGATATTAACCCAAGTGCCAGATGTGGGAACTGAACCCACAGCCCTCTGATCTCCTGGCCTCAGAGGCGAGTGTGCTACCTACTGAGCCACTGACACTATTAAACATTCACATTCACATTGGTGGGAGGCAGGGGGTATGGAATAGAGGCTGACAATACTTTGCTTTCTTATTCATTTTTATCAGTTTTGCTGGTGGATTTGATTTGGTAACTTACTTTTCTACTTACAGGTTGGAGGCAGCTCCCTGGAAATCCAGGTTCGGCCCTAGATGTACTTGCTTCTAGTGTTTGGCAACAATTTACTGCTCGACGCGGACGCAGGGTGATGTCGAATTGATACTGACTCTCAAGGGTCAGGCTTGTGGTTTCACAGGCACTGTAGCACCTGCTACCTCTACCCTACACCATCAAAGGGTATATAGCTAATACCTTGGAAGTATTCACTTGGAGTTGCACTGTTTGAGCACTGTTTATTGTGCTCTCCATGTTCAAAGTTGTTTTTGTATCGGGTTGGGCCAGAAAGTTTAACCTAAAGTTCAATTTGTTGTGTTATAATGTTGTTTACCTTTATGCATCAGTTGGGTGCTTGTTTTTTATAATCTGGCTGGCAAATATTAGAACAGTAATATGAATATGTGATTTGGAATTCTGGTGGGAAAATGCTGGAGGACACTGTTAAAACAAGGGGGCTTCATTGGATGGGGGGGAGAGACAGCTGAATAAAAAAAATACCATCTTGCATAAATGAGTACCTTAAGGTTAGTCTCCCTGAATGTCCAGGGATAAAATTCTCCCATCAAACGAACAAGAATTTTATATTACTTAAAAAAACTAAATGCAGACATCTGTTTCGGTCAGGAAGCAAAATTAACTGCAGAGGAACATCAGAAATTCCGCAGATCTTGGGTGGGAAAAGTGGTAGGCTCAGCCCACCCTGCGGGGAAGAAAACTGGGACAGTGATACTGTTTAAAAAAAAAACTTGCCCCTAGAAATTCATACAGAAGAATCTTTGGGTGAAGGCAGAATAACTATTGTTACAGGTACAATATTTTCTCAGAAGATCCATCTCATAAATATTTATGTCCCCAGTTCAGACGATCCGGCTTTTTATAAAACAATATTTCACAAAATGGCGGGGTTGGGGGAGGGTCTTCTTTTGATGGGGGGAGATTTTAATTGAGTTCTGAACCCAGCACTAGACCGCTCATTTCAGAAATCATCCACAAATAAAAAGATGAGCAGAATAGTTGGGGGGAGGGGGTGCAGGAGCTCGCTCTTTCAGATGCATGGTGAGAGTTGAACCCAACTATGAGGGACTATTCCTTTTATTCACACCCTAACCAGTCCTGTTCAAGGACTGATTACTTTTTATGTAGTACAGTAGAAACACATAGAATCAGGGACTGCACGATACACCCCAGACTGGTCTCGGACCACTCGGCGGTGTCATTAGACATTCAGTTGGGAGACTGGCAAAGAAATACCTCATGGAGGATAAATTCTTCACTTCTTGAAAGAGAGGAGTTTCAAGATCATATACAGGCAGTGATAAAGCACTGTCAATCCCACAATAAAATAGAGGATACAGGTATGAAGTGGTATTGGGATGGTTTAAATGCGGTCCTGAGGGGTGACGTTATCTCCTATGCCTCTCAGTTGAAGAGACAAAGAAGGGAATGACAAGAAGCCTTTGAAAAGAAACTTGAACAGCTAGAATCTGACCACAAAATAAGAAGCACCAGGGGGATTATGGAGGAAAATAAAAAAATTTGAATAGAATTACAAAATATTTTAGATAGACACGTGGAGGGTAAACTTAGGTAAATGAACCAGAAGTATTATGAACAGGGAAAAGCCAGTAGACTCCTGGCTTTTAGGCTTCTGAAAGCTCAACCTGATTGAAATGTAAAAAAAAATACAAACGACACAAAATGGGAAGATTTCTACCCATTATACCCCAAAGACAATAGTAGAGGCTTTACGAGCCTATTACGAAGAATTGTATGCATCTGGGACCCAGGGTCCGGAGGGCACGCAACATTTACTGGAATTTTTTGGCAAACATCTCCTTACCAGCCTTATCAGAAATTGGCAGACTATGGATGGAAGCGCCAACCACTATCACAGAAACCACACACACAATAAAGAACTTAAAAACAAACTAATCCCCGGGCTCTGATGGTTTTAATGCAGAGTTCTTTCAAAGACTTTCTGAATTACTATCCCTTCTTTTTTTTTGTCTTTATCGCCCTGAGCCGACTGCCGCCCGTTACCTCTGCTCGGTCATGGACTGCGGGGCTTGCACCCCCAACAATGGCCCCGACCATATGATACCTCCCTGATTGACCCCCGAGGTGGGGCTGCGGCACCCCAGCTTAGCACCGCAGACAACGGGATTGGTCAGAGGGCTGGCCTGGGGGGCTAATTGAGGCCTGCGGTGAGCATCATCTAGGGCAGCTGGCAGCTTCTCCATTTTTCCTGGTTTTCTGGGGGCCGGGGACGTGCAATGACATCCTGTGTCTGCCCCGCCCCAAGAGTACTACTATGCACCGGTAGCTGCGGTACCCCTGGCCTCTGCCAGGGGTCTTTAAAGCACCGAATGGAGTCCCAACCCTCCCCCCAGAGAAGGAGAGCAGTCCATGGGATGCTCCATCCTTCTGCCCCCAGCCGGCCCTCCAGTGACCCGAGTCCATTCCCGAACCCGGGTCACTGGCGTCGCAAGCAGAAATCCCACTGCTGCGCCAACAGGCCAGCACTATCCCCTATCTTAACGGAACTCTTTAACTCCTGTGAAGAGAAAGATAGCTTCCCCCACTCATGGAGAGAGGCCTTCATCATGGTGTTGCCCAAAAAAGTCAAGCCTCCTACGTCATGCATCTCCTACCGTCTAATTTCATTACTTAATGTAGACTCAAAGATATTCACTAAAACTCTGGCCAACAGGGTAAACACAATACTACCAGACCTGGTTCACCCAGACTAGGCCAGGTTTGTCCCGAACAGACACCTACAAGACAATATTAGGCATTATCTTAATATTTTACACACTGGTGGTAAAGCCAAAATACAACAAGTGGCAATTGCAATAGACATGGCGAAGGCATTTGATCACCTCCGTTGGGATTATTTGGAAGGGGTATTGGGCAGGTTTGGGTTTGGCCCTGAATTCTTAACCTAGATAAGGACTATTTATTCTGACCTGGTGGCAAAGGTTAGGGTTAATGGCACTATCTCAGAAAGACTAAACATACAGAGAGGAACAAGACAAGGTTGTCCTCTTTCCCCCATTTTGTTCACGTTCAGCATGAAGCCGCTGGCTGAACAGATCAGGGCTCACCCGAACCTAGAGGAAGTACAGGTGGGGGGGGGTAGAAAACCAAATTTCCCTATATGCTGATGATATTATGCTTTATTTAAGGAACCGCCTAGTTACTTTTCCAATTCTAAACCAGATTCTGCAAGCCTATGGGCAGATTTCTGGCTTTGAAATAAATAATGATAAATCTGAAATTCTGCTGATCAATGGTAAGTGCACCCCAACCCTTTTTTAGATTTTTTTTTTAGATATTTTATTTATAAAGTGCCCAATTCCTGTGTAACCCCCACCCCTCTGCCTTTTTGCAAATGACAGGTGGTATGCTGTTTGAATCTGACAGCAGTACCAGGTGGGGACTGGGTTCGGGGAGGAAGAGGTTACTCGGCACAAGGGCTAGGTTTGGCTACTCTGCACAGGGGCACCTAGTAAATCTGAACACAGGAAGTAATAACTGTAATGTCCAATACCAGGAATGGGATTCGAAAGTGTGGCTTTATTCACATCCAAGCAGAACAAACAAAGCCCAGACGGACCCCCACAGGGCTACACTTCTGGTAAAGCAGACTAAAAAAGAATCAGAACACTTCCTCAACGCTTCAGCCCTCAGGCTCTGAACCCACCAGGCACACAGCCCGGACTTGCATGCTGCTTTGGGTACACAGCCCGAACTTATACACTATTCTGGGATTTCCCTGGCTCGGCTCCCCTACCAGCCACTCGAACACCTTCCATTTGTCATGGAAACATTTTCTGGTGGCTCCCTAAACCACCTAAGAGCCTTTGACTCCATAAGGGAAACTTCCTTTTAATCCCACCTTTCCTCAGCACTGGCCAAGTGCCTGAGAAAAAGTAAAAGTGCCACAGAGCAAATCCGTAGAGGTGAATTTGGTTACTACTGATGGGGGGTCTCCCACCTCTCCCTTCCACAATTCATACCCGGTCATTTCTCAGGACATTAAACATCTATTTCTGTAAAGCTTGGCAAGATTAAAGGGTAAATGCCTATCACATTTCCTCTACATGTCTTGGCTTTCCCATTGTGCTGGACTTGAACATACTTCTACTTGGCTTAGCCTATTCCTCTAGGCCTCCCACTGATTAAGCAGTCCAATCCCCACTTTACAACAGTTAAGGTGAAAACATAGGCCCTATGTCAGAGCGAACTCACCCTTTGGTTGCAGGTGCCCCACAGGCAATTCCTCACGGGAATTTCTTTCCCACAGCTTCTGGTGCTGCAGCACAACTTGAAAATAAGGCAGCTTCTTCCCTAGCCGGAACCAGGAGGGTTGCCCCTGGAATGACAGGTGAACCTTTCAACCCCCATCCCCTCAGGGATGGGGCACGGGGACCAGTAAAGTACAGTTACGTAAGAACTTACCATAATAGTAGATCTTCGAGAACAGCTCTTGCAGCAGGTTACACCATTAGGACTGAAGCCAGCAGGCGCCAGGACCCCACGGAAATTTTCTAGCTAGCAGTCTTCAGCATGGACCGCCTCCGACGTCAGTCCCGCCCCGATGTCAGGCGTAGTACTTAAGGAGGCAGTCCACCCATAATCCTCAGTTCTCCCGCCGGAGACTGCCGGCCGCTGGATGACATCAGAAGAGGAGACCAAGGATCTGCCACCAGATGGCAAAGACTATTGAATAGGAATGTCCCATCCCATAAGATGGGTGCTTGACTACGACCTACCTCCAAAAAGGGGGATGGTGGGTGGGAAGGTACCTGCTGCAAGAGCTGTTCTCAAAGATCTACTGTTACGGTAAGTTCTTACGTAACTGTACTATCTTACTTCGAGATACAGCTCTTGCAGCAGGTTACACCATTAGGACTGATTTCCAAGCAGTAGTGGCAATCATGCACCACCGGGAGGAGGAAAGGTAGAGACCTCGATATAACTTGAGCGTAGGACAGAAGTCCCTGAAGGACGGCTAGACCAAACCCCGCTCTTTGCCTCGATGCAATGTCCAGACTGTAATGCCTGATAAATGTATGCACAGAGCTCCAAGTAGCTGCAGCGCAAATAGCTGAGGTGGAGACGTTCTTTAACGCCGCAAAGGAAGTAGCTACCCCTCTTGTGGAATGACCCTTGGCCTTGCCCGGTAAGGGTTTATTGCGCTTGTCATAACAGAAAGTGATGCACTGGATGAGCCACCTAGAGAGTGACTGTTTGGAGACAGGAGCTCCTTTCATCCTGTGAGCAAAGGAGACGAAAAGTTGGTCCGACTTTCAGAGCTGTTTGGTTCTGGTCAGATAGTATCTGAGGCAGCGATGCACATCAAGGGTGTGCAGAAGGGCTTCTCCTCGATTAGTGTACCTTGGGAAATACACTGGTAGATCAATATCCTGATTAAGGGTGAGAGAGCTGAAACCACCTTAGGCAAAAACTTTGGGTTTGTCCTTAGGGATACCCTGTCCTGATGGAAAACCAAATAAGGCTCTTTGCACATAAGAGCATGCAATTCCGAGATCCTTCTAGCCGAAGTAACAGCAACTAAAAATAACGTTTTCCAAGAGAGAAAACGTAGCTCGCAATCCGTGACTGGTTCAAGAGGTGGCAGCGTAAGCTGCTTCAGGACAAAAAGTAAGTCCCAAGGAGGGATTGGATCTTTGATGGGCAGCCTAAGGTGGAGGACTCTCCCCTTAAGAAGGCACAAGTAGTGTCCAGCTGGGCCACCGTCTGATGGCCTACTGGGGCATGGTAAGCAGAAATTGCACAAAGGTGCACTTTAATCGAGGAGTAAGCCAGTCCAGAGTGGAAGAGGGAAAGCAAGTAGTCCAGAACCAGCTTTTCAGGACAGTCTAACGGCGGAAAGCCGTGTGTTTGAGCCCACAAGCAGAATCTATGCCACTTCATGGCGTACATTGCGTGGGTTGCCTGCTTTCTGGCGGCAGAGAGTATGTCTGCCACTTTTATGACCCTATCAGACATGTCTATGTCTCTAGGAGCCAAGTGTGCAGGTTCAATGAACGTAAGTCTGGGTGGACCAATGAACCCGCCTCCTGAGACAATAGATGGGAGCTGATTGGCAAAGGAACTGGAGGTTCCCGGGATAGCTGGTGCAGAAGAGGGAACCAAATCTGTCTGGGCCAGAAGGGTGCAATCAAAATAAGCATTGCTTGCTCCCTGCGAAGTTTTAAGAGAACTCTCTGGATCAACGGGAAAGGAGGGAAGGCATAGAGGAATCTGCCCGCCCAGGAGAGGGACAACACGTCTCATCAGAAAACACCAGGCCCTGGATCTAGCGAGCAAAAATTGGGCAGTTTTGCGTTGGATGGGGACGCGAAAAGGTCTAACTCTGGAGTGCCCCATCTGTGAAACAGATCCTCTGCCACCTCCTGCAGAAGTTCCCATTCATGTACTCTGGCCTGAGAGCGGCTCAGGCTGTCTGCAATGGTGTTGTCCACTCCTGGGACATGTACTGCAATTAGGTTTGCGCCGTGTTGCAATACCCACTCCCTCAATCTCATGGCCTCCCTGCAAAGTGGGTAGGAGTGAGTACCTCCCTGCTTGTTGAGGTAATACATCACCGCGGTATTGTCTGTTTGCAACAGAAATGTACCCGGTGGAATCTCTGACTGGAAGGCTTGCAGAGCATAAAGGACTGCCCTCATTTCCAAAATGTTGATGTGGAGATGAGACTCCTGGGCTGTCCACAGGCCCTGAGACCAAACACTGTCGAGGTGTGCTCCCCACCCGAGCCCTGAGGTGTCTGTGGGGAGGGTCACAGTCGGAGATGGCGCTGTGAAGGGAACTCCCGCAGAGAGGTTCCCTGGATTTAGCCACCATTGCCAATCCTGAATTATGGCATTTGTGATTCGGATTGGATGCTGCAGATGGTCTTGCCTTTGGTCCCATTGCATTCTTAGCATCCACTGGGTTACCTGCATGTGGAGACGTGCCAGCGGGACTGTTGCAATGGCCGCAGCCATGTGTTCGAGCAGGCGAAGGACCGATCTGGCCGGGACGGTCTTCTTCACCAACAAGTCCCTGATGAGGGATCTGATGTGTTCTGCTCTGTCCAAGGGAAGAAAAGCTTACCCTCTGATGGTGTCCAGAACTGCTCATATAAACTGCAGTTTCTGGGACGTCACCAGGAGTGACTTCTCGTAGTTGATGAGAATACCCAGTGATTGAAAAAGGGACTGGGTGCAGTGAATGGCCATCATCAGTGCCTCCCTGGAGGGCACCATGAGAAGCCAGTCATCCAGGTATGGGAACACGTAGTGGCTTGTCTCCTTAGAGACGCCGCTACGACCGCCATGCACTTCGTGAATATGCGAGGTGCCGATGACAGCCCGGAGGAAAGAGCTCGGAACTGATAATGGCGGCTCTGAAACTCGAAGTGCAGGAACCTCTGGTGCACTTGAGCAATCGGAATATGCAGGTAGGCATCCTGCAAGTCCAAAGACGCCAGAAAGGCATCTTGCTTCAGCATGGGAATTGGGCCCGGAAGGGTCACCATGCGGAAGCGTTGGTAAATGACCGAAAGGTTGAGGTCGCTGAGGTCCAGTATTGCATGGAGGTCCCCTGTTTTCTTTGGAACCAAGAAGAAGTGAGAATAGTACCCTAGTCCTCTCTGGTTCTCTGGAACGTGCTCTAAGGCTTCCTTTTCCAGAAGCGCGAGCACTTCCTGCTGTATGAGCAGGGCATGCTGACCCGATATCAGGAGAGCAGGGGAG
The DNA here is from genome assembly GCA_016271365.2 of Neoceratodus forsteri. NCBI lineage: Eukaryota > Metazoa > Chordata > Ceratodontiformes > Ceratodontidae > Neoceratodus > Neoceratodus forsteri. The sequence goes on along the minus strand of JADMNL010000030.1, from coordinate 161,647,823 downwards.
GTCTTGTGGGTGGACTGCCTGCAGATTCTATATAGTGGCCTTTTTTTGACCAGTTGCAGAACCCACCTGTCGGTGGTGATCGACTGCCACCCTGGCAAGTGGCATGCGATGCGACCCCCCACTTTCTTTTCCCATTGATCCTGAGGAGGGGCAGGGGCCAGGAAGGAGTCATGCTGTGGCAGCGTTTGATCTGGCAGGCTGGGCCGACTTTGCAAATCGTTGGCCTCTGCCTGGGGATGACTTGGCCTGGGCCTTGCGGGTGAAAGTGCCCCTCTGCTGTTGGCTGGAACATGGCTGTTGCCTTTGTAGCCAGCCACGGAAGCGGCTCTGGTTCCTATGAAAGGAACTGGGCCGAGACCTGTACATGGCTTGTACAGATTGGACTGCCTTCCCTGCGTCCTGAAGTTTGGTGATTACTCTCTTGGAGGCTTCACCAAATAGGACCTCGCTGTTATAAGGGACGTCTAAGATGTTCTTCTGGACGTCCGGGGTAAAACCGGAGACACGGAGCCAAGAGTGTCTCCGGAGACACACGCCTGAGGCTGCAGCTCTGGCTGAAGAGTCCGCAGAATCATATGCAGCTCTGAGCACCTGGGTCCCCACATCCGAACCCATGCAGAGGAGGTTCAAGAGCTCCTCCTTTTGGTCGCCATCGGGCATCTTCTCAACCAGGTCCTGTCCCTGTTTCCACAGTGCATTCTGGAATTGAACCATGTGGGTGAGGTAATTCAGTGACCTGATAGTGCAAGTCGCGGCCGCATACGTGCGCCTACCCAGGACATACAATTGCTTGGATTTCTGGTCCGGTGGCTGTGTGCTCAAATGCTGAGGTCTCTGAGACCGGTCATGCGAAGCAGTGATGACCAGGGAGTCAGCCAGAGGATGGTTCACCAGATACTGGTCCTCCCTAGGGGCCTTGTATAGGTGGTCAGCCTTCTTCAGCACTGCTGGAGTGGAATGCGGACATTTCCAGGTGGCCTTGGTGACGTCCGCAAAGGTATCCACCAAGGGTGACACTACCACAGGCTTCGGATCTTTCTGCCGAAGGTAGCGAGCAAGGCGTTGTCTCTCAGGGTCAAGTTCTTCAGCATCCCACCCCATATTCTCATGGATGTGCCTCATGATCTCCGCGAAAGAGGGATCATCCAGAGGAGACCTATGTAGGTCGTGTGGGTCCGGAGAGGAAATGCTGATGGGAGGAGGAGATCTGGAGCGCCTTGAGGTGTCAGATCTGGAATCCTCCCCAGACGGGGTGTACCGACATCATCTGGGTCTCTTGGGACTGGGTGACCCTTGGGGGGGATCTAGAGGGAGGTCTTCTCCTTTCTGAGGATCTGCCCTGAGGAGGTGGTGTCTGCTCCTTGGGGGTTGGCGACCATCCTACAGGCCCCTTGGGCAGAGGAGGGGGCGGAGGCGGTGAAGGAGTAGGTGGAGGCGGAGTCAGAGTAGGAGGAGGATGTGTGGCGACCACATCTTTTCTGATGGTGTCCCACCAGAAGGTAAAAAGTTCCTTTACCTCTGCCAGATTCATGCCCAACGACGGGCCTGGCACCGGTGGCCTGTCGCCAGGGTTGGGCATCGGGTCCCCGGGGGTCTCCCACTCCAGGGAAGGTTCCCGTGGGAGCCCGGCATCTCTGATGTCGCCCGCCTGGTCCTTGGGCTGTGTGGTATCCTCCTCTGACAAGTCCTTCTGACCAGCGTCCGCCGGCAATGGTGGTGCGGTCCTCTTCTCTGGGGTAGCCGATGTTGGTCCCCTGGCTGACACCCTCAGAGGCGAATGCCTGACTGGCGATGGGTGTTTAGGTGTCGCTGACTCCTGGGAGCTCTGGTGATGCTTGCCCAATGTCGGGTGGGCTGACATCGGGTCCGACGTCCGATTGAGGGACGTCAGGTCCTTGGTCTTGCGAGGAACTGGATCCGACCCACGCAGAGGCTGGGAACCTGACCTGGCAGCAGAGTCCCGCCGGCAGGAAGAAGATTTATGGTCTTAGATGGAGTGGAAGAGGCTGACAGCCTGGAAGTCTTCAGAGGCAGCAAAGAAGAGGAACCTCTGGAGGATCTGACCTGAACTGGGGGAGGTTGCGATTGAGCCCTGAAGGGAGAGCAGTCTGATCGTGAGCCGGAGCTTCAGGAGTCCAAGGCCCTCACAGGGGACCTGGGCCTTTCCTTTTCCCGGTGTTTGTCCTGGTGCTTGTGGGTTCTACCCGACGACTCCCCCCTGGAAGAAGGTTCTTTATGCATGGTTTTCAGTTTTTCCTCCAAGAGAAATGCTTGAAGGGCCTTCTGGCGGTGGATCCTGGTGCGACTGTTGAAGCCATGGCAGAAGGAGCAGGTCTTGGTGTCGTGTTCCGGGCCTAGGCAGTGCATGCAGGCCGAATGTGGATCCTTGAAGGGGATCTGTTTGCCGCAGGCACACTTTAAATGGTGAGCCTCAAGAGAAGTAATTGGAGAGGACATCAGTTGAATCCAAAGTCGTGAAGAAAGATGAAAATCGTTGAAGTTCTAAAGGTCGTCGCACGCTAGAAAAAGAGACCGAGAGGCCGATACGGGCGATGTCGATGGCAGGAAAAGAACTGAGGATTATGGCGGGGACTGCCTCCTTATGTACTACGCCTGACGTCGGGGGCGGGACCACTGTCGGAGGCGGTCCCCGCTGAAGACTGCTGAAGACTGCTAGCTAGAAAATTTCCATGGGGTCCTGGTGCATGTCGGCTTCAGTCCTAATGGTGTAACCTGCTGCAAGAGCTGTATCTCGAAGTAAGATCAGCAGTCCCCACCACTTCACAAACAGCTTACTGTGTTCCTCTTTTGGTGGAAACACACACCTCCCCTTACAGTAGCTCTATATCAGAGCTTTAGGCTCCGAGAGCCTGTCCACACACTGCTGTGCTGCTTCTCTCTTCAAGACTGCACACAGACTACCCACACACTGTTCAAAACTCCCCAACATTCTATCCTAACCTCCAAACTGCAGATTCCAATGTGGCTTATGCAGCTGCAAGAGTTCTATGATGATGTCATCCCTCAGTCTCAGCTAAGACTGAGAATAGAGTGAGACAGTATGAAATCCATTTAACTGGAGTTTCACAAGCTGCCTTCCCTGCCTACCACTAGATCTTACTGAGATTCTAGTAACCCCGGGTAACAGGGGGGTTACGCCTGGGACTCTGGGCTGAGTAAAACATTGGCTGGACAACAGGACACAGAAGGTAATTGTAAATGGAGTCCACTCTGAAGAAAGGGTTACTAGCGGGGTACCGCAGGGTTCAGTACTGGGTCCAGTCCTTTTTAATGTCTTTATAAGTGACATTGCAGAGGGACTGGAAGGAAAGGTATGCCTCTTTGCAGATGACACAAAGATCTGCAGCAGGGTACACAAGGAGGTGTGGAAAGGATGAGAAGGGACTTGGCAAGGTTGGAGGAATGGTCAGAAGTATGGCAGCTTGGATTCAATGCAAAGAAGTGCAAAATAATGCACCTGGGAAACAAAAACCCAGGGGAAGATTACACAATGGGGGGAGAGGTAGTAACAACAACAAAATTGGAAAGGGACCTGGGGGTAATCATATCAGATGACCTTAAGGTTAGGAAGCAATGTGAGAAGGCAGTAGGAAGGGCTGGGGATACTGGGATGTATAGGGAGAGGCATTACCAGCAGAAAACAGGAAGTTGTTATCCCTCTGTACAGACAGTTGGTGAGACCCCATCTGGAGTACTGCATCCAGTTCTGGAGACCCTATTTCCACAAGGACATAGACAGGATGGAGGCAGCCCAGAGGAGAGCAACTAAAATGTTGCAGTGTTTGCAAGAGAAGCCATACGAGGAGAGACTAAAGGAGCTTAATATGTATACTCTTGAGTAAAGGATGGAGAGAGGGACATGATAGAAACTTTTAAGTACCTCAGTGTAATCAACAAAGTCCAAGAGGGTAGCATCTTTCAGAAAAAGAGATGTGCAAGAACAAAGGGACACAATTTGAAGATAGAGGGGGGACGGCTCAGAGGCAATGTAAGGAAGTATTTTTTCACAGAGAGGGTGGTGGACACATGGAACAGCCTTCCTGAGGAGGTTGTGGGGTCTAAAACTGTGGGAGAATTCAAGAATGCATGGTACAAACATAAGGCAATTTTTGTGGGGGATAGGAAGAACTAAGCTGTTGGTTAAATAGGATCTGCAGCTTATCCTCTAGGTAGGGAAATGGGCAGACTAGGTGGGCCAAGCGGTCCTTATCTGCTGTCAAAGTCTATGTTTCTATGTTTCTATGCTGTACAGTAAAAACCACAATAAAAATACAAATAGTAAAATCAAGTGAAATCAGACACATAAAAATCTTATAAATATAATCAAAAAATAACCATATTTCTGTAGTTCATAACAACACTAATCAATAAAAGCTTGTTTGAACAGATATGTTTTTAACCCCCTTTTAAAGGCTTCCACCAAGGGAGCCCCCCTCAGATAATTAGGTAAGGAGTTCCACAGGGCTGGCCTGGCCACTGCAAACACACTATCTCCCGAATGCCGCAGCCTAACCTTGGGAATCCCAAGGAGGCCACTCTCGACAGAACGGAGTGCCCGGACCAGATAGTAAGGAACAAGGAGATCTTACAGAGAGACAGGACCCCATTTATGCAGGGTCTTATAGGTAAGGAGCCCTATCTTGAAGACAATCCTCCACCTGACTGGCAGTCAGTGCAGTTTGTGGAGTACTGGGGTGATATGCTCACATCTCTTTACCTCAGTCAAAAGTCTTACACAGCTGATACCATATAAGTGGGTTACAGCAAGTATATGGCACTTGAGAATCTACATACACTCAAACCTAAAAAATTTATATCAGGTAAACTATGGGAAACTTCTGAGAGACATCTATACTGATTTGAAACGATGGAAGATTATTCCCTTGTTGTTGTTAGGCTGGGTGGAATCTATTCGGATGAACATACTTCCCCGTTTCCTTTTTTTGTTCAGCTCTCTCCCTCTGCACATTCCAACTGTGGATTGGCACAAAATAAACAAAGCATTACATGACTTTGTATGGGGTAGGAAGAAAGCTCAAATAGCATGGGATGCTCTGTTGAGACCTAAGTTACAGGGGGTCATGGCCTCCCAAATCTAAAGCTCTATTAGTATATGGCCTAGATAACCCCCCCCCCCGGGTGGCATATCATAGAAGGGATCCACAAAATGTGTGGGTTACAATGGAAGAGGGTAGTGATCCTACAACATGCCCCCTACTGTATTTTACAAAATCCTCAGAGCAATTACTGAGGACCAAAACATGTTATCCATGGTAAGAACAGCTGTACAGAACATAGGGACAGGTTAAGAAGGACTTGGGAATGAAACAGTCCCTTTCTCAGAGGTCAGAAATCACAGGCTACTCGTCTTTTTTCCTGCCCCGGTGGGATCATGTATATGATAGGTGGTGGAGACTGGGACTTTGTTATTTCCATCAATTTATAAAGCAGGGCCAGCTTAAAACTTTTCAAGAACTCCAGCAGGAGTTTCACCTTCCCTCTGCACATTTTTTCCACTTCTTACAGGTCTTATCCTTCTTAAAAACAGGTTCCAACCTGGGGGAGGCGCAATCGAGCCTCCCCCTTGTTGGAAGATATAATCTTACAAGTAAGTTCAACCTTTGAGTAGACCCACCTAATTTCTAACTTAGTTAAGACATACTGGGAATTGAAAGACACAGATTCTCCTAAACGTCAACTGGCATGGGAAGGGGAAATGGAAACTAAACTTGATGCAATAGTATGGAAACAAATCTGGGAGTGGGTTACTCGAACATCCGCATCTAATGTATGGAAAGAGTTTTGATGGAAAATTGTTAGCAGGTACTTTAATACCCCAACTAGAACTAAACATTACAGTCCCAATGGTTCAGAATATTGTTGGAGAAATTGTGGCTTGACTGGAACTCATTACCACATCTTTTGGGACTGTGCAGTCCTATGGCCTTTTTGGCGTGAGGTGACAGGGCATTACCAACAGATGTTGGGGAGTGGAGAGCCCCTGACTTTCCAGCACATGGTTCTGGGGAGGCTCCCAAGGGGAAGGAAGACTAACAGATAGAAATCATTTCTGGGGATCCTACTGGCAGTAGCGGGCAAAGCTATCACAAGGTGGTGGCTTAACCCTAGCCCTCCTACCTTACAGGAGTGGATAGACATAGTCAAAGAAATACAAAGAACTGAAAGAATTACAGCGGAATTGCATCTACAAAAGGATATGTTTAATGGAGCCTGGCTTCCCTTCATGCATCTCCTGGAGGAGCTGGAGGGAGTTTCAGTTCTATCACAGCAAGCCTTCACTTCATGAAATATAGAAGCTAGCTCCCCTTTCTTTTCCCCTTCCCCCCTTTTATTCCCAAACAAGGACATTTGGTCACGCTCAGGAATCTATACCAACAAGATATCTCTTGAGAATTAACCACCACTGAGTCAGCCAGAATTATTTAAATGTTTATTCTTTTAACAATGTTAAGTGACTCAATTTACTGAGTTATGGTATTTATAATAGTAAGCACAGGACATCAAGAAATACGGTAGTGGAGCTTGATTTAAGTTTTATCTTTCTTCCATAGAAGAGACTATTGATCAAGAGTGCACTTTTTCATCTGGGTTCTAGGAGATGGTCGGAAAGTATGCTCCACTAGACCTTGAATAATGGAAAATTAAAAAAAAGAGAAACAATGTTTGATAGAAAGTAATATGTGGATAGAAAACTGGACTGCTAAGCTGTATAGCTTTTTTTTATTTATGATCAACAGTGCAGTATATGAAATAATTTATGATGTACTGTTCCTGTGCAGATACTAAATAAACTTGAAGTTTAAAAAAAAAGGGTTAAAGAAAACTCCATTGTTCAGAGTTCATGGCGCTTTAGATTACAAGGAGCTATATGATTAGACCATTCCAAAATAAGGTATGTGCACCTCAGTCTTTAAGTCTACTTCAAAAGAATCGAAATCCATAGTGAACTGAAGTCCAAAGATTAATGTGGCCACAATAAGATAAAATTCAAACTTCAGGGGCCCCACAGTTCAAACATGGATTATGATTCAGTTTAAGAGCATAACGTACAATTAAGGTGGTCCGCTAGGTGAAGTAACCTCATATAATCTATATCAGGAAGGCTATGCTCACCAGAACAAATGAGGTAACCATCTCAACAAGAAGGTGAAAAAGTTATTATTATGGCCTGCCAGAGGATTATTGTCCATCAAAGTAACAAATATGTGTATCAGGTCTAAAGGATGATCTGTCCACTGAGTGCCCCAATGACCCAGAGGACTCATTGCCGATGGTTACCTTTAAATAATATAGAGGTCCCAAGGACTGAATTCAAAGTTAAAGCAAGTCTTCAAATAGGTAGTCTGTCCCACTCCTGAAAATAGTTACCAGCAGCTGCTGTGCCAGGTTAAAACTGTGGGGTTTCTCAAGGTGAGCAAGGGAAAACAACATACTCACCACGTAAGTCCCGCAGGCATGGAAAATTTGTCGAGTAACTGTAAGGGTTGTTTCAATCCATCATGTCTTGCTGGCTTGACTGCAAACAGTCCTGATACTTATGTATTAGTTTCTGCAGGGTCTGGAGTGTTGAAATGCCCAATGCCCACCCGCTTTCGGCCCGTGGGTGACTATTCATGCTTTGCCAGAGATGCTGAAGATTGGTCTACTGCTGCGTTCTGGTGTCCAGCATTGTTGACGAGGGTGCAGCCAAATAGTCCTATTCTATGAGTGCTGTCCTTGCCTCCTCTGGTGTTTGGTACAACTTGGGTCCCTCCAGCCAAAAAATCCTCATCTGGGCCAGGTAAGGAGTGTGAAATCTAATTTTCTTTGCTCTGAGAACTTTAATTAACTCCCCAAGGTGCAGAAGTTGCCACTATATTTCAGGGTGGTAGTCGTGGTCCAGAAATAAGCAGGCATCTAAGTATTTGATCTCTTTTTGTTGCCAGGCCCCCTTAAGCAAATCCTCCTTTACTTTAAAACTATTGAATTTAATCACAATTGAATGAGGCTGTTTGTCGGAGTCGGTCAGTCTTGGCTGAAGAGCCCGATGTGCCCTTTCAGTTCCCAACTGATACCCTGCTGGAAGCTGTAGGACGTCTGTTAATAAATCTGCTATATATTCCATCATTAGGCCCATCTTGGAACCTTCTGGGAGACCATACATTTGCAAGTTCTTCCTGTGGGAATGGCCATCCAAGTCTATATATTTCTCATGGAGAGTGATTCTTTGTTGCACCAGGGTCTCAACTACTAGGCCTAATTGCGTTGTTCTATCTTCCACTTCAGAAATGCCTTCCTCTGCCTTATCAAGTCTGTCTTCCAAGCCACCAAGTTGAGCATTCAATTGTTTAAACTCTTGCTTATTCTCCACTCTCATTTCCTTAAGTTCTTTTAATAAAGTTTCATAGGCGGAGCGGGATAGATGTTCAGCCTCCTTCTCAGTCTTGTAATGTATCCCCACCATACTGGAAGGAGAGGGGCTCTGACTGAGATCTGAAGTTTGGTTTGTCAATCCAGTTGCATCCTTCGTAGAAGACTCATGTTTTTGCCGAGAACTAGATAAATTTTCTTTGTGCTTTACTTCTCGTGGCGGTATCATTTTTTATAAGACTGAAACCCGTTTGATCAACAGTTGAAAGCCTAACGCCAGAAGCCCGACACTGAAAATCCCGACAGTAGGATTTTTCCCCTAGCGGAATTTGTTATAAAATTAAGGGGTAAGGAGGGAAGGCCCCCTAAATGTAATAAAATAAAAATCCCACTAGCGGGATTTTTGGTGTCGGGCTTCTGGTGCCGGCTTTCAACTGTCGGTCACACATGTTTCAGTGTTTCCTCATATATCCCTCCTGGGAGTTTTACAGTTTGGCTGGTCTCTTCCCATTGAAAAAGGTATTTATAAGGCAGACGACATGGGGAGCTGATTGTCTTGCTGCTTACCAGTTCCGTGATGTCACCGGAAGTCCCCTTGATCCATGCTTTAAAGACAAGATGTGCGAGATACTTCCACCTGATGCAAATATTGACTTGTGGAAGGATGTGTTTCAGGATAAAGTGCTACACATTGCTCCAACAAACACAGACCAGAAAGATACACTAGCTGTGCCAGAGGATATTTAAGAGGAAGTCTTTTGCTGAAGGGGATCCAGATGTTTCAGAGACCGGTGCATCTTTGCTGGATCGGATGACAATGATGGAGCTTATGACTTCAAAAGCAACACAAGCAGGGGCCAACAAACAATCACTGAACACTGACATGCAGTTCGCAGAATGCTTTCATGAGCATCCAGTTTTGTCCAATGGTTGTGACCCCCTGAAACACTGGCAGTCCAAGAAGAGTGTATGGCCCAAACTTTGCAGCATGGCAATTTACTCCCTATCATGTCCATGTTCAAGTGTGCAATCCAAGCATGTTTTCAGTGTTGCCAAAGCAATTGAAAAAGATAGTAGGACACATCTCATTGTAGGGAATGTCAAAATGCTCCCATTTTTTTAAATGAATATGCACAACTTTCATAGTCGACCAGCACTGATCAACCTGGTGTATGACAGTTCAGTGTTGGAAAAACAGGCATTGGACACAGGATGGGATGACGAAGAAGATGAGACACTGTGATAGCAGCTAAGGTAGGGAGGTAGTACTACCACTGTTATCTTCTATGAAGTAGCATGGAATCCTGCTGTCACAACATGTCAGTTTGTTCCCATGGCCACTGGTTCCACATTTGGTGGCTTCCATGAACTGGGCAATGTGCATAAGACCTGGATGGTTTTGATGTTACGAAATAACTGCACCTTTGTTCATTTTGTATTTCTGTCTGTCAGACAGAATTCAACAGTGGCAGACTTATACTGGCTGTGCGTGCTGCATGCCTGCCATTGTGCTGCTGTGAGTGCATTGTCAAAATCTGTGATTGTGATCTTAATGTTTACGTTGGTGTAATGTCTTATCTTTTCAGATGCGGACAAGTATGATGTTAATACTCAGCCAAGGTATTCCTCTTCATTTATGTACTTTCTGATGTATGATGTCAAAATACATACAATGGCATTGGTAACTGTGTGCAACTGTTTGAGTTATCAATCTGTGTGCTGTTACTGTACAGCTCATTGTATATACAGTACTTAAGGTATGTAACTATATGCAAACCCCTTCTCCATATCTAGAGGTATGCCTGATGGTAAAATCGGGGAGGGGGCCCTCAATGACAGAAACACATACAGGCCATTTGAACAGTTTTTTTTTACAATGAGCTGGCTGCACTGGAACAGGTCCACAGTGCGAAGGGGTGCCATCCAGGCGCTGGGCTGCAAGGAAACTTTGGAGTTAAAAATCAACAACATTTAAATAATGGAAGGTCCACACAGCGATAACGCTGGAACAGGGGGGTCCCAGTTTAACCGATAACACTGGCCAGTTCAGAAAGTTGTTTACAAAGTTTATTCTTCCGGGCCCAGGAGCCCACAGCGGAGTTTAAATGCGGCGGTTCTTTGTGGTCATGCAGACCCTCCAATATTTTCTCTGTTCCCTGGGCTGGGTGATCACAATTGGGATTCCAGGCAGCAGCAACACTTTCTGAGGATCCAGGTGACCCCTAAATACTAGGCAGCAGCGTATCTCCCTTTACTGTCTCATACCGGCTCTCACATTACTTATGAAGGCAGGCTCTTTTCCCTCATGAACGTGCAAAGTGGCAGGCTGGAGAAACCCCTCACACAGTGGGGCTCCATCACCCACTCTCCCCTTACTCTTTCTCGATTCTCTCCTCTAACAGTGGGCAGGGGATTCTTCCCCGACACCCTGGAGCAGACATCCTTAAAAATGGACCCATCTGAGCTGGCAGCTTGACCGAGACTGCCAGCTCTTCTCTCACCTGCATCCAATCAGTTTCACCAGTTTCTCCAACACTGCAGTCTGTACAGTCCAGATTGGGGGGGGGGTCGCGATCCACAGCAGACACCCCCTGAGGCTTTCCAGCAGGCATGACTGCCTCTACTCTCTACCCACTCCATCTCTAGCTTCAAGGGCTGCAGGTTCAAATCCACCCCAAACCACTGAGCCGTTTAACTTATCCAGCATCCACCGCCATGTCAATTCACCACTGCTATTCCCCGGACTAACAGACTAGCCACAAAAGAAGACATGGGAACAGGCAATCACCCCTGCTCCTGCAACCCCGCTGCTGCTTACTTCCACAGTGCAGGAACCCACCTCCAAACCACACCAAAACCCTTTATTTATGGCTGCATCACAGTGGAGCTTCCCCCGACCTGCAGAGACACAGCCAATGGGTGGATTCCATCAGTTGTAATTAATTAATGTGGCCAAAACCTGACTGGGAAAGAAATTAGTACATGCAACCTGAAGGGGTGAGTTACATACAGTATGTACTATGTAATCATAAGGACAGTGTACATCGCAGCAGCAGCTATCACCCATCCTCAGTTATTCACATATCCCTCCAAGCCAACCAAAATACTTCAGCCATCAATGAAAAGAAATCTGTGTTCTTTTGTTTCTGTCTTTGAGTCACGCAATAAATTAGTAAAAATATTGTAATTTGTAGAGGTTAGCCACTCTGAGTCCTGTGAGTCCTGCTGACAGTCATGGACCTGTGGACGTGGTGATTCAACATAGAGAAGTGGTCTTCACTAGTTCTCTCACTGATTGCCTGAGTCATTTTGGTTTGTTCTCATGTCGAGCCGACTGATGTTGCTTCATTTTCAAAACAGGTGATTACCACATGTATTTTTTTCTTTAAACAATTCATATGTTTTGTTAAGTAGCTATATTGATGGGTGTCTGTCCATTAAGTGCCTTATTACAACATTGCTGGTTCAACTTGGAAACACCACTGTCATCAAGCATTAAGAAAACAGATGTGAAGGAGACAATTTTGAGAAGCAAACTTCACACTATATCAGATCAGTCACTGACTGGGAGTCTAGTGCCCCCACTCACTCACCTGACTAGGGATGTCATGACAACACAATAGGAGGCAGTATAGTGCAGTGGTTTAAGGCTTTCAGTTGCAAACTTGGAGACCTGGGTTTGAATCCCACAGCCCCCACTTGCATATTGTGTGACCCTGAGCAAGTCACTTAACTTTCTTGTGCTCCCTGGTCGCACTCTAGAAACAAGCTTTAGCTTAGTGTGCCTCTCTAGTTAAAAATATATATATATATATATATATATATATATATATATATATATATATATATATATATATATATATATATATATATATATATATATATATATATATATATATATATATATATATATATATATATATATATATATATATATATATATATATATATAGATGATACAGACAATAATTACCACTGACTCAGTTTATTGTTGTAAAAAAATAATCTCGTGATCGTTGTGCATCATAATATACTGTGATATTCGGTGATACAGTGCCTCAGTTTGCTTTTCCAGCAGTGCGTCCCTTTCCAGATGCAACAATGATTCCTGATTCCCCACCATCCTCCTATCCGATTTTTACTGTTTTTCCTTAAAATTAGAAATGCAGTGCCAGCCCCATGCTGCGAAGTGATGCGGGCCTGGACATCTCACCTGTGGCTATGCCAGTAAACCAGGTTCTGGAATATACCTGGCTCGCTAGAGGGCTGACTGCATGAAGGAGGACAGAGCATCCATTGACAGCTCTCCTTCTTCGGGGAGGAGTGGGACAGTGCAAGCAGCTGCTTGGTTGCCATTTAGAGGTGGCTGTATGACACAGCCTTCTGACTGTCTGGATGCAGGGACTGAATAAGCACATCTTTACATCGGACGCACTCCTGCAGCATCACACATGTGCCAGCCTGAGGGACAGGGAAAAGGTATGTGCTCCAGTCACCTTACATAATGGTGCACAGGGGCCCTTGGACCTCTCCCCATGTTGATTCCCACTGGTCAGACAGCAGGGGAGTGGTGGTTGGGGTTGGAGGCATCAGGCTGCCTGGCTGAAGCTGGTGATGACTGGGTCCAAACAACTAAATGGAAAAAGAAAATGTTAAAATTCTACTGATTATCGTGTTAATCAATATAATGTGATACTTTTTAGTCGAATATTGTGATGCTAAATATGAGATATTGTGACATCCCTACATCGGAGATCCACATCAGTTACCCTGTTTCAGTTCATCTTGGTGTCACTACTTTCTTTTCTGGATTTGCTTAATGTTGGCCCAAAATAGACATAGGTCATACCAGCTCCAAATATGTAGCAAACTAAACTCACCCCTTGAAATGGTACATAACTTTAAATATCTAGGTATTGCCCTAGATAGCATATTATCATATGCACAACATATAGACCTAGTAGCCAAAGCAGCCAATGCTAGGCTGGGCTTGCTCTTTAGGCACCAATGTTGCCTAACTAAAGAAGCCCTAAAAGTTGCTGTCTCCAGCTCGGTACTGTCAATCATAGACCATAGTCTAGCGGTCTATGGGGCTGCAACTCACACAGCACTTAAACGTATCAAGACCACTCTCAACAAGGCATGCAGGCTTACTCTGGATGCTGACCGACTAACCCACACCTGCGAGCTATACGCACAGTCAGGCTGGCTCAACTTGGAATGTAGATTACAGTACCAGGTCTGTCTTCTTGCCAAGAAATCAATGAATGGGCCCCCCCCCCCCCGGTGTGTCTAATCTCCTTAGCATACCCAGCTCATCCAGATGTACTAGGGTTTGGAAAAAATGCTAAAAGTGCCTTTCCACCGCCCGCAAGGCCAGCACTCATATACGTAGTACCGCGTGCACCTCTGGTTCAGTGCACTCAATATGGATACACAAAAGGAACTCAAGTTGGGACCTTTTAAGTCAAAACTTGGAACAAGTGGAACACCCTGCCAGAGGAAGTGGTGGGGGCTGAAACAATCACGGGATTTAAGAATGCATGGGATAGACATAAAGGAATTCTGGAGGTCAGGGGTAAGTGGCAACAGACTTCTAGGAAAACAAACTGAACTTACAAGCTCAAATGGGCAGACTGGGTGGGCCATAGGCCCTTATCTGCCGACACTGTCTATGTATCTATGTAACTTCATGCCCTACTTACTTCCAACAGTGGTTGCGACTATGGGATCTAATTCCTTCCCTTAGCCCCTTGCCTTGTCTGCAACCTAGTCACCATTCCCCACTGCCTCTCTTCTACCTCATGCCCCCCCGCCTGAGCATTACACTGCTAGACTTTCTATTCCTACTTCACCTTGACCTCTTATTATTCTCACTCTAATTTCCTCCCCTTCCCCATCTCTCCTCCCTGCTTGCTCCACCTTTCCCACTACCCCCCATCACTTTTCTTTCTCTGCAGCACTTCCCCTCACGGGCCTTTGGGCACGTTTATTCCTCTCATACTCTTCCTTAGCAGCTAGATAACGGATCTGATTCCTCAATCATTTCCTGCTGGTAAATGTACCTTTGGCTAGAACTGTTAGATATATTACTTGTTTCTGTTGTATATTTTGATTAAATTCCTTCCAAGTGTATGTAATCCCTCGCTCAAATTGTGAATTCTGTTAAATCGAAGAAACTGTTCCATGTATTGTTCTTTGCTTGTTTATTATGACATGGAATCTCTGTAAATGAGTCACTGGCTCAAAAGTTTATTTCTGAACGATTAAATAAATAAATAAATAAAATGTTGTTTGCGGGACTAATGAGAAGGTCAACTTGGACTCTTGTTCACCTTACTTATGCAACGCCATGGCATAGTGGTACAACTTGTATTCCATCCGATTTCAATCTTTAATATTGTTGTTTGCTGGGCATTTATGGCCATCTTCTTCTGTTCAATATGGCAGGCTGTGGTAATAGTGATACTGTTATGCAGGAACAGAAGCATTACTGCATCTTCTGTGCTTATATGACAGAATCCCTCCATGCTGTGTTCCGTTCCTTCCCTGGCTCAGAGCAAATGCTCTTAACTCTTATGTGTAGTGTATACCATTGTTTTGTGCATTGGGGTACTTGCAACTGGCATGTGTGCATTGAACATGCCAATAAAGTGTGTTTTAATTTTTACCAGTGACGTAACCATATCACTTCAGCCCCATCTGTGGTTATGTCGTGCTATGAAACACAGACAGCATGAATTACTTTCTTCCAGGTTTTTCTTGTGGTGTTTAGCGTCAGTCTGGATGTGGATCTGCACCTAGTTAGTAGTACATACACTGCATGTCATGCTCACTGAACTTCGTTATCCGCAAATCATATTATCAGTTTCAGTAACGTTAATATGTTTGGTCAGTGTCTTCTGTCATTATTACGCAATGGCCTTCTTGACTCAAGTCATTCACAAGTCAGCACATTATTTACACTCAGGCTAACAAAACTTTTTTAGAGAATAGCTTGGCCATGGACAACCATAACCTGTGGTTTAGTTGTCTGCCACAACATTTTCTGTTGTCCTGAAGTTTAAATTACACTGTTCACACTTCACTTGTGAGTTTGGAGACACAATAATGGCTTGCACCTGCACATGCAATTTCCACCCAAGACTGCACATGATTGATGTTCTCATGCACATGTTGTGATTTGGATGTACACTGGACATCTTCAGAGTGATTGATGTGGGATGGATTGGGTGAGTGTGGGCTGGAGAGTGTGTGTGTGGGGAGGGCACAGCCTATCAGTGATACTGATGAGTGAAGTTGTTCTCAGTTCCATGGTATGGAAATCCACAAATGTGCATTCTTCTCTTTCCAGTAAGCCTTTGCCATCAGTAGTATATGATGGTGGCACTATGTATCTCACATTAGTCATACGGCGGAAGTGATCCTAAATGCACGTCAAACGTTTAGTCTTTACTGGAATAACTGTGCACTGTCAGTGTGCACTCATATAATATGTACAGTCATTGTGTGCTACTGTTAATGCAATCACACAGATTTCTTTTCAGTGTTTGTTTTGGTGACTGCTCTTTTTTTCTAATTGTTTAACCAGGTGAGACACACTAAGCTGAAAGCTTGTTTACAGGTGCAACCTGGGAGCACAGGGAAGTTAAGTGACTTGCTCAGGGTCACACAGTATGCAAGTGGGGGCTGTGGGATTCAAACCCAGGTCTCCAGATTTGCAGCTCAGAGCCTTAAACCACTGCTCTATACTGCCTCCCAGACTGCTGGTGGATATAACAAGGGCAGACAATAACATGGCCAACATTTTGGTATGACAGTACTACAGTGAACATCAATGTCGACTCAGTTTGGTGCAGCAACATGCCGTTGTACCACCATATAATGTGTGCTTCTCTTGACAATGTTCAATGCAGTATGCATGTGCATGATGTACCCTGCTGGCATTTTTGGAGAATACTCATTCCTTTCCATTTTACTGAACATGAATCAAAATTTATATTACCTGATGCAAACAACAACGTATGAACATTGAACAAGATGTGCCACACTGCTAGTGAGTATGTGTGCTGTCGTGCAAAAATGTGCAGTACATTAACGGAAAATCCAACTTGGTTAATTACATCTACAATAAAGTAACAGTGAAGACAAACTACCTTCTGCTACTAGGCAGCTATCATTCCACATCAGAAGTTTGCAAGTCTTTTTGTCTACCACACTACCAGTTTACCCTATTGGTAACACTGGACAAACAAAGTGCAGATGTCATCATCAAGATATGTATACATATAATACCATAAATACTTAAAATACACACAAAATTCTACCTTTCCACACATCACACTGCTTTTACATTGTTCTTTAAATGTATTCACTTTCAGGTGCAATGAAATTTTCCTGCACCTTAGAACTAGAAAGTGAACTACATTACTCCTCTCAGTCCACACTGGCACACCATGCAAAGATGCAACACCAAATATTCAGCCTTCAGGCAGCACTCTCTCTGAAAACCAAAGACTTTTGTGCCTGGTTTGGCAGCTTGAGTTCAGCTCACAACTTGTACTGCTGTGGCATCAAAGTAGCATTCCTTGACAAAGCACAAACCTCTTCCACCATCATCAAGGGAAGCCGCCTCATACACCAACAAGTCTCCTCCACCGAAAACATGACTCTGTCCTCATGGAGCATCAGTCATCCTTCTCTAGCATGAAGGGTTCTACATTCTACCACTGCACAAAGCCTGCAGTCACATCACCTAAGAGTACAACGTCAGCGCAGAAAGAAGCATCCTCCTGATACTGACACTAAAAGCCTTCTCTTACAGTGCCAAGTGTCCTCATCCAGCACAGAATTTATCATCATCCATCAATAAAACAGAAAACAACACCTTGAAAGGCACCTCTTGCAGCAACAAGCATCCTCCCACAGCATAATACCTCCTACTGTGTCAAGGTACACACTGCCTTCTCTTACAGCAACAAGACAAGACTCGTATAGCACCAAGAAAGCAGTACGTTCAAGCAACAATGACTATTGTCTGTCTAATCCACAACAAAAACATTCCTCAAATCGCCACCACTTTGCCACTAAAGTCACAACAGCCAGCAGCCCGGCCACCACCAGACCAAACTAAGCATGTAACACAGTAAAAGCATTTGTCGAATCGTCACTGCTTTGCCATCAAAGCCACAACAGTCAGCAGCCTGGCTACCACCAGACCAAACTAAGCATGTGACACAATTATGACCATCACCGTAATCAAAGTAACTACTCCTGAACACAACCTTGACCAGGCATCAACTTCACCAGTGCAAAAAGAAGCATCCTGATGATAAGGCTGACACTAGAAGCCTCTTCTTAATGCACCAAGCCTCCTTATCCATCACCATCCATCACAGAACAAATCATCATCCATCAATAAAGCAGCAAATACCACCTTAAAAGCCACCTCTTGCAGCAACAAGCGGCACCCTTCCACAGCATAATGCCTCCTACTGTGCCACCAAGGTACATGCTGCCTTCTCCTACAGCAAGAAGACAAGACTCATACAGCACCAAAGAAGCACGTTCTGTTCAACCAACAATGACTGTAGCCTGCATAATCCACATGAAAAGCATTTGTCAAATCACCACCACTCTGCCAGTGCCACCAAAGCCACATCAGCCAGCAGCCCAGCCACCACCACCAGACCTAACTAAACATACAACACAGTCATGACCATCACCATGACCCAACTACCCCTACTCCTAAAGCAATACAGCAAATAGGCACCAACTTCACCAGCGCAAAAAAAACTCCACAATCACCAAGATCTTACCAAACAATACCAACAATGAAAACGTCTGTCAAGTATGACTGACTGTTGTGCAGCACCAGCAAACAGACATATCACTACAACAGACTCCACTAGAGTCATTTAAAATAAAGTAGCATGCAACACTCCTAAACCTAATGAAACATATTTATGGACAGATCGTTAACTTATCGAGACAAGACAACACTGTGTGATGACTTCCTGATGGCTACCATAAGGACTGGAATGAATGGTATTGGCAATGGCTACAATTATATAATCACATCAATGAAGCTTCAACAACCGTAGAGAACACCAAAAACATACACAACGCAGTACACTGGTGCCCTTGGCTGTTGCCAGGGTCTGCTTAATGATAATGCTCATAGCTGTTATTTTAGTTCCTGCTGCAGCACTGATCACTGTCACAACAGAAAGGTAACGGACACTGCCCTGGACAATGACAATCAGGTAGGTCTCACATGTGCTACAAATAAGGTAAGTGCATATTCATTCTAGTAACAAATAATCATGCATAGTACTGTGTTACATGGTGTAACACAACATTGCGTACTTCAGAATAGTTGTTGTTACATAAAATTGCCTTGTTTTGTCTTTTGTGATAAATGTATGCAAGCTCCCCTCCCCATGTCTAGGGGTATGGTGGTGAATTTGCTAGGGAGGGGGGCACTACACAGAAGAAAAGGTCCACATATCTGGTCGGCCTTGCTTACCAGATCTGATGAAGCTGGTGTGCCCTCAGCCTGCTCGGTGCTAGCTGGTCACCTGGAGAGCTGGAAATGCAGGTCTTCACATGCTTGGCCTTGCCATCTTCACCTCTGAGGCCTTTGTAGACAGTCTTCACCAGGCAGGCTTTTTGACGTCCTACTTGCTGGTCCCTCAGATCACTGGATGTACACCCTGGAACACATACTAGGGTCTGGACTATGGAGGCAAACTTCTTGTTAGCGGCAACTGTTCATCCAAACACAAAAGAGGCATCACTCTGAACTGCAGGAACAGGGGATCCCATTTAATGAACAGATAAATAAACAGGAACAGTCGCTCCAAGCAGCAGTAAAACGCATGAACGGTTGCTCTGGACCAATAGGTCACACTGGAAGCTTGGGTTCACTCCTGATCATGAAGGTCACAATTGAGCATAATGTCCAGGGAGCCACCTATAGCCTAGGTGGCCAACAGTCCAAATACAGGTAGCGTAACTAGTGGCTGAATCAGGCCTTTACACAGTATGCAGCATCAGTTCGTCCTAGCCAGGAACATGAAACAGATTCTGCGATGGGAGTCTCCATGGATTCAGGGAATGTGCCTCCAATTCCCCTGGCTCATAAATGATCCCACTCACAGTGCCTCAATGATTGTTGCACAAATGTACAGTCTTTGGGACCAGGTGCTTTGCCAGAACCCCTGGATCCACTCACCTCTCCGTGGCTAAGGGCCCCACTCTGATGTGGTCCTAAGAGCCAACATAAATCATCCCACTCCCATGCTGCATATCTTTTGCAGGCTTCTCTTCTTCTCCTCCCTAGCATGCTTTTCGGTGATGCCTAACCAGTGCACCAAAAATAATGACCACCGCCATGTCTCAAAGAGTCCCCAAGCGCACTGATAACACAAACAAAAAATGGGCCTCTATGGCTGAGTGGGCAATTGCCCCTGCTCCAACCTCTCTCACATTCCATGGAGATATCTCTCTCTCTCTCTCGCTCTCCCTCTCTCCTCCCCCCCTCAATTGGCACCAAACACACCCTTTTATATCTTCCCTTCAGGCATCAAAAAAGATCCGCTAGACCAAAAGTCCAGTCCTGGACCACTCCCATGGGTGCCCAAAAACCCTGTGCCTAACAAACCTATGGGACCCGTAGGACAAAAATTCACTATTTACATTTTGCCCTATTGGCACTAACTGGTGCCGAAACTATAGGAACAGTCACTCCATCCACATGTCCCCACAAGGCGGCCACACATGCTCCCCAACGTGGACCACAAACTATTTACAATTTTTTTCCCTTGCTGCGGTCCTGAGCCTGGCCAACCCCAGAAACAACGAGGCCCAGGACCCAGAGCATCCACTCTGCTAATTTTTTTGTTATTAGCAGCCGCATGTGCTCCAAGGTGCAACTGCCATACTTATTTACAAACTCATGGTCCCGGTGCCATGACAACTCCCCGGGACCGAAACCACCCCAAAAATGCACAGAGGCACGAAAACAATGAAGAGGTGCCCAGCCCACCTGCCAAGGGCCAGGACACCACTGCAGGGCAGCTGGAGCCACGAGGACCTCCCACGGACCCATCGGGTCCAAATCCTACAAGGGCCACTTACCCTACAGGAGCGAGACATGGAGCAGGAGCTCCACCAATAGGAGAGAGACATGGAGCCGAAGCGCCCTAAGGTAAGCCTGTTCTGGGGGAGCTTACATGTACTTATTGTTCTCTGTGACATGGGCTCAGGGTTCAGATTTTAGAATTTAGGATTTCCAATACCGATCCCGTTTATGTAGTTGGATCAGAATAGGAAATGGTTTTAGATTATCCCGAAATCCTATTCATTCGAATCAAATCATGGAAATCTAAGCATTACTAATCTCAGTTAAACATTGCTGATGGGTCACCCACATGATGGGTCATAGATACACAGGCAGGCAGGGGAACCGGTAAGAAAAATTATCAGTTTTTTTTTTTTTTTTGCAATTAAATATTTTATTGGTTTTACCATAGAGAAATTACAAACATATAAACTGCAACATGAGTAAGTACAAAGAAAACAAAATAAATCATAAATCAATTAATTTCTAAAATAGAAAATATAAAAAGATAAACAGTGTGATACAGGTAGCAAATTCTAGATACTTATCCTACATGGAGAGCAAGAGGTGAGTATTACATTTTCAGCTCAAAGCTTTATACTAAAAAATGAATTCCATATTTTATCATACACTTCTGTCTTTTCAGATAATAAATAACAGATTATTTCATTGTTGGCTATAGTTGACATGTTATTAAACCATTCTACAGCGGTTGGTGGATTTGGATCCAAACATTTAGAAAGAATTAACCATTTTAAAGCTAAAGCAGCAGCTAAAACCCAATTAACTTGAAATTTAGGTACATTCCTAAAGTGTGAGGAGAGGCCTAGTATAAAGGTCAATGGTGAAAATATTATCTCCATTCCAGTGACTTTTTTTACAAATCTCATGCACTGTTTCCAAAATATTGACAATACAGGGGCAATCCCAAAGCATGTGCAGACGATTTGCACGTGACGCACCACAGCTCCAACAAATGCCTCCAGTGCAATAATTAATCTCTTCAAACATAGCAGGAGAGTAGTAATATCTGTGTAATATTTTAAACTGAATAGTTCTACTCTGAACCTCCCTGCATGAATAGCATGCATTTGTCCATGAGGCCATCCAATCAACTGCTGATATGGAGAAACCTAACTCTTTTTCCCATTTAAGTCTGAGCGATTCAGCATTTTCACTACACTCATTATTATTTGTTAAGTATTTATATAACAAGGAGATCTCGCGCCTAAGATTGGCAAATTTCAGCACTGTGGACCACTCTTGGTCTATGGGAGGTAACTCCAGGGTAGGGCCTAGAGCTGAATCTGATAAAACTTTCCTAATCTGCAGATAAGTTACAACATGATGCCTACTTAGATTAAATTTGTTTTTGAAATCCTGAAAGGATATGAGTATGCCAGTAACTGGATCCATCAAATCACCAACATTGGTAATGCCTAAGGGTGTACCCCCTTCCCCCGAGAGCGACAACACAGCGATCTACATTGCTGTCGACTAAATCGACAGTTCGCTGACAGGTCGCTGGGTTGGTGTGCTTGACACAGGGGCACACTGTCTCCCGGTCCTGCACCCCCTCCCTGAATCAACTCCAACTCGGAGTTGATAATCAGGGGGGTGAAGCCCCCCAATAAAAAAAATGGACTGGGAGACAATCGGGATTTATGTCGACCACAACTTACAGTTGACATAAATCCCGTTGTTGAGATGCTGGTCGACAAAAGTGTTGTTGAACCGGCGTTGTAGAGCCATACCCAAGTTGTTATATTCCGAGTTGTGTATAGCATTCCCATTTCCTAGCATGCTAGTATTATCCCAAATCACTTCTAGATGAGTTGCCAGCCATGTAACATTGAGTTTAACTTGTAATATTTTAATAACTCTCAGGGAACTAGTAATACATGGGTTGGTCCTCTGTGACTTTGTTAGTGGTTTAAACTAAATAAATCAGATGGCTTATCTGGTTTTAGTAGTTGTCGTTCCACTTCCAACCATAAGGGGATTTCCCCACTACTGGGAGAGCACATATAGAGCACAGCCTGCTTAAAAAGAAAGGCGATTTGATAATTTTCCCACCATGGGAGTCCGAAACCTCCTACTGACCAGGGTGCTCTGAGTTTCGAGAGTACCATCCTAGGAGATTTTGGACCCCATAGAAATGTTTTGATAATACTAGTTTATAGTTATCAATACAAATTTTGATTTATTGAAGGCATTGGAATACTTTGAAACAGATAAAAAGCTTAGGAGCCACCATCATCTTGATCAAATTAACTTTTCCCCAGAAGGACATATTCAAGTTCTTCCATCTTTCTAAATCCAAGCTGATTTCTTTCAGTAAGGGGTCCAGATTATAGTCTATTAATGAGCCGACATTAGAAGGAATTTTGAGGCCTAAATATGTAATTCCTGCTTTCTTCCAGCAACTATTTTCTATGAGATCACACCCGACTTGTATATTTCCCTCAGCATAGACTTGCATAGCTGCTATCTTTGACCAGTTTACCATTAGCCCTGAAAGGTTGGAAAAACTCTGAAGAGTCACTTTTAAGTGCTGTGATTAACTCTCTAGGTTGAGTTATTTTAAATAATAAATCATCAGCATAAGCAAATGTTTTATTGGCAATCCTTCCTGTCTTGAGGCCCTTGATCTGTGAGTCTAATTGAGTTGCCTGATGAGTGGTTCGAAGGTCAAAATAAAAAGGAAGGGCGATAAAGGACACCCTTGCCTGGTTCCCCTGGTAAGGTTGAAAAAGGGAGAGATTAAACCATTTGCGATTACTGCAGCAGAAGGGTTACTGTATAAGAGTTGAATGCAGTCATTGAAACAGCTCCTTAGATTGTACTGCAAAAGAATTTTAAACAAGTATTTCTATTCAAGGGTGTCAAAGGATTTGGAAAAATAAATACATAGAAAAGACAGTTAAGGCCTTTTTAGTTGTCTGAGCAGTATGAACCACATCAATGAGGCGCTTAATGTTAACATCCCTGATCTACAGGGGACAAAGCCCACCAGTTCCCTTCCTACTAGTTTACAGACCAAATCTGATTCTTGTCGATAAGATCTTGCCCAGACTTTTATAGAAATTCTTTGAAGGAGTTATTGCTTAAAGAGGAAAGACTTAAAAACTGAGTTAGAATACAAACAAGGAAAAGGAAGGAACCCTAGTACATTAGGTAATGACACTTAAAATTGACATTAACAATTTATACTCAGCAAAGGCTGAGTTTGCCCTAGCAATGACCAAACAAATATTTTAGGATGCAGGGGAAAAATCTGGCAAACTCTTAGCATTTAGGCTTGAGAAACGGCTTACTGTGCTGGCTCCCTCCCTCTGCCAGACAGCCTCCCACCTCCTGACTGCAGCTCTCTTCGCCCCAGCCGGGGTGGTGAGTCAGACGGCAGCATGTAGAAGTATGCTGATAATCTAACAGTAGAAAAGATTGTATTTTTTTTTTTAAATAAATTTTGAACTTAGCGCAAAGAAAAGCGTCTGAGTGCCGCAGGAGCATTGGGTCAGAAGGACCCTGAATTTAAATATTTGGGAGGGCGGAGAAGGTAGCAATACCCCAGGGAGGGGCTAGTAGAGTGAGGCCAAGCAAAGACCTTTTGAATATTCATGAGGGGGCGGGATTAAGAGTGGCAACCTCAGGCAAGAGTGACAGAAGGCTCTCTGAGCTTCAGATTTTAAGGGGCCCACCAGTTTAAAAGGGGCAAGTCAGGCACAAGATAATCAAGAGGGCTACCAGGCCCATGCTATTAATTAGGACATCAGGCCCACAGTCATTAGGGTGCCAGGCCCACAGTCATTAGGGCGCCAGGCCCAAAGTGAAGTGGGCACCAGGCCCAAGATAGTAAAGTAGGGCACCAGGCCCAAAGTGAAGTGGGCAGACCAGGCCCGTAGTAGTAAAAGGCACCAGGCCCAGTAAAGTGAAAGGCAGCCAGGCCCATAGTAGTAAAGGGGCACCAGGCCCAGTAAAGTGAGGGCAGCCAGGCCTATAGTAGTAAGGGGCACCAGGCCCAAATAAGTAAAGGGCTCCAGGCCCATAGTAGTAAAGTAGCACCAGGCCCAGTACCACAAAGGCAGCCAGGCCCATAGTGGTAAAAGGGCAGCCAGGCCTAGTAAAGGTAGGGCATCCCAGCCCATGGGGAAGAGAGCAGCAGGCATACGGGCAGTTAGTGTAACCAGGCTAAATAGCTGGGATAATTTTACCCTAAAGTGCTCAGGAGTAGCGAGATCCTAACGAAGACAGACCCCAAGAGGATAAGGGTCTGACTAAGAGGTGCTTGAGTACACAACCTGTTACAAAGTGATTATCAGCTGTTATACTGTTTCTACGAACTGTTTATTCTTCCAGCATCTCTGGTGGTGTGTTTACTGCATGAAGCACCAAGACTGTACTGTATAATATTAGGACTGTGGTCATTTGCACCTGAAGTGAACAATTGCCCTGGACTGTTGCAATTTACCCCTGCTCCAGGCACGTTGCCCCGACAGAGAACAATTGCCCCAGATTGTTGCAATCTGCCCCTCCTCCAGGTAAAATTGCTCCTGCCAGTGAATAATTGCCCCAGGTTGTTGCAATTTGCCCCTGCTCTAGGCAAGTTGCCCTGAAAGTGAACAACTGCCCCGGGTTGTTGCAATTTTCCCCTGCTCCAGGCAAGTTGCCCCTGACAGTGAACAGTGGCCCCGGGTTGTTGCAATTTGCCCCTGCTCCAGGCAAGTTGCCCCTGAAAGTGAACAACTGCCCCAGGTTGTTGCAATTTGCCCCTGTTCCATGCAACTTGCCCCTGAAAGTGAATATTTCAGTATATTGTGCTAAAATAAGCACCATTGTGCAGCATCAGGTCTGTGATTCAATCTTCAGCCTCCATCTACTCTTCACCATAACAATCTTCAGCCTCCATCGACTCTTCACTATAGCAATCTTTAGCCTCCATTGACTCTTCACCATAACAATCTTCAGCCTCCATCGACTTTACCATAGCCATCTTCAGCCAGCAGAAGACTTCAACAACCTCTTTCCCTTTTGTCCGCCGTAGTCGAAATCGATGTCCTGTGAAGAGTCGCAGCAGCTGGTTCCTGAGCATCTTGGAAGAAAGACGACTGAAAAGTGCCTTGTCCGTCCCTCCCCGACATCCGCCAGTAGGCGAGTCCATCATAGCCAAGTGTGGTCGTGGCTGCCATTTCTTATTTTGTTCTCCATCTTTGTGGAATCCGGATCTTCACCGTCTACTTCTTCCTGCTTGTTTCATCCTGCATCTCCAGTGCAATCCTCAGGGTAGCAACTCCAGTTTAGTGGTCCTCCAAGTGGATCTGTTGCCAAAAACAGCTCAGTAGTATCTCCTTCGTCCTTGGGAGTCCTCCTAGTGGATTCTTCACCAAGTCCGGTGTTCGTTTTGGCAACCCTAGTCAAGGGTAGGTGCCAGGAAAACCCGCAGCAGTTCTTCTTCGTCTTTGTTAACCACGGTCGAGGGTTGGTGCTGAGGAGAAAGCAGCAGATTCCTTCTCTTGTGGCAATCCTGCAGGTGGATTTCTTGCCACATTTTGGTTCTTCACCCTGGGCAGCCCAGTTCAACGGTTTTGTGCCAAGAAAGAGCATTACCCCAAGTCAATCAGTTTGTGCTCTTGTATTCCAGCAACCCTGGAGAGTGAGTTGGCTGATGCCTATGGTCTGTTCACCAATCTCTCCATTCCGTTTTACAACCTCTCATAGGTTTACTGGTGAGCTTGGCGCCAAGCAGGAGGTCCCCTTTCTTTTGACCCCTACTCTTCAATTGTACACGAAGACGATGGACATCTGCACCTAATAGACTTTGAGAGTGTGAGACTGTTTGCTGGTTGTATATTGAATACTTGTCACATGGTATGACAAAGTAATAAGTTATACTCTTGATGCATAGACCTCTGGGTAGGGTATTGTAATAGTGATAAGAATCTTATAGAGTGGCCTTAGGCCGAAGTACCTATAGAGTGATTCAGAGCTGAGTAATTAGAATGGTAATTGTTAATTACTGTCTATAAGTAAGAGTCATTCCCTAGCTTTCCCTTGTGACCCTGTCTACCTTCCCTTGGTATAAATAAAAGCCTGCTGGACATCAAACTTCAGATTGTCTCCTGCCTCTCCATAAAGGGTGTTTCCTGGCACCCAACCTTATTCGGACCACAGTGTTATCTCGCCAGTCCACCTGCTTGAGGCAACACTGGGTATGCAGCTGGGACAGGCGATCTTCTAGAACAGCACCCCACCACAAAAGATCACCACAAAAGATTTTAGGATGCAGGGGGAAAATCTGGCAAACTCTTATAATTTAGGCTTAGGAAACGGCTTAATCAAAATATCATTGCTAGGGTAAAGGATAGCTCAAATCAGGTTAAGGTCTCAGATAAGAATATCAATGCAGTGTTTGAGCAGTTCTATATGGGCTTTTACTCTAATAAGACATTAAATAACAATTTCTTTATGTAGGACTTTCTAAAACCATTACATCTGCCATCATTGAATGACCCTGAGAGTATGCATCTAAGTAGGCCCATTTCTGTTGAAGAAATTGCTAAAAGAATCCAAGACCTTCTTAACAACAAAACACCTGGCCCAGATGGGATATATGAAACAATTACTCACCTTAGTAATTATGTTTCTTCTATTGAAGTCTTGCAGTATTCTGACTAATGCAGTTAGCCTCAACCTTTAAACTGCCCCAGAGAACAAAGGGTTAACTTTCTATGCAGAGCATAGAATGCTGAGCTCGAGCTCGGTTGATGTATCTGTCTGTTTCCCTTTGAAATCTAACCGTCAGATTCTTATGAGCAAAAACTCACTAGCTATTCTATGTGGAAATTGTAAATTTTTTACTAGCCAACTGGCAACAAAAAGTTTTGGATTCCCAAGGGAAGACTCGAGTCAGGAAACCAAAAACAAAAAAACCCTTCAAATAAGAATAATAACAAGAGAGAAACCCAAACAAAAAGCAAAGGGTGTAAAGGAGCACCCTTGAGGTGCAACACTGCACCTGCCCACCCACATCCCAAGAATCTAGGTTCTGAGAGCGGAGACGGGGGGAGGTCAGAATACAGCAAGACTCCATTAGAAGAAACATAATTACTAAGGTGAGTAATTTTTTCTTCAAACAACATGAAGTCTTGCTGTATTCTGACAATTGGCAGACTACCAAGCAGTACCTCCAAGGAGGAGGGACAGAACCTACTTTGGGAATAGGCTCTGAAGTACTGCTGTGCCAAACCGAGCATCACACCTAGCCTGGATATCCAGAGAGTAATGCTTGGTAAAGGTATGGACTGTTTTCCAGGTGGCTGCTTGACAAATTTCTAAGAGAGGGATATACCTGGCAGCAGCCAGGGAAGCAGCTGTACCTCTTGTGGAATGAGCCCTCAGGCCTGAGGGTGGAATTTTACCCAGTTTTTCATAGCAGAATTGTATACAAGACACGATCCACCTGGCAATAGATCTCTTGGTGGCAGGTTTGCCCTTTTCTACTTCTCCATAAGCGAGGAACAACTGAAGGGATTCAAACCTGTGACCCTTGGTACGCTGTATGTAGTAGCTAAGGTCTCTTTTAACATCCAAACTGTGTAGCCTCCTCTCTCCCGAGGAAGAATGATCAGTGAAGAAAACAGGGAGAGATATAGACTGATTGAGGTGGAAATCTGAAACCACTTTAGGCAAGAACTTTCTGTTAGTTCTAAGGACCACTTTATCTCTGTGAAAAGAGATGAAATCAGATTTCACTGACAAGGCTTGCAATTCACTGATACGTCTGGCAGAAGTAAAGGCTACCAAAAACACAGTTTTCCAAGTCAAGTACTTAAGCTCTGCTGAGGACAAAGGCTCAAAAGGGGGTTGCATAAGCTGAGCAATGCAAACATTAAGATCCCAAGCAGGAGCAGGATCCCTAAAGGGGGGGATTGGTGTGAAGTAATCCCTTGAAAACTTACAGAATACAGGATGGGATGACAGAGAAGAAGACTTGCCTACAGACAGGAAAGCAGAAACAGCTGCCAAGTGTACCTTGAGAGTAGCTGGTCTGAGACCTAGGCCATTAAAATGGACCATGTAATCCAGAACCGTAGGCAATTCAGCAGAGTCTGGAGAAATATTTTTCTTAGAACATCAAATGCTGAATCTTTTCCATTTGGAGTTGTATGTCTTTCTGGTGGAAGGCTTTTGAGAAGCCTTAAGGATATCCAGAACCCTTTGGGAAAGATGCAGATCTGCAAACTTTAACTCTTCAAGAGCCAAGCCTTGAGATTGAGAGACTGAAGATTCGGGTACCAAATCCTCCCCTGAGAGGATGTTAACAGGTTGTAATTCCTGGGAAGAGACAGGGGAAGATGGACTGCTAGGGACAGCAACAAGGGACACCATGGCTGTCTGGCCCAGTATGGAGCAATCAGAATCACTTTGCATGGTTGTGACCTTATCTTGACAAGCACTTTGAACAGGAGAGGGAAGGGGGGAAGCATACAGAAATTTCCCCTTCCCAGTTCAGGATCAGAGCATCCAGGGGGACTGAGCCCAGGACTGGGGGTCTGCAACAAAAAAGAGGAAGTTGGTGATTGTCTGGGGCAGCAAAGAGATCTATCTCTGGAGTGCCCCATCTTGAGAAAATCACTTTCAACACCAGAGGATATAGGGCCCATTCGTGATGGCCCGGGGATATTCTACTCAGTGCATCTGCTAGGACATTGTCCTTCCCTGGGAGGTGAACTACTATCAGACAGGTTTGCAGGGAATAGGCCGGGGACCACAACTTCATCATTTCTGTGCACAAGGCCATAGACCGAGTGCCTCCTTGCTTGTTGATGCACGACATAATGGTGGTGTTGTCTGTTCTGACCTGAACCACCTTGTTCTGTACTGACTGAGAGAAGGCTTGCAGGGCCAGAAAACCTGCCCTGAGTTCTAGGAGATTGATATGGAGAAGAGATTCCTGAGAGGGACCACAGTCCCTGGGCACTGAGGGCCTCCAGATGGGCTCCCCAGCCCAGAAGAGAAGCGTCCGTGGTAAGGACTACTGAAAGAGACTGAGTGGGAAATGGAACTCCTTGCCTTAAACTGTCCTGATCCTGCCACCATTGAAGGGCTTGGATCAGGGTTCGAGTCAATGGAATCAGTTTGGTAAGGCAATCCTTCTTTTGGGACCAAAAGGCCCTCAGATGGAACTTGCTCCTTGGACCACTGCTGTAGAGGCTGCCATGTGGCCCAAGAGTTGAAGGAAATGCCTTCCTGGTCGGGACACCTGAAGGCTGAAGGAAGAAGCCAGCACTATAAGAACTCTTGCCCTGTCCAGGGGAAGGAAAGCTCTTGCTTTTACCGTATCCAGCTCTGCCACTATGAAGATGAGGAGCTGCACTGGTTCGAGAACTGACTTTGGTAGGTTGAGAAGAAATCCTAAAGAAGTGAGCACTTGCTGGGTCACTTGCAGGTGTGACTTGACTTGGTCTGGAAACTGGCCTACTATGAGCCAGTCATCCAAGTATGAGAAAATGGAAATCTTTTGTCTTCTTTGGAAGGCAACTACTGCCAGGCACTTTGTGAAGACCCTTGGAGCTGATGTTAGGCCAAAGGGCATTACTCTGAACTGATAGTGGCCTGAGGGCAACTTGAACCTGAGGTACTTTCTGTGGGAGCACCTGATGGGAATGTGAAAGTAGGCATCTTTGAGGTCCAGGGAGGCTAGCCAGTCCCCTGGCCTTAGAGAGGGAAGGATAGTTCCCAGAGTTATCATTTTGAACTTTGGCTTTAAAAGATGTTTGTTCAGGTATCTTAGGTCCAGGATGGGTCTTTTAGGAGTTAGGAAGTAGCTGGAGTACAATCCTTTGCCCCAGTGTAGGGTAGGTACTCTCTGTATAGCTCTGAGATCCAGGAGAGAAGAAACCTCTGCCTCTAGGGCAAGGGTCTCTGAGAGATTTGCAGGTGGAAAAGGTCTGGCTCTCAGCTTGGGAAATTTTTTGAAGCTGAGAACCAGACCCTGGCATACTACTTCCAGGACCCACTTGTCTGATGTAAGAGAGATCCAGTCCTGGACAAAGTAAGCCAGCCTGCCCCCTACTGGGATAGGAGAATCGACCCGGGCAGACCCATCAGGGTGTCTGCTTGGCAGGGGCTTTAGGCTGAGGGGTGGATGCAGGCCTGCTCATCCCCTTCTGCCTCTCCCTCTCCCTCTGAAGGAAAGGAAATTTTTTGAAGCTGAGAACCTGACCCTGGCTTACTACTTCCAGGACCCACTTGTCTGATGTAAGAGAGATCCAGTCCTGGACAAAGTAAGCCAGCCTGCCCCCTACTGGGATAGGAGAATCGACCCGGGCAGACCCATCAGGGTGTCTGCTTGGCAGGGGCTTTAGGCTGAGGGGTGGATGCAGGCCTGCTCATCCCCCCTTCTGCCTGTCCCTCTGAAGAACTCCCTCTGTGAAAAAGAAGAAGAAGAAGAAGAAGAGGCCTGTGCTTGTTAAAAAGGCCTTTGGAAAGGCCTTCCGCTGCCCCTGGACTGCTGCCTTTGAGGAGTTGCTTGCCTTTCCTTGGCCTGAGCACTCCTGTAAGTGGTCCTGTATTCATCCATTTTCTTCATGTAATTCTGTTTGCTCCCCAAACAGAGAATTACCCACTACAGGAAAATCCATGGCCTTAGCCTGGATATCCTGTGAGAGGCTAGTACATCTGAGCTAAGCCATTCTCCGAAGAGCCACACATGTAGCCATGACTCTTGATGATACATCATTGGAGTCTACAGCAGCATGAAACTGAACTTTTGATGCCTCAATCCCATCCGCAGCCATCTGCTCCAGCTCCTTGGCAAGCTGGGGAGGAGCCTGTTTAGCCAGTGCCAATACAGTGTCCCACCTGGACATCTGGTACCTGGCTGCATAGGCCATATAATTAGCCTGCCTGAGTCATAAGGATGATGCCATGTACTGCTTCTTTGCCATGGCATCAATCTTTCTGGAGTCCTTGTCTGGGGGGTGTGATGCCAAGGGAATGCTTGCCTTATCACAGGCAGTTACCTGTACAACCCCAACATGGCTGCATTGCTGATAAAGGAACTCTGTATCTGAGCCTGAAAGAGTATACCTCTTGTCCATTCTTCTGTCCACAGGAGGTATGGAATTGGGAGACTTAAGAATTTTTTGTGTCTGTTTCCCAAAAGATTTGTGAAGTGGAATAGAGAGTCTCCTGGACTCTGGGATGTCCATCATCTCTACATAGTCAGGCTCTTCCTGATCCTCCACTGCCTCCTCCACAGGAAGCTGGAGGGTATCAGCCACCTTTCTGTAAAACATGTAGTGTGAAGGGGACTCAGAAAGCCTAGGAGGAGAAACACCTGAAGGTCTCTCTGGGGAGATGTCCGGGTCAATAGGCACATCCAGACTTTCACCATCACCATAATCATCTTCCAACTCTCCTTCCTCCTCAAACTCCAGTTCATAAAATTCTTCCAGGGTATAATTCAGAACCGGGGGACTGGACCGAACTGAGCCCCTGCCAAAAGGTGCCGGCTCAGTTGGAACCGATTGAAGCGATTCCACAATACGAATCACTTTGGCTATTTCATCGGCGGTCGGAGTATGAGATTCTGGATCCGAATCGGTCGACTTGCCTTTTCTTTTTCTTTTTGTCAGAACCGATTCCTCGGAATCAGCTCTCCTTTTGCCCGAAGAAGTATCACCCTGGTCAGAGGGCACTCCTTCTGGTTCGGTCGGAACCAAACCGGGCTGGCCATCCGGGTCAGCGGACTTCTCGGCCTCCCTTTCCCTCAGTCTACCTAATCTCTTTTCCAGGGTAGATTTTGGAAAATTTTTGCAAATTTGGCAATCTGAATCGAGGTGGTCAAACTTCAGACAATAAACACAGGTGGTGTGGGGATCAGCCTTAGCAAAGACCTCCCCACACGCACTGCAGTGTTGAAACCCAGTGAGCCCTTTGTTTTCTTGGGTTTCTCAGACATGGCCAACCTAACCAAACTTACCCTTTTTTTGGCAATCCGCCAGGCAAGACTCCCCTATCGGTTCCTGACCGTGTCACGGGTCTTGGAAAAAAACATACTAAAACCTGTTTTTTTAGAACCGATATGAACTGGTAACCACACACTAAAGTACAAATTTTACCTCAAAATGAACGGTTCAGCCAAACCGATCCATAGCTTTACAAGTTCCACACAGAAAACAGAACAAAATCTATCTAGTACTTACGGTACCACAGACAGAGACTTGAACCGACTATGCGAAAACAACAATTTCGGAAGAAAACTGACCGAAAACCGACACTTCAACCGACTTTGAACTGAGCAGCAGAAGAAATCTCCGGAGCGACTGTTCAGTGAGGCAGAGTAAAGAATCTGACGGTTGCAGTTCGAATAACAACAGGCAGAGGCTTCAACCAAGCTTGAGATGAACATTCTATGCCATGCATAGAAAAGTTAACCCTATGTTCTCCTGGGCAGTTGAAAGGCAGGACCTAACTGCATTTGTCAGAATACAGCAAGACTTCATGTTGTTTGAATTTGTGCTCTGATATCAATGGGGAGGAATGTGGAGACATTGTACTCTGACCTTATGGGTAGAGATGTGGAGGCATTGCGCTCTTCCCCATTCCGAATGATGTGGCGGCATTGTACTCTGACCCCACCGGGAGTGATGTGGAAGCATTGCAATCTGACCCCTTGAGAAGACATTGACCTCTGACCCCACAGTAAAGGATTTGGAGGTGTTGCACTCTGACTCCATGGGAAGGGATGTGGAGGCATTGCACTGTGACTCCATGGGGAGGCACTGCACTCTGACTCTAGGGGAAGTGATGTGGAGGCATTGAACTTTGACCCCACAGGGAGGGATGTGGAGGCACTGTGCTCTGATTCTATGGTGAGGGAGCTGGAGGCATCACACTCTGAACACATGGGGAGGCATGTGGAGGCACTGCACTCTGACCCCACCAGGAGGGATATGGAGGCACTGCGGTCTGACCCCACAGGGAGGAATGGTGAGGTGTTGCACTCTGCCCCTCGGGGAGGGATGTGGAGAAATTGCACTCTGTCCTCATGAGGAAGCATTGTGCTCGAACCCCATAGGGAAGGAGCTGGTTCCCTACAGTTTAAGCATGTGTTCTGGCAGATCCGAGATGGTCTTCATGTCATAGGTGACCACACTACGTCAGCCACCTCTGCCCTGAGGCTGGCACCACAGGAGAAGAACTATATCTGGATGTTTACATAGACACAGTGACTATGTTAACATCCTGGAAAACAACTTCATAGAAAGTTTACTTAACAAAGTTTATAAAAAGGGGCTATATAATACAGCCTCCTGATTGGTTCCTCAAATTCCAAGAGCCTTACATTGATATTTTGTTAATATACCTAAAGAGCCTTATGGCATAAAAACATTAAATCACTCTCTGAATTCAAAGAAAATCATTTTGTAATTAAATGTTTTAATAAAACCAAATACTCGTAGGGGTTAAGATTCAGGCACTCACCCCTTAGGGGCATGTGTCAGTGCTCCACTAGAGGGTGATAACCAGACTGTTAATGTAAGCCCCTGATAATGGCGTATTGGTTAAATAAATAGTACAAAACGAAAAGTGACAGGACCCGATACTCAAAAGTTTGTACGGGCACTAACAGGTGTTTGCGCTGGATCCCCATATTCAAAAGGGGTTGTTGCGCGGACAAAGAGGGTTAGTGCCTGTGCAAAACATAATATATGTGTGCGGGCAAGAGGAGGGGCATGGCCATGAATATACACGCTAGCCCATATTCAGCGATTTGGTGCTGCACAAAAGGGTTTGGCACAGTCCTTTTGCACAGCGCAAATACTGTCGAACAAAACCCAGACTTAACTATTAGCAACCCTAGCAGCTGCCAGAGGTAATGCGCCACTCCAGCCGACAATACTGGTGAGAATAACCACCCTGGCTCCCCACAGATCGCTGGCCTGTTCTGTAAGAAATATTACGACGCACCTGTCCCATAAATAGGAGGCATGCTTCCTGCCTGTACATATGGTGGCTGGCAGAGGAGGTGTGAGGAGAGCAGTGCTGGTCACCATATGCACCCGTGACCCCACCAATGAGCATACAGTGAGTGGAGCAGTGCCTGGTGCTGCAGGGAAAACCACTGGACACCAGGGAGGGGTCATTTGTACTTCTGAGCTGGCGATTGGGGGGGGACGCTACCACCAGAGAGGTAAACTTTTATGTCAGGGCTGGGATCAGAGGGGGGAGGGTACCTCTATCACCAGGGAATTTATTTCCACTTACGGGTCTGGGATGGAAGGAAGGGAGGCACCATTACCACCAGGGAATTTATATCAACTTATGGGGCTGGGATCGGAGGGAGGGAGGAAGGCACCACTACCACCAGGGAATTTATATCAATTTACAGCACAGGGATCAGAGGGAGGGAAGACACCACTACCACCAGTGAATTTATATCAACTTACAGCACTGGGATGGGAGGGAGAGAGGGAGGGAGGCACCACTACCACCAGGGAATTTATACCAATTTACAGCACTGGGATCGGAGGGAGGGCACCACTACTGCCAGGGAATTTATATCAACTTATTAGGCTGGGATCGGAGGGAAGGAGGGAGGCACCACTACCACCAGGGAATTTATATCAATTTACAGCACAGGGATCAGAGGGAGAGAGGACACCACTACCACCAGGGAATTTATATCAACTTACAGCACTGTGATTGGAGGGAGGGAGGGAGGGAGGAAGGAGGTCACCACTACTGCTAGGGAATTTATATCAACTTATGGGGCTGGGATCAGAGGGAAAGAGGGAGGCACCACTACTACCAGAGAATTTATATCAATTTACAGCACTGGGATCGGATGGAGGAAGGGCACCACTACCACCAGGGAATTTAGTTCAACTTATTAGGCTAGGGATGGGGGAGGACCCCTACCACGAGGGATCATATTATTTATGCCAGGGATGGTGATCAAGGGGGGACCACATGCACTAGGGATATATCAATATACAGAACAGGCCGCGATTGGTGGGGGGTGGGGAACCACTAGCACCAGGGCTAATATTTCTTACAGAACTGCATGGCGATTGGTGGGGGGGGGGGACCACTAGCACCAGGGATATGTACATAGCACCACACTAACTTGCCTTGCTACCCATGCAGATGAGCCCATAATGGGCATGTTAATGGTCCCTTAGCACCTTGCATGTCCAATGGGCTGATTTGCATGTGTCCCTTTGAGTAATGCAAATAGTACTCCAGTGCTATCCATTCTGGCGGCATACTTTGGGAACCCTGTCAGGGCAGTGCTAAGTGGCTTAGCACTGGACCGATATGGCCCTATATACAGTCGCACAGCATCAATGAGCTATTCGACTGAATTTAGCATCTTCGGGCACCCAGACAGTCGCAAGACACAGCTCAAATTTTTACACTCCGCTTTACGTGTATTTGAATATCAGGCCCCCTGACGAGTAATCACTGTGTTGATTACTGTCTTCGGTCATGAAACCAGTCCTTGTAAAGTACTCTATAGTAAGGACAAAGGAATGGACCGCTGTAGGCAAGAAAATGCTCAAACACTTAAAAACTTTGTTCAGTCTTCATTTATTTAACAACACTCCAATATTTCTCCATTGTCTCTCTCTTTCCTTCCTTCCTACAGTATTCATGTGAGCATAGCACTTCAATATTCCCATTATTTACTAACTGCCAGCAGATTAGTCCTTACGGTCTATCGAGTCTGCTCGAACCTCAGATCCCTTTTTGGAAACCGAGGCCCTTCCCCCCCCTTGTGTTCCGATATATCCCCTTTCTGTATCTGTCCCACCCTCTCTTGAAGCCCTCCACTGTGGAACCCTGGACCAGTTCTCCAGGCAGCACGTTTCAAGGATCCACCACCCTCTCAGTGAAAAACCTCCTCCTCTTTTCCTCCCTCATCCTTCCACCTTCCAACTTTAAACCATGCCCTCTGGTGATACCCTCCTCCTTTAGTCTAAAGATTCCCTCCGGGTTAACCCTATTTATTCCCTTGAGGTACTTGAAGACCTCACCATGTCCCCCCTGTCTCTCCTCTTCTCCAATGAAAACAGGTCGAGCTCATCAAGTCTTTCCTCATACGTCAACTCTCCTAGTCCTCATATCATCCTAGTAGCCCTCCTCTGTACCCTCTCCAGGAGTTGTATGTCCCTCTTCAAGTGTGGTCTCCATTACTGTACACAGTATTCGAGGTGTGGTCTAACCAGTCCATTGTACAGTGGCAAAATCACTTCCCTGCTCCTAGAGGTGATCCCCCCCTTACAATGCATCCCAACATCCTGCTTGCTTTGCTAGCGTCTCTCCTACCCTGCTTAGAGTTATGCATCCATCTTGACCCCTAGGTCTTTTTCCCCAGATGAGGCCTCCAGCGCCTCCCCTCCCAAGGTGTACCTGTGTTTAGGGTTACCCCGCCCAAGATGTAACACCTTGCACTTGGTGGTATTGAAATTTAATTTCCAGGTGTGAGCCCACCTTTCCAGGGTGTCCAGGTCCCCTTGCAGGGCCAACTTCCCCTCTTCCTCCTCAACTACTGCTCCCATCTTGGTGTCATCAGCGAAGAGACTCCTCTCACACCCTATACCCACCCTGATGTCAGATATGTATGCATTAAACAGGATCGGACCCAGGACCGAGCCCTGTGGTACCCCACTACTGACCCCTCTAGGGTTTGAGAGCTCCCCACTGACTACTACTCTTTGTGTGCATCCAGCTAGCCAGTTTCCTATCTATCTGACCAGCAATGGGCCCACTCCCAGCCCCGTCAGTTTCACCACCAGTTCGTTATGGGGGGCCGAGTCAAACACCTTGCTGAAGTGTAAGAATAGTACATCCACAGGCTTTCCCCTGTCCAGTTCCAATGTTACCCATTCATAGAACTCCACAAGGTTGGTTTGCCACGATCTACCTGGCACAAACCCATGTTGCTGACTATCTAGCCTTCCCTCTTCCTCCAAGAACACCCCCAATCATTCCTTCAGTATACTCTCCATTAATTTACCCACCACCGAGGTCAAACTGATGGGTCTCTCCAATCCCTAGGTACCCTCCCTGTCTCAAGCAACCTGTTGAAGAGGTCCACCAGGGGTGTGGCCAGTACTTATTTATTTGAAAACTGTTAACTGAAAGACTAAGCCAAAGCTGACCTGCAGATGCAACCCAGGGGCAAGATTACTGGAGGGCAGTGAACTATAATACAGTAGGTTTCATGGTACAGACAAAAAGTGCAAACACAGTACAGAAAGTAATACTTCACTGGTACAAGCTTAGAATAGGTTAAAGAGCAACTCTCTAGTATAATAAAAAACTTAAAAACACTAGATTTACACCAATTATGTTCTAACGTTACTGTTTTCTAGTTGTTATTTTTGTATTCTCCCTTGCTGTTAGTTTACTAAATATTGTAGATAATGCAGAAGTCATTCCACTAAGTCTTTCAAAATGTATCTGACTCTGCCCTGCTAACCACACAATTACTGTTTGCGACATCACAGTCTGTTCTCACGGTGATCATTATAATGTCATAAAGAAAGGCACTGTAAGGTTAACAGAGGAGAGGTGAGTGTTTTCTTTTTTTTTAAACACTGTTTATTGAGTGTCAGATCATCATACATATAGCACGATTTTCAGTTTCCAAAAAATTTTACAGCTGTGTGCTTTTCGTAAGTTCATATACATAATTCAACACACGTTAGGCATATAGTAATACATGCTTGACTCTTTTTTTACATTTTTTTTTCCATCAACAAAACAAACCACTACAATTCTACCCCTAATTAACAATTTAACTTCATAACCTCTGGCTGTGGAGATTCAGCTGTCCCAACAATATCTGTTCTTCCTCAGTGGAGTATTGTCACCTGGTGCCTGTTCTTGTATGCTTCTTTTATTCCCTACTTCTTCTTGTGTGCTCTTTTTCCCCCT
Organism: Neoceratodus forsteri; assembly: GCA_016271365.2. Lineage (NCBI taxonomy): Eukaryota > Metazoa > Chordata > Ceratodontiformes > Ceratodontidae > Neoceratodus > Neoceratodus forsteri. Next base: position 161,609,356 of record JADMNL010000030.1, on the reverse strand, counting down.
TTCCTACAAACTTCCCCCCTCAAATTATAGTGCTAAGGAGTAACACCATTGCTTTGTCTGGTGGGAAGTTCATTGCCGTTCCCCATACCCACTCAAACAGTTCTCTTCTCTCTTTTCGTTCATATGTGACCCTCTCCAAGGGTAGTGTTTGGGTCACCAGTTCCAGCCACATATTGACAGTGGGTTTCATGCATGACACCCAGGTGTTCTTGATACATTTCCTCGCTAATGTCAGTAGCACCCTTATTACTCTGGGGTGGGGGTCCCAACTTTCCTCTCCTACATGGTCCATACCCAGTAACATGGATAGCGGTGTTTCGGGTATCTGTATTCCCACCCTCTGTTCAATTTGTTGCCTAAGCTCTGCCCAGTATACTCTCAGTACTGGACATTCCCAGAAATAATGTATATACCTTCCTCTTGCTTCTTGGCATCTACCACACATAGGGGATATTCTCGGTGAGAATCTATGAACCACCGCTGATGGCAAGTACAACCTATGAATAAATTTATACTGCGCTTCTTTGTATTTGTTGCACCAGAGAAGACCCATGTGTGATTCACAAATGACTGCCCAGTTTTCCTCTGTGATATCCACTCCCAAGTCCCTTTTCCATTGTTGCCTCATCCCAATGGACTGACAGGGTGTGGCCTCACACAAGTATGAATATATTCTTGCCATCAAGCCTTTTGGATTCACTCTAGATAACATTACCTCTCTCTCCAACCCATATACCCTCACATCTTGGTATACCCAGTGCTGTACTTTTCACCCTTTCCCCACCCTTCCTACATTCCTCCCTTCCCCTCTTCCCTCTCCCTATGACTCTGGCACTTCTTATCTGTTGTCTATTTTCTCTGACAAATGCCGCTGGCTGCCTTGTTACAATGCTACCCTTGAATTGTATTAATCTGTACTCTGTTTGCAATGTCCACATTGTTGTAATGTCTGTTTTGATGTTCCTTATAATTTGTATTTCTCTGACGTGGAACCTTTGTAAAAGAGCCAAGGCTCAAAGGTATTTGTAATCCTAGACTTGATAAATAAATGATAAATAAATATAACTTAAGATTCCCCGGGTGTGACCTGCGCATTGCCCCTATATGCGCTCAGGCTTGTAGGTATCTAAACATATGCCACCCCTCTGTATTATGTGCATGTAGTAGGTCCTCCTGGCTTCTGATTCCTCCCTGACCAATCATGTCTCTGAAACACTGAACTCCTATCTGTCATCAGTGGGCAAATCCCACTTCTCCGATTCCAGGTATAAAGTCTAGATTGTCCTTGACTAGGGCTAATAGAGTCCTGTCTCCCTCCCACTCACCATTTTGGTTGCCACTCTCCAAGCCTGTTAAGTATGCAACACCAATGGATTAGGGTTCCTCTTTGTCTTGTATTTCCTACTTCCCCCTTTGTCAAGCTAGTTTAGGGCCGAGTCTTCCTCCTCCTCCATCTCTAGAGACACCCAGCTTGCTCCCTTATCCTCCAGCAGCCATTTTCTTATCAATCTGAGCTGAGCTGTCACGTGGTACTGTTTTAAATCTGGGAATTTTAGGCCCCCTTTTGCAGTGCTTCCTTTTAATCTTCTTAAGGCTGCTCTTGGCCTCTTACCCTGTCACAAGAACATGGTGCACTGTGCTTCTAATTTTTGCAAGTCTTTCCTGGTGAGTCCCATGGGTAGCATTTGGATAGGATATAGCATGCATCCCATCCATGAGATGGGGAGGGATCTCCATCTTTTTAGGTCCCCTTCTAATGTTTTTAACATGTCCCTGTAATTCAGGAGATATAAACTTGAGACCATTGGTCCTACTCTAATCCCAAGGTATGTTAGGGAGGTACAGATTCTTTTAAAGGCCCAATTACGTATCTCTATTTTCAGCCCTCCCCCAACTTGCATTAGCTCCGATTTATCTTTGTTTATTTTGTAGCCTGAGCATCGAGAAAATGTTTTCAATGCTTCTCTGATGACCTCTAGTGATTGCTCAGGGTCCGTCACAAACAACAAGATATCATCGGCGTAGAGGGATATCTTGTGCTCCCTCCCCTGACTCCCTTAATATCAGGCCTTGTCTGAATATATTTTGCCAGGGGTTCAATCACAGGGCAAAAAGCAAGAGGACAGTGGACAGCCCTGTCTAGTGCCCCTTCTTAGTTTAAGTTCCCTGATAGGCTCCCCCATTTCATCATCACCAGGCCGAGAGGCACTGTATAGAGTAATTTTACATAGTTCAGTAATCCCTTCCCCAGTCTGAACTTGCCCAGGACCTGATACATATACGCCCATTCAACCCTATCAAAGGCCTTCTCTGCATCCAGGAACAGCACAAATCTCTCCCCCAGACACAGAGAGCCTCCCACACCATGTTTAGGAGCCTTCTGATATTATTATAGGAGTTCCTATCCCTCACGAATCCCATCTGGTCCTTACTTATCAAAGATGGAAGGAGCTCTTCCAGTCTCCCTGCCAATATTTTGGCTATTATCTTGGTATCAGAGTTTAGTAGTGAGATCAGTCTGTAGACCGAATACACTGTATGGTCTTTACCCGGTTTTGGCAGTACCACTATAGTGGCTTGGTAGCATGTTTCAGCTAGAGTGCCCACCTCTTCTGCTTCCTTGACCATAGCCTGCAAAGCTTCTATACCTGGGGTCCCTATACTTCTGTAGTACTCCACTCCCAGCCCATCTGGCCCCACCGCCTTACCTTTTTTAAGCATGTTCAGGGCTCTCCCGAGCTTCTCCACCTTAAGGGACACCCCCAGTCTAGTCCTCTGCTCCTCATCCAATTGTGGCAACTCCAGGCCTTTCAGAAATGCTCCTACTTCCCCCTCCACCCCCTTACATTCCCCTGTATACAGCTTCTGATAATATTCCCAAAATTTTGCTCTGATGTCCCGGATCTGATTGAATATCCTTCCCCGACTGTCCTTAATTGCCGTTACTGTTGTGGACCCCCTCTCGCCTCTTGCTAGCCTCACCACTATTGGGCTTGGTTTGTTCCCCCATTCATAAATATGCTGCTTTGCATAGAATAGTGGTCTTGTGGCTCCATCTGTTATAGTTAGGTTCAATTGCTCCCAAGCTGCCCTCAGTTGTCTTAGGCCTACCTCAGTGGAATTTTCATAGTTTTCTCTCTGATTTTAAAAACTTGTTCCATTTCCTTAATTTGGTACTTCTTTTTGGCCTTTTGTGCCATATATGAGATGATCATCCCCCTCAAATATGCCTTCCCCAAGATTGTCTTTGAGGGTGCTGTTCCCTGGTTCTCCCTAATGTAGTGTCCCAAGTGCTCCTGTAGGAACTCTACAGATGGCTTGGAGGACATCATGTATGCTGGAAATCTCCAGGTTCCCCTCCTACCCTCTCCTGTGTGAGTCCGAAAAGCCACAATTACTCTGGCATGATCGGATACTGCTATTGGTGATATCTCTGTGTGGACGATTCGGGGATACAAGCCCCTTGGGGCATAAATATAATCAGTTCTTGACCATGTACGATGGGGGTCAGAGTAGAATGCATACTCCTTTGCTCCGGGGTTGGCCTCTCTCCACACGTCTACTAGATCCAGCTCATCAAGTCCCTTTGCCCACCTCTGTATACTTCCATCAGATCCACCCCCTCCCCCAGATCTGCTTAATGCCTCAGAAATTGTACAGTTAAAGTCCCTGGCCAAAGTCAGACCGGGGAACTGTTCCCTTTGAAGTATGCCTATTATTTCATCATAAAAGACTGGGTCATGCTGTGTGGGTGCATAGATGTTCCCTGGTGTAACTTGTTCATGTGGGAGGCTGAGCATCTGGCAACAACATTCAACGGGAGACCATAATGAAGCTGAAGTCCATAGCCTTTTATTGGCAGAATTCCAAATAACATCCGAGGACAAAACAGAAAACAAAAGCGAACTTTCGAAAATAATTCAAATAAAAAGAATCACACACAGCACTTTAGTCCATGAATCCAGTCCTTAGATTGCAGGAGTAGCACAACTGCCCAGCAAGGTGTTACAGGTACAACACCCAGGATCGATCTGATCCATTTCAGTCCTAGCCTTACATTTAAAGACACACCAATAATCTGATTGGATATTTCATCTGACAATCAGCAAAGCATTTAAACAGACCCAACATTTGTATATAGAAAGTGCATTTTACTAACATAAAAATAAAAAGGAAATTATAATAGCATTTCAACATTCATATAATGCATATCTAACCCTTTTTGTCCGAATTGTATGTTAAATTTACGGAGCTTAAGTAATTGAGAAGGCCCTCCCCTGGACGTCACTGAATAAAACAAGGGGAAAACGGCCGCCCGGTTCCTATAGCGAAAAGGAAATCCGAGCATGGCCGAGGAGGACAATTCTCGAGAACAAAACACTCAACCCAGACAAATGAACCCAAAACGACAGGAAAAATAGGTAAGCCAAAACCTACCATTTCCTTTTACCAAAAGGCTGCCATTAAAACAACACGCTACCGCGCTTAACGCGGCGCGACAGTCGCATAAGAGAAACCCCAACGGACTACTTTATGGAGGGGAGTCTTTACCTACGGGGGGATGATTCCCAAAAGGACGGAGTTCCCAAAAAGAAAACCCTGAACGAAGCGATTCCTTTATGCTTCTAAACTGACACTATTTGGAAAATACTTAACACAGGGAAGAAAGGGGAAAGCGGCAGACTGACTACTAAATATCAAAGTCCATCCGATACCGGGACAATAATTCTTTGCTTCTTCTGATTTCTGTTTGTAATACACGTTTTACACCGGGCAAAGACAGAAGCCTGTTTTTTTTTTTTTACTGGAATACAATTTAAAAAGGGGGGGGGGGTTTGTTTATTATTTTGAATAGCGTAGCATAGGTGGCCAGACTACACCACGCTATCCTGACACACAGCGACAGAACAATGAAAGGGGACAAAATACAGACATAGACCGCTCATCCATACCACAAAACAAACACACGAAAATACATAAATAAAATGGGATATTTAAATCCAACTGCAGCCCCTATCACATTCTCCTCCCCTCTTTTGCACAAATCCTCCTTTTAAACCTTTAAGGAGGATTTGAAAAAGATGGAACCACAGCCCACCTTCTCCATGGTTCCACCCCGGGGTCCCTATTTAATGATCAACTTCAGCAAGTGAGCGGAAGTGAATCATCTTCTACATTAACATTCTGCTTTACCCGGGGTTTTCTGTCCCATATCTAGATAGATAATCAGCATTTACATGATGGTCTTCCTTTCTAAGTTTAATAGTAAAACGATACGGTTGTAATGCTAAGTACCACCGCATAATACGGGGGTTCTTGTCTTTCATGTTTTGTAACCAACACAATGGATTGTGATCTGTCCATATTTCAAATTCGGTTCCCCATAAATAGAATCAGAGAGCTTCTATTGCCCACTTGATAGCTAAACATTCTTTTTCTGTTGTAGAATATTTAGTTTCTCGTTCATGTAGTTTCCGACTTATATATATCACCGGGTGCTCTTCCCCATTGATATTTTGGGTTAACACGGCTCCGATACCTCTATTAGAGGCGTCAGTTTGTACTATAAAAGGACATGTGAAATCAGGTGTACATAATATCGGTGATGAACACAAGTAAGCTTTTATAGTGCAAAATGCTTCTTCACATGCAGGGTTCCAAATTATTTTGTCGGGCATTCGTTTTTTTGTAAGGTCAGATAAAAGTCCTGTTATAGTGGAAAAGGAAGGAATAAAACATCGATAATATCCGGCTAACCCTAAGAAAGCATGAACATCGTTTTTTGTTTGGGGTCTAGGACTATTGGCTATAGCTTCTACCTTACTTACATCTGGTTTTATACTTCCTCGTCCTATTAAGAACCCTAAATATTTAGTTTCCTGCATTCCCATAGTACATTTTTCAGGATTTATGGTTAGACCAGAGTTAGCAATAGCAGACAAGACTTTAGACAGACGTTGCAGGTGTTCCTACCATGTAGGACTAAACACCACTACATCATCTAAATAAGTGGCACTGTAAGTGGAATGGGGTGCTAATATTTGATCCATTACCCTTTGAAATGTTGCAGGAGCTCCATGCAACCCAAAGGGCATCACAGTAAATTGAAAAAGCCCTAAGGGGGTACTGAAAGCGGTTTTATCTTTCGCCTCTGGTTCTAATGGAATTTTCCAGTATCCCTTAGTTAAGTCAATAGTAGAGAAATACTGGGAATTACCTAAGTGGTCCAAAATGTCATCAATGCGAGGCATTGGATAACTGTCAAATCGAGAAATAGCATTGAGTTGGCGGAAGTCTAAACATAAACGTACACCTCCTTCTTTTTTATTTACTACAATTAAGGGGAAGCTCCATTCGCTATGCAAAGGTTCAATTATTCCCATTTCCTGCATTTTATGAATTTCTTGTATTACGGTTTCTCGCACTTTCTCAGGAAGACGATAGGGCTTTTGACGTATTGGTTTAGTCTGGGACAAATCTATATTATGTGTTACCCCTTTGACTCTCCCAGGAAAACCTCTGAAAGTATCCTTATATGTTTGTATGATTTCCACTAATTCTGTTTTTTGTGGAGTAGTCAAGTTTGGATTTATTTTTATATCTTCCATGCCACCTCCTCCTTCTAACCGTTGATAGGCTATATCCATTTCACTAGTACCATCTTCAGGATATACATAACTGCATAATTTAGGTATTCTTTCTGTCCAAGGTTTTAAGAGATTGACATGATAGATTCGCCTCTTGTTGGTTTTATCAGGCATATGAATCTGGTATGTGACAGGTCCTGCTTTCCAAATCACCTTATATGGACCCTGCCATTTCATTAATAATTTGTCAGTGGATGATAGTAATAACAATACTGGATCACCCTCATGAAAAACCTTCATACTAGTCCCTTTATCATAATGTTTTTTTTTGTATTAATTGCTGTTTCTGGTTGGAAGCATGAGCTTGCTGACTATACCTTTGTATTCGTTCCCGCAATTGCATCAAATAGTCCGGTAGACATTTATTGTAGTTCGTCTTACTTTCTTCCCACCATTCTTTTATGATGTCTAATGTCCCTTGGATTCCTCCCTATATAATAACTCAAGGGTGAGAAGCCAATTGAGGCTTGGGGCACTCTCGACATGCAAACATTAAGTAGGGGAGGTATAAGTCCCATTGTCTCCTTCTTCATGTACCTAACTTCTGGATCATTTTTTCATAGTTTGATTGAAACGTTCTACCAGACCATCAGTTTGAGGATGATAGGGTGATGTTCATCGCCTTCATACCTAAGGTCTGATAAAGCCATTTCAAAACTTGAGAGAGCAGAAGTTTGTACCACGATCAGTTAGTATTTCTTGGGTATACCTACTCTACTGAATATTTTCCCAACTCCTCAGCAATTCTAGGAGCAGTAACTGTCTGGAGGGTATTGTTTGAATATTTGGTTGCATAGTCACAGACCACTAGAATATATTGGTTTCCTTAGCACTTTTTTGGACCGACCAACAATATCCATAGCAATTTTGAAGGGAGTGGAAAATAAGGGCATTACTTGCATAGGTACCTTATCCTTTTTCACAATTTTGGTTACTTTCTGTCATTCTGGACAACTTTTGCAATAATCGGCTACTTGCTCATGTATCCCTGGCCAGTAGAACCTATGCAGTAATCGGCTTAAGGTTCGATCCCTTCCTAAATGTCCGGCCATAGGAAGATCATGTGCAAGGCTGATTAGAATTGGCCTAAATTGTTCAGGAATCAATAGCTGTTCTACAATTTCCTGTGTTCTAGGATTCTTGCATACTCTATACATTAGCCCCGCTCTTGTTTGATATTTATTTCCCAACTCTTGCTCCTTTCCTTGATTAGTCATCAACACCTTTAAAGTTTCATCCTTGTTTTGCAATTCCATGAACATACTTTTATCACATCCTCCCACCCCAACCTTACTATTATCACTATTCTTGCCCACATGATTTCTAGTCCAATCACGTTTCTCAGTCCTCTTTTGTCTTCTGGTTTTCTTATCTTTCCCTTGGGACCCAAACACATCCTGTTCAAAAGGAAAATATGTCTCTAGAGAGTCCTTATCCGATTCTTGAGAAGTCTGCACCCTTGTTTGAGATCTAGTCATCATAGCACAAAGATTGTTTGACAGCAGCTACTGAAAAATAGGACAGTCATGTCCGATTAGTACAGGAACCGGTAAATTTGGCACGACTCCCACCTTTATGGTCTGTGTTTGCCCTTGAATCAGTAATTTGGTTTCTTCTAAGGGATATCTATGAATGTCCCCATGTATACAGATCACTTCCATAGTGGGTTTTTCTGGGGATGGAACTACATTCAGTAATTCTGCTTGTATCAGTGTTTGTTTGCTTCCTGAGTCCAATAGTCCCATAACAGATTTGGTGCCAATTTGTACAGTAGTCATGTAGCATCCCCAATTAGCTAAGGCAAGATGAGAGGACTCGATTCGTCTCTTAGGACAAAATCTTGCAATAAGTCCTTTACGTTTGCATTCATGACAAATTATCTCAGGACTGTGCCCCCTGACCAGTTTTAACAGGCCTTGCATACCAGTATTTAACGGAGTGCTTACTGTACTTTTCAAAGGGGATGGAGTAGAAATAGGTCTTACCGGGTGCTGTAGGCTTGGATGAAGGCCGCTTCTTTGCTTGTGGGGTCTTGCAGCAATTTACTCTTCGGCCAAACGTATCGCGATGTCAGATGTTTCTGGACGATGTTCTTTGACCCATAGTTGTACCTCCGGAGGGAGTATCTGGAGAAATTGCTCCAATACTATAATCTCAATAAGCTGTTCTTTGATCTTAATAGCAGGTTGCATCCATTTGTGACATAAGTCTTTCAGTTGTGTAAAGGCATCCTGTGGGTTATCTGCTACTCCATACCTATATGATCTGAACCTTTGTCGATAGGTTTCAGTGTTAATGTCATATCGTTTCAAAATAGCTTGTTTGACCCGGTCATAGTTGTTCACCTCGGCTATCTCCACCCGACTATACGCGATCTGGGCCTTACCGGTCAAATAGGGAGCTAAACGTATGACCCATTGGTCTCTGGGCCAATTACAAGCAGTGGCAACCCTCTCAAAAGTTAGTAAATAGGCCTCGATGTCGTCAGTATTAGTAAGTTTTGCCAACTTGATATCTTTTTGACCCCTTCCTTGAGCATCAGGGAGTCTTCCTTGACCCATCACTTGAAATGCTCTCAAGGTGTCATTCCACCGAGCTTCATATTCCCTGCGATCTCTGTCCCTTTGACATTCCATCTCCAGTTGTCTGGCACATAACCACCTTAATAAATCTTGGGGTTCCTCAGGGAAGCGTTCTTCCTCCTCTTCACCTCCAACAGCTTACGCCAGCCCCTCAGGCTTCGTCTCCTCCATCTAAGCTCTCACAGCAACGGGCACTTTCCTCCGAGTACCAGTTTCTATCCCTGGAAGTAAGGACAACTTATATTGCGCAGTGATGGCCCTGGTCTGTGCTCCCCGTAGTCTAGGCTGAATTGCTAAGTCTTCCTTATCATGAGACATCCAGATTGCCCCCGGAACCGTGACTTGGGTCCTCCAGTTGGTTAGCCCCAACCAGTATCATGTAGGATCCCACTTCTAACACCAATGTGGGAGGCTGAGCATCTGGCAACAACATTCAATGGGAGACCATAATGAAGCTGAAGTCCATAGCCTTTTATTGGCAGAATTCCAAATAACATCCGAGGACAAAACAGAAAACAAAAGCGAACTTTCGAAAATAATTCAAATAAAAAGAATCACACACAGCATTTTAGTCCGTGAATCCAGTCCTTAGATTGCAGGAGTAGCACAACTGCCCAGCAAGGTGTTACAGGTACAACACCCAGGATCGATCTGATCCATTTCAATCCTAGCCTTACATTTAAAGACACACCAATAATCTGATTGGATATTTCATCTGACAATCAGCAAAGCATTTAAACAAACCCAACATTTGTATATAGAAAGTGCACTTTACTAGCATAAAAATAAAAAGGAAATTATAATAGCATTTCAACATTCATATAATGCATATCTAACCCTTTTTGTCCGAATTGTATGTTAAATTTACAGAGCTTAAGTAATTGAGAAGGCCCTCCCTGGACTTCACTGAATAAACAGAAAACGGTCACCCGGTTCCTATATAGTTTAAAAGGAGAAAGGGAAACTGAGCATGGCCGAGGGAGGACAATTCTAGAACAAAAACACCCCCAACCCAGACAAACGAACCCAAAACGACAGGAAAAATAGGTAAAAGCCAAAACCTACCATTTCCTTTTACCAAAAGGCTGCTTGTTAAAATAAAATATGCTACTGTGCCGAACGCACAGCACAGTCCGATAAGAGAAACCCCAACGGACTACTTTACGGAGGGGAGTCTTTACCACGGGGAATGATTCTCAAAAGGACGGAGTTCCCAAAAAGAAAACCCCTGAACGTTTATTCTTTATGCTTCTAAACTGACACTATTTGGAAAATACTTAACACAGGGAAGAAAGGGGAAAGCGGCAGACTGACTACTAAATATCAAAGTCCATCCGATACCGGACAATAATTCTTTTGCTTCTTCTGATTTCTGTTTGTAATACACGCTTTACACCGGCAAAGACAGAAGCCCGTTTTTTAACTGGAATACAATTTAAAAGGGGGGGGGGTTCGTTTATAATTTTGAATAGCGATGCATAGGTGGCCAGACTACACCACGCTATCCTGACACACAGCGACAGAACAATGAAAGGGGACAAAATACAGACATAGACCACTCATCCATACCAGAAAACAAACAACACACGAAAATACATAAATAAAACGGGATACTTAAATCCAACTGCAGCCCCTATCACAGTTCACCATGCACCATCCCCTGAACAAATATATATTTACCTCCCTTGGGATCCCGCACCACCCTCCGTTCCTCAAATTGCAAACCCTTTTTCAATAGTATGGCCACTCCCCTTTTGTGTCCATTGAATGAAGCTGCATAGCAAGCACCTATCCATTCCCTCACCAATTTACTATGCTCGATGTCAGTGAGGTGAGACTCCTGTACCATGATGATGTCTGCCTTTCCTCTCTTAAGGGTGCTGAGCACTTTCTTGTGTTTAATTAGTGTTGAAAAACCCTGGGCATTCCAGGAGCATACAGTAATTGTTGTCATTGTAAGATTCTATTATATTTTCTTCCTCCTGGGGGTGGGATTATCCCATCCATGGCCAGACCCAGGGTTGTCTTCTTCATTGGTCCCCACATCTTCCTTCTCTCAGGTAACTTTTGCCTACTCATTTCGTGTGTCTCCCAGACAGTTAAACAGTCACCATTTGAACATAACATCTTCACTTTCAACTTACAACTTAACCCTTCTACTGTAAACAGCATTAAAAAAACAGTTTGTTCCTGTACGTGGAGCTATTATCTCCTGGGGCTCTGTAGCCTTGGTTCCCTGACAGTGCCCCCCCAGCCTCAGTGGCTCCTGTAAAACTTTTGTTCCTCTCCAGTTGTGATTGTTAGTATGCTTTCACACCCCCACTCGTTCTCTTATGTACCTCTGTCTTTATAATACACCCCTCACTATTTATACCCTCAAGCCAGAATGTAGCTCCATTAGAGCAGTCACAGCTGTTCTGATCCCCTTTAATATAGTTGCATGGTGCCTTTGTGGGCCAGAGAGCCCGAGGTGGTCCTACCTGGTCACGGTCCCTCCTCCTCTTTTCTACTTCACTGCCCCTTCTATGTCTCCCCTTCTTACTCCCCGATGCCTTCTACTGTCGTGGTCATCCTCATGGCTGCCCTCCCTTGGGTAACTACACTTGTTTCTGCTTTTTCCCTTTTTTCCCCCTGTATGTTAGGCCAACTTGCCTTACTTATCCCATCCTAACCTCTTCTATATCCCTCCCCTACCTCTTCTCTGAATAAATAAACCTGTCTGATATATGTGCTATAATCTCCGACCCCCCCTCCCTTAGGGCCCCCGTCCGCTTTAGTGTGTATCCCAGTCACCTTTTGCCCCCAAACCATGGTACTGTATTTACTTACTGTGCTGTACACTTGTTCTGTGTTCCTTGATTCTGTAGTCCCCAGGAACTTCCTTCTTTACATTACCAACTTTTCCGCAACCAGCTTTGTGCACTTTTGTGTACCCTTCCTGCTCAACAGCAAGCTAAAAAGGGGAGAAAAACCTTTTTTTCCTTTCTCTCCCTTTTGTTCTTCCGCCCTCTTTTTTTGTGCTACATTATCGTTTGTAACATTTCTTTCTTCATACCCAGGTGTCCACACTGAAGTGCAGTGGAGAGTGCTATGTGGACCACTCATACCTGCCCTGAACCTGTCTCCGTCCCACTTCTTGGTCTGCAAGTCCTAGCCCATATCTACATTCTTGGGGCTATACAAATTATATGGGACCTCATTCCCTTTTCCCCTCTTCCAGATCTTCACTGCATCATTTTACCCTTAATGCCCCCCCCCTGCAAAGTCTCAGCACTTCTTTTCCTTGACATATCTCTGCCCTTATTACTCTTGTAATCAATCCTCCTTGGGATCTTGCATTTTCTGGTTCTCCCTCTCTACTCAGCCTAGCAGCTCACTCTTTTATAAGCCATCAGCCTTAAGCACTCCCCATTGCATCCATTTTGAAAGCTTGCTTCCATTTTTCCCACGTGTTTTCTACCCCCACTCCCCGCTGTCTCACTTGTGCTCAGCATCTTGCTACCAAAATACAGTATCCTTTTTGTAGCATTTCAGACTTCCCCTCCCCTTGTTCCCCCCATACCCTCAAGTGATAGTAATTCTTCCTTTGTAGGTCTGGCTGGCATCCCCCCCATTACAAGTGCCCAAGTCCATACTTTACTTACTGCTACGTTCTTGCAAGGCAATCAACTCCGAGGGCCCAAAGCAACTCTCTCTTCTTCTGTTTCTTCTGATCTTTGCTTTTTCAAAAACCAGTCGGGTCCCCACCTTCACATAGTCCAGATAAGTGCCTGACCACCCAGTAAGAATCCATAGTAAAGCAGTATTCGTATGAGGAAGTTCCAGTCCAATGCACATTTTATCTCCCTTCCTCTTCATTGAGTAGCTGTCACTGACGCCATCCTAGGCCCCGTAGTCCACAGCACCACATTTTCCTCTTAAAGCAATAGTCCCCTCTTATACCTCTCGTGCTGTCCATCGTTTCTCCAGGTTCATCTGTCTCACTTTTCCATGTTCCCAGAAAGTGTGTCTGCCCTTCATGCTTCACTTTGAGCACTGCTGGAAAGTAGAACCAAAACTCCGTGACATTCCTCTGCAAGTCATCCATCAAGGGCACAAACAATCTTCTCTTCTGCAGCACTGCACACAGGAAGTCTTGGAAAATGGTAACCTTATGCTCTTTGAATTTAATATCTTTTAGTTTACAGGATACAGCTAGTATTTTCTGCTTATCTTGATTGTTGTGCAATTTAAATATAATTTGTCGTGGTGGTGCGTTCTTCACTGGTCTCAGGGTGAGTGCTCTGTGCGCTCTGTCTATTTTCAGCACCCCCTGCTTACTTTTTATTTTCAATGTGTCCACCAGCCATTTGCCCATGAAGTGCTCTACATCCGCTCCTTCTACACCTTTGGGAATCCCCCGTATTCTTAGGTTATTTCTCCTCTAGAAGTTCTCCTGAACGTCTATTTGCTCTTTCAGTTCTTGTATTTGTCTCTCCATCTCGGCCATTTTGCCTGGTAAGGGTGCTGTAATATCTTCCACTTGAGATACCCTTTGTTCCAACTCCCCAGTCTGGCTTGCTGGAGAGTCTAGTTATTTGTTAAATTGTCCAGTTTTTCAGTCAAAGTCTCAAGTTTGAGCACTAGTACTTTCAGAACTTTGTCTGCAACTTTCTTTGCCAGAACCACCAAGGCTTCTTCTGCTGCATCAATTCCACTACCTGCAGAGGGCCCTGCAGTCATTTCAGTCTGATTTTTCTTACCACCCTGCCACCCAGCCCATCCAGGTTTTCCTCCTCACGATGCCAGATAAGCATCCATCCTGTGTTTAGATAGCTTCCGCTCTTTAGCAGGTATTGAATCTGTTTTTTTTTTTCCTTCTTTTATTTTCTTTTATTTGAGCGAGATGTCGGAGCTCTTCTGAAAATGTTTACTCCTCCAGTTGGAGGATCCTGAGGTGAATGTTTCAAGTGTTTTCTATACCCATTGTTTAGCTGGACTACCAAGAAGGGCTGTAAAGCCTGGAAAGGAACATTGGAAATGAAGAAAATGTATTCTCTAGTAAATTTTAACAGCTAAAACATTGTATTTATGAAAGCGCATGCTGAAGTGTAGAGTTGCTCTTTAAAGTGCAAGTATGTTGTGCAATACAAGTGCAAGTAGAAAACTGAACATTTGGCACCACAGCAGTACAAAGGCAGGTAATGCACTGCACTAGGGAACCATTAGGTCATGGGGAACCAAAACACCTGAGTTACCAAGATTGCTAAGGGGACCTCCTATGAGAAACATGTGCAGGTGGGTAGCAGGAGGAATTTCTGCTCATGCTTGAAGGAGCCTGCAAGGGTGGAATGACAGAGTGCTATGGGGAGCTGCTTCCAGAGTGTTGGCAGGCAATAGGAGAAGGCAGACTGCCCAGCAGAGGACCAGAGGTGGGGAGTAGAGAAGGTTCTTTGTTTCCGTGAGTGGAGGCAGCAGGTGAGACAAGAGAGAGAGAAGTGAGAAGTAGGAAGGAAGGGAACCAAACTAGTACTTGGAAATCAAGGAAGTGCTTTGTGACTGGTGACATGAAGGTGGGGAGGATGGAAAGGGAGGAATAGAGGGAGCAGTGGTGCATATTTAGAGGGGTGTTTACCATAAAGCAACAAAAGGCATTGCAGAGGATGCCCAGCCTAGCTACATAAGTGGAGTGGGCTGTACTGTAGACCACGTCTGCATAGTTGAAGACCGGGAGCACCATTTTGGTGACCAAGTCACGGCAGGCCAGCAGGGGTTGGCAGTCTTTGTTTCAGTTTAGGGCACCAAGCTTAGGATAGAGTTTCACATGGATAGCATCAATGTGGGCTGAGAAGTCAATCTTGCTATCAGGCCACATGCCAAGGTACTTGAAGGATTGTACCACTTCAAGAGGGGAGCCATCCAGCGTGGTGAAGACCAGAAGCCTCGAGAGCCTGGACAATTTTTGGCTGATACCAAAGGTCATAGACACCATTTTGTTAGTGTTCACCTTGAGATGATTGGACTGGAACAAGTGCAGGATGTTGTGGACATCCTGCTAGAACAGGTCTTCCATGGGAGTGGCAGAGGGACCGGAACGGAAGATGATTGCGTTTATATGCGAGTTGACACAGGCTGAGGGAGTAGTCTTTCAGAAAAATTGAAAACAGAATGGGCCCTAAAACTGAGCCCTGTGGGACACCAGCATGGATGGGAAGGGGTGGTAACATGCCTCAGACCAGTACCAACTGCTGGTGGCCCATTAGGTAGGAATGGAACCAAATAAAGGCAGGATCTGAGAGGCTGGCCAAATCAGCTCATCCTGGAGGAGTGGGTGGGACGCTGAGTCAAAAGAGAGGAGGGAGATAGGGTAGTAGTTGCCAGGGGAGGAGGAGGTCACCCTTTTGTGAAGTGGAAAAACTTTGGCCATTTTCTAGGACTATGGAGCACAGCAGGAGAGAGAATGAGAGGTTGGTCAGGTTCATAAGTGGAAGTGCAATTGCAGGTGATGAGAGGTGGATAAGTTTAGGATCAAGCCCGTGAGGACTGGACTTAGACTGATTGAGGGAGAAGAGGGCAAGCACGGTTTCATGAGTGGTGATGGGGGGAAGTGGAAACCCAAGATGGACTGATTAGGAGAGGAACACAGAGCAGGTATGCAAGGTAGTCAGTATCAGGGGGAGAGGGGAGGATCACATGTGGTGAAAACTCATTAGTGCTCAGAGGTTTGGACTGATAGAATTTGCCCTTAAATAAATAGTGCCCACTATTTTAAATCTCATTATTCTTTAAATTAGAGAAGTGTTTTGCATTCTGACCATTTTCTCTGCATTTTAAATGTCTGTTCTATCCATTTTACTGCAGACAGTGAGAGGTATGGCTGTTACCTGTGGTGCTTTGTCCTGGGCTTTGGGTTTTGGAATGTATGGAGACACTTGGGCGAGAGACACAGAAGACAAACATGTTAATTTCTCAAGGCCAGACAGTGACAATGATAGAGTTATGTTTTGGGGGATGTCCCCAGCAGGGTCATGTCTGGGGGTGGGGAGTGGTCACCTTCCCATTCTGCCCTTACACCTAAGATTTGACAGGCTATTCCACAGTGAGTATCTTTAGGGCATTAAGGTGTAATTTTGGAAGTTTCAGCCCAGCCTGTTGTGTGCCTCTTGTACACATATTCCATGTGTCTGTATATCTGATAGCCAACTAGCACTGCAGTTGCAGTACCACTTGCCACCTAGACAATCCAGATTCATGCTCTGAGCCCACAATTTCTTTTTTTTTATTTCTTTTTCCCTGTTTTGTGCCCCATACCCAGGACCCCGGTAAACACGTATGTGCATATGCATGGAGGCGTACGCACATGCTGGGTACCAGCTTGGTCCCTTCCGCCCCACCCCTGGCATTCTTCACCACTTCCACTCAGCTCCACTCCCACCGGACCACCACCATGTGGGAGCGGAACTACAGGGGGAGCAGACAACCATCCCCAGGAGGAGAGAGCTGCTGCAATCCCACTACAACTCTCCCCTCCATGCTAGCTCCCCAGCGACCCAAGGTCGTTCCCGAACCCGGGTCACTGGTGTAGCGTGAGATAAAGCATCCAGTGCAACAGCTCTCAGTGCCACCAGGCCAATCTGAGCTCATGATTTCTGATATCAACTGGTGAGAGGGGTTCTGGTGTCTCTCTCCCTTGAATGTCTCCTGCCTTGAAGAGGGAGGGCACCTCCATCCAGTGCAAGACTATCCTTTGGTGGCCCGAGGGAGAAGATGTCATGTGGAAATGAATGCAGCGTTGCCTTTGCAGAAGCCTACAATTGGCATGCACCTATTTGCCAGGCAAGTAATGCAGAGTATCACATACCCAAAGCAGGGCCAACAGGGAAGATCTGAGGGGCTCAGTCACACATCCGAGGGCCCTGTGGGGCCTGCTTGCTCTTCAAAAATAATACACTTGAGGGAGGGGTAAAGTGGGGAACTTAGAGGGAAGAAACACCCCAGCAATCCCAAGCATATGTAGCCCCACCCCCCCGGTCAAAGTTTGGCTCTGTCGACTCCTCCAGTTCCTTGCAACTCCTCCTCTTGAACCTAAACCACAGAATGAGTAAGCCTGCTCCCCCTCCACCCCCACTCCGGCTTGAGGAACCTGGTGGTCCTGTGTTAAGCTGCAGGTAATGACTGGGGATCAGAAAAGGAATGCCAAGCAGAGGCTGTCAGTGGCCTGGAGTCTTGGAGAATTCCTACAGTAGACAGAAGAGCTTGGGAAAGTGGAAGGAGGATGTCATGACTGACAAGGAGAAAAATAATGGTCAAAAATAGAAAGTAAAATAAATTGCATGTGCAGTTTAGTTACGCCAAAAATGTGCTAAACACTTTTATTGGGGGAGAGAGAGGGGAGTTTGGGGGGGGGATGACTGTCCCGAGTCACCAGGGGCAACACCAAAATGTATAGATATTGTAAAATTCTGGTGAGTTCCTAGAAATTCTAAGCAGGCATTTTTTCAGTCCCAACCCCAAAAAACAATATTTTTAAGATGCGTGGGGAAACCAACTTGAAAGTGTCTTGAAAATCTGAAATTATCTGTTGGCCACTAATTCTGTTGTGCTGTTTACATTGCTGGGTTCTAGTACAATTAAAAAAAAAAAGCCCTCCCCCCAAAACAAAATGGCAAGGCAAGGCAAATTTTATTTCTGTGGTGCCCAATCCGGAGGCTCTGGGCACCTAACAATAAAACAGTACAAATACCAGCAATTAAAAGGTGATAAAAAAGAAACAAAAAACTCAGATAAACATAAATAAAATATTTATATATCTCCCCTGGCAGAATTACCACTGTTCTGCTGACTGCTCAAACCGCAGTATTGCTATATGTCACTGTACCTGGCTTAAATTGCTCTGTTGACCTCACCTCCAACAGTGTTACTATGTACTGTTGTAACCTGGTTAATTTACAATGTGCTGCTGTAACCTGGTTAATTTTGTCACTGCTCCTGACTGCTCTACCATAATATACTGCTGTATTTCCAGTCTATATGTTGTCACAATAACCACTCCGCCTTCTCGGTAATATCGACCAATCACCGATTGATTTGATGTCCCATATCCTGCAGCCATAAGTGAGCTATTGTATACTGTAGTTGCTGCTGTATCTATCATGTTCTTTACAAACATGTATGTTAAATCCATGTAATCCTACATCCTGTAACATGATTGTCTGTACTGTATTGTCCTCTTTGTGACGAGGTACCTTTGAAAATGAGCCCCTGGCTCAAAGGTTGTAAACCGATTCGCTAATAAAATAAAAAAATAAAAATAAAATAAAATTTATAATCAGAAGTATAGGTAATTCATACTTTCACTCAGGCATTCGGGTATGTCACAGCCAGAACAGTAGCTATTTGGGCTTTATGGGCAAACTCCACTTCTAATTACAGTAGCCAGTCTTTGGGCCATGCCAGACCAAAACGTACAACAGTCCATCTGTTATTTGATTACATTTTTTCATTCTTTTCTTTCTGTATATCAGTGTGTAGCATGAAGGTACAAACAAAAGGCCCAGCGATAGTGCCTTCCATGTGGGTGAGGTGTGAGCTGGGTCTCCAGTCATGTGCAGTGCCATGACCAGTTCTACAGCCAATATCAGCACTTCTCATCCAGAGCAGGTGTCTCTGCCGCTGGAGAGACCACCAGTGGCAGGCCAAGGAAGTGGTTTTCTGGCTCCTCCAATGTGGGATCTCTAGGACTGACATGGCAGGATGCCATGGGGGTGGAGGGAGAAAGGGAGAAAAGTGGAGAGTAAACCCTCCTTACTACCAACCACTGGTGCTCTTGGGTCCTGTGCCATAATTGTCGCTGAGCAGTGGTTGTCAAGTGCCTGGCGGCCACTGGTCAGGGTCTAGAGGAGAAAACAGACGGTTGTGGGAAGGGCGAAAAGCTTGGTTAAAAAAATTAAAGCCACAGAAAACAACCCTCAGTAATCTCCATGCTATCTAGAAACATAGAATTTGATGGCAGATAAGGATCGCTTGGCCACCTAGTCTGCCCATTTCTCTACCTAATGGATAAGCTGCAGATCCTAGTTAACCAACAGCCTACTGCCTCCTACCCCCCACTAGAATTGCCTGTCTGTCCCATGAATTGCATGTCTGTCCCATGAATTCTTGAATTTCCCCACTGTTTTTGACTCTACGACCTCCTCAGCAAGGCTGTTCCATGCATCTACAACCCTCTCTGTGAAGAAATACTTCCTCACATTACCTCTGAGCCATCCCACCTCTATCTTCAAATTGTGCCCTCTTGTTCTTGCACATCTCTTTTTCTGAAAGATGCTACCCTCTTGGACTTTGTTGATTCCCTTTCGGTATTTGAAAGTTTCTATCATGTCACCCTCCTCTCCCTCCTTTCCTCAAGGCTATACATCTTAAGCTCCTTTAGTCTTTCTTCATATGTCTTCTGGCGCAGACCCTGCACCATTTTGGTCGCCCTCCTCTGGACAGCCTCCACCCTGTCTATGTCTTTGCAGAGATGGGGTCTCCAGAACTGTACACAGTACTCCAGATGTGTACAGAGGGCCAACAACTTCTTGTTTTCTACTGGTGATGCCTCTCCCTATGCATCCCAGTATCCCCCAGCCCTCCTTACTGCCTTTTCACATTGCTGGCCCACCTTTAGGTCATCTGATATGACTACCCCCAGGTCTCTTTCCATTTTTGTTGTTGTCAGTATCTCACCCCCCTGTTACTCTTTCCCTGGGTTTTTGTTTCCCAGGTGCATTACTTTGCACTTCTTTGCATTGAATCTAAGCTGCCATACATTTGACCATTTCTCCAGCCTTGCCAAGTCCCTTTTCATCCGTTCAGCCCCACCTTGCGTATCAACCCTGTTGCAGATCTTTGTGTCATCTGCAAAGAGACGTACTTTTCCTTCCAGTCCCTCTGCAATGTCACTTATAAAAACATTAAAAAGGACTGGCCCCAGTACTGAACCCTGTGGTATCCCACTAGTAACCCCCTTTTTTCACTGTGGGCTCCATTTATTATTACCCTCTGTGTCCTGTTGTACAGCCAGTGTTTTACCCATTCTACCACCCTGGGACCCACTCCCAGGCTGGCTAGTTTGTTTATTAATCTTTTGTACGGGACTGTGACAAATGCCTCGCTAATGTTTAGGTAGGCCATGTCCACAGCCCTCCCTGGTCTACTACTTTGGTCACCCAGTCAAAGAAATCAATTAGATTTGTCTGACATGACCTTCCTGCTGTGAATCCATGCTGCCTTGGGTCATGTGCCCCACTGGCTTCTAGGTACTCAACAATTCTTTCCTTCAGAAGTGATTCCATCATTTTCCCTACCACTGAGGTCAAACTGACAGGTCTGTAGTTTCCTGCCTCTGTCTTGCTCTCACTTTTGTGAAGGGGAATCACATCCGCCCTCCTCCAGTCCTCAGGTACCACACCATCCTCCCATGATTTATTAAAAAGGGTAGTCAGTGGCGTTACTAGTTCTTTCCTTAGTTACTTTAGAATTTTGGGGTGAATCCCATCAGACCCATTGCTTTATCCACCTTCAGTTTTAAGAGTTCTTTCAGAACCCTTTCTTCTGTGAAAGGACTAATATCAACTCCCCTATCCAGGGTGCTTATATTGACTGGATTAGGTATCTCCCCCTGCTTTCCATTGTGAATACTGAGCACAAGTATTCGTTCAATGTCCCTGCTTTTTCACTGTCACTCTCTGCCCAACCACCTTCCTCTTTATTCAACCTCAGTATCACTGTCTTAGTCTTTCTTTGCTCCCTAATGTACCTATAAAAGGTTTTATCCCTCTTCTTAACCGAGTTGGCTATCTTTTCCTCAGTTTGGGCCTTTGCTATTCTGACTGCCTTCCCCGCTTCCTTCTGCTTTAACTGATACAATGCTCTGTCCTGCCCCTTCTGTGTTTCCTTATACTTCCTGAATGCTATCTTTTTCTCCCTTACCTTCCCCACCACTTCTTTTGAGAACCATAGTGTTTTTTTCTTTCATTTTGATTTATTTGCTTCACACAAAGGCTTGTTGTCTCTGTGATGGCAGTTTTGATGTTTCCCCATTGTTGCTCCACCCCACCCTCTTGCCTGTTTGCTAGTGCTTTTCACTTTTGTATGGCTTGACTCTACAGCTAAGTTTATCGTGAACCACACTGTTTGTTGGTCACTTGTTTCCAGATGGCTACCCACTTCAAGATCGGAGATCTTCTCTCCGTCCCCATTTGAGAGTACGAGGTCTAAGATTGCTCCCTCCCGAGTGGGTTCCAAAACTATCTGTCTGAGGCATGCCCCTGTAGGGCATCAAGAATGGCCCTGCTCTTGGATGTGGTTGCAGCAAAGGTGCTCCAGTTAATATCTGGCATATTCAGGTCCCCCATCAGCAATATCTCCCCTTTCTCTGCCATTATAAGGATGTCTTCTATCATTTCCTTATCCATATAACCCCTGTGCAGATTGTGGTGCCATTTCCAGTCTCCAGGGTGACCCACAGTGCCTCATCTCCTCCCTGTTTACCTTTTAGTTCTATTACTTTGATCCCTTCCCTTACATGGAGAGCTACTCCTCCTCCTTTTCTTCCCTCCCTGTCCCTCCTGTAGGTTGTGTACCCTGGTATGTTGTCATCCCAATCATGGTTCTCTGTGTACCATGTCTCTGTGACTGCCATGATATCCAGGCATCCCTCTTCCATCAAGGCCACCATTTTGGGGAGCTTTTCACCTAGACTACGGGCATTGGTACTCATTACCCTCCATTTTTTTATGGCTTTACTTCTTTTTGCCCCATCCCTGTCCTTACTGCCTTTGTCTTTTTCTCCATTTACCCCTGCCCTTTTCCCTATCGACTGCTCTATCTTGGTGTTTACCTTACTAACTACCCTGATTTTTAGAGAGGGGCTAGGATTTCTCTTTTCTTTTTCAGTGCCTCCCCCTTGCCTAGTTTAAATGCTTGTCAATGAAGCATTTAAACCTATCACCTAGGATCCTAGTTCCCCTCCTGAATAGATTCAGACCATCATGCCAGTATAGGCCTGCATCCCTCCAGGTGGAGCCCCAGTCCCCAATGAAGCCAAATCCCTGAGCTCTGCACCAGTTTTTCAACCAGTCATTGAATCTCATGGTGCAGAGTACCCCAGCCTCATCCATGCCATAGACAAGTAGCACTTCCGAGAAAGTTACCATGTGTGCTATTTGTGTAAGTCCCCTCTCCAGCTCCACAAACTCCTGTTGCACTGCTCTGATCCCATTCTCAGCCAGGTCATTTGTCCCTAGGTGGATAATGACATCCAGCTCACTCACCCTTGCTGCTGCTCCCACAATCTTGAGGATTTCTTTTCTGTCTCTCCAAGCCATGGCACCAGGCAGGCACTTTACCTCCCTTTCCCTTCCCTCCTCCCCCAGTTCTACCCACTCCCAATTGAGTCCCCCACCAGGAGTTGTTTCTTTCCCCTGTGGGGTCCTGTGCCACCCTCCTGTGTGTCTCCATTGTGGAGGTTCCCAGCATCCTCCTTGGTCTCCACTGCAGGTGCCTCCATAGAGGAACCATGCTCTGCCAGAGTGGTGAATGAACTGTGCAGAGGCACAACTGAAGGGATGTGTCTCTGTTCCACAACCCTCACCCTCCCTGAGCCCACCATGGTACAACCATTCCTCTTTCTTGGCAACCTCTGAGGTAGTGGTGGTCCCTGGGTGGGGGAGCAGGTTTCTCGAATCCTTGCCAGGTCAGCATTGCGAAGAACAACCTCCTCCCTCAGACCAGAGAAATGCCTGCAAAACCGACTTGGTAAATGGGGGTTGTTTTTTATGTGAGGTCAGCTTACATGTGAGTACATATGATAACAGCAGAACAGAAAGAGAGAGATGAATGAAGATATATATTGAATCTGCTGCCCTGACAGCATCATGACAAGGTGTCAGCTGGCCATGTCGAGGATTCCGTTTTGTGTCCCAGTGCCTAGATGACAGTCAGTGGTGGTTGTAGTAGAAGACCTGAGAGTTGTCCCCGATGATGTCCTCAGTCCTCGGGAAAGGATGGCTATGATCGCTAATGTCTGGTGACCACCTGGTGACCTGTGGGGTTGGGTGGGTGGGTTGAGCAGACTAAGGGGAATTAACTGCTTTTGTTGAGGAACAAAGTTAATCAAACATGGAAGACAGTGTTTCTGATAGCTCCTACTACTGCCAGAAAGGTTGGTGAACTGCAGGCCATCTGTATAGATCCCAATTTTACCATCTTCCATACAGATAAAGTGACACTGAGGCAATGTATGGAATTTTTACTAAAAGTGGTTTCTGCATTTTACATGAATCACTCTAACATCGCCTGCTTATTCCCGAAAACCTCATTCCAATGCACAGTAAGAGAAACTGCACAGCCTGGTTGTAAAAAGGGCCTTGAGTCTGTACTTGGACAGAGAACTAAGGAACCCAGAACTGACAGCACTCAGCTGTTTGACATTTATGCTGAGGTAAGTAAAGGCAAATTAGCAGATAAAAAGACTATCTCTCATTGGATAGCCTCTAGCATACATTTTGCCTTTGGAAAGGCTGGCAAGGAGGCACTTAAAGGTCTAGTGGCACATTCCACTAGAGCTACATGCAAGAGGTCTGCAAAGCAGCTACCTGGTCTGCAGCAAACACTTTTACTTTCCATTACTGCTTGGCATCCATAGCAGAAGGAAGACTAAGTTTGGGTCTTCAGTTCTTCAGAACCTTTTTCCTAAATAAGTTCTAGACCCTGCTTCTCATGGTATAGCTTGGAGTCTGCACTTTGTATACCATCACTAATAAACTCTTATTGTTAGAAGAAACAAATTGCTGATCATAGTAATGATGTTTCTTCTAAAGGGCTTATTAGTGATTCATATAAACCCTTACGTACCTCCTCTTCTAGAACCTTAGTAAAAAGATCCACACAATAAATAAAAAAAAAAGGTTTGTATTTGCTGAAGCATTTCCTTAGTGCAAATTTGCAGGTTTTACAATTTTCATGTGTGGTTTTGAATTCTCATTTACATTAGGTAAGAATACCTGGCATAGATTATATAGGTGGTCCCAGCTCTCTTCTGGTCTTCAGCTATAAATCTGCCTACAGTGGGAAAGGGAATGCTGAGGGGAGTGCAACCATAGAGAAGAGTTTGAAATCCATCATTACAGGTTGACGTGAAGTAATCTACAGTATATGAATCACTATCAACCCTCTGGAAGAAACAAGATTACCACTGTGGGTCATCTTTCATCTCTACCCAGAGTCAGAACCAGTTTTTTGTAACCGTCAATGTTTCTCACATACACAGCTACATATTATGCTCCAAAGTGTCTTGAAAGAAACCAGGCATAAACGAGCTACTACCCCGCCCCCCCCGGTCCCCAGAGCATGTATGTCAAGTAGGGACAGGCAGAACCAGTACTAAAGAAAAATCCATAACTTGACTTCTTCTGAAATAGGAAAGCAAATAAATCCTCTCCAAAAAATAGTTCTACCGGGGCCTCCAGAAAGACCAACAGTAGCTTATCCCATTACTACACAGCTGATCTGGGTTCCAAGGCAACCCCAAATTGCTAGTGCAGGAGGCAGCCTGGGGGAGAGTAACACTGTTCTCTGCTGCCACAACAACACCCACGGTGAGACAGGGTGCATTCTCCTCTGTATGGGCTCACTGCATACATACCAGGCCAGTATGGTGCTGCATGTGGCATCAACAGGTGGCAAGATGGTAGAGTCAGGGAGTAAAGGGCAACCTCCAATAGGTTAGCACCAGTACTGTGTGGCCCAAATACATGACTCACTCTGTCACCAGATGACTGCTGTGATGGGTAAGGAAGCCTCACAGAAGGTGAAGGTATAAGAGTTACTGGGATCAGGGGCACCAATAGGAGTGAGGTATGGGAGTTCTTGGGGTCAGAGGCGCTAACAGGAGTGAGGTATGGTAGTTAATGGGGATGGGTGGCCACCTACAGGAGTGAGGTGTGGGAGTTATAGAGGTCAGGGTCTATGATAGAAGCGAGGTATGGGAGTTATTGGGGTCAGGGGGCACTGATAGCAGTGAGGTATGGGAGTTACTGGGGATGAGTGGGAACCGATAGGAGTGAGATATGGGAGTTATTGGTGTTGGGGTGGGAGCACTGATCGGAATGAGGTATGGGAGTTATTGGGGATGGATGGGCACTGATAGGAGTGAGGTATAGGAGTTATTAGGGTCAGTGGGCACCAATAGGAGTGAGGTATGGGAGTTATTGGGGTCATGGGGGACTCTGATCGGAGTGAGGTATGGGAGTTATTGGGGATGGGTGGGCACCGATAGGGTGAGGTATGGGAGTTATTGGAGTCAGGGGACACCAATAGGAGTGAGGTATGGGAGTTATTGGGGTCAGGGGACACCAATAGGAGTGAGGTATGGGAGTTATTGAGGTTGGGGGCACTGATAGGAGTGAATTACGGGAGTTATTGGGGATGGGTGGGCACTGATGGGAGTGAAGTATGGGAGTTATTGAGTCAGGGAGGCACCAACAGGAGTGAGGTACAGGAGTTACTGAGGTTAGGGGGCACTGACTGGAGTGAGGTATGGGAGTTACTGGGGTCAGGGGCACCGATAGGAGTGAGGTATAAGAGTTATTGGGGATGGGTGGGCACTGATGGGAGTGAGGTATGGGAGTTATTGGGGTCAGGGGCACCAACAGGAGTGAGGTACAGGAGTTATTGAGGTCAGGGGCACTGACTGGAGTGAGGTATGGGAGTTACTGGGGTCAGGAGGCACTGACAGGAGTGAGGTATAAGAGTTATTGGGGATGGGTGGGCACTGATATGAGTGAGATATGGGAGTTATTGGGGTCAGGGGCACCAATAGGAGTAAGGTATGGGAGTTATTGAGGTGGGGGGCACTGATAGGAGTGAGGTATGGGAGTTATTGAGTCCGGGGGATACGGACAGGAGTGAGGTACAGGAGTTACTGAGGTTAGGGAGCACTGACTGGAGTGAGGTATGGGAGTTACTGGGGTCAGGGGCACCGATAGGAGTGAGGTATAAGAGTTATTTGGGATTTTTTTTTATTTATTTTATTAAACTCTAGGATTACAAATACCTTTGAGCAGGAACTGCTAATTAACAAAGGTTCCACGTCAAAGGATGTAGGGTAACATACATGCATAGGTCAACAATGGTTACAGTCTTAAAAACACAAAGATGTCTAAGCATTTATTACACAGCCAAAAATGGAGAGAGACAACATAAGCTAGCTGCAGATAAATTTCAGGGTGAACAGTATATAGTTAGTATAGGATAGGAGGGAGTCAGGAAAAAGGCAGGCTAAAGGGCCACTGCTGGCGGGTAGGGGTGGGTGGTAAAAGTGCGAGGTGGATGGGCTTGAGGGCCCCATATCTGAAAGTGCCATTAGAGAGGGGACGGGGTAGGTGAGGCAGTGTGGTGTGGGGGAGGGTAAGGGGTGAGAGTGGGGGAAACTGGTGCCAAAAAGAGTGGAGCTCTAAGGGAGGTTACAGGTTACCTTCAACTAGGGTAAAATGAGGAGGCAGTTACTTAGGAGAGGCAGTCACATTGAGTGGTAGAGGCGAGGAATAGTCAGAGTTGCCTTTTAAAGGGACCAAGCGTCGCAGTTGTAAGTATTTCCTTGTTAAGGGTATTGTACCACTGTGGAGCCCAGTGCATGAATGACCTCTGACCCATTGTGATCCGGCATCTGGAAACCTGGAAGGATTGATATAGAGTACTGCGTGTAAGCTGAGTACTGCTGTTGGCGATAAGGAGCTTTGCCACTCCAGATGGCATGAGACTGAGGAGAACTTTTTTGGTTAACAAGCAGGTCTGGTATTGTATTCCACTAAGGAGTGGTAGCCATCCAGCCTGGGCGTACAGATCACAGGTGTGTGTTAGGTGGGTGGCACCCATTAAAAGCCTACAGGCCTTGTTGAGCATCACCGATATCCTCCAGAGGGCAGTAGGGGAAGCAGAGCCATAGATGACTAGACCATAGTCGACAATGGAGGTGACGGAGCTGTAGATGGCCAGTCTAAGGGCATCAGTGGTCATGCAGTGTTTGTGCTTGTGGAGCAGGCCGATCCGTATGTTGGCAGCCTTAGCTACATTGCCAGTATGCCGCATGTAAGAAAGGGAACTGTCCAAGGTGATGCTGAGATATTTAAACTCAGAAACAAGTTCAAATGAAGTCCCCACGTGGTTCTTGATGGTAAGAGACAGAGGTTTATACTTGCTCCATGCATTGCAGAATGTCATGACCTTAGTTTTGCTGTGGTTCAGGACGTGTTTATGTGAGCTAAACCCCTCTTCAAAATGCCTGAAATCACACTGCAACTGACTATCAAGTTGTTTAGAGTCTTGGTTGCTAGTACACAGTATTGCATCATCCACATAGAGTAATATTCTCTGTTGGCAGATGCTAGGGAGACTGTTCAGGAAGAAAGAAAAGAGTAATGGCTCCAGCATAGACCCCTGCGGGACACCCGAGAGGACTGTTTTTTCATCAGAGGAGACGCCAGCAATCCTAACACGTTGGACTCTTCCCCCGAGGTAGCTAGCAAACCAGGGCAGTGCATCCTTGGACAGCCCAAGATTGGGCAGTTGCCTGAGTAGGAGTGGGTGGTTAACAGTATCAAAGGCCTTTGTCAGGTCAATGAATACTGCCCCCCCCACAGATTCCTTGGTCGAGGGTGTCATGGATGAATCCGATAAATTCCAACAGTGCCGTGGTGGTACTATGCCCTTTTCGGAAGCCATGCTGTTCTGGGCACTGGATTTCATATTTGTCCAGGAACTTGACAAGCCGGTCTGAGATTATTTGTTCCAGAGCTTTAGATGGGGGGGGGGGTATGGAGATGGGTCTGTAGTTGGTGTGCAGTGACTTGTCTCCACTTTTGTGTACAGGTGTGATAGTCGCCTGTTTCTAGAGTGATGGGAATTGACCCAATCTTAGGGAAAGGTTGAAGATCTTTGTCAGGGGTTCAAAGATCTCATCTAGGACTAGTACAAGCAACTTCAGGTCGAGTGAGTCACCACTCTAGCCAGTGTTGTGGATGGCCTTGCATATATAAGTTCTGGCTAAGTGCATTGGGATCTCTTTAACAGGGATGGGTGGGCACTGATATGAGTGAGATATGGGGTTATTGGGGTCAGACACACCAATAGGAGCGAGGTATGGGAGTTATTGGGGTCAGGGGGGCACTGATAGGAGTGAGGTATGGGAGTTATTGGGGATGGGTTGGCACCGATAGGAGTATGGTATGAGAGTTACTGAGGTTGGGGGCACAGACTGGAGTGAGAAATGGGAGTTATTGAGGTCGGGGGCACTGATAGGCATGAGGTATGGGAGTTATTGGGGTGAGAGACACCAATAGGAATGAGGTATGGGAGTTATTGGGGTTGGGGGCACTGATAGGAGTGAGTTATGGGAGTTATTGGGGTTGGATGGACACCTATAGGAGTTAGGAATGGGAGTTATTGGGGTCAGGGACACCAATAGGAGTGAAGTATGGGAGTTATTGGGGTTGGGTGGACACCTATAGAAGTTAGGAATGGGAGTTATTGGGGATGGTGGGCACGATAGGGAGTGAGGTACAGGAGTTATTGGGGTCAGGGGCACAGATAGGTGTGAGAAATGGGAGTTATTGGTCAGGGGAGCGCAATAGGGGTAGGTATGGGAGTTATTGAGGTATGACACCTACAGGAGTTAAAAGTGGGAGTTATTGGGGATGGGAGGCAACCGATAGCAGTGAGTATGGGAATTATTGGGGTCTGGGGGCACCGGTAGGAGTGAGGTTTGGGAGTTATTGGGGTCAGGGGCACCAATAGGAGTGAGGTACGTGAGTTATTGAGGTCGGGGGCACTGACAGGAGTGAGGTATGGGAATTACTGGGGATAGGTGGGAACAGATAGGAGTGAGATATGGGAGTTATTGGGGTCGGGGGCACCAATAGGAGTGAGGTATGAGAGTTATTGGGGTTGGGCGGACACCTACAGGAGTTAAAAACGGGAGTTATTGGGGATGGGGGGGCACCGATAGCAGTGAGGTATGGGAATTATTGGGGTCTGGGGGCACCGGTAGGAGTGAGGTTTGGGAGTTATTGGGGTCAGGGGCACCAATAGGAGTGAGGTACGTGAGTTGTTGAGGTCGGGGGCACTGACAGGAGTGAGGTATGGGAATTACTGGGGATAGGTGGGAACAGATAGGAGTGAGATGTGGGAGTTATTGGTGTCGGGGAAGGGGCACCGATAAAAGTGAGATTATGGGAGTTTTGGGGGATGGGTGGGCAGCAATAGGAGTGAGGTATGGGAATTATTGGGTTCAGGGGGCACCGATAGGAATGAGGTATGGAAGATATTTAGGTTGGGGGGCACTGACAGGAGTGAGGTATGGGAGTTATTGGGGACATGTGGGAACCAATAGGAGTTATTGGTGTAGGGGGGCACTGATAGGAGTGAGGTATGGGAGTTATTAGGGTTGGGGGCATCAACAGAAGTGAGGTGTGGAAGTTATTGGGGTTGGGGACACTGACAGGAATGAGGTATGGGAGTTTTTGAGGTTGGGGCACTGACAGGAGTGAGTTATGGGAGTTATTGGGGTTGGGGGCACTGATAGGAGTACAGTATGGGAGTTATTGGGGCTGGGGCACTGATTGGAGTAAGGTATGGGAGTTTTTGAGGTTGGGGGCACCGACAGGAGTCAGTTATGGGAGTTAGTGGGGTCAGGGCACTGATAGGAGTGAGGTTTGAGAGTTATTGGGGTTGAGGGCACCGATAGGAGTGAGGTGTGGGCGATATTGGGGTTGGGGGGCACTAAGTGACATATGGGAGTTACTGAGATCCAGGGGGACACCAATAGGTATGACATGTGGGAATTATTGGGGTTGGGAGGCACTGATGGGAGTGAGGTACTGGAGTTGTTGGGGTTGGGAAGACACCGATAGGAGTGAGGTATGGGAGTTGTTGGTGTCATGGGCACCTATAGGAGTGAAGAATGGGAGTTATTTGGAGTCAGAGGCACTGATAGGAGTGAGATATGGGAGTTATTATGGTTGGGGAGATACCGAAAGGAGGGAGGTATGGGAGTTGTTGGTGTCGGGGGCACCGATAGGAGTGAGGCATGAAAGTTATTGGGGTTGGGGGGCACTAAGTGACAAATGGGAGTTATTGAGGTTGGGGGCACTGATAGGAGTGAGGTATGGGCATTATTGGGATTGAGGGGATCCAACAGGAGTGAGGTATAGGAGTTATTGGGGTTGAGGGGCTCTGATAAGAGTGAGGTATGGGAGTTATTAGGGTCAAGGGGCTCTGATAGGCATGATGTATGGGAATTATTGGGGTCAAGAGGCCTGCAGACTATATAGTCAGAATGCAGGCATCCAACAGGAGAATAACAAAATGGATTTTTTTTTTTACACCACCCCTGCACCTCGGCCGGCCTCTCCTTCAGGCCACCTAGGACCTGCTCATTCCAGGCAACCCCCCGTCGCCAACTGCCACCCCATACTACAGCCCCCTCCAAGGTAACCCAATGTATGCCTTCATCGGGTGGGTCCTCTCCTTCCAGAGAGAATATGCCTTACCAGCTTCCTGCTTGGCCCTGGGTGCTGCTGGGGTTGGTCCCGGCTCCCCGGAGGCTCCGTGGTGGTGAGGGTCTGGCAGCCATCATCTAGTCAGCTGAGGTGCCATTTTTCTGTTTTCTATGCCCTGTACATCAAGTACTCAGCTTTGCATGGGTTGGCATCCTTGGGCTGCAGACACCCCTCTCCTCCGGAAGGGAAGTGTCCAATGACAAACTGGATTTAAAATTGAAAAAAATAAACAACCAAACAATCCAACCCTGGTGATGGGGTCACACCATAAACAATGAACTAAAAAAAACAGTAACAAAATCATATAACATTCAACCATCCAAATAATATGTTATAAAGCAGTGGCTAAAAATGGACCATACTAATTGGCTAACTCACAGTCTAAGGGATTAGAGTAACTGCTGGAAACCCTCAGTGCAACAGAACAATTAGAGTTACTATAAAATACTAATTTAAAACAAGCATTTCTAAATGTTGAATGTTTGCTTGCTGGTATTAGCGTCGGAAGTGCACCTGACTGCAGTCTGCTGCCTATTCCTGTCTGTACCTTGCTAAACTGTTGCTATCTTGTTCCACAATATGTTATTGCCTGCACTAGACTGTACTGCATTCAACTAATTGTTACTTTGTTTCTGATGTGATGTTTGCCTTTGTAACTGTCCCGGGTCGCACCTGAAAATAGGCACTTGACGGTCTAGTGTGCTTACCTGGTAAACAAAAGCTAAATAAAATAAATGAGTTAGACAGATGCAGAATAGGAATGGCAGTGAAGTACTGAAGTGACACCAACCCAACCCCCACCCTGCAGAGATGGACAGGCACTGGTGTGTGCCTTTGGGTCGTCGCCTATAATGCTCACACCATTTCACCTCACCGTATCCTGCAGACACCAAGTGTTGAGGTGTGCCTTGGTGTGTTCAGCTTTACAGTCACACCATTCCATAAAGAAATACACTGAAATGGGTGCAGTATAGGAGAATGAGGTGAACTCTGGGACCGAAGAGTCCAAGGCACACCTCTATGCATGTCGCTGGCTGCAGGGTGGGGCTAGGGGTGGAATGGTGTGAGCATTACAGCCAGCAATTCAAAGATACACCCATGATTCCTGCCAGTCTGTATGGGGTGGGATGTTATGGTTAGAAACCCTAACACCCTGGGCGTTTTATGGTATTTGTACTAGAAATTTTCAACATGGCTTTTCTGTGACCCCCACCTCATAAAAGCATTTGGGACCTCTGCTCATGAACAGTGGCACTGTGATTTTGTTAAATTTGTCCTGAACGTTGATTTCCTACAGAGACCGTGCCATTCTGTGCCACACGTGTGAAAACACAATTCGGGCAGGATGTGGAAAATGACAGATGTACCATTCATAGGGAGGTGTGAAGAGATGGCAATATTGAAAATCTGGAGTGAAAATATAAAAAATTCTCTAACTTACGAGCATACATGGAAACTGCGTAATGCATGCTCATCACGCAGTCATTTCATGGACTTCTTTCACCATATTTTCAACATAGGCATTTCGTGACCTCTGCTCATGAACAGTGTCACTATGATTTTCTTAATCTGTCCCAAACATTGATTGTGCGCCAGATGTGTGAAAACACATTTCGGGCAGTATGTGAAAAATGACAGCTGCATTGTTCATAAGGAAGTATGCAAAAATGGCAATGTTGAAAATCTGGAGTGAAAATATTACAGATTCTCAAAGTTACAACTATGCATGGAAACTGCGCAACACATGCTCACAACATAGTCATTTTGTGGACTTTTGTCACCAAATTTTCAACATAGGCATTCTGGGACCTCTGCTCATGAACAGTGTCACTGTGATTTTCGTAATCTGTCCCAAACATTAATTCCTTATAGCAACTGCGCCATTGTGCGCTGGATGTGCAAAAACACATTTCGACCAGGATGTAAAAAATGACAGCTGTACTGTTCATAAGGAGGTGTGAAAAAATGCTAATGTTGAAAATCTGGAGTGAAAATAGTACAGATTCTTGAAGTTACGAGTGTGCATGGAAACTGCGCAAAGCACGCTCGTA
Source organism: Neoceratodus forsteri (assembly GCA_016271365.2). Taxonomy (NCBI): domain Eukaryota; kingdom Metazoa; phylum Chordata; order Ceratodontiformes; family Ceratodontidae; genus Neoceratodus; species Neoceratodus forsteri. Next base: position 161,576,498 of record JADMNL010000030.1, on the reverse strand, counting down.
ACACAGTAATTTTTGGAATTTTTTCACCAAATTTGCAACATAGGCTTTTTGGGAGCCCACCTCATGAACAGTGACACTGTTGTTTCCTTAATCGGCCCCGAAAGATGATTCCATGCAGTGACTGCAAAATCACTTTCCGGGACCAAATAACCACATGACAGTGACTGAATTCATGAGGTGGGGTCCCAAGAACCCGATGTTGAAAATTTGGTGCCAAAATTCACAAAAACGGCTGAGATATGCACCTAAGTTGAAAAAACAAACATTTATGCCATTATACAGCTTACCGGCATTTCTTCAGTTCGCGGTCGGCTTTGAATAATAAATAATAATAATCATAAACTTTATTTTTATGGCACCTTTCCAGAACCAAGGTACCGAACAAAATTTAAAAACATACCACATATTGCAGCAGCTTAGCTGATACAACAAACAACCAAAACTGTAATAAATACCGCCATATCAGTCGCCAAATGCTTGGTGCCAAAGATGTGTTTTCAAAGCTCATTTAAATCCCTTCACAGTCACACACTCACGTAACTGGTGGGGTAGACAATTCCAGAGAGAAGGGGCCACATGCATAAATGCCCAGGTCCCAAAAGATTTTAAACAAACTCCTGTAATCTCTAGCAACCCCTTGCCAGATGAGCGGAGCGGTCGCCCGTGGCGGTAGGGTACCAGAAGCTCTTTCAGGTAGTCCAGGCCCTGTCCGTGTAGGGCTTTATAAGTCAGAAGACTGACTTTAAAGGTGATCTACCATTGTACCGGCAGCCAGTGTAGACCGCGCAGTACCGGAGAAATATGGCAGGGCTGAGAGGTCCCTGTCAAAAGCCGGGCTGCTGCGTTTTGCACTAGCTGCAAACGGCGGATTTCCACCCCAGGTAGCCCTCGGTATAGGGAGTTGCAACAGTCCAAGCGAGAGGACACAAAAGCATGAACCAACATGGGAAGGTCACCGGACGGAACAAGGTGCTTAATCCTGGCGATATTCCTCAGATGGTAAAAGGAGGTCTTGACGACGGCTGATACCTGCGAATGCAGGGTCAGCCCATCGTCAAAGATTACCCCCAGGTTCTGCACCTGTTCAGAGGCTGGGCGTGATAAACCCCCAAGAAAAGCCCCAAGGGTGAACCTACCCCCAACCCCCCTATCTGGCATCCTGGGTCCAAAACCAGCACTTCAGTCTTTCCCGAGTTCAACTTCAATCAACTCAAATCCATCCACTCCTGGATCTCCATGAGGCAGTTAATAAAGACTGAGACAGCTCTAGTCTGGTCAGGTGCAAAAGAAAGGTAGAGCTGGGCATCATCAGCATAGCAGTGAAACCTCAACCCACACCTCCTTTCAGTGTCTCCGAGGGGCAGCATGTACACTGTGAACAACATGGGGGACAACACCGATCCCTGACAAACCCCACATGACAGAGGGATTGGATCAGAAGAATAAATCTCAGACACCACTCTCTGAGTTCTTCCAGTGAGGAAAGATGTAAACCACCTGAGGACTGTACCCGACAGGCCACAGATGAACCTCAGACGACCGAGCAGAGCTCCATCGTCCACAGTGTCAAACGCTGATGACAGATCAAAAGGGACTATTTTGGAATGGTTCTTCCCATCTCTAGTCATCAGGAGATCATTGAGCACCCGAACCAGCCCTGTCTCTGTACTATGCCTCTTTCAGAAACCAGACTGGAGGGGTCCATAGATATCATGGATGGTCAAGTGGCTCTCCAGCTGTATGGCCACTACCTTCTCAACCACCTTCCCTTAAAAGGGAAGGTTGGAGATTGGTCTGTAATTCGCATGGCAGTTCGGGTCCAAAGAAGCCTTCTTCAGGAGGGGTGTTACCACCGCCTCCTTCAGGGATCCAGGAAACCCACCTGTTTCCAAGGAGCACCAAACTATCCATGCAAGGACCGGACCAATAGAATCAATACAACCTAAAATCAGGGAAGTTGGTCCTCCTGCGTCCAAACTACAGTATGTAGGGTGCGCACCCAGGACATTCCTCATGATATCCATGAACTCCGGGTGGTCGAAGGTACTCCAGGAAAGCTGGAGGCTAGTGGCCAAGCACCAGTCACCAGCAGCACCTATAGAGTGTGCTGGTTGGAGGGCTGCCCTGATGTGGCCACCTTAGCTGCAAAGAACCGAGCAAGCTCATCGCACTCTATTTGCGAAAATGCTTTCCAAACTTGTAGACAGGCTGGGTTGCATAGTCTGTCCACAGTTTGGAAAAGCTGAGCTGGTCGATTCTGAGTGGCTGCAATGTCCCCGGACAGGAACTCTGCCTTCTTACGGGTGATTGCAGATTGATAAACTCGATGATGGTCCATCAACCTAAGGCGGTCAACATCAAGGGCAGCTCTGCACCAGCAACGCTCTAACCTTCGTCCTAGTTGCTGCATCTCCCTCAAGGTCCCATCAAACCATGGGAACTGAGGACAAAGGGAGAGAGAGGACAAACATGGACAGGAGCAACGACATTCAGGGCCACCAAGGTCCTCTGGGTCGTTGTTTGCTATCAAAATAAACGATAGATCAAGTACCGCCGTTAGGCTTTCAGAGCTGACATCTTGTAAAGGGTGCTATTTGCCCATCTCCACAGGGGTAGGCCTCTGGGGGGGCGCTAAAATTGCACCCCATGGTGTAGTGATTGGACCATCTGACTGGTTCCACCCCCAAATCCGAGGCTTCCATCCCCAGGAGGAAAATTAAGTCAAGAGAGTGATCATATTTATGGGTAGCAGTGGTAACTATCTGTGTAAGGCCCAGAGATGTCATCAACTGGAGGAAGTGTTGTCCAAATTGCAAGAGTTCATCATTGACCCAGGCATTAAAGTTATCCAGGACCATCAGCCTGGGAGACTCAAATGCCATGTCGATGATGAAATCCGCCACTTCCTGAAGAAACCGTTTCCCATCCCCGGTGGGTGGTAGATGAGGACGATCCTACAACCTACATCAGCTACCACATTACACTCAAATGACTCAGTCTCCTCAACTGGTACACTTGTGAGGCCCAATTTGGTCTTAAAACAGATTGCAAACCCCCCCCTCTCCGATCCAATCTCGAGCGGTAGATCACCGAGTAACCGGCTGGAATTGCAGCCTCTAATATAGGGCCAGAGTTCTCATCCAGCCAGGTCTCGGTGATGCAAGTCAGATCCCCTGACTTTACAAGATCTGCAATAATTGCAGTTTTGTTTTTAATGGATCTGGCATTGCACAACACCACTCGAGTTGGATGAACTTTCAGAGCCGCTCGAACTACGTGCCCACCTAAATTGGTGGTGCCCTTGGGTATGGAGACCAGACATGAAGGACCACGATCTGGGTTCCATTTCACCCCAGGGAGTCTTCTGGACCCCACAACCCCGATGGCCCCACTCATTCAACCTCCACCATTCGTACCCCCAATCCCCCTCCTCTCCGGACGTGCAATACCCAGTGCTCTACAGCGCTGGTAGACAGAATCATGTAGTGGAGGAGGGAGACAAAAGGGCAGAGAGAGTGGAGGGCAGAGGATCAATAGCGCACAACCATGGGGGCAGGCCTCCAACACATTCTGGCGACCAAATTAAGTGAAAACTAACCATATAAACACAAACTAATCTTTAAAATTAAACTAAGCCAACCCCCCCCAGCCAAAATCACAAAACTTAAAATAAATATAATATGAAATCACAGTTTTTAAGTCAGAGTCCAAGGCAGTTTAGATAACAAAAAAACATACAGAGCAGAACATCTTCCGAGTTACTAAGGTCACAATGGTATGAAAAGGCAAAACTTTCCAGTCCCTAATAAATCTCTTGCTTCCAAAGGGGCAGATAGACAAATCCTAGGAACTCACACTTCCAGGGCAAAGACAGATACAAAGTCTTACTGGATTCTTCATACCCATTAATCACTCTCACCGAAGAAGAGATGAAACCAAAAGTCCAAATATTTCCCAGTCCAAAGGAACTCTCACTCCCCAGGCTTGAGAGGATAGCAAGGCACTCGCACTGCCTTCCTAAAAGAATCGGATGAAGTCCTCTTCAGTGGCTTGCTGACACTTCTGAGGCTAACACAAGCCCCAAAAAATCCACAACTGGGGGTCAGCCGCAAAGCACACAGCCTGCACTATGGGTCTCCGTCCAGGCCCACCCGAGCAGTGGAACTAGCGGAAAGACCAAGGGGGCCACCCACCCACACTGCCAACTACCCGGCAAGATACAGCCGAAGCTCCCCCACCCAGCTGCATACCCACAATCAAACCCACTGGGCGGATTGGGACCAACTAGTTACCTCCTCAAATTAAACTGCTCTTAGCCCACCAACCTGACCACCTTGCTGCGCCAACTGTAGGCATCTGAAAGGGCCTTCACTGCCAAAGTCTCCTCATGCAATGTTCAGGGATCACTTCCTCAGAGGTTCCTTATCTTTCAAAGCCTCTGATTCCTCGTCGTCCAGTAATCAAGCAAAACCAACTAACCGAGAACAGTACAAGCCCCAAAAGTCTGGAATAATCCAACTACAAGGTCTAATCAGTCCAAATAGTGGAGAAACAGCTGGTCCGATAGTTTAAATATGCGGCGGTGGTAACAGGACATACCAGGATAAATCCCAATACACACTACAAGACAATCATCTTACAACGAACTGGCATTACACCCGGTCTCAGCGTGCTCAGACTGCAGTTCGCCAACAAATATCAAAGGAAGGGGGAGCCTGAAAGACAAAATGTTCCCAAGCTAGATAGTTAATCTTAGATGGTTAGTCCTCTAAACAGCACTTCAGTAGGTGTCTACGGACTCCCGACAAAACCTCGAACAAATGGTGCAAAAATGGTACAGAACGAAAACAAACCAAATGAAACTATATTTTCTGAAAGCCTTCCTCCTGTCCCCGACTGCTCTCACTACCTCCCTTGTAAACCAAAGCAGTCTCTTCCCCTTTCTGCTCTTCCTTACCTTCTTTATGCACATTTGCGTTGCTTTCAGCAACCCACCTTTAATAGTTTCCCATAACTTTTCCACATCCCGTATATTCTGTTTCCACCAACTCTTCACTCACTATCCTTCTCATCCTGCGGAAGTCTATGCTCCTGATGTCCATAACTGTTGTACTGGTTCAGTTTGCCACTCTCCTTGTCCTTACCCTGAACATTACTGTCCTGTGGTTGCTGGTGCCACGTATGTCTCCCACTTCCACCTCCACCTCCTCCACACTCTCCCCATTCATCAGGACCACGTTCAGCAGGTTGTTGCCCCTTGTTGTCTCCCTCACCAGCTGCTGTAAGACAACTCTGTGCAGTGCCTTTAGTATTTCCTTGCTTCTAGCCGATACTGCATCTGGGATGGTTCAGTCAACATCTGGGAAGTTTAGGTCCCTCACCAGGAGTAATTCCCCTTTGACAGCCATCCACGTGACTGCCTGTACCAGCTGTCTATCCATACCACCCCCAGTCACAAGGATTCCCCTGTCCTTTTGTCCAGTGTTACCCACAGGAGCAATGTCTCCCCATCTTCCTCCTGCTCATCTGTTACCCTTATGTCATCCTTGATGTACAGAGTAACCCCCCTTCCTACCTGCCCTGTCCCTTCTGAACAGCCTGTAGCCTGGGATGGTTGTCTCCCAGGTCTGATGTTCTGTTTACCAAGTCTTGCTTATCACTACTATGTCAAGTCCTTCGTCCCCCATAATGGCCTCCAAGTCCATCATCTTCTTTCCCGAGCTCCTGGCTTTGGTTGCTAATTCCTTCCACCACATTCCCCCCTTCCCCCTCTGTATCACAATCATTTCCTGCCCACACCTCCCTTCTTACTGTACCACACCACCCACTCCCCATCACAATCATTTCCTGCCCACACACACCCTCCTCACTGTCCCACACCACCCCTTCCCCATTACAGTCATTTCCCACTGACACACTCCTCCTCAATCTCCCTCTCCATCCCTCCCCATTACAGTCATTTCCTGCTCACATATACCCTCTTCACTCTCCCACATAACCCCTCCCCATCACAGTCATTTTGTACTCACACACACCCTCCTCACTGTCTCACTCCACTCCTTCCCCATCACAATCATTTCCCAACCACACACCAGCTCCTCACTGCCCCACACCACCCCTCCCTATCACAATTATTTCCTGCCCACACAAACCCTCTTCACTGTCTCACACCACACATTAACCCATCACAATCATTTCCCACCCACCCCTCCTCACTGTCCCACACCACCCCCTCCCCATCACAATAATTTCCCAACCATACAGCCCCTCCTTATTATCCCACACCACCCCTTCCCCATCACAATCATTTCCCGACCACACACACCTATCTAACTGTCCCACATCTCCCTCCCCATCATAATCATTTCACAACCACACACAGCCTCCTCACTGTCTCACAGCACCCCCTCCCATCACAGTAATTTCCCGCCCACACCCCCTCTTCACTGTCCCACACCACATCTCCCCTTCACAATCATATCCTGTCCACCCCTTCCCATCATAATATCCTGCCAACACACCCCTCCTCATTGTCCCACACCACATACTCCCCATCACACTCATTTCCCGCCCACACACACACCCTCTTCACTGTCCCACACAATCCCCTCCCAATCACAATAATTTCATGCCCACACACCTCCTCCTCACTGTCCCACACCACTCCTCCCAATTTCAATAATTTCCTGCTCGTACACCCTTCCTTACTGTCCCACACCACCCCCTTCCCCTCATAATCATTTCCCACATACACATCCATCACTGTTCCACACCACCCCTCCCCATCACAATAATTTCCCAGTTACACACCCCTCCTCACTGTCGCACACCATCCCCTCTCCATTACAATAATTTCCTGCCAGCACACCTTCCTCACTGTCCCACACCACCCCTCCCCATCACAATCATTTCCTACCCACAAACCCCCTTTTCACTGTCCCACACCACCCCTCCCCATTAGAGTAATTTCCCACCCACACACCTCTGCTCACTCTCCCACTTCATCACTTCCCATTCCAATAATTTCCTGCTCACACATACCCTCCTCACTCTCCCACACAGCCCCTCCCATCACAATCATTTTGCACTCACACACCTCCTCCTGTTTTACACCATCCCTCCCCATCACAATCATTTCCCAACCGCACACACCCTCCTCACTGTTTCATACCACTCCATCCCCATCACGATCATTTCCCAACCACACACCCTCCTCACTGTTTTACACCACTCCATCCCCATCACGATCATTTCCCAACTGCACACACCCTCCTCACTGTTTTACACCACTCCCTCCCCATCACAATAATTTCCCAGCCACACACACCCTTCTCACTGTTTCATACCACTCCTTCCCCATCACAATAATTTCCCAACCGCACACACCCTCCTCACTGTTTCATACCACTCCATCCCCATCACGATCATTTCCCAACTGCACACACCCTCCTCACTGTTTTACACCATTCCCACCCCATCACAATCATTTCCCAACCACACACCCCCCTCCTCACTGTTTTACACCACTCCCGCTCCCTCACAATCATTTCCCAACCGCACACACCCTCCTCACTGTTTCATACCACTCCATCCCCATCACGATCATTTCCCAACCGCACACACCCTTCTCACTGTTTCATACCACTCCCTCCCCATCACAATCATTTCCCAACCGCACACACCCTCCTCACTGTTTCATACCACTCCCTCCCCATCACGATCATTTCCCAACTGCACACACCCTCCTCACTGTTTCATACCACTCCCTCTCCATCACAATCATTTCCCAACCGCACACACCCTCCTCAGTTTCATACCACTCCCTCCCCATCACAATCATTTCCCAGCCACACACACCCTCCTCATTGTCCTACACCACCTCCTCTCCTTTACAATAATTTCCCACACACATACACCCTTCATACTGTCCCACACCAGCCCCTCCCCATCACAATCATTTCCCACATACACACCCCTCCCCTTACTGTCCCAAACCAACCCCTTCCCATGACAATCATTTCCTCCCCATGTACCACTCCTTACTGTTCCACACCATCCTCTCCCCATCACAACCACAATCTTTTTACGCTCGCACCCCCTTCCTACTGTTCTACACATGATTAAAAAGAAACAATCAATCACTGAAGTAATATTACTTCTTCCAGGGTATTCTTTAGCATTATTGACAGGTGCAGTATGCCAGCTGGGTTCAGCTGCCCCGGAGAGGAGGTGTCAATGCAAATGAGGAAGACATTGGCCAATCAGGATACAGTTAGAATAGAGTGCTGCCTGCAGTCAACCTGAGGGACCTCAGAATGCATTTTGGAGCTGAAAAAGAGCAAAAACTGTGCCTGCTAGGGGCAAAAGAACTGTTAGCAATAGCCCAACATATATTCTAACCCACTATAAAGAAAAAATATTTATTTATTTATTTGTTTTGTTTAATCACAGGAAAGAATGAGAGTCGTCAAATTTGGCTAAATCCCCTAGCAGAACCTTTAGACAAGGTTTCCAGGGGAGGTAGGGTGGGTGTGTCAAAAATGCTAAAGAATACCCTGGAAGAAGTAATATTACTTTGGTGAGTAATTGTTTCTTCTCACCCCAGGAATTCTTTAGCACCTATTGACAGGTGCAGACTTCGAAGCAGTATAGTTGGGAGGAGGGCACAGAAACCTATTTTAAGAAGAGGCTCTGAAGTACCGTCCTGCCAAATTTGGCATCCTATCAGACTACACATCCAAGAAAAAATCTTATTGAATGTGAGAAGCAAATTTCAAATAAGTAACCTGCGCACTTCTAGCAAGGATATAGCCTTGCACACTACCAAGAAGGCAGCTGTTCTCCAGGAAGTAGGCCCTAAGCCCGAGAAGGGCTGAATGTCAGCCTTGCCGTACCAGACCCGAAATATGGGAAAACAGTCCCATGGGAAAATACTCTTGGTCACTGGTTTCTCCTTTTCTGTGAAATGCAGGAAAGGAAGGGATGATAATGACAGTACCTGAACTGCTAGGACTGCTGACATAAACCAGCAGGACTCAATCAATCAATCAATATCTTTATTTATCCAGGTGGGCACCATTGAGCAAGCTCATTTACAAGGTGGACCGCTACAGTAATAATACAGAAAGACAAGTTACAATAGTACAAACAGTAAAAATAGCTGCTATTATAGTAAAAATGCACATTTACAGGTAATATACATTGCATATAGATCTACAAGGAGTCGTGGATAATGAACTTCTGCTAGATCCAAGCCCAAAAACTGTGCATTTTGTAGAGGGAAATGTTAGGGAGAGGGTAGGCATACCAGATAGAAGATATCAAGCACATAATGTAGGGAGAGGTGGGGAATAGGGGCGCAAGCAAAGAGGATCCAATTGTTATAGTAGAGTGAGGAATTGGGAGGGCAGAGGACTGTACGAAAGGCGATGAGTGATTTTTGCCCCAAAACGCAGCGACATATGGAGGAGAAAAGCTGCCATTGTACTAAGTGCAAGAGGAGGAATATAGTAGCAGGGGCATAACTGGGAGGACCCTGGAGGTTGGGTCAGAGGGAGGTGTTGGATGGACGAGGAACCGAATATTTTTGGGGGCGAAAGACAATAATTATCCCCACGTGCAGTAGCCTGTGCTAGAATCGGGCTGCAGCTGTTCAGAGCATCAAAGAATAAGATAGGGAGTTCAGCAATAAATCCTGTGGATCTGTTGGTGGGCATGCTAGAGGCAGAGGCACACATTTCAGCTGGGGGCCACCATTTGAGGGAGGGAGGTTAGTTGGTGTCTAGTAAAGCAGTTGCAAATTTCCATAATGCCATCATGGTAAAGCCTTTTGAACAAAAGGGAACTTACTGTTTTTTTCAGCTTAAGTATTTTTGGGGTTTTATTTCATATTGATGGGAGTGAGAATCCAAAAGTGGCTCTCCCGACTCGTGTGACTGCCCTGGGTATATTTAGCAGGAGTTGTGAGCAGCTTCTAAGGGAATAATTCCTGGGCACAATCTGAGACAGACAGTCGACGATGTATTGAGGGAGTTTGCCACTGAGGGCTCTAAGTGTCCAGAGTGCTGCATTAAAGTTGCGCCAATAGTGTAGTGAGGTCCAGCCCATGGCAGCATATAGTGCGCAATGATGGGTAGAGAAGGGGAGGTCAGTGATGAAGCGTATAGCTCTGTGGTAGAGCGTATCCAATTTTCCAAGGTAGGAAGCCGCACAGCTACTGTATATGAAGTCTGCATAGTCAATTAAGGACAGGAACATGGCTTGAACTAGTCGTTTCTTTGCGTCTGCTGTAAGAAGTCTTCTTATCCTGTAAAAAAGGCCAAGTCTTTGCCTTAATTTTTTTTGGTCAGTAAAGGAGAGTTTACAGTCGATCCAGACCCCAAGATATCTGAATTTCGGAATGTACTCTAAGCATTCTCTCAGCATTGTGGTTATTGGGGGGAGGGAGTCAGTAGTGCTTGTGTAGTTTGCGGGGGAAAATAACATGGCTTTAGTTTTCTTAGCATTTAATAGCAGTTTTTTATTGATTAGTTGGAGTTGCAGGAGTTTGGAATCTTTTTTGTAGGTCAGTACAAGCTTCTTTTGGTGTAGGACAACTCAGGTACAGCACTGTGTCATCCGCAAATAAGTGAATACTTGCATCCTTGATTCCCTCATCAATGTTGTTGATATACACTGTGAAGAGAAGGAGACCTAATATGGATCCCTAAGGGACACCTCTTTGTAAGAGTTTTAGGGCAGATAGTTCGCCATCCACTTTCACCTGCTGGTATCCGTCTGTCAGATATTCAGAGAACCAGTTTAGAGAAGTAGCATCCAGTCCTAGTGTTTTTAGCGAGTCGAGGAGCAGGTCATGGTCAACTGTGTCGAATGCTTTGTTGAGGTCATGAAATACAGCACATACTGACTTTTTATGCTCCAACTCCAGTTGCCAGTCATTGGTTACTTTAGCTAATGCCGAGACTGTACTGTGGTTGGTTCTGAATCCGTATTGAAGGGGGTTTAGTAATTTTTCTCTGTTGATGAAGGATCTTAGTTGGCCATTTACTGTTTTTTCCAGTAGCTTCGAGAGTGTGGGTAGGAGAGAAATTGGCCTACAGTTATTAAGGTCGCAAGGGTCTCCAGATTTAAATAGCGGGATAATGTGTGCAATCTTCCATATTTGAGGGAGGGTACCTTGTGTTTGGGACAGGTTGAATAAATAATAGGCACTGCAAATACGTGGCATGCTATCTTTAGGAAGTATGGTTCAAGTGCATCTGCTCCGGCACTTTTCTTAGTATCCAGGTGGAGAATCAAGTCTTCTATTTCCTTGAGGGAAACCGATGAGAATGAGAAATGTTGACTATCGGAGCCAACATTTGGTGGGGTCATACCAAGTTGGGTGCGCAGTCTACATGCACGCGAGTTATCGATGGCTAAGCCTGCTGTGGTGAAATGCGTGTTGAAAGCCTGCAGTATCTCTTTTTTGTCATTGATTACTGTATTGTCAGAGGTAATTTTTGTAGGGAGCATATTTTGTGACATGGCTCCCGCCAGTTCTTTGATTGTGGCCCAGAATTTGGAGGGACAATTGGCTGCAGTATCTAGTTCTCCTTGGTAATAGCAGGCTTTAGCTTCCCTAAACAGTTCAGAGCAGCAATTTCTGGCTGTTCTAAAGAGGCACCAGTCTTCCTCTTTTTGTGATTTGCGGGCAGTTTTCCAGAGTTTATTCCTGGACAGTAGTGCAGCCTTGAGATCTTGAGTGAACCGACGGCATTTCCTAGCTTTTATGCGTATTTTTGACAGAGGTGCATGTAGATTCATGGCGTAGGTAATGATTTAATGTAGTATAGAATATGCAGTTTCCACTGTTTTAGCAAGGTAAAAACTCTGCCACAAGGGGGAGTTTTTTAGGTCAAGTAGGTATGCCTTTGAGTCGAATAACCTGGCTGACCTTTTGGTGGAGAATTTGGCCATAGTTGGCACTTTGTTGGCTGCCCAAACTCCAGCTATTAGGCAATGGCCACTAATATCCACATCAAAGGTTCCAACGTGGGAGAAGGAATGGGGTTTATTCACAAGCAGGACATCCAGAAGGGTACTTTTGGCTGTATTCTTTTTGTTGATATGGGTGGGCTCTTCGTTGAGTAGGGTGAAACCAAGGGAGTCGTAGAAAGATTTAAGGGGGTGACCAGCTTCTGACAGCCAATCATAGTTTAGATCCCCGAGGATAACTGTTTCCAGGGGGCTAGTGTCCAAGATAGTTGTAAGATAGGACAAGAGCTAAGTACCGGCAGATGGTGGTCTATAGCATCCTATGACTCGGAGTGCTAATGATGGGGATAGGTCAGTTTTTATGTCCAGGCACTCAAATCCCACTACCAGTGAGTTAGAATTAAGTGTTGATGCCACAAATCTATCTTTGATGTAGACGGCGACCCCACCTCCTCTGGATTGCCTATCGCATCTTAAGATCTGGTAGTTAGGTATATTAATCACACTATTTGGTGTAGAGGGCCGTAGCCAGGATTCTGAGATAACAAGCACATCTGGCATTGTATGGGCGGTCCAAGCCTGGATAAGGGTGATTTATTTCAGCAGGCTCCACACGTTAATGTGCATAAAACTAATACCTTTAAGAGACAGTGACTCAGAAGGGGACGTAAGTTTATTTATGGGCCCTGGATTAAGCTCGACATTGCCAGAGCAGAGTAAGAGAAGAAGTAGCAATGTTTTCAGGGATTCAAGTGAAAGGTAATGAACTTGAGGCTTTTTCCAGCTTGGCATGGAGGAGGAACCGGGGTGCCAAGCTTTGTTTTTTAATTTATGCAAGCCTAAGGACACCGAGGCTAATACTCTGGCTCTGTAACGCCAGTGGGAGTAACTCGAATTAATTAGAGATAAGGAAGGAGGCGTAGACAAACCTGCAATAGTTGCTCTTCAAGGAAGGTAGTCCACCTGGACTAGTTGGCAAGGAGCCTTGGCACAACATGTGATGTGTAGAGTCAGTTTGGGCGAGCAGTCTTCAGGATGAGGATGTGGTGTACCCCCAGTCTCAAATTTTTCGGATAATAAGCCAGTAAGGGGTATGATACGCAGTGCAGTCAGGAGGAAGAATTGCCACGAGGCTACCATAATTGCAGTTGTTGGGTAAATGAGGGAATTTTGATAACAAGGGTAGCTCACCGGCTGCTGGTTGCAGGAATCCCCTGGCAGAACCCTGGCAGTAACAAACTGTTTTAGTAAAAAAGAGAAGGCAGGAGATTCGTCGGGATGGGAGGGCGGTGCTAACGGGTCTATATAATAGCACACAGGAGGGATGGGTGGGTGGGCAAAAATTGTGTCTTTGCCATACCTCTCCAAGCGGTGGAGTCCGATGAGGAGGTCTCAGGCGGCGGCTTTGAGCGCCGACCGCCCGGTGTCCGCGGTCCACGCTGAGGGCATCTGAGCTGGGATCCCTAGCGGGTTCTCGGCTAGAGAAAGGAGAGAGGAGCTCAAATTAATAGTGGGGCAATACAAAGGCTAGCAGTCTGAGCAAAAACAGCTCAATTAGCAACTGAAAAGCCAGCAATTTCCTTGGCGCCTTGCAATCTGGAGAGAGCTACAAAGTCACGAAGGGGCTGTAACACTTGGTTGCTGGGAACATTTTTAGACAATAAACACAGTTTTTTGGCAAATCAGTCACAGTTCAGTAATTTGTAGTACAATTTTCAAGTAAAACAGTGCCTTAGCAAGACAGGATATGCTGGTCAGCAAGACAGGATATGCTAGTTAGCAATAAGCAAACCTAAAGTACCAAAATGGTATGCCTCAGCAAGACAGAATGATATAAAGCTGCTAGAAGGCTTAGTTGCAAAAAGGGGATGGGAGGAACTGCAATTGTTGACAGTAAGTGACTAATAAATTGAAACATCAGATAGGAGTGGTCAGAGACTGTGTGCATTTAAAGGAGGCCTATGAGGGTGGGGGTGGGACAAAAAGGGAAGTTTGCAGAGCTAGCACTGAATCCGTGCACATACAGTTGGAGAGAAACTGCAGCGGGGAGGATGGTAAGTTACTTTACACAGGCCAAGCAGAACAGGCTAAATTAAAATATCTAAATTAGAAGCCGAGTACAGAGATGCAGGCTTAGATTAAGCCACATGTCTCGGGTGCTCCTGTCTCAGAAGAGTGTGCCCAGCCAATCAGGGAGCTCTACACAGGCGTGGAGCCAATAGCGCTACACTGAGAAGGCGCTGATATTGAAAACAGCAAATTGCAAGTGATGATCTGGTTCAGCGTTCACACAGCCCAGAGAAATCATGGCAATTTTTTAAGCATTGTACCTTATCTATCTCTTTTGGGGGGTAGGTGGATCAGGCTCCTTGCACCATAGAGGTGCTATGGCTGGATCATTACCACTGCCCGTGGGGGCAAGTGGCACCTTATCTATCTCTTTGGGGGGAAGGTGGATCAGGCTCCTTGCACCGTAGAGGTGCTATGGCTGGATTGTTACTGCTGCCCGTAGGGGCAAGTGGCACCTTATCTATCTCTTTGGGAGGTAGGTGGATCAGGCTTCTTGCACCATAGAGGTGCTATGGCTGGATTGTGACCGATGCCTGTGGGGGCAAGGACTAATTCATGCCCCATCTGAGCAGCTTGAGATAGCCTAGACAGGACTTGCCTGAGAGCAGTATAGGCAGGGAAAAAGGGCTGTTGAAGGTGGAAATGGTAGACACTTGGGAAAAAGATTTCCTACCCATCCAGAGGACTAAATTGTTCTTAAAGGCACTGAAAGGATAAGGCCTAAAAGAAAAACCTGAAACTCTGAAAATCCATCTGACAGAGGAAAAGACAAGCAGAAAGGTTACATAGATACATAGACAGTGTCGGCAGATAAGGGCCTATGGCCCATCCAGTCTGCCCATTTGAGCTTGTAAGTTCAGTTTATGTTTTCCTAGAAGTCTGTTGCCCCTTACCCCTGACCTCCAGAATTCCTTTATGTCTATCCCATGCATTCTTAAATCCCGTGATTGTTTCAGCCCCCACCACTTCCTCTGGCAGGGTGTTCCACTTGTCCACCACCCGCTCTGTGAAGAAATTCTTCCTCATGTTTCCTCTGAATCGTCCTCCCTCCAACTTCATCCCATGCCTTCTAGTCCTGGAACATCTTTTCACTTAAAAATAGTGTATTCCTGCATCCTGTTCCTCCGCAAGATACTTGTATGTCTCTATCATATCCCTCTCTCCCTCCTTCCTCCAGGGAGTACATGTTCAGTTCCTTCAACCTGTCTTCATAGGACTTGTGATGCAATCCATGCACCATCTTTGTTGCCCTCCTCTGAACCTTCTCTACCCTGTCTATGTCCTTACGTAGGTATGGTCTCCAGAACTGTACACTGTACTCCAGGTGGGGCCTCACTAGTGTCTTGTATAGCGGAATTATGACCTCCTTTTCCTGCTGGTGATGCCCTGCCTATACATCCCAGCATCCTATTTGCTTTACCTGCTGCCTTGTCACACTGTTTCCTTAACTTGAGGTCATCAGAGATGATAACCCCAAGATCCCTTTCCTGCTTGGTGCATGCTATATCCTCACCCCCCCAACTGATATATTGTGCCAGGGTTTTTGTACCCCATATGCATTATCTTGCACTTCCTTGCATTGAATTTCAACTGCCAAACCCCTGACTATTCTTCAAGTTTCTGCAGGTCCCTTCTCATTCTGTCTACACCCTCTGGTGTGTCTACTCTGTTACAGAGCTTTGTGTCATCAGCGAACAGTGAAATTCTGCCTTCTAGGTCCTGTGCAATGTCACTGATGAAGATGTTGAATAGGACCGGTCCCAGCACTGATCCCTGTGGTACCCTACTGGTCACTCTTTCCTCTGTGGAGTGACAGCCATTTACCACCACCCTCTGTGTCCTGCCACCCAGCCAGTTACCTACCCACCAAGGTTGTCTTCGATGTTACTCGCTTCAAGACAGAATTGTCACAGGTTCAAAGGGACACCCCATGAACTTGAATATACAGAGGTTTGAGTTCCATGGGAAAAAACTCCGGTCCCTAGAAGGGTCTGGAAGTGAAACGGCCCCTTGTGGAGTTCTTTGAAATGGTCTGAGAAATGACAGATTTCTCTTGCCTGACAGAAAAAGAATCTGAGTAACCGTTAGGTGTACTCCCAAAAAAGAGGCCTACTGACCTACTGTAGATAAGAAAATAAAAACCTTTATATTTTTACAGGAAACAAGTCACAAAGACCAAACTAGTTCCGTGTACAAGATAGTAATGCCAGGATAAGAACTAAATAATCCAGTCATGAGAGGAAAGAGGGTTGAAAAACTCTAGGCTCTTGTCCTTGTATCAAGGGGAAAAAACATTTCCACTAAGAAGCTGAGGTTTTCGTGGTACTAAACCTTTTTTTTTTTTTTAAGACTTCCAGGCCTTGTTTGGCTACAGGGACTATAGGAGCACTAGCTTCTCAAGAACCAGGCCTTGAGGAGAAAAAACAGGGAGCTGAGAAAACATTACTCCTGTGAAAGAAAAGAAAGCAGCCTGTGGAAACGAAAGCAGCCAGAAAGCTGTTTAACTGAAACATTTTTTATCAGACAGTACCAAGGTTGTTCAGAGCCACCGGGATCATGGTGGCTGATTCCTTAACTAGAAAGATACTTAGGAAACAAGGGATATGTGGGAGAGAGAACATTCTCTGATCAGTTTTGAGATAAGAAAGTCCATTGGAAGGAACCCCAAACTGGGGTCTGCAACAGGAAAAAGGAAAAAACTGGAGGTTCGGTCTGGAGGTGAAAATTCAGATCTGGACCTGATGTTACCCCCTGAACGATGTGGCTAGGACTTGTGTGCTGAGGGCTCACTTGTGGTGGCCCTGACTAATGCGGCTTAGAGGATCTGCCAAGGGGTCCACTTGCTGTGGCCCTGACTTTGCCAAAGTGTTGTCCTTGCCTGACGGATGGATGAGTGACTAAGACACCTCCAAAGAAGCCAGCTAGAGATCAAAACTCGTAGCTATTGAGGAGAGATTGGAAGCCTTGTGTCCCAAATGCTCGCTGGTGATATACAGGGCAGGAATATCATCCAGTCCTCTCTGAACTAAATGACCTCTGGATTGAAATAAAGCAGGCCTGATAGAGATGGTCTGAGATTCCAGGGACTGATGAAAGAAGGACTTTCTCAGAAATCAAGACCCAATGATGCAACCCCCCGAAGGGAAGCACCCACTGGAAAGAAGCCTTTGTACCGAAGATTTGAAGGGGAGAGGTGTGAAGTTCATTGTTTCCTTACACAAGTCCAGCTTGAAACAGGGTTTGGGCTTCAAGAAAAATTCTGTTACTTGGAATCTGACCCAGAGGTCTAGCCCCTGGGACTCTAGTGCCACAATTATGCACCATATACAGTGAACGAACTTCCCTTGACAAGAGATGAGCATTGCCCCTTAAGAGTTGCTGAGATTTAGATGGTTAGGGAACTTTTTTCTAGTAGGTATAAAAAAAAAAAAAACTGTAGGGAATAACATGTCAGACTTAGGGATTGAAGACCAAAGTCAAGGAGAATTGGCTAAGGATGGACAAGCCTCTGAGAAGGGAAACCAGGGATTCCCTGTCTACAGGAGAGAACCGCCAACCTACCCAGATACCTGGAGAATATCCTGAATTTTTACTCCATATCTGAGAACACTCTGGAGGCCTCATAGCTGCCTGAGAAAAAAAACCAGGCTAAGGAACTGAGAACATAGATTGTATCAAGGGGAACAAAAAATTCCCTGAGTTTGCAAAAGAAAGACCCGAGTCAAGGAAGCATCCTGACCCCAGCTTGAGGAAGCTGATAACGATTTGACATTCCCTAATTTCCTTTAAAATTCAGGTAATAGCCCAGAAAAAAGTTCCAACTCCCAAGGAGAAGGGAACCCATTTATGACTTTGAACCTCATGGGGTTCTAGTGTTCTAGTTCCTACTGCTGACATGCTACTGGAGAAAAACAGAGAATACAGCACTTGGAGGTAAAACTTTAGTCATTTATTTACTTATCATGTACATATACATAGACAGATAGATAGATAGTTATATGTCAATATCTGCATACATCTATCTCCTTTTATTTATTTTTACACCAACTAGAGAAGGGGTAAACACTTGAAACAAGAAGAAAAGTAACTGAAGAGAAAGGGATTACCAGGAATGAAAAGAGCATTCCTGCTTAAACCCCTGGAAAACTTCACACTTGGAAATTTCCTAATGTGCTGATGTAGGGAAAAAAGGGTTAAAGGGAAAATAATTCCTACCCGAAGTCCCCCATATCCTGAGACTTCTGGGGAAGGAATGCTTATCTTTAACTGAGTACTAGGAGAGTTAAACTCATTCATATGTGCCTGTCAGCTTTAGTTTGCCATAAAGACAAACCAAAATGTGCACCAAAGCATATCCCAAAAGGCCGTAACTTTTCAGACAGGCAAGCCTGAGGGAAATGACCTACGCCAAGACTCCAGAAGTTGTAACATTATGACTTAAGACTATGAGAGCACAGCACTATCATATGCCACTTGGGTATTTCAGCAAACCTCCTTGTGAATAATGCTCCAGAGCTGTCGCACTATGGCAAGGATAGGAAACATAAAAAAACTCTTAATATATAATAGCGTATGCTACAAAGGTAGAGGCATTACGTAAAATTTATTTACACATGGTATATGATTATCTAGAGTCTATCTCTGGAGGGAAGGCAGACAGTGGCACAAGGCTGAGAAGCAGGCTGCTGTTTGCACTAACTCTCTTTAATTTGAAAGTGTACAGATAAAACAGCAGAACCCTTACCGAGCTGGTATTTCCTCGGAATGCTTCTGTCAACCCTGAAAAAGGATGGGTTTCCAGAACCTACCTGTAGGTGTCTTCAGAGAGTTGTCAACTTCTTTGGAGGAAAGCAACCACCAGATCTATGAAGTCATCATCCTCCACCTCTTTATCGGTGTTGTCCTGGAGGGAAAAGTCCAGGGAGTCCTCCGGTTGAATATAAATGCCTCATTATACCATAACCTGAATCAACCTCAGGGTGACCAACTGGAAATAGTGGGCCCCGAGAGGAGTTCATGAAGGAAAATCCTCTCCTGAATTACTAATATTAATAATAACAATAATATCCTTGGGCGTAAGGATTAACGTGGAGAGGAATACTTGGACCTGAAGGAGCCGAGAACACGCCCAGAAATATAAAGTCTGGAATAATTGCCAAGCTCACAAAAAATTCAGTTGCAGAGGGCATAATTTTGTCAACCCCTGATGATTCCCTAAGTCCTTCAGGAGGGAGGATCAGAGGAGATTAATCTCTATCTTTGTGCAGGGAAGAAGACACCCTGCCTATTTTCAAATTAAAGGCTTGGACAAAGAAACAACTACTACAGAACCAGACTTGTAATAATAGAAGTCCCAAGGGGACTTGTCATATATTTTGTGTTAACTTGAGGTACCCTCCTCAGCACTTTTAGAGGAGAGGGAGGTAGACTGAAAGCCCAGATAATAATAGTTGAGCCAAAGCTTAAACAAATCAAAATCAACTTTAAGAGATTTTATTTTATTGTATTTTTTTTTCACAAAGAGGAAAAAACAAAACCACCTCCACACCTCTTGTCAACAAAGCCCACTGCACAGCAAACAAGAGAGTCTCACCCCAAAAGAGAGGGGGTTACCCTTCAAATATCAATCATTTTGAAATTTAACTAGATGAAAAAGGGTTCCAAGAATTCGCGCTGATGCGCAACGGAAAAAATGCACACGTGTGTGAAAAAACAAACAATGATTTTAGTGCAAAAGCATTAAAAACCACCGATAAACAGTAAAAATTAACGAATTAAATAAAAAAGACACAATTTATCAGCAAGACGCTGGGTGGATTTTACTTCAGAAAAAAGGCGGAAGCAGGAAAACATCGGAAAAATCCCGGAACTGCACGGAACCCAGTGCAGATGCGGTAAAAATAGATAAAATGAAGAAAATATACAAAATACCTTAAAAGCAGCACTCAGAAAGAAAATGGTACAGGAAGATCTCTGAAGAGGAGAGCTCCAGGGCAGTGTTGCCAGTTCAGCGGAGAGAAAGTTCTGAGGTCCCTCAGGCTGACTGCAGGCAGCACTCTACTCTAAGTGTATCCTGATTGACCAATGCCTTCCTGATTTGCATTGACTCCTCCTCTCCGGGGCAGCTGAACCCAGCTGGTATACTGCACCTGTCAATAGATGCAAAAGAATTCCTGGGGTGAGAAAATGTATATTCCATCTTCTGACACTATGCCTAGAGCCAACAATAACTTTTTAGTTAAATTCACCCTTCCTAGACGACTCCCCCAGTCCACAAAATATCCTGGGCCCCCGCCCCCAAGCCATGATTTTGCATGATGGAGCCAGTTGATAGGTCAAATCTCCGGTCAGTTCAGTTGCCAACTCCAGGGTAGTATGTGAGAGGCACTGGAGTAAGTAAGAATGGGGAGAGGGTGAGCAAGGGACCAGCATTGGCCACCTGGGGAGTGTGGACCATTTTAAAGACTTTTTTTTTTGCCCAAATACAAATGCGGACTACCAGATACTGAGCGTCTGAGGTGGCTGAGTATTTCAAAAAAGGTATTTGCACACCCCTACAGCTGTTCCTTAAGCAATACAGCATGGCAAGGTGTGCATTACTGTGGGATAAAGGCAGGTCTCAGAAAGAAATATACAATGGGAGTCATGACCAATAACTGCACAAGAGCCATGTCACCTCATACTGTAAGGGAATACCGCATGGGGGACCAGCCTTTTCTGCCATGTGAGGCACAGTATTAGAAATACAAGCATTTGTCAATGCTGAATGTTTGCTTGCTGGTATTAGCATTGGAAATGCAGGAGTTAGACAGATGCACAATAGGAATGGCAGTGAAGTATTGAACTTCACGCCAACTCCACCTCCACCCTGCAGAGACAGACAGGCACTGGGGTATGTGTTTAGGTCGCCACCCATAACTTTCATGCCATTTCACCTCACCATATCCTGCAGACACCGACACGTACTGAGGTGTGCCTTGGGGTGTTTGTCTTTACAGTCACCCCATTCCATAAGAATATACACTGAAATGGGTGCAGTATAGGAGAATGGGGTGAACTCTGGGGCCAAAGAGTCCAAAGCACACCTCAATGCCTGTCACTGGGTGCAGGGTTGGGGGTGGGGTGGGATGGTATGAGCATTACAGTCGGCAATCCAAAGGCACACCCCTGATGCCTGTCAGTCTGTACAGGGTGGGATGTTATGGTTAGAAACACTAACGCCCTGGGCGTTTGTTGGTATTTGCACTACAAATTTTCAACATGGCCTTTTTGTGACCCCCACCTCATGAAAGCATTTGGGACCTCTTCTCATGAACAGTGGCAGTGTGATTTTCTTAATGTGTCCCTAACTTTGAGTTCCCACAGCACCCGTGCCATTCTGCGCCAGATGTACGAAAATGGGCAGGATGTGAAGAATGACAGCTATACCGTTCATAGGGAGGTATGGAGAGATGGCAATGTTGAAAATCCATAATGAAAATATTAAAAATACTCGAACTTCCAAGCATATATGGAAACTGCGCAATGCATGCACATAACACAGTCACTTACTGGAATTATTTCACCAAATTTTCAACATAGGTATTTTGTGACCTCTGCTCATGAACACTGCCACTATGATTTTCTTAATCTGTCCCAAACATTGATTTCCCACAGCGACCACGCTATTCTGTGCCAGATGAATAAATGCATATTTTGAGTAGGATATAAAAAATGACAGCTATACTGTTCATAAGGAGGTGTGAAAAAATGCCAGTGTTGAAAATCTGAAGTGAAAATATTAAAAATTTTCAAAGCTATGAGGGAGCGTGGAAAGTGTGCAATGCACGCTAGTAAAACAGTCATTTTTTGGATTTTTTTTCACCAAATCTGCAACATAGGAATGGCATTGTCATTTCGGTAATCAGTTCCAAAAAGTGATTCCACGCAGTGACCACAAAATCATCTTTTGGGACTGAATAACACCATGACAATGACTGAATTCAGGAGGAGGGTCCCAATAACCCCATGTTGAAAATTTGGTGCCAAAAGTCCAAAAAATGCCCGAGATATACACATACATTGAAAAAACCCTATTTATGCCATTATACAGCTTACTGGCATTTCTTCAGTCCACGGTCAGCTTTGAAGAGTGCAGACGTGTTCCCGGTCCACAGAAGGTCGCCGCGGAGGTAAGTATGGGGTGAGGGGGTGTGGGGAGGAGGGTGCGCAGAAGGTGGGTGCGGGTTGGGGGAGGGGCAGAAGAGACCAGGAGAGACCATTTTCTTTGTTTCAGGGACACAACATCAATAAAAGACATCACAGGAAGGTTTTGTTTTTGAAGGCTTGCTATGTGCACACTGGGGTGGGCTCCCAATGTGCCACCTGCATTTTGGGGGTGGGGGGACTGAAGCTGACAGGGATTGGGCCCCCCATTGGCACAGAAACATATGCAGGGGGCACATGATGCCGAGGGGTATTGGGCACCCCTTTGGCACAGAACAAATGGGGGCATTATGCCGACGGGGAGTGGGCTTCTCTGTTGGCAAATGAACTGGGTCAGTGGCATGCCGACAGGGGGATCAGACACCCTCGTCAGCTTTCATGGGGCCCTGAGGCAGTGGCTATGCCGCCGCCATGTTTAGGGAACTGTTACACTAGGCAAGGTACCACCCTGCACTAACGAGCCATTCCCTCATTGCAGTGGAATGGCTGACACTGCAATGACAAGGTGGTCCTTCATTGCAGCAGCCAAATCCTTTCACGTTGGTGGCACTTCTGCAGAACCAGTGTCGTCAGGACACAGGGCCTGCATTGAGTGAACAGTGCCAAGCCCACAAATGCAGTGCCGGCGTTAGCTGCCACAGTGCCCCACCTCCACAACCCGCTTCTCTCCTAAGCTGCCACATAATGTTTCTTGCGCATGCATGCAAGTAAACACAAAAAGGACCTTTATTATCTTGTCTACTCTGACCCTAGGGGCATAAAGCAGTCAGCTTCGGCTTAAGCCTTATCACCCTTAGGGTTCGATTAAGTGACATTAACCCAACCTTTGGGTATGTCTTAAATATCAACAGCAATGTGAAGCAACATTTCCAAAGAACAGTCTGACTTTTAGCCAAAATGTATTCATTGTTAAAATAAGACTAAACAAAAATTACCACCTGAGTAACATAAGAGCTTTGCTAGTTCCTACACTTGAGCACCCGCGTAAGCAGCATAACCTGCCTCCTTACTCACACTGTGGGACTAGAAGGCATGCAGTGACTTTTGTAAATAAAAAAGGATCTCTTCTTTTGACGATCCATGGAGAACCATGTAGGGAATGAGAAAGCGGGAAGAAGCTTTCTAGATTTCTTCTTGCCAATTTATAAATTTATGCTAAGAGAACTCAGGCTGGTGCACAAATGACCACGTAACTCAGAAACCAAAACATTAAGCTATAACACAACTGGCACAACTTGGTGACTTCCCACCTGCCTGTTTAGACCATGCATGCCAGACATGGGGTAGGCATCACCTTGTCTATCTGTCACAGTTCTGCTCCGGGGGGAGGGGCACAATGCACTCTTTTCAGGAGCTGGAGTACCAATATTGCCTGGAGTGGCGTGATTTCTTCAGATCTCTCCAGTTCTGGGACTATACTAAATCTCACCCACTAGGCAAGAGAGACCCCAGTAAGGCACCCCACTAATAATGGCTTTGATTACGCCTATCAGAGCTCAAAATTCTTCACACCTAATTTCCACAATATACAAAGCAACATTTGGAATACAGCCCCATGGTGCTCTGCACATGCCAAAGAAGTGGAGGAAGGAATTTCGACTGGCCATAGACTATGCACAGTGGGAGAGGGGCTGTTATGAAGTGGGCAGAGTTACCTCCTCTCACATCTGGCGAGTAGACACCTGGAAGCATTTGGTCCAGTTCTTTTGGGCCCTGGCCATCACTTTTACATATGGAGGCCAGGCTAGCATACAGCCAGCGAGGGACAGCAAGACTACCCATGAGACAGCAGCAGACAGCCTTTATAAATGGAAACAATGGAAAACTAGGGGTATTTGCAGCAGCACTCTTTGGTGTATGGAGTGACTTGAAAAACAAACTAAACATTCTTTTAGCTACAAACTGCAGTACCTGCAATTTATTGGCAAACCATTGCCACCTTCACTGTGGTCTCACTCCCCTGGGTCTGGAGTGTGAGTTTTTAAGTTCTTTTGTTGTTTCTAGTTAATTGGGGCTGGCAGCCCAACTCGCACCTTGCCTGGCTTGCAGCATAGAACCTTCTTTTGTCTGAATTACATTAGCATACAGCCAGCGAGGGACAGCATGGCTACCCATGAGACAGCAGCAGACAGCCTTTATATATGAAAACAATGGAAAACTAGTTACAGGCTAAAAGACTGTATTATTGGGTTCTCAAAAAATTAATGTATGGTATTAACAATGATATTTGGGGGATTAGCAGTAAACAGGTATAAAGACTCAGATTTCGGGAGTTTTCCTTTAAGAGACATGGTGTCTCAAATCCTGCTCTCCGATTGGCTGCTAGACCTTAAGTGATATACACTATTGTTCTTATCTAGGGGCTTAAAAGAGCAGTGCACTAAAAACACTCACAAATAAAACATGAGCTATCTGTTTTTCTCTTGCCACATGATAAAATAACAAGCATGATTACTTTACACAGTGTAGTGGTAAAAATGTAGTATCTTAAATTGCTATGACCTCCATAAAATATATTCAAGACAAACATTCAAGATTCCTAGTACATTTTATTGTCTGTACACATCTTTTAAATATATTAATTTAAAAACTTTCAGAAGCATTTTCTGTGCACAATGTTAGGACCCACTTCCATGAAATCTGCTGACGTGACCCACATTTGCTGGAAAGCTGAAAGCGAGGAAAGGATAGAACCCCCCATCCACACAGAAATTTTCCTTTCGGGAGGGGCAAAGACCTTGACTGGCGTACCAGCAGGTACCATTTTTGTAAGCTCCTTTGTCAGCCGTACATCTATCCCAGGAAACAAACTGGATCCGCCAGAGAGAAAGATGTTGACATAGAAAGTACTTCTGAGATCAATGTCGCTTTTCATGATCATGTTAAAACAAAGCTTGTCTATGCCTGGTGCCTCCATACCAATGTTAGCAGGGGCAAAGAGAGTCTCTGGGCACCTGAACCTCTGGTTCTGGACTTTTATCACCTGTCCATCTGGAAGCTTGTAATCCTTTTCTACTTCAGCTGCTTTCTTGGCCATTTCAGCATGACTGTCAATAGCAACATAGCAGAGTTTCTCTTTGATGTCCCTCACAATTTCCTTCTCTGCCGTACTGACAAAGGACACCCCACTCTCAGTAAGGATTCTCATCAGATAATCTGTCAGGTCCCTTCCTGCAATGTCAAGTCTCAGAACAGCATGAGGAAGGCAGTACCCTTCAAAGACTGGAACTGTGTGTGTGACCCCATCTCCAGAATCCATCACACACCCAGTAGTTCGTCCAGCAGGGTAGAGTGCTAGTACTGCTTGAATGGCAACATACAAGGCTGGAACATGGAATTTCTCAAAGAGTATCTCTGTCATTTTCTCACGGTTGGCCAGTGGGTTCAAAGGAGCTTCAGTCAGCAATACTGGCCTTTCAGAAGACTTCATCTTCAAATCATGATCATAGGTATTCTTCCAAATTTTCTCCATGTCATCCCATGATGTGACAATGCCATGCTCAACTGGGTACTTGATGGAAAGAATGCCCCTCTTTGCCTGGGCTTCCCCACCAATGTAGAAGTCTTTCTGACCCGCACCCAACATTATAGATTTAGCTTTGGCTCTGCCGATGACATTGGTGTAAATGAATCGAGGTTCCTTGTCTCCTGCAATTCCTGTCTTGAGAAGACCAGATCCATTATCTATCACTACTGCGGATGGATGGTCTCCCATTGTCAAAGAAAGCAGGCTTCTAATGCAGAAAAAAAAGACACTGTTGATGTGTATCTGAGATTAAAAAGTAATAAAATGCTCACACTTCCCCCCCATCTGTTTTGTGAGCTAATACGATATGACATGGGGCACATTGTGATTGCCTTGCCAGATTGTGAGGTAATAATTGTCATCACATGCATCATTTCCTACATCACATGCATTTCTTACATCCTTGAAACTTTGTTTGTGAGAGACAGCCAGCAACTATTATCTACCACCTGCCAGTTAACACAATAGGGAGTTGTTCAGGTAACCCAGAAGAATCCTGAGAGATACTATAGACTGTGAAATGAAGGAAGGAAGCCTCCAAATACCTGGTAGTTCTATTTCAATTGGTACACCCAACTGCATTCTACAACAGTATGTGTGTGTCCTATGATTTATGGCTATTTATACATAGAAACATCTTTATAATGTTATTACTAGGACATATTTAATGTTCCATTTTTTTTACCTTTTAGTCTAATTATTTTGAACATATTTTACCAGGTAAGCAAACAAATTTCTGACTGTCTCATTTCCAGCTGTGATCGGGGTTGTACAGGAATCAACAGGAAATACAATACAAATATTCCAGTAAAAATAAGTACATAGTCAACATATGTACAGAGTCACAAACTACATAGGGTATGAAAATAACTGCTGTGGAATGGTAGAGAGAGGTCTGTATACAAGGTCCTTGTTTCTATGTGGAACTGAAAAAGTGAACTTTTAATGGATGACTAGTCTTCACTACATCAGGATACCATGATGCAATGTAAAGTTCATTGCCCAAAGTGAGAATGAGTACAACTGTGTAACTAACATTGCAAAATAAAAAGCAGGGTGGTCGGGTGACTACAGCACAGGCTTGGGAACCAGGAGACCAGGTTCAAATCCCACCAGAGGCACTCTCTGTGTGTGACCCTGAGCAAGCCAGTTGGCCTCCCTATGCTTCAGTCCATACAACTGGAAAATAATGGGTAAAAGCAGGACCCCCCCAAGAATGAGGTAGCACAGCTCAGCTGGGTATCCTAAATAAACTAACAAAAAACAGCCTAACATTTAGTTTTTTTACAGTAGCATTATAACTGAGAGGGATTAGTTATAACTAGTATCAGCCAGAACCAGGTACAAGAAAAGGATATCTTAGCACCCAACCTGACCAGTTCTAAGTTCCTGTAGTGAAAAAAAAACACCTCCCTGAATAATTTCAGTAGTTTGAAATACATATGCTTGATTGCAATGTTATTTACATGCAATTACTATGCAAGTGATACAGATTACTGGGCTCATAACTGTTACCAGAGCAAATTCAGCCAATCAGCACAGAGAATTTACTGGCATGTGAGGACTTCCTGTAACCAACCACAAGAGGTCCTTGCCTGCAAACTTGGGAAAACCGCTTGTTCAGTACAGGGAATTTTTCTTTTATTTTTCTTCATTTATATATATATATATATATATATATATATATATATATATATATGTTCTCCATCCTCTGACGCCATCTCACCCTCAGTCTTCTCCATTTACCAGACATGCCTCCTCACGTGGGTTTTCAACCCTGTGAAGTGCACCTAGCAGTAGGGCCACCCCAGCGACAGAGACAACCTAGGTGCCCCGTGAGATTCCATGGAACTTAACCCTGTGAACTGTCCCTCACGGCTGGGCCGCCCCAGGAATGGAGACAACCTGGGTACCCCAACGGGGCTGTGCCCGGACCAGGAGTTGAAGGATCATGAAGCACAGAGGCATTTTCTATGTGTACCCCAATGCTTCCCATGGTTGACAGCATATGTGGGTCCGAGGAGGCGGGGCGCACAAAGTGTACTTCCGCTCCAGACTCCTTCCGCCGCCCTTCCTGTATACAACACCCTAATGACTCTGCGGCCCAGATGGCAAGAGCCGTGAATGCAGGACCCACCCCAGAAGAGAAGAACCTGCTGTAGAAGCTCAATCCAGCTCCTGCCCTCTGCCCCCACCAGCTGACCCCTGGTGGCCCGGGCTCATTCTCAAACCCAGGTTGCTGGTGTAGCAAGGTATGGCGTCCAGCGTCTCAACCCTCAGCTCCACCGGGCCGGCTTTGTTTTATTTTTCTAACACCTTTTTTTTTAGCACTTTTTAATCATTTATCAATATTTTTTTTAATCAGATGGTCCGACAAACGGTTGCCAGTGGCTACTGATTCATTTCTCTCCCACTAACCTTGAATGATTTGACCTTATTGAGTGACAGTCTAGCCCCCAAGGTAGTGCCAAAATCCATTTTTAGTTCCTCAGCATCAGCAAGCAGATGACGTCTAGTATAAAACTGCAAGAGTGTTACTCTGAGCAGTTTGTACAATGATACTATCAGAAGAATATGTTTCTGTACTGGATTTAACATTTTATTTAATAAAATCAAACTGACAAAAAAGTGATCTTGGAGGCCTGTAAGAGGTTCTGCTTTCAGTGTTCCAGCAGAGCAGAATGTTAGAATGCTAGCTCTTTATTCATGGTGACATCACAAGTGAGAGCTAAGGAGTGGAATTGCATCATGGTTCACAATCAATATGGCAACATCGCTCACTCCCTCTCTCTCCTTCCTGTGTGCATGGGTGTGTGTGTGTGTGTGTGTGTCTCTCCCTATCTCCCCCCCACTGTCTCCCTCTTCATCTCTCTCTCTCTCTCTCTCTCGCTGTCTCTCTCCCTCCTTCTTCCTCTCCCTCTCTCTCTCTCCCATAATGTTTCCTTCATTAGACTAATGTACTTAGGAGCAAATGAAGTCGACAGAAACCCTTTGGGTGAGTTTATTAATTTTGGTGATAGTGGAGATTATCGGACCGCTGCTACTTGCATAACCTAAAGCTTTCCTGAATACAACGCGTACTTGTACTTGCTGTTCATTTTGTTTTGTCTGTTAATTTGAGTTGAGGGGCTTTGCCCCCACACACCCCTTGTTTTTTTTTAAAGGGGAGTGGTGGGGCAAAGCCCCCCAACTCGAATAAACTACTAAAAAATAACTGAAAGGCTGATTAGAGAAAGTAGTGTAACTTGAGCTCTATGGTAATAGCATAGGTCCATAGGTGATCCGATAATCTACACTATCTCCCTAACTTTTCCCCTCCTGGCCCTGTTGGCCCTTTCCATTTTAATATGTATTGTCTCCACCTATTGGTGGAGCCTCTGCTCATTAAAGGTCGCTGTCGGGGTTCTGACTATATGTATGTGATATATATATATATATATATATATATATATATATATGGGTCTTTTGGTGCCTTTTGGGGCTTCCCACTCTGGATGAGTGGCGGGAGTGTTGACGGAGCAGGGGCGACTGCTTGCTCTTGCCCAAGTTACAGGAGTTGGGGTGGCAGTGGAGGTAGCGGTGGTAGTACGTTTGTCATCGGTGGGTGGATGTGAACCTCCAGCCCTGCAGTCAGCATGAAGGAAGTGGAGGGTGCCATTAGGCCTGGGGTAGGCTTGAATAGAAGGGAGAGCAAGAGTCTGATGTGCAGGCCCCCGGCTGTGGATAGTGGACTCGCTGATCCTGCAGTTTCAGCTGGTGTGCTTTGCCATGCCTGGCATAGTGGGGAACGGTGAAAGGCTGGATTATGACATGCATCAGAGACTGCCTGTGGGGACGTCTGCCCTGAGATGTCATGGGGGAGTGTCACCTTAGAGAGCATGAGGAAGCGGAGAAACAGATACTGCCACTAGCTTAGGGGGTTCACCC
Source organism: Neoceratodus forsteri (assembly GCA_016271365.2). Classification (NCBI taxonomy): domain Eukaryota; kingdom Metazoa; phylum Chordata; order Ceratodontiformes; family Ceratodontidae; genus Neoceratodus; species Neoceratodus forsteri. The sequence goes on along the minus strand of JADMNL010000030.1, from coordinate 161,546,794 downwards.
AGCCCCAAATGTTGCTGCTGCTGCACAAAACCCATTTGTGTCTTCACAACCACAAAGAACTACCAGTGTATTGCTGAACTCCAGAGTGGGCTCCCAGGCCTAGAGAAATTAAATGTGTAAATCTGTGTGTAGGCTGGCCATGCTTTTGATTAAATGGGATCCCCTGTTCCAGAAGATTTTTGGGTGTGGATATTCTGTTATTTGAAAAGTGATGCTGTCTAACCCATTTAAATCCCACATAGCCCAACACCCAAAGAGGCACCCCGGTGGTGCAGAAGAACCCAGCAATGTAGCCAGTTTGGTAAGACCTGATTTATAACACAGGACTGTGGCTTACTACTGTTGTGACCCCTTCCCCCTTAGATACCACCAGGCATACCCCTAGACACCACGGGAGGGGCTTGCATATATAAAACTAAAGGGGTCATCACATGACCCTCCGCTCATTTGCATATTATCCCCATAGTCACAGGATAGGCCACATGCATGTGGCAGCATGAAAGACCCTAGTACTTCATGTAATGTCCCCTTCCACGTTTTTATACCGCATACTGTATACTCCCCTATAGGTTGACCTCACATATAAGTTGATCCCCCCTCTACCTTGTCAACTTTAGCAAAATTGCAGACCTTATTTTGCTGCCCAAATTGGATGGAAAATTCTGTTTTGTTGACCAGCATGAGACACTGAATCTTTCTTTGTGGTCAGAACCGAACATAACATTAGGTTACACAGTTGCAAAATTAGTTTACCGTTGTAAACTCTGTAGACAGGTTGACCTCGCAGATATACTAACATACTAAAATGCCAGCAGAATAAGCCCAACGGTCTTTCGTGTCTGCTCGTTTGGTCAGCCCCCACCCTGGGTGCTGACCTTGCTGCCCCCTCGCCTTCTCTAGCTTCTCCCTTTCCAGTTCCAGATATTCTTGCTGCATTGGATTTTGCTTTCAGAACCCTTCCCCTGTACCTGTTCCACCCACTCTTGAACCCCTCCACTGTCTCTGCCTCCACCAGCCCCCTAGGCAGTGCATTCCATGGCTCCACCACCCTCTCAGTGAAGTAGCACCTCCTCCTTTCTCCCCTGAATCTTCCCCCCCTCCAGCTTCCACCCATGCCCTCTAGTGGCCCCCTCCTCCTTCCTTCGAAGCACCCTGACTGTTCCTCCCCTATTTACCCTCTTCATGTACCTGAAGACCTCTATCATGTCCCCCAGTCCCTTCTCTTCCAATGTGTACATATTTAGCTCTTTGAGCCTCTCCTCATAGGTCCTGTCCCCAAGCCCCAAATCATTTGGTTGCCCTCCTCTGGACCCTTCCAGGAGGTTAATGTCCCTCTTTAAGTGTGGCCTCCAAAACTGCATGCAGTACTCAAGGTGCGGCCTCACCAAGCAGTTATACAGAGGAGTATCACTTCCTCCTTCTGGAGGTGATCCCCCTAACGATGCATCCCAGCATCCTGTTGGCCTTGGCTGCTGCCCTCCTACAAGTCTCAGAGTTGTTCATCTTGACATCCACCACCTCCAGGTCCCTCTCAGCCATCGAGACTTGTAGCATATGTCAACCTTGCAGATATGTCGAGTTCCCCCTTTTTTGGAGGCCTATTTTAGCATCAGAAACTAGACATATATGAGTATATAGGATCTGCATGACCTTACCACTCTCTGTGTGAAAATGTACATCCTTTATTCTGTTCTGAAATTAGTAGTCTTCAACAGTTTATTTTTTCTTTTACTGTGATGTATCCTATATTTAAAGCGTAGGTTCATATTTCTCATTAGTTCATTATTCTTAATAATATCATGTAGTAGCAACATTTCCCCTTGCCCTTCTGAACTTCAGATTCATTAATGGACTACTTCCCTGAACTTTACTCTTCAGCTTTTTAAAAATTGGAGGCAGGATTGTGTGCAATCGCAAACACTGCCATTCCAAAAATGTGCTTTAAACTGCCTTTACTAATAGCATGCAGGGACATCATTTTCGCTCAGTTCTAGCGGCATGCAAGTTCCAAAGCATTGCCCGTCACAGGAGGGCAGAACTGATGACACACCATCATCCCCATCTCCCTATATGTTGAATAGGGAGAAACAGCATTCTAGTTCCGGTTTAGCAAATAAAAATGTTTGAAAAACAGTAAAACAGACTTCAAAAACACTTGTCCATGCTCAAAGGTAGGAAAATATGTCTATTTGCTAAACTGAAGCTACAATACCATTTCTCCCTATTCAGCATATAGGGAGATGAGGTGACAAGCGTATCATCTGTTGTGCCCTCCTGCGAGGTGCAGTGCTTTGTGGACATGTAAACAAGCCACTAGAGCTAAGCAGAAATGACATTTTATTTATTTATTTATTTAAAAGTTTTACCAGGAAGGCATGCCGAGGAGACTAGCACTCAATTCCAGATGCATCCCGGGGAGTGTAGGGGATGGGAGGAATGAAAAAATTACTCACCTTAGTAATTATGTTTCTTCTAATGGAGTCTTGCTGTATTCTGACAATTGCAGTGATTCCCAACCTTTGAACTGCCCCAGAGAACAAAGAGTTAACTTTCTATGCAGGGCATAGAATACTGAGCTCAAGCTCGGTTGAAGTCTCTGTCTGGAGTGATTCAAACCTAAACCATCAGATTCTTACGAGCCCAACTAAATTAAAAATTCAATGTGGAAATTGTAAAAATTCTTACTAGCCAACTGGCTGAAAAAAGTTTTGCATTCCCAAGGAAGACTCAAGTCAGGAAACCCAAAAACAAAACCCAATGCACTAAAAATAGCAATAATAAATCAGCACGCAAAAAAAAGGAGGAGGGTGCAAGTCAAAAACACCCCTGGGGTGCAACACTGCACCTGCCCACCTACTTCCCAAAAAACAGGTTCTGAGAGGGGTGGCAGGAAGGGAGGTCAGAATACAGCAAGACTCCAATAGAAGAAATGTAATTACTAAGGTGAGTAATTTTTTCTTCAAACAACATGAAGTCTTCCTGTATTCTGACAATTGCAGACTACCAAGCAGTACCTCCAAGGAGGAGGGACAGAACCTACTTTGGGAATAGGCTCTGAAGTACTGCCATGCCAAATCGAGCATCACTCCTAGCCTGGATATCCAGAGAGTAATGCTTGGTAAAGGTATGGACTGTTTTCCAGGTGGCTGCTTGACAAATTTCTAAGAGAGGGATATACCTGGCAGCAGCCAGGGAAACAGCTGTACCTCTTATGGAATGAGCCCTCAGGCCTGAGGGTGGAGTTTTTCTCAGCTTTTCATAGCAGAACTGTATACAAGACACAATCCACATGGCAATAGATCTTTTGGTGGCAGGTTTGCCCTTTCCCATTTCTCCATAAGTGAGGAATAACTGGAAGGAGTCAAACCTGTAACCCTTGGTACGCTCTATGTAGTACCTAAGGGCTCTTATGACATCTAAACTGTGTAGCCTCCTCTCTCCTGAGTAAGAATGCTCAGTGAAGAAAACAGGGAGAGACATAGACTGGTTTAAATGGAAGTCTGAAACCACTTTGGGCAAGAACCTTCTATTGGTTCTAAGGACCACTTTATCCATGTGAAAGGAGATAAAATCAGATTCCACTGACGGTGCTTGCAATTCACTGATACACCTGGCAGAGGTAATGGCTACTAAGAATACAGTTTTCCAAGTCAAGTACTTAAGCTCTGCTGAAGACATAGGCTCAAAGGGGGGTTGCATAAGTTGAGCAATGCAAACATTCAAATCCTAGGCAGGGGCAGGGTCTCTAAAACGAGAATTGGTGTGAAGCAATCCTTTAAAAAATTTACAGAATACAGGACGGTAAGATAGTGAGGAAGGCTTCCCCACAGACAAAAACACAGAAACAGCTGACAAGTGTACCTTGAGAGTAGCTGGTCTGAGGCCTAGGCCATTAAGATGGACCATATAATCCAGAACCGTAGGCAATTCAGCAGTGTCTGGAGAAACATGCTTCTTAGAACACCAAATGCTGAATCTTTTCTATTTGGAGTTGTAAGTCTTTCTGGTGGAGGGCTTTCGAGAAGCCTTAAGGATATCCAGAACCCCTTGGGAAAGATGCAGATCTGCAAACTCTAACTCTTCAAGAGCCATGCTTTGAGATTGAGAGATTGAAGATTTTGGTACCAAATCCTTCCCTGAGAGGTTGTTAACAGGTTGTAATTTCTGGGAAGAGACAGGGGAAGATGGACTGCTAGGGACAGCAACAGGGGGTACCAGGGCTGTCTGGCCCAATCTGGAGCAATCAGAATCACCTTGCAAGGCTGAGACCTTATTTTTACCAAAACTTTGAACAGGAGTGGGAAGGGGGAAAGGCGTACAGAAACTTCCCCTCCCAATTCAGGATCAGGGCATCCAGAGGGACTAAGCCCAGGACTGGAGGTCTGCAACAAAAGAGATGGAGTTGGTGATTGTCTAGGGCTGCAAAGAGATCTATCTCTGGAGTGCCCCACCTTGAAAAAATCACTTTCAACACCTGAGGGTCCAGGGACCATTCGTGATGGCCCTGAGAAATCCTGCTCAGTGCATCTGCTAGCACATTGTCCTTGCCTGGAAGGTGAACTGCTACAAGAGAGGTTTGCAGGGAATAAGCCAGGGCCCACAACTTCATGGCTTCTGTGCATAAGGCCATGGACCGAGTGCCTCCCTGCTTGTTGATGTACCACATGGTGGTGGTGTTGTCTGTTCTGACTTGAACCACCTTGTTCTGTACTGACTGTGAGAATGCTTTAGAGCCAGAAAAACTGCCCTGAACTCTAGAAGATTGATGTGAGAAGGGATTTTGGGGACTACAGCCCCTGGGAGTAAGGGACCCCAGGTGGGTCCCCAGCCCAGGAGAGAAGCATCCATGGTAAGGACCACTGAACAAGGCTGAGCAACAAAGGAACACCTTGTCTTAAATTGTCCTGATCCTGCCACCACTGGAGGGCTTGGATCAAGGTCAGAGTCACTAGGATCAGTTTGATAAGGGAGTCCTTTCTCTGAGACCAGAAAGCTGTCAGGTGGAACTGAATATCCCTCATCTGGAATCTTGCCCCTTGGACCACTGCTGTTGAAGCTGCCATGTAGCCCAAGAACTGGAGGAAATGCCTTGCTGGTCGAAATACCCGAAGGCTGAAGGAAGAAACTAGTTCCATAAGAACCCTTGCCCTTTCTAGAGGAAGAAAGGCTCTTGCTCTGAGTGTGTCCAGTTCTGCCTCTATAAAGGTAAGAAGCTGGACTGGTTTGAGAACTGACTTGGGAAGGCTGAGAAGAAATCCTAGAGAAGTGAGCACTTGCTGGGTCACTTGCAGGTGAGACTTGACTTGGTCTGGAGACTGACCCACTATTAGCCAATCGTCCAGATATGGAAAAATTGAAATCTTTTGCCTTCTTAGAAAGGCAACTACTACTGCCAGACACTTTGTGAAAACCCTTGGGGCTGAGGTTAGGCCAAAGGGCATTGCTCTGAACTGATAATGGCCTGAGGGCAACTTGAACCTGAGGTACTTTCTGTGGGAGCACCTGATGGGAATGTGAAAGTAGGCATCTTTGAGGTCCAGGGAGGCTAGCCAGTCCCCTGGCCTTAGAGAGGGAAGGATTATTCCTAGAGTTATCATCTTGAACTTTGGTTCTAAAAGATATTTGTTTAGATATCTTAGGTCAAGGATGGGTCGCCACTCCCCTGTTTTTTGGGGGGGTCAGGAAGTACCTGGAGTACAGTCCTTTGCCTCAGTGTAGGGTAGGTACTCTCTCTATAGCTCTTAAAGCTAGGAGAAAAGAAACCTGTGCCTCTAGGGCAAGGGTTTCTGAGAGATTTGCAGGTGGAAAAGCTCTGCTCTCATCTTTGGAAGTTTTTTGAAGCTGAGAACCAGTTCCTGGCTTACTACTTCCAGGACCCACTTGTCTGATGTAATAGACATCCAGTCCTGGACAAAAAAGTAAGCCAGCCTGCTCCCTACTGGAATAGGAGAGTCGACCCGGGCAGGCCCATCAGGGTGTCTGCTTGGCAGGGGCTTTAGGCTGAGGAGTGGATGCAACCCTGCTCATCCCCCTTCAGCCTCTCCCTCTGAAGAACTCCCTCTGAGAAAAGGAAGAAACAGGCCTGTGCTTGGTAAAAACGCCTTTGAGAAGGCCTGCCCCTGCCCCTGCCCCTAGACTGCTACCTTTGAGGAGTTGCCTGCCTTTTCTTGGCCTGAGCACTCCTGTAAGTGGTCCTGTACACATCTATTTTCTTCATGTAATTCTCTGTCTGCTCCCCAAACAGAGAATTACCCACTACAGGAAAATCCATGGCCTTAGCCTGGGTGTCCTGCGAGAGGCTAGTACATCTGAGCCAAGCCATCCTCCGAAGAGCCACAGATGTAGCCATGACTCTTGATGACACGTCATTACAGTCCACAGCAGCACGAAACTGAACCTTAGATGCCTCAGTCTCATCTGCAGCCACCGCCTCCAGCTCCTTGGCTAGCTGGGGGAGGCCTGTTTAGCCAGTGCCAGTACAGTGTCCCACCTAGACTTCTGGTACCTGGCTATATAGGCCATGTAATTTGCCTGCCTGAGTCCCAAAGAAGATGCCATGTACAGCTTCTTTGCCATGGCATCAATCTTCCTGGAGTGCTTGTCAGGGGGGTGTGAAGCCAAGGGAATATTTGCCTTGTCACAGGCAGCAGCCTGCACTACCCCAACATGGCTGCATTGTTGATATAAGAACTCCGTGTCTCAGCCTGAAAGTGTATACCTCTTGTCCATTCTTCTATCCACAGGAGGTATAGTGTTAGGAGACTTTAAGATTTTTGTGTCTGTTTCCCAAAAAATTTATGGAGGGGAATAGACAGACTCCTGGACTCTGGGATGTCCATCATCTCTACATAATCAGGCTCCTCTTGATCTTCCACAGCCTCCTCCATAGGAGGCTGGAGGGTTTCAGCCACTTTTCTGTAAAACATAAAGTGAGAAGGGGACTCAGAAAACCTAGGAGGGGAAACACCTGAAGGTCTGTCCGGGGAGATGTCCGGTTCCACAGGCAGATCCAGACCTTCACTTACATCATCATCCTCAAATTCCCCTTCCTCTTCAAATTATGGTTCATAAAAATCTTCAAGGGTATACTCTTGAACAAGGGGAACCAACCAAACCGAACTCTTCCAGAAGGAGCCGGATCGGTCGGAACTGGACGGAGCGATTTCACAATCTGAATCGCTCTGGCTATCTCTTCGGCGGTTGGAACATGAACCTCTGGATCTGAACCAGTCGATTTATCATTGTGCATTCTTTTTGTCGGAACTGATCCCTCGGAATCGGCTCTCCTTTTGCCCGAAGAATTATCGCCCTGGTCAGAGGGCACTCCTTCTGGTTCGGTCGAAACCGAACCGGGCTGGCCATTTGGGTCAGCAGACTTTTCGGACTCCTTTTCCCTCAGTCTACCTAATCTCTTATCAAGGGTAGATTTGGGAAAGTTTTTACATATTTGGCAGTCTGAATCGAGGTGGTCAAACCCCAGACAATAAACACAGGTGGTGTGGGGATCGGCTTTAGCAAAGACCTCCCAACACTCAATGCAGTGTTGAAACCCAGTGGGCCCAGTTTTTTTCTTGGGTTTCTCAGACATGGCCAACCTAACCAAACGTACTCTTTTTTGGCAACTGCCAGGCAAGACTCCCTTTTTCGGTTCCTAACTGTGTCACGGGTATTAGAAAAAAACAGTTAAAAACACGCTTCTTTTAGAACCGATAAGAACCTGTAACCACACACTAAGTAAACAAACAAAATTCACTATCAAATGGCCGGTTCAGCCGAACCAAGCCGCACTTTTACAAGTTCCACACAGAAAAACAGAACAATTCCTATCTAATACTCACGGCACCAAAGACAGAGACTGAACCGACTGTGTGAATATTTTTTTTGGTTTAAAAAACCATGAAAACTGAAAACTTTAACCGACTTTCAAACCTAGCTGAAGGAGAAATCTCTGGAGCGACCGTTCAGTGAGGCGGAGTAAAGAATCTGACGGTTTAGGTTTGAATCACTCCAGACAGAGACTTCAACCGAGCTCGAGCTCAGCATTCTATGCCCTGCATAGAAAGTTAACTTTTTGTTCTCCAGGGCAATTCAAAGGTTGGGAATCACTGCAATTGTCAGAATACAGGAAGACTTCATGTTGTTTGAAACACATAATTTCATTTGAAGTACAGACATTTCCAAAAATAAGAACAAAACTTGGCTACTTATATACAAAGATATGTACAGTATAAATATAGAATGCAGAGAGCAAGCAACAGAAAATCTGGCTATACACAGCAGCTAAATTGATATGCGGTGTAAATGACAACATTTGCAAGAGACAGAGTTAATTAGTAGGAGTACCCACAGTTGGAGTCAGTTGGGGGGGCTAATACCTGCTGTGAGTTTAGTCCTCCAGGGCAGTTGGCGGAGAAGTGTCCTTTGAGGAGTGAGTTAAATTCCCAACAGAAGGGAGCACGCTGAATGTCCACAGGCAGAGAGTTCCATGGTTTGGGCATGCGAGCTCAGACGGCCAACAGGCCAACATGTTAGGGACATGCAGGAACCAGGAGTCTAAATTCCTGAGACAGTATGCCGGGGGTGGTTTGGCAGTTAGGGTATCTACGAGGTAGGAGGGTAGTGACTGGGTTCAGAATCTGGCCATGAGGCTATTGCAGTGGGACTGATGCTTATCATAGAGCGCGGGGAAGTTAACAGACCGGTAGAGGTCGCAGTGGTGGGTAGAGGGTGTACAGTCCAGGGTGAAGTGACAGAAGGAGTGGAAAAGGGGATCAAGTCTAGCCAGGGTGGACTTGGGGTGGCACTTTAGACTACGTCCCCATAATCGAAAATGGGGAGAATCATTTTCTGCAGAATTGCCCTGCGGGCTGGCAGAGGAATACTGCCATGGTTTCAGAATAAGGCGCCCAGTCTTGGGTGCAGTTTTTTATGGGTAGTGGTGATGTGTGCCGAACAATCGAGGTGCTGGTCCAGCCAGACCCCAAGATATCTGAAGGAGGTGCAATTTTCTATGGGGGTCCCTTCTAGGGTTTTAAAAGTAGGATTGGTGGGGAGACGGGAGAGTCTCTGTCTCGTACCAAAGGTTAAGGAAACTGTTTTTTTGCGTTTAAGATAAGTTGATTTGAGTGAAACCAGTGTTGGATAGCATTGAAGCCTTGCTGGAGTCTGGGTGCCACTACCATTGGGGAGGGACCTGAAGTATACAGAACAATATCATCTGCATACATATGAATGGATGTGTGTGGGCAGGCTGATGGCAGATCATTTATGAAAATGGAAAACAAGATTGGGCCGAGGACAGAGTCTTGGGGGACAACCATTGTAGTGGGGAGGGAGTCAGAAGTGGAGGTCCAAATTCTGACAGATTGAGACCTGTCAGCCAGGTAAGATTTGAACCAGCTGGTGGCTGCCAAGGAGAGCCCTGCCTGAGAGAGCTTTGCCAAGAGAAGGGTATGTGAGACGGTGTTGAAGGCTTTGGCTAAGTCAAAAAAGATGGCAGATGAGATGTGATGTGACCTTTATCCATGCCTGTAAGGATGGAGTCAGTGAATCTGAGGAGGGAAGTGACTGTGGAGTGGGATTTCCTAAAGCCTAATTGGTAAGGAGTAAAGAAGGAGGAGGAATCGAGGAAGGAGGAGAGTTGCGAGAGGACTAGATGTTACTGGATTTTAGCAACAATGGGGAGGAGGGAGATCAGGTGGTAGTTACCAGGGGAGGATGAGTCGCCGCCTTTAGGGAGGGGGATAACTGTGGCATGCTTCCAATCAGACGGGATAGCAGAGGTAGTGAAGGAGAGGTTGTAGAGGGAAGCTAGGGGGCTGGCAATGGCTGGGGCTGACAAGTAGAGCATTTTGGCATCCAACCCCGAGGGGCATTTGCCCTTAGAGGGATCTAGAGCCTGCAGGGCTCTGAGTATTTTGGTCGGAGTGACCTGGGAGAATGAGAATACCGGGTAGGGTGTTTGGGTTGGAGGGGATGCAGATGTAGGAGAGTGTGGTGCAGGTGATGGATATGAGTGGAGAGTTTGGGTTGGAGGGGATGCTGATGTGGTAGGGTGTGGTCCTGGTGGTGGACTTGGGTGGAGAAAGGTCGCGCTGCTGGTGAAAAAGGAGTTGAAAACAGTGGCCACTGTGTGTGATTCTGATATTGTGGAACCGCCTATGACTAGGACAGGGGTGGGGGGCTGGGGGGGAGAGTGATTTAATCGACTTCCAAAACTTAGCCGGGTAATTTAGATTTTTTTTGAAGGATGATGAGAAATAGAAGACTTTGGCCTGCTGGATAAGCCTGGTGCAGGTATTTCTAAGCATGCGGTAGTATTGGTAAGCTATTAACACAGGCACTCTGAAACACTTTTTTGGAAAGGCAAAGTTATCTGCAAATTGCTGCTCTTAGCGACTGCATGTAGCTGTGCCTCTTTAAAACAAACTGAAGAAGTCGGTTCAGGGGAGCATTCCTTAAAGGCCTTGTTCACACAGGGGCTCTTAAAATGTTACAGGTAGCTTAATTCATTTTAGGAGCCCCCTAGCTCGGTTAGCGTTTGCACCTACCACGGAATGGGAACTGTTTCACAAAACCATGTTTAAACATGATTGCACCTAGGCTTAAACATGGTTTTGGAAGCGTTTAGTTACTGAAAACATGCTTACCGGTAGTGTGAACAGGATTTTAGCTCACTTCACTTCTCTGATCTGGGATCCGTGCTACTCACGTCCATATTCCCCAATGCATGCTGGTAAGCACTTTGCCAGCGCAATTCCATCGAGCAAGATAAACAATGGATAGTGCAGTCGCACTAAAATGGACTTGAAAACAATTTTAAACATGCTTCTAGGTGGTGCAAATGCTCAAGCATGGTAGGTGGTAATCCATTTTTGAAATCGGAACAGGGAAGCGATCTGCAGTGTGAACAGGGCCTACAATTTATATTTACTTATCTCTCAGATTATGACTGGTCCTTTGCTGCCAAATCATGTGTGTTGCTTTTTTCTGGACTTTCTCTACCTATCAAGCTTTCTTTTTTGGTGTATGAAGCCAAACACTGGGTACAATGGTCAACACAGAGCTTTACACCAGCTCATCAGTACAGCAGTAGTGATACCACTCGCAACGCTGGCTGCTGACTTTGGGAACAAGCTTGGATCATCAGGGGCTAGTCAGGGTAGGAGGACTGAGTGCCCAAGGGGACACTGCCCTCTGGGGCAAGTGGGCTGCCATCCCCTCTGTAATACACCTGGGTGACCACAGGTGGCAGTGCCATCGAGGGCCCTGGGGGAAAAATGGATGCATGTCAGGGGCCCGGTGTAGCAGCATGCTCGAGTGTGCATACGTGCTTTGGACCTCCCATGAGTGCCTGCGTCTGTGGGGATGGTAGAAAATCATGAAAAGACCCCACTGCCTGACGGACTACAGACTCCAGTGAACCAAATGAGACCAGATCTGAAACCAGCAGCCTGATGAGGACTTTGCAGGTAGAGGGGAGATCATCCCACTCTTCTCTGCCCTGCGGGTTTTGCTGCGGCAGCATGGAAGTAGGTGGATGACAAGGGTTAGGGTTCTGGAGAGCAGGCACTTTGGGAGGTCAAGGCAGTGGTGCAGAAGGGGCATAAACAGAATTTAAAAAAAAGATAGGCACCTCGTGCCACACTGGTGACCCAGGTTCGGGAACAACCTCAGGTCATCAGGGTGCCAGCACGGGGGGGGGGGGCACAGCAGGATTGAGCACCTAATGGCAGCTCTCCTCTCCTGGAGTGGTTATTGCCCCCCCCTCGTAGTTCTGCTGCCATCGGGTGGAGGTCTGGTGGCAGCACAGGTGGGAGGGGTGGCAAGTCGGGAGGGCATCTCAGAATGCAGCACGTGCATGCCTCCACATGTGCGCTTGCGCATCTGGAACTGGGGGCGGGCAAAAAATGGGGAAAAAACACATAAAATACATAATGAAAAAAAAGGACTTTACATGGAACCTATAGAGAGGGCCTGTAATATTTTGGTTTTGGTTACATATATTTGGTTTGATACAGTTTAGTATCCTGTTTGCTTTACACAGGCAAGGCAACTTATGTGTTAGGCACCCACCCCCAAGACTCTACATACCATGCAGACATAATAATTGTAAAAATATTAACATCCTAAAATACAGTCTCAGAACAAAACATGTTAGGATAAACATGACAACTATCAAATACAGCCAATAACGCCTCCTCGCACTGCCTTCCTGGGGTGAGAGCTTTGGTGAGAATAATCCAAGGGTCCTTATCCTCACAGACATGATGTTAATCTATTATCCTGTAAGAAGCAATCTTCCACTATGTGTTTTTTTTTTTTTGCCCCAAATGCATAACTGTACATTTGTTGTTGTTAAATTTCATATTCCATATGTTAGCCATGCAGAGATTTTTATCTAGGTCCTCTCGCAGTGCAACAACTTCTTCCCTACTGCTTACAATGCTGCCTACCTTGGTGTCATCAGCATCTTTCTCCAACCAAATGTTCACAATATTGTGCATGTCACTGATTTTGATTTGAAGCAGTACAGGTCCCAACACAGATCCCTGTGGCACTCCACTTGTTATTTCTCCATCTTTAAACCATTTATACATACTTTCTGTGTTTCGTTTATCAGCCACTGTCCTGCACAATTAGCTATTAGCCTATAAGTCAATGTACTCTGCAATCTGAATTTTCTAACCCCTTGAATCACTTAGTGTTTACACGTTATGCAATCATCTTGGTTGAGAGTGATGCCACAAAGATGGAACCTACACAAATTTTAGAATTTGGAATATAGGGTCAGACAGTGCATCTATGCTCCATTTTGGCCGTTTCTTTATATAACCTGTGATACTCGTTCTATGATGTTGTATTTGGAAAACTCAATAAAAACTTGTAATGGAAAAAAAGATCTGTTTCTCTGCCTGAAGAGAGCAGCCGCTCCATAGTGAAGGTAACAGCTGGATCTCCAGTCAGTTCTGTAATTCATTTTTAAATAGTTTATTTTAGTTTGTTTTTGATTATGCTACGCTATCTAGGGTTCTGTTCACTAATTGTGGTATCTTGTTCAAGCTTGGTAAACATGGTTTAGACACCAGTATGACTGAAAGGAGAAACCCTGAATCCAATGGTGGTAAAAATAAAAATAAAAGCGCCACAGAGCAGGAACTGGAAACAGTGTCTGCCGAAAAGAAATCTAAAGAAAATATGTCACAGACACTTAGGCCCAGATATTCAAAAGGGTTGCGCCATGTGCAACAGGGTTGCGCATGCGCAAGTCCAAAACTGCGCCATTTTGCGATATTCAGAAGGAGGCAGTTGCGCCCCCGAAAACATGCTGAGCAACAGCGCAATGAAAATGAAAGCATGCACAACCGAAGGGGGCGGATCCATGCATAAAGACCGCAATGCGATATTCAAAGACTTGCGCAATGCGCAATAGCGGCACAGCCGGAAATTGTGGACTAGCGGAAATGAGCCAAAATAAAAAGGCTCCAGGAAGCAGCGCAAGAACGCTACCAGGCTGCCAAGTGGGGGAGAGAGAGAGACAGACAGACAGACAGCAAAGGGCAGGCAAGGAAAGTGTGTCCCATAGTCTGTAGAGGCCAGTGGGGGGTGCCCGGTGCAGTGGAAGTAGCAGCCAGGACAGTGGGGGTAACACAGCAACACCAGCCGGGGGGGCAGAAGCCAGGGAGATGGACAGTGCCAGTTTCCACATGGAAGCTGTAATGAGGGGTGAGAATCCATGCTGCAGGGGCGTGGCGGTGGAAGGGCCCGTCGGCGGTATGCCCCGACAGAAGCGGTACCGTGCCGCATCAGCTTTGAGCTGTACACAGATGTAGAGATCGTGGGCGGTACCGCCTGAACAGGCAATACTGAGACGGCTCTGTGAGCTGTGCAGTGATGTGATGCAGGCACCCTCACGATGGAGTCATGCTCTGTCGGTGGAGACCAAGGTGACAGCCTGCATGTGCCTGCTCGCCACGGGCACCTTCCAGAGGCCGACGGGACATCACAGGCATCACACAGTCGGCCACGTCACGCATCCTCACCCAATTCCTCAGCGCACTGCTGCCACATGCTGCGGAGTACATCCATTTCCCCAGCACCGTGGCAGAGCGTACAGCAAACATGCAGGAGTTCCACAGGATAGCACGTATGCCTGGCATGCTAGGGGCCATAGACTGCACCCATGTGGCCATCCGCACGCCACCTGGCCCCGATGGCCACGCATATCGGAACAGAAAGGGATTCCCTAGTGTCAACTGCCAGGTGGTGTGTGATGCCACTGGGCGCATAATCAATGTCTGTGCCACACACCCTGGCGGAGCACATGATGCCTTCATATGGTATCAGTCTGCACTGTGCCATCGATTCGAGAGTGGGGACATCCCCACAGGACATCTAGTGGGTGAGTACACATGTATGGAATGCAAACTCTGGGCAAGGGTGGAATGCCACAGGTGCCATGGTAGTGGCACACAGGAGATGGCCAATATGGACCTGAACATGACACTGCTCTCCACTATCTCCACACAGGTGACTGCGGATACCCACTCCGTCCCTGGCTGCTCACACCGTGCCCAGCGCCCCATGACCCCAGCGCAGCTATGCTATAATGAGGCACATACGCGGCAACCGCAACATCATGAGCGGGTGTTTGGGATGCTCAAAGGCACGCTTCGATGCCTGACACCTCCGGCAGTGCCCTACAGTACAGCCCCCAAAAGGCCTGTGGGATATTCCTGGCCTGTTGCATCCTGCACAACATGGCCAAAGACCATGGGATAGCCGTACAGGTCGAACAGGGGGACAGCGATGGAGACGCCAGTGGCACCGGTGATGATGGTGATGAGCAGCCCCCCCCAGGACGGAGGGACCCTCAACTGATCCAGCAGGCCCAGCTGCACCGGGACACCATCACAGAGGAGCACTACGCACAACACAGGTAAGTCAAGGGGACATGTGCAACCAACACTGTCCACGCGCAAACCACAGGCACACAGGGGAACACACCAGGGGTGCATGACAGTCAGGGGAGTGGAAGGGTCCAGGCATACCAACACACCATCAGGGAGGGTGAGCACTCATATGGACACACACACACACAGGCACAGGCGTACATGGGCAGATGCAGCACTGCAGAACCGACATTGCAACACACAGCACCACCAACCACCCCACCACCCGTACTGTCCAAGTACGTGTGTCAGAACCTGGACACCCTTGCACCTTGGTGTACAGTGCAATGCAGGCATCATCATGCACACGCACCTGTGGACAGCAGTTGGGAGGGTGTGCAGGTGGTCCGTGTGTTGGCGTGGTGAGCAGAGCACCCAGCAGTGCACTGCCCACCATGACACACATTGCACACATGGCAGCACCAGACAGGGCCCGCACTGGGAGACAGCTCAGTCATGTAGCACTGTCCCACGGCCACCACGGATGCGTGGGCGGCCCCACCGTGACCCAACAGCACGGGCAGGCTGAGCAGGGGCCACATGGGGTGGCACTGTTGCACCACCAGGGGTCCCACTGCGCGAACGTGACCTAGCCCGCACAGGGGTCTGCAGCATGCCGAACAAACCTGCACCAGGGGTGCTCAGGATGCCCACAGCAGCACCCGGCGTCGACAGGCCTGGTGTCGCACGACACCAGGAACGGGGAGTGGAGAGTGCACTGTGTGGGGTGTGCGGTACAGGGGCACCTGACTGTGTGCCCAATGCGTCCATGACAGAGACCACTGCCTGGGTCAGCCTGTCAATGGCGGCGGTCACATCCGTCCGCATACGGACCAGCTCGGCTCGGTCCCGAGCACACTCCCTGCTGTGCCGCTCCACGGACACAGACAGTGCCTCCACGGACCTTGCAACCCGCCTCTGCAGCTGTACTGATTCCTGCAGCAGGCGGGTGTGCTCGTCCCAATGGGTACTGTGCCCCCACGGCATCCTGACCCCCAGGGTGTGGACGGTCCTGATGCACAACACCCCTTGAGGGTGGGTGCTGTTCGCCAGGACCAGGAATGGGCGGATCAAATGGCGGTGGACATGTGCCACTGCTTGACACTGTACCCCCAGACCTGGTGGGCGACTGCTGCTGCTGCCCTTCCAACCGCTGTGCCCCCGGGTCCACTCGTTCCACCGCTGTGCTGGCAACAGTGCCAGACACCTGCACAGCCACCGGTGCTGCCCCACGGGTGCTGACAGGCACAGCCTGGGACCGTGCCAGCATGCTGGTACACAAGTTAGAACCAGACAGGCCCAGGGGCACGTGCTGGCCTGCCGTGTGTCCGTCATGGGACACACAACCATCACTGCCCATTGCAGGCCTTCTATCATCAATGGTGCAGGTACGTGCTACTGCCATGGTCACAGCGTGCTGGCATGCTTGCATGCCAGACTGCTGAGACACAGGCTGTGCACCCCCGCACCATATCACTGACACCAGGTTTGCGGCCCAGCGTGCATGCTGCTGCAGTGCCTGCTGGCTGGTGGTGGAGGTGGATGGACCCTCCTCCATGTCCAGCAGGTCAGCATCACTGTCTGGACCCACCACCACCGTCTCCTGAGGCGAACAGGATCTGTAACAGAAGAGAGTACATGTGGTGCATGAACAACTGCCCCCCCCCAAACACCACCACCATGTCATACCGTGCAGTGATGGGCTTCCACCTGTCTGGAATCCTCCGCCTGGTACGCCCTCAATGGCGCTTGGCTGCATGGCTGCGACCAGTGTCTCCTCAGTTGGGGTCAGCTGCAACACCACTGGCGGGCCCCCGCCAGTGCCATCACGTGTCGCTCTGAAGGCTGCCACCTTCTCCTTCAACCTCCTGAGGTCTGTCCCCATCTTTTTCTTGCATTCCTACACGGAGCGCTGGTGGCTTCCGTGCAGGTTAACAGCCCGAGCTACCCCCTCCCATGCAGCCGCATGAGGCTGAGAGTGCCCTCCGTCCACTCAGCACTGGCTCCTCATCCAGGTAGGCCTGGAAGAGAGCCTCCGTCTCTGCTGCTGCAGAGTTGGGCCTCCTCCTCGCCCCCGTCCTCACCCCTCATTGACTCTGCTCGGTCATGGCGATCTGTATGGGGAAGTGGACACCTGTCACTGTGCAGTCTACAGCATTTTCCCATGACCATCGTCCTGAACATCACACAGCATGCAACTCACCTCTCACCTGCAGTAACCGAATCTGGCCAACGCAGCCCAATGTCACACATTTATAGTGCAATACATGCAAATTAAGAGTGGAGCAACTATAATGACATGCAAACCGCGCCACTGCGCCCTTGAATGGCTGATCACCTGATTTGCATGTGTCGGCTGAATATCGCGAATCTGCGCTTTGCGCACTACGGAAGAGTCGGCTGAGCCAATGGCGCAGATCTGTGCCTATGTGGTACACTGCATTGCGCATGCCCAGATAGCTTATGTAGGCGTCTGTCGTGCTGCTGACGTGCTGAGCGCGATCGGCAATTCAGGCCATGGCCACCATTGTGCCAGTGGCGCTACAGCAATGGGCACTATATGGCGCTGTGGCACTACTGTGCAATAGTCCACTGTGGCACTGGTATGCAGCTGGTCGGTCGCGCAGGATGCCTATACGTCAGATGGCGCTGTGCGTAGCCTTGCGTCATTGCCCATGACCTTGTGTCTCACCTTTGCCCCCTGACACTGTTCGCCTGCCATGTTTATGTCCCTATTGCGCTGTCTGGTGACAGCGCTATGTGAAGTGACGGCGCTGTTCGAACAGCCGATTGGAGCCTGTGGTGGTCTATTGCGCAACATCTCCACGTAATACTGGGGCAGCGGGCGCCATATTGCCTGCTGTAAAGTTGGTACCATGGCTAGGAGGAGAGCTGTGTCCTGGAGCCAACTGGAACTGGCCAACTGGTGGCCCCTAGTGAAACCCACTATGGGGCACTTTGTGGTCGGCGCCCCTCACCATTGCCCGCACAGCTGTGGCATCAGTGGCCACTGACCTGGTGGGGGTCACTGGACGGTGCCGGTCTGCTGAGCAGTGCCGGCACCGGTACGGTGACCTCCGCCGGAGGGATCCGGACCTGTTGGAGAGGCTACGGTCACGTGCCAGGCGGGGCGTGGTGCCTAGGCCAGGTGGGTGTACCATCTATGCACCTGTATTCTCTGTAGGGGGGTGTGTGTGTGTTTTGGTGGCTGTGCATAGGTGATGGCTCGGCCACGGTTGGCTGTGTCAGTGTGTGCAGCTGTGAGATGAATGGGTATGGCTTTGTGGGCAGGCACTCTCACTGGGGCAGGGGGCAGTCTGCTTTTGAGTCACACTGATGTTTGTCTCAACATATGTCTCCCACAGGCCGGGATGTGAGGATGCAGGGCCAGGCTGAGGAGGGCCGTGCCAGGGCCCCGGTGCCAGCAGGAGTTGCACCCTGGCAGCAGCAGCAGCAGCAGCAACAGCAGTAGCAGCAACAGCAGCAGACACAGCTGCTTGAGCAATGTGAGTATCATGACTTCATGGATGCTATTGCATGCTGGGGGGGGAAGACCACTAGCCCTGCACAATACAACCATGCAGGAAAGGGGAGGTCATAATTCCACTATACAAGACACTAGTGAGGCCCCACCTGGAGTACAGTGTACATTTTCTGGAGACCATACCTATGTAAGGACGTAGAGTGGGCAGAGAAGGTTCAGAGGAGGGCAACAAAGATGGTGCATGGCTTGCATCACAAGTCCTACGAAGACAGGTTGAAGGAACTGGACATGTACTCCCTGGAGGAGAGGAGGGAGAGAGGGGATATGATAGAGACATACAAGTATCTTACAGGGAGGAACAGGGTGCAGGAAAACACTATTTTGAAGTGAAAAAGATGTTCCAGGACTAGAGGGCATGGGATGAAGTTGGAGGGAGGACGATTCAGAGGACACATGGAAAAGGATTTCTTCACAGAACGGGTGGTGGACAAGTGGAACACCCTGCCAGAGGAAGTGGTGGGGCTGAAACAATCACGGATTTTAGAATGCACGGATAGACATAAAGGAATTGTGGAGTCAGGGTAGGGGCAACAGACTTATGGAAAACAAAGTGAACTACAAGCTCAAATGGACAGACTGGGTTGGCCATAGGCCCATATCTGTGACACTGTCTATGTATCTATGTATGTATGCACGACACAGGTGACATGCATCACTGTCCAGTATCACAGCACGCCTGTGTATAAGCGCCACTGGTGGTCCAGGCATGCACTGGGCACATAGCTGTGTAACTGGCATCGCACCACGCGTTCCACGTCACTAGACAGCCTTGTTTGTGCTGTGATGGACATGGGCAGTGTGTGTGTGCAGTGGTGTGCATAGCTGGTGCCGCCTGTTTGTGATGGCCATGTGCATGTTCACTGTGGGTGGGTGCATGCCATCACAGGTGTGGGACATTGGGCTATATGGCTTGCAGGTTGGGTGGTGTTCAGGGTTGTGGTCAGTCACAGCCATTGACTGTGTTCCCATCTTCCTAGGCCTCAAGGTTCTCAGGAGGATTGCTCGTGATGTTCAGGGCCTCACACAACTGGGGATGGAAAACCAGGCAATCCTGCAGTCCATCCGGCGCCATGGACTTCGGAGGAGGCGGCACAGGACAGTGCACCACCAGGGAGAGGACCAGCAGCCGGCTGGCCCATAGCTCATATTACCCTTCCCACTTCTCCCATCCCTACCACCCTGCCTTTCCTCTCCAAGTTTTTCATCCTCCCTTGAACACCCCTACCTTGTACCCGTCCCACCCCTTGTAAATAGTTTCTTGTTTGGTTCCTTACTATATTTAAATATACATTTCTATTTTGATATGAATACTGTGTTGTCTTCTGATTTGCAGCTGGCTATGGGTGTTCAGTTGCAGGGGTGTATATGCCATCTGGGGTGGTATGGTCCTGTGTGTGTGTGTGTGTGTGTGTGTGTGTGTGTGTGTGTGTGTGTGTGTGTGTGTGTGTGTGTGCATGGGGAGGTATCTCCAGCATGGCAGTGACTTTCTGTTGGTCTTGCCGTCTGCTGCCACCCACTGCTGGGTGCACAGGGTGTGTCTGGCTTGTAGGCTTCTGTGCTGCACGGGGTTGACGTGTGCTGGGGATGCATGGTTCCTGCAGTGCCAGTCACTGCACATAGGTGGTGTCTTGGGGTCACAGTGCAGGGTGTGCTGTGCGTACGGGGGGCTGATGTGCACTGTGGTTGTCAACCCCCTGTGTGGCACTCTCAGCCTGCCAGTGGTTGTGCTGGGGTGTCATGGCTCTGCTATGCTTTGTTGGCTTGTCCCCATGGGCCAGTAGATCATCCGTCCCACCCCAGTGATGCTGTGCTTGGGGTGTGCAGGTGTGGTGTGGGTTCTGCAGTGTGTTCCTGTGCCCATGTGTGGCATGGCTGGTGGTGGGCCCCAGCCTGCCTCCCTGGATGTGCAGTTCCATTGCTCTGGGGGGGGGCTCTGCTTGTGCTATGGCACCTCTGGAATGCTCAGCTGGGCTGCCCTGGTTGCGCCATAGAGCAACATTTCGGCTCAGCTTCTCCTTCCTGGTTGCGCTATGGTGCAGTATGTGCGATATTCAGACGTTGGTTGCTTGCGCAATTTGTTCTGCTCCATGTTTGAATATCGCACCTGTTGCGCATTTGCACAACTGGTTTGTGCTTGCTCCTGCTGTTGCGCTCATTTTGAGTGCAGTTTGAATATCTGGGCCTTAGTAACATGTTCCCTTAGCTCCTGATCTGAGTACCCCATAAACAGCACACTTTTTTACATTGTTTTTGTCTTTCTCTGAAATGCATTACTTGTACTGTGATTTTATTGTACATGTTCCTGCACCTGTTACTGTCACTTTGTTACTCCTTGTTGTATCCCCTTCCCTGGGTCACACCTGGAAACGAGACCTGGCTTAGTGTGTCAATCCCAGTCAACAAATTTGAAATAAAAGAATAAATAAATGAAAATACATTTTATAATGTAATCACAGTGTATTAAAGTTTTCAATGATGTAGGAATGTGGTCCCCAATCAAACGTGTTGCAGAATCAAGGAATATCACATCTATCATATACTGCCTGTGTCCAGTACTTTATTAACCTTCTCATGCTGAGAAGAGAGATCATGCAACTTATGGTTATAATGCTTACATTTACACATTCTACAAGTCCTTATTGTGGAAATAATCAGTATTGTAGCACAGTAGCACCCACAACCCGAAGGTTAACGAGCATGAGCTGTTATCTGCAGTTGTCAGTGGCTCAGTAAGTTGCACGGTTACCTTTTGGGCCGAAAGCTCAGAAGGTTATGGGGTCATGGGTTCTATTCCCACACCAGGAGCTTGAGCTAATACCCAATGCTTATACGGCAGTGCAGAACTATGGTGGTGTTCCACTCCTAAGAGGATGTCCTTTGGCTGAGACATTTACCCAAGATCCCTTCTGACCGACTCTAGTGGCTGTCCAGATGGAAGTTAAAGATTCCAGGGCACTACAAAAGAAGAGGGGGATTTTTATTAAAATATAAATAGTATATCCAGAAGTTCCATACAATGCACATCAGCAACACTGTTATATTTATATTGCCATTGCCACCTCTGATAGACCAAATACTGGAACTCAGCAGTCAGCCTCCCCCCAGATGAAAGTTAACTCAGCCCCACTCCAAACTATCCTTTTAAATCAATCAATCAATAAGTGTTTACTGGAGGGCAAATTGAGAATAAACTCTCTTTTACAACTGCATCCAATACTTAAAATAAATAAATAAAATAATTGTACATATGACACAATTAGACAATTACACAATACAATTACTAAGATTTATAGATACACATTACTTAATACTCTAAAACTAGCATGATTCATCTGTAACAATCACACCGACTGTACAATAGTTTATTAATACTAGACTTAAAATGTGAACTTGACAAAAGAGTAGTCAATTTTAGCATTTTCTGGATAGCATACCAAATGCGTGGTACGAGTATTGCAAGAGTAGCTTCCCCAAATTTAGTGCAATATTTTGGTACTGAATACATTACAAATCTTGCTGACCTGAATTTATACATTTTATTCGGTTTTATCTGCAATAAATTCAAAAGATAAATAGGAATTACACCTTTTACAAACCTGTAAAAAAAACAATGCATTTGTCTCCGAACAGTCAAGGAGATCCACCCTACAGCAGTATATAGGCTGCAGTGATGGGTTTTCCATGGCAGACCTGTTATAAATCTAAGAGCACTATGGTGTAAAGGATCGAGTACTCCTAACAATGAAGATGTGGCTTTATATACATACAGTCCCCGTAACCTGAGACATGAATAATGAATTCACCAGTTGTTTTCTGATTCCAAGACTTGAAGGGCAGGAGGGTAAAGTTAGGGGTGGTGTACAGGCCACCATCTCAGGCTGAGGACGTTGACAGGGTTCTATCAGAGTAGATAAGGAAAGTCAGTGGGAAGATAACACTGTGATTGTTGGAAACTTCAATCTACTGGGGTTAGACTGGAACACTCCAGCTAACTCAAGTGTCAGGGAACAGGTCCTCCTGGAGGCATTCCAGGACAGCTTTCTGGTACAGATGGTAAGGGAGCTGACAAGGTTAGATAACATTCTGGACCTGGTGCTGATGAATGGAGAGCTTGTCAGGAAGTTGGAGGTAGAGGATCCACTGGCAGGAAGTGACCACCACACAGTGTGGTTCTCACTTAACATGGGCAAGGAGGCTGTATACGAACATACAAAGAAGCCAGCAGAAGAAAGCCATTTAGTCTATCAAATCTGCTCGTATTGCAGGGTCCACAGCTTGAGCTACTGTCCCTGCCCTCCCTCCCCATTCTTCCCATCCTCCCTATTCATGATCCTTACCTTCCCCCATGCCTGTCCCAGCCTCTTTTAGGACATAGTGGCATGACACCTAGCCAGCATCCACCCAAGCATGAATGCTAAACAGAAATGGGATATTATCAAGCTCGGGCTAAAAGAAGCCACTACCTCTTGCACAAGAATCCAAAGCAAAAATGCCAGGTCCAAGAAGCTGAGTTGGCTAAGCAGGGAGGTGTTGCAAAAGGTGAGGGTGAAAATAGCAGCCTTCAGGAAATTTAGGAGAACCAAATGAGGAGGATAGGAGGGAGTGCCTGAAAAAATCAAGGGAAGTGAGTGGAGCAGTTAGGACTACCTAGGCTTCAAGGGAGCTTGGCCTGGCACAAGGTATCAGAGCAGGGGAAAAGGATTTCTTCATGCACATAAGGAAGAGAAGGAACTGCAAAGACAATATTGTATACATCAAGAAAGATGGAGGATGGGCAAAGTAGAGAACAGACCAGGTGGAAGAGCTCAGTGACAGCTTCTGCTCAGTGTTTACCAGGGAGAAGCAAGGAACAATGCCACAGTGTATGGGGGGGAGGGGGTTAATAGATGGAGAAATCCCAGCGAGCAGGGTACTGGAAGGCCCAAGGGCCCTGTGGGTGGATAAAGCACCTTGCCCATATGGCATACACCCCAGGGTTCTGAGGGAGTTGGCAGAGGTCCTGGTGGAGCCACTGGCAGACTTGTTCAGTACCTCACTGGGAACTGGTTGCATACCCCAGGACAGGAGGATGGCACATGTGGTGCCCCTCCACAAAAGTGAACCCAAGGATGAACCAGGCAACTACAGGTCAGTCAGCCTTATATCCATTGTGGGGAAGTTAATGGAGATGATTCTTAAGGGAAAGGTTGATAACCTCTCTGGAAGAGAGTCGGCTCCAGGACAAAAGGCAACATGGGTTTGTCTTGGTAGATCTTGTGAGACCAACCTGGTTGACTTTTACGACTGGGTGACTAGGGCACCTGACAGGCCATGCGGTGGATGTCTAGTACCTGGACTTCAGCAAGGCCTTAGATTCCGTGCCACATGGAAAGCTGATTAGCAAGCTGGGTTACCAAGGGGCAGGGGTGAAATTGGTGGATTGGATCAGAGACTGGCTGCAGGACTGGCAGTAGAGGGTAGTTGGGGGGGGGGGACTCTCAACTCCAAGAGCTGTAACCAGCAGAGTACCACAAGACTCGGTAATGGGCCCAGTGCTGTCTGGCATTTTTATTGCCAACATCTGTTATGGTATTAGGAACAAGATCAGCCTTTTTACAGATGACATCAAAATCGGTGCAGTGGTAGATAACACAGAAGGGTGGCAGGGGCTACAAGATGATCTAGCTAAGCTGGAGCAATGGTCAAACACATGGCAGCTGGGGTTCAATGCAAAGAAATGCAATGTTATGCACTTGGGAGCAAGGAATCCAAGGAATTGTTATCATTGAGGGGGTGTACAGTTAACCACTACAGAGGAGAAAGATCTTGGAGTGTTACTAGTAGGGCAAATGAACTACTAGCACAGTGCAGGAAAGCAGCAGCTAAAGCTAATAAGATGCTGAAGTGTATAGCTAGGGGAATCACCTCCAGGAGAGGGGAGGTAATCCTGCCACTTTACAGGTCATTGGTGAGGCCACACCTAGAGTACTGCATGCTGTTCTGATGCCCTTACTTAAAGAGAGATTAAATTACTGGAAGGGCTCCTATGCAGAGCAGCCAAGATTAACCTAGGACTGGAGGACAAACCCCATGAGGCGAGGCTGAGGAAGCTCAATATGTACTCTCTGGAGAAAAGGAGGGATACAGGGGACATGATAAAAACCTTTAAATACATGAAGTGCTTAAACAAGACTGGTACAGAGGGAATTATTAATTTAAATAGTGGGAGGGACACAAGGGGGCACAGTTTGGGACTGGAGGGTGGAAGATTCAGGAGGAAAATGACAAGCCGTTATTTCACAGAAAGGGTAGTGGCAATGTGGAGTGCACTGCCTGAAGAGGTGGTATCCCTAAAATTGGTGGGTAGCTTTAAGAGGGGATGGGACAAGGTCAGGGGGAAAGTCATCAATGGGACACTGGGGGGAGGGGTGTCAGCGAGCACAGGCATAAATTTGGCTTCAAGGGTAGGGGCGGGAGGAGCAGCTGCATGAAAAAATTACTCACCTTAGTAACTGTGTTTCTTCTAATGGAGTCTTGCTGTATTCTGACTATATGCAGTTAGCCCCAGCACTTGAACTGCTCCGGAGAGGAAATAGTTAACTCTATGCCAAGGCATAGAACATTGAGCTCGAGCTCGGTTTTCAAACCTTTGTCCCAGGTACTCTTCAGTGTAACCGTCAGATTCTTACAAGCCCTATACTAACCAACTAACAACCCAGAAATTATTTTTAAAACTTTTGTGCCAAAAGGTAAAAGACATAAATTTAGGGTCCAAAGACTCAAGTCGAGACCCCCAAAAAGAATCCAAGTAGGTAATAAACAAACTATAATAAAACACAGAAAGAAGAAATAACATCAATTAAGAAGAGGCACCCAGCTATACCCCTGGGGTGCAACACTGCGCCTGCCCACCCACATTCCAAAACAACTAGGTTCCAGGAGGTAGGGAGGGAGGGAGGGAGGTCAGAATACAGCAAGACCCCATTAGAAGAAACACAATTATTAAGGTGAGTAATTTCTCTTCAAACAACATGAAGTCTTGCTGTATTCTGACTATATGCAGTCTACCAAGCAGTACCCTCAAGGAGGAGGGAATTACAGGACCTATTTTAGGAACAAACTCTGCAGTACTGCAGTACCAAACCTAGCAACACTTCTTACCTGAATGTCCAGGGAGTAATGCTTGGTAAATGAGAGAACAGTCTTCCAGGTGGCTGCTTTACAGATTTCCACTAAGGATATGTCTCTAGCTGCTGCGACCAAAGCAGCTGTACCTCTGGTAGAATGAGCCCTCAGGCCTGAGGGTGGCTCTTTCCCCAACTTTGAGTAGCACAACTGAATGCAAGAGACAATCCACCTAGCAATAGTTCTCTTGCTGGCAGGCTTACCTTTACCCACCTCCCCACAAGTGAAAAACAGCTGGGAGCAGTCGTTTCTGTGGGACATAGTGGATTCTAAGTAGTAACTCAGAACCCTCTTTACATCAAGTCTGTGTAGTCTCCTCTCTCCAGAAGAGGAGTGCTCAGTGAAAAATAAAGGCAGTGTCATAGACTGGTTCAGATGGAAGTCTGATACCACTTTAGGGAGGAATTTCCTATTTGTACGAAGGACCACCTTATCCCTATGGAATGAGATGAAATCAGATTCCACTGATAGAGCCTGCAACTCATTGATTCTACTGGCGGAAGTAATAGCAACCAAGAATATAGTTTTCCAAGTCAGGTATTTGACCTCAGCTGAGCAAAGGGGTTCAAAGGGAGGCTGCATCAGCTGTGCAATACAGAAATTCAGGTCCCATAGAGGAGTAGGATCCCTGAAGGAAGGATTGATGTGGGCCAAACCTTTAAAGTATTTCTTGAAAACTGGATGGGAGGCTAGAGGGGAGACCTTCCCAGCCGAAAGAAAAGCAGAAATAGCTGCCAAATGCACCTTGAGAGTGGTAGGCTGAAGGCCTAAACTATTAAGATATACCAGATAATCTAAGGTAGTGGCAATATCAGCTGAATCTGGCTGGATGTGCCTCTGGGAACACCAGAACCCAAACCTCTTCCATTTAGAATCATAGATTTTCCTAGTGGAAGGTTTCTTACTGGCCTTAAGGATATCCAGAGCTGATTGTGAGAGATGCAGGTCTGCATATTCTAGCTCCTCAAGAACCAGGCCTTGAGCCTGAGTGTGTGAAGACTGGGGTATAATATCCACCCCTGAGATGAGGCGAGGAGGTTGAACAGTCTGGGAAGGCACAGGGGAACTGTCACTAATAGTGACAATAGTAGAGGATACCAAGGCTGTCTGGCCCAATCCGGGGCTACCAGAATCACAGTGCAGAGTTGGGACCTGATCTTGACTAGAACTCTGAATATCAGAGGAATGGGAGGAAAAGCATAGAGAAATCTGTTGGTCCAATCCAACAGGAGAGCATCTAGAGGAAGAGACCCCCACAGAGGGGGGCCTGCAGCAGAACAGAGGGAGCTGATGGTTGTCCAGGGCTGCAAACAGATCTATCTCTGGAGTGCCCCATCTCTTGAAAATGATCCAAAGAATGAGAGGATTCAGGGCCCATTCGTGATGACCTTAAGAAATCCTGCTGAGAGCATCTGCAAGTACATTGTCCTTCCTGGGAGATGCACAGCAATCAGGGAAGCTTGCAGGGAATAAGCTAGTGACCATATTTTCGTGGCCTCTGTGCACAAGGCCGAGGACCGAGTGCCCCCCGCTTGTTGATGTACCACATGGTTGTGGTGTTGTCTGTCCTGATCTGCACCACTTTCCCCTGAATTAAACTCAAAAATGTCTGAAGAGCCAGAAAGACAGCCCTGAGTTTGAGAAGATTTATGTGTAGAAGAGACTCCCGATGGGACCACGTCCCCTGAGCAGTATTCTGATCCAGGTGGGCTCCCCATACCAGCAGAGAAGCATCTGTGGTGAGAGTCACTGTGGGAACCTGACTGAGGAAAGGAACCCCTTGCCTCAAGTTGTCCTCTTCCAGCCACTACTAGAGGGCCTGAACCAAAGTTAGAGGCACTGGAACCAACTTGGAGAGGGCATCTTTTTTCTGAGACCAAAAGGCTCTTAGGTGAAATTGAATATCCCTCATCTGAAACCTTGCCCCTTGCACTACTGCAGTGCAGGCTGCCATGTGGCCTACCAACTTCAAGAAGTGTCTGGCTGGCCGAGACACAAGTGGATGAAAAGAGGAAGCCAGAGAGATGAGGGATTGGACCCTTGAAAGAGGAAGAAAGGCCCTGGCCTGAACAATGTCCAACTCCACTCCTATAAATGTGAGAAGCTGAACTGGCTCTAGAACAGACTTTTTTCCAGATTTAAGATGAATCCTTGGGAGTGTAGAAGATTTTAAATGTGACCCCTAGAGCTGACCTGACTTGGTCTGGGGACTGACCTACTATGAGCCAGTCATCCAGGTAAGGGAACACTAAGATGCCTTGTCTTCTGAGGAAGGCCACCACTACTGCTAGGCATTTGGTGAATACTCTTGGGGCAGATGTTAGGCCGAAAAGCATTGCTCTGAACTGGCAATGGCCTGAGGGCAGTTAGAACTGGAGGTACTTTCTATGGGACTGCCTGATAGGTACAGTATGTGGAAGTAGGTATCCTTGAGATCCAGGAAGACTAGCCAGTCTCCTGGTCTCAGAGACAGAAGAATAATTCCCAGAGTCACCATCTTGAACTTTGGCTTTAGTATGTGTTTGTTTAGGTACGGTAGATCCAGGATGGGTCACCACTCCCCCGTCTTTTTTAGGGTAAGGAAGTACCTGGAGTACAATCCTTTTCCCCTGTGAATGAGAGGTACCCTCTCCACTGCCTGCAGAAGCAGTGGAGAAGAGACCTCTATTTCTAAGGCCTGTGTTTCCTCTTCCGAGGAAGGACAGAAAGCCTTTGCTCTCAACTTTGGGAACCTGCTGAAGCTGAGAGCCAGACCCTGGCTCACCACTTCCAGGACCCACTTGTCTGAAGTGACAGACTTCCAGGCCTGGAAAAAGTGAGACAGTCTGCCCCCTACAGGAATTGGGGAGGCGACCCTGGCTGACACATCAAGGTGTCTGTTTGGCAGGGGACTTAGACCGAGAGGAGGATGCAGCCTTTGTCATCCCCCTTCTGCCTCTTCTCCTAAAAAAAAACCCTCTGCTGAAAAGAAGAGAAGGCCTGGGCTTGGTAAAAAGGCCTTTGAAAAGGGCTGCCCCTGCCAGCCCTAGATTGCTGCCTCTGAGGAGTGGTCTGCTTTTCTTTGGCTGCAGCACTCCTGTATGTGGTCCTGTACTTGTCCATCTTTTTCATGTATGCCTCTGTTTGCTCCCCAAACAAAGAATTACCAGTGACCGGAAAATCCATGGCCTTGGTCTGGGTATCCTGAGATAAATTGGTACACCTGAGCCAGGCAAGTCTCCTGATGGAAACAGATGTAGCCATGACCCTACAATGAACATCATTTGAGTCCACAGCAGCAGCAGCAGCATGAAATTGGACCTTTGAAGCTTCGATGCCATCCACAGCTACCTGCTCCAGCTCCTTGGCCAGCTGGGGAGGAGCATTCTTAGCCAGCTCCAGAACCGTATCCCACCTAGACTTCTGGTATCTGGCTATATAAGCAATATAACTGGATTGTCTGAGGAGTCCCAAAGAGGATGCCAAGTACTGCTTCTTTGCCATGGCATCCACTTTCCTGGAATCCTTATCTGGGGGATGAGATGCCAGGGGAATATTAGCCTTGTCACAGGCTGCAGCTTACACTACCCCAACATGGCTGCAATGGTTAATAAGGAAAGCCGTACCAGGGCCTGACAGAGCATACCTTCTGTCCATTTTCTTATGCACAGGAGGTATGGATGTTGGAAACTGTAATATTTTTTGTGTCTGTTTCATCAGGGACTTGTGCAGAGGGATAGACACCCTTTTTAACTCTGGGACATCCATCATCTCAACATAGTCAGGCTCCTCCTGATCCTGTTCAGCTTCTTCCACTGGAATCTGAAGAGTCTCAGCCACCTTCTTGTAAAACAAGAAGTGGGAGGGTGAACTAAAAGAAAAGGAAAAAAACTCAATAAAAATAAATAAAAAAAAAAAAAAGAAGTGGGGGTGGGCTCAGAAAGCCTGGGAGGAGACACATTAGAATGCCTGTCTGGGGAGATGTCAGGCTCAATAGGCTCATCTGGGTCTTCTTAATCCTCATCTTCATCATCTTTGTCTTCTTCCCACTTGCCTTCATAAAATGCTTAGGGGTCATATTCAGGAGCAGACAAGTCCAACTGCACCAACCGTCTCTGTGTCGGTGTTGGTTGGGTCGGAACTGGGCGAAGCGACTGCACAATAGCAATCACTTTGGCTATTTCATCCATGGTCGGACCATGGGAACCGGGACCCGAACCAGCTGACTTGTGCTTTCTTTTTGTAGGAACCGATTCCGCAGAATCGGCTCTCCTCTTGCCAGAGGGGGTATTGGCCAGGTCAGTGGGCACCCCCCTCAGGATCGGTCGGAACCGAACCAGGATGGCCATCTGGGTCAGCGGATTTTTTGGCCTCTCTTTCTTTCTGCCTACTTAAACGTTTATCCACAGTGGCCTTAGGAAAGTTCCAGCAGATTTGGCAGTCTTCTTTGAGGTGATCAAACCCCAGGCAATAAACACAGATGAGGTGGGGATCAGCCTTGGCAAAAGCCTCCCCACACTCAAGGCAGTGTTGAAACCCAGCAGTGGGCCCGGTTTTCTTTTTGGGTTTCTCAGACATGCCTGTAAATACAAAGTCACCCTTTACCAGCGTTCAAACCAAGCGACTACCAAACCTATCGGTTCCAACCGTGTCATGGGTCGGATGAAGAAACCAGAAAAATCAACGTTTTTTTCAGGAACCGATAGATACTGGAAAACCACACTAAAATACCTGTAAAAACAGAAACAACAAATCGCTTTGGTTCCCAACCGGACCGACCGGAAAGAAATCGAAAAACAAAAACAATTTCTTTCTAAACCACTCTACTACCTACTAATACACTTACTGTACCGGGACAGAGATGTAAAGACTGGAAAAATAAAGAAGCAGTTTTCTAAACTGACTGATTTTACCACAACCAAACTGAAGTGAAGGAGAGGATCTCCGGAGCGACTTCACAGTAAGGCGGAGTAAAGAATTTGATGGTTACACTGAAGAGTACCTGGGACAGAGGTTTGAAAACCGAGCTCGAGCTCAACGTTCTATGCCTTGGCATGGAGTTAACTTTTTCCTCTCTGGAGCAGTTCAAGTGCTGGGGCTAACTGCATATAGTCAGAATACAGCAAGACTTCATGTTATTTGAATGCAAAGACTGTTAGCTGCACTTTTGAGCAGACTTGATAGACCATCTGGCCTGTATCTGCTGGCTTGTTTATATGTTCATACTGACTGACTAAAACATACCTTAGTTTTACAGAAAAGTCTAAAAGTCTTTTTAATTTATTCAAAAGGTTCTGGATATGAAATTTATTTTAAAAACCTTCTTTTATTCATTTTTTGCAGAGTATGAGAAAACATTATAAACAGTGGAACGAGGTTACATTGGCTCCTGCATTGGTGCACAACATATATTTTAGCATCAGTATTTTTAGTCCACTGATGTGTGATACATCCTACGGGGCACCATTCTGAAAAATATATCCATATTTTTTTTTTAAACTGGTAATGTTTAGGATAGCCAACCACATTACGCCTGTGGGGGTTAGATGTAATTAGATAATGAGATTAAGGTACTTACTTCCATGACCAAACTGGCCATTGTCCCCACTTATTTAAACATCTAGATAATAGGGATTTTACTTCTCCCTGCAGCTTTAGCACTCTGCCAGTCAAAACAGTGAAAGGGCTGGTCTCATACTCATTCAACACTCAAACTGCATCAAACCCACATCCTTCCTTGGGTCGTGCTTCTCCGCCCACTTCCCACACATTGGATTAGTCTGCATTCCATTAATATGTTCTCCTAATGCAGATATATGAATCAAAACACTTTAAGAGCCCTAAACATAGCTACGAACATTAGCCTTAATTTAATATAATAACCAAACAACTTATCCTCCCCAGTAAGAAGCGTTAATTCCTTGTGGCGCCTCATGGTCAGTGCCATTTACCATTCTTAGCCATCTGAATGACTATTATTTAGAAGCCCAAAGTCAGCCTGAACCAAAGTGACCTTCGTATCCATATGGATATACTTCCCACTCCTTGGAGAGAGTAATGTTCAGGATATTAGAAACATTTACATAAAGAAAGGCTCTGGTCTCTGAGTTTCAAAGCCGACCGACCTCCTGGTCAGTAAGAAAGAGGAAAAGCAAACTTGAAAGCAGCATACCCAATTTAGTTTAGTCCTCTTCTCCATCTTCAGATTCCAGTGGTATTCCTTGGGATTCTGAAGGCTTCTTCTGGAATTCCGAGACTATAGCATTGACTCATTTTTTTGCTTCTTCAGGGTCATTGAACTGAAAAGTCTTATCCTCATAAGTTATGCACAGCCGAGCCAGTGACAACAAGGAGTGGGCCTCCCCCAGGCCCCATAGTTGTTTTCTCAATGGATCAAAGAGCTTACACCTTGTCCTGGTGGCAAAGGACCAGTCCAGAAATATTTGTATTTCTTGCCCTTCCAAGGTAACTTGGGGGTGGTTATGAGGAAGGGAGGGGAAGGTGAGGCAGCTGCAAGTTGAGGGGCTAGCTGCACAATCGGGCAGACTCGATAGACTGTGAGGCCTGTTTCTGCTGGCATTTCTTATGTTTGTATGTAACTGGGTATATGTCTCTTGCCCACTGTAGGATCCGATCTCTTACCGCTGAACTTGTAGTCACCAACATAATGGTGCAGGGAATGTCCTGATTGACTTGGGCCCTCTGAAACTTAATCCTGAAAGCAAGTGTAAATGAATCCACGTCCATCTGAAACTCAGTGGGAAGGGCATCTGTGAGCCACTGCTTAATGTACTAAAGCAGGTTTTCCCCCTCGATGCCCTCTTGGACCCCTACCAGTCTCAAGTTCATGGCCTGGGCTGTATTTTCCACAGACTCCATACAAATGGTTTAACTCCTTCGTTGATTTGGTGAAGGCCACCTGAATCCATTCTGACCTATCTTCTGCTGCTTTAGCGTTTTTTTGTCGCCACTTCAATTTTTGCATCTCGGGCCCCCAGCCAGTCCAACACCTTCTCTATCTTCCAGTCCATCTCCTGTGCAGCACACAGGACCATTTCCCATGGTGGTGGGTCCTTCTTGCCACTCGGGCATGCAACCTGCTCAGGATCCCCATGTGGTGTTTGTGCAGGCTGAGGTAATGATTTTGGTTTGATCCACCAGTTGCCCCCTTTGGACGTTCCATGACAAGTTTGGTATCTTTCAGATCCTTGTTGGTTAAGCCGTCGACCCGTGAACTTTATCTGCATCGAAATTCAGGGATAAATATGTTTTTTTTTTCTGGTTTTGACAGCACATGCCACAGAGCTAAACAAAAGAAATTCCAGCTTAAAACGCGGCTTTCTATGCCCCCTAGATATGAAATTTAAATGTTAATTGGTCATCTATAAATATTCCCAAATATCTGCATGTATCAACCCTGTTTATTTGTGTGCCATCTATTGACTTTATAAGTAGTTTAGTCATATCTGCATTCTTCTTCTTGTTAAGTAACATCCACTGGGTTTTCTTAACATTAAGCAACAGCCTCAAATCAATGAGCGCTTTCTGTATACTAATAAAGTCTTTTTGAATAATGTCAGTTGCTACATTAACTTCTTGATGTTCTGTGTACATGACAGTGTCATCAGCACACAGAAACAGATTAGTAGAACAGGATCAATATTTGGTAAATCATTTACGTAAATCAAAAACAAATGGGGCCCTAGTACTGACCCTTGAGGAACTCCCCTATTGACTGTAGCCAAGTCTGAACAATGTTCACCCACCCTAACAAACTGCTGACATGAAAACCAATAGGAAGAAAACCATAGTAGAGCATTCACAGTGAGGAATGAGTCTTTGAGTCTATTTAGTAATGTGTTATGCTCTACAGTATCGAAAGCTTTGTCAAATCCCAAAAAATTGCCAGTAAAACTGATCCCTTTTCAAATGCTATGAAAATGCCATTAGTTACTCAAGATACTACGTAAGTTGTATTTATAACCTCTCCTAAAACCTGATTGAAGTTCTGCCAAAACACTGTATTTAGAGAAGTAAGAGTAATTGTTTGTGGATCAGTTTTTCAAATATTTTCGCTACAGGTGAAACTACAGAAATGGGAGGATAATGGCCAGGATCTGATATGTCTCCTCCTTTAAATATTGGAATTATATAAGCTGTTTTCCAATCTAATGGTAGTTGTGAAGCTCTTAGTGAGAAATTATACAAGAAAGTTAAATACCTAGCTAATGTTTGAGCACCAATTTTTAAAAAAATATGTTCTATCCTATCATAACCAGCTCCTTTTTTAACGTCCGGTTTAATAAGTTCCCTTATAACATGTGATTCACTTTTCTAATTGGATGTGACATCTTACATGGGGATACATTAATCCATGTTATACGCAAGTGTATGTTATATGCACAGTAAGGGTGAGTAGGTCTTGAAAGAAATCACTACTCAACTCTGTCATTCACAGCATGAAGTTGTCATCGTTGTCAAGGTGATAGTATACATTGAGCCAATCAGCTAATCAGGGTTCCATGTCATAACGGTGATCACGAAAAGGCGATAGCCATTAGGGTGAGTGTACATCGGCGAAAATCAATTTCGGCGATGTACACTCACAGTGCAGAGCAAAAGGGTGCCAAAGACATATATTTTTTTTATCAATCAATCAATACTTTATTTGTAAAAAGGCACCTTTCTTAAACCAAGGCACCTGTACAATAAAATCAAGACACATTAATAAATACCAAGATAAAATTAAATCAATGGTTTGGTTTGGAAAGGCATCTTTTATAAATAAAGATGATTTGATTTGATTTGAATACAGTAGCAGCTTTAAAAATCGGAAAATGCCAGGCTAAAAAGACACGTTTTTAGGGCAACTTTAAAACTTTAGATGGCCAGGCAATCTCATATCCGACAAGGTAAAGAATTCCACAGGGTCGGGGCCATAAGACGATTTGACATTGCTCCGGATGTTTGTAAATGGACCCTGGGACTCTCTAGCAATCTCTCATCGGTGGATTGGAAAGGGCAGGAGGGGACAATAGGATGAAGGAGATCTTGCAGATAACTGGGTCCCTGATTGTGTAGGGCCTTGTAGGTCAGCAAACCGACCTTGAAGGTGATCTGCCACTGTATTGGCAGCCAGTGCAGTCCGTAGAGCATAGGCATTATATGACTGGTCCTAGAGGTACCAGTCAAAAGCCTGGCTGCCGCATTCTGCACCAGCTGCAGGGGGTGGATATCAACCTCCAGTAGGCCAAGGTAAAGGGCACTGCAGTAGTCAAGGTGGGAGGTAACGAAGGCATGGACCAAAGTTGGAAGATCATCAGGAGGACCCAGGTGCTTTACCCGGGCGATATTCTTCAGATGATAAAAAGAGGTTTTGACAACTGCCGACACCTGTGATTTTAGGGTCAGGTGGTAATCAAACATAACGCTCGGGTTCCGCACCCAGTCTGAGGTAGTTAGCTGGATGCCACCATGCCACAGACCCGAAGGCATTCCCACCAACACACCTGCCTCTCGATGACCTGGGTCCACAACCAATACCTCATATTTCTCTGGGTTTAACTGCAGCCAGCTCACATTCATCCAGTCCTGGATATCGGCTAGACAGCTGTTAAAGACTGAGACAGCATCATCCTGGCCAGGCACAAAGGACATGTACAGCTGAGTATCATCTGCATAGCAGTGAAAACTCAAGCCGTACCTCCTAATAATCACTCCTAACAGCAGCATATACACCGCAAACAACATGGGCGCCAGGATGGAGCCATGTGGCACCCTGCAGGATAGGAAGAATGGGGATAAGAAAAAAAACCCAGACACCAGCCTCTGAGTTCTACCCTCGAGGAATGATCAAAACCATCTGAGGACCATCCCCAAAAGTCCACAGATGGGTCCATGGTGTCAAATGTCGCAGAGCAAGCTAGAAGAACCAAGATGGGAATGGGTCTTTCGATCTCTCACTATTAGGAGGTCGTTTAGTACCCACACAAGGGCTGTCTCAATATTATGTCTCTTCTTAAATCCGGACTGGAGAGAATCATAAACATTGTGGCTGGTCAGATGGTCCTCCAGCTGCAACGCCACCACATTCTCAATAACCTTACCCACAAAGGGTAGGTTAGAGACAGGCCTGTAATTAGCCAGACAGTCAGGGTCCAAGGATGGCTTCTTAAGAAGGGGCCAAACCACAGCCTCCTTCAGGGATCTGGAAAGATCCCCCTCTCCAAGGACATCCAGACTATCTCGGCAAGGACTGGACCAATTTTATCCACACAACCTACTAAAAGGCGCGTGGGGCCCAGGTCCAAACTACAATTGGTTGGACACAATGACTGGCTAACCATCACAATATCATTGATTGTGGGGCAGTCGAAGTCACACCACACAAACTGGATGTCTGACATCTCCTGCCGACTACCGCAGCTCTCTTGAGAGAGGGTCAGGTGGATGCCGGACCTGATTGTGGCAACCTTATCCACGAAGAATTGAGCAACGTTCTTTCGAAAAAGCATTTCCAGGCTGGAGAAAGAGTGGATTGCACAATCTTTCCACAGTCTGGAAAAGCTGAGCAGGTCAATTCCGTGCAGCAGCAATTTCCCTGGACAGGAACTCTGCCTTCTTATGGGTAATTGCTGATTGATAGACCGCATAGTGGTCCATCAAACTAAGTTTGTCACACTCCAGGCCCGACCTCCGCCAATGCCTCTCTAACCTTCGTTCCACTCTTCTCAACTCCCTCAAGACCTCATCAGACCAAGGAGACCTGGGGTGAAGAGTGAGGGGACGAACACAAACAGGTGCAATGGAATCCAGGGCCTCTGTTACCACCCTATTATAGGCTAGTTCAGATCCCCTGGATCCATGCATTCACTCGGTATGCCTGATAGGTCCGGCATCGCCATCAGGCCCTCAGGGAACCCATCCCTCAAAGGGCAGTATCGGACAATCTCCGTAAGGGCAGACCTGTTATCGAGGGCCAGGAAACTGAACCTGATGGTATGATGGTCAGACAACCTAACTGGTTCCACCACCAAGTCGGATATCTCCATCCCCAGGAGAAACACCAAGTCCAATGAATGATCACCAATATGGGTTGAGGAGGAAATAACCTGTGTGGAGCCCAGTAAATTCATTAACTGGAGGAAGTCCTGTCCAAACTGTGAGAGTTCATTGTCGACCCAAGCATTGAAATCTCCCAGGATCAGCCAGCTGGGGGATCCCAATGTCAGGTCGACAATGAAATCTGCGACTTTCCGCAGGAAAACATTCTCATCTCCTGGTGGATGGTAAATGAGAAGACTCCTGTACCCCACACCCTCGCCCAAAATACATTCAAAGGAGTTGGTGGCTCCCACTGGTACCTCCATCAGGTTCAGTTCCAATCTAAAACAAATGGCCACATCCCTGCCTCTACAATCCAACCTCAGGCAGGGTATCACCAAGTACCCAGCCGGAATTGCCAATGCCAAAATGGGACCAGCATTTTCATCCAGCCAGGTCTCGGTGATGCATGCCAGGTCAGATGATCCAACAAGATCCACTACTATAGCGGTCTTGTTTTTAATAGATCTGGCATTGCATAACACTGCCAGAGTAGGATGAGCAACCGAGGAAGACCGAGTTACCTGCCTGCTATAAGCAGAGCCCTTGGGTATGGGGATCAGACAGGGAAAATCCCTTTCCTGGACCCATTTCGCCCCAGGGCATTTCCTTGTTCCCACTATCCCAATCCACCTACTCCTTTCCATTCCCCCACCAGGCCGAGCCCCTGCCCTCGACCTCCTAACTATCTCCAGAGCCTGGCACCATCCATATACCTCCGGGGACAGAGAGGAACAAAAGACAGGGTGGAGGTCCCGCAGCCTGGAGGGGGAAATAATGCCTGACTGTTGTTTTACCTGCCCAACACATCTTCACCACAGTTCACAAACACCCAGTCAAACAACACTCAATTCACACTCTTAGACTTCCAGATCACTCCACACACAACCACACACAACCAATAATCAACTAAAACCCCAACCCCAAATACAAAGAATATAAAATAAATAATATAAAGATAGAAGTCACACAAATTCTCCTAGTTGAATATTATTGCCCTCTGGGGAGCTCCCACCTCTCCAGAGATAAAGGTTTTACCTCCCACCCCAACAATCTCCCACATAGGCCAGGAGAGCAATCAATAGTTTATACACAAAGTCAGTTTATACAATTAAACAGGGCACTCTCACTGTCTGCCAAAATTTGAAGTGCTGGAAAAAGAAGAGAAATAGTAAGAGTCTGACTGTCCCCAACGAGTCAATAAAAGCCAATTTTTGATCTTCACATAAGCTTCTCTGGCATGGCTATCCCTCCAGGGATCCTGGAAATATCCTTTCGAACCAGGCCATTCGACTACCCAGCCATCCAAGGAGTTGCCACCGAAGGCACTCGGCCACGAACAAGTCCCCAGATAGAGCCAGTTCTCCAGCCCACCTCCCCCAGGAGACTACAGAGCACCAAATTCAATGGAGCACACTCCAGCAGCCTCAGACCTGGTCTCCCACATGAACAGTTACCACGGCAAACTCTCCCCTGGGTTCATACCAGGGCAACCAATAACCTTACTTGAATAAGCACCGGGTCCAAGATCCAACAAGACCCTCGTCCATCAGCAAACAAAAGCCGTCAGACTGATTCCGGTCCAAGGTCTTAGCATGACCACCAGAAACAGGACCCTCACAATGACCAGGTAGGAGATGCACAGGTGTTCTCCATTCAGAAAACTTTTATAATGAGAATGCTGAACAAGCCATTCATTCCGGCATTCAAGACATTAGTAGAGTACGTTAGTAGAGTTTAGATGTAACTTTGTTAGTAGAGTTTAGATGTAACTTTGTGTGACTTAATAATCCTGCTACTTTGACCGAGATGCTCTAACCATTGTTTATTCACTCCTTCACCCCTAACTACCTGCTACTAAAAATAGCAAAAAAATGGCAAATAAAATAAAACAATGGAACAATAAGATAACAAGGCAATACAACAAATAATAATTAAAACCTCCACACAAACTGTTGCTGCCTGTGGCTAGTCCAGCAGTACCTCCCTACTAAAGGATTCTCAAATTCAGGGGGGTGCAGGTCAGGGGGTGTGTGGAAAAAAAAAAGAGAAATCCTGGACCTGTGCAAAAATACTGACACACTCAGAATTGAACCCGGCACCCTCACAACCCTAGCCTGCCACCAACCCACCACACCACATGGCCAGCTCGGCAGCCCACCACCACACTACACCTTACAAATCCTCCCTTGCCTTCTGCCCATCGCACGGTGTGCTCGCTCCCCCCCATGCATGTATACATATAACGACATCCTGTTGCTATATTTGCCTTCCCTGTCCAGTAGCCCTGTGAACAGGCTCTGTTATTGAGTCGCTTTTTTTGAAAGCGCTCAATAGCGGATGTCCTCATCACAGGATACCATTAATCAGATGTGCGATCCTATCCACTTATGTTGCCAATCATTTTTTTTTTTTTTGTAATTTCTATTTATCTCGCCACCGTCTCTTCCAGCTCCACATCATCAGGAAGCACCAATGGAGTCCTCCCCTGCTACCTGCCTTACCTGTACTGGCTCGATCCCCCATCTTGCCACAGTTTACTCCCTGGGCAGGGACGAGGTGGGGCAGGAACACCTCGAACAATTCACTTGTCTTGTCAGGCTCGAGGCAGTCAGGCAGGTGGGAGCACACTGGGGCCAAACTTGGTGCTCCATCTTCTCAGAGCTGGAGGGTGTTTTTCCTCCTTTCTACAGACGTCACTTGCCCTGACGTCAAGGTGCCTAATGCCGACGTCATGACGCCCTCCCCTCCATGTCTGCTCAGTGCTTGCTACACCCCAGTCTTCCGTCTGGGGCCAGTCAAAGGAGGCAGTGTATAGTGCAGTGGTTTAAGGCACTAAGCTGCAAACCTGTAGACCTGGGTTTGAATCCCACAGCCCCCCACCTGCATACTGTGTGACCCTGAGCAGGTCACTTAACTTCCTTGTGCTCCCAGGTTGCACCTGTAAACAAGCTTTCAACTTAATGTCTCTCTCCTGGTTAAAAGGAAAAAAAAAGTGCCGAGTCACTACCCCCGTCCCTCCCTCCCTGGAAAATATGAGCTGTCCCTGGGAAGCTCAAGCCTTCTTCCCACGGCCGGTCCTCCAGCTCCCGGGCTCATTCCCAAACCCAGGTCGCTGGCGTCGCAAGAGGAAATCCAACCACTGCACCGATGGGATGGCTCACCGATAATTTTTGCAGTTGTTTTAATTACTGTAGTTATACAGGAAAAAGGCAGTGGTGCGCAGCTATGCGGTAGTAAAAGATTGTTTCCCATCCACCTGCCCAGGCAATCATTTCTGCAATTGCACAGCCACAAACTGTGCAACACAGCATAGTGTATTATCACAATGTACAGGGCAGCAGTACTGTGTTTTTTCTTGCAGCCCTACCCTGTGCAGAGAACCAGTTATGTATTTTATTTTGCAGCCCTGCACTGTGCAGAAAAGCATACATGTCGCAGAGATCAGTACTCATATGTTCTAGCCACTCCATGCAGCACTAGAAACCTGTTACCAGTGACAATTATTGTTTACCATTGGTCGGTAACCTAAGTAGTTTTGCTCTTTCCCACCCACCGACCAAGGTGAAGTCTGTGCTACTCAATCCAATCTAACGCACAGAGCTATAATTTCCAGTGAGTAAAAGATGAAATGGTAGCATTAATTAAAGAGTCGCATATGAATATTCCATTTTCCAGTACTGTTTACTGGTATAAAAAGTGCTGTAAAGTGGAACGTTTCTGTACAGTGTTGTTTCTAGTGAACACATTTTATTGTCACACCTCTGTACTGCATCAAATCACTCTGTAGCACTTCCCGTTCATTAGCATATTATTAGCATTTTGATCATAGCTGTTTAGCACTATCTTAGAGGTATTTTTCTGTGTTTTAAAAGTGTATTTTATAGATGCAAACATTTTTCAACACATTCAAGTGTAATGTGTGGCTATTAGGTTGAAATACTGAGTGTTATCGCAAACAGCACGCATCAGAGATGCGTGATGCTTATTAAAGCATTATGAATCCTTTAACAGATAAAACATGAGTCAGTATAATATTTTCAAAAGTAAACCAGAACGCATACAAAAGAGGTAATAGGTATCACTTAGGAACATTGAAATAAAGACTCAAAGACAGTTTTGTATAATGCACAACTGTATTAAGGGGAAGGGCAGCTCTTGAAATCCATACATTTATACAATTTTGTAATGTTTTCCTTAACATATTAAACTTTCTATTAACCCCATGTTATAAGCGCAATAACACACTCCAGGGTGTGTGGTTACTGGGGCTTAATCAACACTCTGGGTGCTGTGATGACACTCGGCTTTGCCTCATGCCTCATAATGCACCCAGGGTGTTGATTAATCCCTAGTAACCACACACCCTATTGTGGGTTATTGCTTACTTAAAACATCCTGTTCCCCTAATGTCACTAAAAGAAAAAAGGGACCCCTTATTCCCTTTTGAAAAATCAGTGTCTAATACAGTAGGTAAAACTTTTGGACATACCCTATCAAATGCAGAGATTGCTTCTAAAAAACTTATTGAAGGCTTCAACTTACTCATTAGGATTCTGTATAGTGGTATCCGAGTAGTGTAATACTTTGATAATGTCAGTTTACGATCCTTTCCCTTAATAGTTTTTATTCCTGCCCAGACCTTTCTTAAAGATCACTTGCAATGTTTTTTATATATTTTTAATAAAAGCTTAAAAAGTTGCAGTTCAAGTCCTTGTGTCATGATTAGTGTTTTCTGAAAATTTCATGCTGTTCGGTTTTGTGGTTTTCTTTAAATCAGCACTTGTTAACTTGCTCTGTAGTGGCTGAAAACAGTGGAGTTATTTTTGTCCTCTCAGTCAAGCTTAGAGTGCGATGACATCATTTTGGAGTAGCTTACTGTTTCAGATTCCCAATCAGAGTAGCACTCTGTAGAGTCCATGATTTGCTGAGTTCTCCAGGTTTCTTACAAACCCAGTCTCTGGTTTGTGTTTAGATAGATCAGCTTAAAATATATCATTCTCTTCCTTTAAAAAGCTGATCATTTCAGTTTCAATGCTGTATTGAAGTAGTGGAAATCTTTTTTCTGTGAGAAACCAGCTTGTCTATATCACAGCTCTGTTCTGTCTAATCAAACCTCAATTTTTTTTCTAATTGTATAACACATGGCTGTTTAATGAATATAAAATAAATCTACATTTTGTTCATTCACAGAAGGTTTGTTTTTGACATAGCCTTCATAAATACAATCATGTAAGAACATTTTTTTTTTCATGTTAGATTAACAAACAGGTGCTTGTCACACGCTGTTACAGTATTTCAAGCACATGTACTGTCAGAACTCACAAATGTCAGTTCTTTGGTGGTTTCTGTGTGAAAATACATCATGTCATCATGTATGTGTATAATTAAAAACACTATGTGGCATCCCGATGCACCGTGTCTCTGCCCCGCAGTTGAGGCAGCTGCAATCTACTGCCTCCAGTCCCTTGCCCCATGAGCCCCCGCCTTCTGCTCCTCATTCGAGGCTGCTGTACCCTGCTGCCCACTGTCTTCTCCCACAAAGTCAGGGATTGTGCACCCTGCTGCCTCCATCCCCTGTCTAACGAATCAGGACTATTGCACCCTGCTGCCCCCTGCCCAAACAATTGGGGTTGCTGCACCCTGCTACCCTCTCTCCCCCAACCTTCACAGTTAGGGATGTTGCACCTGTTTCCTCGTTCCTGTCTCCACAGTCAGGGCTGCTGTGCTGTGCTAAGCCCTAGAGTGCCAGGTTCCCTGCCTCCACTGTTGGGGCTGCTGCACCATGCTGCCCTAATACCAGAGGCGGGGCTTTTGCTGCACTCTGCTACCCAGTTCCATTGCCTCAAATGGTCAGGGCTGCTGCACCACATGTACCCAATCTCACAGGCAGGGCTGCTGTACACTGATGCTCCATGTGTCCTTCCCCACAGTTGTGGCTTCTACACCATGCTGTCTTCTATCCTGTCACCATTGACAGAGCTGCTGTACCCTGCTCCTTTCTACACAGTTGGGGTTGCTATGGTCTGCTGCGCCCTAGAGCCCCATGCTCCTGCAGTTAGGGCTGCTGCACCATGCTGCCACTTGCCACAAGATTCAGGGTATTTGCTGCACCCTGTTGCATGCCTCCACAGCTGAGGCAGTTGCACCCTGCTGTCTTCCTGCTACCAGAGTCAGATCCTTTGCTACACCCTGCTGAGACAGGAACAGGGGGCAACATGTGCAGTGTCCCAGACTGTGAAGGTGAGAGAGGGTAGCAAGGTGCGGCTACTCCAGCTGTTCAGGAAGCGTGCAGCACAAGAGTAAGAGCATTTGCTGCACCACATCACCTGCCTGTGGAGGCAAGGGGCTCTGTGGTGCAGCAGAGCACAATGGTGGCAGGAGACAAAGGACAGCATAGAAACATAGACTTTGATGGCAGATAAAGACCGCTTGGCCCACTGTCTGCCCAATTCCCTACCTACAGGATAAGCTGCTGATCCTAGTTAACCAACAGCCTATTTCTTCCTACCTGCCACAAGAACTGCCTTATGTCTGTCGCATGCATTCTTGAATTCTCCCAGTTTTAGACCCCACAACCTCCTCAGGAAGGCTGTTCTATGTGTCCACCACCCTCTCTGTGAAAAATACTTCCTCACATTGCCCCATCTTCAAATTGTGTCCTCTTGGTCTTGTACATCTCTTTTTCTGAAAGATACTACCCTCCTGGACTTTGCTGATTGCACTGAGGTACTCAAAAGTTCCTATCATGTCCCCCCCCCCCCCTTCTTCAAAGGTATACATATTAAGCTCCTTTAGTCTCACCTTGTATGGCTTCTCTTGCAGACCCTGCACCATTTTAGTTGCCCTCCTCTGGATTGCCTCCATCCTGTCTATGTCCTTGAGGAGATGGGGTCTCCAGAACTGGACGCAGTACTCCAGATGGGGTCTCACCAACTGTCTGTACAGAGGGATAACAACTTCTTGTTTTCTGCTGGTGATGCCGCTCCCTATACATCCCAGTATACCCCAGCCCTCTCTACTGACTTCTCACATTGCTTGCTAACCTTAAGGTCATCTGATATGATTACCCCCAGGTCCCTTTCCATTTTTGTTGTTGCTACTACCTCCCCCCCCACTGTATAATCTTTCAATGGGTTTTTGTTTCCCAGATGTATTATTTTGTACTTCTTTGCATTGAATCCATGGTGCAGAAGCCCTGATTATGGGGCAGGACACAGGTGGGCATCAGGGTACAGCATCCCTGACAATAGCACAGGATACACATTGTGCAGCAGCCCAGACCATTTGAGGCAATGGAAGTGCGTAGCAGGGTTCAGCAACCCCAACTGTGGATGCAGGCAGCATGAGACTCTAGGCTGTAGCACAGCACAGCAGCCCTGACTGTGGAGATAGGAACAGGGGGCAACAGGGTGCCGTGGCCCTGAATGTGGGTGTGGGACAGAGGGCAGCAGGGTGCAGCAGCCCTGAATGTTCAGGCAGGAGATAGGAGTGGCAACAGGATACAGCAGCCCAAACTGTGGGACAGGGTGCAGCAGCCATGCCTGTTTGGGACAAGAGATGCGGGGAGCAGGGTGTAGCAAAGGATTAGACTCAGGTGGCAGGGGGACAGCAGGATGCAACTTCCTCAACTGTGGAGGCATGCAATGGGGTGCAGCAAATGCCCTGAATCTTGTGGCAAGGGGCAGCATGGTGTAGCAGCCCTAAATGCAAAGGCATGGGGCTCTAGAGCACAGCAGGTCATAGCAACCC
Organism: Neoceratodus forsteri; assembly: GCA_016271365.2. Taxonomy (NCBI): domain Eukaryota; kingdom Metazoa; phylum Chordata; order Ceratodontiformes; family Ceratodontidae; genus Neoceratodus; species Neoceratodus forsteri. The sequence goes on along the minus strand of JADMNL010000030.1, from coordinate 161,502,301 downwards.
CAACTGCATAGGAAGGAGCAGGGTGCAGCAGCCCTGTCTCTGGTGATGAGATAGAGAACAGCACGGTGCAGAAGTCGACTGTGGTGCAGGACACAGGGGGCATCAAGGTACAGCAGACCTGACTGTGAGATGGGGTATACATGGTGCAGCAGCCCTGACCATTTGGGCAATGGAAGTGAATAGCAGGGTGTAGCAAAAGCCCCACCTCTGGTGGCTAGGGTAGCATGGCACAGCAGCCCCAGCTGTGGAGGCTGGGAACCTGGCACTCTAGGGCTTAGCACAGAACAGCAGCCCTGACTGTGGAGACAGGAAAAAGGGGCAACAGGTTCAGCTTCCCTAACTGTGAGAGTGGGGGAGAGAGGGCAGCAGGATGCAGCAACCCCAACTGTTTGGGCAGGGGAAGGCAGGGTACAGCAGCCCTCATTCTTTAGGCAGGGGATGGAGGCAGTAGGGTGCACAATCCTTGACTGTATGGGAGATATGGGTGGAAGGCAGGATGCAGCAGTCTCAAATGTGGAGCAGAATGAAGGGGGCTTGTGAGGCAGGGACAGGTGGCAGTAGACTGCAGCTGCCTAAGCTGTGAGGCAGAGACACAGTGCATCAGGATGCCACATAGTGTCTCTAGTTATCCCAAACATAATGTATTTTCACACAGAAACCACCAAAGAATTGAAATCTGTGAGTTCTGACAGGTGCCTGTCACACTCTGCTACAGTATTTCAAGCACATGTACTGTTTGTCAATCTGACATGAAAAAAAAAGTGTTCTTGCATGAAATCTATTTATGTCGGCTACATCAAAGACAAACTATTTCTGTGAATGAACAAAATTTAGATTTTATATTCATTTAATAGCCCTGTGTTATATAGTTAGAAAAACAATCTGTAAGTAAGTAAAATTTTACTTGTATCAAGTGCCCTTTCCAAGCTCAGGATGCTTTTACAATAATTCAAATCACTTAAAACACGTTTCAGAACAATAAATCCAACAGTCATACAATACACTTACTTATCATGTTCCAGCAAACGCTAGGCCAAAAAGGAAAGTCTTTAGTTATTTTTTAAAACTTTCAACAGTTAGGCAATCTTGTATCTGATGAGGTAGAGAATTCCACAGGATTGGTGTCATATAGGCAAAAGATCTACCTCCAGACATCTTTAGACATACCCTGGGAATCTCTAGCAATCCCTCGTCAGAGGAGCGAAGAGAACGGGCAGGACAGTAAGGCACCAAGAGCTCTTTCAGGTAGTGGGGTCCCAAATCATGTAGGGCCTTAAAGGTCAATAATGCGACCTTGAAGGTGATCCGCCACTGTATTGGCAGCCAGTGCAGACCATGCAGCACAGGTGTCATATGGCTAGATCTTGAAACTCCCATCAACAACCTGGCCATCGCATTCTGTACATGCTGCAAGCGGCGGATATCCACCCCCGGCAGCCCTAGATAGAGGGCATTGCAGTAATCAAAATGGCTGGTGACAAAGGCATGGACCAAGATGGGAAGATCTTCCAGTGGAACCAAGTGTTTCACCTGGGCAATGTTCCTCAGATGAAAAAAGGCAGATTTGACTATGGCCGACACCTGCATCTTTATAGTCAGGCTTTCATCAAAAATCACGCCAAGGTTATGCACTTGGACAGAGGCAAGAAGCGGGGCCCCCCCAAGATATAAGCCTGAGGGTTTCCCAGTCCAAGCCCCTGTCGTCCTCCCTCCAGGGTCCACAACCAACACCTCAGTTTTCCCCTGAATTCAACCTAAGCCAACTAGCACTCATCCAATCCTGAATCTCCAGGAGGCAGTTATTAAGCATCATGATGGAATCAGACTCCTGATCAGGCATAAAAGACAGGTAGAGCTGAGAATCATCAGCATAACAATGAAAACTCAGCCCATACCGTCTTATAATGCCCCCCAATGGAAGCATATACACTGCGAATAACAGGGGACAGCACTGACCCCTGCGGTACCCCACAGGGCAGCCAATGAGGGGCCGAGGTGTAAATTCCAGACACCACTCTCTGAGATCTGCCCTCCAGAAAAGATCAAAACCAGCTGTGAACTGCTCCCCTCAGACCACAGAAAAACCGCAGGCGGTCGGCAATACCCCATGATCCACGGTGTCAAATGCTGCTGAGAGATCCAGGAGAACCAAGATGGAGCGGGTCCTCCGATCTCTTGCCATCAGGAGATAATTCAATTCCCGAACAAGAGCCGTCTCTGTACTATGCCTTTTGCTGAAGCTGGATTTGAGAGGGTCATAGATATTGTGGTTGGACAAATGATCCTCCAGTTGCAGAGCGACCACCTTCTCAATAACCTTCCCTACAAAGGGAAGGTTAGAGACTGGTCTATAATTTGCTGGGCAGTCGGCGTCAAGAAAGGGCTTTTTCAACAGGGGGCATACTACCGCCTCCTTTAAGGGATCCAGAAAGATCCCTCTCTCTAATGACACCACCACTATCCCAGCCAGGACTGGGCTGATAATATCTACACACCCCACCACCAGGTGAGTAGGGCCTGGATCCAACTTACAGTAGGTAGGTCACAGAGTCTGGATGATCCTCACTATATCTATTAATGTTGGTAGTCTAAAGGTAGACCAGTACAACTGGGCATTAGTACCACCTGATTGATCAGTGCAATGTCCAGTAGAAGGACACTGGCGGATCTCATCCCTGATGGTGGATACCTTGTCAGCTAAGAATTTTGCAAACTCCTCACACTGTACCTGTGATAATACTCTACTAGTCTGGAGACAGACTGGATTGCACAGTCTGTCCACAGTCCGGAAGAGCTGGGATGGTCTATTCCTCGCTGCAGCAATTTCCCTGGACAGGAACTCTGCCTTCTTATGGGAAAATGCTGATTGGTAGAATTTATAATGTTCTAACAATTCAAGTCTATCCACCTCCAGTTGAGTTTTCCGACAGTGTCTTTCCAGTCTTCGTCCCTTCCTCTTCCACTCATGGACCTCCCCATCAAACCAGGGAGCCACTAAGTGAAGAGAACAGGGACGAACATGAATTGGAACAATGGCATCCAGGGCCTCAGTTACAGCCCTATTATAGGCTAAGACTAAAGGCCCTGGATCCATGCTATCCCTTGGAAAATCTGAGAAGTCCAGCTCCGTCATTAGGCCTTCTGAGGTAACCCCTCTTAAAGGACGGAACTGTACTAACTCCCTAGGGGCAGGCCTATTTCAGGGGGCCGCAAATTTAAACCTCAGGGCATGATGGTCAGACTATCCAACTGGCTCCACCTCCACATCAGATACTTCCATCCCCAGATGGAACACCAAGTCCAATGTGGGCCCCCCCTCATGGGTTGCAGAGGTAATTACCCATGACAGGCCCAATGAATCCATCAATTGGAGGAGGTTTTGACCAAATGGCGAGAGTTCATCGTCAACCCAGGCATTAAAATCCCCCAGAATTAACCATCTGGGAGATTCCAATACCATATTGGTGATGAAGTCCACAACCTCCTTCAGGAATTCCCTCTCATCCCCTGGTGGACGGCAGATAAGAAGGGTCCTTTAGCCTGCACCTGCACCTGCACCCACTATGCACTCAAAGGAGTTGGTATCACCAACTGGCAGTTCCCTGAGATCCAGATCTTGTCTAAAATAGACCGCAACCCCCAACCCCTCCAGTCCACTGTTTGGCAGTGAATCACCGAGAACCCAGCCGGAATCGCGGAGTCCAGCACAGGACCAGCATTTCTATCTAGCCAGGTCTTGGTGATGCAAGCCAAGTCGACTGAGGAAATAAGGTCCGCAATCACTGCAATCTTATTCCTAATCGATCTGGCATTGCTTAACACCGCCAGAAAGGGACGGAAATCCAAGGGTGATCCCACTTCCTGCCTGACACATTCCAAGTCAGTGCCCTTGGGTATGGGAACTAAGCAAAGAAGACCTCGCTCCAGTACCCATTTCGCCCCAGGGCGTCTCCTAGCCCTCACTGCCCATATCCATTCTCTTCCCTCCCATCCCCCCCCAAGAATTCCAGGATCCCTGTATCTTTCTGCATTTTGATCTCATAATGCCGAGATTTTGACATCTAGTATAAACCTCCCCTGTAAGTGGGGGTAATTCAAAGGGTTGGAGATCCCGAAGTCTTGAGGGGGAGTACTGCCTAACCATTTTACTTATACCCCAACGCATATTTTAAACCAATTTATTCACCCTCATACAAACAAAACCCTCCCACCCCCAACTTAAGCAACCCTAAAAAGAACAACATATAAAATAGAATAAAATAAAATACCCCCCCCTTAAAATATTAGAACAAACAATGCAGAAATACTCTATCAAAAAGCAAAAAATGTATTAACTGAGTCCAGATTTGCAGTCCAGAACTGAAGTGCAATCAATTATTCCAGCTATAGATAAAGGTCCATTTGAGCTCTCACCTCCAATGGAAAATCAATTACATAAATGATTTTAAACTGAATCATACCATGTTTATAAATTAATTCCTTGGAGCTCTCACCTCCAATAGAGAAATTAGACCAAATAATAATTTCCATTAAGCCAATCTCTCATATTGGTTATAATAATAAACAGTAAACAAAACAAAAGTACTTTAAATTGGAAAGTTCTCACCAATGCTTTGGTTAGATTCAGATCTTCTTCTCCCAATAATCCTGACCTGATCCAGACAGTATAATGTTCTTTCCAAAATCTGAGTTTTGATTAGAAAGAACTGAGGGCTGTGATACAGACAAGCTAATTTCTCACAGGGAAGGATGTACACTACTTAAATTCAGCATTGAAATTAAAATGATCAGCTTTTTATGAGAAGATAATGTTATAGTTTAAGCTGATCTCTCTAAACACAAGCCAGAGACTGTGTTTGTAAGAAACTTGGAGAGCTCAGCACACTATTAACTCTACAAACTACTGCTCTGATTGGGAATCTGAAACAGCAAGCTACTCCAAAATGATGTCACTGCACTCTAAGTTTGACTGAGAGGACAGAAATAATTTCACTGTTTTCAGCCACTGTAGAGCAAGTTAACAAATGCTGATTTAAAGAAAACCACAAAACCAAACAGCATGAAATGTTCAGGAAACACTAATCATGACACAGGGACTTGAATTTCAGCTTTTCAAGCTTTTATAAAAAAAATATGTAAAAACCGTTGCACATGATATATAAATTGTTGCGGGAATCTTATAATTTATCAGTGTAAACCCTACATATTGTCTTCCTGATTTCAAGTGTGCATTTATTTCTTTCTTAAATCATGCTTTGTCACCAACTGTACATGTTTCCAATGTTCATATATCCATTTTCTCTGTACTTTTTTACCACTCCGGTGTATATAATTTCCTTAAGTATTCTCTAACTAAATTTAATATATTGAGAATACTGGTTGGGCAACCTTGCACAACCAGACTGTGCTGCCACAGAGGAGTTCTGATTACATCAGACCTTAACAGCAAAGCTTAAGAAGTCCGATGTTTTCAGAAGCCCAACTTGACAGCACAGGCTGGTTGGGTATGTGGTTGCCCAATCAGTAATTTTTTATAGTGTGTAGTTTTTTTTTTTGTTTGTTTCAGTTTTATTTTTTTTTTTAAATGTAAGTGGTCTCACAGTGCTCTGCGACAGCAGCGAAGAAAAACATTATTCACTGTCGCAATATTGTTTCTTCCCAGTGATACTCTGGTATTTAGAACTCTTGCAGTGATCCTGTAAGATACAACTGCATGGAGAGATGGAACATATGCAGATGATGAAATCTTTTGCACGTGCCACTTTTTCAAATGCTGCCTTCTACTAACTGCCTTAGTTCTAAACCCCTCAGATTTCGTGGAAGCCTGGAAGACAGGCCCACGAGGAGTAAGTGTAACAACAATATTAATCACAATGATAATAATTGTAGGAACTCCCTTAACACCTAAAAAGACCCCCAACGGGAGGGCATAACATATGAAAGAATACCCCTGAATGACAGAATCACATGATAAGGGTGTACAACAATAGTGAACACAATCACAACATATGTGCCAGGGTGTGGCACAGATACCCCTGGGAACACAGTATTTTTAGGAGTACAGAGGTTACTGGTTCTAGAAGGGGAGGCAGGGTGGGGAGTTCTGAATAACCGAGTATCACTGGGAGGAAACAATATTACTACGGTGAGTAATTTTTTCTTCTAACCCCAGTAATAGTCAGATATTCATAACTCTTGCAGACTAAAAAGCAGTATCTTTGGAGGTGGGCACAGACCCTACTTTGGAAACAGACTCTGCAGGACTGCTGTGTTAAACCTGGCATCACCTCTAGACTGACTGTAATGCTTTGTAAAGGTGTGTACTGTTTTCCAGGTAGCTGCTTTACAGATGTCTATCAGGGGAACATCCCTGGCAGCTGCTATGGTAGCAGCTGTGCCCCTTGTGGAATGGGCCTGCAACCCTGTTGGGGGTTCCTTTCCAGCCTTAGAGTAACAAAACTGGATACACTGTACTATCCAGTGAGAAATTGACCTTTTTGATGCTGGGTTACCCTTTCTTCACATCCTCATAGGTCAGGAACAGCTGTTTTCTGTCCAGCCTATGGACTTTAGTGGCTGTCAGGTAGTAGCTAAGAGCTCTTTTGACATTCAGACTATGGAGTCTCCTTTCACCAGAACTAGAGTGCTCAGTGCAAAAGACAAGTAAGGTAATGGTTTGGTTCAAATGGAAATCAGAAACCACTTTAGGAAGAAACTTCCTGTTTGCTCTCAGGACCACTTTGTCTCTGTGGAATGAATTGTAGTCCTGTTTAATACAGAAAAAACTGAAGCTCACTGATTCTTCTGGCAGAAGTCATTACCACAAGGAAAACAGTTTTTCATGTGACATATTTCAAATGAGCTGAAGACATAGGCTCAAAAGGGGTACCCATGAGCCTAGCTATACACACATTTAGGTACCATGCTGGTACCGGTTCCATGTGAGGGTGTGTATGCAAATGGGCCAGACCTTTAAAGAACCTATTGAAGATAGGGTCTGGGGCCAGAGAAACATTCTGTCCAACTGAAATGTAAGTAGATGCTGTGGCCAGGTGGACCTTTAAGGTACTGAACTGCATGCCCAGTGAATGCAAATAGGTAAGATAGTCCAGCACAGCTGGGACACCAGCCTGTGCTGGTATCATTCCTTTGGTTCAACACCAAAGAGAAAACCTTTTCCATTTTGCAGCATAGGTTTTCTTAGTGGAGGGCTTCCTGTAACCCCTTAAAATGTTCAAGATACTTTCAAAAAGATGCAAACTTGCATATTCTAGGTACTCAAGAGCCATGCTTTGAGCCTGAGTGACTTGAGGTTCGGGTACAGGAGCCTCCCCTGGTTGGAGGTTAGTAGATTGTGCCTCCGGAGAAGGTGTATTGGTTTGGCCACAGACATGGAGAGTAGCAGAGAGTACCGTGGCTGCCTGACCCAGTCTGATGCTATCAAGATCATTGATGCTGACTGGGGCCTGAGCTTGAGCAATGCTCTGTACACCAGAGGGAAGGAAGGAAAAGCATATAGGTGCTTCCTTGACCAGTTCAGAACCAGAGCATCCAGGGGGACTGTTCCCAATCTGGTGGTCTGCAACAGTACTGTGGCAGGTGGTGGTTCTGGTGGGATACAAACAAGTCAACCTCTGGGGTGCCCCACCTCCTGAAGATCACTTGCACCACCTGACTGTTCAAGGTCCATTCATGGTGGTCCTGGCTGATTTGACTCAGGGTATCTGCCAAGGTACTGTCCTTGCCTGGCACATGAATAGCCTGCAGGGAAACCCCCATGGAGTATGCTAGACTCCATATTTTCATAATTTCTGTGCAGGGAGGGGTTTGACTTTGTCCCTCCCTGCTTGTTTATGCAGAGCATTGTGGTGGTATTGTCTGTTCTGACTTGTACCACCTTTCCCTGTAGTAGTTGTGTGATAGCCTTTAGTGCCAGTAACACTTCTCTTAGCACCAGCTGGTTTATGTGGAGGAGTGACTCTGCACTTGACCATGTGTCTTGGGTGATGTGAACCCATAGATGGGTGCCCCACCCTAGTAAAGATGCATCTGTTGTCAGAACAACTTGTGGGGACTCTTGTTGACAAGGAACCCCTTCCCTTAGGTTGGTTTCCTCTTTCCACCATTGGAGGCCCTGTAATAATGTTTTTTGTTACTGGAATTAGTTCTGAGAGAGGATCCTTTCTCCGACACCAGTGTGCCCTGAGGTGAAATTGAATATCCCTCATTTGGAACCTGAATTCCAAGACTGTGCCAGTGGCAGCTGCCATGTGGCCCAGTAGCTGAAGAAACTGTCCTGCAGTTTTTGGTTTATTCAGGCTGAATGAGCCTGCTATAAATGGAATACTTCTTGCGCTGTCCAGAGGCAGGTAGGCCCTGCCTTGCAGAGTATTTAGCTCTGCTCCCATGAACTGCAGTGCCTGAGCAGGCTGAAGGACATACTTTTTTAGATTTATCAGGAATCCTAGAGACTCCAGAAGCCCCTGGATGAGTTGCAGATGCTCTCTCTCACTTGCTGGAGTGATTTTCTAACCACCAACCAGTCATCTAGGTATGGAAAAACTGTGACACCTTGTGTTCAAAGGTGTGCCACAACCACTGCCAAGCACTTTGTGAACACTCCTGAAGCTGAAGTAAGACCGAAAGGCAGGGTTGAAAACTGGTAGTGACCTGATGGGAGTCTGAACCTGAGGTATTTTCTGTGAGACTCTCTTATAAGGATGTGGAAATAGGCGTCTTTTAGGTCCAGTGATGCCAACCAGTCCCCTTCTTGGAGCGTTGGCAGAATCAATGCCAAAGTCACCATTTTGAACTTTGGTTTTGTCATATGCCTGCTTAGTACCCTGAAGTCTAAGACAGGCCGCCACTCCCCATTTTTCTTTGTGGTAAGGAAGTATCTTTTTTCCAGGAGTTTTCTCTCTACATGTGTAGATGGTTTGAAAATGTTGTTGCTGGAAGGAATCTGAAACTCAGAGATAATCCCTGATTCACTACATCCAGGACCCACTTGTCCGTGGTGATTTTCTGCCAAGACTGGAAAACATCAGTCAGCCTGCCTCCTACAGGTAGTAGGGAGGTGGCCTAGGGAGACACATCAGGGTGTCTGCTTTGTTTGAGGCTGGGCCTGGGACTGGGAACCACACCTGGAACCCCTTATGCTCCTGTCCCTGAAGTACCCCTGCTGTGGGTACTGCTGATACAGAGGCGCAGCCCTGGCCTGATAAAAAGGCTTCTTGTGAAATGATCTGCTTCTGCCTCCCCTTCCATATGTTTTAGTGGATGGGGAAGCCCTTTCTTTTGCAGAAGTACTTCTGTAGGTGGTTTTGTATTCATCCACCTTTTTCACCTTGGTCTGGGTATCCTGAGTGAGGTGTGTGGCTCGCAGCCAGGCAAACCTCCTCTGAACCACTGTATTTGCCATCCATCTGGCAGCACTGTCATTAGCATCATCAGCCATTTGAATATGATAGAGGCATACAAGTATCTTACAGGGAGGAACAGGGTGCAGGAAAACACTATTTTTAAGCGAAAAAGATGTTCCAGGACTAGAGGGCATGGGATGAAGTTGGAGGGAGGACGATTCAGAGGAAACATGAGAAAGAATTTCTTCACAGAATGGGTGGTGGACAAGTGGAACACCCTGCCAGAGGAAGTGGTGGGGGCTGAAACAATCATGGGATTTAAGAATGCATGGGATAGACATAAAGGAATTCTAGAGGTTAGGGGTAAGGGGCAACAGACTTCTAGGAAAACAAACTGAACTTACAAGCTCAAATGGGCAGACTGGGTGGGCCATAGGCCCTTATCTGCCGACACTGTCTATGTATCTATGTATCTATGCCATAGTGACATCTGTTATTGAGCAGCATAGGCTTGAAAGTGTACCTGCCTGATGGCCACGGAAGCTGATAAATATCCTTTTTTTGGCCATACTGTCAATTTTCCTGGAATCCTTTTCAGGAAGCTAGGATGCCAGGGGTACCTTTGCCTTGTCACAGGCTGCCATGTGTACCACTCCAGGTGGGCAGGGTGGGAGAAAAAAATTCATCTCCCTCCCTCTCCAGCTGATATTTCTTATCCAGCCTCTAATCAAGAAGGGGAACAGAGCTTGGAGTTTGTAAATTTCTTTAAAGTATCTTCTTGAAGAATTTGTTTACAAGGAGAAGTTTTTTAGTGGGTGTCAGCCCCACCATTTCCAAGTATTTAGCTTCCTCCTCATCTTCAATCACTTCACTGGTGGTGATAGTTAAAGCATCCACCATTTTTCTCACACATGTGAAGTGTGAGGAATAAACCTCAGATCCTCTGTGGGGAGAGCCAAACTCCTGTTCAGGAGAAACCTCAGGTTCGATTGGTTCCCCTTCCTCCATTTCATCATAATCACCATATTCTTCCTCTTAAATCACAAGAAGACTGAGCAGAGGAGACAAACTGCTTTACAGGGGTCTGCTGTTGAGAGGCAGACAGCCCTTGTAAGCCTGAGAAGGTTACCATGCGTGCTACTTGTCGAAGGCCCTTCCCCAACTCCACAAACTCTTTCTGCACTGCTCTTATCCCTTTTCCAGCAAGGTCATTTGTCCCTAGGTGGACAATGGCATCCGGCTCCCTCACCCATGCAGCTGCTCCTGTGATCCTAAGGATTTGCTCCCTGTCCCTCCAAGCCATGGAGCCAGGTAGGCACCTTATCTCCCTCTCCCCTTCCTCCCCCACTTCTACCCTCCTAACAATAGAGTCCCCCACCAGGAGTTGTTTCCTTCCCCTGTGGGGTCCCATGCTACCATCCTGTGGATCTCCTTTGTGGAGGTTCCCAGCATCCTCCTTGGTCTCCACTGCCGGTGCCTCCATAGAGGAACCATACATTGCCAGAACGGCATATGAATTGTGGAGAGGTATGACTGGAGGGATGCGCCTCTGTTCCACCACACTCACCCTCTCTGAGCCCACTGTAGTCCATCCGCTCCTCTTTCTTGGCAACCTGTGAGGCAATGACAGTGGCCTTGGTGGTCCCTCGGTGGGAGAGGAGGTCCTCCAAATCCTAGCCAACTTAGCCTGGAGATGAGCAACCTCCTCCCTCAGCCCAGAGAGGTGCCTGCAGATGGGACAACACTGCATCCTCCAGAACATCTCCCGGAAGACTGTTGCTCCACATCCACTGCACTGCACCATTCCCATCACATCTTATTTCTGGCCCCTTAACTGTTGTTTTGAGTACTTACTCTTTCCTCTGTGTATTTATTTAAAATATTTTTTTCTCCCTACTTACTTACTGCCTCCATGTCCTTTAAGCCCCTGATCCATGATTGAACATTTTTGTATGCTTTGTTATTTTTTAAGTATCTTGTGTCAGTGTTTTTTGCACACACAGGATTGCAAGTTGTGGCAGTGTGTGTGACATTAGAAATATAAAGACTGCTGACTGTGTAATAAGAGGGAATGTTGTGCATAATTAATTTCTTTCAGCTATCACACTGAGGGAAATGGGGACATTGCTTTCATTGCTGTTCATGCAAGCTGATTCCAGATACTACTTTTTATCCCCAAGGAACCATGGTGACCAAGATTTATCTACAATGCATGATGCATCCATTGATGTGGATGTCCTTCCAGTCAGTTTCAAGGAAGCGATGAATACTGCGGTTGCTCAATTCCAGCATGACAGTGCAGACACTGGCACTGCAGACCTGTCATTTGCACAGTCCATTGTTCAAAAGCCAATGTTCTTGGTACACATGGACATCATGGTTCTAGCACACAAATGTCAGGTCACGGCATGCATAACATGTGGCCACAAAGTCGACACTGCATCCAGAATGCATGGAACATGTGTGACGCTGACATGGGTTTGCTGTTTCTGACAGAAGAGAACTTTGGTTACAGAGCAAGAAACAGAAGTCTAGAACTACAGATTTTTTACTAATTAATCACTTCTATCTCAGCAGGAGTTAGTACCTGTTTGGATTAAACAAACAGATACTTTATTAGAAGAAGGGAGTCTCATTTAAGTAAAAAAAAAGAAGAAAGTCACTGTGTGTTTCTTTGAGGAAGGGGTCTGTATCAGCTTAATTTACTGAGTCAGAGCAGAGGGTGAATCTAATTGGGGGTGTGCCTAAGCAGCTTAGGTGTACAAAAGCAGCTGTCTCCAATTACAGCTTCCTGCTATTTCTGACAGAAGAGAACTTTGGTTTCAGAGCAAGAAACAGAAGTCTAGAACTACAGATTTTTTACTAATAATCACTCCTATCTCAGCAGGAGTTAGTACCTGTTTGAATTAAGCAGACAGATACTTTATTGGAAGAAGGGGGTCTCATTTAAGTAAAAAAAAATAGAAGAAAGTCACTGTGTGTTTCTCTGAGCAAGGGGTCTATATCAGCTTAATTTACTGAGTCAGAGCTGAGGGTGAATGTAATTGGGGTGTGGCTTAGCAGCTTAGGTGTACAAAAGCAGCTGTCTTCAATTATAGCTTTCTGCTGTTTCTGACAGAAGAGAACTTTGGTTTCAGAGCAAGAAACAGAAGTCTAGAACTACAGATTTTTTACTAATTTCCCTCCTTCCCACCCAAAGCCAGTTCTACTTTTATAGCCACTGGATTTGACTGACAACGGGAACTTCCTGTTTGGCAGTAGGAAGGGAAGGACCACTCAGACACATTAGTTTCATCAACCTTGAAGGAACCTAAAAAAATAACTCTCCCCAGCTGCTGGAGGTCTAAATCCAAGCACAGAAGAAGGAGACTACTGAAGACTACAGGAAGTTCCTGTTCCAGAACAGGAAGGGCGAGAGTAGTAAGGATACATAGGCAGTAGGAAAGTAAGTGTAAAAATACATAGAAGGAGGAGACAGTAAGCATACAGAGCAACAGGAGAGGGACATAAAATAAGTCAAGATGGGAGTGGTGCAGTGTAATGGCTGTGGGGCAGCAGTGTTCTGGGAGACATTCTGGAGGCTGTGATGCTGCCCTGTTTGCAGGCACCTCTCTGGTCTGAGGGAGGAGGTTGCTTGTCTCTGGGCTGACCTGGCTAGGATTCGTGAAACCTCATCCCCCACCCAGGGACCACCAGGGCCACCACCGTTACCTCAGAGGTTGCCAAGAAAGAGGAGCGGTTAGACTAAGGTGGGCTCAGGGAGGGGGAGGGTGGTGAAACAGAGGTGCATCCCTCCAGTTGTACCTCTCCACAGTTCTTATGCTGTTCTGGCAACGAGTGGTTCCTCTATGGAGGCACCTGCAGTGGAGATCAAGGAGGATGCTGGGAACCTCCACAAAGGAGACCCACAGGAGGGTGGCACGAGACCCCACAGGGGAAGGAAACAACTCCTGGTGGGGGACTCGATCATTAGGGGGATAGAAGTGGGGGAGGAAGGGGATAGGGAGGTAAGGTGCCTGCCTGGCACCATGGCTCGGAAGGACAGGAAGCGAATCCTCGGGATTGCAGGAGCAGCTGCACGAGGGAGGGAGCTGGATGTCATTGTCCACCTAGGGACAAATGACCTGGCTGTGAATGAGATCAGAGTGGTGCAAGAGGAGTTTGTAGAGTTGGGGAGGGACCTTAGACAAGTAGCATGTATGGTAACCTTCTCGGAGGCGCTGCCTGTCTATGGCAAGGATAATGCTAGGGAATTCCGCACCATGGGATTCAATGAATGGTTGAAAAACTGGTGTGGAGCACTGGGATCTGGCTTCATTGGGGACTGGGGAGCCACCTGGAGGGATGCAGGCTTATACTGGTGCGGTGGTCTGCATCTGTCCAGGGGGGAACCAGACTCCTAGGTGACAGGTTTAAATGCTTCACTGGCAAGCATTTAAACTAGCCAAGGGGGGAGGCACTGAAAAGGAGCAGGGAAATCCCAGTCTCCCCCCACAAAACACAGTAGTTAGAGAGGTAAACACCAAGGTAGAGAAGTCAGTAGGGAGAGGACAGGGATAAATGCAGAAAAAGGTTGTAAGTACAGGGATGGGGCTAAAAGGGGTGAGGCCATAAAAAATAAATGGAAGGTGATGAGTACCAATTCCCACAGTCTATACAACAAGTTCCCTGAACTAGTGGCCTTGATGGAAGAGGGATACCTGGATATTGTGGCAGTCAATGAAACATAGCACACAAAGAACCATGACTGGGATGTCAACATACCAGGATACACAGTCTACAGGAGGGACAGGGTGGGTAAAAGAGGAGGAGGAGGAGCAGCTCTCTATATAAGGGAAGGGATTAAAGCAACAGAACTAAAGAGTAAACAGGAAGTTGATGAGTCACGCTGGGTCACCCTGGAGACAGGAAATGGCACCACAATCCGCATGGGGGTTGTGTGCAGACTCCCATCTCAGGGGGAGGAAATGGACAAGGAGATGATAGAAGGCACCCTTAAAATGGCATAAAAAGGGAAGATATTGTTAATGGGGGACCTGAATATGCCAGATGTAAACTGGAGTACCTTTGCTGCAGGTACATCCAAGAGCAGGGTCATTCTTGATACCCTACAGGGGCATGCCTCAGACAGCTAGTGTTGGCACACACTCAGGAGGGAGCAATCGTAGACCTGGTACTCTCAAATGGGGAAGGAGAAAGGATCTCAGATTTAGAAGTGGGTAGCCATCTGGGAACAAGTGACCACCAAACAGTGTGGTTCACAATAAACACAGCCATACAGTCAAGACATACAAAAACAAGAGTACTGGACTTTAGGAAATTGAGAGAGTGCCTCAGAAAAGCACTATCAAACGGGGAAGAAGGAGGGGTGGAGAAACAATGGGGAATAATCAAAACAGCCATCTCAAAGGCAACAAGCTTTCGCATGAAGCAAATCAACAAAACAAAACGAAGGAAAAAAACACTATGGTTCTCAAAAGAGGTGACAGGGATGGTTAAGGAGAAAAGGATAGCATTCAGGAAATATAAGGAAACACAGAAGGAGCAGGACAGAGAACTTTATCAGTTAAAGCAGAAGGAGGCAGGGAAGGCAGTCAGAATAGCAAAGGCACAAACTGAGGAAAAGATAGTCAACTTTGTCAAGAAGGGGGTTAAAATCTTTTATGGGTACATTAGGGAGCGAAGAAAGACCAAGGAAGGGATACAGAGACTTAATAAAGGGGAGGGAATGTGGGCAGAGGGTGACAGTGAAAAAGTAGGGATACTGAACGAATATTTCTGCTCAGTATTCACAATGGAAGAGGAGGGGGAGGTACCTAAACCAAACAAGGGAGAAACTCTGAATGGGGGTCGATACCAGTCCATTCACAGAAGAAAGGGTTTTGAAAGAACTCTTGAAACTGAGGGTGGACAAAGCAATGGGGCCTGATGGGATTCACCCAAGAATTCTAAAAGAACTAAGGACAGATCTAATAACACCACTGACTACTCTTTTTAACAAATCATGGGAGGATGGGGTGGTACCTGAGGACTGGAGGAGGGCAAATGTGATTCCACTTCACAAAAGTGGGAGCAGGACAGGGGCAGGAAACTACAGACCAGTTAGTTTGACTTCAGTGGTAGGGAAAATGATGGAATCACTTCTGAAGGAAAGAACTGTTGAGCACCTAGAGGCCAATGGGGCACAGGACCCAATGCAGTATGGTTTCACAGTAGGAAGGTCATGTCAGACGAACCTAATAGATTTCTTTGACTGGGTGACCAAAGTAGTAGACCAGGGAGGGGCTGTGGATATGGCCTACCTAGATTTTAGCAAGGCATTTGACACAGTCTCACACAAAAGATTAATATACAAGTTAGCCAGCCTTAGAGTGGGTCCCAAGGTGGTAGCCTGGATAAAAAACTGGCTGGACAACAGGACGCAAAGGGTAATAGTGAACGGAGTCCACAGTGAAGAAAGGAGGGTAACTAGTGGGGTACCACAGGGTTCGGTACTGGGATCAGTCCTCTTTAATGTCTTTATAAGTGACATTGGAGAGCACCTGGAAGGAAAGGTATGTCTCTTTGCAGATGACACAAATTTCTGCAACAGGGTTGATACACGAGGTGGGGTGGAAAGAATGAAAAGGGACTTGGCAAGGTTGGAGGAATGGTCAAATATGTGGCAGCTCAGATTCAATGCAAAGAAGTGCAAAGTAATGCATCTGGGAAACAAAAACCCAGGGGAAGAGTACACAATGGAGGGTGAGTTATTAACAAAAAAACAAAATTGAAAGAGACCTAGGAGTAATTATATCAGATGACCTAAAGGTGGGCAAGCAATGTGAGAAGGCAGTGAGGCTGGGGGGATACTGGGATGCATAGAGAGAGGCATCAACAGTAGAAAACAGGAAGTTGTTATCCCTCTGTACAGACAGTTAGTGAGACCCCATCTGGAGTACTGCGTGCAATTCTGGAGACCCCATCTCCACAAAGACAGAGTGGAGGCTGTTCAGAGGAGGGCAACCAAAATGATGCAGGGTCTGCACCAGAAGACATACGAGGAGAGACTAAAGCAGCTTAATATGTATACCCTTGAGGAAAGGAGGGAGAGGGGGACATGATAGAAACTTTCAAGTATCTCAAGGGAAATTAACAAAGTCCAAGAGGGTAGTATCTTTCAGAAGAAGAGATGTGCAAGAACAAGGGGGCACAATTTGAAGATAGAGGGGGGACAGCTCAGAGGTAATGCGAGAAAGTATTTTTTCACAGAGAGGGTTGTGGATACATGGAACAGCCTTCCTGAGGAGGTTGTGGAGTCAGGAACAGTGGGAGAATTCAAGAATGCATGGGACAGTCATAAGGCAATTCTAGTGGGGGGTAGGAGGAAGTAAGCTGTTGATTAACTAGAATCTGCAGCTTATACATCAGGTAGGAAAATGGGCAGACTAAGTGGGCCAAGCGGTCCTTATCTGCCGTCAGATTCTATGTTTCTATGTTAAATGTTCACATGGTCTGTTGCCCGCTTGCTAGCTATGCAACAATTCATGCTAACAATGTGTTTCTTTGTGTACATTGCAGATTTGTCCCCATGGTCACATTACATACAGATGGATGAGTCCGCCACAGCTTTGCCATGGACTAAATGCTGGAGATTTAATCATATCAAGTGCCATAATTATATCTGGCAATAAGTTTGGCAAAATATCGCTGATGTATCACTTTATGAACATTGTGTTCATCAGTGCTTCATCCTTTTTCTGTTTTCAACAGCTATACACTGTTCCAGTAATTGAGAATTGTTGGGGACAAATTGAGGCAGATCTGCTTGCTGCTAGACATAAAGTTGTGCCTGTAATGGGTATGATGTCATATATCGACATTCTAACCTCAGTAATGCTCAGTATATTCTTAACTTTTTGCAATAAGCTGTAGGGTTGGACTGCCCAGAGAGATGTAACACATGTAAATGATGAAACACTTTGCACGTGAGCATCTTTCAAACACTGCCTCTACTAACTGCCTATGTTCTAACCTCTTCAGATTTTTCTTTCCGCCTGAAAAGTCTGGTTGTTCAGAGTCTCGTTCATCCACTTTCTCCTGCGTGAAGAAAACATCAAATACTGTATAAGTATACCTCTTCATTTTCATTTACTGCCTCTACTATTTGTTTGTCTAGATAATCTTATTTATGTTAAAATTGTTGTTTTTCTCGGTTTGGTATAACCGTGGGGGAACCGGGATAGTTTATACTAAAATCAGGGTTCTCTGACTAAAGAACCACCTATATTCTCTTTATTTTGACTAAAATTGTTAAAATTTAAACTGATAAATCTCGGTTATTGAACCGCTATCTCGGTTCCATTTTAAACAAACGGTCCGGTTTCTTCGGTTCCCGAACCGATAAAAAAAAAAAAACACTTTTTTTTTTGTAGCGGTTGCAAAAATTTTGAATATGTCAGAAAAATCCAAAAAGAAAACCGGTGAGCTGGTTTTCAAAAACTGTACCCAATGTGGAGAGGTCTTTGCAAAGGCAGATAAACACACACACTTTGTGTAGTTTGTCTGGGCTTTGACCACTTAAATGAGGAATGTGAAGTATGTAAGACATTCCCCGAGAAAACTGTTGAGAAATGCCTTGAAAGGCTAAAGAAGAAAATTCCTAGGGGTCCCTCTGGCTCTGACCAGCCGATACCCCAAAACATTGTGGCTGAACCCACACCTTCTTCAGTTCCTGCCCTTGAGATGGGCACAAAGGGAACTAAAAGAGCAATTGAACCGGCTGACTCCCCAGTTCCTGCAAAAAAAAGTAAAGAAATTAAAACACACAGAACCCTCGCCTGTCAAACTGGGACTTCTATGAATACTTTGCCTGTACCTACAGCCCAAGAGATTGCTCAGGTTTTTAAAATTATTCAGTCCTTACAGGCAACAGTCCCTCCTCAACAGCCTCCTGCCCCCTCCCAGGGTTCCCAGGTTGGCAGCAACATGCATCCTCTTCCCCTACAAAAGTGGGGAAACATTAGATGATGATGATGATGATGATAAGGAGGGACCAATAGAACCAGAAGTGTCCCCTGAACAGGACTTTGGTTCTCCTCCAAGGGTGTCTGAGGATTTGTCATCCCATTTCACCTTTGTAAGAAGGATGGCAGATGCCCTTGACATCTCCACCACTGAGCAAATTGAAGATGAGGAGGAGGTGGAGTACTTAGAAATTATGGGGTTAACACCCACAAAGGCTCTCCTCCTCCCTGTCTATAAATTCTTTAAAAAGGATGCACTAAAGATTTTACAGGCACCAAATTCCACCCCTCATATAGACAGGAGGATGGATAAGAAGTACCAACTGGAAAGGGAGGGAGCTGATTTCCTCTTTTCCCCCCCGACCACCAGGGGGTTATACAGCAGGCTGCCTGTGACAACGCTAGGGTCCCTCTGTCCTCACACTTTCTGGACAAGGACTCTAGGAAAACTGAAAGTATGGCCAAAAAAGGGTACCTGTCAGCCTCTTTGGCTATATGTCAGGCTACCTTCCAGGCATATGCTGCCCAGTACCAAAAATCCCTGTGGCAGTCAGTCCTGGCCATGTCCCAGAAAGCTCCCTCACCCTTGTCAGATGACCTAGCTGAAACTGCCAGGTTTGGGTTGCAGGCAGCTAAGTACCAGTTCCAAATGGCTGCTGACACTAATGATACTGCAGCCAGATGGATGGCAAACACAGTGGCACAGAGGAGGTTTGCTTGGCTTAGGGCCACAAACCTTACTCAGGATACACAACTAAAGGCCCTGGATTTTCCCCTAGAAGGAAATTATCTCTTTGGGGAGTCAACTGTAGCATATATGAAGAAGGTGGATGACTATAAAGCCACTTACAGAAGCAACTCTGCTAAAGAGAGAGCTTCTACATCGACCAGGCCTTATGGAAGGGAAGGCCGGGGCAGGTCCTTTTACACCAGGCCCTTCTTCCAACTTGTGGCATTACCCCAGTACTAGCAGTACCCACAGCAGGGTTACTCTAGGGGCAGGGGCAGAAGGGGCTCGAGGCGAGGGTCTCATACTCAGCCTCAGCCACAAACCAAACAGACCCCCTGAAATGCAAGCCGCTTTCTCCCCACCTGTCAGGGGCAGACTATCCCACTTTCTCCAAACTTGGTTGAAAATCACCACAGACAAGTGGGTGTTGGAGTTGGTGGGACAGGGTCTGTCTTTGGGGTTCAAGTCCCTTCCCTTTCAAAAATCCAGAGTGTTCAGCTCTCCCTCCCTAGCAGAAAGAGTGCTCTTGGAGGCAGAGGTTTGGAACTTACTGCAGTTAAAAGCAGTGGTACCAGTTCCAAAGTCTCAAAGGGGAAAGGGCTTCTATTCCAGATACTTCCTGACCACAAAGAAAAGTGGGGAGTGGCAGTCTATACTGGATTTAAGAGCTTTAAACAAGTTCTTAAGAAAACCAAAGTTCAAGATGGTAACTTTGGCTCTGATCCTACCAACACTTCAGAAAGCAGACTGCTTGGCATCACTGGACTTGAAGGACGCCTATTTTCACATCCCCAGTACAGAAAATACCTCAGATTCAGGCTCCCTTCAGGTCACTACCAGTTTTCAACCCTGCCTTTTGGCCTTCCTTTGGCACCAAGGGTATTCACAAAGTGCCTGGCAGCTGTAGTGGCACATCTTCGCAGACAAGGAATAGCTGTTTTCTCTTACCCAGATGACTGGTTGGTCATAGGAAAATCTTCCCTACAGGTGCAGCAAGACCTGAAGGTCACTCAGGACCTCCTGGAGTCCCTCGGATTTCTAATCAATCACAAAAATTCAGTTTTCACTCCTACACAAGTGTTGCAGTTCATAGGAGCAGAAATCAGTACCCTACAAGCCAGAGCATATCTGCCCCTGGAAAGGGTACAAAGCATTCAGATAACAGCAAACTCTTTCAAGCTCCTCAATTCAAAAACTGCAAGACAGTTTCTTCAGCTACTAGACCACATGGCTGCATCCACAGGCACAGTCCTGGGTGCAAGGTTTCACATGAGGGACATTCAGTTCCACCTCAGGTCCCACTCGTGCCAAAGAAAAGATTCTTTCTCAAAGCTTATCCCAGTAACAAGGTCACTGTTACAGGCTCTCTCGTGGTGGAAGGAGGAATCCAACTTAAGGCAAGGAATTCCCTTTCAAAAGGAGAATCCTTCAGTGATCCTCACAACAGACACATCCCTCTTGGGCTGGGGCACTCATATAGGGGATCACACAACTCAGGGGCACTTGGTCAGCCTCAGAGTCCCTTCAGCACATAAATCTTCTGGAACTCAGAGCAGTGTTGCTGGCTCTAAAAACATTTGCTCACCTAGTCAAGGACAAAGTGGTGCAGGTCAGAACAGACAATACCACCACAATGTATTACATAAACAAGCAGGGAGGCACAAGGTCAGGCCCCCTCTGCTCGG
Organism: Neoceratodus forsteri; assembly: GCA_016271365.2. Taxonomy (NCBI): domain Eukaryota; kingdom Metazoa; phylum Chordata; order Ceratodontiformes; family Ceratodontidae; genus Neoceratodus; species Neoceratodus forsteri. Next base: position 161,481,519 of record JADMNL010000030.1, on the reverse strand, counting down.
AGGCCATAAGGATTTGGACTCTGGCCTATTCATTAAAGGTGTATCTGCAAGCAATTCAATTGCCAGGGAAGGACAATACCCTGGCAGATGCCTTGAGTCAAATAAACCAGGCCCATCACGAGTGGACCTTGAACAGGCAGGTGGTACAAGTTATTTTCAGAAGGTGGGGTACGCCAGAGGTGGACTTGTTCTCATCCCACCAGAACCATCACCTGCTACAGTATTGTTGCCGACCTCCAGATCGGGGAACTTTCCCTCTGGATGCCCTCAGTCTGGACTAGTCAGGGAGGTTCCTCTATGCTTTCCCTCTCATCTACAGAGTATTGGTCAAGCTCAGATCCCATACAGCATCTCTGATCTTGATAGCTCCAGACTGGCTGAGGCAGCCATGGTACTCTCTTCTGCTCTCAATGTCTGTTGCAAATCCAATACATCTTCCTCGGAGGCACAACCTACTGACCTCCAATCAGGGAACCTTATTGTACCTGAATTTCAAGTCTCTCAATCTCAAAGCTTGGCTCTTGAGGACTTAGAATACGTTGATTTAAAGCTTTCTGAACATGTCTTAAGTACTCTAAGAGGTTACAGAAAACCCTCAACTACAAAGAATTATTCTTCCAAATGGAAAACATTTTCTGTCTGGTGTTTGGGCAAGACTCTGGCTCCAGCCCAAGTTGGCTTATCAGAGGTATTGGAGTATCTCACTTACTTACACTCCATGGGTCTACAATCCAGTTCTTTGAGGGTCCACCTTGCAGCAGTGTCTACTTACCTCTCTACTGGGAAAAAGGTGACATTGGCTTCTGACATTATTTTCAAAAGGTTCTTTAAGGGCCTGGGTCCTCAGCATCCTCCTCACAGGCCACCAGTCCCGGTTTGGGATCTGAATGTTTGTGTAGCTAAACTGATGGCTGCCCCCTTTGAGCCCATGGCCACAGCTCACCTTAAATATGTCACTTGGAAAACAGTTTTTTTAGTGGCAATGACTTCTGCAAGAAGAATCAGTGAGCTTCAAGCTCTCTGTATTCATTAGGACTATATCTCTTTTCATAGGGATAAAGTAGTCCTTAGAACAAATAGGAAAATTCTCCCCAAGGTAGTTTCTGATTTTCATTTAAACCAATCTATTTGTCTTTTTCACTGAGCACTCCACTTCTGGTGAAAGGATACTGTACAGTTTAGACGTGAAGAGGGCCCTTAGTTATTACATGACAGCCACTAAGGACCTTAGACAGGATAGGAAGCAATTGTTTCTGACTTATGGGGATATGGGAAAAGGTAATCCAGCCTCAAAAAGATCTATTTCTTGTTGGATAGTCCAGTGTATCCAATTCTGTTACACTAGTGCTGGCAGAGAGCCCCCACCAGGATTAAGGGCTCATTCTACAAGAGGGACAACTGCTACTCTAGCAGCAGCAGCCAGAGACGTCCCATTATTGGATATATGCAAAGCAGCTGCCTGGAAAACAGTACACACCTTTACAAAGCACTACAACCTGGATATGTTATTCAGAAGTCATGCTAAATTTGGCACAGCAGTTCTGCAAAGTCTGTTTCCAAAATAAAGTTATGTGCCCACCTCCAGGGATACTGCTTACCAGTCTGCATAAAGTTAAGGATATACTGAGCATTACTGGGGTTAGAAGAAAAAAATTACTTACCATAGTAATTGTGTTTCTTCCCAGTGATGCTCAGATATTCTTAACTTCCTTCCCTACCTCCCTTTCAGAATTTCAGACTCTTCACTCCGCATGCTGGTGCCACTTATCACTTTACATCCTTGGGGGAATATTATCCTCTGCACCTGTACAAGTAGGTGAACAAAGCTCACTATATTTATTTTTGGTGATTTTTCTGACATGTTGTTCTAACTTATTTAAACTTTTTTTCCTCCAGTTGGGGGATTATTTTTAAGTAAGATCCAGATTATTGGGTAACCCCAATTTTAATGATAAGAATTTCTTAGTATTATAACATTATCCTGAGCCATCTTTTCAGGCTCCTTTATAAAATCTGAAGAGGCTAGAACACAGGCAGTTAGTAGAGGCAGTGTTTGAAAGACGCTGACGTGCAAAGTGTTCCATCATTTGCGTGTGTTCCATCTCTCTGGGCAGTCCAACCCTATAGGCTTACTGCATAAAGTTAAGAGTATCTGAGTATCACTGGGAAGAAGCACAATTACTATGGTAAGTAATTTTTTCTTACTTAATATCAATGTGACAAAATCACTGAGCATTGTACCTTCATGGTGCTTCATTTCAATCTGCACACAGGTGATGGGCGTATGGACAGTCCAGGGCATTCAGCTCAATATTGCACATACACATGCATGGATCTGCACACAAAGGAAATACTTTCCATGAATGTGGTTGACAAGCAGAAACATAGAAACATAGAAGTTGATGGCAGATAAGGACAGCAAGGCCCATCCAGTCTGCCCATTTCTTTTTCTACCTTATAAATGTGCCATCGGCCTTTGCTCTGTCAGTGGCCTATCTATTCATAGTCATTTGTATTGTTCCCTTATGCCTATCCCATGCCTGTTTGAAGCCCTGCACTGTATTCATAGCCACCACTTCTTGTGGTAAGCCATTCCATGCATCCACCACCCTTTCTGTGAAAAAATTTCTCACATTCCCCTTAATCGGCCCCTCTAATCTCATGCTGTGTCCTCTTGTCCTGCTATTTTTCTTATATTTAAACATGTTAGACTCTTTCACCTTGTTAATGCCCTTAAGGTGTTTGAATGCCTTGATCATATCACCTCTCTCCCTCCTTTGCTCAAGGGTATACATATTGAGCTCTGTTAATCTGTCCTCATATGTCTTCTGATGCAGTCCCTGCACCATTTTGGTTTCTTCTCTGGACTGCCTCAATTTGATTAATGTCCTTGTGAAGGTGTGGCCTCCAATACTGCACAGTACTCCAGATGGGGCCTAACCAGTGTCTTGTAAACAGGGATTATTACCTCCTCTTACGACTTGCGATACCCTTACTAATATACCCTAACACCCCTAGCCTTACCTACTGCTTTAGAGGTCTGTTTGGATGATTTCAGGTCATCAGTGATGATGATGCCTAAGTCTCTTTCTTCCTTTGTGACTGCTAGCAACTCCCCTCCCAGCCTATAGGTGGCTTCAGGGTTTCTCTTCCCTATGTGCATGATTTTGCACTTCTTTGCATTAAATCCCAGTTGCCACTCTTCTGACCATTTTGCTAGTTTATCCAGATCTCTTCTCATTCTGCCCACCCCATCTGGATCATCTACTCTGTTGCAGATCTTGGTGTCATCTGCAAACAGACAAGCCTTCACCTCTAGTCCATCTGCAAGGTCACTAATGAAGATGTTGAAGAGGACTGGCCCCAGGACTGATCCCTGAGGTACCCCAATTTGTGACTTGCATCTCTTCTGACTGTATACCATTTACCACCACTTGTTTTCTGCCCGTCAACCAGTTTGCCACCCAGTTGACCAACTTGACCCACCCGAGCCTACCCAGCTTATTTATCAATCTTCTATTGTGGAACAGTCAAAAGCTTTGCTGAAGTCAAGGTAGGCGACATCAACTGCTCCCCTTGGTCAACCACTCTGGTTACCCAGTCAAAGAAATCTATGAGATTAGTTTGACAGGACCTTCCTTTTGTAAACCCATGCCGTCTTGGATCCTATGCCCCTATGGATTCCAGGTGTTGCACTATCCTTTCCTTAAGGAGTGCCTCCATAATCTTGCCCACTACTGAGGTAAGACTAATCTGTAGTTCCCCGCCTCCTCCCTGCTACCACTCTTGTGGAGCGGGATCACATGAGCCCTTCTCCAGTCTTCTGGGACCTCTCCTGTGCTCAGAGACTCACTAAACAATTCTGCTAATGGCTCTGCTAGTTCCATCTTTAGCTCCTTAAGTACCCTGGGATGTATGCCATCGGGTCCCATTGCCTTATCCACCCTGAGCTTAGCAAGCTTTTGTAGGACCCTTTCTTTTGTGAAGGGAGTAGTGCTCACCTCCCTCCCCCGTGTCCATGATGCTGAGCTGTGGGCTCTGCCCTACCTTCTCTTCAGTAAATACTGAGCAAAAGTATTTATTTAGGATAGATGCCTTTACATGGTCCTCCTCCTCACATGCTCCCTTTTCTCCATTAAGCTTAGCAATACCCCCTCTGGACTTTCTCCTTTCACTAATGTATCTATAGAAAGTCTTGTCACCTTCTTTTACTGTTCGTGCTAGTTTTTCCTCAGTTTGGGACTTTGCCTGCCTTACTGCCTTCCCTACTTCCCTTAGGGCAGTTTGGTATGCCTCCCTATCTTCATCCCGCTGTGTTTCCATATATTTCCTGAAGGCCAGCCTTTTGGCGCCTGACCTTTTCTGCTACTGTATTTGAGAACCAAAGTGGTTTCCTTCTTCTTTTGCACTTCCTTTTCTGTCTAACACAATGGGATGTTGCTTCAAGTATTGCATCCTTAATGCTTGCCCACTTTGCCTGTACCCCCTCATCTGTGTTTCTTTTTGCCAGGGCTAACTTAACTCTGTTGGCCATCTTATCAAAGTCAGCTCCTCTGAAGTCCCATATTTTTGCCTTGGAATGGGATGATTTAGATGTAGTAGCCAAATTGAACCATACCATGTGATGGTCACTGGCCCCCAGGTGACCTTCCACCTGGAGATCTGTGATCCCTTCCTTGTTAGTCAGTACTAGATCTAGGATAGCCCTGTCTCTCGTGGATTGCTGTACCAGTGGTTTGAGGCCTTCCCCCTGCAGGGAATCCACTATGTGTCTAGTTCTGGCAGATGTTCCTGCTGGTATTGACCAATCTGTATCCGGCATGTTGAAGTCTCCCATTATCAGAACCTCCCCTTTAGCTGTCATGTTTTGTATACCTTCTAACAATAATGTGTCTATGTCCTCCCCCTGGTCTGAGGGCCTGTAGACAACCCCAGTTCTCATAGCTGTCCCATTTCCTGTTTCCAGGGTGACCCACAGTTCTTCTGGCTCCTTATGTGTATTCTGAATTTCTGTAGCTTTGATATTTTCATTGACATACAGGGCCACTCCTCCCCCCCTTTTTGCACCTCGGTCTCTTCTGAACAATACATAGCCAGGTACTGAAGTCTCCTAAGTGTGGTTACTGGTAAACCACGCCTCACTAATTGCTACTATGTCCAGTTTAGCCTCTGACATTATTGCCTGCAGGTCTGGGATCTTATTTCCAGGCTGTGAGCATTTGTGTACATGATTTTCCATTGGCTAGATTTTGGTGTGTTAGTTGGGTGAGGTTTGGCATTACCCCTGTGCGTCGTATGGGGAGACAAACCTTTTTTCTTACCTGGTGATGCAAATGAACAGCAAACATGCTGAATCCCTGTTTGACCACTAGCTGAGGTGGGAGGAGTGTTCTTCCCATTTGACGTATGGGGTGCTGCACCCCCTCCCCATTTGCTAGTTTAAATATTCTGCAAAGACGTCAAACTTCTGCCCCAATGCACTGACTCCCTCCTTAGTCAGATGCAGTCCATCAAATTTAAAGAACTTTCACTCCCAGAACTGTTGCCAGTTCCCTACAAATCTGTGTCTTTTTTCCTGGCACCAGCCCTTGAGCCACGTGTTTAGCTCCCTATCTCCCTTCTTCTGACCTTCCGTCCATCTGCTCCCCTCTCCCAGACTGGCAGGATCTCAGAGAAGGAGATGCCGGACGAAATAGATGATAGTTTGTCACCCAGCCTGGTCAGGTGTTCCTTGGTCTCCGCAACTGACCAGCTGGTGAGATCATTAGTCTCTATGTGTACTAGGACATCAGTGTTTTCTCCTGCTTTGTGAACAATTTTAGCAATGCGGTCAGTGTCTCTCCATGCTGATGTACCTGGGAGACATCTGACCATTACCCCTGGCTGGAGATGGGTATCAACTCCCGAATCATGAGTCTCCTATGATCAGAAGTTTTTGGATTTCTTTTTGCTTTTTTGTTTTGGTTCCTGATTTGGGTGAGTTTTGTTGTGCTAGCTCCTGTGTTGCAGTGTCTTCTGCCTCTTTGTTTGATTTCAGAGATAGAGGCAGATACCTGTTTGTAGTGTTTATATGGTTTTGGAGGTAATATGTTGAGAGTAGAGAGTGATGGGGCACCTGATTTGCCCTCCTAACCACCTCACAACCTCCTGACCAACTACCCTCTGCGGCTCGAGGTTTTTCTGTTGGATGCTGGGGAAATGGCGGGTGGTTCTTATAATGTATTTCCTCTTGAATATGCAATTTGAGGCGTGCAGTCTCTGCCCATGCTGCCCGGAGCTGAGCCCTAAGATCTCCAAAGGCCCAGCATGTAGGACAGTGTCCTAAATCCTGTAAGACTGTCCTTCTGAAAATTGTTTCACAGTACCTGCAATTAATGATATCCATTCCAGATAAGTTGCTGGATTTATAACCTAGTCATAGTAATTAGAAGGAAAATAAAATGAAAAAAAAATGCAAGTAATGGTTTGATGTGTTTTGTTTAACTTGTTATAACAACAAGTTAAATTACTAGTGCCCCTGTAAATGAGCTCACCTTGTGGAGGCCCCACTGATCCACCCCTTCCTGCTCTGCCACAGGAAATGTCACAACTGTGGTACCCTATAAAAGGAGTGTAGTGTGGGGTGGTTGGGGATGGAGGTGGGTGGCTGGGCCCTTCCCCTGCTGAAAAAGAAAAACCACGGATGACAGAACAAGGAGGTAAGAGCAGAAACAATCAGTCAACAACAAATGCAGTAACCCTGAAAGCTTATCCTAATGTTAGATAAAACTGTAAAACCTGTAAAGCACCACCTGTAATAATTTCAGAGAAGATATACGCTGTAAGAAACACTTTGCTACAGAGAAAAATAAAACAATGAAATGTTAGCAATAAACAGTAGCAATCCCTGTGAGTAAAAAATAAAAACAACACCACACAGTAAATCTACTTAGCCAAAATAAGTCTTAATCATTTTCCCTTGCTCTGGTAAGTTTCTCTACTCTGCCTTTCGAGCAGTCTTAGAAGGAAAGAGCTCAGGTGAAGCTAGGTGCCTTGCCCAGCAAACCAAGTCTTCTCTTGCCCAGCAAACCAAGACTAAAGTCCCCAAACATGGAGAAGTTGGCATTCCAGTGCACACTGGATGGACTTCTTAACAAAAATCTACTGGCGTCTGAGGTGGTCACAGATGCCCATGTGTCAATATCTTGTTTGATGCGTATGTATATGTGTCAGTGCTAGCTACCTACAGCTACATAGCAGTGTACTTCTACATTGTTGACTCACATTGAATTCTTCTTTATAGGTAATGCATGTCCCTCAATTAAGCATTCCTATGATGTTTGGCATGGAGCAAAAAATTTAGCAAAACACATAATGGTGGTAAGATTCCTTTTGATAAAAATGTATATCATCATCAAGCTTTTTGTGGCATCACATGTTGGCCACGCACCACACCCTAAACAATCTGCTTTGTGTTTTGAACCTTTTCAGGCTGGTCAACAACTACCCTGTCGTGTCCTCTGGGTCTGGTGTCGAGATATTGTTAACGATTTCTGGCACTGCTGTCAAGAAGCAAATAACTATGATGAGTTCATGGTAAGTTACATTTCCTGTTAGTACACTGTGGGTTGCAATGGCTAAGATGGAAGCTATGTGTGGGCAGAATGTGTTTTAGCTGATCCCATGTTTTTGTCTGTGATAATTTGTTGGATTGCTCTTCTTTACTGTTGATTATTTAGATTTTCTTGTGTTGCTGTTTGTTTTATTTCACTTTATTACTTTTAATATAATAAACTTTTTCTATCCCAATTGGAAAGTGCTCTATAGTGAGTCTGTTAGGTAGAAGCAGCATTACTTTCGGGATGTAGTTTGGGGATACCAATCTTGTGCAAGCAGGGTGTTTTTTTTACACTTGTTGCTGATACTTTTAGGGACAAGCGACTAATTACAAATTCTACTAACACAGCTAATTATTTTCCTAAACTGTGTCATTCTCTCACTTGTAATGCATGCAGTAGCCTGATTTTAATCTGTGTTTATGCTCTCTGTTTAATCACGGCTGACCTCTACCGGTAGTGCAGTGTTATTAACTCCTCTTCAGGGGAGTCTGCCAGAATTCCACTGGGAAAGACCATTCGGTGTTTTTACAATGCTGCCTTACTATGGGGAGAATTATTCTGGATCAGCAGTGGGCGGATGGAATCTGGATGGCACAGTGTGTATGGGCACAAACTTCTTCCTGAGTGCCCATCTTTGGAGCGTAAGCGACTGATGAAACATGGAATTATAGAATTTGATTGCAGATTAAGACAACTGGGCCCACCGAGCCATAACACCCCAATCTTAAAACTGTGCACCCCTGTACTTGCACAATTCTTATTCAGAAAGAGTTGACCATCTTGGCCTTTGTAGTTTCCCTTGAGGTATCTGAAAGTTGATATCATGTCCCCCTTCTCCTTAATTTCCTTGAGTCTCTCTTTGAATGGCTTCTGGGGCAGCCACTGCACCATTGTAATTGCTCTCTTTTGGTCTGCCTCAGTCCTATGTCATTTCCTAGTTGGTTTCAAACGGAAATGCATACACCACACCCAGTGCAGTCTCACCAACTGTCTGTACAGAGGGATTCCTGTTTTCTACTGGTGATGCCTCTGCCTCTTGTGTAATTCTCTATCTCGCCTGGTCTGTGGTTGAAAGAACACTGAGAGCTTTTCAAGTGCTATACAATCACAGTTATCTAACTTCTGTTTTTCTATATCTTCATATTTACGGGTCCAGTTGTCAGCATTGGATCGTGATCTACTGAGATTTCTAGATCTTGCATGGGTATTTACTGTACAGTGTCTTGATTTGACGAATTGCGCTATATAAATAAAATTCTTTTTTATTTGTATTTGCTAATAATCTCCATGTTTGTTACAGGGGCAGTGGATTGGAATACTACACCATGTTACAGGTGTCCACCAGTGGTCTATTGGAAATGGCGTTGGGTTTGGTGAATGCAAACTTTCCAAGTTACAGGGAGGGCAACTAAAATGGTGCAGGGTCTGCAAGAGAAGCCGTATGAGAAGAGACTAAAGGAGCTTAATATGTATACCCTTGAGGAAAGAAGGGAGAGGGGGGACATGATAGAAACTTTCAAGTACCTCAAGGGAATCAACAAAGTCCAAGAGGGTAGCATCTTTCAGAAAAAGAGACTTGCAAGAACAAGGGGACACAATTTAAAGATAGAAGGAGGGTGGTTCAGGGGCAATGTGAGGAAGTATTATTTCACAGAGAGGGTAGTGGATGCATGGAACAGCCTTCCTGAGGAAGTTGTGGGGTCTAAAACTGTGGGAGAATTCAAGAATGCATGGGACAGACATAAGGCAATTCTTGTGGGGGGCAGGAAGATATAGGCTGTTGGTTAACTAGGATCTGTGGCCTATCCTGTAGGTAGGGAAATGGGCAGACTAGATGGGCCTAGCGGTCCTTATCTGCCGTCAAAGTCTATGTTTCTATGTTTCTATGTTTACAGACTGCCCATGAAAAACCATGGCTGGAGGCTGGATCTAAACCACATACTGAACTTAGGAAAATAGTGACCGACAAATGATTCCTTCATTCACTGCACTATTACATCAATTTCAGGTAATGATGCCAGCACTCTACATTTAGCAAGACTACAACTATACATGAGCTCCTTGTATTTTGTGGAGCTCTCCTGTTGTATTCTATGTCCTGACTATCTCCATTTGTTTCATACATCTTCTTAGGAGCACATCAGATCTGGAACAGTTTCAACAGTGCATCCTAATGTACTGTGCCAAGTGCTATGCCTACACATTTCCTGTCTACCGGGTAAGGAACTTTCTTGCTGCAATTGACTACAACCACTATGTGTCTTGATACCTTCACAATGCTAATAGACAGAAAATGTAAGTATTTATTGAAGTATTACTTGTGCTTTCAATGTTTTACAGTCGCTCATAGTACACTTTATCCATAAGGCGTGATCACTTCTCTCATTAGAATAGGTTAAAGGAGGTCCAGAAGGAAAAGGAGAGTTGGTTAATGGAGCTGGGTGGGGGGGGGGCTGAGCATGAAATGAGGGAGGGGCAGATAAAGGGGCTGCATCGGTAGGGGAAGTAGTGAAAGGGTTTGATCCACCCAAAAAGAGTTTTCGCTATGATGGGAAGTGGTGCAGGCAGGCATTAAAATGTATGGGTAAGGAATGGCTGGGCATTATTGATATCAGTGGGAGCATGACAGTAGTCAGTGGAAGGGGGGGGTTCAATGGCTTGCGCTGGGAAAGATATGAACCTGTGTGAGGGGGAGGTGGAAAGTGCAACATCAGTTAAACTCAGTGTAGCATTAGGCATAGGTAGCGTATTTGTGCACTTACTGGTAGACGCAGTTGGTGCTCTATCTTAGAAAGATTGTTGCCCTTGTTAGTTATGGTGCAACAGGGTATTTCATCTAGCTTTGCTGGAACCACGCGTTGGTCTGTAGTGGCTGGAGAGGTTAAGCAGTTGCTGCGCACCAGGTGGTACAATACCAAGAATGGCTTTTTCAGCTATCTAACAGACCAGGTACTATATCCTGTTGTTTAAGTTTAGCCAACTGGTGCTCTTGTACATCTCACATGTCTGCAATAAAGGGTCTGAATACTTGGTTTACTGTTGGCTTAATTCTCTTAAGGGCGGTGCGAGTGCCTACTCCATAGACTACCATGCCATAAGAGGTCCCATCTGCCTGGATTGGTGGTAGTTCAGGTGGATGCTAAAGATCCCATGACACTTACCAAAAAAGAGTAGGGGAGGTTTTATTGAAATCATAAAAATGAAATATCAACAAATCAGTATTACATCATACATGATCATGAGAAAAGAAAATCATTAACAAAAATAAGTATTACAGCATACAGCATCCCAAACAAAAGAAACATACTATAACCAAAAACCCCTCCCCCACCCCATAAAAAGAGCAGGGGAGTAATCATTGTCAAGAGGGAGAAAAAAAATTAATCCAGATTACAAACATCAAGTTAAAATGCTATAACAGAAACTATTAAGGCAGGCTACCTTGAAATTCAGACATTATCCCCATCAGATTTTGTAACTAGCATCTATTTATATTTAATAAAAGTATGAAAACCTTTTCACCACCTTTCAACAGTCCTGGAGAAAAAATCTGTGTCTCTCTTAAATAAATTTTCATAATTTCCTGTATTATTAACCGACTAAAAGAGTCATACGTCATTCTGTTTTGATAAATAACCCATTGACACCGTGCCTGTCACAACTAAAATCTAAGACAGCCAAAGAAAAGAAACAATGGGCCCGATTCTAGAAGGGTTACACCTGGCGTAACTGCAGTTGAGCCAAGTAGAATGGCGCATGTAGCAATTTACGCCAGTAGTTGTGACATGCATGATTCTACATAGTGGCCTGTGACATGGTGTAGGCTGCTTGTGCCAAACAGCAGTTACACTGTGTAAACCCCCTGCGACATGGTGCTAGGGGGTTTACGGCAGCAGTTGTGCCCCATTCTAGAAGGGCAGCCATAAAGTTCCCACATCGGGATTCTACAAGAACCCCCGGAGGAGATCTGGCAATATAAGTTATACCAGCATTTAGCTGGTATAACTTATGGACACCCCCAGGGGTCCTGTAGACTCTTCACCTATCCAGCGGACCATATACAGTTTTCCTCCCCCCCATGCCCAGCACACTCCAGTGGGGCCCACAGGGCTACCCATACCCCCAGACCCCCAAAATAGCCATTGGCAGAAGTCCCCGAGGGCGCGCTGTTATCCTCCACCCGCATTCAACTGGTGAGTCGCCTCACCGCGATATGCGGCAATATGCCTGCCCTGGTAGTCTAGTGTCTCTCTCAAACCGTACAATAATATAATAATTCAATTATTTATTTCCTCGGTCGTTAGTGCTCCTCGAACTGTACAGTAATATATATATATTTTTCCATTTCTCTGGTAGTCTCAGTGCCTCTCTGCACCGTACAGCAATATATTAATATATTCTATTTTCTGGTGTTAGCGGCTTTCGAACTGTGTTCAATGATAAAATGTGATATCTCCTCATTTTCTGGTAGTCTCAGTGACCCCCCACCGCTTGTTAGCCAGCCCACCCACCCTCACCTGTCTCAGTTGAGCGATTGAGCACAGTTTGTCTCCTCACCTCCACAGCCAGTCACCAACTGAGTGGGCAGTATAGCGCCACTGCACAGACGCGCTCATAAACTAATTTCTGAGTGCGTCTGTGCAGTAGCGTTAATACTGCACTCAGTCAGCGGCTGGCCGTGGAGGTGAGAGGTGGGCTGTGCCAGTCGCTGGCTGGGGAAGGGTGGGAGCTGATGGGTGGGCTGGCACAGTTGGATGGGTAGGTGGGGGGCCTCTAGACTACCAGGGAAATGGGGAATTTCCACATTTTATCATTGTACAGTTGGGGGGCCACTAGACTACCAGGGAAATGGGAAAAAATATATATTATATTACTGTACAGTTCAGGGAGGCCCACTAGACTACCAGAGAAGTGGGAAAAAATATATATTATAATACTGTACAGTTCGTGGGGACACTAGACTACCAGGGAAGCGGGAAAAAATATATATTATCTTACTGTAACAGTCTGGGAGACACTGAACTACTGTGTATATCGCGTGGTGACCGACAAGTACCCAATGGGGTGCACTTATGGACTGCAGCAGCGGGAGTTGTAACATGCTGGCCAGGTACGCCTGTGTGGCGTACCTGCCGTGATATCACAAGTCGCAGGACTTTGTTAGGAGACCCTGCCCCTTCTAGAATAGGGCGCAGGGTCAATGTCGCAGTTGCGGGTGGCGCATGTTGCGTTCAGCGGCAACTTGCACCACCCTTCTCGAATTGGGCCCTATGTTTCAGAATGGAACTGTGACAATCCTATAGGATATTTACCAATGACTAAAATCACATAAGTAAGCTGTGCTAACCACCTCAGGTTCCATTTGCTAGCCAAAAAATCCCATAAAGGTTTTGAAAATGAACAATGTAAAAGAAAATGTTCCGTAGTTTCTTCCAAATGTATGTAATCTGGATAAGGACAGTTTCTTTCTTCCTTAGCCTTATATTTAGCGTTGCCCCTTAAATTCAACCTGCCATACATGAGGAGCCAAAGAGTCTCCCACATATGAGGAGGTACCCTATTACTCTTAAGTTGTGATAATATGAAACGATTATCTGCTGCAGGACAATTCTTAAAGGCTGGTTCTATGGGATATATCAGAGTCATGATCGTTTTGTAAATATTCTTCCCAGGACACTGCTGTATCAGCTCTTTAGAAATGTTCCATTTGCACAATTTTTGTGCCGCAGGCTTAAAATAAAGTGGAAGACAAATATATTTACTTTATTTTGGAGCCTTAGTGCGCCATGCATCAAAATATTCACCCAAAGTCAACCTTACCCACTGATTTCCCCCTTTCCGAATCCAATAATCCATCCTAACCATGTGTGAAAAAAATAAAGCAAAACAAAACACTACCAGATCAATCATACCAATACCCCCTTTATTTTTGTCTAAATACGTATATTGCCATTTTATTTGATTCAATCTATTCCTCCACAACATCTGAAAACACAAGCTATAGGTCCTCGTCTCCAGCACTGTAGGCAAAGGGAAAATCATAGCCACGTACTGTAGACAGGGCATTATGAACTGTTTTAGAATTTGAATCCGTGTCTGTTTTGAAAGCTTCCACTATTTCCATCTCAAAACCTTGGCCTTCACCTTACAGAGGGCAAGTTCCCAATTCTCCATAGTCAGGTTTTGTGGGCCAACTAAAATACCTAAGATAGAAAGGGGTTCTGAAGAAATAATACCAGCATGTTGACTGTCTAACTGACTACCTGCACCTATGAACAATCCCCTAGTTTTAGTAAAATTCAGTTTAGCATTAGAGACTTTAGCATATGTCCTGAATTCAGTCAAAAAGACTTGTAACTTGTTAGAATGTGCAAAAAAAAACGCAAACATCATCTGCATATGCCTGAATGACTAACTTCTGCTGCATCCCCAGTCCCACTATCCCATCCCATTTGGGATGATCAGTAAACAATCGTAAGAGGAAACACATATAATAGGGGTCTCAAGGGGTATCCCTGTCATACACCTGTGTGGAATAAAAAACCCTTCGCTATCCGACCTTTTATAAAAGGGAAAATCTGGAATGAGGAGTAGAGAAGTTTGATCTGTTTAATCATTCCCAATGGGACTTTATAGGCAGCAAGGACTTGAAACAAAAAGGGATGGTACACCCTGTCAAATGCTTTTTCCAAATCTGCAGCAACTATACACCCTGATTCCCCGGAAAGCGTCAAATACTCAATAGCATCCCGTATAACCATCAATGCAGTCTGAATTCTTCTATTGGGAAGACTGCAAAATTGCTGCAGGGAGATAACGTGCACAGCATGCCGTATAAGACAAGTATTAATCAGGAAAGCCAAACTGTTGTAATCAGAATTTAGTAAGGTGATAGGCATCCAATTCTTAATATCGGTTCTATCCCCAGATTTAAATAAATGCATCATTAATCCCTCTGAAAAAAAGCGGTATACAGTATCTGTTAGGAAAAAATATTGAAACACCAATCTTAAACAAAGTGCAAGCTCTTGTGAAAAGGCTTTGTAAAATGTATGTGGTAGCCCATCCATACCCGGTGAAGTATTAGTGTTTAACTTATGTATGGCTGATTCTATCTCCATCTCAGTAATAGGGACCTGTAATTCAGCAATGGCCTATGGTAGAAAAGGTACATGGATGTTATGTAAAAAATCTGCCATGCTGTGCTGGAGTATAGGCATGGGTGGCACCAGAGAGGAGAAGTGACGCTCAGTCACCTGCTCAATATCTTCAACTGAATCTACTTTACTATCATCCTGATTAAATAATCCATAGCAGTTGAATCCTTCAATGTTTTACATGCCTCAAAGGGGTCTCCCATGGGGGTCTTCTGCATGCCATTATGAAGCATTGCTTAAACAGTCTGAGCTCTATCATACTGGTATAACTTCATCTGGTCTTTTACAGTTGCTGTTTCTTCTGTATAATCATGCCGTGACACATATGTTAAAGAACAGTGTCTTTGTAACTGCTTCCTAAGCATCAAATATGTTAAGAATTTATCATTTCCTGTCCATTTCCCATACTTGATAAACCAAAACCGTATATCTGCTTTAGTATCTAACCACCACTCTCACATTTTAGAATATAAAAAAGCAACCAACAATCTTGCAGTAAGGATAGAAGAAATACTAAACCACACATGTGGGTCTGTTAAAACAGAAGTGTTCAGGTTCCATCTATTGCGCTCCTTAGGCTTGAGAACCCTAGGCTGCAGGGTACAGGTTAATATAAAATGGTCTGAAAATTCTACCGGTTGTATAGAAAATGTGCCTTCAGGGACATTAGAGGAAATAAATAAATGATCAATAGTAGTTTTAAATTTACTACAAGTATAGGTAAAACCTGATCCATGTGTCTGGAATTTAGTGCAATTAATAAGACCTGCCGTTTTAACAATATGACCTAAAGTATTAGTGTCACAGTAAATTTTCCTCTGATCAGTCTGTATATTCTTTCTATCAACATGTGAGAAGTTACAATTAAAATCCCCTTCAAAAAGAACATAATAAGAGGTAACCAAATACGGCTGAATGGCCTTCATCTGGGTCACTCTTTCAGCTTTGGCCTGTGGATTATAAATGCTGATAAATCAGAAGTC
Organism: Neoceratodus forsteri; assembly: GCA_016271365.2. Lineage (NCBI taxonomy): Eukaryota > Metazoa > Chordata > Ceratodontiformes > Ceratodontidae > Neoceratodus > Neoceratodus forsteri. Next base: position 161,465,781 of record JADMNL010000030.1, on the reverse strand, counting down.
CACAGTATCCCATTTACTGTCCAGGATCAATACTCGAGCTGCACAAAGATCCATCAATTTATACAAAGTAAATCTGTAGGAATTAAAAAGAATTTCAACCCCATCTGGTCCAAAGGACCAGTAGGAAGGCCCCCAAGGCCAATCTCATTTAAACGTTATTACCGGGTCATCTGAAAACATCCATGTTTTTCGTAAGAAACCAATATTTATTTTCTTCTCATATATATTGAAACACAGCCTGCCGTTTGACATTATTCAGGTTGCTATGAGTATTTAAAGATCCCCAGGTACATGCAGCCATCAGTATGTGTTAGACAAAGAAACTATTTTTTTCGTTTTTTCTTCTTCTTCCCTTTATAGTCTCCCACAGGCTGAGTGGAGGGATCCAAACCAGATTTTTGCAAGTACGAATCCCCCTGCTCCATTTCCAAATCACCCAAAAAAGGGCAGAGTAGGAGTTATCAGTTTCAAAGGTGGTGGAGGGATTTGGATTTCAAAACCCTCAAAGACCTCCTACAAGGCAGTGGAGCTACAGCTGAGGGAGCAGCGGCATTGTCCCCTGTGCCTTCTGGGTCTTATAACACACAGGGGGAAGAACCATGGGATTTATTGGGGGAACGGCAATAATGTCCACCTCAGGGGAATTCTGAGGAAGGACAGAAGTTGCTGAAACTGAAGGGGGAGCCAGATCAGATATAACAGGGTCGAACAACTCAACAACGGACCTCTCCAGGATGGAAGGGGGAGTAGCTGAGTCTTGTGCTGTTGAAACAACAGTTTAGGGCTAACACAAGAAGTCTTGTTCCTAGCAGCCCAAGGGCATTCACCAAACACATGATCATACTCCTCACATAAATCACATCTTGTGTGATTACAACTTTGCATGGCGATGTGGCCAGTTTCCCCACAATTATCACAGTGGGGTTTATCACAGGTACTGGACAGATGAATTCTAGAGCCATATTTATAGCAGACCCAAGGCTGCCCCCCGTAAAAACAAACCCCTCTATCTTTTCCCAATAAAAAGGAGTTTGGGATATGTTCCACCCCAGAATCAGCCTGTCTCAGCTTCACTTCATACAGTATTTCCAGCCGCCTGTCCAAAACATTTCTGTATCCATAACTGCTTCAGGAGCACTGCGCACCTCGCATTTTTGATTTAGCCAGTAGGTAATATCTTCCACATGGACCCTCTCATTCTGAAACATGACAGTTACATATTTAATTAAGGGTTTAGTAAGTGGAATCACCAAAAAGGGGGCCCATGTGGGGGAAAATTTTACTTGTCCATACCTCTCCCAAAATACGTCAAGTGCATGACCCGTACGAAAGCTCACGTCAATGTTATCCTCCCCAGAAATATTAATGAAGGCAAGCACCTCCCTAGGAGTGAAATGCAGAGATTCCTTTAATAAATGCCTCCCCACATAATATCTGTCTGGCCTGTCAGCCAGCCTTCATTTATAATGGATATGAACAGCGTTCCTCCTAAGGGCCGCCTCTTTTTTAATTTCGGAAAAAAGCTCAGACAATAAAGGTTTTTGGCTAGGGGCTTCAGTCAATTCAGAGCCCGGCAAAGAGCTCCCTCATCCCAGTTCCACATTTACTGAAACCCCAAGCAAGTCAGTCTGCTGGAGTAGAGTTTTCGTAGGTGTATTGGACGGGCCACCTGAATCAGTCCCTGTACTCTCGGATTCCACAAAAGGGCATGAAACAATAGCAGTACTCAGAGATTCAGTTCTATCACCAGTCCCCGGTTGGAGAGTTGGAGAGGCCTGAGAAAAATCAAAGGAAGAGTCCCAAGCAGGATCAGGTAGCCAGGCACCTCCTGACTGCTGTTTCCAGCCCACTTCCAGTAAAGCTTTTTGAGGGGACCACAAGCCACAAGGGGACACAGTTCCATTATTATTTTGCAAATCAGTAGCAAGGGGGGAAGGTAGAACTGGTGTAACTGCAGAAGCTTGTCGTTTGGCTAGTGTCACAGCACCCCATTTCATTTTATTTTATTCCACTTTTGTTCATTTATTTCATCCCCCATTCCCTTGAAAGGAAAAACTAGTTAGAACATCCTGAACATTAGTCTTTGATTGATACTTTACATGTCCCACATCAGCTCCCACAGCAGAAGTAATCCTGGGTTGTTTAAAGACAAACCCTGCCACTTTAGAAAGCTGGGGAATAGGTTGAAAACCCTCCCGTACTGTAAGCACTGCAAAGCCCTGCCCCGCCTGAGTAGTGAGGTGCACCGAGTCATCAGCAGTTTTATCTACGTTTTTTCCAACTACTGTTTGGATAATCACAGGCTTTTAGCACACATTTTTAGTCAGAACGTTACTGCTGCTAGCCATCACATCAATAAAATTGCTGCGCAGAGGTGGAGAAAGTAAAACATTAGTAGGTCGAGACTCACCCAGGCCCTGCAGGGTCTTTGATGATACTACGTCAAGCAGTTCACTGACAAGCAGGACAGGGCTGATGACAGGGAGCGGTTCTGCAGTGTCCTCAGGTAGCTGAGCAGCCAGCTCAAATTGCTCCATTTCTTGCTCAGTTTTCTCGCAGCACTGCATCGCAACAGAAGCAGCCTGAAGTTCATCAGCATATTGTAACTGAACAGTAGTGATTGTTGCCGAAAATTCCTGTGGAAAGAAATGTATCTGTGCTGTCCTCTGCTAAATCCATCCTCAGCTCTACCTGGCTGCTATCTTCCACAGCCTCATGCAAAATCAAGGTGGGAGAGGAGGCCTGCTCTCCCACCTTTGCAGCGTCCACACACTCTGAGTCCTCACACCGAGTGGCCATCAGAAGGTCCAGATAGCAGCCCTCCTACTGACAGCAATTCAGTAGGGAAATTTCCACGGTGTCCTGACCAAATTTCTCCTATTCACTAAAAATACCACCAACAGCTTAATCTGGTTCAATTTCAGTTGCTTAGCATCTGTATCCCCCCTCCCCCCGGTCACCCCTGAAAAAGGGACTTCTAGGTCCAGTGGGCTTACCGGGTCAACAAAATTAAATCAATAAATAAATAAATATAGGACTGATAGCGCAGAGCTGTTGACTGCATGTCTGATTGCACTCTCCATGAGGCAGTGTCTGTGACTGTATAGTTGACATGTTCTGGCACTGGACAGCGAGCCATCAAGGATGACCCCCAGTTATCTGAACCGTTTGACCATTTCGAGTGTCTCGTGATGATGTAGTAACTATTTTGAGGGAAAGTGACTTAGAACGATTATGAATTGAGTGGTGAACCAAATTGTTTTTTTGTGGTGAAGCAATAGTTGTTAATTACCCATTTTTCCACAGCACTAAATTCAGTTTGCATTCAATTTTTGAGAGCTTTCAGTGAAGATTGGAAGTGCAGAGCACAGCATCATCTGCCTATAGAAGGATTTTGTGATATCATGTCTTGGGGAGCTCATTCAGGAACTGACTCAATAGGATGGGCAATAATATGGAGCGATAGGGCACCCCGTGGTGACATTTCTGTGTTCACATATAATGTCATGCATCTTGACATGCTGTGTTCAGTTCGAGAGGTAGTTTTCGAACCAACCCAGAGAGAAAATATATGTTCCAATGCTGTGTAGTTGGTGCTGAAGCTAGTTATCATTTACTGTATCAAAGTATGGGATGCACCCCTCCAACAGCCCCTGGTCACGTGCTTCATGAATACAGTAAATTGAACCAGGACCATGGAAGTACTATGCACTGTCCTGAAGTCATACTGCAGTGTGCATTAAACACTGTGCTTTTTAAAGTATTCTACTAACTGGTCATACAGTAAATTATTATCTCTATGGCTTTAAAGAGAGGGTGTGGAATGGAGTTTGGCCGGTACTTGGTGTGGCTTGTTCTTTACCCAGCTATGAAGATAACTGCCTCATGGCGTCACACATTGCATGAAAATACTTGCATCAAATGGTGACTTTTATCACATTGCTATTGTAGTCAACTCCTTCTAACTGCATATTGTCCCCCCTTTACTAGTTACCGTCGTCTGTACAACAAGAAAAGCATGCGATGGACAGTGGTTGCAAAAAAGGAAAAAAGGACTACAGCTACATCCCCGTCATGATGTCCCAGATTATCCAGAGGAGAATGACCTGCGGTTTGAATGTGGACACACGAACCACATTGTCTGCATCTGACCCTCGCCAAATTCAACTGAATATAGCCTCTTTACCACCGCCACCCACAAAAACTCTCCTGGAACAGCACCTGTCATGCTTCAAGCGATAATTACATGATGTTAACACTGGGCCGGATATTCAAACTGCGCCCAAAATGTGTGCAATAGCAGAAACAAGCACAAGTCCATTGCACACATGTGCAATAGACGCGATATTCAAACATGGAGCAAGGCAAATTGTGCAACCAGCCAACGTCTGAATATCGCACAACCTGCGCCATAGCGCAACCAGGAAGAGGAAGCTGAGCAGATATGATGCGCTATAGGGCAACAAGGCCAGCCCAGCTGAGCAGTCCAGAGGTGCCACACCTCAAGCAGAGAGCCCCCCAGCAGCAGAGCAATGGAACTGCACAACCAGGGAGGTAGGCAGGAGCCCACCACCCATGCCACAGATGGGCACAGGAACACACTGCAGAACTAACAATGCACCCCCACACCCCAAGCACAGCATAAGTCGGGGAGGGACGGAATATCCACCGGCCCATGGGGACAAGCCAACAAAGCACAGCCAGGCCATGGTGCCCCAGCACACCCACTGGCAAGCTGAGAGTGCCACACAAAGGGGGCGGACAACCCCAGTGCACATCAGCCCCCCCTTGTGCACAGCACACCCTGCACTGTGACCCCAAGACACCACCCATGAGCAGTGACTGTCACTGCAGGAATCCCCATGCATCCCCCCCATCACACTGCAACCTCGTGTACCACAGAACCATACAAGCCAGACCCACCAGGAGCACCCAGCAGTGGGTGGCAGCACACGGCAAGACCGACTGAAAGCCACTCCCACACCAGAGACACCTCCCCACGCACGCACACACATACCCAGGACAATACCACCCCAGATGCCATGCACACCACTGCAACTAAGCACCTACAGCCAGCTGAAAATCAGAGACCACCACAGTATTCATAACAAAATATATATTTATCTAATTAATATATGAACAATAACAATATGAACAGACAGAACTATATACAAATATATACAATACAAGGGCGGGTGCGGGTACAAGGTAGGGGTGGGTAAGGGGCAGGGGTGAACAACTGGGAGAGGGAAGGCAGGGTGTGAGGGATGGGTAAAGGGGGGAGGTGATGGGCAGCTACTGCCTGCTAGCCCACTCGTCATCCGGCTGCTGCTGGTCCCAGGGCCTCCTCCTGTGCCTGATTGCACGGCGCTGCAGGTCCCTCAGGATGTCGAGGGACTCCATGGCCACCTGAAGGAGCTGGTGGACCGACCGCTCAAGTCTCCTCAGGATCCGGACACCTAGGACAAGGGATCAGAATCAATGGCTGTGACTGTCCATATCCCTGAAGCCCACCCAACATGCATGGCATACAGCCAAGTGCCCTGCTCCTGTGATGGGAGTGCACCCACCCACAGTGACCGTGCACAAGACATGCCCAACCAGGCAGCAACAGCCATGTGTGCCACTGCACACACACACCACCCATGTCCAGCACAGCACAACCAAGGCTGTATAGTGACGTGGCTATGCGGTGGGAAGGCAGTGCCACAGCCATGTGCCCAGTGCATGTATGGACCACCACTGACGCACTCCCAGACATGCAGTGCCACTGGACAGTGCTGACTGTCACATGTCGCGTGCATGGCAGTGTTGTCCATGGATGGTGGCCATGCCCTCCCCCCCCACAGCATGCAATAGCATTCATGATGTCATGACACTCACCCTCATCGTACTGCTGCTGCGGCAGCTGCTGCTGCTGCTGCCATGGTTCGTCACCACCACCATCACCAACACCACGTACAGCCACCACTGCCACCCCTCACTGCGCCTCAGCCTGGGCCCTCCTCCGCTCCGCCACGCCTGTGGGAAACAAAAGGTGAGAAACACATCAGTGAAATCCCAAAGCAGACATCCCCCTGCCCCAATGAGTGTGCCCACCCACCCAGCCAGACCAATACATCACATATCCTGTAAACACCACCACAGCCAACCATAGACCAACCCTCCCCCATGGGCTGGTCACAATACAAAGTGTTACCCATACAGACAATACAGGTGCATAGATGGCTCACCCACCTGGCCGAGGCACCATGCCCCTCCTGGCATGTGAATGAAGTCATGCCAGTAGTGCCTGCTCCCTCCTCCGCAGGTCACCGTACCGGTGCCTGCACTGCTCTGCCGACCGCCGCCGGCCAGTGGCCTCCTCCAGGGCAGTGGCCACCTGCTGCCACACGAGTCCTCGCCATGTTCAGGGGTTCATCCCCAAACAGTGGGCCATGGTGAGGCTCCACTATGGCCACTAGGTTGGCAAGTTCCACCGCACTCCATTGTGGGGCTCTCCTGTGTGCCATCCCTGCATGTATAGTAGGCAATATGGTGCTCCGCAGCATGGCAACCCCACGTGGAATTGTTGTGCAATACAACTCTGTTAGTCCGTGTTGCGCCCGTTCATATCAGCGCCGCCAGTCCCTGCTCAGCACTGTTACGAACAGCGCGATGGAGCTCTGAACATGCCATATGCAGCGCCAAGGGGCAAAGGTCGGGCACAGGGTCATGGGTCTCTGGCGCAAGGCCACACACAGCGCCATTGGACATCTACCGTCCAGCAGCGATTGGTCGCTCTGTGTGCCATTGCCACAGTGGACTATTGCGCAGCCAGCGCATGGCGCCATGTGGTGACCATCGCTGTAGCGCCACTGGCACAATGGTGGCCGTGTCCTGAATTGCCTATCGTGCACAGCACATCATCAGCGCGGCAGACGCCTGCATAAGCTACCTGGGCATGTGCAGTGTGGTGTACTACGCAGTCACAGAACTGAGCCATTGGCTCAGCCGGTTCAACCGTATTGCGCAAAGCGCAACAGTGCGATATTCAGCCGTCATATGCAAATCATCCGATCAGCCATTCAATGGCGCAGTGGCATGATTTGCATCTCATTAAAGTTGCTCCAGTCCTAATTTGTATGCATTGCGCTATAAATTTGCAACACTGTTCTGCAGTGGCCATATTCGGTTACTGCAGTTGACAGGTGAGTTGCATGCATTGTGCTGTTCTGGACCATGGCCCCAGAGAATTGCTATGTGCTGCACAGTCACAGGTGACCACTCTCACCCACACAGGCTGTGAAATGACCGAGTGAGGACTGGGTGAGGAGGATGATGGTGGGTGGAAGAGGAGGCCCAGCTTTACGAAGGTGGAGACAGAGGCACTGTTTGAGGCCTACCTGGCTGAGGAGCCACTTCTCAGTGGACGGCAGGGCACCCCTCAGGCCCATGCTGCTGCATGGGAGGGGGTGGCACGTGCTGTCAACCTGCGCGGCAGCCACCAGCGCTCTGTGCAGGAGTGTAAAAAGAAGATGGGGACCGACAGGAGGAGGGTGAAGGAGAAGGTTGCAGCCATCAGGGCGGCATGTGCTGCAACAGGCTGGGGAAAGCCGGAGGTGGTGCAGCTGACAATGGCAGAGGACATGTTCACTGCAAGCATGCAGCGCAGTGCCATTGAGGGTGTTCCTGGAGGTGGCTTCCAGACAGGTGGTAGCCCATCACTGCATGGTATGTCATGGTCGGGGGGGAGGTAGTTCACATGCACTAACGTGTCCTTCCTTTCTGTTACAGATCCTGTGCGTCTACAGGGGTCAGCAGTAGAGGGCCTGTCCACTTCGGACAGCCACCCGGAGTTGGAGGAGGGACCAACCACCTCCGCAGATTGCCGGCGTGCACTGCGGCAGTGTGCACGCCCGGCTACCTTCACTGATGTTGAGACAGGTGTGGGGAGTGCCCTTCCTGTGTCCCAGCGGTCTGGCATGCAAGCATGCCAGCACGCTGCGGCTGTAGCACAGACCTGCACCATCGATGATGCACCGACCACTATGGGCACTGAAATGTGTGTGTCACAGAATGGACACACAGCAGGACAGCTCATGCCCATGGATCTAGCTGGTTCCGACGTGTGTGCCAGCATGTCAGCACAGTCCCAGGCTGTGCCTGTCAGCACTGGTGGGGCAGCACCGGTGGCTGTGCAGGTCACTGGCACTGTTGCGGCCACAGCAGTGGAACCACTGATCCCGTGGGCACAGCAGGCGGAGGGGCAGCAGCAGCAGTCACCCACCGGGACTGGGGGTACAGGGCTCAGCGGTGATGTAGGTGCACCGCCTGTGGACATGCCCATATCTGGTCCTGGTAAGCAGCGCCCACCCTCAAGGAGTGCTGTACATCAGGCCCTTCCAGACCCTGAGGGACAGGTTGCCGATGTGGCAGATGACCTCTTTGATGAGCACACCCACCTGCTGCAGGCATCAGTACAGCAGCAGATACGGGTTGCAACATCCGTGGAGGCACTGTGTGTGGCTATGGAGCGGCACAGCAGGGACACCGAGAGGATCCTGTCCCGGATTGACCATTTGCAGGTGGATGTGACCGCCGCCATTGACAGGCTGACACAGGCAGTGGTCAGTGTCATGGCCACATTGAGCACACAGTCAGGTGCCCCTGTGCCGCTCATACCGCGCAGTACGCTATCCACTCCCCATTCCCGGCGTCGTACGACATCCACCCTGTCGACGCCGGGTTCAGCTGTGGGCATCCCGAGCACCCCTGGTGCAGGTATGTTCAGTATGCTGCAGACCCCTGTGCAGACAAGGTCGCGTTCGCGCAGTGGGACCCCTGGTGGTCCATCGGTGCCACCCCATGTGGCCCATGCTCAGCCTGCCAGTACTGCTGGGTCTCAGCGGGGCCGCCCATGCATCCGAGGTGGCCGTGGCACTGTGCTGCATGACTGAGCTGTCTCCCAGTGTGGGCCCAGTCTGGTGCTGCCCTGTGTGCAATGTGTGTTTCGGTGGGCAGTGCACCAGTGGGTGCCCTGCCCTACATGCTAACACACGGACCACCTGCACACCCTCCCGACTGCTGTCCACAGGTGCGTGTGCATGATGATGCCTGCATTGCACTGTACACCAAAGTGCAAGGGTGCCCAGCATCTGACACACATACATGGACAGTACAGGTGGTGGTGGTGGCCTGTGGATGTGTGTATTTAATGTCTGTGTTCCTGCTCTGTTGTGCACCTGACCCCTGTGCACTTTGTGCCTGTTGCATGTGTGTGTGTGTGTATGTGTGTGTGTGTGTGTGTGTCTGTCCATGTGGCGTGTTACTGTTCACCCCTCCCTAGTTGTGTGTGTGTGCTTCTGTGCCCTGCCACTTCCCTCGCTGTCATGCACCCCTGGTGTGTTTCCCTGTGTGTATGTGGGTTGTGCCCTAGCCACTGTTGGTTGCACATGGCCCCATGACTTACCTGTGTTGGGCGAAGTGCTCCTCTGTGATGGTGTCCCAGTGCAGCTGGGCCAGCCGGATCAGTCGGGGGTCATGCCGTCCAAGGGGGGGCTGCTCATCCCCATCATCACCAGCGTCCCCATCGCTGTCCCCCTCCTCGACCTGTATGGCTATCCTACAGTCTTTGGCCATGTTGGGCAGGATACAACAGGCTAGGAATATCCCACAGGCCTTTGAGGGGCTATACTGTAGGGCACCGCCGGAGGTCTCTAGGCATTGGAAGCATGCCTTCAGCATCCCAAACACCCGCTCGATGATGTTGCGTATGACGGCATGTGCCTCATTGAAGCGTTGCTGCGATGGGGTCGTGGGCCGCTGGTAGGGTGTCAGCAGCCAGGGACGGAGTATGTATCCACTGTCACCTGTGTGGAGATAGTGGAGGTTAGTGTCATGTTCAGGTCAATATTGCCCCTAGCCCTGTGTGCCACTCCCATGGCACCTGTGGCTTACCCACCCTGGCCCCCGATTTTGCCAATCCTATATGCATACTCACCCACTAGATGTCCTGTAGGGATGTCCCCACTCTCGAATCGATGGCACAGTGCTGATTGGTACCATATGAATGAATCGTGTGCTCCGCCAGGGTGCGTGGCACAGACATTGATGATACACCCACTGGCATCACCCACCACCTGGCAGTTGACACTGGAAAACCCCTTCCAATTACGATAGACAGCCCCATCGGGGCCAGGTGGCGTGCGAATGGCCACATGGGTGCAGTCTATCGCCCCTAGCACGCCAGGTATATGTGCTACCCTGTGGAACTCCTGTATGTTTGTTGCACGCCTGTTATGGTGTTGGGGAATGGATGTACTTGCAGCATGTGGCAGCAGTGCGCTGAGGAATTGGGTGAGGATGCATGACGGGCCGACTGTGTTGTGCCGCTGGTTGTCCCCTGTTGGTCTCTGGAAGGTACCCGTGGTGAGCAAGCACATGCAGGCTGTTACCTTTGTCTCCACTGACAGAGCGTGACTCCGTCGTGAGGGTGCCTGCATCACATCACTGCACAGCTCACAGAGCCGCCTCAGTATTGCCTTGTTCAGGTGGTACCAGCCCACAATCTTGACATCTGAATACAGCTCAAAGCTGATGCAGGCACAGTACTGCCTGTTGGGGGCGTACCGCTGACGGGCCCTTCCACGGCCACGTCCTCCTGCAGCATGCCTTCTCACCCCCCTCATTACAGCTTCCATGTGGAAGCTGGCACTGTCCATCTCCCTGGCTTGTGTTCCCCCCTGGCTGTTGTTGCTCTGTTACCCCCGCTGTCCTGACTGCTACCTCCACTGCACCGGGTACACCTACTGGCCTCTGCACTCTGTGGCCCCACACACCTTCCCTTGCCCCTCTTCTGTCCTGTGCACTCCCTGGCCTGCACTGTTTATTGTTCTAGCCTGCTCTGTCTCCCTGCCTCGTGTGGCTTCCCTGTCGCGTTCTTGCGCCTCTTCCTTGAGCCTTTTTATTTTGGCTCATTTCGCTGTATGAACTTCCTCGCGATCCACTGCGCCGCGCATTGAAGCCTTTGATCGTGATTAAGCACTTTATGCATGGTTCCACCCACTTTGGTTGCACATACCTTCATTAGCATTGCGCTGTTGCTCAGCATGTTTTCTGTGGTGCAACTGTCTCCTGCTGAATATTGCAGAATGGCGCAATTTCGGACTTGCACTGGCGCAACCCTATTGCGCATGGCGCAACCCTTTTGAATATCCCACCCACTGTGTCACCAGCACAGACAGTATATGTTGCAAAAATTGGCTGCACCATGGAGACTTGCAAATGTTTGCAGTTTCATTTTGACACACAATGTTTGCATGCTGCTGGCAGCTTTAGTTTGGAAGTTCATCCCTTGGGATACCATCTGAGTAATAACAAATCCTAGAAATTCAATGGTTGGACAAGTTAGGTTGGCCATCTGGTCAATAACAGGTTAGCTGCCAGTGACTCAGTGTGCACTAATGGCATTCAGTACACATCCACGCGAACCTTCACTGACACACATCAACCATTCCGGATACCAGTTGACACTGGGAAAAATGCAACATCATTTGATGAATGTCAAATAAAATCAATCTACCAACTGTTGCTGGTGCATGGATCTCTTGTGCCCCTAATCAGTGTGGAACAATTTTGTGAACTATATATTGTACTATTATTCTGTAGTTCACATGATAATCCAGTCCATCACACAAGCCGTTCTGTTCTGAATCCAGTGTATTGTTCAGATGGATATGGGTACACATCCCGTATACGCCACACAGAGCAGCTAGGAACTGGCACCCGTACTCTGCTCCATAGTCTACCAAGGCACCACAAAATGTAGTGACAGTAGGCCATGTGTCTATGTGATCAGTTCATGTCTACATCAGGTGGGAAAGCAAATATGTCCTGTCTATAGGAAGCCGACATCTGCAGAACTGCTGGGTCCAACATAAGTTGGTTCATTTCCTGCAAATGAAACATGACAGTTAGTATTCAAGTTGTGATGCACAGTGTTGCACATACAGATATTGCATTTGAGGAACACAGATAGCCTCAGGATAGGAAAGACAGAGTAAGATTTCTGCAAGTACATCAGCACAGTTTAGAGCTGTACAGGACAGCCGGTCTGTGGGGGGTAGGAAGAAATAAGCTGTTGGTTAAATAGGATCTGCAGCTTATCCTCTAGGTAGGGAAATGGGCAGACTAGGTGGGCCAAGCAGTCCTTATCTGCCGTCAAAGTCTATGTTTCTATGTTTCAGTCGAGGATCAGTCTGGGTAGCCAACGAACATACGAATGTACCCGCAGAAGCAGACCTCTTGGTCTATCACCGTCTGCTCGAGTGTGCCGCTAGCTACCCTAAATTTCAGCTACCCCATTCCCCTCCATTTTCATCCCCCCATCGGTCATTCTTTGCCTCATCCACATGTACTCACCCCTATTCTATGTACCATGCCCTTTTAAAGTTACCCACAGTTTTGCTTGATATCTCCATCTCTCGAATGGTGTTCCATCTCAAGACCACTCGCTCGGTGAAGTAATGCCTCCTCATCTCCCTCCTAAATCTTCTACCCTCTAATCTTAGCACATGACCTCTAGTGTCCCTCCCCTTTCAACAGTTTAAAAGTCCCGATGGCTACATCCTTGTTGAGTCCCCTACCATACTTGAAAGTTGCCATCATGCCCCTGCTATCCTACATCAATGAATGGGTGCACATATTTAGTTCACTCAGCCTGTTCTAGTAGTCTCTCCCCTATATTCCCTGCATCATCCTTATTTCCCTCTGTTACACTCCTCCCTGTAGCTTCATAAACCGCATCTGGTATGGCCTCCAGAACTCACCAGACCACTAACCTGTATAGGCTCTAGAGTACCTCCCTCCTCCTGGATGAGAACCCCCTTGCCATACACCCCGGCATCTTGTTTGCCTTCACTGCAGCTTTCCTGCATTGGGAAGAAGTGTTCATGCTCCATGTTACTATCAACCCTAGGTCCTTCTTCTCCTCCTCCTCAGTGGATCCCAGCTTCACCCCCCCCCCCAAGTAATCTCTCCATGAGTTCTTTGCCCCACAGTGCATAACCTAACAGTTCTTCACATTGGACAACAGCTGCCACCTCTCTGGCCACTCCTCCAGTTACGTAAGGACCCCATGCAGTTGCTTCCATCCCTCCTCCTCCTCCTCCTTGTCCACTACTGCATCCCATTTGGTATGTCCATGAACAGACTTACCATGCTCATCATTACATCTCCAACAATTGGTACTGCTTAAATAACCCATTGAAAATAATTTCTCAGGACTCAGATAATACCTATGCAGGATTTTGAACTGGATTAGCCTACCTTGGGTCTCTGTGGTTTTTGGTAGTGGTCTTCCACGGTTGTTTCCATTCTTCCTCTGTTATTATGAGATCCAGTTCTTCCTCCCATTTTTTTTGGCCTTGATGGTCAAACATGGAGATGTTAATTTATCAGTCAGTATTTTATAAATGATCCCAGACCCTTTTTTAAGTGATATTATTGTTTATTTACTTATTTAGCTTTTGTTGACCAGGTAGGTACACTAGACAATCTGTATGCCTATTTTCAGGTATGACCTGGGAGAGTACAATGAAAATGCAGGTTCAAACAAGGTACATAACAAAAAGAGGGGCAATGTATAGAGTTACAAGAGAGCAAGATAAACATAGATAATATACAGTGAGCATTAATAGTTAAATATACATATACATACAGCATAAACAGACTAACACTTTCAATGGTAATTACATTGCATGAGTGACCCTATTTACCAGGGTCACTTAATACATAAGCAGATGGTGATCAATCACATGCTACACTGAGATTAAAGGACAGTAGGCAGTGGATCAGAAGGGGACCAATTTGGAGACCTGGTTAGGGCGGCTTGGGACACCCACACACCGAGGACAGTTTCAAGTGCTCCCACAGGGAATTCCGGAGACACAGTTGGGAGGGGGAGGAACATACATGGTCAGGAAGGGAGTTCCATAGCCTCCGAGCACATGTAGCAAAATCCCTATTCCCCATTAGGGTTTGAGTATATGGAACTTTGAGCACTGCCGAACCCTGAGACCTGAGGGAGTAGGAGGAAGATACAGCAGGCAGGAGAAGCTGCGCAAGCCCTGGTGGGGTGCCAGTTCTGAGCACCTTTCCTACGAAGCAGCCCAACCCATATTTCAAGTGATTGGTCGGGGGAAAGACAACTCAGTCTGTCGTATAATTGACAATGGTAGGTGAGACATGGGACAGCCAGGGCAAAGTGACAGATGTTGTTATACGTCATGTTCCACCTGGCAAGGTGGATCTTGGAGGTGCCAGTGAACAGGAGAAGGCCATAGCTTAGTGAAGGGAGCAGCACACCTCTGGCCAGTGCCAAGTGAGCTGCAGACATCAAGTTTTTATTTGCCCTGTAGGCAAGACCCAGTTTGCAGTTTACGGTTCTATAAACATTTAGGATGTGACTCCCCAGGTCGAGTTGGGGGTCACGTGTAACCCCAAGGTATTTTATTAAAACTGTGGTTAGGAAGGGAGAGCCATCCACACCACTGACACATAGAGGGACAGGGGGAGGCCTTGATCTTGGCTGCTGACCCAAAGAGCATGGCCTGAGTTTTTTTCAGATTGAGGACCAGCTTGTGAGATGTTACCCAGGCTTGAGTATTCGTAAAGGCCTCACTCAGCTAAAGGTTAAGAACCCCAATGTCTCGGGAATGTGCAAGGATGACAAGATCATCTGCATAAAGGGTGGCACTACAGTAGGAAGTAGCAGCAGGGAGGTTGTTAACAAATACGGAAAAGAGAAGGGGCCCCAAAACTGATCCCTGTGGGACACTAGAGGTCACCGGAGTGGGGTCAGAGAGGATCTTGTTGAATTTAGTCTGCTGTGTTCTGCCCTGGAGGTAGTTTCTCAGCCAACTCAAGGCAGGGGGGGACAGCAGAGTAATGCATGGTCAACAAGGTCAAAGGCCTTGGATAAGTCAATGAATATGGCCCCAGAGAGTTTGCCCTGGTCCATGGCCGCCCTGATGCTGGAAGAGACAGAGACAGAGACAAGGGCAGTGGTCGTGCCATACACTTTTCAATATCCATGCTGTGCAGGGGACAGCAACTGATGAGTCTGAATATACTCTGTCAGCTGTACAGCCACAGTTTTCTTTAGGAGTTTACTAATGGCCCGACAGGATGGCAATTGTATGATAGTTGTCCAGGACTTTGGGGTTACCTTGCCTTGGAACAGAGACAATCCTTGCTACTTTCCAAATACCAGGGATAACACCAGTGGCAAGGGACACATTGAAGATATGTGCCACTGGGATGGCAATGTAGGAAACACATAGGTTCAGAAGCTTGGGTTCCATGTTATCATGGCCAGCGTTGGAGTGTGGGAAGAGACCAGAGAGAAGTCTCTGCATCTCCTTGACAGACACAGCCCTGAGAGAAAATAATGGGCGAGAGGGGTAAGCCTCCTGAGGGACAGCAGCCGAGGGGCCTCTAATATCCCCTACAGCAGGGAAAGAGGAGGTAAGCGTGGACAAGTCCGAAAAGTGGGAATTTAAAGCATTAGCAATCATTAGTGGATTATTACAACTTGACCTTCCAATGATCATGTCAGAAACTCCCAAGTTGGAGGAGCCGCTGACTAAGTTTTTTATGTTCCTCCAGAACCTTCGTGGGTCCTTAGCAGAGCTAAGCAGGGCAGATTTACAATATTCACTTTTTGCTGCCCTGATGGCATTTTTGCACTCATTTCTGAGCTTCCTATACTGTTGGAAGAAGGACTGATCCAACATGCGTTTGAAGTGAGCCCAACACTTGTCCCTTGCATGCATGAGGGCTAGGAGGCTCCCATGCAGCCATTTTGTGGCAGTCCCCCTCATTCTCCATCTAATAAGGGGGGCATGTTTGTCCTGCAGGGTGCAGAAAACAGTGAGAAACTGGGAGACAGCTACGGATGGGTCATGGGCACTGAGCACTCCTGACCAGTCAGTGGTCCTCAGATCATCATGAAAAGATCCCAGATCAAACTTAGAGAATCCCTAACATGAATGATTTTGTGGGGAACTTTTTGGGAGGGGCCCTGCCACACACAAAACACCGGGGTGTGATCTGAGATGGAGTCAGGTAGGGTTCCAGCTGAGCTGATCCTACCTTGGCGGTTAGATAGGACCCAGTCCAGTAGGGAGCTAGTGCCACCTTTAGCAGCCCATCTAGTGGGCTCCTGGATAAGCTGAGTCAGGGCAAGACTCGCCAACAGAGGTTCAAACTGCTTGGAGTTACTTCCTGTCCAGTTTAAGCTCACATCACCTAGGATCAAATGTTCATCATCCCCAACAGAAGGGCCAATGGTATCCAGGAGGTGTGTAAGTCCAGGCAGACCACCCTTGGGGGGTATTACATACAACATGCAACTTCTTTGTATTTCCAAGCAGCAGTACAGTGTGCAGCAGCTCGTAGGTAGACAGAGAGGACTGCTGATAGATTACCGCAGATACACTAAGGTGACTCTTATAGTAAATTAGGATACCACCCCCTCTCTTTTTTCCTGGCCGATCTTGTCTAATAAACTCATAGCCAGGAAGTGCACAGGCCAAGTCTGGAATTGAGGGTTTCAGCCAGGACTCTGTAATACCTAATATGTCAGGCTTGCAGTGGACGACCCAGGCAGATAGTTCATCATGGTTGGGTAGTAGACTGCGAATGTTAAGGTGAGCAATTTTTAGCCCCTTTCCTAATTTCCAACATTCAGGGATTGAGGAGGCCGGATCTGTGGGACCAGGGTTTAGCTCGATGTCACCCGCAAGGGCCAGTATCACAATGAAGAGCCAGAGGAGAAACCTTATGGGGGAAGGGGTACCACTGGCCAAGGGCCTTCCTGATATGATCAAATGTTACCAGTCCTCACATGGTGGTAATGTGTTATCATCTTTTAAAACACCTGACCCAACCAGTACTTCTCTTAACTGCAAGTAAAAGTGGGACTGATACTCACCAATCTTGTATTTTTTCCTAAGCTCTTGAAATGAGAGAAGGACTCTAGTGTTCTCATCAATCAGTTTGTTCACTCTGTATTTGAAAGAGTTTTATTACCCTTCTTTATTCTTGGGTTCCCCCAGAATGGCATCATACCAAATGGTATATTGGTTGGATTTATAATACTATTAATTTTTTTCAGTGCTAATATTGAACCCTGAATACAGAGATTGTCTATTGTCTTCCCTTGTTGTGATACATACATATAGTCAAAAAGGGAGTTGGGGTTAAGTATACTTCTTTCCATTTCTATCCATAAGGGCTGCGATTCACTATTGGGCACTGCGTTTGGACTCTTTTAATATTTCAATGCATGTTTCAGAATAAAAGCTAGCTGATTGCATTCCCACCATGGTAAAGCAAAACTCCCATTGCTACATGGCATTCTTAATTTAGATATATTCAGTCTTGGTGGTTTTCCCTGCCATATAAAATTTCTCATTATTCAATCTAGTCTCTTGAAAAAAATAAATACCCAGCAGGATAGGTACATTTTGAAATAGAATAGTCTTGGTGCAATATTGATTTGTATTATGTTCACTCTACCCCATAGTGAGAGGTTTAGTTTCCCCCATCTGGTCAAATCCAATTCAATATATTTTATTAATGGCTCATAATTAAGATTTACTACTTGCTTTAGACAGACTGCAATTTTAAACCTAAACATGTAATGCTGTCCTTGAACCATTTCTTGTCTAATACATTCGCCAGTAGATTCTTAACTGGAGAAGTAATACCATTCTATAGTAACTGCGTTTCCCCCCCAATTTATTTTCAGGCCCGAAAAATCCTCAAAGTCTCTTAAAATGGCTTTTAAGCATTGGCATGAATGTACTGCATTACCTACTGTCAATAGCAGATCATCCGCAAATGTGAAAGCCTTATGGTCTTTCTTTTGTAAGGTTATACCCCTGATCTCCGGATGTATATTAATTATCTGTATAAGGGTCTGAAAAGCTAAAATAAAAAGATAAGGGGAGAGTGGACATCCTTGTCTTGTGTCACAGGTTAATACAATTTCAGTAGACAGTATACCATTGGTTAGAACCTGTGTTTTTTGGCTTATCATATAACACCATTACCCATTTAGAGAAATCCTCCCCAAAACCCAAGCCAATAAGTGTTTTTATATGTCCAGTTCACAGAATCAAAGACTTTAAGTATGTCATGTGATAATATAATGTAGGAATCTTTCTTCTTATTGGCTGACCATATCAGATTTAATAATCTACGCACACTATCTGCCTCGGATCTGTTTTTGATAAACCCTACCTGCTCTTGGCCTATCAGCTTGGTTATAACAGCCTGTACTCTTTTAGATAACACCTTGGCTAGTATTTTCTAATCAGTATTCATAAGAGAGATTGTTCTATAGCTGGCACAATCCAGACTGTCTTTACCTTTTTTTTGAATAAGTGTGAGATAGGCTTGTCACATGGTAGGAGGGAGAATTTTTTTATCTCATGCATCTTCCAGAGTCACATGTAAATGTGGCAATAATACTGGCACCAATTTTTTATAGTATTCACCTGGGAAGCCATCAGGCCCAGGTGTTTTCCCAGAGGGAAGGTCCTGCATAGCTAGTTGCATTTCCTCTAAAGAAATGCTTTCCCCTAACATCTTTCTGTCCTCTTGTTGTAGGGAGGGTAGCTTAGTTTCTTTTAAAAAGTCATCTAACTTATCAGGTGGTAGGGTTTTCTTTTCTCAGTATATACTCTGAAAGAAGTCATGGAACTCTTTATTCATTTCCTTATCTCTTGTAACTGTTATTCCTAGCTTATTTTTAATACCTGTTATAATATTTCATTGCTGCATTTTTTGGGGTCTAAAAGCTAGCAACTTGCCTTCTTTTTCTATGGCCTCCCAGTATCTTTGTCTTATTCTGAAGAGTGCAACTCTGCTTTTTGTGATAGTATAGTGTTTATCTCTCCTTTTAGCAGACATTTTGTGCAAAGTTTCACCTATTGGTGTTCTTTGTTTTTTAGATAGCTCAGATAACTTTACTAGTTCATCTTCTTTCTGTTTAAGAGACTTGTCTCTCTCCCTCTTCCTACTAGATGAATATTTTATTTCTCCTCGAATATATGCCTTATATGCTTCCCAGACTGATACCTGTGAGGCCTCTCCATTATTATTAATTTGGAAGTATTCCTTTGTTTGTTTCTGAACCCATGTAGTAAAATCTTTATCTTTTAATAACGAAGTATTAAACCTCCATCTCTGTGTCCTCTCCCTTAAGCCCCCTATTACCAGATCTAAGGTTAGTAAGGCATGGTCAGAAATAACGATTTTATCCAACTTAGCCTCTAATATATATATATATATATATATATATATATATATATATATAGTGGGGAGGAGTACCCAGTATTCAGGAGTATCTCTTCCCCAGAGGACTAGGGAGCCCAGGGTGGAGGAATGGCAAGTAGTAAGGGGAAGGGGTGGGAATGTGAGAGCAGCATCAGGGGTAGGAATTTATAAAGGGGTGCCTTTATTGAACAGATTTGCACCACTGTCTGGAAGGAGGAAGAGGTCAGCAGGAGGTGAGGTAGGAGGTCAGGTTGAGCCAGCGTTGAGAGCAGGAGGAAGGGGAGAGGGAACTAATCAGGCTGGGCAGGGAAGAATATGCAGGCAAAATGGAGTGGAGGATGGTGGGGAGGGAGAGAAAAGGAACGGAAGAGGGGAAGGAAAACTGAAAACAGATACAGATAGTCATAAGGGGAGGGGCAAATTGGGAGATGGAAAAACATCTATGTGGATAAACTGTGGATGTGTAGATAAGTTTGCCGGAGTGCAGAGGGAGCAGTTAGGTGGGGAAGCAGCTAGTGCTGAAGGTAAGAAAGGAAGGAAGGATGGGGAACATGGATGCAGGAGATGGAAGGGTGGCAATCATAGGGGACTCCATAATTAGGGGTATTCACTGGGGAAGGAAAGGGGACTCAAATGCAAGCAGGAGGGTGGTTTGTATGCCGGGGATGATAGCAGGGAAGGTGTGCCCAAGAATAACGGAAATACTAAGGGAGGTTGGAGGAAAACCTAATTTACTTATACATTTGGGAACCAACGACCTAGCTGGGGAGGAGGTTAAAATAGTGCAAAGTAGGTTCAGGGATTTAGGGAATATCTGCAGGGAGGAAGGAAGTTCTCTGGCCTTCTCAGAGGTGATACCAGTATTACGGGCCAGCACAGCTAGGAAAAGATGAATAGAGGATTTTAATGACTGGCTGAGGAAATGGTGCAGGGAGGAGAGGTTCATCTGTATTGTGGACTCAGAGAAGACTTGGTCAAACAGAACACTCTTTTCACCAGACAGGCTACACCTCAGCAGGGAGGGTTTTAGTGTACTCAGGGACAAGCTGGGGGAGTACATAACAACTACACTTAATTTAAACTACTGGGGGGGCAGTGGGCGAACAGGCCCACAGACTCAGAGGAGGTGGTCAGTAAACCCCCCCCCCACAGTGATGAAAGAGGTCTGGAGGAGGAGGTGGAAAGAGCAATATACAGCAAAGGGTGGAGGGGTGAGGAACATATAACAAGGGTATGTGAAGGGGTGCACACAGAAGGGATAAATGTCAACAGAAGGAAAGAGGAAAGAGAAGAAAGGTCAGACTCTTGTT
Organism: Neoceratodus forsteri; assembly: GCA_016271365.2. Classification (NCBI taxonomy): domain Eukaryota; kingdom Metazoa; phylum Chordata; order Ceratodontiformes; family Ceratodontidae; genus Neoceratodus; species Neoceratodus forsteri. Next base: position 161,445,145 of record JADMNL010000030.1, on the reverse strand, counting down.
GGAGGGTGGTGTCTCTGAATGCACGGAGTCTTGGAAACAAGATGGATGACCTGCAGGCACTATTAGCAGACAGGAGGGTGGACATAGCTGCAGTAACCAAGACTTGGACAACATCACACGATGACTGGGACCTTGCTATCCCTGGATATAAACTATACAGGAGGGACAGAGTAGTCGGGAAGGTGAGAGGGGTGGCAATTTATATCAGGGAGGGAATAATTTGCATAAGGGAGGAGTCGGAGGAAGGGGAGGTGGAGGCATTATGGGTTCAGTTAAGGTCCTGTAGAGGGGAGAAAGGTGAGGTTGGGGGTGCTTTACAGACCACCCAATCAAGATGGGGAGAGAGACAGGGAATTGATCTCACAAATATTGGAAGCTGTAGTGAAAGGAGAAGTGGTAATTGTGGGGGACTTCAACCTGCCCAAGGTGGACTGGAGTATACCATCCACAACATGTGCTAAGAGTCAGGTGATCCTGGAAGGACAGCAGAGTGGGTTCTGGACTCAGCGCGTCACTGAACTAACAAGAGCTGAGGCAATTCTTGATCTGGTGCTCACAAATGGGGAGCATGCACAGGAAATAATGGTCAGGGAGCCACTGGGGAAAGTGACCATTGCACAGTGCAGTTTAATTTGGATATGGGCAGGGAAAGCATCCTGACTAAGACCAGAATCTTGGATTTCAGGAGGGCGGACTTCAGAAAAATGGGTGAGGTTCTAAGGAGCCATCTGGTGGGCATCAGAGCAGATTTGGGGTTGGACCTAAAGTGGTCCATCATTAAGGAAGGAATACTGGTTGCCACAGATGAGTGTGTTGGGCTCGGGAGGAAGAACACAAGGGCCAAAGCACCCAGCCGGTTCAGTTCCGGGGTTGCCAAGGCAGTAAGAGAAAAGAGGTTGGCCTATAGAAAATTCAGGAAGACCAAGAGAGAGAGAGGTGGATAGGGAAAATTACCTACGGTTGGCTAGTCAGGCAAGTAAGGAAGTCTGGTGAGAAAAGGCACAGAAGGAGCTTCAAAGAGCTGAAGGAATTAAGAAGGGGAGAAGGCTTTCTTTCACTATATAAATGAGAAAAGGGACAAGAAGGAAGGGATTATTAGGCTTAAGAAAGGTGTAGAGTGGGTGGAGGATAATGGAGGAAAAGCAGAGATACTAAATGAATACTTCTGTTCTATTTTCACCAGGGAGAAGGATGGACCAGTGCCTTCAGGAGAGAAAAGAGGAGTGGGGGGAGGGGAACACAGACATAGTGATAGAGGAGGATAGAGTGAGGAAGGGTCTGCTGGCATTAAAAGTGGACAAATCACCAGGCCCGGACAGAGTACATCCAAGGGTACTAAAGGAACTGGCTGAGGAGCTGGCAGGGCCACTAGCAGACCTATTTAATAGTTCACTAGAGTCAGGCGTGGTACCACAGGACTGGAGAACAGCACATATAGTGCCCCTTAACAAAAGCCGTCTCAAGAATGATCCAGGGAATTACAGACAAGTCAGTCTGACCTCCATTGTGGGCAAGCTCATAGAGACCATACTAAAGGAAAGGTTGGTGGAATATCTAGAGGAACATGGTCTCCAGGCTGAGAGGCAGCATGGGTTCATGGGGGGGGGAGATCACGTCAAACAAATCTGATTGACTTCTTTGACTGTGTCACTAAGACAGTAGATGGAGGGCCAAGTGGTAGACATCCTCTATCTTGATTTCAGCAAGGCCTTTGACTCTGTACCACACAAAAGGTTCATCAGGAAGTTGGTGGATCTTGGAGTTGGGGAAAAGATGGTCAATTAGGTAGAAAACTGGCTGAGGAACAGAACCCAGAGGGTGGTGAAGGGAGAGTTATCTGGTACCAGAGAGGTAACCAGTGAGGTCCCACAGAGCTCTGTGCTGGGGTCGGTGTTGTTCAATGTCTTCATCAATGACATTGGGGATGGCATTAAAAGCAAAATGTGTCTATTCGCAGATGACAGCAAACTCTGTAGGAGAGTTGACACAGCTGAAGGGATACGGTCCTTCAGGAAGATGTGGAAAAGCTGTGGAGGTGGTCCAGGATCTGACAGCTTGGCTTCAATGCCAAGAAATGCAAAGTTATGCAAATTGGAGCCAAGAATCCCAGGACAGAGTATTACCTGGGTGGAATCTGAGTATCTGCATCAGAGGAGGAGAAGGACCTGGGAGTGATGTGCACTAGTGACCTGAAGCACTCCACACAGTGCAAGAAAGCAGCAGCAAAGGCAAACAGGATGCTGGGATGCATAACTAGGGGGATCAGTAGTAGGAGAGAGGAGGTTACACTGCCCTTGTACAGGTCACTGGTAAGGCTGCATCTACAGTATGGAGTTCAGTACTGGTGCCCACACCTCAAAAAGGACATTAACCTGCTGGAGAAGGTACAGAGGAGGGCTACAAAGATGATAGCCGGTCAGCAGGGCAAGGCATACGAGGAGAGGTTGAGGGCACTGAACATGTACTCCCTGGAAAACAGGAGAGAGAGAGAGAGAGAGAGAGAGGAGACATGACTGGGACACTGAAGTACTTGAAAGGGAAAAATAAAGTTGATAAGGAGAGTCTTTTTAAGCTGAGTGTCAACCATATCACAAGGGGGCACAGTCTTAAGCTGGAGGGTGGGAGGTTTAGGAGGGAGGTCAGGAAGCACTTCTTCACAGAGAGGGTGGTGGACACTTGGAATGTACTGCCAGAAGAGGGTAATCTCATTGAAGACAGTGGGCAGCTTTAAGAGGGGCTGGGAGAGGCATAGGGGGGAGGTAAGAATCATGGGTAGGGAGGATGGGAGGAACGGGGAGGGAGGGCAGAGACATTAGCTCAAGCTGTGGACCCTGCAATACAAGCAGACTTGATAGATCAAATGGCCTTCTTCTGTTGGCTTTTTCGTATGTTTGTATCATCAAGTGAGAAATAAAAAAATAATCATTCCTACTATAAATTAAATGCCTATTAGGAAAAAAGAAGTCCTTATCAGCAGGATGTAATGTGCACATGCACCTATAAGACTTGTATCATTTAACATTTTCTTAAGTGATTCCCTTAATTGGTTTTCATCATTACTTTTCTGGCAGAGGCTCTATCCAGAATGGGGTCTAGTAATTCCTTAAAGTCCCCTCCCATAACAATTTCGTAATCTGTAAAAAAGCTCAGAATCACCAGAAGTGTGTTAAAGAACTCACTCCTTCTGTCATTAGGTGCATACGCATTACATAAAGCAATCCTTTGTCCATCTAATAAACCAGTTAGAATCTGATAACGTCCTTCTGCATCAGAGATGTGACTATGTTTAATGAAGTTAATTCCCTTTCTAATCAAAATAGATCTGCCTCTCATTTTTGAAGAGTAACACACACTTTCAGCTTGCCCTACCCAGCCCCTTTTAAGTTTCCAGGATTCTTCAAAGTTCAAGTGAGTTTCCTGAATAAAATCAATATCTGCTTTCTTTTTGTTCAGATGACATAAAACTTTTTTCCTTTTGATCGGAGACCCAAGACCATTAACATTCCAAGAAGCAAATCTGTAATGAGTCATTTTTCAAACAGGATTAAACCTTAGTCACACTTTCTTAAGACAATATATTTTTGTTCAGATAAAAAAGGAAAAAAAAACAACACAAATGGTTAGGTTATCAATTCACACTGCAACACTCAGTTATTTAATCCCACCCACCCACTCACGCACACTTTCCTAAAAAAAAAGTATTTTCTTGACCTTAACTCTACCAAACTTATCTAGAACTTATCTAGAAAGGAGGCAGTATAGTGCAGTGGTCTAAGGCTCTGAGCTGCAAATCTAGTGACATCCAACAGACCAGACCTGGGGTTTGAATTCCACAGCTTCCACTTGCATACTGTGTGACCCTGAGCAAGTCACTTAACCGCCTTGTGCTCCCAGGTCGCTCCTGTAAAAAAGCTTTCAGCTTAGTATGCTATACCTGGTTAAACAACTAAATAAAAAAAAAAAGAACTTACTACTCACAATTTGAATTTTTGTTTAAAAGATTGTGTTAGTTCCTAATTTAAACTACGAAAATATTTTTTAAGTAATGAATACAATTAACTAAATGTAAGAGAAATCAACTAAGACTAACCCAATAGGTTGTTTATTGGGTAAATTAGGCAGGCTGGATTTCTACCTCTGTTACCCAATATGCAGCGGACTCAAAGCCCAAGGTCGTGGGTACCTAAGGTGGCTTCAACTGAATGAAGATGTGGATCCCCAGCTTTAATACTCATAAGCATATTATCATATATGAGAAGGATACTTGACAAAAACGAGTTCGTTATGTACCGATTACCAAAGAAGTGTAACATTATTCCCAGACTTCAGTGCATAATTCTGTAGGACCGTAGATACAGTAGCTTGTTTAGCACAAACACAACTGAAACAAATAGGAGATAAAAAGAAATAAGGTAGTGAAAAAAACAAGGAAAGAGGGGAGGCAGTTCAAAAGCATCAAAGTTACCTTAATGGATCTATTTCAGTGTTGCTAGGCTACTTTATAAAAATTAGGCCCATACCCCACCAACTCTCCAAAAATAGAGTCATCTCCATAACTGTACCCGGGGAGTATGGGTAAGGGAGCTAGTCCATTTTAAGCTATTGCACATTTCTTGTAATTGCCCAGCACATAAACACCGGATCCTTGAATATAGCTTTGTTTGTGGCACATTGTGTCCCGTACATAACAGGAGTTCTTCTCCCTCCTACCTGTTATTTCTTGCTTAAATTTATTAGTCACTCATATAATACAGTATAAAAGGAAAGAAGAATAGGATATCAGATACAGAGGTGTAGTTTGGTACCTATAAGTTATTGCAGCCTAGCAGTCTCTTGGGATTATTCCTTAAACAATGTACCAGCAGGGTTCCATTGCAGTATGTTATCAGGCTTACAGTACTAATTCCTATACAGGGTGAATATAAGCAATTACTATCTTTCCCATGGACTCCCTAAAAAACATTTGAAAGCATTTCCCCCTTTAGAGACCATCTCTTCCTTTAGTTGTTTCACTATATGCAGGGTCTAATGGAGTTCAACAAAACTTCAAGGCAGAAGCATTTGCACAACAGGACCAGAACCCCAGCCAGAGTATTAGCACAGCGAACAATCCTTCTTTCCTGTCGCATTTCAGACCACACTGCATAGCGAAACATTGTTTTTAAAAACAATCCATTGTATTGTTGCTTTGTATTAATAACTCTTCTATTTTCTTTTGCAAAAAAAAAACCAAAAAAAAACTTGACTTACTTCTGAAATAAAAACAGAATTATGCTTTGAGATTACACCCCCTCATCTCTGTATCATTTATAAGCTGTACTATGTTACAGCTTCAACAAGTGTAGCTAAAACGGACACATTTTATATAGCGTTTGAGGGAGCAACAGCTGCTGCAAATGATTTTGATTATTGTCTTTCTGTTTATCTCCCAACAAGCGCGATGAGAAAACAAAAAAAGAAGACCCTTTTCAATGACTGTTTGTTTCCCACATCGTGCTAAATGGAGGAAGAAGTGCCAGAGTCATCAGCCAATCAGAGTCCTTACATCTTGGGTACACCCTAGCACACTGTTAGGTTAAAACCTCTAATCTCCCATAGCAACAAGACTGACATAGGAAATGCACCTGCATAACCAATCAAGAGGCTCAATTCTGTCAAGTCATTTAAAGCAAAATGCTGCCTAGGTTGTAACCATCGAAGAAACAATATTGGGTTGCATATCCAGATCTTCTTGCACAGATGTGCATAACACAGACTCACAAGATCTGCTGCTGCCTCTACTCCTAGATCTACTTCTAATTATTTGGGCTTTGTAGCAAAGAATCGGGAGACAGCTTTGTTTAGTTGGTGCTCTCGATTTCCTAGCAATCGACAAGGTATGTTTTTGCTCTGGGCCTTGGTTTTCTTATGCAATTAGAGAATAGAGAAAAGGGGTTGAAGTTTTTGGCTCAAGCTCTTCTAGCTTATTGGCACTAATACCCTTCCCAGTGTAGGTATGTGTATCTGGACGTGTCTGCGTTCATACATTCTGTCCTGCTGCATTTGAGGTGCCTTGTGATTTAAAACGCTCTGGCGAGGCTCGAGCAGTGTTTTCTACTCACTGTTTTTTTGAAATATGGCTGACATGTCCATTCTGAAGAGAAGTTTGAACCGTCTTTTCACACAGTAGCACAAATGATAAAGCTTCTCTAGTGTTAGCAAATAAACAAATTCTCCCATCTGGTTCAATCACATTCAGAACTGCAGGGTATTTAAAACAATATTCAATGCCCAGCTTGACCAGTCTCTGTTTGATTTAAAAAAAAAAAACTTTCTTTTTTCAATAATCAATAAAGAAAAGTCCTGAAAAACTAGGATTTTGTTCCCCCTCCAGCTTAGTTGTTTCTTTTCTCTAGACAATCTTAAAATCTGCTCTTCGACTGAGAATCTTAAGAAGTGGGCAATTATGGGTCTGGGTCTCTGTTTTCAGATGAGGACCCAAGGTATGATGGACCTGTTCAATTTCAAGAGCCCAGGGCCACTGATATTCTAGCATAGAGGGGAGAATTTGTTGTAGAAATTCAGTCATGTTATTTCCCTCAGACCCTTCTGGTACACCCAATATTCTCAGGTTATTTCTTCTACTTATGTTTTCAAGATTGTCTATTTTCTCAGTCAAAAAGTGAATTTGTTTATTTTGTATTAGGATCTGATCTTCTAAGCTTGCCACTGTCTCTCTAAATATTTAAATTTGCTCTTCAGAGTGGTCTAATCTCTTAGCAACTAAAATTTAATCTTGCCTGCTATCTGCCACAGTCTGTTTGACATCTCCGATCTCAATTTTAATGTCATTTAGCATTTCTTTTAACAGCTGGATATCAGTTGTGTCAGCCATTGTAGTGTGGTCTGTGTGAAGAGCTATACTTTTTGATCCATCCTTGCGTTTATGCAAGTGTTTTTTTAAAAACAGTGAAAATGTATTAATAATCATACTTCAAAGTACTGTTAAGTATGTACTCTCTGGTAATTCCGATTCCTTTTACAATATATTTTAGATACAAACTTGGTCAAATAAATGCATTTTTAAATAAAAGAAAAATTAAAGCTGTGGAGCTGATCTTCTATGCTGCCATCCTTCACAGTGCCAGCTCGCGCTCCCTGCACATGCATTACTGATACCACTAGTTCTGGCACAGACTATAGTGGGTCTTATGGTGATGGACAGCTATGCAATACAGAGGTGGCAAAGAATGTAGCTGTGATAATCACATGCCAAATGAACCACTTGGCATGGTGGAGGAAAGCAGCAGGTAAGGCCAACCAGGTGCCAGGGTGTACTGCCAGGGACCATGCCTTGCAAATGGTGATAGTTCATCCAGCAACTGTACAGACAAATGGCCATGCCAGAGAGCATTACATGCATTTATGTGACCAGGCCACCCTCCCAGATAGCAGACTGGTTACTTGGTCTAACACGTAGTGAGAAAATATGTAATGAGAAAACTGCAACACACGAAAAGGGCGGTGGATGGCTTTGACACACTCAGGTTGGAAAATGGGGACTTTAACGTTAGTGGCCAGTTTTCTGAAGTGGTGTGACAGGGGGCAAGGTGATGGTCAAGAGGAAGCCCATTATCTGCGCGGCCGTGGGGTACAAGCATAGCAAGAAACTCTTGCTTGCAAAACCCAGAAGCCTTCAAAGGCCTTGATACCTGCATCAGTTGCATGCTTTGTATATTAACTAGCATTGCAGTACATGAATGAGAAAGATACCTGTAGGTGCACTATACTTACTTCCATGAGAGATATGCAGTGTGCAAAGCCACAGCATATGTTCTCCACAGTTGTTGGCATGAGTATGCATAAGGTGCAAACACACCACTGGGGGAAATCTGTACTGCTTGGTGCTGGAGTTCTTTGTGGGTCTGGTTGCCTACTGGCCAAAATGTTGAATGCAAGACCAGGATTCTGCAGTGCCATTTCACACACAGTTCACGGAGTGCATCAAGATCCATTTGGTGAATGAGTTCCTAAAGAAAAACAAATAAAGGTATTATGACTGTAAACATGATGGAAGCATTGAATTTGTTGTTCTAGTGCAACACAGTAGAACAAACACATAGAAACAGAGAAGTTGACTGTAGATAAGGACCACTAAGGCCACCCTGTCTTCCCTTTTTTTCCCTACATTATTGAATGTGCCATTGAATGTTAATCGGTCAATGGCCTATTTATTCATACTCATCTATATTGCTCCATTATGGCAATACCATGCCTTTTTGAAACCCTGCAATGTAGTCATATACACCACTTCATGAGGTTGGCCATCCCATGCATCCACCACAATTTTTGTGAAAAAGAACTTCCTCACATTGCACCTTAATCAGCCTCCATCTATTCTCATGCTGTCTATTCAATAAACAGTCCTGCTAATGGCTCTGCTATTTGCAGCCTTAGCTCCTTTAGTTATATTGGGGATGTATGCCATCAGGTCCTATAGCCATGTCCACCTGTAGTTTAGTGAGCTCTTGTAGAACCATTTATTTTGTGAAGTATCTTGTGCACACCTTCCTCCCCCCACCACCTGTGTCCATGTTGATGAGATGTAGCCACTGACCTACCTTCTCCTCCGTAAATACTGATCCGAAGTGTCAATCTTGGAGAGAGGATTTTCCTCGTCCTCCACCACACACTCCTCCTTATCACATTTGATCTTAGCAGTCACCATTCTGGACTTTCTCCATTCGATAATGTATCTATAGAAAGTCTTGTCCCCTTCTTTTACTGTCCATGCACGTGTTTCATCAGTTTGGGTCAGTGACTGTCTTACTACCTTGATTGCATCCAGCATCCCTTCTGGAAGTAAGGTATGCCATCCTATCTTGGTCCCGCTTTGTTCCCTTGTATTTCATGCAGGGCAATCATTTGTCTCTGTCCTTTTCTGCTACTCTTTGAGAACCACAGTGTTTTCCTTCTTCTTTCACTCTTGCTTTTCTCCATATCACAATGGTGTGCTGCTTCAGGTATTGAATCCTAAATGCTTTGCAGACTTGCCCTGTACCCCCTCACCTGTATATATTCTTGACAGGGCTAGTAGAACTCTCTTGGCCATCTCAGCAAAATCAGATCCCCTAAAGTCCCATATGTTTTGACTTTGAACCTGAGGATGTACTCATTGTTCCAAACTGGAACCATAACATGTGATGGTCACTGGCCTACCAGATGACCTTCTACCTGAAGATCTCTCATCATTTCCCCATTAGTCAGTACTAGACACAGGAAAGCCCGGTCTCTTGGGGGCTTCTGTACTAATTGTTTGAGTCCCTCCCACTGCAGGGAATCCAGTATGTATCTAGTTCATGCAACATGTTCCTGCTGGTGCTGACCAATCTGTACCTGACATGTTGAAGTATCACATTATCAGAACCTCTCCTTTACCTGTCATGTTCTCTATATCTCCTAACAGTAATGTGTCTAGGTCCTCCCCCTTGCTTAGAGGCCTGTAGACACCCCTGAAGTGATGTCAAACACCAACACCATCACATTGGATGAACGCACCCTCCCATAGACACCCCCATACACACATGACACACACACACACAGACACCCCTCCTACACACACACACACACACACACCTCACCCCAAGACACACGCATGGTGGCAGTGGATGAAAAAGCAGCACAAGAGGGAAAGGTCAGATAGGTATGGAGGGTTATCCAGGCCAGCAATGGCATATGGCCACATCAAGCATCAGATACAACTGCAGATCTGTTTATTTATTTACTGAAATTGTTTCACCAGGAAAGGCACACTGAACAACAAGCTGCTCATCTCCCGGTGCAACCTGTGGGGAAGGGGGAACAAGAGATGGATAACATGCAGGCTATCAATTGAGTAACATTTAAACAGCAGAATACACATTGTGAGTTACAGATGAGATCAATGATCAACCAGGTTACAGATAGGCACATAATACACTTAGTACACATATAAAGAATATACTATAGCAGAGATTACGCGGATTGAACAATTGCAGACATATACTCACAAGAAGCAGCTAGCAAAAACATTAAGTGCATAGATACAAGGTGCGTCTGTTGAGCTAGAATAGGCCAGCTTTGAAGCATTTGCTAGATGCCACTGGTCAGGCAAAGAGGGGGGAAGTGGGGCAGACCTGAAAGTCAGGTGCAGGAGCAGTTTACCATGAAGTAATTTGCCAGGGCAGTGGAGAGAGAATTGGCAGAGGAGGAGTGACGAATTTGTAGAGGCAGCTCATTCTAGAGCTTAGGGAAGCGGTGAGAGGAGGCTGCCTGGCCAACAGTAGTCCTCCGCCAAGGGATTACTAGCTGGCGGGAGTCTAGGGATCTGAAGGCATGAGTGGGGGTGGGGGCAGAAGAGAGCATTGTGGAAAGGTAAAATGGGAGGACACCTAACCAGTACTTAGAGACAAATTTAGCGCAGTGCATAATGTGTTGGTTTTCGAGGGATGAAAATGCCAGAGACCGGTAGAGATCACAGTGATGGGTGAGGGTAGGGGCATCGAGAGCAAAGCAGCAGAAGGTATTGAAGAGAGTATCTAGTTTGGTTAAGGTGGACTTTGGGGCTGCGCTGAAGACAATGTTGCAGTAGTCGAAGGAGGGAAGTATCATCTTCTGGACTAGTTCACGGCATACGGTTAGAAGGAGGTTTCTGTACAGGGCACCTAGCATGGGGCGCAGTTTTTTTATGAGAACATCAATGTGGTCGGCAAAGAACAGATGCCAGTCAAGCCAGACCCCTAAGTATCGGAATGAGGTGACATCCTCAAGTATTTGCCCGTCCAGGGTGTGGAAGATGGGGAGGGAGGAGAGTCTGGACAGGCGTTGTCGCATGCCGAAAGTCATGGTAACAGTTTTATTAGCATTGAGGGAAAGCTGGTGAGAGCTGAACCAGTGTTGGATAATGACAAAATCAGCTTGCAGATTTGCAGCTACTGCTTCTGGGGAGGCGCCTGAGGAGAAAAGAACGGTGTCATCTGCATACATGTGGATGGAGGAAGTAGAGCAGATGAGTGGTAAGTAGTTCAGAAAAATGGAGAACATAATGGGTCCGAGCACTGACCCCTGAGGGACACCGGTAGTTATGGGAAGGGGGGCAGATATAGCATCGGAGATTCTTACAGATTGTGTTTTGCCAGTGAGGTAGGAACTGAACCAATTGGAGGCAGCAATGGAAAAACCAGATCCAGAGAGGCAGGAAAGAAGCAAGGTATGTGAGACAGTGTCAAATGCTTTAGCTAGGCCGATGAAGATGGCAGAGGTGATTTGCCCTTTATCCATACCGGTGAGTATAGTGTCAGTGAGCCTAGTCAAGGTGGAAGCAGTGGAGTGACCCTTCCTGAACCTAGACTGGAAAGCTATGAAGAAGTTGAAGTCAGAGAGAAAGGAGATAAGTTGTGTGAGCACAAGGTGCTCTTGCAGTTTTGCAAGAGCCAGGAGGAGAGAGATAGGGTGGTAGTTTGACGTGGAGGTAGGGGACCCCCTTTGGGGAGAGGGATGACTATGGCATGCTTCCATGCCTGGGGGACTGCTGCTGCAGTGAAGGACCAATTTAGTAGGCTGGCAAGTGGGGCAGCTATGGCAAGGGTTGAGAGGTAGAGGAGTTTGAGGTCCAAATCGTAGGGGGATTTGCCTTTTGAAGGGTTGCGTGATAGCGGAGCATCTAGGGCATCCACTGGTGAGATGTTACTGAAGGAGAAGGTACGAGGCACATAAGGCTACTCTTAAGAGCACTGTCACTAGTCAATAGGACAAGGACATCTGCAAAAAATAGGGTATCACAAGACAGAGGGAAGGGAGATTCACCTCAACACTGCACCACTACCTTCATATTTCCTACTGTCACACCATTCATGTACCGTTGTCATCTCCCATTATGATAAGGCTTCTAAGCTTTCACATACTGCATCACCCACATCCAGACCACAATGGAAGCAGAAACACCAAGACATTAGTGACTCATTTTCATTTTGATTCAGCCTGCCTCAGAGCCTAATTCTCAACTGCTCTGTTAAGACAGATGTTAGAAACATAATTGAGCTCTGGCATACCTTATTAGCTTCATCCCGAGGTGTAAGCTTCACTACATGCAGCATTTCACTATTGCATTGATATTATTGCTTCACTGCACATTAGTGATGCCTCTGCTGTCACCTTATGCTTCTATGTTGGAAACTTCACAATATTTAGTAATGCCAACACCACCTCACGCTCCCAGGAATGAGGCACTATTAAGAGCGACTTTCCCTGGTATCCACCGCACAATAATAAAATGCATCCATATATCAAAGATAATGGCAAAACACAGTTGCAAAACAAAAATAAGAACCCCTGGTGATCTAGTGGTAACCCCCCTCACATAGCTGCAGTCGCCAATTGTAATATAAATATATTCACATATTTGTGACTGTCTAGTACAGTATGCCCTGCAAGCCCAGTATGGCCCAATGGACTTGCAGGACATACTGTAAGCTGTCATTCAGCTGGCAACTGCAGGGTGTATGTGGGCAGGTAGCAGCTGCCCACTGATGACAGGGGGAATGAGTTGGGTGGGCAGGATGTCCTGTGTGGGTGGGGGTGGGGTTGCCACTAGACTACCACAGAATGATGCTGAGCTATTCTAACACTGATCACAGCTATGGAAGAGTGGGGGTTACCACTAGACCACCAGGGGGTTCATTATTTGTATTACTACTGGCAACAGTAGCTACGGGGAGGGAGGTACCAGTAGAATACCAGGGACCTTATGGGTGCTTGTGTATGGTGTTCTGGGCGGGCAGGTGGCCACCCATGGCTGCCGGCTGCCATGTTGTGCCATGCAGTACAGCAGCCTGCCTGTGGGTGGGTGGGTGGCCAGCATTTGAGCCATTTTTTTAGGGTGCAACTCTGTGTGCCCCAGTATGCGGCACAACTACACCAGGACACCCACCTGCAGCTCCTTGGAAGCTGCCTGCCCCTGAGCAGGGCTACTTCAGCTCACCCACGGTCAGCCAGCACCCAGCCAGCCACCGACCAAGACCAGGACACCCGCCTGCAGCTCCTTGGAAGCTGCCTGCTCCTGAACAGGGCTGCTTCAGCTCACCCATGGTCGTCTGGCACCCAGCCAGCCACCCGACCAAGACCAGGACACCACTGCAGCTCCTTGGAAGAGTGCAGGGACAGCGCACCAGCCGGAATTCTGGGTGCTTCCAGCAAACTCACTCTGATTGGCCAGCGGAGTTTTCCTCGCTATAGACACCTGGCACTTTGTTAGATTTTCGATAGAACTAAGCACATTTCAACTGTGTTATTAGAAGTTTTTCAACTGTATTAGCTGGATTGTAATTTCTACTACTGTTTTAAAGTGCTTACACCTCTTCTGTCTGACTGCTCTTCCTGCAGCGCTCCCCCCCCATCCAAGCACTCTGCCTTGGTGCCGATAAGTCTAACTACCTTTCTTTTTTTTTTTTTAAGTGGCTAGTTTTCCATTAGCAGGTTATACAGACCTGCCACTAGAGGGATTCTTGGTCTTCTACATAAATCACTGTACTCATTCGTGGGCAATATGGCCTGCATTATCATTCTACTTCTTTCCTGGTGCTGCTACAAGGGATGGTTGTAGTTGAGGTTCCCCTAAGCTTCATTCAACAGGCTGACAACTTCCTTAAAACTGCCTGTGCGACAGCTCTGCAGCTGAAAACAGGAAGCCCTCAGTGTCTGCCATCCACCTTCAGACTCAAGTCAGATGGGCGCTGAGCACCCTATTATTACCTCGCTGCGGCTGTCATACCCGATGAATACCGATAGAATCCTCTGCAGAAGCCAGCACGCCTGGGCACCCTTGATTAGTGCTGCACTGCCATAGGGGATTGTGATTGGTATGCCCGCTTGCCTGCTTTTACTCTGATTGGGGCACCTCTCTATAGCCTGTTACAGTATTTCCTTCTTAATTCTGACTTCTCAGCTCTCGCTCTGACCTGGAATTTTATCCACCACCCGACCTCCTTTAAATACACTCATGATCGTCTCTATATCATATTACTGCTTCATTGGTCTAGTTTGACTGCTGCCAACCTATGATTGGTATCTGAGTGTGGCCAATAAGACTGCCCTGTGTGAATATCTCTTGAGCCCCACCACTAACTAAGCTGCTCCTGCTCTCCTTGTTCCCTTTCTGCTGTATTTTCTCATCTAGGTTTTAAGTGAGTACCTAGGTGGGCAAATTACCTGCCTAGAAAATATTGCACTAATACAAATCAGAGACCATTCAATCTGGGACCATGGCTCTCCTTATTGTGTTTTATTGCTCCTAAGGTGCAGAGTTTTCAGCAATACAGTGCCATTCGAAGTACCTCAATGCAATTCAGTTCTCCAATGTACCTTATCAATACCTAATGTTATAACAGTCTACCGTGCAGACACTATGTCATTCTCCTCTCCCCTTTTAGCATATTCTCCCCGGTTAGCCTACACCCCCTTGCTACTGTCCTCACCTATGTCTACCCAAGCACTTACATTGATCACGATCAACTGTCATTACAGTGGTGCCGCCTCTTGCGCAGCACGATATGGGTTGCATCGAAGAAATAAAAAAGCAGTCTCCATTCTTATAAGTTCCTTAAAGAAAGTTATACTTCTGCTTCTTCTCTGCTCAGGAAATGTGCAGCTCAACCCTGGCCCCCCCTACAACTTACCTCGCCTATCGATTTTGCTGAGGCCACAGGTCTCAAAATGATGATGGTCAACATTTTAAGCCTGCCTAAAAAACTTGTACAGCTGCAAGCCTGGGCTGCACACGTTAACCCTGACCTTATCATAATTACTGAGTCGTGGTTAAAAAAGACGAACACTGATCAACAAATATCACTGCAGGGCTACAATTTATTTAGGGCAGTTAGAGAGTCTAGAGGCGGGGTGTGGTTATCTACATCAAATCTAAGTACTTGGTCACCAATATTAGTTGCAAATCTCTAGCCAAGGAATTTGAGTTAGTTTCGCTGAGCCTTCATCTCCCCTCCTCGGAATGTATCACTATCCTAGGTGGCTATAGACCCTCGTCTGGTGGTGATGAAGTCCTTAATCTTTTGAAATCCATGTTTGTAGATGCAAAAACTGAAACAATATTTCTAGGAGATCCAATATGGACTGGCTGTCACCTAAATCACACGGCCTCAAATCCCTTTGTGACGAGCTAGGTCTTGGGCAATTAGTCAGTGAACCTACTAGGAACAACACTCTAAATACTGCCAACAGTTCCATTCTAGATGTGGTACTAACCACCCATCCACACAAATATCTCATTCGGCAGTGTTTCACAACGACATGAGCGATCATGGAATTGTTGCTTGCATAAGATCTCAAATTAAGGCCCACGCAACCCATCTTTATAACAAAAGATCCTTTCGCAAATTCAGTGCAGTAAACTTCCTATCTGACCTGAGCATGATCAGATGGCAAGATCTCTACCTAGCCAAAGATGTCAACAAGGCAGCTTACATCCTTAATGACAAACTCACTACAATAATAAATAAGCATGCCCCTTTCATCAAAGTAAGGGTACGGAACAATTCCAACCCTTGGTTCACCTCGGATCTCAAGGCAGCCCTTATAGCTCGAGATAAGCTCTGAGCTAAAGCTAGACATTCCAAAGAATCTTCGGATTGGCAGGCCTTTAGAACAGCCAGGAATAACTGTGTGAAAAAACTTCGCTCTGCTAAAGTTAACTATTATATTTCTACTCTCGAACAAGCTAAAGGAAACCCTCATAAAATATGGAAGACTATCAAGGCTATAGAAGGACGGCCCATGGCCCCCTCTGTCCCAACAAAGATAGTTGCAAGTGGCAAGATTGTGGAAAACAAGTCCCTAATCCTGGAGGAACTTAACTCCCACTTTGCCACAGCTGGATTAACTTTTGACTTGTCACCTTATGCTGGTGCTGCGGTGAGGCAGCATACCCCTCCCCCTACATCTGCGCAAGATAACTTATAAAGAAGTAGAAGATTCTCTTCTTAACTTAGACACCAAAAAAAGCGCAGGGGACGATGGCTTGGAACCCTTCTTCCTAAGGTCAGGCTACGCCCATCTCACTGCCCCAATTCTCCACATCTTCAATCTTTCCATTACATCTGCTACTGTGCCGTCCTGCTGGAAATCAGCACATATCCTCCCTCTCTTTAAATCTGGTGACCCATGCGATGTAAACAACTATAGGCCTATTTCCATATTGCCTATCCTTTCTAAAGTTCTCGAAAAACTGATCCATATTCAGTTAAAATCTCACTTGAAACCTTCTCTCTCATTAACCCAGCTCAATCCTGGCTTCCAGGCTAATCATAGCACAATCACTGCACTAGCAAAAGTAACCAATGATTGGATCTCTGCTATAGATTCTAAGAAGGTAACTGGTGCAGTCTTTTTGGACCTCAGCAAAGCTTTTGATACTGTTGATCACAAACTATTAGTCAATTGCCTTGCAAAGTTGGGTGCCACATACCATACCACCCAGTGGTTCTCTAGCCACCTAACTGGAAGATTCCAAAAAGTAAAGGCGGAAGGCTTTTTTTCTGCTGCCTTGCCGGTTGCAAGAGGAGTCTCCCAAGGATCTATCTTAGGCTCTATCTTGTTTTCTCTGTACATTAATGACTTAGATGCTAACATATCTATGTCCAATCTGCACTTTTTTGCAGATGATACTGTGTTGTATACTTCTGGCTCATTGTTATCTGAAGTCAAGGGAGTGCTTCAAGCGGACTTCGTACAACTTGAGCATAATCTAATAAAGGCAAAGCTTCTGCTCAATGCTAAGAAGACTAAAGCGATGATATTCTCCGCAGTGCTGTCACAGGCCCCAAATACCCTTGCCCAAGACTTCATTGTCACCACGCTTAAACGAGCCTCTGGAAGTTGTAACCAAATTTAAATATCTAGGTATCTGGATGACAATAAATTATCTTTCAATGACCACGTTGAAGATGTCTCTAGAAGGTTAAAAGCAAGGTTAGGTTTCTTCTACAGAAATTGGCCCTTTTCCCCTTGAACCTCAAACAAGCTTGTACAGGCCACTTTTCTCCCCTACTCGACTATGGCGATGTAATCTATTCCTCCACCACTCTTGCAAATCCAAGTAAACTGGACATCCTTATCACCATGCGTTATGGTTCATTACAACTCCCTTACCGCTCGCACCACTGTGACTTATATGCAGCTGTTGGTTGGACATCCCTTACTACTAGACGCCTGCTCCATGCTGGGCTATGGACTCTTAAACTGCTCCTGCAGAAATTGCCAAGCTATCTCTCTTCCTTATTAGTATCTCACATAGTGCATACTCGTAAAGAAAATCTGACTTCATTATGCTTGACATACCAAGGACGCGGACTTCCTTTGGTACACGTATATTGCATATGCCCTTCCCTCCATTTGGAACCAATTACAAACCGTATTGAAACTAACTAGCACAGTTTCAATAAACTTCTACAAATCGCTAAGTTCAGCCAAAATAAAAGACACCTGTAACTGTCATTAAGTCTCTTCCTTCCCATGTGTGCCATATTTATCCACTGGTAAGGTATAATTGATTTGTCATATTAACTGCTTTCCTTCGCCTTCTACTCCTGGCTTTATCTATGCTTACACTCCACTGCTACTCTATCAAATCACTCCTCCCCCATATCAGTTGTAGACTGTTGTTTGTTCTAGCTGCCAAAATATATGTATTGCACACACCAGTCATCATGTTTCATTTATCAGTATGCAACCTGTAAATCGCTTCCCTGTCTCATATCAATGTTTACCACCTGCGGTCACCCTATGTGGTACCCTTGTATGTATATCCAGCCTGTATCATGTGACGTGCATTTCATGTATATACTGTTATTACCTATCTGTGTTTGTACTTTAAGTGTTTATGTCACAGGACCTCCTTGTGAATGAGCTTGCTCAATGGAGTTTTCCTGCAATAAACTTGAACTTGAACTTGTGCCAGCAGATGCACCGCATATCCTGTGCTTAATATCGTGATGTGCCACTTATGCATGGGCACGTACCCTTCAGATACGCTGCATATATTACCACTGCACACTGGCACATCTGGAAGTGCACTGCACAAGTTCCCCTTTTGAATATCGCCCCAGGTCACATTACTGGGGTTGTGCCGGCACAGCTCAGTGGCGCCAAGCACAACACCTTTGAATTTCTGGCCCTTCATGTTACTGCACACTAAACATGAGGTCAGTGATAATGCAGAAAAAAAATTAGGCCCCAAAAGATGAAAAGCACACAGAAAGAAAAAAATATGTGTTCAATAGACACTTTGCATGCAAAAACGAGGAAAAGAAAAACTGCACTATTTACCCTAATGAGCCTCCATGTAGCTGTACACGAGATGCAAAGTTATCATGTTGGACTGTGGTTGCAATAGACCTTGAGCGTGATCAACCAACACCATGCCCATGACCTCTAACATGAGCAGGTTGAGTCAGTTGACCTCTGGCACATGTGCGGGCCCCTCAAGTCATATGCACTGGATTCCAAATGGTGGTGTCAGTCACAGGTTCAGTATTAAAATAAGAATCGCATGACTGCTCCCAAGAACAATCCACAATCTCAGCATCAGAGACAGATGATGATGATGTACGCTGAAAAGAACAGTGAAAAAACAAGTAAGTAATGCATAGCATTATATACCAGACAAGTCATATTTGCCACAGCCAGTCAGCACATTTAAAAGTACAGAAAGCCTGTCCTATAATGGAAGTATGTCCTATTTAGTTTATCGAGTATGAGCATTAGAAATACCTTTGAACCAGAGGTTCATTTACAAAGGTTCGGCGTCAGCATAACATTGTGGAAACAGCAGAAAATGCCATACAGACATGAGTGCATGGGGGGATGACGTTGACAAACTGGATAAGGAACTGGCTGCAGGGGAAGCTGCAATGGGTGGTAGTGGGGGTGGAGCTCTCGACACCTAGACTGGTGATGAGTGGTGTTCCACAGGGCTCAGTGATGGGTCCGATGCTATTTTGGCCCTTTATCTCAGATATTGTGCACGGAGTCGGGAGCAGGGTTAATCTCTTCGCAGATGATACCAAAATGAGGAGAGTGGTGGACAAAGAGAATGGATAGAAACAACTACAAGGGGACCTAACCAAACTGGAGGTATGGTTGGAGAAGTGGCAGCTAGGATTCAGTGCAAAAGAGTGCAAGGTTATGCACTTCAGGGCAAAGAACCCAAGGAGGGACTACTGCTTGGGAGGGGTGAGGCTTGGGATCACTGAGGGACAGAAGGACCTAGGGCTGTTGGTAACAGGGAGCATGAACAACTCTGCCCAATGAAGGAAAACAGAAGCTAAGGCGAACAGGATACTGTGCTGTAGCACAAGCGGTTTCTCATCCAGGCATAGGGAGGTGATCCATCACCTCTACAGATCTTTGGTCAGGCTGCACTTGGTGTACTGTGTGCAGTACTAGTGGCCATATCTGAAGAGGGATACTAATGTACAGGAAGTAGTGCAATGGAGCGAAAAAAATGTTACAGGGGATGGAAGGCCTATGAAGACAGGCTGCATGAGCTGAATATGTATACGCTGCAGGAGAGGAGGGATGGAGGATATGAATGAGATATTCAAGTATTTGAGGGCGATAAACAAAGCTAGCACTGAAGGGGTGTTTAAACTGAGGAGGAGCAGGGACATGAGGGGGCACAGACTAAGACTAGAGGGCGGAAAATTTTAGTAGGGAGATGAGGAGGCACTACTTCATGGAGATGGTGGTGTCTAACTGAAATGCTGTACCAGACGGGGTGGTATCATGTAAGACAGTACGAAGTTTCAAGAGGGAGTTGGACAAAGCAAGAAGGAGGGTTTGGGTGGTGGTGTCTGGGGCAGTCTTGGGAATGACAGATGGGGAAGGGGTTGGGTCAGCTGCAATCTAGGGTGCTAGCTGCACAATCAGGCAGACATTAATAGACCGGGTGGTCTGTTTCTGCTGGAAGATTCGTATGTTCATATGTAAAAAGTCAACAGAAAATTAATGTGCTACAGACAATGTGGAATAGGTATACCAGGAGCCTAGCATAAAAAAATACATTATGGTTGTGAGGTGAGGAGAGACCCAAAGTGAAAGGAGAAGAAGAAAGGAGTGTAGTTAGGCAGTAAAGGCGATGACATTGTTGCATGTGTTAAGACCACATAAGTGCTTGGCGAGCAGGGAGGAGGAGTAAAGGCAGGGACTTGCAGAGGTCATGGGAGCAGGAAACTGTTCAAAGGGGAAGGGTTGAGTGGATTGGGTGGGGCATAGAGGGTGGGAGGAAGGAGAGAAGATGAGAGTTGAGAGGGATAGAGAGTAGTAGGTGGGTGTGGTGGAATGGGCAGTGAAAGTAATGAGACCTACTGGGAGAGAAGCAGGAGAAACAAGGTAGAGGGAGGGGGAAGAGAGTGGAAAGGGAGAGGGTGGTAGGTCTGAGTGGAGTGGGATGGTAATTTAGAATTAACAGGGGCAAGTGGAGAAAGAGAAGGTGATAGTGAACCCACAGACCTACCGTAGAACGTATCATGTCCAGGTGGCATACACACAATGGTGCTGAGGCACATGACACAGGTGGTGGAATAACTGCTGCCAGACTTGTTCTCAGCCACCCAGAGTACTGGATGCATGGCCCCATACTGGAGGATGGCACATGGGGCACACAATAATAAAGGTGCGCCAAGTGTCTTGGGTAAACCTATATGAACCCATCTGTTTAACAAATGCAGAGAAACAATGAAAGATGAATTTAATCAAAAAATTATAAAACTGTGTGCGACAAGAGACATGTAATGACTATTGTGTCATTCACGTGGGCCAAACTCTCAATGTGCAGCAGTGGCTGCTGCCACACAGCGACGAGAAGTGCCGGGTCATGAACCAATCCGTCGCAGGTTAAGTTGTGAGGTAATAAGGCATATCCAGTGTGATCTATGGTCCAACAATAAAATGTAGTCCTGTGGATTGTCGGGTCATCATGAACATATGATAATGGCATAGTATTGTTAGCATGCAAAAATATAGAGGTGTCACACAGTCACAGGCAACAGGAAAAAAAAGGACAACACATTACAAATGGCAGGGCACATCGAGCGCGAGTATAAGCGACTGAGTGAGTTAACTGTTACCAAAGCAGGAGACTTGTTATGATATCCGTTGTATGGCAAGATGATTCTGCATGACAGGGTGACATTGGAAATACATTACAGTAGTTGGTTTGCCACAGCAACACCAATTGATGTTTTAGTCAGTGGTCCATGGTGTTGTTCCTCAATAAATCTTCCTAGTAGTATGATAAGCATTACACATAACACATGGGCACACATAACATAAAAAATGTGTGATACCTACATTTAAGTCTGTTTGTAGATGCTTATGGATGGAATCAGAGTTGTGATGACTGGTTGACGGTGTAGTACCGGGCTGCATGGAAAGCACCACATTAACTGTTTGCAATGGTTGTTCACGTCTTCCATGTGAACCGTCATGCCTGGCACCTCTCCGCATGCATAGGGCCATGGAGGAATGCCGAACTTTCTTACGTTGTATACATGCATCAATGCTTTCCAAACCGGATGGCTTGAGACTCTTCACATCAGATATCTGACTGGATAATGAGGACTGTAGCGTAATAAAAAAAAATTGGCTTCAGACTGAGCAAGTGCAGCAAATGGTGAACATTTCTGAAAAGTCATTACATACCCAACCAATCAATCAATTAATCAATCAAATCTTTATTTATCCAGGCGATCACCATTGAGCAAGCTCATTTACAAGGTGGACCTGCTGTTGGCAAGGAAAATTGTACAGTTACATATAAATATACATAATACAAAAGGAACAACATGTTTACAATACTGATAGGAGCAGAGTATTTACATTCCAAGTCACATGTACAAGAAAGATATACATAACACAACCGAATGTTATATATGTATATATTCCCACAGGAGCAGGATGTATATGGATGTCATATACAAACCATAGAAGAAAAAAGAAAGATTATTTATATTCCTATCCAGCAGAAACACGGACAGGCCTGGATGGAATTTCCTAAGCTAGGGAGGTGCGCATAACAGTGTGTAAGCCTTAGGTAAATGCGGCAGAAGGGGGGTGGTAAATAAGAGGGATGCAGAGGGTGCTAAGGGCAAGTGGGGGCAGAGGAGGAGTGGAGTAGTAGTGGCAAGGGCTGATATGGATAAGCAGCTGGGACTAGCGTTGAAGAAGAGAGGAACAATAGTCAAGCTGCTAGGAGCGATAGAAGCAATTACAGATTTCAGCAAATGTTTTGTCATAGAGGGTCTTAAAGAAGGCAGGACTGACAAGTGAGCTAAGTCTTAACGATTTTGTATCCTATTCTAGAGAGTAGGCAGGGCATAGCTTATGTCGGCCCTTCCAAAGCAAGTGTTGGCCCTTGGGACATTCGAAGAAATCTGTGATTGACTTCTTAAGGTATAGTTCCTAATAGAACTAAGGGGGAGACAGTCAACAACATATTGTGGGAGTTTGTTGGTAAGGGCTTGGGGCGTCCATAGGGCTGCATTTCTAGAATGCCTGTATTGAAGGGAGGGCCACCCTATGGCTACGTATAAAGAGCAGTGATGTGTGGAGTATGGGAGGCCAGTTATAAATCTCAGTGCTCTATGATATAATACATCTAGTTTTGCAAGATATGAGGCAGGGCAATGGCCATAAATGAAGTCAGCATAGTCAATTAATGAAAGGAATGTAGATTGGACAAGCTGTCTTTTTGCGTCTGTGGTCAAGAGGCATTTAATTCTGAAAAAAAGACCAAGTCTCTGCCTCAGTTTTTTCAGCAGTTCTTCTGTGTGTTCCACAAAAGAGAGTTTGTTGTCTAGCCAAATACCAAGGTATTTGAATGTAGTCACAAATTCAAGATTTTCTCCTAATAAGGTAGAGACTGATGGCAATGGACTAGTGATGGCAGAGTAAGCCCCTGGGCCTGATGGTGAGAAAAGAATGGCCTTGCTTTTTTTTTGCATTTAGTAGTAACTTTTTGCTAAGGAACTGGTACTGCAGAGTATTAAAAGTCAGCCTGTAACTCAGCGCAGGCAACTTCAGGAGATTCCCGGCTTAAGTAGAGCACCGTGTCGTCAGCAAACAAGTGAATACTGGCATCTTTGATGCCTACGTCCAAGCTGTTGCTATAAATGGCAAACAGTAATGGGCCCAGTATGGAGCCCTGGGGGACACCTCTTTTTATTGGTTTAAGTGGAGAAATCTCTCCATCAGTCTTAATTTGTTGCTGTCTATCAGAAAGGTAGTCTTGGAACCATCCCAGTGCGGTTGAGCCAATGCCTATAGTTTTTAAGGTGGAGAGGAGCAGGCAGTGGTCAACAGTGTCGAAAGCCTCACTGAGGTCCAGAAACACGGCACAAACAAATTGTTGCCTAGGTCCTGTTGCCAATCATTAGTAACTTTTGCCAGTGCCGTAACTGTACTATGCTTAGCTCTGAAGCCAGACTGCATTGGGTTGAGTAGTCTAGCATTGTCTAAGAAAGATCTCAGTTGTGTATCAACAATTTTTTCCAGAAGTTTTGAAAGTATGGGATGAAGGGAGATTGGTCTGTAGTTATTTAGGTCACAGGGGTCCCCTGTTTTAAACAGGGGAATGACGTGAGCAGTTTTCCATGCCTTGGGGATGGAGCCTTGTGCTAAGGACAGATTGAATAGGTGTGTTATAGGTGTAGCAAGTATACAGTATGCTATTTTCAAGAAATATGGGTCAAAGGAGTCAGCCCCAGCACTTTTTTTAGTATCTAGTTGTAGAAGAAGATCTTCAACTTCTTTTATGGTGGTAGGTGAAAACGAGAAGTCCATGTTATTGCTACTTGGTTCTGAAGGCTGGGTGTTGGTCTGAGGAAGAAGGCTACTTACAGGTGCATTATCAAATGCCAGGCCAGCAGTGGCAAAGTGATTGCGGAAAGCCTGCAGTATCTCTAATTTATCGTTAATGATAATATTATCAGTGGTAATTTTGGAAGGAAGCGCACTTCCTGGAGAGTGGCCAGATAGCTCTTTTATGGTGGACCAGAACTTGGTAGGGCAGTTTGACACAGAGAGTAGCTCGTTTTGATAAAAGTTAGCTTTGGCCTCTCTGACCAACTTAGTACAGATGTTTCTAGATGCCCTGAAGACGCACCAATCTGTGTCGGCACGAGCTTTACGAGCATTTTTCCAGAGGTAATCTCTTTTGAGTAAGGCAGCCTTCAGATCCAGTGAGAACCAATGACAGGTTCTGGCTTTTACTTGTACTTTAACCAGGGGAGCATGGCTGTTTAGGGCACTGGATATGATTTCATGCAGAACGTCACAGGCATCGCTCACTGACTTAGCCAGGTGGAAACTCTGCCATAGCAAAGAGTTTTTTACCACACACACAGCCTTGAACCTGGAAGTGCACCTCAAAACTGCACAGTTGTGGTAACAGGTCTGTTAGTGCGATGTCTGGTAATACAGGTAAAAAAAAACTGACAAGCTGTGGCAGTCATAAATAATAGCTATCACTGTCACCACAACAGTTGGTGGATCGTGAGGAACATAGTACATAGCCAAGTAATAAAAAACAGGAGATCATGGTCCATTTTGCCTTGCCATGTTTGCACGGCTACACTAGAAACAGCTATACATATGGTACATCGACAACCACATCCAAAATACAGTGACAGGAAAGCAATGCAGGGATTAGTGTATATAGAGAGAGGGGAAGCTGATCCAGAGGATCAGGAAACTAGAAGCAAGGAAAGGGAGCCTCAGTCCCATTGTCCAACTGAAGACAGTTGTGCACAGATATAGTTCCTAGCCACGAACTGTGTCTGCCGCTAAATTCTCCCAGGTGCGTATTGAGCTCAGAACTTACATACTAACCCCAATCCCCCTACAGCTCTTCTTAGCACTTACAGTATCTAAAGCACTTCTTAGCACTCATCTCATGCCTTCCCCCTTCCACCCTTTCCCCTCCTAACCCCTTATAGTTCCTTGCCCTGTATAGCCCAGCCTACTCTTTACTCTCCTAATGCTAGTTCTATGATTGCATAT
Organism: Neoceratodus forsteri; assembly: GCA_016271365.2. Lineage (NCBI taxonomy): Eukaryota > Metazoa > Chordata > Ceratodontiformes > Ceratodontidae > Neoceratodus > Neoceratodus forsteri. The sequence continues at coordinate 161,420,062 of JADMNL010000030.1, read as the reverse complement.
TTAAGCAATATACCACAAGAGAGTGTGGGTGATGCCAGGATTTACCCACGCATGGTGTGTTGTTCAATCACAAGGTGCAGCTGAGTCACCAACAACACACCAGAAATAGGGAAACCCTGGTGTCACCCACACTCTCGAGTGGAATACTGCGATTATGCAATGTCTGTGTGTGTGTGTGTGTGTGTGTGTGTGTGTGATTAAAACAATATATATATTTTTTTTTTCAGTTAAGTTGATTTAGCACTTCACATACCAAGAGTTTTAAAGGTGCCAGTTGGGTGTTCATAGTGATACCGAGCGGGGGTCAAGCAGGCGTTCAGCTGGCACTTTTTCCCGTGGGGTACTATCAGGATTTACATGTTGTAAATCGTGATAGCTAGCCAATCAGAAAACAGGATAAAAAGTGCTCCCAGGTCGCCCCTGAAAATAGGCACTTGTGCCTAGTGCGCCTTACCCGGTTACCAAAGACTAAAATAAATTAAAAAAAAAACTTGCCCATTGTATAATATAGTTTTCTTATCCTGTATATAATCACTGTACTATATGTATTTATATTCTATGTACTGATATATTCCCTGTTCTGTCTCAACACTTGTAAACTGTATGAAAAATGTTCTGTTTCCCAGTACCATTCCCCCTGTACTGTACAGGCACTGCAGTTCTTCCTTACTCAAATGTTGTATGCTTTATTTGCTATGTATCCCTGTACCCTACCCCATAGGACATACCGTGAGATGAGCAACCTGTTGATCAGTGTATCTTTCCTGGTGAAACTCTTCAATAAATAAAAAATAAATAAAAGACATGTGTGTGTGTGTGTGTACATAGCTATGGCTTGTCCATGACCTCGTACAGGTAGTATAAAGGCACTTAAGTGAGGAGTGACTATGGTTGCTCCATTGGCTGGAAACTATGACCGGAGATTAATGTACAGAGACAGTCATCATGCCACATATGAGGTGCTTAGACAGTGAAGGAGTATATGTGTTCTAAAGGTAAACTGGGAATCATAAGTAAAAGATGCAGAGTGAAAACTGCTGGACAAGTGGTTGAGAGACAAAACAAAATTGAGAACTGTTTTCCAGTAGTCTTCAGATGTTGAATAGTCATTTGCTGTAGACTAGATGAGTTGCCTAACGAGGTACAATGACCACCAGTTGCCTTGACGGTCTGCAAATAATAGCAATCACCACCAGTCTTCCCCAGACAATTAGGTGCAAATGAAAGGCATTCAGCAAGTGTAGAACTTTCAGCAGATGCATTCACAAAGAAAGACAGCTAGCCATTATCAAGGTCAAATAGGTTACCGTCACCTGTACAGATCTGTCTTTGTAAAATAAAATATTCAGTTGATTGAGTGACCAAATTATTTGCTTCAGCAAGACTAGTTGCTGGACATAGAGATGTAATGTGTCATGCTGTAATGAGCATGGTGAAGCCAATATCAAGGGGAGTAGAGCACGCTGTCTCAAAAAGGCCTGCACTGTGTTTGCATTTGGATGGTGTAGTAATAAAATGTCATTCCAAGGCAGATGTGTATAGGCTGCTTATACTGTGACAGGCACATATTCACAATGTGCAGTGATGTATAAAGCCAACATAGGGTGCTAGTTTTAAAATGTATTGGCAATGACTACTAATGCACTTATGCATGTGTTGTTCTTGCACTTATGTGTCACCCATTTCTGGCCAAGTATACTATTTTGTCAAGGCAAGTGCTACCAAATTGAAATGAAGGCAATAAAATACAAGGGCTAATCACCCAGATAAGACAAACACACAATCACATTGCTACAACTGTATATGCTAAAAGGAATAGAGGCATGCAATTGACAGGAACATAGGTATCCGTGTACTGTAATTAATTATAAGCCCCAGGAAAGGCCCAGCCACCACAGGGACAAGATGAAAAGAGAAAAAAAAAGAAAAACACAAGAGTTATGTAACAGACAATTGACACACTATACTCAAGTGCAGAAGCTGAGTGCAGTAATGTTGCTTTATAGTCATCCAGTTTGAAAATGAGAACTACCCTCACTGATGAAACGATGAAAGGCTGTAAGAAAATAGTTTTTTTCCCCCCAGACCACCCATCTCTGGGGCAAGGTGGGAAAAAAGTACACAGAAGGGTAACCTAAAACACAGACAATAACAGACACATAATTACAAAAAACAAAAGTGGACAAGATGCATGCAGTAAATGTAGCTTTATAGTAATCACAGTTTCACCTTGAGAACTAGCCTTCAAAGCTGAACTGCTAAAGCATTTGTTTTAAACACTTTTTCCAACCAATATGTCCAAGGTGTGTGATCATAACTTGGAAAAAACAAAGGCAGTGAGTTTTCCTGGGGTCGTCTGCTACTGGTAGTGAGAAAAAAAAATAATAAATGCACTTGCAGTTGATAGTACTGGAGAACAAAATTAATTTTCACAAGTGGTGATGATAAGCGCAAGCTTGAGAATACAGAAAGCAAGGCATCTAACCAACCAAAAAAAGAGGGATACATGGTATAAAGACATTTTTTTGACTATACCTGGCTCTCACCAGCAAAATAATTGTGAGGGAAAATCAGTTATCCACAATAATTAGTGACATGCATCATTTTGTGTAGGCAAAAAAACAAAGGTGCAAGGGAAATTTAATTAGCTGGGCACTGTACTGGGGGTACCAGGAATAAAATATATGTCTTTATGTATAGATTGATCACAGAGAAAACCAATATGCACACACGCTGGTTAGAGACAGAGAGAGACAACAGAAATGACCTAAGGAACACTCACACACAGCAACACAGACTACCCCCTGAACTTTACACACCTGTTTTGGCCTCATGTGCTGTAAAGCGCCAGCTGCAGGTGCTCCCTCCTAGACAGAGACATGAAGTTGTCCGCATAAACTGAACACCTTGCCCCATAATGCCAGGAAATGTAAACACTTTTGATGAAGATTGATCTGTTGGCCTTTTTCCCCATATCATTGGTCCCAGACGGCCACTGCCGAAAGTTATTGTTTTTTTTTGGGGGGGGGGGGCGGCCTCCAACAACTTATCAAAGCAGGACAGCAAAGGGGGAAAAAACAACAATGGAATACAAACAAAAAAAGCAACTAGGAAAATTGCAGAAAAAAGCAGAAAAACAGCAGGGAATGGAATGATGCCTACTACGCTTGGCATTTAGAAGCGCTGGTCATCAGTGCAGATTTGCACTGGGGAAGTGGTCCACAGGCAATATCCCTAGAGCACTTGGATTCTCAATGTTTATGCCCAGCTCAAGAAATGATAACATTTCTCGACATGTGAAAGTAACTCACAGTTGACAAGATCTTGCACAGGGAGATGGGGTGCCAACTTTCTCAATTGAGAGAAATAAAACAAGAACGATAATTTACATTGCTGGATGCGCTGTCGCTGGTTGCCATGCTGGGTCAGTTCGAACAACCACAGCTGCTTTCTGAAATGTGGTATGGAGGTGCCCAGCACACTTCACTCTAGAGCAGTCGTGTAGGACAAACTGGATTACTTAATAATTCTGCTGTCATTGTCAAAATTGATCCCAGTTCATAGTTTGGTTTCTCCCAGTGTATCTATGCAACATGATACTTGCTCCGCATTGTTTTATAAGTAGTCACGCTGTGCCTTTCTTCAGGGGCAAAAATAGCAATTGTTGCAAATGGCGGTTTTAGTCCCAGTGCTTTGGCAAGCAACGTCAAGTATACCCCAACAGTATGCTACCTGCAGAATGTTGGTGACTTATTTCTGCAACTTGATCAGATGGCATACCGATTAAACTGGAATCGCTATGCATTTTTGTGCTGATCATGCTAACCCTGTAACAATGGCAATCACCAGCACTCGATAATGTTTAGATACCAAGTGCGAAAATTTTTTATAAAAAAGGTGGGTTAACAAAATTGTTTCAAAAAAGTACAGAATGCAGTGTTCCCAGTTGGTTGATGAAAACCGCCACTGTTGTAGTGTATAAAACTTTGGGTATAATTCTAAATATGTAAACATTACCGGGAGCAGGACACAGAAATATCATGGGGTTAGCATGTGAGGTACAGAAATACAGTGCTATTCCACTGTTCCTGCAATGGACATGCTGACCAGATGCTTGAAATAAACTTCAGATTTGCCCAGTGATCTTTTAATAACGCAGTTGCTGTAGCTTACCGTATACTGGCTTCAAATTGTGATCCCTGCAAATCACTGGCAACACTTCACTTTCAAGATTTGGCATTCATTGCGAAGTTGGTTCCACATGGTATGCAAACAGGAGCAGACATTGTGGGACATTGTGGGCAGTGGGACATTGAAATTTGTAAAGTGTTTTCATGCAGGTCACAGAATCACATGACGATTCAAGTGCTTCAGCACTCCACAGGCTGGACAGGCTGCAGAAATAAACTTCAGCCACATTTTGGCAGGTTGTATGTCCAAGCATACATGACAGCGTTTGCCTCTGCACTCACAATTAAACCACCTTTGGCATTATTAGCTGTTTTGGCTACTGAATGTATGATAAACATGATGTAGCAAACTATAAATAATGACTTGCATAATAAAACGTAAGAGTAAGCTACCATGTTGATAGATACACGAGAAACCCTGCTATAAAAAGGAAAAGCAGTGCTATATTATGTGCCTCCAGCAGGCCAGAGAAGTATTCGAGAACGGCTAACATGACATCAATTACCGAAGGGCTGAATAGTCTCTTGGCATGGCAAATAGGAGCACAGGCTTTAAGCTAGTTCGGGAATGCTAACATAAACAGGGGTAAAAAATATCCAAGTACCAATGCAGACAGGAACAATACTGAGACAGGCAACTCCAGTGTGCCATGAAAACAAGTGTCTTCCAAACAAAGATAATTCTTGACTTCACGGATGGACAACTAGTAATTTATAATTAGTATTTCCACCCAAAATGTAACATCTATGTAATGCACATCACTAACATTTAAAATACTTTGGTGGTAACAAACTAGCAGTTACAAAAACAGGGGTGCAGCTTGCTAGCAACTCACCTTTTGATTCGACATGATTGTGAAAGTCACACCTGCCGGGTATGAAGCTGCCTTATCTCTGCTTTTGGATCTCTCAGCAAGTAAGAGAGAACGTTGTTGGGATGAAAATATAGAGGGACACTGACAGGAAGTAAAGCTGAGTTCCTGTTTGGGAATGCGCAGTGACCCCCCTTCCCTCCCCTCTCCAGAACATGAACGTGCATGCTACAAGTTTAGGGAGTGAAACAAAGAAAGGCAGGATACCATGTTTCAAACAAAGTTAACGTTTTATTTATTATTTATTTAGTTAGTTTTTGATGATTGGGTAGGTGCACTAGCCATAGCAATGACTATTTTCAGGCACGACCCGGGAGGGTACAAGACAGAAACAATCAGAATAACAGGTTACAATATATGGATTCCCAATATACAAACATAGGAATTAGAACAGGCTAGAGTTTAAAAACAAGTTTAGCAATATACTTAAAGTCAAAGTCAAAACAAAAATGAGGAGAGTAAAAATTACAATAAGGCAGATAACAGTTTAATTAGGTCATAAGTGCTAACAATACCATGGAATTAAAGGAGGATTATAGAGAGGTGATGGAGGCATTATGTTAGACAATAGATGACAAATTCGGTAGAGATTAAGGTTGTAGTAGGGAAATAGAATAGATAGGGGAGGGTAAGATAGGAAGATAGGTACAAAGAACAAGTTTGCAAGAAAATGACACCGTGGGATACAGAAGGGGCTGCTAAACACAATGAGCACAAGAAGCTGAAACAGTAAGTAACACTAAAAAATGATTTAAAACACTGACAGTGCCGCTTTAAAGGTCTGTGTAATTTCTTCAGGAGTTGGCAGGCTTTATAGCAGGCACAGAAGTCCCCGAATGTTGTCCAGCAGGGGGTTCTGTGTGCTTAGTTTTCTTTGATTTCTTTGAGAGAACCAGGGAATCAGCCAGTTCAGCAAGCCTCTTAGAAACTGCTTGTATACCCGTCTCAGGGGTAGCAGTTACAGTAGTTGTTGTGATTTCACCCACAGTAATTTAGGGTGTCAGCTGGTTAGAGCTTGAGGGACCCTTAGGTACGGGAAGCTAGTTTTCTCTTTAGCCTTATCCAGGCATTTTTCAACAGTTTTCTCAGGACATGTATGCATATTTCACTCTGATTTTAATGTTCATGTCTTCGCAAAATTTCACCACACTCAATACACAGCTTGAAACCGGGATCACCAGTTTTTCTTCTCAGTTTTTCTGACATTCTCAATGTAAAACCGATAAAAGTTGAAAACGCTAAAAACCTTTTTAAATGTAAAGGTTATTTCACAGTTGGTTCCAGAACCAGAGAGGAACCGAATGGAAACCGGGACCCGAGGTAAAAGTAAACCGAGGCTATCAGTTCACGAACTGGTATTAGTGGTTCTAAAAACAAGTTATAGTAATAAAATTAAACATAAGTAATGGAATTTTTTAGTCAGAAAACTCCGATAAATATAAAATAAACCTTGGTTTACCCCTGGTTATACCGAACCAGGAGAAACCGAGATAACTTACAATTTAAACACTAAAACTACGGTTTACTTAAAATTACAAAAAGTGAAAGGCAGCAAATGAAATGTAAAGAATACTTATATATATTTTATAAGTTTTCTTACGTCAGAACAAGATGATGAGGAGAGGATCCCTGAGCGTCTAGTCTTGACATGCGGAGAGAAAAATCTGAGGGGTTTAGAACTAAGGCAGTTAGTAGAAGGCAGCATTTGAAAAAATGGCACGTGCAAAAGATTTCATCATTTGCATATGTTCCATATCTCCTGGCAGTTCTATTTTACAGGGTCACTACAAGAGTTATGAATACCTGAGTATTACTGGGATTAGAACATGCCAACAGTTTCAGTTCAGAAGCCAAACAGATTGCAGTGCGCAGTAGCGTGGTGTAAAGCACCAGATGCCATGAGGATTTCTGATCAGCTGGAATGTTACTGTACCATAGAAAGGTAAAACAATGTTCCATGACCTTTGAACTGTGGTATGACATTTCAGCTGAGATGGAAATCCATACAGAATGTTTTAAAGTTAAATGGTTCCAAGTGAAAAAGTATCTGCATATCCCTACAAACTGCTGTGTGTGAGGAGGGATGGAGTGGGAGACTGGAGGGCCTGGAGGGTTGGGGGCCAGGATAATTTCCCTCATCATTACCCAATGTGGCTAACTCAAATATACAGTTATTTTCCTTAAATGTTAATGGGCTCACCGACCCATCAAAAGATCCAGGATAACGGCACACATCAAATAAACAAAAATCAGACCTCACCTACGTACAGGTATCACACCTCTCTATCGCAGAACATGAGAAGCTTGCTGAATTTGGATTCACCTCTGTTTACCCCTCTTAATTCTGAGGTGGCAAAAAGTGGGAAGTAGCCATCCTCATCCCACACCACACCCCGTTCCAGGACACCCAGACATGGGAGAATCAGGATGGGTGCCTGATTATTGTGCAGGGCCTTCTCAACAGCACTGACATCATGCTTGCCATTCTGTAACTCCCCCGGCCCCCCTCGGTACCAACACCCCAGCAGTTAAAAAACTGCTAGACAAAATCGTGATCATGATGAAGAGACTCCTTCTCCTTGTGGGAGACTTTAACATTGCCCCAGTTCCCAGCTGGGACTACTCCAACTCTGACCCTCCAAGGTAATCAGCAGCCCATAAATGTTTCAAATATTTCATGCAGCAAGAGGACTGGTTGGATACCTGGCACTTCCTACATCCCTGCACACAAAACTACACTCACTACTCCTCAGCGCATGGCACCTACTCTAGAATCAACCACTGTTACACCCAGGTGGAAAACCTGTCTAGCTTGGTTGACTGCAGACTAGGTGATGTAGTACTATCTGACCGTGCCCCAGTAATTGGCTGCTGGAATCTTGGGCTAGAGAGGTGCAAAAGCTGCTGGTGACTCAAGCCCTGCTACTTGAGAAGACAAGCCTTAAAGGATTTCCTCAATGAGAAAATTGATGAGCTCCTATGAGACAATGAAACCTTAGAGGTCTCACACTCTGACACTGGAATACCCTCAAGACAGTCCTACATGGACACATCATACAATACACATCAGTTCAGACTAAACTGAGATGTGAATGGCAACAACAGCTGGAGGACATGCTGCACATTTTGCAGATGGCCCACCAACAGGAGGACACCTCGGTAGTCCCACAACTCAAATAGGTAAAATCCAACCTGGATGCTCTCTGCCTACACCAGACCAAAACTGCACTCACATTCTTTCTCCAGTGCTATTATGACGGAGAAGCTACAGACTCACACATTCTGATGTACCAGATCCACAAACAACTTTACATGGAGACAATCACTGCCCTAAACCATCCTACCACAGGAGCATGGACCACAAAACTCCACAATATCATCTGGGCTTTCTGTTCCTACTACCAATTTCTTTGTGGCCCAGAACACCAGGTGACCCCAGAGTCCACTGACTGATTTCTGGGCACTCTAGCTCTTCCCAAACTCTCGGAAGCCCAAAGGATCCACCTCATGGACCCAGTCTTAGCCAAGGAAGTACCTGTAGACGCAACCATCAGATGCTCAAAGACCATGAAGGGCCCACGCCCAGGAGGGGGGTCTAGGTCACTACAGCATGACCAAAAATGCACAGTCAAATATCACACAGACAAAATGGCAACAGCAAAAACCATACATTGGCAATACAGTGTGAAGCAATGACCGCATGTTGAGAGAAACAATTACTTACCATACTAATCTTGTTTCCTCCAGGGTACTCTTACTGTATTCTGACTTCTGCAATATGGTCTCACCATAAGACTGCCCCAAAGACAAAATGGTTAATAGAACCTATACTAATCATGGAATGTTAGGCTGGAGCTCAGTTTTCAAACCACTGTCCCTGAAATACATTCTGCAATCCTCAGATTCTAATGGAGCAAGCATAATAGCAAGCTATCTAAACTATACTAATAATTAAATAACTAATTAACAACACCCAACCACAAACAATCCCCTTTATTTATAAAATGTGGGCAACACTAAGACTTAAGTCACTAGGCCCAAAAACAAAACCACTCAAAGGTTTCAAACAGCATGGACAGCTGTGTTGCAGTGCCCACAGGTTCTAGCAGGGGAGGTAGGGTGGGAGCTCAGAATACAGTAAGATTCCCTCGGAAGAAACAAGATTACTAAGGTAAGTAATTTTTTTCTTCAAACCCCAGGAAATCTTACTGTATTCTGACTTCTGCAGACTACCCAATCAGTACCTGTGGAGGAGGGTAGATAACCTATTTAGGAAACAAGCTCTGCAGTACTGCTGTGCCAAACCTGGCATCACTTCTGGCCTGGGTATCCAGGCTGTAGTGCTGGGTAAAGGTGTGAACTGTTTTCCATGTAGCTGCTTTTCAGATTTCTGCTATTGAAGCAGCTGTACCCCTTGTAGAGTGGCCCTGAGGCCTACAGGGGGCTCCTTACCCACTTTGCTGTAGCAAAATTGGATACAGGCAACAATTCAGCATGCAATGGACCACTTTGAGGAGGGTTTGCCTTTCCCCACTTCTCCATAGGTCAGGAAGAGCTGAGTTCTATCCTGCCCATGGCCCTTCATGTGATCCTTGTAGCAGCTTATAGCTCTCTTGACATCAAGACTATGTAGTCTTCATTCCCCTGAGCTGGAGTGGTAAGTGAAAAAGACTGGTAAGGTCATAGACTGGTTAAGGTGGAAGTCCGAGACCACCTTAGAGAGGAACTTCCCATTAGTCCTAAGAACCACCTTGTCCCTATGGACTGCTATGTACTCTTGCTCTGGGGACAAGGCCTAGAGTGTACAGATCCTCCTGGCTGAGATGATGGCTACCAGGACCACTGTTTTCCATGTCACATACTTAAACTCTGCTGAGGACATAGGTTCTGCTGAGGCTATGGGCTCAAACGGTGGTTGCATTAACTGACCTATGCATATATTGAGGTCCCATGCAGGAGTGGGTTCCCTGTGAGGGGGTACAAGTGAAGTAGGCCCTTGAAGAACTTTCTCAACACCTGGTTGGCAGACAAGGATGCCCCTTTTCCAGCAGAAAGGTATGCTGAGACAGCTGCTAAGTGTACCTTAAGGGTGGAAGGCTGAGGGAATGCAAGTGCGTCAGACAGTCCAAGACTACTGATAAGTCAGCATGGCGATGGTCTATCTGTCTCTGTTGGCACCAAATATAAAACCTCTTCCATTTAGAAGAGTATGTCTTTCTAGTGGAGGGTTTTCTAGACACTCTGAGGGCCTCTAGCACCTCTTCTGAGAGGTGTATATCAGCATTTTCTAAGTCCTCAAGAGCCAAGAGTCTGAGGAACTGGAGACTGGGGTACAGGATCCTTCTCTGAGAGGAGGGCAGTAGGTTGTGTCTCCTGGGCAGGGAGATTGGCTTGGATATTGACAGGGTCAGCAGCAGGGAATACCCGGGCTGCCTGGCCCAATCTGGAGCAATGAGGATCACTGTCGCTGGTTGAGTCCTGAGTTTGTTCAGTACTCTGAGCAACAGCAGGAATAAAGGGACGGCATATAGGAACTTCCCTGTCCAGTCCAATAGTGGTGCATCCAGAGGGACTGTGCCCACTGTGGGGGGTCTGCAACAGAAGTGTGGCAGTTAGTGGTTGTCTGGGGCTGCAAAGAGGCCCACTTCTGAGGTGTTCCACCTTCTGAACACCACTTGCAGGATCTGTCTGTTCAGTGACTACTCATGGTGGTTCTGATTGATCCTGCTTAGGGCATCTGCAAGGATGCTGTCCTTCCGTGGGAGGTGAACTGCTGAGAGAGAGATCCCTAGTGAGTAAGCCAAACTCCACACCTTCATGGCTTCTATGCACAGGGGGGAAGACCTTGTGCCCCCTTGCTTGTTTATGTAGTACATTGTGGTTGTATTGTCTGTTCTGAGTTGACTCCCCTTGCCCTGTAGCTTTGTAGCGAAGGACTGAATGCCCAGATAAACTGCCCTGCATTCCAGCAGGTTTATGCGAAGCAGAGACTCCTGCTGGAGCCAGGTACCATGTGTGGTGTGTTCCCCTAGGTGGGCACCCCATCCTAGGAGGGAGGCATCCCTTGTTAAGATGACTGCTGGTGGCAGCAGGAGGAAAGGCACACCTTCCCTGAGGTTATCCTTTTCCTGCCACCACTGCAGAGCTTGGATCAGGGTTCCTGTGACTGGTACCATCTTTGACAGGGAATGTCTTTTCTGAGATTAGTGAGACCTGAGGTGGAACTGAATGTCCCTCATTTGGAATTTTGAACCTGACACTGTTGCTGTTGATGCAGCCATGTGTCCTAACAACTGGAGAAAATGTCTTGCTGGTCTAGGGGTATGCAGTTGGAAGGAACCTGCCAGCTGCAGCAAGCTGTCTACCCTTTTCTGAGGGAGAAAGGCTCTTCCTCTTAGTGTCTAGTTCTGCTCCTATGAACTCCAGGAGGTGAACTGGTGATAGCACTGACAATTTCTGGTCTACCAGGAAGCCCAGTGTACACAGGGTATCCTGAGTGGTGTCCAGTGCATCTCTTACCTGTTGAGGAGACTGGCCTACCACTAGCCAGTCATCCAGATATGGGAAGACTGTAACCCCTTGTCTACTTAGGTATGCTACCACTACTGCTAGGCACTTGGTAAACACCCTTGGAGCAGAAGTCAGGCCGAAAGACATGGCCCTGAACTGGTAGCCTGATGGCAATCTGAACCTGAGGTACTTTCTGTGTGACTGCCTGATGGAAATATGGAAGTAGGCATCTTTTTAAGTCCAGAGATGCCAGCCAATCTCCCTCCCTGAGTGTAGGAAGAATGGTAGACAGAGTGACCATTCTGAACTTTGGCTTTGCCAAATGTCTGAGATCCAGTATGGGTTGCCACTCCCTTGTTTTCTTTAGAGTGAGGAAGTACCTTGAGTACCTGTACCTGTTCCCTTTTGGTCCAAGGGGACAGGCTCTAGTGCTTTTTTCTGAATTAGTTTTGCTACTTTCTCCCCCAAAAGAGTTGCTTCTGATGGATTGGCAGGTCTAAAAAGTCTTCCCCTCAGTTTGGGCAGGACCTTGAAACTGAGGCCAAGCATCTGGCCCACTACTTCCAGGACCCACTTGTCTATACTGATGGATTCCCAAGCCTGGAGATGGTGGGCCAACCTACCTCCCTACTGGAAGTGGGAGGTGATTCTGGCAGACCCCTCAGGGGGTCTGCTTATTTTGTGCACTTCGCTGAGTGCTGCAGCCAGCACGGCTGACACCCCTTCTGCTTGTGAAGTAATCTCTCTGAGTTTAGGAAACTGGGGAGGGGTCTCAAGCAAGTAGCTACTTCTGTCACTTTCTCAGTAGTACTACCTGTGAGAGGCAAGGGAGAGCATAGGAGTACATGCACCAGGAACTTTAACTCATGGTTGAAGAACTGGTGCTGTGAGGAAGGGTTTGGATTAATTGGTGACTGGGGACCCACCTGGAGGGATGGAGGTTTGTTCAAGCCTGACGGCCTGCATCCATCCTGGTGGGAATCAACACTCAATGATAAGTTTAAATGCTACATTGACAAGCATTTAAACTAGCAAAGGGTGGCAGGCCAGCAAGGAGGGTACCTGCTTGCTCACCCCACAGCTAGTAGTAGTGGAACCAGTGAACCAGAGGAGGGCTATTTCTGCAAAGCAGTGTGCAAAAGATGGAGATTAGTGCCCAGAGGTGGATAAGCAGAAAAGGGCAAAATTCAGCAGAGGGCAGACAGCAAGGAGAACCAGGGATAAATGACAACCAAGGAAGGGCTGGGTAGAACAGTGAAGCAGTCTAGGAGGTCAAATCATGGAAAGCCATGTGTGCAAATGCCAGGAGCCTTAGCAACAAGATGGAAGATCTGGAGGCTGTCATGTACAGTCAGACCTGGACATTGTGGCCATCACTGAAACCTGGTGTAATGATAACCATGACTGGGAGATGGCCATACCTGGCTACAACATATTCAGAAGAGACAGAGCAGGCAGGAAGGGAGGGAGGTGGCACTGTAGGTGAAAATGACATAAGGGCACAGAGATCCAGGAGGAACAAATGGGGAGAGATACTGTGGGTTAAGCTGGAAAGGAAATGGGGACAGCCATCCGCACAGGTGTGGTCTATAGACCACCAGCCCAGGGAGGCAGAAACAGATAGAGACTGATGCTAGCCATCCAAGGATGGCAGACAAGAGTGAGGTAGTACTGGTTGGAGACTTCAATATTCCAGGCGTGGACTGGAGCATCCCAGCAGCAGCATCAACTAGAAGCAGATTTATCCTGGACTCTCTCCAGGGTGCCTTCCTCAAGCAACTGGTCATGGAACCAACTCGGCAGAGGCAATACTGGACCTTGTGCTCACAAACAGGGACAGTGTGATGGGAATAGTGGGGAGCACCTGGGAAACAGTGACCACCAGTCATTGTGGTTTGAAATCACAGAAAGAGCAGAACCAAACCACACAAAACACGTATCCTGGATTTTAGGGACAGACTTTGGGAAAATGGGGAGATACTTGAAAGAGGCATTAAGGGAATGGGACAGGAATCAGGGTTGAGGAACAGTGGCAGTATTTAAAATGGGGATTACAAGAACAACAGAATTATGCATCAAGCAGGTTAGCAAGAAGAAAAGGAAGAGGAGACCATTATGGTTTTCCAAAGAGGTATCAAAGAAAGTAAAGCCAAAAAGATTGCATTCAGGAAATACAAAAAGACACAGGCAGAAGGGGATAGGGAGAAGTACCAGGAGAAGCAAAGGGAGGCAGGGAGGTCAGTAAGGGAAGCCAAAGCTCAGACAGAAGAACACATTGCAAAATCAGTGGGTAGAGGGGACAAAACCTTTTACAGGTACATACGTGAAAAACGAACAGCAAAGGGAGAGATAGTGAGACTGAAGGGGGAGGATGGGAGCCGCATGGAGGATGACAACAGTAAAGCTGACATATTGAACAGGTATTTCTGCTCAGTCTTTACTGAGGAAGAGGAGGGTAATGGGTCTGAAGGAGTACAAGGGGTGAGAATGGTGCAGAAATGGACACAAGTCCCTTTACACAGAAAGGGTCCTGAAGGAACTGGAAGTAATAGAGTTGATAAAACAATGGGGCCAGGCAGGTGCACCCCAGGGTCCTTAAAGAACTAAGAGATTGGTGGCTGAACCTCTGGCTATCCTGTTTAGCCGATCACTGGAAACAGGGGAGGTACCCAAAGACTGGAGGACAGCAGATGTAGTCCCATTATACAAAAGTGGGAACAAAGAGGAAGCAGGGAACTACAGACCAGTCAGCCTCACCTTGGTAGTGGGGAAGATCATGGAAGCACTACTGAAGGAGAGATTGGTGGAACATCTGGTTATCAATGGACTACAGGACCCAAGGCAGCATGGTTTCACCAGGGGGAGGTTATGTCAGACCAACCTCGTTGAGTTTTTTGACTGGGTGACTAGGAGGTGGATCGGGAGGGCAGTGGACATGGCCTATCTGGACTTCAGCAAGGCCTTTGACACTGTGCCACAAAAGACTATTACACAAACTGGGGAATATGGGTGTGGGCAGGACAGTAGTGTGGTGGGTAGGTAACTGGCTGGGTGGCAGGACACAGAGGGTGGTGGTAAATGGCTGTCACTCCACAGAGGAAGAGTGACCAGTGGGTACCACAGGAATCAGTGCTGGGACGCGTCCTATTCAACATCTTCATCAGTGACATTGCGCAGGATCTAGAAGGCAGAATTTCACTGTTCGCTGATGACACAAAGCTCTGTAACAGAGTAGACACACCAGAGGGTGTAGGCAGAATGAGCAGACCTGCAGAAACTTGAAGAATGGCCAGGGTTTGGCAGTTGAAATTCAATGCAAAGAAGTGCAAGATAATGCATATGGGGCACAAAAACCCTGGCACAATATATCAGTTGGGGGGTGAGGATATAGCATGCACCAAGCAGGAAAGGGATCTTGGGGTTGTCATCTCTGACGACCTCAAGGTAGGGAAACAGTGTGACAAGGCAGCAGGTAAAGCAAATAGGATGCTGGGATGTATAGGCAGGGGCATCACCAGCAGGAAAAGGGAGGTCATAATTCCGCTATACAAGACACTAGTGAGGCCCCACCTGGAGTACAGTGTACAGTTCTGGAGACCATACCTACGTAAGGACATAGGGTAGAGAAGGTTCAGAGGAGGGCAACAAAGATGGTGCATGGATTGCATCACAAGTCCTATGAAGACAGGTTGAAGGAACTGAACATGTACTCCCTGGAGGAGAGGAGATATGATAGAGGTATACAAGTATCTTACAGGGAGGAACAGGGTGCAGGAAAACACTATTTTAAGCGAAAAAGATGTTCCAGGACTACAGGGCATGGGATGAAGTTGGAGGGAGGGCGATTCAGAGGAAACATGAGAAAGAATTTCTTCACAGAATGGGTGGTGGACAAGTGGAACACCTGCCAGAGGAAGTGGTGGGGGCTGAAACAATCACGGGATTTAAGAATGCATGGGATAGACATAAAGGAATTCTAGAGGTCAGGGGTAAGGGGCAACAGACTTCTAGGAAAACAAACTGAACTTACAAGCTCAAATGGGCAGACTGGGTGGGCCATAGGCCCTTATCTGCCGACACTGTCTATGTATCTATGTATCTATGAGGCTAGTAGGCTAGCAATGCCTGAGCCCGGAGGAAGGGCCTGTAATGAGTTCTACCACTGCCGCCTTTGCTTTTGTACTTCTGGAGTATTGCTGCCTTCTCCTTTACAGCAGCACTCTTATAAACTACTTTATACTCATCCATCTTCTTCATGTAAGCCTCTGTTTGCTCACCAAAGAGATATAGGCTCACAAGGTAAAATCAGTGCCTTCCTCTGTGTGTCCTGGGACCGACAAATTAGTGGTCCTTAGCCAACCAAATCTCCTCGGAGACAGTGAGGTTGCCATTTGCCTGGCTGCAATATCATTGGTATCCACTGCCTCCGAACCTGTCATTTAGAAGCCTCTATGCCGCTTTTTGCAGCTTCGTACAAGTCTGATACCATGGGTCCAGGGTATGCTTTGGCTAGCTCTAAAACCATGTTCCAGAGGTATTTTTGGTATCTGGACACATAGGCCATGTAGGTTGCTTGTCCTAATGGCCAGAGAGGCTCCCAAACAGGACTTCTTGGCCGCAGAGTCCATCTTTCTAGAATCCTTATCTGGTGGGTGTGATGCCAAGGGAATCCCTGCTTTGTCACATGCAGCAGTCTGCACCACCCCTTCGTGGCTGGGGTGCCCAAAAAGGAACTCTGTCCCTGACTTGGCCACCCAGTACTTCCCGCCCATCCTCTTGCCCACTGGGATAATGGAAGTGGGGATTTGTAAAATCCTGGAGGCCTGTCTCTTCAGGGATTTGTGGATGGGCAACAACAGCCTTTTTGTTGCTGGCACATCCATCATTTCCATAAAGTCTGGTTCCTCTTCTTCCTCTTGGATTCCTGGGTGGAGAGGTCCAGTGTTTGTGCCACCTCCTTCATGAAGGCAAAGTGGGAGGAAAAATTCTCAGCAGAGTCAGGACATTGAGGATCAGGGAATACATCAGGTTCAAGAGGTTCCCCAAAATCATCATCCTCATCATCATCCTCATCCTCCCCTTCAACATAAACCTCAGTAAGCTGCTAAAGTGAACCGGGAACTGAGGAGGAACCCAGATCCTGAACTGAGGTCTGTGAACCGGGCCGCTGAACCGGGACCACAGTACCGGTTTGCAGTGCCTGAAGAATTCTTATAGCACTAGCTATTTCTTCTGTGGTTGGAACCGATGGATTTAGCAGTTTCAGTTCCTTAACTAAGTGTTTTTCCTTCCTCTTTTTCTTGGCAGAACTTGCCGGTTCAGTGGCAATGTCTGAGGTTCTTTTCTTACCCGAGGAGCCATCACCCTGGTTAGAGGGTTGTTCAACAAGGTTCCTTGGGTTTCTCCTTCTGGGAGGAGGAAGGTTTATCCAAAGCTGGGTCAGCAGCTTTTAGGACATTTTTTCTTTCCGTCGGTTTAAACGCCTGTCAAGCGTCGACTGAGGAAAATATTTTACAGATTTCATGATCTGCCTTCAGGTGATCAAACCCTAGGCAGAAAACGCAAACCACCAAGTGAAGATCTGCTTTAGCAAATGGTTCCAAACTGAGGAAAAGATAGCCAACTCAGTTAAGAAGGGGGATAAAACCTTTTATAGGTACTTCAGCGAGCGTAGAAAGACAAAGGGAGGGATAGTGAGGCTGAATAGAATGAACAGTGGGTGGGCAGAGGGGGACAGTGAAAAAGCAGGAATACTGAGCGAATATTTCTGCTCAGTATTCACAAAAGAGGAGGGAAGTGCCTAATCCAGTTAACAGAAGCACTCTTGATAGGGGGTCGATCCCAATCCTTTCACAGAAGAAAGGGTTCTGCAAGAACTCCTAAAACTGAAGGTGGACAAAGCAATGGGTCCTGATGGAATTCACCCAGAATTCTAAAAAATTAAGGGAGGAACTAGTGAAACCACTGGCTACTCTTTTAATAAATCATGGGAGGATGGTGTGGTACCGAGGACTGGAGGAAGGCGGATGTGATTCTCCTTCACAAAAGTGGGTCCAAGACAGAGGCAGGAAACTACAGACCTGTCAGTCTGACCTCTGTGGTAGGGAAAGTGATGGAGTCACTTGTGAAGGAAAGAATGGTCGAGTACCTAGAGGCCAGTGGAGCACAGGACCCAAGGCAGCATGGGTTCACAGTGGGAAGGTCATGTCAGACGAATCTAATAGATTTCTTTGACTGGGTGACCAAAGTAGTAGACCAGGGAGGGCTGTGGACATGGCCTACCTAGACTTTAGCAAGGCATTTGACACAGTCCCACACAAAAGATTAATATCAAATTAACCAGCCTGGGAATGGGACCCAGGGTGGTAGCCTGGGTAAAACATTGGCTGGACAACAGGACACAGAAGGTAATTGTAAATGGAGTCCATTCTGAAGAAAGGGGGGTTACTAGTGGGGTACTGCAGGGTTCAGTATTGGGTCCAGTCCTTTTTAATGTCTTCATCAGTGACATTGCAGAGGGACTGGAAGGAAAAGTATGCCTTTTTGCAGATGACACAAAAATCTGCAACAGGGTTGATACACAAGGAGGCGTGGAAAGGATGAAAAGGACTTGGCAAGGTTGGAGGAATGGTCAGAAGTATGGCAGCTAGGATTCAATGCAAAGAAGTAAAATAATGCACCTGGGAAACAAGAACCCAGGGAAGAATATATAATGGGTGGGAGGTAGTAACAACAAAAAAAAGGAAAGGGATCTGGGGTAATCATATCAGATGACCTTAAGGTTAACAAGCAATGTGAGAAAGGCAGTAGGGAGGGCTGGGGGTATACTGGGATGTATAGGGAGGCATCAGCAGCAGAAAACAGGAAGTTGTTATCCCTCTGTACAGACAGTTGGTGAGACCCCATCTGAGTACTGTGTCCAGTTCTGGAGACCCCATCTCCACAAGGACATAGACAGGATAGAGGCAGTCCAGAGGAGGGCAACTAAAATGGTGCAGGGTCTGCAAGAGAAGCCGTGATGAGAAGAGACTAAAGGAGCTTAATATGTATACCCTTGAGGAAAGAAGGGAGGGTGGACATAATAGAAACTTTTAAGTACCTCAGTGGAATCAACAAAGTTCAAGAGGGTAGCATTTTTCAGAAAAAGAGACTTGCAAGAACAAGGGACACAATTTAAAGATAGAAGGAGGAGGTTCAGGGCAATGTGAGGAAGTATTATTTCACAGAGAGGGTAGTGGATGCATGGAACAGCCTTCCTGAGGAGGTTGTGGGGTCTAAAACTGTGGGAGAATTCAAGAATGCATGGGACAGACATAAGGCAATTCTTGCGGGGGGTAGGAAGAAATAGGCTGTTGGTTAACTAGGATCTGCGGCCTATCCTGTAGGTAGGGAAATGGGCAGACTAGATGGGCCTAGCAGTCCTTATCTGCCGTCAAAGTCTATGTTTCTATGTTCCCCACACTCTGTACAATGCTGAAAACCCATTGGGCTGGTTCTTTTCTTGGGTAGTGACATAACCAGTAAAAATCCCTAAAAAGTGGGCTTTCTGCGAGTCAGAAACCCACACCAATAAACAAAGGTCTCTCTCGCGCTTTCCTTCTTTTTTTTTTTTTGGTGTGGTCGGTTTAGCGACCGATGAAAAACCAAGAGTTACCCTGGTTTCTCTCAAAAATGACTGAAAATGAAATAGCTGTCCTAAGGAAAGTTTAAACACAGAAATTTACCTTTTAAAATGTAAATAAATGTTCAGTTCCCTCTCAGTTAAATGAACCGAGAAGAAATCAAAAAACTTACCAGAACAAAAATGAATCCAGACTAGTCTACCTGTAAACTCAAGGACAGTGCGTTAAAAATTAACAGAAATTAATGTTACTTAAAAAAACTGAGGAAATAAAATCTTCAAGAAAGATGAAAGAGGGCTCTCTCTGAGGTGTCTTTACCAGGCAAGTGGAGTAAATAATCTAACAGTTGCAGGATTTATTCCAGGGACAGTGATTTGAAAACTGAGCTCAAACCTAACATTCCATGATTAGCATAGGTTCTATTAACCATTTCGACTCTTATGGCGAGACCATACTGCAGAAGTCAGAATACAGTAAGATTTCCTGGGGTTTGAAGGGGAAGAAAGTGGGTGGGGAATTTACTATTACAGACTCGAGGGGTGCAGAACTGGAGAAGTCAGAGGGAGTGGGTGATTTACTATTAGTAAAACCCCAGGAGGGTGACAGTTGGGGGGGGGGAAGGGGGCACAATAACATCCCAACGCTGTTTTACCCCTTCACTGTTTTTCCCGATGCTATTTTCATGGTGCGATTATTGCCATGCTAAATTGACCAGATACCAGGCTGGATGGGTATGAGCAGAATTCTATAAACATCAAACTCAAAATATGGGTGATACTCCATTTCTCTTCATAATATTCTTTATGTTGTATTTCCGTATAGAGAGGTTGGAATAATGGCTCACTCACCACTATATCTTATGTTCTTATTTCCGTTGATTTTTTCACTGTCAGTTCAGCCATTAGTCCAACCTCTCTACATGGTAGTTATCCATTGTTAGAGCCAATCTCCTTCCTGTGTTGTTCTCGTTTTGCAGGTACTTGGAATCACACTGACTGTTTTCCATTATATTTCAACCTGCACATCCATAGCCACAAGGGCAGGGTTTTGTGGCTCCTTGCCCCTTCAACCCACTAGATTCTGTGCCTTTATTTCCAGTGCTGAATTTATAAACAAATTCTTTCATTTTGACATTTCCCAGTCACTGCTCTTAAATGGTTAACTGACCTTATTAGGCCATGCTACAGCATCCCTTTGTAACCCTGGGGACTACAGCATCCTTCACGCCTGAGGAATTCACCTCGCAGCACAGCCGTCTCTGACTATAAGCACTTTATAGCCATAATGGCCCACAGACTGGACAAGGTCCTCCCCACCATGGTAAGCTTTGACCAGACTGGGTTTGTCCACTCTAAGACAGCTGCAAACAACACCAGGTGGGTACCTCACATCATCCTTGAGATGCAGGAACACTAATGCCCCATGGTACATCTCAGCCTTGTGCCAAGAAGGCATTTGTTCAGGTCTCCTGGCTAGTCCTCTGTGTTGTAATGGGCAAGCTGGGCTTCCTCGTGCCTCTAATCCAACTCCTACAGAAAATGTATGGGGCTCCCTAGGCATACATGAAGGTCTCAGAACACCATTCAGAGATGTTCTTCCTACATCGAGGTACCAGGCTGGGATTCCCCCTCCTCCTACTTTTTGCAGTTTATACTGAACCCCTGACTCAGGCTATCCACGAGGCCATGAACATAGCTGGCATAACACTAGAAGGTGAAGAGCATGGTATATCATTGTATGCTGATGACGTGTTCCTATAGTTGAATGAGTCTGATGGGTCACTACCAGCAGTATGAAGATCATAGAAGCCTATTGCAGAGTCTCTGGGTATGAACTGAATACTACTATAACCGAAGCCCTGACCTTCAACTACCTCACATCTCAGGAGGTCAGACAACAATGGCACGGGGTCATAATATCGCACAACATCATGCAGCATGGCAAAATTGCACTGTCAATACAGTGTGATTCTTGCCATGTGGTATCTCTCTTTTCTGTGGAGTCTCACCCCCATTACGGGGGAGTTGTGCTCGACCCCCCACTATAAGATTCTCAACTCTGGGGGTTCAAGGCAGGGAGCGCATAAAGTTGAAAAAAATAAAAGTTCATGGGACCGGGAATCAAACCCGGTCCCAGCAGCACTGCCTGGGTTGCTCGCTGCTGTGGCTCAGTCCATTTAGCCACAGCAGCTGGTCGGTGGAAACCACTCCCAGCAGAGGTCTTATCCTCTGCCTGGGAGAGTGTGAATGGTGCAATACTGCGTACAGCAGTATACGTGGTATTGCACCATTTGCTCACTGGTGCAGCACTGTACCGGGTAAGCCATAATGTTGTACGCTATTAAACGTGTGACATTATGACCCAGTACCGACAAGGCAACCCCTTCTGTTGGAATCTGGAGAAACTAAAACATGTATGTATCCACTTCATTTCGGGACATCTGTTCTCCTTATTCCATTCAGACAACACAGGATTAATTTATTTATTTGAAAAGTTTCACCAGGAAAGACGTACTGAGCCAAAATTAACTTGTTTCCAGATGCGTCCTTGGTGGAGGGGGAAAGAGATATGTACAATAGATTTTACTACATAATAAAATAAAACATTCATACAGAGATTAAATAACAGTGCAAAGCTTTGTACATTAGGGAAGTAGGTGTACTAGACATACGCTTAGAGAATAAATAGTAATATCAAAAGGCAAGGGCAGTGGGCAAGTCCCTTAGGAGCAGAGAAAGGAACAATTATATTGGTGAGGGCGGTAGGGAATAGTACGCAGAGGGGGGGCATGGGGAGCAGGGGGGTAGAGACAATTGTGGAAAGGAAATAGGAAAAAATTGGGGGTGTAGTATGGTAGGGAGAGGCAAACCAGTTGTCTCTCTGGGGTGCAAACCCCACGAGGGCCAGGCACGGCAGGGTGCACACCCAGCCAGTGACCTGGTTTCCTGGCCTGCAAAGGAGAAGGGTAGGAGGGGGGAGGGGCAAGGAGAAATAAGAATCGGGCAGGAGGGAAGAAGTGAAGCGGGGGAGTGCAGAAACTAGAGTGGAAAGGAACAGGAAAGGAGGGAGAGGGAGTAGGGTAGAGAGGGAATAGTCAGACCTTTGACCCTCTGGGATGCAAACCCCACAAGGGCAAGACATGACTGGGTGCACACCCAGCTCATGTCCTGTGTTCCAGGCCTGCAAAGGTTTGGAGAAAGGTAGAATTAGCGAAAGAAACAGGCAGCATGGAGAGAGTGGAGTGGGTTGGGCTATGACCAGGGGCAACTGCAAGAGAGAGCAGTGTGGACATGGAATAGAGAGGAGAGAGAGCATTTTGAGGATGCAGAGTGAATGGCTAGGGGAGAGAGCGTTCCAAAGTTTAGGAAAGCAGAAGAAGAAGGCAGACTGACCAACAAGGGATTTACAAGAGGGGACTAAAAGGGAGCGATAGCCTGAGTTATGGAGGGAGTACGATGAGGGGGGCAGATTTAGTGCACTGGAACACATTCCCTCTTAGCTCCTCTAGGACAGTGGAGGTGGTATGCATGGTCACGTTATCCAGAGCCCTATATTTGTTCCAGAATGTCCTACTTTCCACTCCACTCTCAACTTTTTTTTTTTTTTTTACTTTCTATTTTTGTCCCCTATTTTTGCCTCATCAGCTACCGGGGCCTCCTTCCACCTACCTAAGCCCTTCTACCCACCGCAGGAATCTTTCAGTGATCCAGCCCACCACCAGCTTTTTTCCAGCAACCTCTCTGAATACCCTGATTGTATCCCATGGCTTATCACCCACAGATGGGACCCCTCTGTTCCCAAGCTGGGAGGAGGATTCTTCATTTGACAGTCAGAGCCTGTGAGGAGGAGCTGACAAGGCATGGGAGGAATCAAAGAGGCCCTGCTGTGGTGTGGGGGGCTGTGGCAGCTTCATCTGCATAACGCTTGCTGGAGGTGTTTTTTCCCCTACTGGGCCCTCCCCTTATTCCACCCCAGGGCGAGGTCCTGAGATGAAACCCTGCAAAGCGCTGAGCCCTCAGAAGGGTGGGTAAGCACCACCCTACCTTAAGTACTCACCTGCCTGACCTTACTCTGGATGGGTGATGCCTCCATGTCACTTGCCAGGTGAGTGATAAGTACTCAAATGGGCTCACCCCATAGGGACCACTTATTCCTTCCCCCACGACACCCCCCCAACTGGGTCTCCAGGGGGCAGTTGTGCTGTGTAAGGAGGTGCCCCTCCCCCGAGGCAGGAGGCCTCCAAAGGACACCCGAACCCCACCCCACTGGTCGGCACCAGACATCCCAGACTTGGGACGTGAACCCATGTTGTCTGGATAGCAAGCAGTAACTCTACCACTATGCTGGCTGGCTGGCCCCATCACTCTAAACTTTCAGGCAACAGAACAAAGAAATTTTGCAATTCTTCTGGTTGGAGCAGTGCCCCCAAATCAAACTGAAGACATATTCCTACCTAAAGCGAATGGTGGCATATCTCTCCCAAACCTGAGGCTATACCACTGGGCAGCACATCTTCAATACATAGCCCTTTGACATCTCAGTGCCCCACGTGCTCTCTGGCAGAGACTGGAATACTCAATTTTCTCTAACACTGAATTAATAAGGGTTATGCACAACACTTTCCACACCGTGAACTGCTAGCCAACCTGAACCAGTGGCTCAGACACCAGATCTCAACATGGGTCGCAATCCTTAAGGCATTATACCTAGTCCCTTTTCTCTCTCTTTTTTTTAATAAAGGTTTTTAACTCTGCTGGGCTGACCAGGCAGCTGGTTCAACTTAGTCCCCGGGTACCATCAACCATCCCTTGCCTGTCTCCATTGTCAGGAAGCCAAGGAGAGCAGGGCCATCCTTCCCCCATGCCTCTCATACAGAAGTCCCCCTCCCATCTCTCAGAGTGGCAAGGTGGGCTGTGGTACCTTGGGCGAGGCTTCATGGAGCCTGGTCCCCTCTTTTTCTGTGTAAGTTGTTCTCCCTCACAGCCCAGCATCGTGGCACGGCATGAAAGAGTATGTGAATGGAGGCGTGCATGCTTTCTGGAACAGTGGCCTCCTTCCACCCTCCCAGACATCCGTCTTGCCCCAAACATTGGCACTGCCACAAGGCCTCCATCTGGTGGCAGCCAAGAGTCGGGAAGGTTTACCACTCCTGTCTGAGAAAGGAGAGCTGCCTGGTGGCCGCTCAGTCCTCTCCCAGCCTCCCCTGCTAGCCCCCAGCAACCTGAGTTTGTTCCCAAACTTAGGTTGTTGGTGTAGCTCAAGGTAAGGTGCCCTGCAGTGCCTTAGCCCTCTGTGCCACCAGGTCAGCTGCTTTTTTCTCTCTCTCTGTCTCATGCCCCATAGCACTGCTGGAGCACTTATCCCAGTGCACATAGACACAGCCTTCAGGAACTGGCAACACCATTCCCTACAACACCTCACCAACTCGTGTCTGGAGCAGCACTAAAATCCTTTACAGAAGTGCAAATGGAAATCGGTGTTCAATATCTTCAGTTAGGGCACTTCTACACCACCCTCCCCTGGGTCTGCATAATCCAGACACCCGCCCGGCCATTAATACCTCCTTAATCTCTCTCATGACGACAGGGATTACCAAACATATGATATCCCAACTTTACAAAGACTTTGCCAGTAGCAGTAGCGACTCCACTCTGGACATCCTCCACCACTGGTAGGAAGAGCTAAAACCTTCACTATCTATAGAGGGCTGGCACAGGACCTGCCAACTATCATCCAGAATCACTAGCTCACACCAGTGGAAAGAATACTTCTGGAAGCACCAAATAAGATTCTTTCGCACCGCAGTCATTATCGTGCATTACCTGGCATCCAGTGGTGCCTCCTGCTGGAGACTCTGCAGAGAAACGCAGGCCCACCATACACACATTATGTGGATCTGTCTGCTCCTGCATCCCTTTTTCCAGTCATTGCAAGGAGTAAATGGAAGAACTGCTTGGAAAGCCAATTCCCGATAGTTGAACTGTTCCTGTTACTCCAACTTCCCTGGGGCCTGTGAGATCCAAATACCATATACCTTATTGGCATCTTGCTCATGGCAGCCAAGAAAACTATTAATAGAATTTGGCCAACACCCCACGCCCCCACTAAGCTGGCATACGAACATACGAAGAAGCTAGCAGAAGGTCATTTGGTCTATCAAGTCTGCTTGTATAGCAGGGTCCACAGCTTGAGCTAATGCCCCTGCCCTCCCTCCCCACTCCTCCCATCCTCCCTACCCATGACCTTTACCTTCCCCTATGCCTATCCCAGCTTCTATTAAAGTTGCCCACTGTCTTCAATGCGATCACCTCTTCTGGCAGCGCAAAAAAATGTTGTAGGTGCCGTACTGGTCCTTTTAAGAACAGATCCAGAAACAAATGATTTGATACCTTTTATTGGACCAACATGGATGTTACACAAAAGAACAAAGTGCTCTAGCTTTCGAACCAACCAGGTAATTCTTAGAAGCTTTATGGCAGTTATTTTGAAAATCCCATACTATTAACACCAGATAATGTTGAAAAAACAGAAATAATTCTCATTGGTTTAACATATACATTTAAAACATAATAGAAGACTACGTCAGAGAAGCTAATTAACACCAGTATGCTTTTAACTGAGAAGCCTCAGAAGAGCAAAGGTTATCAATAATTATCAACAATCAGAGAGTTCTTCTCACATAAATTTTAAAATGTCTCAGTATGCTTCAAGAAACATTCTAGTGATAAAAAACCTTGGGATAGCATTCTCTCTAATACATGTAAGATGAGTTTACAACTTACATTACAAGTGTCCTTGTCTTTTAAAGAACAGGCAATAAGAAACAAAATCCTGAAATTAGGTATAACTGCAAGCTGAAAACAAGCCCCAAATTAAACATACACACATATACATGATGCATGATAGTATGATTTGTAAGTATAAGTGCCAAATAAAAATACTTGTCAAGGACGCCCAAGAAAACGAGACCATGAGTCTGATAAGTGCAGATTTCAACACAGAGTCAGTGTATAACAAAAATGCACAGAATCAGTGTAAGGAATCTAAATGAAAACTTCCAAGGATGAAATCTTCCAGGCCCCTCCTTTTTTTTTGTTTGTTTCTTTCTCTATCTCTCTCTCCCCTTGGGAAAGATACTGTAACTAGGAGGAATGAGATATACTGTATGTAGAAGAGTCATAATACAGCATCATTCACACCAATATTAATATTTACCCAAAGGAATTACACCTTTTATGAATCCCCAAGTAAATGAGATATGCATCTTAATATGAGCAAATTTAAAAATGTGACAGTGTGTAATCCAACCACTGACAACTAGCAGAAGGAACTAAAAGTACACTATATATGAAAACTAAGTGTCCTAGCCACATAACAGTTGCCCCATGCCACACTCCCCCACACATACATGTGTACATACACCACACCACACACACACCAGCACACTCCACACAGCCACAACACACAACAAATATAACAAACACAACCCACACACACCACAGCTCACCGCATGCACACACAAACAAAACACACACACACATCATACCGACAACACAAAAACACAACACATGCAAAACACACACAAACATACATACATCAATACACACACAAACACGCACTCACACATGCACACATACTCACCACAGTGTTAAGGTGAGAAGTCAACATGTAGATAACCATAAACTTACAAAATTGAAGGACCGCTGAAGAACTAAAGTATTTATGTCCATCTTTTAAAGTAAAGGTCTGTGTAAGTTTAAGTGGAATAATGTGTCATATAACCAACATCAATGTTCATTCCATCCACCACCATATTGAGAAGTAAAATAAGTCTAATTTCAGAAGCCCACCTCTGTTGTGTACTGTTGGAATGTCCTTTTAAGACCATCACAGACATATCTGAGATTGAGTGGCCAACCTGGGAGAAGTGCTGTGCTACTGGCTTGTCAGTCATCTTGTTATTAATAGAATGTCTGTGTGAATTCATTCTAGTGCGGAGTTGTTGCCTTGTCTCCCCCACATAACCTGTGTGAGGACATTTCTTGCATGGGAGAAAATAGACCACATTACTTGATGTACATGTGTAATTCCCCTGTATCCTGAATAGTCTGTTTTGTGATGTAACCACACAGTCTGAAGTGGAAGTGAGGTTACACGTCTTACATCTGCATTGATGACAGGGTCGTGTACTATATGATGTTATGGTATTCTGTTCCGGTTCAAGTTGACTCCTAATAATCACGATGGCTAAATTAAATGGTTGTTTATAAGACAGTAGTGGTAGTTCTTGAAAAATACAATTAAGGGTTTCATCCTCGTTAATTATTGGATGGAGGTCCTTAATAATCTTATGTAGAAGTTCAAGGTCAGGATGGTATGTGACTGCTAAGGGTATTCTGTTGGTAGTCGTCCGTTCCTTATATTGCAGTAGTTGTTTGCTTGGGACCTGTGTTGCACGTTCCACTGTTCTGTCAATTTCTCTGGATAAGTGTCCCTGCTCAATAAAGGTGTTTTTCAACATCGCCAGATGTGTGTCTCTGTCTTCCTCATTTGAACAAAGGCGATGATACCGAAGTGCTTGACTATCTATGACAGATTTCTTTGTGTGGCTCAGGTGATTACTTTTCTTGTGTAAGTATCTCTGTCTGTCTGTTAGTATTCCTGTAAATACACATATGTAGGGTTCCATCCTTAATAGTGACAGTGGTATCCAGAAAATGTACACTGGTGGCAGAATATTCCAGGGAAAGCTTTATAGTTGGGTGGAGGTTATTAAGTTCCCGATGAAAATCCTTAAGTGTGTCAGTGCCCTCTGTCCAAATTATAAGCAAATCATCAATGTAACGGAAATAAGCGAGTGGTTTATGTGTACAGCACCTTAAAAAATCCTCCTCCAAATTCGCCATAAAAATATTTTTTATCACTAGAATGTTAGTTGAAGCATACTGAGACATCTTAAAATTTATGTGAGAAGAACTCTCTGGTTGTTGATAATTCTTGATAACCTTTGCCCTTCTGAGGCTTCTCAGTAAAACGCATACTGGTGTTAATTAGCTTCTCTGATGTAATCTTCTGTTATGTTTTAAATGTATATGTTAAACCAATGAGAATTATTTCTGTTTTTTCAACATTATCTGGTGTTAATAGTATGGGATTTTCAAAATAACTGCCATAAAGCTTCTGAAGAAAGACCTGGTTGGTTCAAAAGCTAGAGCACTTTGTTATTTTGTGTAACATCCATGTTGGTCCAATAAAAGGTATCAAATCATTTGTTTCTGGATCTCTTCCAGCAGACTTCCCTCCTAAACCTCCGGCCTTCTAGCTTAAGACTGTGCCCCCTTGTGTTATCATTGCCACTCAGCTTAAAGAGACTCTTGTTATCAACTTTATTTTTCCATTTCAAGTACTTGAAGGTTCCAAACATGTCCCCTCTCTCTCTCCCCGTCTTCCAGAGAGTACATGTTCAGTGCCCTCAACCTCTCCTCATATGCCTTACCCTGCTATCATCTTTGTAGCCCTCCTCTGGACCTTCTCCAGCAGGTTAATGTCCTTTTTGAGGTGTGGGCACCAGTACTGAACTCTATACTCTAGATGTGGCATTACCAGTGACCTGTACAAGGGCAGTATAACCTCCTCTCTCCTACTACTGATCCCCCTAGATATGCATCCCAGCATCTTGTTTGCCTCTGCTGCTGCATTCTTGCACTGTGTGGAGTGTTTCAGGTCACTAGTGATCATCACTCCCAGGTCCTTCTCCTCCTCCTCTGATGCAGATACTCGGACTCCAGCCAGGTAGTACTCTGTCCTGGGATTCTTGGTTCCAATATGCATAACTTTGCATTTCTTGGCACTGAAACCAAGCTACCAGATCCTGGACCACCTCCCCACCTTTTCCAGATCTTTCTGTAGGTCCTGTATCCCTTCAGCTGTGTCCACTCTCCCACAGAATATGGTGTCATCCCCAAATAGGTACTCCACAGTCAATCAAATCTACAGAATGGAGAAAATAACACACTCTGAAAGGTAAGAAATGGAGTAGGAAAGGAATTGGGAACACAAGAGAAAAATATCAGGAAAGGGGGGAAGATGTAGGGGACCAAAAACAGGAAAAGAGAGAGAGAGAGATCAAGCAGTAAAACTTGGAAGGTCATGTTGACAAATGCACGCAGCCTGGGAAATAAAGTCCCAGACAGTTCTAGAGACCCCATCTCTGCGAGGACATAGACAGAATTGAGGCAGTCCAGAGGAGGGCAACTAAAATGGTGCAGGGTCTACGCCAGAAGCCATACGAAGAGAGAGAGACTAAAGGAGCTTAATATGTATACCCTTGAGGAAAGGAGGGAGAGGGGCGACATGATAGAAACTTCAAGTACCTCAAGGGAATAAACAAAGTCCAGGAGGGTAGCATCATTCAGAAAAAGAGATGTGCAAGAACAAGGGGGCACAATCTGAAGATAGAGGGGGGACAGCTCAAGGGCAACGTGAGGAAGTATTTTTCATGGAGAAGGTGGTGGACGATGGAACGGCCTTCCTGAGGAGGTCATAGAGTCAAAAACAGTGAGAGAATTCAAGAATGCATGGGACAGACATACAGGTTACTCACCTGTAACAGGAGTTCTAGGAATGGTATATGTTGTTCATCCACACTCATTGGCAGGTATCCTTGCCGCTTTAAATCTTGCCGGAAGGTCTTCAAGCTTGCTCCTCCCACCCACCCGGGTGGTATAACTCTCGCTCCACCCCATGGCGCCAGATCTGGCCGCTGGAAGCTCAGGTCCAGCGTCAAGCCGAGGTCGGGTATCGTAGGGATGAACAACATATACCATTCTAGAACTCCCTGTTACAGGTGAGTAACCTGTATTTCTAGGACATGATATGTTGTTCATCCACACTCATTGGCAGACTCCTAGCAGTTTTCCGGGAGGAGGGAGGCAAGACGACACCCCAATACTTACTTGGGAAAGAGAGACTGAGAACCGAGGCCCCAAAACCAGCATCCCGGCGTGACTCAAGGTCGATGTGGTAGTGGGTAATGAAGGTGTTTGCTGACTTCAGGTAGCAGCCCTGCAGATTTCCTGGATAGGGACGTCCCTGGAAGCAGCCACTGTTGCAGCAGTATGGCTGGGTAGAATGAGCTCTTATCCCTCTGGGAGGCTCCATGCCCGCCAACTTATAGCAGAGATCTATGCAGGAGGTTACCCACCTGCTTATCGTCCGCTTGGCTGCAGGTCTGCCAGATGCGGCTTCAGCGTGAGGACAAACAGCTGGCGAACCTCTCCCGAATTTCAGCCGTGCGCCCTTATAATAAGCGCGCCTCTAGGGTCCAGAGTATGGAGCCTATATTCGCCTCCGAGGTGTGATTGGGGTAGAACACCGGCAGAGTCAACACCTGGTTAAGGTGAAACTCCGACACCACCTTCGGAAGGAATTTCGGGTGGGGGCGCAGGACAACCTTGTCCCTGTGGAAGACCAGGTAAGGAGACTCGGTGGAAAGCGCCTGGAGCTCTCCCATCCTTCTGGCTGGACGTGATAGCCACCAAGAAGGCGGTCTTCCACGACAGGTGAGAGAGCACACCTGTGCATAGGTTCGAATGGCTTGCCCATGAGCTTTGCCAGTACCAGCAGTAGATCCCACGGAGGTGGGGTTCCCGCACTGGAGGAAATGTGATCAAGGCCTTTGAAAAAGCGCCAGACCACCTTCCCGCCACGACTGCTTCCGGCCCGCCCCGAAGCAGAGATGGCTGCCAGGTGCACCCTTAGGTCGCCGACCTAAGCCCTTGACTAGAAAGGGACCATAAATAGTCCAAGATGCTTGCCAGGAACAGGAGGAAGGTCCAAGCCCTTGCCTGACACCAAATGGAAAACCTTTCCATTTGAAGGCATAGCATTTTCTGGTCGACTCTACGGGACGCCCAACTACATTGAGGACCTCGTCGGAAAGACCCAAGGCCTGGAACCTAGCCGCTCAGGAACCAGGCCGCAGGTGCAGGGATTGAAGGTCCGGATGGAACACCTTCCCGATTGACTGAGAGCAGGTCCGGGCGAGCTGGAAGCTGCCGCGGAGTCCTGGAGCTGAGACTGAGGAGATCTGGGTACCAGAACTGGCGAGGCCAGTCTGGGGCTATCAGAATCACCTGCGCCTTGTCCCTCCTCGCCTTGAGAAGCACCTTGTGGATCAAGGGAAATGGGGGAAAGGCGTAAAAGAGGCCCGGGGTCCATTGCCTCGAGAAGGCATCCCCCTGCAGCGAGCCCTGCTGAGGGGGGCGGGCATGGAACAGACTCAGCTTCGCGTTCTCCATGGAGGCAAACAGGTCCACCTGAGGTGTGCCCCAAAGGGAGAACAGATGCTGTACTACCTCCGCAGGAGAGACCACTGTGGATGCAGCCCCTATCCGGCTCAGGGCATCGGCCAGGGTGTTGGAGGCTCCTGCCACGTGAATGGCTAGGAGATCCGCCTCCAGGCCGCGACGAGTGACCAAATGCGGAGAGCTTCTTGCATAGCATGAGCGCGTCCCCACCCCGCGGTTTAGATAGTACATGGTCGTGGTATTGTCCGTCTGGACTCGGACCACTTGACCCCAGAGGAACGGAGCAAAGGCGGTGAGAGCTAGGCGGACCGCTCGGAGCTCCAGCAGGTTGATGTGGCATCGGGACTCCCGCGGGGACCAGAGGCCCTGAGCCCGGTGTTCCCCCAGATGGGCACCCCAACCCATCAGAGAGGCATCGGTCGATAGAGAGACCGTCGGCTCGGGGCGGACGAACGGGATGCCCTCCTGCAAATGATCTGGAACGGTCCACCACTGGAGAGCGTTCCACATCCCCTGTGTCACCCGGACAGCTGGTCCAAGGGATCGCAGCGCAGACCACTGGCTGGCCAGTCCCCACTGAAGGGGACGATGTTCCAGCGGGCCCAACGGACCACGCTGGTGCAGGCCGCCATGAGACCCAGGAGGCGAGGAAGTCCCGGAGGGGGCATTGCCCAACCAGAAATGATCGGGCAAAGGAGGAAAGAACCTCGGCCCTGTCCGCGGGAGCCGCCTGGCTCGAAGAGAGTCGAGGCTGCGCCCGATGAATAGAATCACCTGCTTCGGCTCGAGTTCCGACTTGGCCTCGTTGATAAGGAGGCCCAGTTGAGAGCAGACCTGGAGGGCCAGATCTGGACCACTCCGGCTCCTTCCTGGAGGGAGCTGCTATCAGCCAGTCGTCCAGGTAAGGGCACACCCGACCCTCGGCGCCACGAGGGAATGCTGTCACCACTGCCATGCATTTGGTGAAGACCCTGGGAGCTGGAGACAAGCCGAAGGGCATGGCTTGGAACTCGAAGAGGATCCTTCCGCTCGGAAGCGAAGGAATCTCTGGTGAGACGGACGGATAGGGACGTGAAAAAACGCGTCCTGCAAGTCCAGAGAGCAGAACCACACGCCGCGTTCCAAGGATGGTATTATCTGAGCCAGAGTGACCATCCTGAAGGTTCGAGACCTTAGGAACTTGTTTAGGTCGTGTAGGTCGAGAATGGGGCGCCAGCCCCCCGTCCGCTTCGGAACCAGGAAGTACCTGGACACAAACCCTGGGTCTGAAGGAGGGTCCACCACCTCTCTTACCACCTCCTGCTGGAGGAGGAGAGCGATGTCGGCTCGACGAGCCGCCAGGAGCTGGGATCCCGGCCTCCGAGGGGCGACGGCTCTGAAGGGTGGTGCTCTAGCCAGTTCCAGAGGCCTCTTCCCACCACCTTCAAGACCCACCTGTCCGTGGTAACAGCGGACCAGGCGGAACGGAAGTGCTGAGCCGCCTCCACGGGGACCCAGGGTAAGGTGACGGGATGGGGCGACACCCCCCAGCCCGTCACTGGGCAGGCTTGGAGGAGGGACCGCCGAGGGACCTCCTGGGCCTTTCCTCCCTGCCTCCTGTTAGAGGAAGCCGGCAGCTTGGTTTGGGATGCCAAGTGAGCCTGCTGGGCCCTGACGCTGCTGGGTCGAGGCGCGCCGAAGGCACAGAAGGACGAAGGGCTTAGGGTGTGGTTTGGCGGCTTTGTCCTTCTGAGCGGAAGAGACCAAGTCCAAGGTGGCATTGGACTCTCGATCCTCTGCAGGTGACCTTCCACCCCAGGGTCGAAGAGGTCAGTCCCAAAAGGGAACATCCGCCAACTTGTGCTGGGTATCGAAGTAAAGGTGGATATCCTCAGCCAAGCCTCGCCGACGATAGCTACTGCGGCCGCCAATTTATCCAGCATGAGTCCCCTATATCCAAAGCAGTCTGGAGCTGCTGTTTGGCTACTGCTCTGTCCTGGTCCCGGCATTCGCTAACCGTAGTCTGCAGATCGGGCGGACGATGAGGATGACCTCATCCAGGGAGCCCAACAGGCATGAGAGAAAAATGTGCCATGAGGATCGGCCGACCAGCCTGACGGCGTCGAGAGAGGACGCAGCTGTAGACTTTTCGCCCCACATAGTCCAATTTCTTGGACTCTTTGTCAGGAGGTTTGTCCACATCCCTTGGCGTGCCGGCGCCGAAAATGCTGTCGGTAACCAACCCTCAGCAGAGGGGTGTTCAAAACCGGACAAGGAACCGGTAGGACCGCATACTTCTGGCCATCCTGGCCAAGGCGCAGGGCAGGAAGCAGGCGCTGCCAAAGCTCCAGTGCCGACCCACTATGGCCTCGGCCACCGAAAGGCCTCCGTCGGAGAATCCTCGGTCCAGAATCTCCGTGAGGGATACCCGGCCCGTTTGAAACGGGTTCGAGCTCCATCCTGGTAGACTCGAGATGAGCCGGCACAGTCCCTCGAAGGACGACGGGCTATCGTCCATTGACTGACCTTCCTGAAGACCCAAGTCCAGTCGCTTGGAGAAAAGGAGGAATCATCTTCGGACTCGGAAGAGTCCTCGAAGAGCTGCCTCTGGCCTGAGCCACCCTTCACCTGCCGAGGTCGGTCGGGAGTGAGGGTAACTGACACTGATGGGTAGACCCTTAGCCGACCGAGAATCCTTGGTCGGAGCCCCAATTGGTGGCTGTGAGAGGCGGAGGTTCCACCGGAATCGGTGGAGCAGCTGGTTTTGGCCGAACAACCGGCCTGGGTATAGGCTCCTCGGATAAGTCGAGGGTTGTCGGCCGTTCCGGTGACAGCCACTTAATGGCGGGGGAGGCGACGGAGTCGGCTTGTTCGGCCAGGAGAGTTGTTGCGAACATAAGGTCTCGCATCGACGACGTATTTTACAGCCAAGCCTCTCATCCGAGGAGGAGGACGAGGACTAGCCGGGCGACACCGCTTACCGCTGGTGTCGAGACCCAGACCGCCTATGACGGTGGGATCGGCTGGACCGCCGAAGAGGTCCGGAGACCGAGACCGAGAGTCCCGGAATTTCTGAGGTCGGTGCGGGAGGTGTCGGCGGAACTGCCTCTACCCTCCTCCGGATGGTCCATCCGAGGGCTCCGGAACCGGAGGCACAGGCGAGCCCACGGGATCCTCAACTCCTCCCGGGGGAACCGGGGAGAGGGGAATCTCGGCTGCTAAAGGCGACAGCCCGTCCAATGGGTCGAGAAAAATCTCGACTTCATCGGTGGGAGTCTCGGTCAACTGACCTGACGGGGACACCGTGAGGCCAGTGGCCAAAGCCGAGCGGTCGACCGAAGCCGACGGTCGACGGCCCGGGGAGAGGGACCTTTCCCGCTCCCAAGAGCGTCGACGGAGGGACTTACCCCTGTCCCTCTTTTTGGACCGAGAATAAGGTCCAGCAGACGCAGGCCCTTCTCCTTTAGTGGAGAGGGACAGACAAAGCTCCTTAAAAGAAGCCGTGTAGGAAGAACCCAGAGAGAGCGGGATAAATGCAGCCCGAGAAGATACGGCCAGCCGCCTCCTCTTGAAGGCGACCATCGCTAGAGCTGATCACGCTGAGCCGCGCGCCCTTGAACCACGTAACGGGCCTCATGGACTTCACGGAGGCACGCTTCGGGGCGGCCCAGTTGCAATCGGGCAGCCTCGGTCTTGGGGGCGTGGGCGAGAAAGATGAGCACAGGTCGCAAGCCTGGGTCGTGCTCAAGGCCTAAGCAGGAGCACCCGTGGAGTGTGGATCCGTCGAGACATCTTCTGCCGCATGGGCATCTCCGAAATCGGGTCGATGTTGTCCATCGCGGCCGCGAGGATAGAAGACTGAAGTCTTTTTGCAAAATTTATTTTTAAATCATAAGCGGAGAAATGAGAACCAGTCACAAGCACCAGAGCGTTAAGGAGGAACCTGAGCTATGTTGTAAGGAAGATTCTGCCATGAGGCGGAGCCGAGAGTTATACCACCCGGGTGGGTGGGAGGAGCAAGCTTGAAGACCTTCCGGCAAGATTTAAAGCGGCAAGGATACCTGCCAATGAGTGTGGATGAACAACATATCCATGTCCCTAGAAATAAGGCAATTCTTGTGGGGGGGGTAGGAGGAAGTAGGCTGTTAGTTAACTAGGATCTGCAGCTTATCCAATAGGTAGGGAAATGGGCAGACTCGGTGGGCCAAGCAGTCCTTATCTGCCATCAAAGTCTATGTTTCTATGTTTTTACATGGAGGCCTTAATAACTGAAGGAGACCTGGACATAGAAGCAATAACTGAAACCTGGTACACAGCTAATCATGAGTAGGAAACAAATGTACCAGGATATGTTCTATTCAGGAGGGATAGGGAGGGCAAAAAGGGAGGGGGAGTAGCCCTGTATGTCAGAGAGGGTACAATGGCAACACAGGTACAGGGTAGGCAGGGGGAGGCTGAGGCACTGTGGGTCATCCTTCAACCTGGAAATGGCACAGCAATACACACAGGGGTGATATACAGGCCTCCAGGACAGGGAGAGGAACTGGACAGGGAGCTAGTAGAGGAAATACACAAGTTGGCAATGAAAGCTGAAATTCTGCTGATGGGGATTTCAATATGCCAGACATGGACTGGAACACCAGTGTAGCTGCTTCAGCCGGAAACAGAAGCTTCCTTGATTCACTCCAGGAGGCTGGACTCAGGCAGCTTGTGGTTGATCCCACCAGAGACAGGGCAATTCTAGATCTAGTAATGACCAACGGGGATCGAATCACAGATGTCCAGGTAGAAAGGCAACTGGGATCCAGTGATCACAACATTGTGTGGTTCAGCACAGGGGCAGAGACTCACTCAAGTCATACTAGGACAAAGGTTTTGGATTTCAAAAATGCTGACTTCACTGAGGGGAAGTGGAAGAACAGTGGAAGCATCTAAAGGAGCCTTACTGGAAGTAACAAACCAATACATTAGACTGTTATCCAAAGGCAAGAGAAGGAGAAAGCCACTTTGGTTCTCAAGAGAGGTGGCAGTAAAGATCAGGGCAATAAGGAAAGGGTTCAGGAAATATAAGGAGACCCAAAGGGAGGAGGATGGGGGGGAGGTGTACCTAGAGTGTCTAAGGGAAGCAGGAAAGGCAGTAAGGAGAGCAAAGGCATGGATTGAGGAAGGTATAGCACAGTCAGTTAAGAAAGGGGACAAGAGATTCCTCAAGTACATCAGCGAAAGGAGGAAAAACGGGAGGAGATTGCAAGGCTCAAGGGAGAGGGAGAGGAATGCAAGGAGGGTGACATGGAAAAGGCAGAAATACTGAATAAATATTTCTGTTCAGTATTCACAGAAGAGGGGAAGGGACAGGGACCACAGCAATACACCAGTTGCCAAGGGGGTGAAGAGGTGGACAATAGTCCATTCACAGGAGAAAGAGTCCTGCAGGAGCTCACTAAATTGAAGGTGGACAAAGCGATGGGACTAGATGGCATACACCCAAGGATATTAAGAGAACTGTGAAGGGAGAGAGCAGAACCTCTGGCAGCCATGTTCACTGAGTCATTCAACACAGGGGTGGTACCAGAGGATCGGAGGAGGGCACATGTTGTCTCTCTACACAAATCCGGCAGCAGGGAGGAGGCAGGGAATTATAGGCTAGTTAGCCTCATGTCAGTAGAGGGGAAGATCATGGAGACATTGCTTAAAGAAAGGATAGTGAGGCATCTAGAAGCCATCGGAGCTCAGGACCATAGGCAACACGGATTCACAGCGGGGAGGTCATGTCAGACAAATCTGGTTGATTTCTTCAACTGGGTGACAAAGGAAGTAAATCATGGAGGGGCAGTCGATGTCGTTTACCTTGATTTCAGCAAAGCCTTTGACACCGTCCCACATAGGAGGCAGATAAACAAGCTGGGTAGGCTGGGCATGGGGGACAGGGTGGTAAACTGGATTAGAAACTGGCTAACAGACAGGATGCAGAGGGTGGTGGTAAATGGGGTGCAGCCTGGGGAGAGGGGGGTGACCAGTGGGGACCCTCAGGGATCAGTCCTGGGGCCAGTCCTGTTCAATGTCTTCATTAGCAACACTGCAGAAGGGCTGGAGGGAAAGGTCTGCCTGTTTGCAGATGACACCAAGATCTGTAAGTTTTTCAGTACTGGGACCGGTCCTCTTTAATGTTTTTATAGGTGACATTGCAGAGGGACTGGAAGGGAATTATGCCTCTTTGCAGACGACACAAAGATCTGCAACAGTGTTGATATACAAGGAGGGGTGAAAAGGATGAGAAGGGACTTGGCAAGGTTGGAGGAATGGTCAAAAGTATGGCAGCCTAGATTCTATGCAAAGAAGTGCAAAGTAATGCACCTGGGAAACAAAAACCCAGGGGAAGAGTACACAATGTAGGGGGAGGAATGAACAACAAAAAAAATGGAAAGGGACCTGGGGGTAGTCTCATCAGATGACTTAAAGGTAGGCAAGCAATGTGAGAAGGCAGTAAGGAGGGCTGAGTGTATACTGGGATGTATAGGGAGAGGCATCATCAGTAGAAAACAGGAAGCTGTTATCCCTCTGTACAGACAGTTGGTAGACCCCCATCTGGAATCCTAAGTGCAGTTCTGGAGACCCCATCTCCGCAAGGATATAGACAGGATGGAGGCAGTCCAGAGGAGGGCAACTAAAATGGTGCAGGGTCTGCACCAGAAGCCATATGAAGAGAGACTAAAGGAGCTTCATATGTATATCCTAGAGGAAAGGAGGGAGAGGGGGGACATGACAGAAACATTTAAGTACCTCAAGGGAATCAACAAAATTCAAGAGGGAAGCATCTTTCAGAAAAAGAGATGTGCAAGAACAAGGGGGCACAATTTGAAGATAGAGGGGGGATGGTGTAGGGGCAATGTGAGGAAGTATTTAGTCACGGAGAGGGTGGTGGATGCATGAAACAGCCTTCCTGAGGAGGTAGTGGGGTCAAAAACAGTGGAGGAATTCAAGAATGCATGGGACAGACACAACGCAATTCTAGTAGTGGAGGGGTTGAAGGAAGTAGCCTGTTGGTTAACTAGGATCTGCAGTTTAGCCAATAAGTAGGGAAATGGGCAGACTGGGTGGACCAAGCAGTCCTTATCTGCCGTCAAAGTCTATGTTTCTATGCTTCTATGAGTGGATACCCCAGAGGGGGTGGAGAAAATGAGGAGGGACCTGGGGAAGCTTGAAAAATGGTCTGAGGACTGGCAACTGAAGTTTAATTCAAAAAAGTGCAAAATTATGCACCTGGGATAAAGAAAGTCTAGGGAAAACTACAGGACTTTGGGGGGGGGGGGAGTTGCTGACAGTCACAAAGGAGGAAAGGGACCTGGGGGTTATTATTTCAGGTGACCTGAAAATGTCAAAGCAGAGTGCTAAGTCAGCTGGAAGGGCCAGTGTCATGCTGGGCTGCATAGGCAGGGGTATTACCAACAGAAGGAGGGAGGTAGTAATTCCATTACATAAAACCATGCTCAGGCCTCACATGGAGTACTGTGTGCAGTTCTGGAGGCCGCACCTTTGTAAGGATAATAACAGGCTGGAGACGGTCCAGAGAAAGGGTGACTAAGATGGTACAGGGCTTGCAACACAAGACTTATGAAGAGGGATTAAGGGACCTCAATATGTACTCACTGGAAGAGAGGAGGGAAAGAGGGGACATGATAGAAACATTCAAGTACCTCAAGGGTATAAACAAGGTGCAGGGGGGAGACATTTTCCAATACAGGAGGTGCACAAGAACAAGGGGGCATGACATGAAATTAGAAGGGGGGAGTTTAACAGGGAATGTGAGGAAGTTCTTTTTCACAGAGAGGATGGTGGACGCATGGAATGGTCTGCCTCAGGAGGTGGTGGGAGTGAGCACTGTGGATGGATTCAAGCATGCTTGGGACAGGCATAGGGGGAACCATAGAGGTACAGCTGCGGGTGGGTCGGAAGCAGTAATCCAGTACAAGGGCTTACAGCAGACTAGATGGGCCAGGCGGTCCTTATCAGCTGACAATTTTTATGTTTCTATGTTTAAGACTGAACTCTGCCCCACATGCCGGAATGGGTGGCTACGGCATGTGCTGGGCATAGACAGAGATTTTGTACCATAGTTTCAGCAATTTTGAAGTGTGTCTCCCCCCATCCCCACCCCTCTAAATTGGTGAGCCCACTATCTACTCCTTGAAGCAACACCCTCTTCCCCCCCCACACACACCATCTAAACAATCCACCAAATTGTCGTACCCGATTCCTGTAGCCTCACCCCCCTCCCCAACTGGGGATATGGGGTGATTCAGGCCCCCCTCCGAGTCTCTTCTCAGCCTTAGTGAAGAGTCTCACAGCATAAATGCTGAACTTCAAGCTGCAAAGGATGGAGGTCTGTTTAGCTAAAACACTGTATTATGGTCTCCCCACCCCCGTGCTGTAACTTAGGGGTTGGAGGGGACATACCTACCATAACACCCTCTTTATCTTGGAAAGCATAAATGTAATGATGAAAGACCATACTTAGTGTATCAGTATACTGTCTTTATTATGTACAATGCTGTATAATGCAGACATGGAAAATTGTTCAATAAAAATTATATTTGCCACAAAAAAAAAAAGAAATCCATACAGAATAAGGGCCAATGATACACTATTATACAATTCTCCATAACGGAGAGCTGTGTAATATATTCTCATGGTGCTTGTCACAGGTAATAAACAGGTATACACTAGTACTAAAGTGTCATTTTTATACTGTACATAGTCAATGCTGAAGGGAAAATCCCACAATTATGACTTCCATACATTCCATACATTAAACTGCTACATACATCAGAGTAAATACTTTATAATCTTATGTTGCTCTGACTGCAAAGTTCCAAGACTGCTGGACAAATGGACACTCTAAATATAATTGTCTCATTGTTTCTGTGGACTGATGGCATTCTTGATGTGGACAATAAGAATAGGGGATTTTCTCTGGTGTCCTGGCCAACATTTCTCCATGCAGTAGACCACCAGGACGCAGCTGGAACTGAGCTGTCACACCTCAGTGTGCCTTTCCTGGTCAAAGGCTGTTACTGTGGAGACAGGATACACATACCTGCCTATTATGTGTTAAAGAAGAGTGGTATACTGTTGCAGCACATGAATAATATACTTGTTTAATGGGAGAAAAAGTCATTGCTGGCCTTTCATCTCCAGATTTTTAGTCTAAACTGCAACTTACTGAGAATAAATATACATACCATTCAGAATGAGTAGTGGAATGCTGACCACTTCTTTTGATCTAAATTCATTTTCAATTGGGTTTGTCAGATATTGTAATGACTCATTTTTGCAGGGTCACCCACATTAGGGTGAAAGCAAACGGCATGTGGAAAACAGGAGTGCAGGCAAAAGACCGAGACCAAGATGCGCAACAGGGGATTGAGTGCTGCTCCCCCCCTCCGAGTGCATACCTCATGTTGTGATGAAACCCTTCCAGAGTCACTGTAATTTCCCGCAAGGGGGCTTTGCCCTCTGCACCCCCAAATATATATATAAACACCCCCCACCTGGCACACATTGATGGGAAGATCAGGAGCACAGTTCCATCCCCCCAACACTCGGTGTAGGTGACAGCCAGAAATCCCAATTATCCACATCATGTTCACCCTAATCCTGATGCCCACATTTCAAATCCCTCTTCACTGCACCCTATTAATGGTATACCATTTTTACAACTGTTTATGTGTGAATCTGTGCAATGTTTTAAGAAAAAGTACAGTTACGTAAGGACTTACCGTAACACTAGATCTTAGAGAGGAACTCTTGCAGCAGGTAACACAAGTAGGACTGAAGCCGGCAGGTAGCAGAACACCACAGAAAATTTCAAGCTAGCAGTATACAGCGGGGAACCACCCCCGACGTCAGCCCACCCACAATGTCCCATGTGGTATATAAGGGGTGGTCCCCCAGTATCCCTCACTTCTTCCTCGGAGACTCTGGCATGGCTGAAAATTTGGATGGAGAAACTGAGGCTCCTCCTGTAACCTAGAAGGCAGATGTTCTAGCTGCGAATGCAGAAGGAATCCCTTGAGGGAAAGGCGGGTGGGAAACAGCACCTGCTGCAAGAGCTCCTCTTGAAGATCTACTGTTATGGTAAGTTCTTACGTAACTGTACTATCTTACTTTGAGATGGAGCTCTTGCAGCAGGTAATAAGTAGGACTGAGTTCAAGTAGTACAGTACATAGTCCCTTACATACAGGGTGCAGGAACAGAGAGAAAAAGACTGAGTCCCTCATGAGAGAAGGCCCTGAAGGACTGCAAGGCTGAAGCCGGTCCTGCGCCTAGAAGCAATGTCCAGACTGTAATGCTTAATGAATGTGTGGACTGAACTCCAGGGCTGCTGCACATATGTCTGCTGCAGACACATTCCTTAATGAGGCAAAAGAGGCTGCTATGCCTCTGGTGGAGTGGCCCTTTACTGGTCCCAGTAAGGGTTTGTCACACTTCTGGTAACAGAACACAATGCAATTCACCAACCATTTAGAAAAGGTTTGTTTTGTAACAGGTGCCCCTAACATTCGGGGTGCAAAAGAGATGAACAGTTGGTCATATTGTCTGCATCCCTGGGTTCAGGTTAAATAATACCGAAGAATCCGGTGAACATCCAGGGTGTGTAACAGAGCTTCTCCTTGATTTGAATGCTCTGTATAATAAACAGGTAGGTTGATGTCTTGGTTAAGAGTAAATTCAGACACCACCTTTAGTAGGAACTTAGGGTTTGTTTGCAGGGACACCCTGACCCTGAGGAAAATAAGATATGACTCTTTACACATCAGAGCCTGAAGCTCAGAGATTCTCTGAGCAGAAGTGACTGCAACCAAAAAGAACGCTTTCCAAGACAGGAAACATAGCTCGCAATCTGCAGCTGGTTCAAATGGAGGTAACATACGTTTTTCCAGGACAAAAAGAAGGTCCCATGGAGGGATGGGATCCCTGATGGGTGGCTTCATATGAAGGATGCCATGCAAGAATGTGCGTGCAAGATCTGACTGTGCCAGAGTTTGTCCCTTCACAGGTGCATGATAAGCTGACACCGCAGAGAGGTGCACCATTAAGGAAGAGTGGCAGAAGCCCAAGTCAGAATGTGAAAGGAGGTACTCCAGTACTGAGTTCACTGGGCAAGTGAATGGATCTACTCGTCAACTGGGGGTCCAGAGGCAGAAGCATTTCCACTTTATTGCGAATGTGGCTCTGGTGGATGGTTTCCTGGCAGCCACCAGAATGTCTGCTACTCTGGCCGAGACCCCGTAGCAGGAAATGGCTAAATCTGTAGGAGCCACACATGCAGGTGTAAGGATCTCAGGTCTGGGTGGACTAAGGTCCCGTTGTTCTGAGATAGCAAGCATGAGGTGAGTGGAAGTGGAAGGGGTGGTTCTCCGCCAGTTGCTGGAGTAGTGGGAACTAAATCTGTCAAGGCCAGAAGGGTGCTAGCAGGATCATGTCCACCCTATCTGACTGCAATTTGAGAAGGACCCTCTGTATAGGGGAAAGGGAGAGAAGACATAGAGGAATCTCCTTGTCTAGCAGAGGGACAATGCATCTCCCCAGAAAACACCAGGCCCTGGATCTAGCGAGCCAAAACTGGGCAGTTTTGGGTTGTATGGGGATGCAAAAGGTCCATATCTGGCAGACCCCACCTGTCGAACAGATCTTGTACAACTGATTGCTGGAGTTCCCACTCATGGGCTCTGGATCTTGACCAGCTTAGGATGTCTGCCAACGTGTTTTGAACACTTGGGACATGAACTGCCGAGATCTCCATCTGGTGAGCTAAGGTCCATTCCCAAACTCTCATAGTTTTGTGTCAGAGTAGCTATGAGTGGGTTCCCCCTTGTTTGATGATATAGAACACTTGTCCGTGTGGACAAGGAGGTGTCCCGGAAGTATGTCTGTTTGCAATGCCTGTAAGGCACATAGGACGGCCCTCATTTCCAATACATTGAAGTGCAGGGACTCCTCGATCAGCGACCACAACCCCTGAGTCCTGCAGTCATGTAGATGTGCTCCCCAACCTGTGCCTGAGGCATCTGTTGTCAATATCAGGGTAGGCTGTGCCCTCTGAAAGGAAGTACCCA
Organism: Neoceratodus forsteri; assembly: GCA_016271365.2. Lineage (NCBI taxonomy): Eukaryota > Metazoa > Chordata > Ceratodontiformes > Ceratodontidae > Neoceratodus > Neoceratodus forsteri. The sequence continues at coordinate 161,376,464 of JADMNL010000030.1, read as the reverse complement.
CTGATAGGTGGGATGGTTCCAGCCACCATTCGAGGAATTGCTGGACATGTCTGGGGATTGAAACCAACTGGTCGAGATCGTCTCAATGTTGATCCCATTGTGTCCTCAGTGTCCACTGGATCATCCTCATATGGAGTCTGGCCAGTGGTACAGTGGCAATGGTTGCTGCCATGTGGCTGAGAAGTCTGAGCACTGTCCTGGCTGGGGCCTGTTGTAAAGACTGAATGTGGTGAGTGATACCCCTTAGGTGGTCTGCTCTGTCCTCTGGGAGGAAGACCTTCCCCCTGAGAGGTATCGAGCAGTGCACCAATGAACTGGAGCCGCTGAGTCGGCCAGGGTGATGATTTGGGCATGTTTACTGTGATTCCCAGTGCTGAAAAGAGAGAAAAGGTGTCTTCCACTGTGTGCTGAAGAGCCTCCCTGGATGGGGCTCTGAGCAGCCAGTCGTCCAAGTAAGGGAAGACATAATGGCTTCTCCTCCAGAGAGCTGCTGCCACTACTGCTAGGCACTTGGTTAAAGCCCATGCTGCCAAAGACAGGCCAAATGGTAGTGCCTTGAATTGGAAGTGTTGACCCTGGAATTCAAATTGTAGGAATCTCCTGTGGAGCCTGGCTACCAGGATGTGGAAGTACGTGCTCTGCATGTCCAGTGATGAGAGCCAATCTCCTTTGTGGATCATGCGGAGTAGACCCTGTAGGGTGACCACCGGAAAGCACCTGTATTCCACGTAGTCATTGAGGTCGCTGAGGTCTAGGATGGGTCTGAGGTCTCCTGTTTTCTTGGGTACTAGGAAGAAGTGAGAATAGTACTCTTGTCCCTTCTGAGCATGTGGTACAGGCTCTATTATTCTCTTGTCCAGCAGAGCTTGAATTTCATCCTGGATGAGAGCAGCGTGGGATTGGGAATAATGGGAAAATAGGGGTGGTCTATCTGGGGGTATCTCAGTAAATTCTATCATGTGACTCCAATGAATCATTTGTTGAACCCACTGGTCGGTCAGGTGACCAACCTCCAACCCTCTAGATAGAGGGAAAAGTGGCCTCCAACCACCTCTCCTGCTAGATCTGTCTGGAGAGGAGGGTTCGGCCAAAAGTCAGGTGTTAGTGGCAGAGGGGTCTGGGTGTGTTTGGTTGACCTTTGCCCTGAGTTTCCTGAGCCATGAGAGGAGCCCCTGTGACCACAGCCTCCTCTCTGCTGTAGTTGTTGCTGATACCTGGTTTGTTGGCCAGATTTGCCACACAAATGCTGTTTTCGAAATGGTGTTTGTCTGGGTTCATACACAGTCTGGTTTGTGCATACAGCATTCCCAGAGTCCTAAATTCTAGTGGTAATCTTTTTGGATTCCTCTCCAAAAAGAACCGAGCCCTTAAAAGGGGCATCTATGATTCCTGCTTGGACGTCTTGGGTGAAACCCGAGACCCTATGCCAGGAGTGTCTTCTGAGGCAGACCCCCGTAGCGGCTGCCCTATCTGCAGTGTCCACTGAATCACTGGCCAACCTAAAGACATGGGTATGCATAAGTTTCTCCAGCTCAGCTTTTTGCGGACAATCTGGCAGATCCCGAAATAAATCCATTCCTTGTTCCCACATGGCATTCTGAAACTGCACCATGTGGGTAAGAAAGTTCAGAGACCTGATAGTGCAGATGACAGAGTAATATACCCACCTGCCCATAGAATCAAGCTGCTTGGACTCTCGGTCCGGTGGCTGTGTACTTAGATGTTTTGGTCTCTAGGTCCTATCATGAGCGGCCATGATGACTATGGAGTCAGCTATTGGTTGTTCGCCTAGGAAGGGTTCCTCTTGGGGTGCCCTGTAGAGTCAAGCTGCCTTATTTGGGATGGCCAAAGTGGAGAGATGTTTCCATGCCACCTTGGTTACATCCTGAAAAGTGTCCACTAGGGTGGTCTTTCTGGTGTGAGTATTTTGCCAGCCATCTTTCAGTGTTGAGGTCCTCAGTGTCCCAGACCATGTTTGATTGGATGTGACGCATGGACTCCGTAAAGAAGGGGTCATCAGGTGAGGGTCATCAGGGATGGGGCAAAAATACCCTCCATCAAGAAATGGAGGGTAATGAGTACCAACGCCCGTAGTCTAGGCAACAAGCTCCCTGAACTGGTGGCCTTGATGGAAGAGGGATGCCTGGATATTGTAGCAGTCACAGAAACATGGCACACAGAGAACCATGACTGGGATGTTAACATACCAGGGTATACAACCCTGGGAGAGACAGGAGGGCAGAAGAGGCGGGGAGTAGCTCTCTATGTAAGGAAGGGATAAAAGCAACTTGAACAAAAGAGTAAACAGGGAGGAGAGGAGGCACTGTGGGTCACTTAGAGACTGGAAATGGTACAACAACCGCACAGGGGTTGTATATAGACCCCCATGTCAGGAGAGAGGGAATGGACAAGGATATGATAGAAGGCATACTTAGGATGGCAGAGAAAGGGGAGATACTGTTGATGGGGACCTTAACATGCCAGATGTTAACTGGAGCACCTCCTGGCAGCCACATCCAAAAGCAAGGCCATTCTTGATGCCCTTCAGGTGGCATGCCTCAAACAGCTAGTTTTGGAACCTACTCATGAGGGAGCAATTTTAGACCCGTGACTCTCAAATGGGGACAGTGAGAGGATCTCAGATCTAGAAGTGGGTAGCCATTTGGGAACAAGTGACCACCAAACAGTGTGGTTCACGATAAACTCAGCTACAGAGTCAAGCCATACAAAGTGAGGGTTCTGGACTTCAGGAGGGCTGACTTTGGCAAGATGGGAGAGTGCCTTAGAAAAGCACCAACAAACAGGCTAGAAGGAGGGTGAAGCAACAATGGGAAATATCAAACTGCCATCACAGAGGCAACAAGCCTTTGTGTGAAGCAAATAAACAAATCAAAATGAAAGAAAAGCCACTATGGTTCTCAAAAGAGTGGCGGTGAAGGTCAGGAGAAAGATAGCACTTAGGAAGTATAAGGAAACACAGGAGCAGGACAGAGAACTGTACCAGTTAAGGCAGAAGGAAGCAGGAGGGTAGTCAGAATAGCAAAGGCACAAACTGAGGAAAAAATAGCTAACTCGGTTAAGAAGGGGGATAAAACCTTTTATAGGTATATCAGGGAGCGTAGAAAGACAAAGGGAGGGATAGTGAGGCTGAACAGAATGGATGGTGGGTGGGCAGAGAGTGACTGTGAAAAAGCAGGGATACTGAATGAATACTTCTGTTCAATATTCACAAAAGAGAAAGTGGGGGAGGTGCCTAATCCAATTAACAGAAGCACTCTGGAAAGGGGGGTTGATCCCAGTCCTTACACAGAAGAAAGGGTTCTGAAAGAACTCCTAAAACTGAAGGTGGACAAAGCAATGGGGCCAGATGGAATTCACCCCAGAATTCTAAAAGAATTAAGCAGAGAACTAGTGACACCACTGACTACCCTTTTTAACAAATCATGGGAGGATGGTGTGGTACCTGAGGACTGAAAGAAGGCAGATGTGATTCCTCTTCACAAAAGTGGGAGCAAGACAGAGGCAGGAAACTACAGACTTGTCAGTTTGACCTCTGTGGTAGGAAAGTGATGGAATCACTTCTGAAGGAAAGAATTGTTGAGTACCTAGAGGCCAGTGGGGCACAGGACCCAAGGCAGCATGGGTTCACAGCGGGAAGGTCATGTCAGACGAATCTAATTGATTTCTTTGACTGGGTGACCAAAGCAGTAGACCAGGGAGGGACTGTGGACATGGCATACCTAGACTTTAGCAAGGCATTTGACACAGTCCCACACAAAAGATTAGTAGTCAAATTAATCAGCCTGGGAGTGGGTCCCAGGGTGGTAGCCTGGGTAAAACATTGTCTGAACAACAGGACACAGAAGGTAATTGTAAATGGAGTCCACTCTGAAGAAAGAGGAGGCAGTATGGCACAGTGGTTTAAGACTCTGAACTGCAAATCTGGAGACCTGGGTTTGAATCCCACAGCCCCCTCTTGCATACTGTGTGACCCTGAGCAAGTCACTTAACTTCCTCATGCTCCCAGGTTGCACCTGCAAACAAGCTTTCATCTTAGTGTGTCTCACCTGGTAAAATAATTGGTAAAAAAATAAATAAATAAATAAATAAATAAAAAAAGAAGGGTTACTAGTGGGGTACTGCTGGGTTTAGTACTGGGTCCAGTCCTTTTTAATGTCTTTATAAGTGACATTGCAGAGGGACTGGAAGGAAAAGTATGCCTCTTTGCAGATGACACAAAGATCTGCAACAGGGTTGATACACAAGGAGGTGTGGAAAGGATGAGAAGGGACTTTGCAACGTTGGAGGAATGGTCAGAGGTATGGCAGCTTGGATTCAATGCAAAGAAGTGCAAAGTAATGCACCTGGGAAACAAAAACCCAGGGGATGATTACACAATGGGGGGGGTAGTAACAACAACAAAAATGGAAAGAGACCTGGGGGTAATCATATCAGATGACCTTAAGGTTGGCAAGCAATGTGAGAAGGCGGTAGAGAGGGCTGGGGGATAATAGGATGTATAGGGAGAGGTATCACCAGCAGAAAACAGGAAGTTGTTATCCCCCTGTACAGACAGTTGATGAGACCCCATCTGGAGTACTGCATCCAGTTCTGGAGACCCCATCTCCGCAAGGACATAGACAGGATGGAGGCACTGCAGAGGAGGGCAACTAAAATGGTGAAGGGTCTGCAAGAGAAGCCATACGAGGAGAGACTAAAGGAGCTTAATATGTATACCCTTGAGGAAAGGAGGGAGAGGGGGGACATGATAGAAATGTTTAAGTACCTCAGTGGAATCAACAAAGTCCAAGAGGGCAGCATATTTCAGAAAAAGAGATGTGCATGAACAAGGGGACATAATTTGAAGATAGAGGGGGGATGGCTCAGGGGCAATGTGAGGAAGTATTTTTTCACACAGAGGGTGGTGTATGCATGGAACAGCCTTCCTGAGGAGGTTGTGGGGTCTAAAACTGTGGGAGAATTCAAGAATGCATGGGACAGACATAAGGCAATTTTTGTGGGGGTTAGGAAGAAATAGGCTGTTGGTTAAATAGGATCTGCAGCTTATCCTCTAGGTAGGGAAATGGGCAGACTAGGTGGGCCAAGCGGTTCTTATCTACCGTCAAAGTCTATGTTTCTATGACCTTGGTGTGTCTCTCGAGTCTGGAGATGGGAGGTCTCTCCCTGAGGAGGACCTGGACAAGAAATATGAGGAATGGTCAGATTCCACTGAGGAGGAGGAGGAGGACCTGGAGCTAGTATGTTGGTGCCTACACCTGTGGCCTTCTGTGGAGCATGACAAGCTCCCCCTCCTTGTCCGGGAGAGCTTTTTGTGGCCCAAGCAACCCCTGCCGGTGGGTGGAGGGGTGAGCTCTTTGGGCGGAGGAGTAGGTCCTCTGAGTGGAGGAATAGGTTCCCTGGGATTAGGCTCCTCTATCAGTGTCCATTTGGGTGGGAGGACATCAGTCTTGACAGTATCTCACAAAGAAATAAACAGGTCCTTAACCTGTGACAGGTGGAGTCTTGGCTCCTGATCTGGCGTTGGCCGGTTTGAGGGGCCTGGCTTCTGACCCATTATCTGATCTGGGGCCGGAGTTGGCAGTTTTGGTGTACCTGCCATCAGCCCTGTAGTTGGTGACGGGGCATTAGGGGGGTGTCCCACCAGTGGCAATGGAGTTTTAGGTGGGGCTCTGAGGTTGTCAGCTGGATTCTAATGTGAGGCTGATGGCAGACTACCCTATGGCGGGTTGCTGCGTTTGTCGGTCAGTGTTGGCAGTGTGGTCGACGATGCTTCTTTTTAGTATTAGGAGCCTTAGGCTGCCTGGCGTCGAGCTCCTTTGCTTACGACTGGTGTTGTCTGCGACCTATGGCGCCATCCATTTTTCGATGTTGAGCTCATGGAGGAGAGTGTCATTGGCCGGCAGCTGTTTCTGTCTCCCTTTTCTCTGGTGTCGGCTTAAGTGCCGTTCGGACCCTAGGGGGTTGAGAGATGGACCTGCCGGAGGAGTGGCCCAAACCCCCATGTCTATCCAAGGAGTTGGCTCTCGAGGGAGCTGACTTGGAGGACACTTTTGCCAGTCTGTCGCTGGATGAAGACCTGACGTTGGTGTCTGAATGGTGGCCTGAAGAATGCGAGTGTGGCCATATTTTCTGAGGTTGTAGGGTAGTAGACCCTTGCGTTGAGCCCCCGTTGCCCTTACCTGGGTAGGTCATCTCGCTAGTGTCAGCCTGGTAGGAGAACGCATTGTCTGGGAGGTTGAGTCTGAGCTCCCCCTGGAGGCAGACCAGGAGTCGGACGACCTAGATCCCAACGGGGATCTATCTTTTTCCCTTTCTCTCTCTCTCTCCCCTCTTCTCTTTATGGTGGTGTTTCCCTGATGTTTTGTGAGAGGGGCCCTCTTTGGCAGAAGAATCCTTCTGCATGGCAGCTAATTTCTGCTCCATTAAGTAGGTCTGGAGGGTCTTCTGGAAGTGTATCCCCATCCTGCTGTTGTATTTTTGGCAGCGTGGACAGGCCTCAGTGTCGTGGTCTGGGTCTAAACACAGCAGGCAGGCCGAATGTCCGTCTCGCAATGGGATTTGTTTGCCATAGGCATACACAGACTGTTGCCAGTTGATGGTCAATGTCAGGAAGTCGACATGCAGAAAAATAAAATAAAAGTAGAGAAAAAAATGAACTTATCTTAAAGAAAACTTTTGAAAAGGCAGTCGATCGAAGATGAAGGTGTCCGTGGAGCCGATGTGTGCAAGTCGATGGTGGGAAAAGAAGTGAGGGATGTTGGGGGACCGTCCCTTTTATACGAACATACGAAGAAGCTAGCAGAAGGCCATTTGGTCTATCAAGTCTGCTCATGTTGCAGGGTCCACAGCTTGAGCTAATGTCCCTGCCCTCCCTCCACACTCCTCCTATCCTCCCTACCCATGATCCTTACTTCTCCCCTATGCCTATCCCAGTCTCTCTTAAAACTGCCCACTGTCTTCAATGAGATGACTTCTTCCAGCAGTACATTCCAAGTGTCCACCACCCTCTCTGTGAAGAAGTGCTTCCTAACCTCCCTTTAAACCTCCCACCCTCCAGCTAAAGACTGTGTCCCCTAGTGTTATGGCTGCCACTCAGCTTAAAGAGACTCTTCTTATCAACCTTATTTATCTGTTTCAAGTACCTGAAGGTCCCAATCATGTCCCCCCTCTCTCTCTCTCTCTCTCTCTCCTGTCTTCTAGGGAGTACATGTTCAGTGCCCTCAACCTCTCCTCGTATGCCCTACCCTGCTGGCTCACTATCATCTTTGTAGCCCTCCTCTGGACCTTCTCCAGCAGGTTAATGTCCTTTTTGAGGTGTGGGCACCAGTACTTAACTCCATACTCTAGATGCGGCATTATCAGTGACCTGTACAAGGGTAGTATAACCTCCTCTCTCCTACTACTGATCCCCCTAGATATGCATCCTAGCATCTTGTTTGCCTTTGCTGCTGCTTTCTTGCACTGCGTGGAGTGCTTCAGGTCACTAGTGATCACCACTCCCAGGTCCTTCTCCTCCTCTGATGCAGATACTCAGACTCCAGACAGGTAGTACTCTGTCCTGGGATTCTTGGCTCCAATATGCATAACTTTGCATTTCTTGGCATTGAAGCCAAGCTGCCAGATCCTGCGCCACCTCCCCAGCTTTTCCAGACCTTCCTGTAGGTCCTGTATCCCTTCAGCTGTGTCCACTCTCCCGCAGAGCTTGGTGTCATCCATGAATAGGCACATTTTGCCCTTAATGCCAGCCCCAATGACACTGATGAAGACACTGAAAAACACTGGCCCCAGTACAGAGCCATGTGGGACCCCACTGGTTACCTCTCTGGTACCAGATAACTCTCCCCCACAACCACCATCTGGGATCTGTCCCTCAGCCAGTTTTCCACCCATCTGGCCATCTTTTCCCCAACCCCAAGATCCACCAACTTCCTGATCAACCTTTTGTGTGGCACAGAGTCAAAGACCTTGCTGAAATCAAGATAGAGGATGTCTACCACTTGGCCCCTGTCTACTGTCTTAGTGACACAGTCAAAGATGTCAATCAGATTCGTTTGACATGATCTCCCCCCCATGAACCCACGCTGCCTCACATCTTGAAGACCATGTTCCTCTAGATATTCCACCAACCTTTCCTTTAGTGTGGCCTCCATAAGCTTGCCCACAATGGAGATCATACTGATTGGTCTGTAATTCCCTGGGTCATCCTTAGGACTGTTTTTGTGGAGGGACGCTACATGTGCTATTCTCCAGTCCTGTGGTACCACACCTGACTCTAGTGAACTATTAAATAGGTCTGCCAGTGGCCCTGCCAGCTCCTCAGCCAGTTCCTTTAGTACCCTTGGATGTACTCTGTCCGGGCCTGGTGATTTGTCCAACTTCAATGCCAGCAGACCCTCCCTCACTCTATCCTTCTCTCTCACTACATCTGTGTTCCCCCCCCCCCGCTCCTCTTTTCCCTCCTGAAGGCACTGGTCTGTCCTTCTCCCTGGTGAAGACGGAACAGAAGTATTCATTTAGTATCTCAGCTTTCCCCCATTATCCTCCACTCACTCCACCTCTTTCTTAAGCCTAACAATCCCTTCCTTCGTGTCCCTTTTCTCACTTACATAGTGAAAGAAAGCCTTCTCCCCCTTCTTAATTCCTTCGGCTATCTGTAGCTTCTTGTGTGCCTTTGCTTGCCGAACTACTTTACTTGCCTCACTAGCCAACCTTAGGTAATTTTCCCTATCCACCTCTCTTTTGGTCTTTCTGAATTTTCTATAGGCCAACCTCTTTTTCCTTACTGCCTGGGCAACCCCAGAACTGAACCAGCTCGGGGCTTTGGCCCTTGTGTTCTTACCCCTGTGCCTAATGCACTCATCTGTGGCAACCAGTATTCCTTCCTTAATGATGGACCACCTTTGGTCCACCCCATATCTGCTTTGATGCCTGCCAGATGGCTCCTTAGCACTTTGCTGATTTTCCTGAAGTCCGCCCTCCTGAAATCCAAGATTTTGGTCTTAGTCGGGATGCTTTCCTTGCCCATATCCAACTGGAACCACACTGTGCAATAGTCACTTCCACCCAGTGACTCCCAGACCATTATTTCCTATACATGCTCCTCATTTGTGAGCACCAGATGATGAATTGCCTCAGCTCTTGTTGGTTCAGTGATGCCCTGAGTCAGGAATCCACTCTGCAGTCCTTCCAAGATCACCTGACTCCTAGTGCATGTTATGGAGAGTATGCTCCAGTCCACCTTGGGCAGGTTGAAGTCCCCCACAATTACCACCTCTTCTTTCCCCGGAGCTTCCAATATTAGTGAGATCAGTTCTCTGTCCCTCTCCTCATCCTGATTTATACCACATGGGACATCGGGGGCAGTCCCCCGCTGTATACTGCTAGCTAGAAATTTTCCATATGGTCCTGCCATCTGCAGGCTTCAGTCCTACTTATATTACCTGCTGTGAGAGCTCCATCTCAAAGTAAAATCGTTATATTCTGAGCTATCTGTATTTATGAATTGTAAAGGTTTTTAGATTTTGAGCTCTTGTACAAGGCACAGTGAAATAATTTATGTACAGGGTATAATTTATACTGCTTTTTGCTACATTGTGCATCTTGCTGACTCTGGAACTTCTGAAAATTGTCTTTTTGCCTAAAAGTAAAAGATCTTTGCTCAATAAAAATGAAATGCAATATCATGTATAAATGGGCCACTTAGTGGGCTATTGCACTGGCAACTTGGACTCAGGAGAGGGCGCAGGCTTTGCCTAATTGTTTCTTAGAGGTAAAGTGCAAGGTTGGAGGAATGGTCAAATGTATGGCAGCTCAGATTCAATGCAAAGAAGTGCAAGGTAATGCACCTGGTAAACAAAAACCCAGGGGAAGAGTACACAATGGGGGGTGAGATACTGACAACAGTAAAAATGGAAAGAGACCTGGGGGTAATTATATCAGATGACCTAAAGGTGGGCAAGCAATGTGAGAAGGCAGTAAGGAAGGCTGGGGGGGATACTCGGATGCATAGGGAGAGGCATCAATAGTAGAAAACAGGAAGTTGTTATCCCTCTGTACAGACAGTTGGTGAGACCCCATCTGGAGTACTGTGTGCAGTTCTGGAGACCCCATCTCTGCAAAGACATAGAGTGGAGGCTGTCCAGAGGAGGGCAACCAAAATGGTGCAGGGTCTGCACCAGAAGACATATGAAGAAAGACTAAAGGAGCTTAATATGTATACCCTTGAGGAAAGAAGGGAGAGAGGGGACATGACAGAAACTTTCAAGTACCTCAAGGGAATCAACAAAGTCCAAGAGGGTAGCATCTTTCAGAAAAAGAGATGCGCAAGAACAAGAGGACACAATTTGAAGATAGAGGGGGGACGGCTCAGAGGTAATGTGAGGAAGTATTTTTTCACAGAGAGGGTTGTGGATGCATGGAACAGCCTCCCTGAGAAGGTCGTGGAGTCAAGAACAGTGGGGGAATTCAAGAATGCATGGGACAGACATAAGGCAGTCCTAGTGGGGGGTAGGAGGAAGTAAGCTGTTGGTTAACTAGGATCTGCAGCTTATCTGTTAGGTAGGAAAATGGGCAGACTAGGTGGGCCAAGCGGTCCTTATCTGCCGTCAAATTCTATGTTTCTATGCAAGCCCTTCCAATGACCCGTACAGGCGTTTGGGAACAAACTTGGGGAGCTGTGTTGGGGTCAGGTTATGGGTTGGAACCATAGGTTCCAAAACCTATGGGCAACAGGAGGGGAGGGGTGCTGCAGCTCCCCAATTTTTGCCTATGAGCATTCAAAGTGCCCCTTTAAATCACGTGCAGGGTCAGAAGGGAAGCAATCATGGTCTCTTCATAATTTTTTGTGTGCAGCCCAGTAAACAATTGAAATGGAATGTTCACAGCAGACTGGCTCCTAAAATTAGTTAACACCACTCCCAATTAAACAATGAATACCCTCCCTATCAGCCACTCACCCATCCTCCATGAAAAAAATTTCAAGAACATGCAATGTGGTTTGCCCTCAGACCTGCTTCTTCTGTACTCTGCAAGACTACGTAAGCATTTGCATTCAGCTCGGCCACCAAGTAATTTCTTCAATAGTATACAATTTGTCTGGGCCATTATCTTTAAACATGAGTCAGCTAACTAAGAAAAATTGTTTTTTTTTTTGTTTTTTTTTACTGTTTTTGGATGGAAGGGAGGGATGAGGAAAGTACCTGTCTCTTGACTTGGGTGCCACATGAAAAAATTACTTACCATAGTAATTTTGTTTCTTCTAATGGAGTCTTGCTGCATTCTGGCAATATGCAGTTAGCCCTTCCAGTTCAACTGCTCTGGAGAGGGAAGAGTTACCTCTGTGCAGAAGCATAGAACGTTGAGTTTGAGCTCGGTTTTCAAACCCCTGTCCCTGGTACATTCTCTGTAACCGTCAGATTCTTACGAGCACTAATGACCTAAGACTAACTATTACTAAATAAAACCCAAAAAGGCAAAAGCCAACACCAACCACCTGGGTAAAAGACTCAAGCTGAAAATCCCAGAAAAACACCCCATAATAATAACAATAATGATAAGAGCATAACCTTCTGAGGTGCACCACTGGCACATGCTGTCCCCTAAATAGAGCTTTGGGGTTCTGTGAGGGGAGGCAGGGAGGGCAGTCAGAATGCAGCAGGGCTCCATTAGAAGAAACATGATTACTATGGTAAGTAATTTTTTCTTCGAACAACATGAAGTCTTTCTGTATTCTGGCAATATGCAGACTACCAAGCAGTATCCCCTGGAGGGGGGTACAGAACCTATTTAAGGAACAGACTCTGCAGTACTGCTATGCCAAACCTGCCATCACTTCTGGTTTGAGTGTCTGGGCAGTAATGTTTAGTAAATGTGTGAACAGTCTTCCAGGTGGCTGCTTTACAGATTTCCAAAAGGGGAATGTCCTTATCAGCTGCCATAGAAGCAGCTGTACCTCTGGTTGAGTGAGCCCTCAGGCCTGAGGGGGGTCTCTCTGCCCAGTTTACCATAACAGAACTGAACAGAAGAGACAATCCACCTAGCAATGGTCCTCTTGGTGGCAGGCTTTCCTTTGCCATCTCCCCAAAGGTAAGGAACAGCTGAGAACAGTTATTTTGATGGGCTTTAGTCTCACACAGATAATAACTAATGGCCCTCTTGACATTCAGACTATGCAACCTTCTTTCACCTGAGGAAGAATGATCAGTAAAGAACACTAGAAGTGTCATTGTTTGGTTAAGATGAAAATCTGGGACTACCTTGGGAAGAAATTTTCTATTTGTCCTGAGAACCACCTTATCCCTGTGAAAGGAGATATAGTCCGGCTTAATAGAGAGGGCTTGCAGCTCACTAATCCTCCTGGCAGATGTGATAGTGACAAGAAAAACAGTCTTCCACGTCAAATACTTAAGCTCGGCTAAAGACAAGGGTCCAAAGAGGGGCTGCATGAGCTGTGTGATGCAGACATTCAGATCCCAAGCAGGAGTGGACTCCCTGTGAAGGGGGTATAAATGCAACAACCCTTTGAAGAATTTCTTAAAAACTGGCTGAGATGCCAGGGAGACAGGTTTACCTACAGACAGGAAAGCAGACACAGCTGCCAAACGAACCTTTAAAGTGGCAGGCTGAAAGCCCAAAGAGTGCAGATGGACTAAATAGTCCAAAGTCTCAGGTAAACTAGCTGAATTTGGGTCTAAACTTTTTTTGTGAACACCAAATAGAAAATCTCTTACATTTGGAATTATAACTTTTTCTGGTAGCTGGTTTTCTAGAAACCTTCAAGATGCCCAGCACTCCCTGAGAAAAATGCAAGTCTGTATATTCTAACTTCTCAAGAGCCAGGCCCTGAGCCTGAGGGAGCTGAAGTTGGGATATTAAATCCTCCCCTAGGAGGAGGTTAGAAGAATGTGCCTCCTGGGGAGGCAAATCAGAGGTGCCACTGACAGGGACACCAACAATGGGTACCAGGGTTGTCTGGCCCAGTCTGGAGCAATCAGAATTACTGTGTAGGGTTGAGTCCCGATTTTTATCAGTACTCTGAATAGGAGGGGGAAAGGTATACAGAAACCTGTTTCCCCAATCCAGAACCAGAGCATCCAGGGGAACAAACCCCAAGATAGGGGGTCTGCAGCAAAACTGAGGGAGCTGGTGATTGTCCGGGGCCACAAAGAGGTTTATCTCTGGGGTGCCCCATTTCCTGAAGATAACCTGAAGTATCTGTTTGTTCAGGGACCACTCGTAGTGACTCTGAGAGATCATGCTGAGGGCATCCGCTAGGGCATTGTCCTTGCCTGGGAGATGCACTGCAGCTAGAGAGACCTGAAGGGAATAGGCCGACTCCAAACCTTTATGGCTTCTTTACACAGAGCTGTGGACCTTGTCCCTCCTTGCTTGTTTATGTAATACATGGTGGTGGTGTTGTCCATCCTGATCTGCACCACTTTCCCTTGAATTTCTTTTTAGAATGCCAGAAGGGCCAGGAGTACAGCTCTGAGTTCCAAGAGGTTGATGTGCAGAACAGACTCCTGCTCTGACCATGTGCCCTGAGCAGTGAGGCTCCCTAGGTGGGCTCCCCACCCCAGCAGAGAGGCATCTGTAGTGAGAATCACTGAGGGAGACTACTGGAGGAAGGTGACTCCTTGTCTGAGGTTGTCCTCCTCTAACCATCACTGGAGAGCCTGGATAAATGTCCGAGTGACTGGAATCAGCTTGGACAGGGGATCCCGCCTCTGGAACCAAAAGGACCTGAAGTGAAACTGTTTGTCTCGCATCTGAAACCTGGCCCCTGGGACCACTGCAGTGGATGGTGCCATGTGGCCCAGGAGATGAAGAAAATGCCTGGCTGGGCAAGATACCAGAACTCTGAAAGAGCCTGCCAGACTGGTTAGGGCCTTTACCCTTTGCACTGGTAAGAATGCCTTTGCCTGAACAGTGTCCAGTTCTGCCCCTATGAAGATGAGTACTTGGACTGGCTCCAGTACTGACTTGGGCAAGTTGAGAAGGAAGCCTAGCGAGCCTAAGAGTTGTTGAGTTGCTGCCAGAGCTGCCTGACCTGCTCTGGGGACTGCCCTATTATGAGCCAGTCATCCAGATCGGGAAATACTGCTATTTCCTGCTTTCTGAGAAATGCTACCACCATTACTAGACACTTGGTGAAAGCTCTGGGGGCAGAAGAGAGGCCGAAGGGCATAGCCCTGAACTGGTAATAGCCTGAGGGCAATTCGAACCTTAGGTACTTTCTGTGGGAACATCTGATTGGTATATGGATATGGGCATCCTTGAGGTCCAGGGATGCTAGCCAGACTCTTGACCTTAGAGAGGGAAGAATAGTGCCCAGAATCACCATCTTAAACTTGAGTTTTGTAAGATGTCTGTTTAGATATCTGAGGTCTAGGATGGGTTGCCACTCCCCTGTCTTCTTTGGGGTGAGGAAGTACCTTGAGTACAAGCCTTTCCCCCTAAATGAGATGGGGACCTGTTCCACTGCTTTTAGTAGCAGCAAGGAATAAACTTCTGCCTCTAAGGCAGCTGTTTCCAGCTGAGTGGCAGGCTTGAAGAACTTTGCTCTGGACTTGGGGAATTTTTTGAAATTCAGAGCAAGCCCTTGGCTCACCACCTCCAGAACCCATCTGTCTGTAGTAACAGACTTCCGGGCCTGGAAGAAGTGAGCCAGCCTGCCCCCTACTGGAATAGGGGAGACAACCTGGACTGACACATCAGGGTGTCTGTTTGGCAGGGATTCTAGGCTGGGAGGTGGATGCAGCCCTGCTCATCCCTCTCCTGCCTCTCCCTCTGAAGAAACCCCTGTGCTGGAAAGTAGAGGAGGCTTGTGCTTGGTAAAAAGGCCTATGAAAAGGCCTACCCCTGCCAGCCCTAGACTGCTGCTTCTGAGGAGTAGTAGCCCTTTCCTTTGCCACTGCACTCCTGTAGGTGGTCCTGTATTCATCCATCTTTTTCATGTACATCTCTGTCTGCTCCCCAAACAGAGAGTTTTGGGTGACAGCAAAATCCATGGCCTTGGCCTGGGTATCTTGGGAGAGACTAGTACATCTGAGCCAAGCAAACCTCCGCATCGAGACAGATGTAGCCATGACCCTAGATGAAACATCATTAGAGTCTACAGCAGCGTGAAATTGCACCTTGGATGCCTCAGTTCCATCAGCAGCCACCTGTTCCAGCTCCTTGGCAAGCTGGGGGGGGGCACCTTTGGCTAGGTCTAAGATAGACTCCCATCTGGACTTCTGGTACCTAGCCACATATGCCAAATAAGAAGCCTGTCTGAGTCCCAAAAACGATGTCAGGTACTGCTTCTTTGCCACGGCATCCACCTTCCTGGAGTCCTTATCCGGGGGTGTGAAGCCAAGGGAATGTTAGTCTTATCACAGGCTGCAGCCTGCACAACCCCAGCATGGCCACAGTGATTGTAGAGGAACTCTGTACCTGGACCTGACAGCATATACCTCCTATCCATCTTCCTATCCACAGGAGATATGGATGTAGGTAACTGCAAGATTGTATATGTCTGTTTCCTCAAGGATTTGTGTAAGGGAATAGACAATCTTTTGGACTCTGGAACATCCATCATCTCTAAAAAATCAGGTTCCTCTTCCTCTTCAGATGCCTCAACAGTAGGCAGCTGCAGAGTGTCAGCCACTTTCTTACAGAAAGCAAAGTGGGAGGGGGACTCACCAAGTCTGGGAGGTGAAACAGAGTCAGGCCTATCAGAGGAGATGTCAGGCTCCACTGGCTCAACAGGGCCTTCCTCTTCTTCGCCCTCCCATTCCAGCTCATAATAAGCCTCCGGATGGTAATCCGCATGAAGTTTAACTGACTGAACCAACCAATGGGTGGTGTGCGTCGGTCCGGTTTGCAGCAACTGAACTATTTGAATTGCTCTCACTGTTTCATCCACGGTTGGGGTCGGAGGCTTTGGATCCGAACTGGCAGACTTTCTTTTCTTTTTAGCTGGAACCGGAGAGTCGGTTTCAGCCTTCCTCTTGCCCAAGGAGGTATCGTCCTGATCAAAAGACACCTCCTCTGGTTCGGTTGGGCCGGCCATCCGGGTCAGTGGATTTTTCAGCCTTTCTTTCCTTCAGCCTTGCTAACACTTATCAAGCATGGCTTTAGGAACCTTTTTACAAATTTGCCAGTCTGTTTCTAGGTGGTCAAACCCCAGACAATAAACACAAATGAGGTGGGGATCCGCTTTAGCAAAAATGTCCCCACACTCAGTGCAAGTGCTGAAACCCAGTGAGTCCAGTCTTTTTCTTGGGTTTCTCAGACATAGCATTTGTACTGCTAAGCTACCCAAAGTGGTGGTCAGGCCAAGTAACACTAAACCTATGGTTACCAACTGTGTCACAGGTTAGGAAAAAAAAATGAAAAAGAATCGTTTCTTATGTAATCAAAGGTAGCCGGTACCTAAACACTAGAGAAATAGAAAAAATATAACAACGAAAATCTGTTCTTCACTGGACCGACCGATAAGGAACCGACTCTTACCCCAAACCTATTTATCTAACCTATACTACCTGTACTGTAGACAAAGGTTTGAAGACCAAAGAAAATAATAGTGTTTATGGTTGAAAACCGGACAGAAAACCACTACCGAACCGAAGCAGCGAAGGAGAAACCTCCAGAGCGTTTTCACAGTTAGGTGGAGTAAAGAATCTGATGGTTACAGAGAAGGTACCAGGGACAGGGGTTTGAAAACTGAGCTCGAGCTCAATGTTCTATGCTTCTGCATAGAGTTAACTCTTTCTTCTCTGGAGCAGTTGAACTGAAAGGGCTAACTGCATATTGTCAGAATACAGCAAGACTTCATGTTGTTTGAAACATTAAGCATATTTTTTAAATTGCATCATTTTCTTAATTTCCAATTCAGTTTTGAAGGCAACTGTCAAAAGAAATATTTACTGTAATAACATAATCTTTATATGTTTTAAAAGCTGCCATTCCCACCTTTAATACAGCATGAAGATTATGTTTGTAAGACAATCTCCCCGACTGAGATATTTTCTCTCTGCCAACAACAAATTCAGTGGCTGGTTGCAGTTACTACCGAGGCAAAACATCTACTACTCCAAAGATGGCAATCTGCAGATGTCCCCTCTCTTTCTATTTGGAAGCAGGCACTGGGCACACTGGCCCACAACGAGAGACTGAGCCACTTGGTGGCGGGGAAGCTCCCACTTTACAAGAAGATCTGGTCCCCTTTCTAAATTGTATTGCCTGGCCCAATGCCTGATGGTACTCTAGCTGATTTGGAACATACACACTCCCTCTGGTAAGACCATTCCATGTTTGACAAATTCCCCCCCCCATTGGTTTAAGCCCCGTGTAATGGAGTATTTTTGCTCTCCTTTACTGTATGCGCTGCATCTGAAGTTATCCTTCATTGGTCTGCTACTTTATGTTTAGAACATTTTTGTAATTGGTTTTGAAAATCCCTAGCACATGGTTACAGTACCTCTCTCATACAGCTAAAGCAGTGCTCATGTTTGAAATCGAGCTTCTACAGTATTCTACTGTCAATGACTGCTATGTTCTTTTTACCCGGACACATTACATCCTTTGTCTGTATCTGGCTTATTTATAAGTTATAACTTGTGCTGTACTAATGTTTTGTGCTCTGGATAGTATTTTCTTTAAAAAAATTAATAAAAAGATTAAGCATAAAAAAGTTTGTAAAACGATATTGCCTCAGAAATCACCCCTCAAATTCAAGTCAGGAGTTAAGAAAAGATGTAGTTTACTCAAAACTTCCAACTAAAATTATATGATGGTCTTGTGTGCTGTTTTATTTAAAGAAAGGGTCACAACTGGAAAGTGGTATTTTTTATTTAATATTTTATTCCAGTCAACTATGCATGCAGGAAAAAACACATAAATTAGGAGTCTTAGCTGCAGCCATTTGCAAGAAAATTCCACACTTCTGCAGGCAGGTCAAAACAATTCCATAACATTACACTAAGGGCCCAATTCATTATGCCCTATCTGCACCTTCATGTGGGTGTGTAGGGCTCGCACGTACCATGGAGGTCCCCTATGCTCATGCGGGGGCTACTGCAGCCATCATGAATCAGTGTTCTGCTCCCTCTGCACCCAATTAATTGCACGTAAGTGTGACAGGGCTAAGTAAGAGTCTGTCCCATCTGTCATGCAGAAAAGGTCAAAAGTTGGAATCTATTTTGCCCTCTCCTATACTGCCACTTGTCTGTCTCTTGCCTGTCTGATTGCATAATCAAAAGTTTCTTGTGGTACCTAGGAATTGGCCACTCTGATGGTCCCACAATTCACCCCATTATCTCCCTTCACTTGCTGTTTTTAGTCTTTCTGTCTTCTCTTGCTTCTCTGTGGTTAAAAATATATATAAATCTATATGTGAAAGTGGGATACCTTGGTTTGCAAATGTATGTAATTATACTGTTGAAATGACTGCAGAAAGCTATTTAAGTTTATTAGAAAAGATAATCTGGAACACAGGGGATTGACCTTGAGATGCATTTTGACCTCTGCAAGCTTGTTTATAGAACTGTCAACTGGAAACCAGCTCTGGGACAAAATGTATTATTTTGTTGCCTGTTAAGGCTAGATGTACTCTTTGGGCCAGCTGCAGGAAGGAAAATGACAAAGTTTTGATAAATTTTGTGAAAAACAGGCAATGTAACATACAACAACAGGATGCAGAGTTTGAAATGCCAGGCAAAAACATCTTATTTAAACACAGCAACGCTTTTCCAGGGAGAGACTCGGAGGACATTTTCTGTTTGTGCAAAGGCATTGTGAAAAGCTATCCTGTACAATTTTATTTTTTTTATTGTATTGTTACTGATGATAATAAGACATTACTTGTAAATTGTATAACTTCTCCTGGACTGCCTATGCTTCCTGACCTATGCCACTATGACAGTATGCATAGCTACTCATTGACAGGGCTGTGAGGGATGGGAAGTAAGACAAATTCACACTACATAGAATTAGAATCCTGAAATATGTCAAGGTATCCATTCTGCAGTTACAGGGGTGTGCAGCCTCTGCCACCCAGAAGACTGTCATGGTGCCTATGTACCCTCAGTCAATCGCTGTGGAACTGGCCGGTGTGGCCCAACGACCAGCTCCCCTAGTTCCATGACTCCATACAGGGGTCTGGGAGGGCTTACAAAGACAGTCATTGCAGCAGAGTGCTAATTTTATTTATTAATTTATTTGGTTTGCCAGGAAAGTGGACTGGATCAATAACCCATTTTCAGCCACACCTGAGGGAGGGTAAAATACAGTGGGGGTACAAAGACACATATCTAATACATAAGAGAAATCAATGAAAACACATAATAAAATAAGACAAATCATTTACAATTTTATCTCAACAATTATGAACAATATATACAATACATAATCAATGTCTGTAGAAATGATTTAGTCAAAATTCCATCAAGATCGAGTGACCTCGAGACAGCAACACATGGATTTTGCTTTCAAATAGTGCCTTATGTTGTTCTGAAAAACATTTTTCTTTACATTAAACTCAAATTCCATTTGAAAAAATTACTCACCGTAGTAATCTTCTTTCTTCCAGGGGGTCCTTTAGCATCAGTAACAAATGCAGCTAGCTGGCTGGGTGCAGCTGCCTGGAGGTGTGGCCTTAGATAATGAGCTTAGGGAATTAGCCAATCAGAATTTAGGAGGGGAGTGTGCTGAGAAGGAACTGCCTGAAGTATCTCAGAATTTTTTTGAAGATGGATCGGCACATGCCCGAAGTATGAACCAACAGGATTCAAAAAGAAACATGCAATTGTCGAGAATTTAAAAACACAATTTCAACAACCTCAAAACCTACTACTTTAAGGTAGATAGGCAAATTTGTTAATAAACTGAAAACAGAGTCCTTCCCCTAGAAGGTGAACAGGGGAGGAAGGGTGGGAGGTGACTGATGCTAAAGGACCCCCTGGAAGAATGATTATTATGGTGAGTAATATTTTCTTCTCACTCCAGGAGTCCTTTAGTATCAGTAACAAATGCAGATTCCAAAGCAGTACAAAACTGGGAGG
This sequence comes from Neoceratodus forsteri, assembly GCA_016271365.2. Classification (NCBI taxonomy): domain Eukaryota; kingdom Metazoa; phylum Chordata; order Ceratodontiformes; family Ceratodontidae; genus Neoceratodus; species Neoceratodus forsteri. Next base: position 161,356,398 of record JADMNL010000030.1, on the reverse strand, counting down.
TGGGCAGAGAACCTACTTAGGAAAGAGTCTCTGCTGTACCACCCTGCCAAATTTAGCATCAGATCAGGACTGTACATCAAAGCAGTAATGCTTAATGAACGTGTGTACAGTTTTCCAAGTAGCTGCCTTGCAGACATCCAGGAGGGGTATGTCTCTTGCAGCTGCCACAGAGGCTGCAGTGCCCCTAGTAGAGTGGGCCCTGAGCCCTCCAAGAGGTTGTTGACCAGCTTTCTCATAGCAAAATCTAATATAAGAGACTAACCAGAGGGAAATATTCCTCTTGGTTGCTGGTTTTCCTCTACCTACTTCCTCATAGGCAAGGAATAACTGGGTGGAAGTACCTCTGAACTGTGTAGTGTGCTCTAGGTAGCAAAAGAGAGCTCTTTTGGCATCCAGACTGTGCAGCTTCTGCTCACCAGGAATACATTTTTCAGTAAAAAATACAGGTTAAGTGATGGACTGATTAAGATGAAACTCAGAGACCACCCTAGGCAGGAATTTTCTATTTGTCCTGAGCTCAGCTTTGTCCCTGTGAGAGACAATGAAATTGGGCTCAGTGCATAGGGCCTGTAACTCTGAAATTCTTCTTGCAGAGATAATGGCCACCAAAAAGACAGCTTTCCAGGTCACACATTTAAGGTGGGCCATAGTCATGGGCTCAAAAGGGGTCTCCATGAGCTTGGCAATAAAGAGATTCAGGCTCCAAGAAGGAACAGGTTCCCTGACTCAAGGCTAAAGGTGTAGGAGGCCTTTAAAAAACTGCTTAAACCGAGTGGGAAAAAATAGATTTTTCCTTTCCCACATGAGGCAGGCCAAAATAGCAGCCAGGTGTAGCTTCAGAGAAGCAGACTTCAAGCCAGAGGTCTGCAGGTAAGTAAGTAAGTAAAAATTTATTTTTAAGCTCTATTCAAAGTCAAAGCGCTGTACAAATACACAATTACAATGCATACATATAACATACAACGACAATAACAATATGATTACAATAAAAACAATAAAATCACTCTCCATATGCCTGTTTAAATAAATAAGTTTTCAATTCTAACTTAAAATGTTCAACGGTCAGGCAGCCTCGTATCCGGACGAGGTAGAGAGTTCCATGGGGTAGGGGCAACATAAGAAAAAGCCCGAGCTCAGAGGTTTCTAGCGAACCCTAGGAACCTCTAGCAATCCCTCGTCAGGTGGAGGCGGAGGCAGCGAGAGGACAGTAGGGAACAAGATCTTGAAGATACCGTGGTCCCTGTTCGTGTAGGGCTTTATAGGTCAGTAACCGACCTTAAAGGTGATCCGCCACTGAATCGCAGCCGCAGTTCTTCGCAGCACAGGTGTAATATGACTTTCATAGATCTCCCAGACAGAAGCCTGGCTGCCTGCGTTTCTGCACCAGCTGCAAGCAGCGATATCAACCCCTGGTAGCCCTAGGTACAGGGCATTGCAGTAATAAGGCGAGAAGTAACAAAGGCATGGACCAATACTGGAAGGTCAGCCGAGGAACCAGGTGTTTCACCCAGCGATACTCTAAGATGATAAAGGAAGGTTGACAACGGATGACACCTGAAACTTCAGGGTCAAACCATAAATAATAACGCCCAGGTTACGCACCCGGTCTGAGGTTGAGAGCTGGGCACCATCGATCCATATGCCTGAAGGAAGCCCAGCCCTACAACCCGCCTCAAGGCGACCTGGGTCCACCACCAATACCTCAGTCTTATCCGGGTATAACCTTAGCCAGCTGGCACTCATCCAATCCTTGATCTCAGATAAACAGCTGTTAAGTATAGAGACTGCATCATCCTGTCTGGGACTAAAAGACAGATACAGCTGGGTATCATATGCATAGCAGTGAAAACCCAAGCTGTACTGCCTAATAATGTCTCCCAATGGCAGCATATAGACAACGAACAACATGGGTGCTAAAATGGGGCCTTGCGAAACCCCACAGGGCAGAGAGAAGGCATCGGAAGAATAAATTCCAGTGATAACCCTCTGTCTCCGCCCCGTGAGAAAAGATTGAAACCACTGCAGAACTGTACCAGACAGTCCGCAGTAACACCTCAGGCATGCCCAAAAGCACACCACATGGTCCACAGTGTCGAATGCTGCAGAGAGATCAAGAAGGACTAAGATAGTACACGACTTTCGATCTCTCGCTATCAGGAGATCATTTAGAACCCGGACAAGAGCAGTCTCAGTACTATGTCTTTTCCTAAATCCCGATTGGAGAGTATCATATATATTGTGATTTGTAATATGGTCATCCAGTTGCAGTGCAACCACCTTTTCAATAACCTTACCCAAAAAGGGCAGGTTAGAGACAGGTCTGTAGTTAGCTGGACAGTTCGGGTTCAATGAAGGTTTTTTTAGGAGTGGTCGAACGACCACCTCCTTTAGGGGATCAGGAAAGATCCCCTGCTCCAGAGATTTCCAAACAATTTCAGCAATGATCGGACAGATAGTATCTATGCAACTTAATAATAGAGGCATAGGGCCCGGATCCAAACTACAGCTGGTTGGACGTACAATCTGGACAATCCTCACAATATCCATGAACTCCGGCCTACCAAAATCAAACCAGGCAACACAGGTGTTTGTTTCCCCCTGCCGATCACTGCAAGCCCTTGAAGAATGAGCCTGGCCGATATCCAACCTAATGTTGGCAATCTTATCAGCGAAAAATCGAGCAAGCTCATCACACTTTATTTGTGAAAAATCTCTTCCAGACTGTAGACAGAGTGGATTGCACACTCTGTCAATGGTCCGAAAGAGTTGAACTGGTCGGTTCCGCGCAGCAGCAATCTCCCTGGACAGGAATTCTGCCTTCTTACGGGTTATTGCCAACTGATAGATAACATAATGATCCATCAATCTAAGTTTGTCAGCATCCAGGCAAGATTTCCGCCAGGCCCTCTCTAGCCTTCGCCCTACTCTCCTCAGTTCCTTCAAAGACTCATCAAACCATAGAGTCTTTGGGCGCAGGGTGAGTGCAGGTGCACCTGGTAATCCAGCACCTGAGAGTCTGAGGCTGCTAGAGGATTCACTCTTGTGCCCTTACACCACAGGGAAAACCTTTTCCACTTGGCTACATAGGTCTTCTTAGTACTGTTGTTGTTTAAAATTTTTATTATTTCAAATAGACACATACGTAAGCACATGGTATTGTAACAGCATTCTGAACCACACCACAACATTTGGTAGGAACAGAAGGAACGAAGGACTAAATTGCCATAGAGAAATGATACTGCCAGGTATAACAAGTATAGTCATAAAGAGCACAGTATACAGAACATAGGGTATTATCTGGATACAGAGATTATCTGGGTCAGGTTAGGTCCCCTCACCCACAGGGGGGACCCGGAGTTATTAGCTTGTGACAAAACAATATCAATAGCATATGGGGCCTGAGTTGACCCAGGATGAGCTGTGGTGCATCCTAAATCTGGCATGAAATACTGATAACTATATACAAAAACAAGAGGCAGACTGATCCTGAGGTTCGAGTGTAACCCTAATGGGGGCAGTGCTGGGGTAACACATACCCTCGGAGGAGGAAAGGGGAGAGAGCAGAACGAGGATACCATAAGAGGTTATGCACTGACCTGGGGTTGGGCGTCATGACAGTACTTAGACAACAAGTAGGGCTGACAGCGTTTCTCAAATTGAACAAAGGTGCCCCCAGCAAAACTAGAGAGCCTCTCAAATGTAGCCCCTTGGGCTAGTGCAAGAAGGAACTCATGGAAGGTTGGGACTTCTGGGGTCCTCCATCTCATTAAGATAAGTCTTTTAGCTATAGCCCCCACTACTGTGACCCATTGAGCCCCTGGACTATGCTTTGGTATGGTAGGGCGGGCACACCCTAGGAGAAGGAGGGAGGGGTCAAAGACTATTTGGGGGAATATCTGGTGACACATTTCTTGGATTGGTGTCCAAAAGTGTCGGAGATTGGGGCAATCCCAGAGTATATGGAACAGATGAGTCCCTTAGCTGCCACATCTCCAGCAGCTGTCAGACTGGGTGAGTCCCATCTTTTTGAGTTTGGCCAGGTCCCTATATCACCTATGAAGGGTCTTATTCATAATGAGGCATGTACGCTCATCTCGGCATGCCAGGTGTTTTCTTACCCACCCATGGTCACATTGGCGCTCTGAAATAGGGGACTGGAGGTCCTTCTCCCACTGAGTTCTAGCTGATTGGGTGGGGTCTACAGAGGCATCCCTGACAGCATTATAGATCACACTGGCTGTGTTCCTAGAGCGTTGCTGCCAAATACTTACTGGGTGTGGGCTTTGTTGTAACTCTTTATTTTTAAGGGAGCTAGGTAGATGGGTTATAGCATCCCTGATCTGGAGATATCTCCAGAAGTGTGTGGCTGGGAGATGATATCTGGATTTTAGTGCCTCAAAAGTGTCTATTGTGCTAGAGTTTCGGAGCAATAGATCTTGTATTAAAGAGATACCTTGTGCCTCCCATAACTTCCAGTGGATTGTACTATTACCCACTTCGAGGGCTCGATTATTCCAAAGGGGCATAGATTTCCAGGGTGCCGGGTCATGACCCAAGTTGACTAGGACTCGTTTTCAATATTGGATTGACAGCTGGATGGGGAGGGGAGGGCAGGGGGTAAATTTTTCCTGCTATACAAGGCCACCGCAGGGGAAGGGGCCCGTAGTAATGATGCCTCCAACGGGAGCCAGGTGGGGGAGGCATGTCCGATTCTGGAGAACCATTTGGTAGTCTGGGCTGAAATGAAGGCCATGTGATATCTTTGTAACCAAGGAAGTCCCCATCCACCCCTACTCCAGTGCTGGCGGAGTTTAAGTTTGCCATATCGGGGTTGGGATCCCTCCTACAGGAAGTTGCCCATCAGAGCTTCCAATTTTTGGAACCATTTCTGTGGGATGGACACAGGGAGGTGAGCCAATAGGTATAGAATCCTAGGAGCCACCATCATCTTGATGGAGTCTATTTTACCTGCAAAAGAGTGCCTCAGGGCCTTCCATCGCTCCATATCCTGTCTGAGAGATTCTACTAGGGTAGAGAAATTAACTGTAAGCATTTTTGACAAGTTTGGATGCAGAGTGATATCTAAATATTTTATGCCATTAGGAGACCATTTTAGACCAAAGGTTGCAAAGTCTATACCAGAGGGTACTGAGTTCAAAGGGAGAACTTCTGTTTTGGACTGGTTTAACTTGAGACCTGACACTTTAGTAAAATCGGGCAGGATATTGAGTATAGTTTGGATCACATGCAGGGTGCATTCAGTAGTGACGAGGAGATCATCTGCACATAGGAAAGTTTTAAGATTAACATCACCCACCTGTACTCCCGGAATGGAATGAGATTTCCTGAGCGCTATGGCCAGGGGCTCAATAGTTAGAATAAACAAAAGGGGAGAGAGGGGGCAACCTTGTCTCGTGCCCTTCTGTAACTGGAATGGCGGAGACATAATACCATTCGTCATTACCTTAGCCATGGGGGAGGCATAGAGTAATTTTATCTAGGAGAGGAAACCTGGTCCCACAACCATTGACCCATTGTGGAGAGGGTATGAAAGAGGTAGGGCAATTCGACTGAGTCGAAAGCCTTTTCAAAATCAATAGCTAAGGCTACAGAAGGTTTTTTGGACATTTTGGTGTAATGCATTAGCGAAAGTAATGTTCTATGATGGTCAGACCCTAGACAGTCTTTGACAAAACCCACTTGAGAGGGATGAACTAGACCTTGAAGGAGGGGTTCAAGTCTACCAGCGAGGACTTTGGCCAAAATGTTGGCATCTGCATTAATAAGGGAGATGGGACGATAGCTGCAGGGGGAGAGTAAGTCCTTCCCCTTTTTTGGGGAGTACCATTATGGTCGCTTCCCTCAGGAAGGGGGGGCAGATGCCCTGTGTGCAGGGAGTGTTTAAAAGCCCAGAACCAAATATGGAGCAAGATTGACTCCCTGGATTCTGTAGAAGTCAATAGGCAGCCTATCTGTCCCTGGGCTTTACGGGCGTTCATTGATTTGATTGCCCTATCCACTTCCTCCAACGTAATCAGGGCTTCTAATGATTTGGTGTCAGCTGGAGGGAGTTTAGGGATGGGTAATGGGTCCAAGAAGCATTGAATCTGAAGCAGATCTGGGGGTGTGGGGATGCATATAACTGTTCATAAAACTGAGTCATGATCTCATTCACCCCTTTGTTAGAATAGCAGTGGGCACCACTCCGGTCCACTAGGGAGTGTATCCTCCTAGACATTTGTTGGTGTTTAAGGTGATATGCCAGGAGTTTGCTGGCTTTCTCACCTCTCTCCCAATAAGCATGGCGTAACTGCCTGAGATTCAGCTCGGCTTGGCAGGATAAATGTGCATTCAGGGAAAGTCTAGTGCTGGCCAGTTGTGCTAGTAGAGACACAGGTGGGGCCCTAGATTTGAGGGATTTATATTGGGTCTCTAAGAGATATAATTGTATCTCTAAGGCCCTCTGGTAGGTCTCTCAGCGATGTCTCCTGGCTGATGCAAATGTAATTATTCTGCCTCTTATAGTTGCCTTGAAAGCTTCCCAGAGGGTCGTATCCGAGATCTCCCCATTATCATCATTGTTCCAGTATTCTGTTACTTCAGCACCTAACCACTTCTGGAATTCCCCATCTTCAAGGAGGGGGGAGTCCAAATGTCAAGAGGGTCACTGAGGGGGGTCCTGCCCTAGTTTAACCAACAACTCCAGAGGGGCATGGTCTGAAACATAGATCGGGTACATACAGGAGGTAACAACCTTGTCATATAGCCCAGAAGAGATCAGCCAAAGATCTATTCTGCTGTATGATCCATAAGACTGTGAGAAACATGAGTAATCGTGCATCCCGGGGTGCAAAGTTCTCCAAGCATCTAGCAATCCATGTTCTTCCATTAGCCTCTGGAGAGCTTTCTTAGCCTGCCTATGAGGTTCGGGAGCTTTATTACTTCTATCTATAGAGTGATCGAGTACCAGGTTGAAATCGCCTCCTAGTAGAACTGGGACTCTAATTTTATTGAAATCCGTAAGGGCCTGTTTGACTGTGTGAAAGAACTGAGGACAGTCCTAGTTACGGGCATAAATATTGACCAAAACCAAAGGGCCTCCCGGTGTCTCCATTTCAGCCATGATCCATCTCCCATCTTTATCATGGATATGCCCTTTCAATTTCCACCCCAGGTTTTTATGTAATAGTATAGATACTCCCCGTTCATGGGAAGTGGCCACGCTATGGAGCTCCTCAGCCACCCAACCTTGTCAGAGCTTCCTAGCTTTACCAGAAGGGAGTTTCATCTCCTGAAGGAGGACTACCATGGGTCTTAGCTTTTTCAGGTGAAGCAAAACTTTTTTTCATTTGCCGGGTGAATTGAGCCCTCTGACATTCCAAGAAATGAGCCTAGTCTCCATCTGGTAAATCATGGCTGAAAGGATAGATATCAGGAAACACCAGGGCGAGGGACTGTAGCCAGTAAGATAACTATGCTCTCCCCTTTGTATACTATTGAATAGTCGAATCACCTCCTCAGAGATCAGATTGCCAAAACTACTTACATTATACAAAATCACACACTTCTTATCATAACATTTTTGTGCCTGAAAGTTAAATTCAAACATTAACAGTAACATTATCAAACAACACATATGAATGTCCCTATCCCCCCATCCCTCCCTTTCCCAAAACTCTTTCCCATATCTGACCAGCTTCCGCTTCGTGCATCGGCTGACTAGCAGCCCAGATACCAGCGGGGGTCGCTGGGGGTAGGTGGTTGTCTGAATACAGCAAGAGAGATAGGACAAACCAACATCCTGGAGTCTCTCTGCACGTTGTCCCCACCTACACAAAAGAAGGCATTTCTGCATACACGGTTTAATGAGCTGTCACCCATCCAGTTAAACACACATTTAAGCTGAGGTACCAACTTTTTGAACCCCATTTATTACACCAGGAGGCGGATTATATATGGAGCCTCTGGGGGTACCAGCAAGGGAGATCTCTGCATTGCCTTCGTACTTAAGTGATCTCCCCGCATATCCTACCTGTATGTGGAAGGACTGACTTTATTGAGAATAGGGAAGGGGCCAAACAGGGACCATATCGCTAATAAGCACACCCCCCCCCCACACCTCCTCTCAGCCTTAAAGCCCATCTAAGGGCTGAGATAAACGTAGAGAATAATAGGCAATCAGAGCTTATCATGTAGAATATGTATAAAGTTCGTAGGGCAGACAGAAAACAAAAAACTTGGCAGTATAGCCGTTAACAGAAAGATCTGGGAAAGCTATTACCATAGAAGGAAAATACCCCAGTCACAGTCAGCCCACCAATTCAGAGGCGGAGGGCAGGGCCACCATAGAGCAAGCAGATGATGGCTTGGTAGGCAAAATGTCCATGGAGATAGAGGCCTCAGGAGAAATGGGTTCTGTGTCCTCTGCCCAAGAGAGACTCCTTGCTGCATGGGATTTAATGTCCTTGAGGTGCGATCACCTGGGAGGCAAAGGAAAATCCTGAGGTGTGCCATCCATCGGTAGGTCCATCAAGGCCCTGTACTGATTGTTACTCATGTCGGGCGTAAAGGAAGTATGTGAAGCTATTGAATCAGGACTTGCACTGCAGCTCCAGGAGCGGAGCCGAGGGGTCTTGTCGATGTGCGCCCCCTCTATCCGAGCCCTCCTTCTATTCTTTTTTTTACTCCTGGGGATTTCTGAGAGACTGAGCGGGCTGCGGTCTGTGGTTGTTGAGCTGGCTGTATGGCAAGCGAGGAGTTTGAATAGTAGACTCTTGCAATAAAGTCTCCATTGGGGAAGGCCCCACAGGTAGGGCCCCGGGCTTATGAACTTCTCATAATGTACCCCAATTCAGCTTAGAGGCCTGAGCTGCCAGGAACTTTTCTGTGGCTGACGGGTTGTCAGATAGCCGTGGGGAGTTGTTCAGCATGATACGAAGAGAAGCGGGGTATCTTAGGGAATACTCCAGCCCCAGTTCGGTGCAGGCTCTGTGTGCTGCTGTAAAGGTCCTGCAGCTTGCTGTTAGCTCCTGAGAGTAATTCGCAAAAATCTGGATTTTATGCCCTTTCCGGACAAGCTCTTTTTTTAAATGGGCCAGTCTAGTAATAGTTTCCCAGTCTTGAAACCGGAGAAATCGAGCAAGGACAGCACGAGGGAAATCCTCAGGGGCGGGTCGAGGAGCCATGGTTCTGTGAGCTCTATCGATCTCTAGTGGGACATCACAGCACCTGTCTAATAGGAAGGGGAGCTCTTTTTGAAGAAATAAGATGTCATCATTCCCCTCGCTTCCCTCTGGCAACCCCACGAACCTGACGTTATTCTGACAGTTGCGGTTCTCCAAGTCCTCCACTCTGGCCCATAACTGATGAATCAATCAGTCTTGTTCGTGTAGTTTTGCCCCGGCCTTGCACCATCCATCCTCCGCTTCAGCAATTCTGTGCTCAGAGATACAAGCTCTTTGCGAGAGATCGACGATATCAGTGGTATTTTTTCAAGTTGCCAGGTACAAGTTGTCCATGCAGTGTAGGATTTCGGCGAACATCTGCCGAATTTCTGTTAAGTTGCCCTCTGGCTGCGAGGATGGTAACTAGGTGGTGAACTAGGCCACAGAACAGAGCACAGAGCAATGGGTATAACTACTGTTTCCCATGTTGATAAGAGGTCAAACAAGGAACCGTCGGACGGGTGAGTATTGTAGTGGCACTGGTAGAGTTAAAACATACCAAGTAGCAGAAATAAATCCAGATTTAGAGAGAATTTGTAGTGGAGTATCAGAGAGCTCAGAGCTCAGGCGTCCATCAGATTCGGCGGTTGGCCACACACCCCCAGGTCATCTTAGTATTAGGTTTTTGACCCATTCTCAGGATCTTCAGGATCTGCTCCGAGTAGTGAGTAGTTAGAAACTCTAACTCCTCAAGAGCCAAGCTCTGAGGTGAAGACAGTGTACGTCTGGGTAGTTCACTCCTGTCTGGGGTAGAGTCAGCAGAGAGTGAGTTGGAGGAAGGCAAATAGGCCTGCTGCTGAATAGAGAGAGCAGAAGAGGGTACCAAGCTTGCCTGGGCCAATCCAGTGCTGCCAGGATCATTGATGTAGGCTGTTGTCTGAGTTTCAGCAACACCTTGAATATCAGAGGGAATGGAGTGAAGGTATAGAGGAACCTTCCTGACCAGTCCAGGATCAGTGCATCCAGTGGTAGTGACCCCTTGGCTGGAGGCCTGCAGCAGTACTGAGGAAGTTGAAAATTGAGGGGAGAGGCAAACAGATCCACTTCTGGTGTACCCCACCTCCTGAAGATTGTGGCTAGCACTTGCTTGTTCAGAGTGCATTCTCTGTGGCCCTGATTGATGTGACTGAGAGCATCTGCTAGGGTGTTGTCCTTGCCAGGGAAGTGAATGACCAAAAGGCTGACTCCCAGGAAATAGGCAAGAGACCAAATCTTTAGAGCCTCCGAACAGAGTATCCCTGATCTGTTGCCACCCTGCTTGTTTATGTAAAACATTGCAGTAGTGTTGTCTGTCCTTATTTGTATAGTCTGTCCTTTTATGAGAGAAGTGAAGGCCTTGATTGCTAGAAAAATGGCTCTGAACTCTAGGAGGTTTATGTGTGAATGAGACTGCTGGGTAGTCCAGGTACCACTTACTGAGGCACTGTCCAAATGAGCTTTCCAGCCTAACAGGGAGACATCTGTGGTAATCACTTTTGTGGGAAGACAACCCTGAAAGGGAACCCCCACAGACAGGTTTGCTGGGTTCTTCCACCAGAGCAGAGCCTGCTGAAACTGATCTGTGACTGGTATCAGCTTTGATAAGGCATTGTTCCTTTGAGACCAGCAAGCACTTAGGTAAAGTTGCAGTTCTCGCATTCTGTACTTGACACCTGGGACCACTGCTGTCATTGATGCCATGTGTCCCAGGAGTCTGAGAAAGTATCTGGCTGGTCTTGGCTGGCCCAGGATGAAAGAATCCAACACTAACAAGAAGTTTTGAATTCTCTCTGGAAGGAGGAAGACAGACCCCTTCAATGTGTTCAGCTGGACTTCTATGAAGGTAAGAATCTGGGAGGGCTCCAAGTGGGATTTCTTTAGATTTACCAGGAACCCCAGTGATTGCAAGGTCTGCTGTGTGAGGGAGAGGGACTCCTGCACTTGTTGAGGAGACTTTGTCACCACTAGCCAGTTGTACAAGTAAGGGTAGACAGAAACCCCCTCGATTTCTTAGGTATGCTGCTACCACTGCAAGGCACAGCAATATGTACAGGGGTGATCTACAGACCTCCGGCACAGAGGGAGGAAGTGGACATGGTACTAGTGGAGGGAATTCACGACATGGCAGCTAAAGGCAAAAATCCTGTTGATGGGAGATTTCAATATGCCGGACGTGGATTGGACCACCCAGGCAGCTGCTTCAGCCAGAAGCACAGCCATCTTAGAATCCCTGCAGGGAGCTGGACTCAGACAGCTGGTGCATGAGCCAACCAGAGACAAATCGATTCTAGACTTGGTATGGTCCAATGGGAACAGAGTCGAAAGAATCCAGGTGGAAGGGCAGCTAGGATCCAGCAACCACCACATGGCGTGGTTTGACATGGAGACAGAGACTCAGTTAAGCCACACAAGAGCAAAAGTATTAGATTTCAGGAGGGCAGATTTCAATGAAATGGGTAGATGTTTCAAAGCAACCCTGGAGAAGGTAGAGCTAATGGAGGGGGTGGAGGAACAGTGGGGGAGACTAAAAGGAGCCATTCTGGAGGTAACTAACCAATGCATTAAGATAGTGGCCAAAGGTAAAAGAAGAAAGAAACCACTATGGTTTTCTAAAGAGGAGGGAGACAAAGTAAGGGCTAAAAGAGCAAGTTTCAGGAAGTAGAAGGGGACCCAAAGGGAGGAGGACAGGGAGGTATACCTTGAATGTCTCAGAAAGGCAGGGAAGGCTGTTAGGAAAGCTAAGGCACAGACAGAGGAGGGTTACAAGACATTTTATAGGTACATCAGCTATAGAACAAAAACTGGGGTTGGGAGGCAAGGAAGAGGAGGAGGAGAGGTAAGGAGGGGGATCTAGACAAGGCAGAAATACTGAACAAATACTTCTGTTCAGTATTCACTGAGGGAGGAGAGGGTCAAGGACCACAGTTGGGGAGCAGAGGCAATTGGGGGGGGGAGAAATGGACATCAGTCCATTCACAGTGGAGTGAGTTCTGCAGGAACTCACAAAGCTGAAGGTGGATAAAACCAAGGGGCCAGATGACATACACCCGAGGATATTAATGGAGCTGCGGAGGGAACTAGCAGCACCTCTGGCCACCCTGTTCACAGAGTCACTCAGCACAGGCGTGGTTCCAGAAGACTGGAGGAGGGCGCATGTAGTCCTACTACACAAAAGTGGCAGTAGGGTGGAAGTGGGGAACTACAGGCCAGTCAGTCTCACCTGAATGGTGGGGAAGATCATGGAGGCACTGCTGAAAGAAAGGATAGTAGCATATCTGGAATCCATTGGTGCCCAGGATCTGAAGCAGCACGGATTCACATCAGGAAGGTCTTGTCAAACAAATCTGATAAGATTTTTTTGATTGGGTGACTAGGGAAGTGAATCGGGAAGGGGCTGCAGACATTGCCTACCTGGATTTCAGCAAAGCCTTCAATACTGTCCCACACAGAAGGCTGGTTAACAAGATGAGTAGTCTGGGCATGGGGCATGAGGTGATACAATGGGTTAGAAGGCATAGGATGGTGGTAAATGGGATCCAATCCGGGGAGAGAGGAGTGACTAGTGGAGTGCCACAAGGATCAGTACTGGGACCAGTCCTGTTCAATGTCTTCATTAGTGACACTGTAGAAGGGCTGGAAGGAAAGGCTTACCTATCTGCAGATGACTGTTATTTTCCAATGTATGTAATGTATTGCCTTGACAAATAGTACAAATTTCTCTTCATGAGCCGAGAGCATCTTGGGTGCTCTTTATCATTTTGCCTATTGTGTATGATGATGTTAGCTCTTATCACTATGAACTCTGTTTTTTATGATGCAAGCACTTAACTATTTGTCTGTAAGTCTGTCACAGAACTTCATTGTAATGTATGTACACCTCAGGACCTCCTTGTGAATGAGCTTGCTCAACGGAGCTTTCCTGCAATAAACTTGAACTTGAACACCAAGATCTGCCACAGGGTGGATACTTCAAAAGGGGTGCAGATAATGAAGAAGGACCTGGAGAAGTTTGAAAGATGGTCAGAGGTGTGGCAACTGAGGTTTAATGCAAAAAAACTGCAAGATAATGCACCTGGGTAGGGGGAACCCTGGGGAGACCTACAGGATGGGGGGGGGCTCTGACCATCACCAAAGAGGAGAGGGACCTAGGGGTTATCATATCTGATGACCTGAATGTATCAAAGCAGTGTGCAAAGGCTGCAGGGAGGGCCAATGACATGCTGGGGTGATAGGCAGAGGTATTACTAGAAGGAGGCAGGAAATGGTGATGCCATTGTATCAAAGACTAGTAACACCTGACCTGTAGTACTGTGTCAGTACTGGAGACCATGCATGCGTAAGGACATAAACATGGCGGAGGCTGTTTAGAGAAGGACGACAAAGATGGCGCATGGTTTGCACCACAAAACATATGAGGAGAGACTAAAAGACCTCAATATGTACTCACTGGAGGAGAGGAGAGAAAGGGGTGACATGACAGAAACTTTTAAGTACCTCAAGGGCATAAACAAGGTGCAGTTGGGATATCTTTTCCAATGTAGAAAAGATACCAGAACAAGGGGGTATGATATGAAATTGGAGGGGGGAGATTAAGAAGTAACGTGAGAAAGTTTTTCTACACAGAGAGGGTGGTGAATGCTTGGAATAGTGTGCCACAAGAGGTGGTAGGGGCAAGCACAGTGGAGGGGTTTAAACGTGCCTGGGACAAGCACAGGGAAGCCTTGGGCAGGAAGGGAATGATGAAAAGCCATTGACCACTTAGGGTGAGTGGATGCATACATGTATAGGGCCTATGGGCAGACTGGATGGGCCTAGTGGTTCTTATCCGCTGATAATTTCTATGTTTGGTAAAAATTCTTGGAGCTGAGGAAAGGCCAAAGGGCATTGCAGCAAACTGATAGTGACCCAAAGGAAGCTTGAATCTGAGAAACTTTCTGTGAGACTTCCTTATGGGTATGTGGAAGTAAGTGTCCCTTAAATCCAGGGAGGCTAGCCAATCCCCCTGCTGTAAGGGCTGAATAACCATTGACAGAGTGACCATTTTAAATTTTGTTTTTAGCAGATGTTTGTTTAGATATCTGAGATACAAAATAGGTCGCCACTCTCCAGTTCTCTTTTGTTTCAAGAAGTACCTGGAGTAGAAGCCTTTGCCCCTTTCATGGGCAGGGACCCTCTCCACTGCTCATAGAGCTAGAAGGTTTTTTACCTCTAACTCCAACAGAAGTACCTGCGCTGGGGTTAGGGGCTTTGACACCTGGGTATGCCTGAGGTCTAGCATCTGCTTGAATTGTAGTGGTAGACCCCTTTCCACTATCTCCAGGACCCACTTGCCTGTAGTAATATGGGTCCAGGCTTGAAGATAGTGGGAGAGTCTACCCCCTACTGGCAGAGGGGATACAACCTGGGAACTCACATCAGGGCTTAGGCTGGGAGGCAGCTGGCTGGGCAGAGGTGGCTCTCCTTTGGCCCCTTCTGCCTCTCCCTCTCTAAAATCCTCTATACTGAGAGTATTCAGGCTGAGGATAAGGAGCATAAGGACTGGGATAATAACCTCTGCCCCCGTTTCCCCTAGAGTGGGGTTTTTGTGGGGCAGCAAGTTTAGGTTTAGAGGAATGACTTTGCCAAGAAGCCTTGTACTCGTCAACCTTTTTCATATAGTCTGTCGTCCTGGAATCAAACAACATATTTTAATCACAAGGAAAATCCATGGCTTTAAACTGGGTGTCTGGAGTAAAACTGTTAGTTCTAAGCCAGGCAAAACGCCTCAAAGAGATGGCATGAGCCATGGCTCTAGAGGCAGCATCATTGTTGTCGTCTTCCATGTGGCATTGGTATGTTGTAGCTTCCACGGCAGTTTTTGTAGTGTCGATGAGATCCTACACCATCATGTCTGATTCGTTCTGGGCAATAGCCAGGACAAAATTCCATGATGCATTTTGATACTTGCCTGTGAAAGCCATATAAGAGGAAAGTCGGATAAGCAGAGAAGCTGTAGTGTACATCTTCTTTGCAACAAAATACATTTTTCTGGAGTCCTTGACAGGAGGCAGGGAAGACAAAGAGACTCCAGCTTTTTCACATGCTGCCTGCTGTACAATACTCTCATGACTGGGGTGTACAGACAGGAACTCGGTTTAATTTTTAGACAATTGGTATTTTTTGTCACAGCGCTTGTCAAACCCTGCTAGGGAAGTGGGGGTTTGAAGCAGCTTCATTGTATTTTTTCTGAAATCAATATAAATAGATAAGACCAATCTCCTGTGAAGTGGAAGACCTTTCATCTCCCTGTAATCTTGGTCCTCGTCATCATCCTGGTCTCCTGGGTTGGGAGGTCCAGAGTGTCCAGCATATTCTGAATAAAAGTAAGCACAGAGAAGGGATCCTCCTGGTCAGCAGAGGAAGCCCTACAATGAGGGTCAGGGGACACATCTGGTTCCAGGCCCTCTGAATGTACATCTGGTGCATCATAATAATGTTCATCCGCTTCTTCATCACCCACAGTCCTCTGCACTGAGAACTGTGGAAGAGCGCTTACCAGCAGAACTAGCAGAAAATGTAGACCTCATGCTTTGTAGGATCTGGAAGAAGTGCTAGGCTTTTGCCATGTCTTCCACAGAAGGGAGCTCCTGAGACAAATCAGGCTGGCTGCCACACTGTGGCTGTGTATGCTTAGTTTTTTCTTTGTGCTGTTTGCTACCTGTTATCTCACTATTGGCTTTCTCAGGAGGAACAGGAGCATTTTTGTCTTTGTGAAAATTCTTTTTAGCCACCTCATCAGTGGCTTCAGGCTTCCTTTTTGACACAGACACTTCATCAGTGCCTCTGCTATTCTTTGGTTTAACAGGAACTTCATCAGCCCCTATGGAAACTTTATTCTTAGGCACCTCATCGGCACCTCCTTTTCTTGGCTGGGGTTTGGATGCCTCATCAGCATCCCTGTTTGAATTTTTATTATTATTTTTAGGTGGCCCCTCATCAGTAGCCTTAGATTTCTCCCCAGCCATAATTATTTTCGGTCTCTTTGCTCTGTTTCTCAAAGTTTTCTTACAACATTTGGTGCAAAGAGAGCAAGTAAGATCTGGACCTAAGCACTTAAGGCACAGGTTAAGAGAATCTGCTTAAGCCAAAATCCTGTGACAGTTGACACAGTTTTTAAAACCTGTAGATCCAGTTCTTTTTTTTGTCCTTGGGATCTCGGACATGCCAATACACAGAGAATCCTATAGCCTATTGTCAGAAGTAAGAGAAAAAAGACCGGTTCCCTCGTGGTATGGAACCGCGTTTACTGAAGTAAACATTAGTGAAAAACTGTCAAAATCGTCAGTTCCCACAAGAAAAGGGGAACCACGATTAAAATAAGGAAGAAACCATTGAATAAACTTAGAAGCGATTAAAATAAAGGAAAAATAAAGCAGAGGGAACCGCGGGAGAACCGTGGAACCAACCGAAAATGGTGGTTCCTGGAACCGAGAGGAACCGTTAAAAAAAAAACACAAATAAACTCAGCACACTAAGAAAATAAGTTTGTGAGAAAAATCTTTATCAGGAAAAGCAGACTTAGGCTCTAAACCAGGAAGGCTGACAGACACTTTAGGGGCAATGTTGTTCAGTCAGTGGAGAAAAAATTCTGAGATGCTTCATGCAGTTCCCTCTCAGCACACTCCCCTCCTAAATTCTGATTGGCTAATTCCCTAAGATCATATCTAAGGCCACACCTCTGGGGCAGCTGCACCCAGCCAGCTAGCTGCATTTGTTACTGATGCTAATGCACTCCTGGGGTGAGAAGTATCAAGTTATTTGACAGTTCTACATAGAAACATAGAAGTTGATGGCAGATAAGGACCACAAGGCCCATCCAGTCTGCCCATTTATTTTACTACCTTAGAAATGTGCCATTGGCCTTTGCTCTGTCAATGACCTATCTATTCATACTTATCTGTATTGTTCCCTTATGCTTATCCCACGTCTGTTTGAAGCCCTGCACTGTATTCATATCCACCATTTCCTAAGGTAGGCCGTTCCATGCATCCACCACCCTTTCTGTGAAAAAGAACTTCCTCACATTAGCCCTTAATCGGCCTCCCTCTAATCTCATGCTGTGTCCTCTTGTCCTGCTATTTTTTCTTATATTGAAACATGTTAGACTCTTTCACCTTGTTAATGCCCTTAAGGTGTTTGAATGTTTCGATCATATCACCTCTCTCCTTCCTTTGCTCTAGGATATACATATTGAGCTCCGTTAATCTGTTCTGATGTGTTTTCTGATGCAGTCCCTGCACCATTTTGGTTGCCCTTCTCTGGACTGCCTCAATTTGGTTAATGTCCTTGTGAAGCTGTGCCCTCCAGAACTGCACGCAGTACTCCAGATGGAGCCTAAGCAGTGTCTTGTAAAGAGGGATTATTACCTCCTTCTTATGACATGTGATACCCCTACTAATACACCCTAACATCCCCCTAGCCTTACCTACTGCTTTAGTGGTCTGCTTGGATTTCAGGTCATTGGTAATGATGATGCCCAAGTTTCTTTCTTCCCTTGTGACTGCCAGCAAATCCACTCCCAGCCTATAGGTGGCTTCAGGGTTTCTCTTCCCTATATGCATGATCTTGCACTTCTTTGCATTAAACCCCAGTTGCCACTCTTCCGACCATTTTGCTAGTTTATCCAGATCTCTTCTCATTCTGCCACCTCATCTGGATCATCTACTCTGCTGAAGATCTTGGTGTCATCTGCAAACAGACAAACCTTACCCTCCAGTCCATCTGCAATGTCACTGATGAAGATATTGAAGAAGGACTGGCCCCAGGACTGATCCTTGAGGTACCCCACTTGTGACTTGTGTCTCTTCTGACTGTATACCATTTACCATCACTCTCTGTTTTCTGCCCGCCAACCAGTTTTTTTTTTATTTATTAAATTCTCAGATTACAAATACCTTTGAGCAGAAACTGCTCGTTTACAAAGGTTCCACGTCAAAGGATGAGGGTCAACATACATACAGAGGTAGTAAAAGAATGCACAATAAACAACCAAAACAACTAAAAGAAAAAAATAATGGTACTCAGTTATAACATACATTGTGATAATATTCATAAAACGAGCAGCTTGAGTAGGCAGCTGGCTGCGGTAGCAATAAGAGATAGAGGGCACCATAGGCAGTTAGTATTGCAGGCGTGCGACCGGGAGAGGAAGTTGGCAGGCTAATGGGCCACTGTCCGATGGTGGTGGAAAATGTCTTGTACCAGTGGAGATGTGAAGCAGGAAAGGAGTCACAAGGAAGGCCCAGTGCCAGAGGGAATGAGATTGGGAAAGGGCGGGCTGTGAGACATGAGTGAGCTGGGAGGTGTTTAGAGATCTCTGTTCAGAAACAGTCACATTGAGTGGTAGAGGTGAGGTAAAGTTTGAGATTCCTTTGAAGGGTCCAAGTGTAGTAGAGGAAAGTGCTTCTTTATTGAGGAATTGAACCATTGAGCGGCTCTATAGATAAAGGACCGCTGACCCATGGAGTACGACATCTGGGAACCTGAAAGGTTAGAGATTGGGCACCACGTGTTTGTTGAGTGCCACTGTAGGTAGTAAGGAGTGAGCTAACACCAGGTGGCATGAGACCAAGGAGAATCTTTTTGGTAAGTAAGCAGGTCTGGTATTGTATTCTGCTGCATAGGGGTAGCCAGCTGGCCTATGCATAGAGGTCACAGGTGTGAGTTTGTCGGGCTGCACCCATCAGTAGTCTACAGGCTTTGTTGAGAGCAACTGAGATCCTGCGGAGGGTACTTGTTTGGGCATAGCCATAGATGGCAAGGCCGTAGTCAATGATAGAGGTGACAGAGCTGTAGATGGCTAGTTTAAGGGCATCCGCAGGCATACAGTGCTTGTGTTTGTGTAGTAGTCCAATCCGTATATTGGTGGTCTTGGCAACAGTGTCAATATGCTGAGTGTAGGAGAGGGTACTATCCAGGGTAATACCAAGGTACTTGAACTCCTTGACATGTTCAAGTGGGTTCCCAGCGTGGTTCTTGATGGTGAGGGACAGAGAGTTGTGCCTGCTCTGTCGGTTACAGAAGGACATGGCTTTAGTCTTGCTGTGGTTCAGGACAAGTTTATGAGAATTGAACCAGTCTTTGAGGCGATTGAAGTCGAGCTGCAGCTGGGATTCAAGGACTGTGATGTCATGGTGGCTGGAAAACAGGACTGCATCGTCTGTGTATAGTAATATTTTTTGGTGGCAGGCACTGGGGAGATCGTTGATGAAGAGGGAGAAGAGTAGAGGGCCCAGAATAGACCCCTGGAGGACTCCGGAGCAGACCGGTTTCTCATCTGAAGAGATCCCTGCAATCCTTACACATTGGATCCGATTATCAAGGTAGCTGGTGAACCATGGAAGGGCATCGCTGGAGATCCCAATGGAGGACAGTTGCTTGAGCAGTAGGGGGTGGTTAACTGTGTCGAATGCCTTGGTAAGGACTATAAATACTGCCCCTCCACAATTCCCTTTGTCAAGCGTGGCATGGATGAAAGTTGTAAATTCCAGTAGTGCAGTGGTGGTGCTGTGCCCTTTTCTGAAGCCATGCTGCTCTGGGCACTGTACATTGTATTTATCCAGGAATTCAACTAGTTGGTCCGACACTATTCGCTCCAGCGCTTTGGATAGTGGGGGGAGGAGTGAGATCGGTCTGTAATTGGTGTGCAGTGTCCTATCTCCGCTTTTGTGAACCGGTGTGACAGTGGCTTTCTTCCAGAGAAAGGGGAAATGGCCCAATCTAAGCGAGAGATTAAAGATCTTTGTAAGTGGTTCTAATATTTCATCGAGGACTTGTGCCAGCAGTTTCAGGTCAAGCGAGTCACCACTGTACCGTTGTTTGCCGATGGCCTTTTGAATGTATTTTCTAGCTACTTGTGGTGGGACCTCCTTAAAAAAAAACTTTGGGGTTGTACGTTCTAGTTGGGGGGTAACTTGGGAGGAGCTGGAGGGGAGGTCGTCAAAAAATTTGGTGGAAGGACACTGTCCAGGTTTGTAAATGCATTATTAAAAGTGCTGGTGATGATACCTAGGTCGAGTGTAGGAGTGCCATGAAGGTTGAGCATAGTGGGTGGTGCTTTAGGATCCTTGCCTGTGAGTTCTTTCATGTTGTTCCAGAATGTGTTTCCCTGGCCCCAAGAGTTGGTCAGAGCCTCTTTGTAATAGCTGCATTTAGCATTCCTTATTCTTGGTGCAATCATTTCTGGCTGCTTTGTATAATTGTATGTTTACTTGCATTGGGTTGCAGAGCACAATGCCAGAGGTGGTCTCTGTGCTTGAGCAGAGTTAAAGGTCAGTAGTAACCCAGGGGTTGAGTCTGTCCTTGACCTTCATCTTTTTCACTGGTGCATAGATGTCACAGGCTTCGTTGAAACATTTGATAAATAGGTCCAGAGCTTTGTTGGTGTCATTGAGGGAGTCAAGCACTGCCCAGTTCAGCCTGGTTAGATGGGATTTTAACAGCTGGAGGTGCTCCTTGTTTGATAACCCTGGCATAGATAAGCTTGGGAGGCAGCTTGTGGTATTTGTTTGACCAGGAGCAGATGACAGGCGAGTGGTCACTTATTGTATCCGGGAGTACAGAAACATTGGAGATGCGTTCAGGGCAGTTAGATAGAATCCAGTCTAGAAGCGTAAGGGAGCCTGTCCTACAGTTACACCGCGGCTGCATCCTTATAGGTAGCAGCCTCAGCGGAGAGCCAGTTAATGTTAAAATCCCCCATGATTATTGTTTCAGAATTATGTTGCTGGACCCTTAGATATTCCATGATGCTATGGAAGCCAGCAGCCTGGTCTCTTGGGGTAGGTAAACCGAGATGACAGTGAGTTCCTTGTTATGTGCACCAAGGAGGATTTTGATTGTGAGGACCTGAGAGGAGTTGCTCAGGCTAGGGGATGGGATGATGTGACCCATAAGGGTATCCTTAAGATAGATGGCACAGCCCCCGTCCCATTTAACAATCCTGTCTTGCCTGAAAATGCAGTAGCCAGGGATAGAGACTGAGGTATCAGGGATTTTAGGGTTTAGCCATGTTTCCACAACTGAGAGGACATCAGGGTTGTGCTGTAGGATCCATGTTTGGAGGGAGTCAAGTTTGTTGAGGATGCTGCAGGCATTGATGGATGCCATGGTAAGTGTCCCTGTCCTTCTGATTGGTGCCACTGCTGGCTGCCCAGGTGGTCCTGGGTTGGGGTGAACATTTCCTGAGAGCAGGAGCAGCATAAGGAGAATTTGTAGGAGAAAGGATTTCAGCATCTTGTAGATACCTGATGGTTAAGTCATAAGCCAAAAGAAATTATCAACAGCTGAGGTCCAGAGTCACAGAATGTGTTAGAATTCCTGCAGGTGATGAACTGTGCCTGCGCATATGCAGAATGTGAAATCCTTTTGTCTGCATGCTTCTTTGTCATTCAAAGAGGTTGTTGAAAAGCCCACATACAGATCATGGAGCAGGTCGGACGAAAATGTGGATTCGAGCAGACCTAGAGTCACTGAGTTTATCAGACTTAATTGCTTGACTTATGTTTTGCTTGGGATAGCTTCCAAAAAGTTGATTTTTAAATGAAAAATGCAGATACCTGGTTGTGATGTTTTGCAGAAATCCAGTTCAGGAGACTTTCACGGATGTAGTGAGCAAGAATGGTGTAGTTACTCCAAGCAGAAAACCATGTAAATCCACAAAAACTAAGCTACAGACACAGACAAGCAGCCACAGAGGAGGGAGGGATCTTGTATAAGTTTGCCACCCAGTTGACCAACTTCTGACCCACCCCAAGCCTACCCAGCTTATTAATGAATCTTCTATGTGGAACAGTATCAAAAGCTTTGCTGAAGTCAAGGTAGGTAACATCAACTGCTCCCCCTTGGTCCACCACTCTGGTTACCCAGTCAAAGAAATCTATGAGATTAGTTTGACAAGACCTTCCTTTTGTAAACCCATGCTGTCTTGGATCCTGTGCTCCTATGGATTCCAGGTGTTGCACTATCCTTTCCTTAAGGAGTGCCTCCATAATCTTGCCCACTACTGAGGTAAGACTGACTGGTCTGTAGTTCCCTGCCTCCTCCCTGCTACCACTCTTGTGGAGCGGGATCACATGAGCCCTTCACCAGTCTTCTGGGACCTCTCCTGTGCTCAGAGACTCACTAAACAGTTCTGATAATGGCTCTGCTAGTTCCACCTTAGCTTCTTTAGTACCCTGGGATGTATGCCATCAGGTCCCATTGCCTTGTCCACCCTAGGCTTATCGAGCTCTTGTAGGACCCTTTCTTTTGTGAAGGGACTAGTGCTCACCTCCCTCCCCCCTGTGTCCATGGTGCTGAGCTGTGGGCCCTGCCCTACCTTCTCTTCAGTAAATACTGAGCAGAAGTATCTATTTAGGATAGATGCTTTTACATGGTCCTCCTCCTCACACGCCCCCTTATCTCCTTTGATCTTAACAATACCCCCTCTGGACTTTCTCCTTTCACTAATGTATCTATAGAAAGTCTTGTCACCTTCTTTTACTGTTTGTGCTAGTGTTTCCTCAGTTTGGGCCTTTGCCTGCCTTACTGCCTTCCCTGCTTCCCTTAGGAAGTTTGGTATGCCTCCCTATCTTCATCCGCTGTGTTCCTCCATTTCCTGAAGGCCAGCCTTTTGGCTCTGACCTTTTCTGCTACTGTTTTGAGAACCAAAGTGGTTTCCTTCTTCCTTTGCACTTCCTTTTCTCTCTGACACAATGGGATGTTGCTTCAAGTATTGCATCCTTAATGCTTGCCCACTTTGCCTGTACCCACTTACCTGTATTTCTTTTTGTCAGGGCTAGCTAAACTCTGTTGGCCATCTTATCAAAGTTAGCTCCTCTGAAGTCCCATATTTTTGCCTTGGAATGGGATGATTTAGTTGTAGTGGCCGTGAACCATACCATGTGATGGTCACTGGCCCCCAGGTGACCTTCTACCTGGAGATCTGTGATCCTTTCCCTGTTAGTCAGTACTAGATCTAGGATAGCCCTATCTCTTGTGGGTTGTTGTACCAGTTGTTTGAGGCCTTCCCTCTGCAGGGAATCCACCACGTGTCTAGTTCTGGCAGATGTTCCTGCTGGTATTGACCAATCTGTATCTGGCATGTTGAAGTCTCCTATTATCAGAACTTCCCCTTTAGCTGTCGTGTTTTGTCTGTCTTCTAAGAGTAATGTGTCTATGCACTCCCCCTGGTCTGGGGGCATGTAGGCAACCCCAGTTCTTATGGCTGTCCCATTTCCTGTTTCCAGGGTGACCCACAGTTCTTCTGGCTCCTTATGTGTATTCTGAATTTCTGTAGCTTTGATATTTTCATTGACATACAGGGCCACTCCACCCCTCCCCTTTTTTTTGCACCTCTGTCTCTTCTGAACAGTACATAGCCAGGTGCTGAAGTCTCCCAAGTGTGGTTACTGGTAAACCACGTCTCATTGATTGCTACTCTGTCATTATTGCCTGCAGGTCTGGGATCTTGTTTCCCAGACTGCGAGCATTTATGTACATCATTTTCCATTGGCCAGATTTCGGTGTGTTAGTTGTTGGGTGAGGTCTGGTGTTTCCCCCTGTGCATCGTATGGAGAGCTGAACCTTTTTCCTTACCTGGTGATGCAAATGAACTGCAAACAAGCTGAACTCCTGTTTGATCACTAGCTGGGGGGGAGGGGTGTTCTTTCCATTCGACGTATGGGGTGCTGCACCCCTCTCCCCATTTGCTAGTTTAAATATTCTGCAAAGACGTCAAACTTCTGCCCTAATGCACTGACTCCCTCCTTAGTCAGATGCAGTCCATCAAATTTAAAGAACCTTCGTTCCCAAAACTATTGCCAGTTCCCTACAAATTTCTGTCCTTTTTCCTGGCACCAGCCCTTGAGCCACATGTTTAGCTCCCCTATCTCCCCTTCTCTGACCTTCCATCCATCTGCCCCCATTTCCCAGACTGGCAGGATCTCAGAGAAGGAGATGCCAGATGATAGTTTGTCACCCAGCCTGGTCAGGTGTTCCTTGGTCTCCACAACTGACTGGCTGGCGAGATCATTAGTCCCTATGTGTACCAGGACGTCAATGTTTTCTCCTGCTTACTGAACAATTTTAGCAATGCGGTCAGTGTCTCTCCACGCTGATGTACCTGGGAGACATCTAACCATTACCCTTGGCTGGAGATAGGTATCAAGCCCCTGAATCATGAAGTCTCCTATGATCAGAAGTTTTTTGGATTTCCTTTTTGCTTTTTTTGTTTTGGTTCCAGTTTTGGTCGAGTTTTGTTGTGCTAGATCTTGTGTTACAGTGTCCTCCTCTGCTGTGTCCTCTGCCACTTTGTTTGATTTTGGAGATAGAGGCAGACACCTGTTTGTAGTTTTTATATGGTTTGTGGAGGTAATAAGTTGGAGAGCACTGAGTGATGGGGCACCCGATTTGCCCCTCCTAACCACCTGCCAACCTCCCGGACCAACTACCCTCTGCAGTCAAGGTGCTTCTGTTGGATGTTGGGGAAATGGCGGGTTGTTCTTATAATATATTTCCTCTTGAATATAAAATTTGAGGCTCGCAATCTCTGCCCATGCTGCCTGGAGCTGAGCCTCAAGATCTCCAATGGCCTAGCATGTAGGACAGTGTCCTAAATCCTGTAAAACTGCCCTTCTGAAAAGTGTTCCACAGTACCTGCAGTTAATGATATCCATTCCAGATAATTTGCTGGGTTTATAACCTGGTCAGAGTAATTAGAAGGATGAAAATGAAAGCAAAATTTTGATTTTGTGTTTTGCTTGTTTTTGTATAACTTGTTATAACAAGTTAAATTACTAGTGCCCCGTAAATGAGGTCACCATGTGGATGCCCCACTGATCCGCCCCTTCCTGCTTTGCCACAGGAAATGTCACAACTGTGCTACCCTATAAAAGGAGTGTAGTGTGGGGTGGTTGGGGATGGGGGTGGGTGGCTGGGTCCACCCCTTGCCGAAAAAGAAGAACCACGGACGGAAGAAACAAGGAGGTAAGAGCAGAAACAATCAGTCAGCAACAAATGCAGTAACTCTGAAAGCTTATAATCAGCTTTATTTATAAGAAAGTGCCTTTCAAAACTAAGGCGCTTGTACAAAATTCATTAAAACAATTAATAAAACTAAGATAAACATGTAATACCCCATGGCTGCAATACTAATAACTGGCATATGCCACATTAAAAAGAAAAGTCTTTAATGCTGTTTTAAAACTGTGTACAGTCGGGCTATCTCAAACCTGATGAAGTAGAGAATTCCACAGGGTTGGGGCCACAAAACTAAAAGCCCTGTCCCCATATGTCTTCAAACGAACCCTGGGAATCTCTAGCAATCCCTCATCAGTGGATCGGAGAGAGCGGGAGGGACAGTAGGGATGAAGGAGATCTTGCAAGTAACCAGGTCCCTGATCGTGTAGGGCCTTACAGGTCAGCAAACCAACCTTGAAGGTGATCCGCCACAGTACTGGCAGCCAGAGCAGTCCGTGAAGCACAGGCATTATATGACTGGACCTAGAGGAACCAGTCAATAGCCTGGCTACCGCATTCTGCATGAGCTGCAGGTGGCGGATATCAACCCCCGGTAACGCAAGATAGAAGGAGTTGCAATAGTCAAGGCAGGAGGTAACGAAGGCGTGGACCAAAGTTGGAAGATCGTTGGAGGGAACCAGGTGTTTAACCCGGGCGATATTCCTTAGATGGTAAAAAGAGGTTTTGACAACCGCCGACACCTGCAATTTAAGTGTCAGTCATCAAACATAATGCCCAGGTTCCGCACCAGGTCTGAGGTAGTTAGCTGTACACCTCCAAGTCATAAGCCTGAAGGAGATCAACCCAACAAACCTGCCTCCCGACGACCTGGGTCCACAACCAACACCTCAGTCTTTTTTGGGTTTAACTGCAGCCAACTCCTATTCATGCATTCCTGGATTTCGGTGAGACAGTTGTTAAAGACCGAATGGCAGCATCCTGGCTGGCACAAAGGACATGTATA
The DNA here is from genome assembly GCA_016271365.2 of Neoceratodus forsteri. Lineage (NCBI taxonomy): Eukaryota > Metazoa > Chordata > Ceratodontiformes > Ceratodontidae > Neoceratodus > Neoceratodus forsteri. The sequence goes on along the minus strand of JADMNL010000030.1, from coordinate 161,330,193 downwards.
GCTGAGTGTCATCTGCACAGCAGTGAAAACTCAAGCCATACTGCCTAATAATCACTCCCAACAGCAGCATATACACCACAAATAACATGGGTGTCAAAATGGAACTCTGCGGTACCCCACAGGACAGGGGGAGTGATGGCAGAGAAAATATCCCAGACACAACCCTCTGAGTCCTACCCTCGTGGAAAGATCGAAACCATCTGAGGACCATGCCAGACAGTCCACAGATGAACCGCAGGTGCCCCAATAGCACCTCATGGTCTATGGTGTCAAATGCCACAGAGAGATCAAGAAGGACCAAGATAGAATGGGTACTTCAATCTCTTGCTATTAGGAGGTCATTAAGTACCCGGACAAGAACTGTCTCAATACTATGTCTCTTTCTAAACCCGGACCGGAGAGAATCATAGACATTGTGGCTGGTCAAATGACCATCCAGCAGTGACATGACCACTTTCTCGATAACCTTACCCACAAAGGGCAGGTTAGAGACAGGTCTGTAGTTAGCCAGATAGTCTGGGTCCAAGGAGGACTTTTTAAGAAGGGGCCGAACCACAGCCTCCTTTGTAGGATCAGGAAATATCCCCTTTTCCAAGGACATCCAGACTATCTCAGCAAGGACCAGACTGATTTTATCCACACAGCCCACTAAGAGACGTGTAAGGCCACGATCCAATCTAGAGTTGGTCGGATGCAAAGACTGAATGATCATCACAATGTCACTGATCATGGGGAGGCTGAAGTCACACCACAAAAACTGGGCATCCGACATCTCCTGCCGACCATCGCAGCCCCCATTAGGAAGGGACAAGCAGATACTCTACCTGATTGTGGCAACCTTATCTGAAAAGAATCGAGCAAACTCCTTACACCGTTCTTGAGAAAAAACACTTCTAGACTGAAGACAGGTTGGGTTGCACAATCTGTCCACAGTCCGGAAGAGCTGAGCCGGTCAATTCTTTGCAGCAGCAATCTCCCTGGACAGGAATGCTGCCTTCTTATGGGTAATTGCTGAGTGACAGACCACATAATGGTCCATCAAACTAAGTTTGTTGCACTGCAGGCTGGATCTCCGCCAGCGCCTCTCCAGCCTTCATCCCACTCTCAGCTCCCTCAAAGCCTCATCAAACCAAGGAGACTTGGGGTGAAGAGTGAGGGGACAAACATGAACAGGAGCAATGGAATCCAGGGCCCCTACCACCGTCTTATTATAGGCAAGTACCAAGTCCCCTGGGTCCATACATTTACCCGGTAAACTCGATAGGTCCAGCATCACCATCAGGTCATCTGGTGAAACACCCCTCACAGGGGGTACCGGACCATCTCCGTAGAGGCTGGCCTACTAGGGGTGGCCTCGAAACTGAACCCAATGGAGTGAAGGTCAGACCATCCGACTGATTCCACCACCAAATCGGATATCTCCATCTCCAGGAGAAACACCAAGTCCAATGAACGACCACCAATATGGGTCGGGAAGGAAATAACCTGTGCAAAGCCCAGCGAAATCATTAACTGGAGGAAGTCCTGACCAAACTGTGAGAGTTCATCGTCGACCCAGGCATTGAAATCCCCCAAAACCAACCATCTGGGGATCCCAATTTCAGGTCTACAATGAAGTCTGCAACTTCCCGCAGGAAAACAGTCCCGTCTCCTGGTGGACGGTAGATGAGAAGTATCCTGTACCCCACACCCTCGCCCATGATACATTCAAAGGAGTTGGTAGTTCCCACTGGCACTTCCACTAGGCCCAGATTGGATCTAAAACAGATGGCAACACCCCTGCCCTACGATCCTTCCTCGGGTGGTGTATCACCAAGTACCTGGCTGGAATTGCTGATGCCAACATTGGACCAGCATTTTCATCCAGCCAGGTCTCAGTGATGCAAGACAGGTCTGATGACCCAACAAGGTCCGCTATTACCGCAGTCTTGTTCTTAATAGACCTGGCATTGCTTAACACCACCCGAATAGGATGAGAACCAGAGGAAGACCGAGTTACCTGCCTGCTACAAGCAAAGCCCTTGGGTATGGGAACCAGACATGGAGAGCCCCTTTCCTGGACCCATTTCGCCCCAGGGCATCTCCTTGTCCCCACTATTCCTATCCGCCCACTCCTTTCCATCCCCTCTCCAGGCCAGGCCCTCGCTCACCTCCCTCTAACAATCCCCAAGGCTCTACACCTTCTATATACCTCTGGGGATAGTGGAGGACAGAATAAAGGACTAAGGTCCCTGAGCCTGAAGGGGGAATAATACCCGACCATTCTTATACCTTCCCAACACATATTCAAAAATCCAACGAATCACAAACCTAGCAATATAAAACAATAACAAATATAAAATTATAAATTATAAAGCATTCAATCACATTCGGTCAGGCTATTACAAATCGTGCTAGTAAATCTACAACTTTTAAATATACCTTTCGATTAAAAGAAAACAGGTTGTAATAAATCAAACCAGTGTCAATCTTAATGAGTAATCCCAACTTAGTCAATTTAAATTGACACAAAACAAAGTCTCAGTCTTAGTGGCCAAAGAAAAACGAGCCGCAGGCCAAATTAAAGTCATATATCTCATATAAGCCTTCGGGATACAATCCAGGAAATCCACGACATAACAGTGGATTGGGGCATGCAAACCAAATCTCAAGGAGGGGCCTCCCCTCCAAATGCACCAAGCTTACTGGTCCCAAAACACTGTTGCCTGTGATCCACAGCCACAATCCCCTGGGGAAGGGGCACACCACAGGGAATCTAGAAGATGCCCAACCGACACTCTGACTCCCCAGAGATACAGGAGGCAACTCCTGCTCAGTCACAGGAAGCCAGTCAACCACTACCCCAGGTGCAAATAGGTGGCCCCCCAGCACAACACCCAGACCACACTGCTCCTCTACTCCCAAAAGCCCGCAGACATCTAGTATCCAAGGCAATGTCCACAATCTTCTTGGGCAATTTGTTTAAATTACTCACAAATTCAGAGTTACAGCCTGTAAAATCTAATCGATTCGATTCAAAACTCCCAGCCTCTGGTCTTAGGCCGTTAAGCTTTCCAAGTAACAGTCTAAACAGTGCTGTGTTTTCCCCCAAAATCTCTCACTTAAGGTGGGAGGAACTACCACACTGGCAGCTAAAACCACTGGTTCCAAATTTAAATCACTGTTTTCAAGAAGCCATGACCGAATCGGGAATTGTTCAATATCCCGCTAAACAAATGATAAGCAGAAAACAGTCAGAAGATCAACTAATACCCCTGATGCAAACCTCGGGAGGCTCTCACCACTCCCAATAGTACCAGGAAAATTATTCAGTCTCAGCCAGACAAATAGTGAACAAACAAGGGATCAGCTCACTACCTCTGGAGCAGACTAGGAGGCTCTCAACACTCCCGATAACAGCAAAAATTGTCTCCAGCTGGGCAGATCACAGACAGGTGGCTCCCTTATCCAACCACACTCTGATCCTCATGGTTTATCCACCAAGAAGATAATCAATTCTGCTTGCTATAAATCCTGTAATGGTCCACACACAATCGATCGACACAGGAGACAGAATAACAAGCTCTTCAATGCTAATCTCCCCCGGTGCAAACACTGCCTCCGAGAAACATTAAATAAAATACTACTCTCCTAGCACTAACTCACTACTTGAACCCTGACTATAACTCGCACCCCTACACTTCAATACTAACCAAACTTTAAACAAAAAGTGATAAAAACGATAAAATCAAATAAAATTGCAGCCAAAACGATCCCCTCACTGACAGCAACCCAGTGTGGCCGCCATCTTCATCCTTAAACCTGGTAAAGCTTATCCTAATGATAGATAAAACTGTAAAACCTGTAAAGCACCACCTCTAATAATTTCACAGACGATACACCCTGTAAGAAACACTTTGCTACAGAGAAAAATAAAGCAGTAACAGAAGATACACCTTGCAAAAGACAATCTGAATCAGAAGATTACAGCAGTAATCTGTTAGCACACACCTGTTAGTCACACCTTGTAATAATGCAGTAGAAGGTATACCCAGCAACAATTTGAATCAGAGAAAAATAAAGCAATAAAATGTTAGCAACAAACAGTAACAATCCCTGTGAATACAAAATAAAAATAACAACACACAGTAAATCTGCCTAGCCAAAAGAAGTCTTAATCCTTTCCCTTGCTCTGATAAGGTTCTTTGCTCTGTCCTTTCAAGCAACCTAGAAGGAAAGAGCTCAGGTGAAGCTAGGTGCCTTGGCCAGCAAATCTAGTCTTCCATGGCTGATAATTAGTCAGTGAATGCTCAGCAACTTTTGTGTTCATTATATTTTTTGTAAAATGTTTTGTTGATGTTACAAGTAATGCTCGTTTTATTTGACTGCCTAAATCTTACATACAATTCCTGAGATAATAAATACAACTCATAGTGCCCATTTATTGTCAAACGCTTCTTTCTGTAGTCACACAAATCCAGTCAACTTCTATGTATGATACATTTTATTTGACATGCACCACAATCAATTAATCAAAACCTTTATTTATTCAGGCAAACATCATTGAGCATAGCTCATTTACAAGATGGACATGATTAGCACAGGAACATAGGATATACAATTTATAAACAGTCACAACATAACATCCCAGTAATACTATACAATGCAGTGCTACAGTAGTTTAACGGAGACACAAATGGAGAACAGTGGTTCAATTCCTTCATGGTGTAGTAATGTGTCTAACAACAGTAGCTGGGTGAACTATACGAGGACAACAGTTAGGTAATGGTATATTACATACAGTGCCTTGTGAAATGAGACAATCAATGTGTTCATAATCAGTGTAAACAGAGTAGAAGGGCGTGTGTGGCAGGCAGAGGGGAAGCAGAGTACAGGCAGGGTGGTTGAAGGTAGAAGGGAGAGAGATAAAAGCCACAGAGAGAACACAGGATAGGAGGATGGAAAGCACAATTAGATAACAGAGCGGAGAAAGTACTAGAAGAAATGTGAAGGAGAGGCCACAAGGCCAGGCATAGCGAAGAAAACAGACGCCATCAAGGTGCACCGTAGGTGAAGGGGAATTCCTTATTTGACCACCTACTAGTGATAACATTTCTTGCAACAATGACCAGAACTGAAAATTGATGTTTCTTTCAGTTTGTTAATCTTTTTTTTTTACACTTTGTTTATTCTCAACGGTGGCAGGGATAGCGCCGAATCCCCAGTTCAGCCCATTTACATGGGCTCTCAACACTCATCCTGACCGGCCTGGGCTGCAGAGTGGGAGGACCATGGCTTGCCCCCCCATGGAGGGCCCCCCACTGGCAGAGACAGGGCCAGGGAGGAGATCGCATCACCCTTGAGCCCCTGCCCCAGCTTTGTTCGGGAGAGCAGTAGCCCATCAGGGGCATCATGGCATGCACCATGAGGGGCTTTCTTATTTAAACTTCCGGGGGCATGGAAGTACAATGATGTCCAGCTGCTTGGTGTACACTGTAACTCCCACCCGCATGATTGATATCCATGCCCCTACCCGTTATCAGGTGTCCCCAGCTGCAGCAACCTCTAGTTTCCACCGGGGTCGCAAGTGCTAGGGACAAATACCCCATCCCTCCCCAGGAGAGGAGAGCAGTCCTCCAGATGCTCAATTCTCTCCTTCCCCGGTCAGCTCCAGAACCCGGGTCACCAGTGTGGCATGAGGTGCAGCGTCCAGTGCCTCAACCCTCAGTGCCACCAGGCCAACCTTGTTAATCTTGTTGACAGCAACCTGGCAAATAATTATTTGGCAAATTGTTTATTTTTTTTAAATGACTACGACATTATTAAAAATGTTTAGTAGTACAACAAATAAATGTTTATTTCTATTCCTAAAATCTCCCTCATGTCTTCTTACCAAGCACTCCTAATATTTTCTCAGTTTGCTATTGCATATCCAAACTTGAGTGTGGGGTCAGTTTTCTGCACACTAGAATCTCTTGAGCATTTCCTAAAATATATTTTTCATACTCGCTGTATCAAAAATTTAAAATAAAAAAAGCAACTTTTCCAAGCAACCACTCCCAGACACCTCAGTTTGGGAGATGATCAACATCAACTCAAATCTGTTTCCACTGTTAATCAGGAGGAGATGTATTATATTCTCTGTCATGTCTGTTGGATACCTATCCTTTTCCATTTGAATAACTGTGACTGTCTTGCAGAGTCTGGAGACGTGATGCTAAGTTTGTACAGCCCCCATATATAGTCTCTGTGATTAGGTTTACACAAAGATTTGCAGGATTGCTTTTTTGTCCATTGATGCCATACTACTATTGTTATTTATTTTATTTATTTATTAACCTCTAGGATTACAAGTACCTTTGAGCAGGGACTGCTCATTTACAAAGGTTCCACGTCAGAGGATGGGGGGTAACATAAGACAAAGGTAAACAATGGTAACAAACTTAATATGTAGATTACTAATGCCTAAATAGTTCAGTCAACATGTTGAGGTAGAACAACATAAGCTAGCTTCTAACAGAATTCATGGTAGAGCAGTATCTTTGTAGGCGGCAGTCAGGAAGAAGCCGACAGGTAGGTGCCGTTGTCAGACAAGGATGAAAAGAGCACGGGAGACAGGGGCCAGTGGCCACAGATATGAGTGTGTCCATAGGGAGGGGATGGGTAGGTGGGGGGGCAAAGGGAGAGAGGGAGGAGACTGGTGCCAAGAAAGCAAGGTTGGAATAGCAGGTTACAGTTACAATTAGGGTAGGGGGTGTTGAGCATTGCTTAGGGGAGGCAGTCACACTGTGAGGTGGAGGGGAGGAATAGATGTAGTTGCCTTTTAAAGGGGCTTAGCGTTACAGCTGCAAGAGTTTCTTTGTTAAGGGTACTGAACCACTGAGAAGCCCTGTGCAAGAAGGATCTCTGACCCAACGAGGTCCGGCGCCTGGGGACCTGGAAGGTCTGGTATTGAGAACTGCGTGTTGGCTGGGTGCTGCTGTTGGTAGTAAGGAGTCTTGCCACACCTGACGGCATCAGTCCAAGAATAAATTTTTGGCTATCAGACAGGTCTGGTATTGTATTCTACTAATGACAGGTAGCCATCCAGCCTGGGCGTACAGGTCACAGGTGTGCGTTAGGTGGTCAGCCCCTGTGAGAAGTCTACAGACCTTGTTGAGCATCACAGATATCCTCCTAAGGGCAGTAGGGGGAGGCAGAGCCATAGATGGCTAGGCTGTAGTCGACAATTGAGGTAACAGAGCTGTGGATGGCCAGTCTAAGGGCAACAGAGGTCATACAGTGTTTGTACTTGTGGAGCAGGCTGAGGTGTATGTTGGCAGACTTAGCAACCTTCCCAATGTGCTGGGAGTAAGAGAGTGAGCTGTCCAGGGTGATGCCGAGGTATTTGAACTCTTGAACCTGATCAAGTGAGGTCCTCTCTTGATTCTTGATGATGAGGTGTAGAGGTTTATACTTGGTACGTGCATTGCAGAAAGACACGACCTTAGTTTTGCTATAATTGATGACAAGTTTCTGAGAGCCAAACCATTTTTCCACAAGTCTGAAATCATGTTGCAGTTGACTCTCAAGCAGATTAAAGTCCCAGTTGCTAGAAAAGATGACCGGATCGTCAGCGTAGAGTAGTATCCTCTGTTGGCAGATGACATGGAGATTGACTCTTGAGGGACACCTGAGAGTACTGGCTTTTCAACTGAGGTGACTCCAGCAATTTTAACACTTTGAACCCTCTCCCCAAGGTAGCTAGCAAACCAGGTCAGTAACATTTTATCTGGAAATATGAATGCCTAATTGAAATGTAACTTTTATACAGCTTTTGTTAAAAACATGGAAAACTGCAAGTCATTTCTGGAGTCTTTGGTAAATGTGAATGCAACAGAAGTAAATGGTCAACTTACTGCTATGTCACTGCAACAGCTGGAACTGCCTTCATGTGATGCGAAGTTTGACCATTTGCTTCCACGAGAATTCATGGGGCCAAAGTCTCCTGAAATGACTAAAGGAGCTGCCTTTGTCAGTAAATGTGACATAGTATTTCTTATTTGTGTTGTATTTAAAAATGTGCTAAAACAGTATTTCCATGTATGAAAAACAGTGGCTTGCAAAAACTACCTTATTTTCACCGTGCCTCTAATTTTGTTTAAGGCGCCTGGGTCCAGACCACAGTTTATTTGAATTGTGATCTCTGTAAAACATTTTGCCATAAAACAAACAAACAAACAAACAAACAAACACACACACACACACACACACACACACACACACACTTTTCCCCATGTTCTGGCACCCATGACTGAAGCAGCTACCACCTGGCACTGTACTCCACCTGGGAATTGTTGGCAGCAGGCCCCCCCCCCCAGCAGTGCGCGGTGACTGCACGGTACCAAAATTACTCTTTTTCATGCCACAGATGGGAGAAACATGAGGAGAAAACACCAGCCACCATTGGAATGACAGCTTTGATCTGATGCAGAGTATTTCCCTGATTCAAGGTCTATCCCCATAAAGCAGGCGACTGACAGGGGATATAAAAATCTATATGAAAAAGAAGTATAATATAACTGGCCAGCTTGTGATGGAAGCTCTTTACTTTGGCTCCTGGTTGACCAAGTTTTATCTGTGAGGCTAGAATCTTCCACAGGGAAGGGGGGGTGCTGTTCATGCTGGTAAGTCGCTCACCCCCCCCCCAGGGAAGGAAGATGCTGGCCAATAGGCATTCACTCAGTACTGGCAGGCACTCAAAGAATGGTGTGGACATTAGCTGTAAAGGCCACAGGTAGCCTGCCCACTTAGCCAGAGGAAGGGTACAGCGTGATGACCCCGATGATCAGGGTAGGGGACACAGCAGGGTTTTATTTAACTCCAAAAATTGATTAGCGTTTTGCTCAAAAAAGTTCTAAAACATTGTGAAAATGCATAGCACTTGCCTCACTGTGTTTAACAAACACAACACTTCTAGAAAACCTATATAAATGCTTTCTGTACAGTTAATATTGTCCCAGGAAAAAAACTGCCAATCAATTATTTAAAACCCTGCACAGGAGAAATGGAGCCAAACAAAATTAAATTAAATTAATAGCAAATTCCCGTCACAACAAAGTAGTTTGTATTGCATTCATACACTGGGGTGCCCTGAGGCTACCATACACTCAGCACCCTGCATCAAAGCCCTGACACAAACACCTGTATCGAGTGCCACAGTTAACGTTTCCTGAGCAAAGCCACAACAGTGCATTCTTGGCCCATAAATTCCAACTCCTTGCTCACAGTCATTGCCTCTGTTCTCATACCCAGCTCTACTTTCCCGGCCAACAGCTCACAGGTGCAACCTCCTCGTTGCTGACTTTGCCATATCCTCTGCCCACATAGACTTGTGTTTACAAGGATACATATAGAGTAAGAATTTCTCATACTTTGTCATGGTGACCCCCCCCCCTTCCTCCCGAAGGTAACACAAATATGGATTATTCTTGTTTATATATAATTATTGTACAGTTATTGGACTATACTTGTGGAGCAGGTTCCCAGGGCAGTAAGAGTTTTATTTTACCCTATCATAAATAAACTTAGTTTTATTTTGTATTTATTTTATCATACTTCTTCCTGTTTTACTTCAATCCTAATTCAGCACTGTCATTTAGAAGCAGAGTTAAACAATTAGCTGAATTTAACTGTTACTGTATGCATTTACATTTGACAATTTTATCTTTCTACTTTCCTTTTTTTAGAATTGTATTCTGAGGTACTATTTGTATTATATAGCTTTAAGTGAATTCAATTCACTTTTATTTTACCTGGATAACACCGTTGAGACAACTCATTTGCAAGGAGGTCCTGGAGGACACCAATACATAACAGTTAATACATGAAAAACAGAATACAATGCATACAGATACTTAACTAAAGAACCACCAGGTACAACACATTTTAATATGTATTGTATTGCATTTTTGTTATGCAATTTGTCAGAAATTCAATAAAATATTATTGATTAAAAAAAGCCAAATTAATCAAAAGAATGCTGCTAAAGAATGTCATGACATGCAGGGTAATCTAAAGCATCATGACATGCAGGGTAAACTAGAGCGGTCATGACATGCAGAGTAAACTAGTGCAGTCATGACATGCAGGGTATGCTAAAATTTCATAACATACAGGGTAAGCTAAAGTGTCATGATGTAGGGTAAGCTAGAGCATCATGACATGCAGGGCAAGATAGAGCGGTCATGACATGCAGGATAAGCTAGAGCATGACATTTTATTTTTATTTAGTTTTCGTTGACCAGGAAAGGATAACTAGACAATTCTGCCTATTTTCAGCCTTGTCCCAGCTGAGGGGGGTACAGAAGTGTAACCCCTAGGTGGCGCTATCCCAAGGGCTACTACTCCTGCCTGCTTGGCTAGTTGCAGGTTAAAGGGCCTAGGTACTAAAACAGGTGCCTCCACCCAGGGGACAGGGTTGTTGGTAGCAAGGCGAATCTGGGTACAGCCCTCAGGGACACTGTAACACCCCTCTTTCCCTTCTAGTGGCTCGAGCAATGTACAGTAAATGCTTTCACAATAACCCTTGTTCACCATGCACATCCCCACTGCACTTATCACCAGGGTTGGTTCCTCTGGCTCGACCATGGAGACCCCCTGTAAAACAAGGTTATGCACAGCAAATATCAACAGTACAGTACTTTTGACACAAACTGGAACCACAGTCAGGTTGACTGCAAAAAGAGATCTGATTTATTCAGGCGACTTGTTAAAGGGAGTGGCGTAATCAGGTTGATTGGCATAAAAGCTAAATCAATCAGGCAGTCATGCATGCACTTCAGAGTCCCTACACAGTCACACACTCTGGGTGCTTAGGTGGAAGTAAGGTGGGCTAGCCTGGAACGTTGCCCGGGGTAGGCCAGCATCACAGCTGGTTGGGGCCCTGTGATGGAAGAAAGAAACATGCACAACCACATACAATTTGAAATTCGGAGCTGGATGGCTCAGTTCGTGGCAAGAAAACAACAAGTGAATTAGATGACAGCACTTTTGATTTAGCTGATGTTGCAGGGAGCTACCCTGGTGTTTACTCACGATACCCAACACAGGACACAGGAGGGATGAAATTCAGACTGCAGGTTGATGAGCTGGAGTGCCAGGAGAAGCAGGGCCCACACGAATCACCAAGGCGTTGTTTCTGTTTAAGGCATTGAGCAGGGGGCTGATCCATAGACAGGTCTCTCATTGATGGTTTTCTCTGTGGCATGAATAATCTGGCTGAGCCAGTGTGACAAGGCCCAGACTGAGGAACAATTTGAGTGTGAGTCCACGAAAGCTGGTTGCAGCCTCCAGCAAGTAGGGCACAGTTAAACACACAGTAGGGAACCAAATCGCGACCCACTGGCAGCACACAGTACATTTATAGTAAAGTAATCACCACTATACCAGGTGGATGACAGTCCAGTCGCAATCGAAGAGTCTCTGCACAAAACCGGGAGTTCAGCAGTAAATGTAGGTCCTGACAGGCTGATCGCATTCAGCAAATCTTCAGTCTTCAAGCCTGGTCATCAATTCAGCGGCTTAAGTCTCTCTCTCTCTCACAACTTCAGATGCAGTCCGATTCTTTGAAGAGCTCCCTCACAAGGGACAGCAGCAGGCAGGCCAAAACTCAGCCCTTCCACGGTTCTCCTCCGTGTGAACTATGCAGAAGCTACTGCTTGAATATCTCGAGCTGTTCACTCTTTCGATTCCCAACTCAGACTGACTCTCTCCTGCAAGCAGCCTAGGACTGTCCCCAGGATCCAAAAGGTTCAGCTGGCTGATCCATCTGTCTGTCAATACAAGGGCTCCCCCTCCAGGTCCATTTCAGTGCCAAAGTCTCAAAACTACAATTCCTACCGAATTTTGCTCCCACAAGACCCCTGGGGACAGACACCATTTTAGGGTCCCCAAAGGTGCTGATTGGTCCACAATAGCAGTCCAGAGCCAAGATGGTGGTGCAATATTGAAATGGCTGTGGTGCAATATTGAAATGGCCATGCTGCAAAAAAGGCAGGTTAGACAAATTTCCATAACATTATTATTCTAATAGATAATCAGCAAATAAGTACAGCTTCTAACAGAGCTCCCTCTGCGCAAACAGCGATGAAAGAACAAAGCAATTATCTGGCAGCCAGGTGGGACTCGAGCATAGAAACACTCAGCCCCCTCCCAGATTAAAAAAGCACCACGTTTTAAGCAGCTCTTAAAGAGACAGAGCACAGTGGCATTAAGGCACTCTCATACAAACACTTTTAAATGCTAAGACACAGGATACCAGCCTGGCCATGAGCATTTAGGCACACCCAAGGAAGATTTTCAGGAATCCCCATTTGTAGGGGGGTTACCGATGGATGCCAACTGACATTAAACCAGATTAAACTGCTGCTGGTATTTATAGTGAATGGGGGAAATTTGTCCAAGACACCAGGGAAATTCCCCTACTGGACTGTAGGGGGAGTTGTTGTCTGAGTGAGGATGGCCACTAAGTCCCAGACGTCAAAGAGTGAGGATGTGAGTGAGGTAGTGGAGCGGGTCTCCTCCCCAACCTCGATTACTCTAGAGACCCAAGAATATATGGATTTACCTCCGATTACATCCGGATTGGAAGACTCTGCCTGTACTGTGCAAGACACAGACGTACCGGTTGGCTTGACTATAATTCAAGAAGAAAATTGCAAGCAGGAAAGTGAAGCCCAGTCTGGAATCGGGAGAAGTGGTAAAGATGATCGGTCAGGTACTGAAAGATGCGACTGTGCGAGCAGAAACCGGAGAGTGTACCGGAGATACTGAGGAGGTCCAAATGCCCAGATGCCAGAGTGAAAATGAGGACGGTGAGTCAGCAAACTTGCAAAAGGGTGTGGAAGTGGATTTTGGAGTTCAAGATTTGCTGCCGAAACCTCGAAGGGAGAAAACGGACAAGATGTTGGGGATTGCCCACAAATTAAGTAAAAAAGTAGATGCGGTCAAAGAATCAGTGGAACGAGACTGGCCACCGGAGGAAGCACTACAAGCCACAGGCTGGGTGCACACAGAGAACGGCTGGTCACCGGATCTGCAGGACAAGAAAGTATGTGAGTACAACACTATGAGGGTAACAGAGACAGGGGAAATGGTACAGAAAGAGTTTACAAAACAATCGGGAACTTTAAATAATGATGGGATTATGGAATTCATGGTGGAAAAGGATAAAACAAAAAATATAAATATAGAGACTAGATCACAGAATAATAACATGGGGAGTAATCCATTCCTTGTACTAGTAAACATAGGATGACAGGTGCAGAAGATACTGGAGTAAAAGGGATACAAGAGAGGCCTGCTCAACAGGTCAGTGATGAAAATCTATCTGTGGGCCTGGGGATGAAAAAATGACACCTTAGTAACTGTGTTTCTTCTAATGGAGTCTTGCTGTATTCTGACAATTGCAGTTAGCCCCAGCACTTGAACTGCCTTGGAGAAGAAAGAGTTAACTCTATGCTGAGAGCAAAGAACGTTGGGCTCGAGCTCGGTTCAAACCACTGTCTGCTGCACTTGAAGTGTAACCGTCAGATTCTTATGAGCACTACTAACTAGCTACACTCTAAAGAGGAAATTGTAAAAAAAATCATAGCCAAAAGGCAACCACATTTTTGGATCCCATAAGACTCAAGTCGAGAAACCCAAAAACAAAAACCAGGTAGTGAACTAAATAGACTAAAGAAAAGTTAAGCCAAGAGGCAGAAAGCAATGTACCCCTGAGGTGCAGTACTGTACTTGCCAACCCACTTCCCAAAAAACAGGTTCTGAGAGGGGAGGCAGGAAGGGAGGTCAGAATACAGCAAGGCTCCATTAGAAGAAGCACAGTTACTAAGGTGAGTAATTTTTTCTTCAGACAACATGAAGTCTTGCTGTATTCTGACAAATGCAGACTACCAAGCAGTACCTCCATGGAGGAGGGAATTGAACCTATATTGGGAATAGGCTCTGCAGCACCGCTGCACCAAACCTAGCATCACTCCTAGCCTGGATATCCAGGGAATAATGCTTGGTGAATGTATGAACAGTTTTCCAGGTGGCTCCTTTGCATATCTCTAACAAGGGAATATCCCTGGCAGCAGCCAGAGAAGCAGCTGTACCTCTAGTTGAATGAGCCCTCAGGCTTGACGGTGGAATCTTGCCTAGCTTCTCATAGCAGAACTGAATACAAGAGACAATCCACCTGGCAATAGTTCTCTTAGTGGCAAATTTGTCCTTCCCCACTTCTCCATAAGTGAGGAACAACTGAAAAGAGTCAAACCTGTGAGCCTTAGTACGATCTATGTAGTAGCTAAGTGCCCTCTTAACATCTAAACTGTGTAATCTTCTTTCCCAGAAGAAGAGTGATCAGTGAAGAATACAGGGAGAGACATGGACTTGTTCAAATGAAAATCTGAAACCACTTTAGGTAAGAACCTCCTATTGGTTCTCAGGACCACCTTATCTCTATGGAAAGAGATGAAATCAGACTCCACTGACAGAGCTTGCAACTCACTGATACGTCTGGCAGAGGTAATAGCCACCAGAAACACAGTCTTCCAAGTCAAGTACTTGAGAGCTGCTGAAGACAAAGGCTCAAAAGGAGGTTGCATAAGCTGGGCAATGCAAACATTAAGATCCCAAGCAGGGGGAGGATCCCTAAAGGGGGGATTGGTATGAAGTAATCCCTTGAAAAATGTACAGAAAACAAGATGAGATGCCAGTGAAGAGGGATTACCTACTGACAAGAAAGCAGAAACAGTTGACAATGTACCTTGAGGGTAGCTGGTCTGAGGCCTAGGCCATTGAGATGAACCATATAGTCCAGAACTGTAGACAGCTCAGCAGTATTTGGGAGTATATGCTGCTTGGTACACCAAATACTAAATCTCTTCCACTTAGAATTGTAAGTCTTCCTGATGGCAGGTTTTCGAGAGGCTTTGAGAATGTCCAGAACCCCCTGAGACAGGTGCAAACCTGCATACTCTAATTCTTCAAGAGCCATGCCTTGAGGATGAGCGACCGAAGGTTGGAATACCAAATCCTCCCCTGAGAGGAGGTTAACAGGTCATGATTCTTGGGAAGAGACAGGGGAAGATGCACTGCTAAGGACAAGAGGAGAGGGTACCAAGGCTGCCTGGCCCAGTCTGGAGCAATCAGGATCACTTTGCAAGATTGTGACCTTATCTTCACCAAGGCCTTGAAAATCAGAGGAAAAGGAAGAAAGGCATACAGAAATTTCCCTTCCCAATTCAGTATCAGAGCATCCAGAGGGACTGAGCCCAAGACTGGGGGTCTGCAACAAAACAAAGGGAGTTGGTGATTGTCGGGGGATGCAAAGAGGTCTATCTCTGGGGTGCCCCATCGTAAAAAGATAATTTTCAACACTGGGGGATCAAGGAACCACTCGTGATGACCCTGGGAAATCCTGCTCAATGCATCTGCTAACACATTGTCCTTACCTGGGAGACGAACTGCTACCAGAGAGGCCTGAAGGGAGTAAGCCAGTGTCCATATTTTCATGGCTTCCATGTACAAGGTCATGGACTGAGTACCTCCCTGCTTGTTGATGTACCACATGGTGGTGGTGTCTGTCCTGACCTGAATCACCTTGTTCCTTACTGATTGTGAGAAAGCCTGCAGAGCCAGGTACACTGCCTTGAGCTCCAGAAGATTGATATGGAGAAGAGACTCTTGAGGGGACCACACTCACTGAGCTGTGAGACCCTCTAAATGGGCCCCCCAACCCAGGAGAGAAGCATCTGTGGTTAGGACCACAGAATGGGACTGTGAAATGAAGGGACCCCCTTGACTGAGATTGTCCTGATCCTGCCACCACTGAAGGGCCAGGATCAGTGTCCGAGTCACTGGAATCAGCTTTGTCACAATATCTTTTTTCTAAGACCAAAAAGCCCTCAGATGAAACTGAATGTCTCTCATCTGAAATCTGGCCTCTTGAACCACTGCGGTGGAAGCTGCCATGTGGCCCAGAAGCTGAAGAAAATGCCTTGCTGGTCGAGACACCAGAAAGTGAAAAGAGGAAGCCAGCTCTATAATGGCCCTTACCCTTGCCAAGGGGAGAAATGCTCTTTCTTTGACAGTATCCAATTCTACCCCGATGAAAGTTAAGAGTTGAACTGGCTCGAGAACTGACTTGGGAAGATTGAGAAGGAAACCTAGAGAAGTGAGCACCTGTTGGGTCACTTTTAGATCTGACTTGACTTGGTCTGGAGATTGGACCAGTCGTCCAGGTAAGGAAATATGGAGATATTTTTCCTCCTTAGAAAAGCCACTACTACTGCTAGGCACTTGGTGAACACCCTTGGAGCTGATGACAGGCCAAAAGGCATTGCTCTGAATTGGTAATGGCCTGAAGGTAGTTCAAACCTGAGGTACTTTCTGTGGGAGCACCTGATGGGAATGTGAAAGTAGGCATCCTTTAGGTCCAGGGAGGCTAGCCAGTCCCCTGGCTTTAGAAAGGAAATAATTATTCCCAGAGTCACCATCTTGAACTTTGGTTTCAAAAGATGTTTGTTCAAGTATCTTAAGTCTAGGATGGGCTGCCACTCCCCTGATTTTTTGGGGTACGGAAGTACCTGGAGTACAGACCTTTGCCCCTGTGGGCTGTAGGAACTCGCTCTATGGCTCTTAAGGCCAGGAGAGATGAAACCTCTGCCTCTAGGGTAAGGGTTTTGGAGATGCTTGCAGGTGGAAAAGATCTGGCTCTTAGTTTTGGAAACTTTTTGAAGCTGAGAGCCAGTCCCTGGCTTACTACCTCCAGGACCCACTTGTCTGAGGTAACAGACTTCCAGTTCTGGGAGTAGTAAGCCAGCCTGCCTCCAACAGAGATGGGGGAGTCGACCCAGGCTGACACATCAGGGTGTCTGCTTGGCAGGGGCTCTGGGCTGAGAGGAGGATGCAGCTCTGCTCATCCCCCTTCTACCTCTCCCTCTAGAGAACACCCTCTGGGAAAAAGGAGAGGAGGCCTGAGCCTGGAAGAAAGGCCTTTGAAAAGGCCTGCCCCCTACCCCTAGATTGCTGCCTTTGAGGAGTGGTTTGTCTTTCTTTGGCTTGAGCACTCCTATAGGTGGTCCTGTATTCTTCCATCTTTTTCATGTAATTCTCTGTCTGCTCCCCAAACAGAGAATTACCCACAACAGGGAAATCCATGGCCTTAGCCTGGGTATCCTGTGATAGGCTAGTACATCTGAGCCAAGCCATTCTCTGCAGAGCCACAGATGTAGCCATGACTCTAGATGACACATCATTGGAGTCGACAGCAGCATGAAATTGGATTTTTGATGCCTCAATCCCATCCGCAGCCACCTCCTCCAGCTCCTTGGCCAGCTGGGGGGAGGCCTGCTTAGCCAGTTCCAAAACAAACTCCCACCTGGACTTTTGGAACCTGGCAGCATAGGCCATGTAATTAGCCTGTCTGAGTCCCAAGGAAGATGCCAAATACTGCTTCTTAGCCATGGCATCTATCTTCCTGGAGTCCTTATCTGGAGGGTGTGAAGCCAAGGGAATGCCAGCCTTATCACAGGCTGCAGCCTGTACTACCCCCACATGGTTGCAATGCTGGTATATGAACTCCAAACTAGAGCCTGACAGTATATACCTCCTGTCCATACGCTTGTCCACTGGAGGCAGAGAATTTGGTGTTTTTAAAAGTTTATGTGTCTGTTTCCCAAAAGATTTATGCAAGGGAACATATAGCATTTTGGACTCTGGGATGTCCATCATCTCAACAAAATCAGGCTCTTCCTCCTCCTCAACAGCTTCATCCACAGGGAGCTGGAGGGTCTCAGCCACTTTCTTGTAGAACATAAAGTGGGAAGGGGACTCAGAAAGCCTAGGAGGGGAAACTCCAGAAGGTCTGTCTGGGGAGATGTCTGGTTCAATAGGCTCATCCAGACCTTCCCCACCATCATAGTCATCTTCTTTATCGTCTTCACCTTCCCCCTCCCATTCTGGATCATAATATTCCTCCACAGAGTAATCTGCAACCAGAGGAGCCGACCGAACCGAGCGCCGACCAACCGGGGCCGATTCGGTCAGAACTGGACGGAGCGATTCAACAATGTTAATCACCTGGGCAATTTCATCGGCCATCGGATGGAGAGATTCGGGATCCGAACCGGTCAATTTATCTTTTCTTTTTCAAAGAAACCAACCCTTCAGAGTCGGCTTTCCTTTTGCCAGAGGAAGTCTGGCCCTGGTCAGAGGGCACTCCTTCAGGTTCAGTCGGAACCGAACCGGGCTGGCCATCCGGTTCAGCGAACTTCTCAGCCTCCTTAACCCAAAGCCTACCCAAAAGTTTTTCCATGGTGGTCTTTGGGAAATTCTTGCAAATTTTGGCAGTCTGAATCAAGGTGATCAAACCCCAGACAGTATACACAGGTGGTGTGGGGATCAACCTTAGCAAAGGCCTCCCCACACACACTACAGTGCTGAAACCCAGTGGGCCTGTTTTTTTTCCTGGGGTTTTCAGACATGGCCAACCACAAAATTAACTTACCCTTTACACGGCTTTAGGCCAGGTAAGACAAACCTATCAGTTCTTCACCATGTCACGGGTGCTGGAAAAAACCCGAAAATGCGGGGTTTTTTTTAGAACCATTAGGCAATGGAATCACCCCACTAAGTTTTTAAACAACAATCGATCGGTTCAGCCGAACCGACCGCAATTTACAATTTCCTCATAATTTAAGTCCACTACCTAATACCACTTACTGTACCACAGACAGGGATCTGAACCGAGAGAAAATGAAGAAATTCTATGGATTTAACCGATTAAAAACTTTACCGAACCGAAAGCGAGGAGCAAACTCCGGAGTGACTGTTCAGTTAGGTGGAGTAAAGAATCTGTCGGTTACACTTCAAGTGCAGCAGACAGTGGTTTGAACCGAGCTCGAGCCTAATGTTCTATGCTCTCAGCATAGAGTTAACACTTTCTTCTCCAGGGCAGTTCAAGTGCTGGGGCTAACTGCAATTCTCAGAATACAGCAAGACTTCATGTTGTTTGAAAGATATATTACAGGATCCTACCAAACAAAAAATGTTCAAACCCTTACTACGAATGGCTGATTTGTTTAAATCAACAACTAGAGAACCCACACCAAGAAGAAATGCTATCAGACTGATGTATAAAGGAGGATTGGAGAACACCCCGGATAGAGTGTACATCTGAAGGAGATTACTAAAGGATTCTTTGAAATTCTATGCTTCAGAGGTGTTTGTATTGATACACACAGACGATTTTAATTACGACATAAACTTCAAAACAGTGGAGGCTTTGGATAGATTTTGGGTTAAATATAATGCAATAAAAGATTCTCCATTATGGGCCCCATTCTTAGCAATCCCTATCATGAAGCCAGCAGTACGAACGATTACTGTACTGTTTAAAAATCAGGGAGTAGAGATAGCAGATATTCTGTACTGGCTTAACAAAAGCTGTGAAATGTTGTAACATCCAGTGCCAGTAATTGACTCTAAACAGTTTTGGACTGGAGGTTGGAAGAGCAAACGCAAACTATTTATGACCAACAGTGCGACTGCTCATTTGCTTGGTTGTTTTTTCTTGGGGAAGGACAGGGGCTCATTGTTTTATCCTGGGCAACCTAAATCCTGTCATAAGTGTGGCTCCAGATTGCATCTCAGCAATGCGTGTGATGCACCCAAATGTGCTCATTGTTTGGAAACTGGTCATTTTTCAGCCAATTGTAAAAACTTGCTTAGATGTAACCTCTGTGAGGAAAGAGATCACTCGTATATTAAATGTCCATGGGCCTCTCATAGTTCTGGAGGAGGTCACTCACATGAGGCCTTGATAACCCAGGCCCCCAAAAAGAAAAAATTACTCACCTCAGTAATTGTGTTTCTTCTAATGGAGTCTTGCTGTATTCTGACAATTGCAGTTAGCTCCAGCACTTGAACTGCCCCGGAGAATGAAGGGTTAAAATTCTATGCCAGGCATAGAACGTTGGGCTCGAGGCTCGGTTGAAAACTCTGTCTGTAATACTTTGAAACCAAACCGTCAGATTCTTGCAAGCTAAAACTCACTGACTATATAATGTGGAAATTGTAAAATTCCTACTAGCCAACTGGCAACAAAGACTTTAGATTCCTAAAAGACTCAAGTCAGGAAACCCAAAGACCAAAACCAAGCAATAAGGCGTAAAAAAAACTCTTAACTAATCAAACACATGGCACCCAACACAACAGAAAGTGGGCTGAAGACACCCCTGGGGTGCAACACTGCACCTGCCCACCCACCCACTTCCCAAAACAGGTTCTGAGAGGGGAGCAGGAAGGGAAGTCAGAATACAGCAAGACTCCATTAGAAGAAACACAATTAGTAAGATGAGTAACCAACGAGGAGGGACAGAACCTACTTTGGGAATAGGCTCTGAAGTACTGCTGTGCCAAACCTAGCATCACTCCTAGCCTGGATATCCAGAGAGTAATGCTTGGTGAAGGCATGAACTGTTTTCCAGGTGGCTGCTTGGCAAATTTCTAACAAAGGAATACCCCTGGCCACAGTCAGAGATGCAGCTGTGCCTCTAGTGGAATGAGCCTTCAGGCCTGAGGCTGAAATTTTTCCCAGTTTCTCATAGCAGAACTGGATACAGGACACAATCCATCTGGCAATGGTTCTGTTGGTGGCAGGTTTGCCCTTACCTACTTCCCCATAAGTGAGGAGCAACTGGAGGAAGTCAAACCTGTGACCCTTTGTACGTTCTATGTAGTAACTAAGGGCCCTTTTAACATCTAAACTGTGTAGCCTCCATGCTCCTGAGGAGGTATGATCAGTGAAGAACACAGGAAGAGACACAGACTGGTTTATGTGGAAATCAGAAACCACTTTGGGTAAGAACCTTTTATTGGTTCTAAGGACCACCTTATCTCTATGGAATGAAATGAAGTCAGGCTCAACTGACAGGGCTTGCAATTCACTGATACGTCTGGCAGATACAGCAACCAAAAACACAGTTTTCCAAGTCAAGTACTTGAGCTCTGCTGAGGACACAGGCTCAAAGAGGGGTTGCATAAGCTGAGCAATGCAAATATTCAAATCCCAGGCAGGAGCAGGATCCCTAAAAGGGGGAGTGGTATGAAGCAATCCTTTGAAAAATTTACAGAATACAGGGTGAGATGACAGAGAGGAAGACTTCCTCACTGACAGGAAAGCAGAAACAGCTGACAAATGAAATTTGAGAGTAGCTGGTTTGAGGCCTAGGCCATTAAAGTGAACCATATAATCCAGAAATGAGGACAACTCGGCAGTGTCTAGGGATATATGCTTCCTGGAACACCAAATGCTGAACCTTTTCCATTTGGAGTTGTAAGTTTTTCTGGTGGCAGGCTTTCGAGAGGCTTTGAGAATATCCAGAACCCCTTCGGACAGATGCAATTCTGCATAGTCTAACTCTTCAAGAGCCATGCCTTGAGATTGAGTGACTGAAGATTGGGGTACCAAATCCTCCCCTGAGAGGAGGTTAACAGGTTGTGATTCCTGGGAAGAGACAGGGGAATATGGACTGCTAGGGACAGCAACAGGGGGTACCAAGGCTGCCTGGCCCATTCTGGAGCAATCAGAATCACTTTGCAAGGTTGTGACCCTACCTTGACTAGAATCTTGAACAGTAGAGGGAAGGCATAAATAAATTTCCCTTCCCAGTTCAAAATCAGAGCATCCAGAGGGACTGAGCCCAAGACTGGGGGTCTGCAACAAAACAGAAGAAGTTAGTGATTGTCTGGGGCTGCAAAGAGATCCATCTCTGCAGTGCCCCACCTTGAGAAAATCACTTTCAACACCAAAGAATCCAGAGACCATTCGTGATGGCCCTGGGAAATCCTGCTCAATGCATCTGCTAGCACATTGTCCTTTCCTGGGAGGTGGACTGTTACCAGAGAGGTCTGTAGGGAATAAGCCAGGAACCATATTTTCATGGCCTCTGTGCACAAGGCCGTGGACCGAGTGCCTCCCTGCTTGTTGATGTACCACATGGTGGTAGTGTTGTCCATCCTGACCTGAACCACCTTGTTCTGTACTGACTGAGAGAAAGCTTGTAGGGCAAGAAGTACTGCCCTGAGCTCCAGGAGGTTGATATGAAGAAGAGATTCCTGAGCGGACCACAGTCCCTGGGCTGTGAGAGCCCCCAGATGGGCTCTCCATCCCAAAAGGGAAGGATCTGTGGTAAGAACCACAGAGTGAATCTGAGTGACGAATGGAACACCTTGCCTCAGATTGTCCAGGTTCTGCCACCACTGAAGGGCCTGAATTAAGGTCTGAGTAACAGGAACTAGCTTGGTAAGAGGATCTTTCCTTTCGAACCAAAAAGGTCCTCAGATGGAACTAAATGTCCCTCATCTGAAACCTGGCCCCTAGGACCACTGCCGTGGAAGCTGCCATGTGGCCCAAAAGCTGAAGAAAATGCCTTGCTGGTCGAGAAACCAGAGGGAGGAAGGAAGAGGCCAGCTGAGAGATGGCTTTTGCCCTTTCCAGAGGAAGGAAAGCTCTTACCTTGAGTGTGTCCAGCTCTGCTCCTATAAAAGTGAGGAGCTGTACTGGCTCGAGAACTGACTTGGGAAGACTGAGAAGGAACCCCAGGGAAGTGAGAACTTGCTGGGCAACCTGCAGATCTGACTTGATTTGATCTGGGGATTGGCCCACAAGGAGCCAATCATCCAGGTATGGAAAGACAGAAATCCTTTTCCTTCTTAAAAAGGCCACCACTACTGCTAGGCACTTTGTAAACACCCTAGGAGCTGAAGTTAGGCCAAACGGCATTGCTCTGAACTGGTAATGGCCTGAGGGCAATTCGAACCTGAGGTACTTTCTGTGGGAACACCTGATGGGAATGTGAAAATAGGCATCCTTGAGGTCCAGGGAGGCAACCATCTCCTGCCCTCAGAGAGGGAAGAATTGTTCCCAGAGTCACCATTTTGAATTTTGGCTTTAGCAGGTGCTTGTTTAGGTATCTTAGATCTAGGATGGAACGCCACTCCCCTGTCTTTTTTTGGGGTAAGAAAGTACCTGGAGTACAGACCCTTGCCCCTGTATGGGGTAGGAACTCTCTCTATGGCTCTTAAGGCCAGTAGAGAGGCAACCTCTGCCTCTAGAGCAAGGGTTTCTGATGCATTTGCAGGTGGAAAGGATCTGGATCTCAGTTTCGGAAAATTTTTGAAACTGAGAACCAGGCCCTGGCTTACAACCTCCAGGACCACTAGTCTGAGGTAACAGACATCCAGTCCTGGACAAAGTAAGCCAGCCTGCCGCCTACCGGAATGGGGGAGTCGACCCGGGCTGACACATCAGGGTGTCTGCTTGGCAGGAGCCTTAGGCTGAGGGGTGGATGCAGCCCTGCTTATCCCTCTTCTGCCTCTCCCACTGAAGAACCCCCTCTGAGAAAAGGAAGAAGAGGCCTGCGCTTGGTAGAAAGGCCTGTGAAAAGGCCTGCCCCTGCCCCTAGCTTGCTGCCTTTGAGGAGTTGCCTGCCTCTCCTTGGCCTGGGTACTCCTGTAAGTGGTCCTGTACTCATCCATTTTCATGTAATTCTCTGTCTGCTCCCCAAACAGAGAATTACCCACCACAGGGAAATCCATGGCCTTAACCTGGGTATCCTGCGAAAGCCTAGTACATCTGAGCCAAGCTATTCTCCGAAGAGCCACAGATGTAGCCATGACTCTTGATGACACATCACTGGAGTCCACAGCAGCATGAAATTGCACCTTTGATGCCTCAATCCCATCAGCAGCCACCCCTCCAGCTCCTTGGCTAGCTGGGGGGATGTCTGTTTAGCCAGTGCCAGTACAGTGTCCCACCTGGACTGCTGATACCTGGCTGTATAGGCCATATAGTTAGCCTGCCTGAGTCCCAAAGATGATGCCATGTACTGCTTCTTTGCCATGGCATCTATCTTCCTGGAGTCTTTGTCTGGGGAGTGTGTGAAGCCAAGGGAAAGTTTACCTTGTCACGGCTGCAGCCTGCACTACCCCAACATGGCTGCATTGCTGATAGAAAAACTCCGTATCTGAGCCTGACAAGGTGTACCTCTTGTCCATTCTCTTGTCAACAGGAGGTACAGAGTTAGGAGACCTTAGAATTTTTTGTGTCTGTTTCCCAAAGGACTTATGGAGGGGAACAGACAGTCTCTTTGACTCTGGGATGTCCATCATCTCAACAAAATCAGGCTCCGCCTGATCCTCCACAGTCTCCTCAATAGGAAGCTGGAGGGTTTGAGCCACTTTTCTGTAAAACAGAAAGTGGAGCGGGGACTCAGAAAGCCTAGGAGGGGAAACACCAGAAGGTCTGTCTGGGGAGATGTCCGGTTCCACAGGCACATCCAGACTTTCACCGTCATAATCATCCTCTTCAAAATCCCCCTCCTCATCAAACTCTGGTTCGTAAAAATCTTCAGGGGAATAATCCTGAACCAGGGGGAACCGACCGAACCGAACCCCTGTCAGAAGGTGCCGGAACGGTCGGAACCGGATGAAGCGATTCAACAATCTGAATCGCTCTGGCAATCTCTTTGGCGGTCGGAACATGAAGTTCTGGATCCGAACCGGATGATTTATCCTTGTGCTTTCTCTTTGTAGGAACCGATCCCTCAGGATCGGCTCTCCTCTTGCCCGAAGAAGTATAGCCCTGGTCAGAGGGCACTCCTTCTGGTTGTGTAGAAACCGAACCAGGCTGGCCTTCCGGGTCAGTGGATTTCTCAGCCTCCTTATCCCTAAGTCTACCTAACCTTTAATCCAAAGTAGACTTAGTGAAATTCTTACAAATTTGGCATTCTGAATCGAGGTGGTCAAACCCCAGACAGTAAATATAAGTGGTGTGGGGATCGGCCTTAGCAAAGACCCCACCCCACACACACTGCAGTGTTGAAACCTAGTGGACCTGTTTTTTTTTCTTGGGTTTCTCAGACATGGTCATCCTAACAAAACTTACCCTTTATACAGCAACCGCCAGGCAAGACTCCCCTATCAGTTTCTCACCGTGTTACGGGTGTTGGAAAAAAACGTTCAATTCACGTTTTTTTTTAAACTGATACAGACTGGTAACCACACACTAAACTTTTTCACAAAGATTTTTTCTAAAGAATTGGTTCAGCTGAACCAATCTTAAAAGCTTTACATTTCTCACAATAACTATCCTACTTACTGACAGTACCACAGAGAGAGTCTCGAACCGATAAACAGAACTTGTTGCAGACTAAAACCGACAACTTTAACCGACTTTGAACCCAGCAGATCGAGAAATCTCTGGAGCGACTGTTCAGTGAGGTGGAGTAAAGAATCTGATGGTCTAGTTTCAAAGTATTACAGACAGAGTTTTCAACTGAGCTCGAGCCCAACATTCTATGCCTGGCATAGAATTTTAACCGTTCACTCTCCGGGGCAGTTCAAGTGCTGGAGCTAACTGCAATTGTCAGAATACAGCAAGACTTCATGTTGCTTGAAAGGATGCGCTCAGGCCTCTGAAAAGAGGATGTAAGAAATGTTAAAGGAAAAAGAAAACAATATGAGAGAGAAGGAAATGCAAGCGGGTTTAGTACCACAAAAGAGAAACCAGAAGGAAGGAGAAGATAAGTCTTTTGAAGTAGAAAAAGAAGGAGGGGAACAGCAAAAAGGAAAAAATGTCAAAATATGCCAACTGTGGAAGTAATTATGGAAGGGGCCCAGATGGAACAATCTAGTTAGGTGAATCAAGAAAGTTCCTCTCAGAGTGTAAATGTGGAAAAGGAGGATGGGGTTAATGATACGGAAAGAAGAAACCAGGAGATAAATGGAGGGGAGCTTGATCTGGGCCAGTCATCTATGCCTCCCCCGCACATCAAGTTCTGAAAAACCTTTCAAAACAGTGGCTTACAAAAAAAGGATGAGGGAGAAAGTAGGAGTAACTACAGAACCAAAGGGAAAAGAATGGAAGATAATGATAAAAAAGAAAGAAAAATTACAATCTAATAAATATGCTCCTTTACTTATTGACAAACACATGAATGCATCAGAGGAGGAGGAGGAGGATTCTGGGTTAGACTCTTACTTCCTCGGTTGTCTCATCCTAGGGGACTTCCTCAGAGATGGATGAAGGCAGCTCTGGAAAGAAGCGATGGGCTACTAGATCCAAATGTTAAAGGGATAAGAGACCTTTTCAGGATAAAAGGGTGACTTCCGTATCTTAATTATAAATGTCAACAGTATAAAGAATGGAATACGGAGGGATGTGGCTCTACAGGAATTAAAACATTTGAATACAGACATTATTTTTTTACAGGATACCAGGATTAAGTCTTTCCAGGATATTGCACAGTGTAATGCTAAATGGAAACGGGGGGTCACTTTTTGGTCTCAAGGTCAAGACCGATGTGATGGGTTAGGGATTTTGTTTTCAATTACAGATTTAAAAGTCTCAAGGCTGGTAGATCTGGAGCCAGGTAGGGCATTAATCTTAGATGTGTCCTACAAAAGGCAGAGGATCCGTTTGATTAATATGTATGTCCCTCAGGGGAAGGTGTTGAGGGTGGATCTGTTTAAAAAAATGTAACCCTTCTTGTGTACAGCATGGATGATAATATGGGGGGGGGTTAATTGTAGCACACACAAAAAGGATAAAGGTCTGCAAACAAGTAAAATGTTTTGCGATTCAAATTCTTTAAAAGATATTACTGCTACGGCACAGTTAAAAGATGTGCATCGATCTTTGCATGATTCTGAGGGATTTACGTTTAGAAAGGGCATACAAAAAACAAGAATTGATTATATTTGGGTATCCAAATCAGTAGAGGTCAGAAGTTAGGGATCTGGCCTTTTCAGACCATTCTGCAGTGTATATAGACTGCCAATGGAATACTGAACAATTTCATGGGAAACCTCCATGGAAATGAAATGTCTCATTATTAGAACAGGAAGAAGTGGTAAAAGAGTTTAGGAGATTATGGGAGGCTAGACTTCCTGTACAATGTATGTATGACTCTTTGAAAGAATGGTGGGTGGACACACAAAAGGACATTAATGGTTTTTTTTTCAGAAATCAGCAGGGAGAAGGAATAGGGATAACTATTCTACACATTTGTAGCATAGGAAACAGCTGCATAGACTGATTTCTTTAGCTGATACAACTGGGCACAATTTTAGTTCACAAATACAACAAGTAAAGAAAGATATGTATAAATTCTAGCATGACAGGGCCAAAACTTTAAAACAGGAATTGAGATTTGGCATAGTTAGCAAAAAACAAACTTTTGACCCATGTAAGGATAGTCAAGGTATTTCCAAGAAGAAAAATATTTAAGAGTTGAAACATGAAAATGGAATAGTGCATAAAGATAAGTTCTCAATATTGGGCATAATAAACAAATATGTGGAGAGTAACTTCGGTATAGTGCCCGGGATATATAATAAAGATAAATATATATGGAATTTGAAGAGGTAAAAAATTTCAAAAGAGCAGGAGTTGCAAATGGTTACCTTAATAACAGAGGAGGAGGTTAAAGCAGTAATAAAATCAGCAAAAAATAATTCTACACCTGGTCCGGATGATATTCCAGCAGAATTTTATTAAGTTCTTTTGTGATTCAAGTTCAGAATTGGTGAAACTGTTTAATGAGTTATTACAATCTCAAGATATTCCTGGCTCATTAATGGAAGGTGAGCTAGTTCTTTTATTTAAAAAAGGTGACAGGTCACAGTTACAGAATTGGAGGCCCATTTGTTTGATAAATTCAGATCTTAAATTCTTAAGCAAGATTTTGTCTAATCGACTTACAACTTGTGCAAATAGTTTGATCAGCAAAGAACAAGGTTGTGCTATACCCCAGAGAGGTATACAGGGAAATTTAATTCAACTAAGGGAATTGTTTTATAGAGGTCAAATGGGAGGGGATATTGGTTTTGTTTTAAGTTTAGATCAGAGAAAAGCTTTTGATTCTCTTTCTCAAGAGAATTTATTTTTGGTTTTGAAGCAATATGGTATTCCACAGATATATATCTCTTGGATTAAAACATTATATAAAGAAGTTTCAGTAATCCTGAGGGTGAATGGGTGGAAGGGAGATACGGTAAAAGTATGTACAGGAGTAAAGCAGGGGTGCCCCATGAGTCCTTTGCTGTATTCATTTGGTAGTAACTATTTGCTTCAATATATACGGAATGACCCTGAGATAATAGGTGTGAGTCTTTCAGGATCTTTCCCTCCTTTCAAAGTATTGGCCTATGCACACACAGTGGTTATTATAGTCCAGGAGTCTACAAAGGAATGAATAATATAGAAGCAGATTCATGGATTTTCAGAGGCCTCAGGATCCTGTATTAATAAGGAGAAGAGTTTAGGATATAAGTTGGGTGGGGATGACTTGACAAGGATGCAATATGCAGGAATAAACCTGACCAGTGAACCCATAACAATATTGGGGATCAAGTTTGGGAATGAAAATGCAGCCAAGTTAAACTGGGAAGAAAAGATAAAGAAAGCAGAAGGTACCCTAGTAAGATGGGTACATGCCTCATTATCTAAGCAAAATAGAATTTTTTGATTAAAAACATGATTGTGCTAATATTATTGTATGTGAGTTATATCTACCCCCCTCCAAAGTCAATACATACCAGATTATTTAGTCTGTTTTTTAGAGCCTTGTGGGGGAGCAGGTTGAATCCAATCAAGAGAAATGTAACATATCGAGGAATATGGGGGGTGGGGGCATAGGAATGATTCATCTGATAGCCTTCTATTAGAGTATATTCCTTTACAATAATGTTATAGAACCAGGGAAAAAAAGAATAAGGAATGGTATAAGTTATTATTGGAATGGATTGGACCATGTGTAAGAGCCTGGGAAGAGAAGAAAAGTAGATTGTTAAACAATGTTCAGGTGGTTCCAAAGGAAGTGAAGAAAATATTTCAACAAGTGATAACATGGAAAGTGGAACATGATACAGAGAAGGTGCAAAAGAGGACTGATATTTATGAAGAAATGGTAAAAGCGCAATGCTTAGAGGAGATAGTATTGCCCTATTGCATTGCCCAACATAGCCTAGAGATTTTTCAGCAGTTATTAAATAAGAGGATGTCAGTATTTGTATGGGATGTACTTTGGTTGACCACACATGGGAAATTAAATGTCAAGAATAATAACAAGCATACGGTACTTCAGGAGAGATATTGTTTAAGACAAAGTTGTAAGCAGATTTTAGAAACACATGAGCATTTGTTCCTGGAATGTGTGTATGCTAAACAATTTTGGGACTTAACTGCAGATCACTGGGAAATTCAGCAATTTTGAACCATTACATATATGGATTTCATTTATGTAATTTGGTCTCCAACTTGGCAGAAGTTTTCAAAAGACAATTTGCAGGTGTTATTTGCAATCCTAGAGTATTATTTATGGCAGGCCAGATGCAAATGGGTCCTGCAACAACAGTTTGTACCACAAGAAGTATTACTAAGGACAGTGCAAGAAGCAATTAAACAAGTATATGAAAATAATTTGAAAAAATGCTCAGGAGGCCAGATGCAGCAGATATGGAAAGAATGTGATAAAATGTTATGGAAGGAGTAAACCGAAAGGAAAGGGGGAAAAAAAAGAGCCCATGTCTTGAGGTTTAAGTAATATTTTTGAGGGACAAAGAGGGGGGCTTATTTAATACAGTCTCTCTGTGAACGGGAAATATGTGAAGAAAGGTTATAAAAAATCTGAAAAGTTTCAAAAGAAAAGATGTCAAATATTTGGGCCACAGAAAATACAGGTTACTCACCTGTAACAGGAGTTCTAGGAATGGTATATGTTGTTCATCCACACTTATTGGCAGGTATCCTTGCCGCTTTAAATCTTGCCGGAAGGTCTTCAAGCTGGCTCCTCCCACCCACCCGGGTGGTATAACTCTCGGCTCCGCCCCATGACGCCAGATCTGGCCCGCTGGAAGCTCAGGTTGTGCGTCGGACGCCGAGGAGGTGAGTGGTATGGATGAACAACATATACCATTCCTAGAACTCCTGTTACAGGTGAGTAACCTGTATTTCTAGGGACATGGATATGTTGTTCATCCACACTTATTGGCAGACTCCTAGCAGTTCTCCGGGAGGAGGGAGGCAAGACGCACACCCCCAATACTTACTTGGGAAAGAGAGACTGGAGAACCGAGGTCCCAAAACCAGCATCCCGGCGTGACTCAAGGTCGATGTGGTAATGGGTAATGAAGGTGTTTGCTGACTTACAGGTAGCAGCCCTGCAGATTTCCTGGATAGGGACGTCCCTGGAAGCAGCCACCGATGCAGCAGTATGGCAGGTAGAATGAGCTCTTATCCCTCTGGGAGGCTCCATGCCCGCCAACTTACAGCAGAGATCTATGCAGGAGGTGACCCACCTGCTTATCGTCCGCTTGGCTGCAGGTCTGCCAGATGCGGCTTCAGCGTAGGTGACAAACAGCTGGTGAACCTCTCCCCGAATTTCAGCCGTGCGCTCTTTGTAATAGGCGAGCGCCCTTCTAGGGTCCAAGTATGGAGCCTATATTCGGCCTCCGAGGTGTGATTGGGGTAGAACACCGGCAGAGTCAACACCTGGTTAAGGTGAAACTCCGACACCACCTTCGGAAGGAATTTCGGGTGGGGGCGCAGGACAACCTTGTCCCTGTGGAAGACCAGGTAAGGAGACTCGATGGAAAGCGCCTGGAGCTCTCCCATCCTTCTGGCTGACGTGATAGCCACCAAGAAGGCGGTCTTCCACGACAGGTGAGAGAGAGCACACCTGTGCATAGGTTCGAATGGCTTGCCCATGAGCTTTGCCAGTACCAGCAGTAGATCCCACGGAGGTGGAGGTTCTCGTGACTGGAGGAAATGTGATCAAGGCCTTTGAAAAGCGCCAGACCACCTTCTCCTCATGCGATCGACTGCTTCCGGCCCGCCCGGTAAGCAGAGATGGCTGCCAGGTGCACCCTTTAGGTCGTCGACCTAAGCCCTTGATTAGAAAGGGACCATAAATAGTCCAAGATGCTTGCCAAGGAACAGGAGGAAGGGTCCAAGCCCTTGCCCTGACACCAAATGGAAAACCTTTTCCATTTGAAGGCATAGCATTTTCTGGTCGACTCCTTACGGGACGCCTCAACTACATTGAGGACCTCGTCGGAAAGACCCAAGGCCTGGAACTCTAGCCGCTCAGGAACCAGGCCGTCAGGTGCAGGGATTGAAGGTCCGGATGGAACACCTTCCCTGATTGACTGAGAGCAGGTCCGGCGAGCTGGAAGCTGCCACGAGTCCTGGAGCTGAGACTGAGGAGATCTGGGTACCAGAACTGGCGAGGCCAGTCTGGGGCTATCAGAATCACCTGCGCCTTGTCCCTCCTCGCCTTGAGAAGCACCTTGTGGATCCAAGGAAATGGGGAAAGGCGTAGAAGAGGCCGGGTCCACTGCCTCGAGAAGGCATCCTGCAGCGAGCCCTGCTGAGGGGGCGGCATGGAACAGTCTCAGCTTCGTGCTCTCCTGGAGGCAAACAGGTCCACCTGAGGTGCCCCAATGGGAGAACAGATGCTGTACTACCTCCGGCAGGAGAGACCACTGTGGATGCAGCCCCTATCCGGCTTAGGGCATCGGCCAGGGTGTTGGAGGCTCCTGCCACATGAATGGCTAGGAGATCTGCCTCCAGGCTGCGCACGAGTGACCAAATGCGGAGAGCTTCCTTGCATAGAAGCATGGAGCGCGTCCCGCCCTGGCGGTTTAGATAGTACATGGTCGTGGTGTTGTCCGTCTGGACTCGGACCACTTGACCCCGGAGGAACGGAGCAAAGGCGGTGAGAGCTAGGCGGACCGCTCGGAGCTCCAGCAGGTTGATGTGGCATCGGGACTCCCAGGGACCAGAGGCCGTGGGCCCGGTGTTCCCCCAGATGGGCACCCCAACCCATCAGAGAGGCATCGGTCGATAGAGAGACCGTCGGCTCGGGCGGACGAACGGGATGCCCTCCTGCAAATGACCTGGAGCGATCCACCACTGGAGAGCGTTCCACATCCCCTGTGTCACCGCACAAGCTGGTCCAAGGATCGCAGTGCCAGACCACTGGCTGGCCAGTCCCCATTGAAGGGACGATGTTCCAGCCGGCCCAACGGACCACGCTGGTGCAGGCCGCCATGAGACCCAGGAGGCACAGGAAGTCCTGGGCAGGAGCAATTGCCCAACCAGAAATGATTGGGCAAAGGAGGAAGAACCTCGCCCTGTCCGCCGGGAGCCGCTGCCTGGCTTGAAGAGAGTCGAGCTGCGCCCGGATGAACAGAATCACCTGCTTCGCTCGAGTTCGACTTGGCCTCGCTGATAAGGAGGCCTAGTTGAGAGCAGACCTGGAGGGCCAGATCTCTGGACCACTCCACCTCCTGCCTGGAGGGAGCTGCTATCAGCCAGTCGTCCAGGTAAGGGTACACCCGGACCCCTCGGCGCCGCAGGAATGCTGTCACCACTGCCATGCATTTGGTGAAGACCCTGGGAGCTGGAGACAAGCCGAAGGGCATGGCTTGGAACTCGAAAAGGGATCCTTCCGCTCGGAAGCGAAGGAATCTCTGGTGAGATGGACGGATAGGGACGGGAAAAAACGCGTCCTGCAAATCCAGAGAGCAGAACCACACGCCGCGTTCCAAGGATGGTATTATCTGAGCCAGAGTGACCATCCTGAAGGTTCGAGACCTTAGGAACTTGTTTAGGTCGTGTAGGTCGAGAATGGGGCGCCAGCCCCGCCCATTCGAACCAGGAAGTACCTGGACACAAACCCTGGGTCTGAAGGAGGGTCCTCCTCTCTTATCACCTCCTTCTGGAGGAGGAGCGATGTCGCTTGACGAGCCGCCAGCGAGGCTGGGGACCCAAGCCCTCAGGGCGACGGCTCTGAAGGGCGGTGCCTGCTCGACTCTAGAGGCAGGCCTCTTCCCATCACTCTCCAAAACCCACCTGTCCGTGGTAACAGTGGACCAGGTGGAACGGAGAAGAGCCGCCCCCACGGGGACCCAGGGTAAGGTGACGGGGATGGGGGCGACACCCCTCAGCCCGTCACTGGGCAGGCTTGGAGGAGGGACCAGCCGAGGGACCTCCTGGGCCTTTTCCTCCCTGTCTCCTGTTAGAGGAAGCCGGCGGCTTGGGTTTGGGATGCCAAGGCCGAGCCTGCTGGCCCTGACGTTGCTGGGCCGGGCGCTCCGGGGGCGCAGAAGGACGAAAGGGCTTAGGCTGTGGTTTGCGGCCTTTGTCCTTCTGAGCGGAAGAGACCGAGTCCAAGGTAGCATTGGACTTCTTGATCCTCTGCAGGTGACCTTCCACCCCAGGGCCAAAGAGGTCATTCCCCAAAAAGGGAACATCCGCCAACTTGTGCTGGGTATCCAAAGTAAAGGTGGATATCCTCAGCCAAGCCCGTCGACGCATAGCCACTCGCGGCCGCCACCGACCTGGCACATGAGTCCCCAATATCCAAAGCAGTCTGGAGCTGCTGTTTGGCCACTGCCCTGCCTGGTCCCGCACCTGCTTGACCGTAGTCTGCAGATCCGCGAGAATGAGGAATGACCTCATCCAGGGAGCCCAACAGGGCATGAGAAAATGTGCCATGAGGACGGCCGAACTGGCCTGACGAAGGCCGAGAGAGGACGGTTAGATTCTTTTCGCTCGACATGATCCAATTTCTTGACTTTGTCGGAGGTTTGTCCACATCCCTGGCGCTGTAGCCAGGCCGAAAACGCTGTCGGTAACCAACCCCTCAGCAGAGGGTGCTCCGAAAACTGGACCGGGAGCCGTAGGGACTATACTTCTGGCCATCCTGGCCAGGGCGCAGGACAGGAAGCAGGGCGCTGCCAAAGCTCCAGGGCCGGACCCACTATGGCCTCGGCTACCGGAAAGGCCTCTGTTGGAGAATCCCCTCGGTCCAGAATCTCCGTGAGGGGATACCTGGCCCGTTTGGAAACGGGTTCGAGCTTCATCCCAGTGGACTCCGAGATGAGCCGAAGCAGTCCTAGGAAGGACGACGGGCTATCGTCCATTGACTGTCCTCCTGAGAACTCCAAGTCCAGTCGCTTGGAGAAAAAGGAGGAATTATCCTCGGACTCGGACGAGTCCTCGAAGAGCTGCCTCTGGCCTGAGCCACCCTCTACCTGCCGAGGTCGGTCGGGAGTGAGGGTAACCGACAGCCGATGGGGTAGACCCTTAGCCAACCGAGAATCCCTGGTTGGAGCCCCAAATAGTGGCTGTGGAGGCGGAGGTTCCACCGAATCGGTGAGCAGCTGGTTTTGGCCGAACAACCGCCTGGGTACAGGCTCCTCGGTAAGTCGAGGTTGTGTCGGGCCCGTGACAGCCACTTAATGGCCGGGGAGCGTATCAGCCGGCTTACTCCCGGTCAGGAGGAGCTGTGCTGCCACATGAGGTCCTCGCACTGGCCGGACGTAACTTATGCCGGCTTCCCTCGCCCGAGGAGGAGGAGGACGAAAGCGCGACGCTCGCCACGTGGAAGTGTAGACCGCCTATGACGGGCGGGATCGGGTTGGACCGCCAAGAAGTCCGACTGAGACCGAGAGTCTTGGCTCTTCCGAGGTCGGTGCGGGGAAGTGTCGGCAGGAACCGGCACTCCCTTCGGCTCGGAGGGTTCATCCGAGGGCTCCGGAACCGGAGGCACAGGCAAGCCCACAGGATCTCAACTCTCGGGAACCGGGAGATAGGAATCTCGGTTTATAGGCGACAGCCCGTCCAACGGTCGAGAAAATCTCGACTTGCCGACAGAGTCTCAGTCAACTGACCTGACGGGCACCGTGGAGGCCAGTGGCCGAAGCCGAGCGGTCGGACCGTCCGACGGTCGACGACTCGGGAGAGGGACCTTCCCCGCCCCAAGAGCGCCGACGGAGGGATTTACCTTGTCCCTCTTTTGGACCGAGAAAGGTCCAGCAGACGCTGGCCTTCTCCCTAGTGGAGAGGGACAGACAAAGCTCCTTAAATGAAGCTGTGTAGGAAGAACCCAGAGAGAGCGGGATAAATGCCGCGGCCGAGGAAGATACGGCCCGTGCCGCCCCCTCTTCGAGGGCGATCATCTGCTCGAGCTGATCCGCCGAGCCTGCCGCCGCGGACACCGCCGACCGGGCCTCCTCAGACTTCACCGGAGGGAAACGCTTCTCGGGACGGCCCAGTTGCAATCGGGCAGCACGGTCTTCGAGGACATAGGCCGAGAAGGAAGAGCACAGGTCGCAGTCCTGCGGGTCGTGCTCAAGGCCTAAACAGTAGACACACGTGGAGTGTGGATCCGTCCGAGACATCTTCTGATTCGCAGGGCATCTCCGAAACCGGAGTCGATGTCCATCGCAGCCGCTAGGATCAAGACCAAGTCTTTTAGCAAAAAACTTTCAAATTCGCAAAACGGAAGAAATAGGAAACTAGGCCGCAAACGCAGAGCGTTAAAGAGGAACCTGAGCTTCCAAGCGGTAAGGAAGATCTGGCGTCATGGGGCGGAGCCGAGAGTTATACCACCCGGGTGGGTGGGAGGAGCCAGCTTGAAGACCTTCCGGCAAGATTTAAAGCGGCAAGGATACCTGCCAATAAGTGTGGATGAACAACATATCCATGTCCCTAGAAGTAAAGTTATGAATGTAAAGTATTGAAGGGGGTGCTGATGTGTGATGGAGGAACATTTGGATCCTGCTCAGATGGATGGCAGACCTGCAGGGGAATGGATCTCCAGCCCTGTGGGTCCAGAATTGGAGATTAAGTCTGGTATTGTGCCTGAAGTTTCGTGTTCTGAGGCCATGGATACTTTTGAGCTGTGTGAGACTGAAGATGTGGATTTGCAAGTGGCTGGCTTGCAGCATGAGGTGGAATTCGTACAAGCGCTCAGTTTGGAGCAGCAACAGCCGCTGCTGAAGGGTTTTATCAACCCCAGGACAAGGAGGAAGGAAGCGTGAGCAGATTGTGGAGCCTTTAATTGTACAGACAGCACAGGATACGGCGGTTTCTGGACGTCTGCAACTGGTATGTATGATGCAGCGCTTTCTCCGAGTGCTAGCGGGGGGGGGAGACGCCCCTCCTAGTGGACAGCGATCTGTGATTTGTTTCGTTACCCCTTCCTGATACCCTGTAGAACATCCCGGGGACTTTTGTTCAAATTTCCCTGCAGAGAGTACGGCTGCTAGTCCTCGTGTTGTCCCTATTGTACTGTTTACGCCTGCTTGTGCTTTACCTGCTGGGCAGTGACAAAGTGTGCCAGGCAATCTACAGTGTCAGGATGATAAGGGAGTTGGTGGAGGCCTATTGGGAGAGAGACAGCAGGGTTCTCCTTTTGTACTCCCAGGGACTGGCTTAGACCGCTGGTCGGTGGACTTGGCATTAACGAGTGCGGGGTGGTCAAAGGTGGAGGCTGGGGGCTGGGTTCTGGATCCTCCTGCGATTGTTGCTTCTCCTGCAGCTGTTACTGTTCAGACTCTTCCCTCAGTGCAGCTTAGTTCTTCTGACACAGAGTGTGTGCATACTTCTGTTGGAGGACTTAATGTACTCTCTGATTCTCCATTAGTGATAGCAGGAGGGAATCAACCCCTACATGTGGAGGGCCCAGTAGAAACATAGACTTTGATGGCAGATAAGGACCGCTTGGCCCACCTAGTCTGTCCATTTCCCTACCTACAGGATAAGTTGCAGATCCTAGTTAACCAACAGCCTATTTCTTCTTAGCCCCCGCAAGAATTGCTTTATGTCTGTCCCATGTATTCTTGAATTCTCCCACAGTTTTAGAACCCACAACCTCCTCAGAAAGGCTCTTCCATGCGTCCACCACCCTCTCTCTGAAAAAATACTTCCTCACATTGCCCTTGAACCGCCCCCCATCTTTAAATTGCGTCCCCTTGTTCTTGCACATCTCTTTTTCTGAAAGATGCTACCATCTTGGACTTTGTTGATTCCACTGAGGCACTTAAAAGTTTCTATCATGACCCCCCCCCTTCCTCAAGGGTATACATATTAAGCTCCTTTAGGCCCCACCCACACCATGCCTCTGTAACATTACAGAGTGCCCAGACCATTACCGCAATGGTTTGCATTTACACCTGTAACGTTATAGAAGGCATTTTCATGACCATTGTTGAAACCACATATGAGGTGGTTTCAACAACGGTTATGAAATCAGTCCCACCTCGGTAACGCTACCGGCGGTAGTGTGGACGGGCGGTAACGGTCCCCTGCAAGGCCTGTAGCGCAGCACGAGCCCACTGTGGGATTGGGCACGCGGTAACGCCGCCTGCCCCGAGGTGTGGACTGGTGGTGGCTGGTCTCATACCGGGTCATTGTTGCAGTGGCGACACTGTATCGCCTCCCTGGCTGTACACAGTTTCTGTCCATTACGAGGTCTGAGCAGTGTAGTGTGGACGGGGCCTTAGACTCTCCTCATATGGCTTCTCTTGCAAACCCTGCACCATTGTAGTTGCCCTCCTCTTGACTGCCTCTGTCCTGTCTATGTCCTTGCGGAGATGGGGTTTCCAGAACTGGACGCAGTACTCCAGATGGGGCCTCACCAACTGTCTGTACAGAGTGATAACAACTTCCTGTTTTCTGCTGCTGATGCCTCTCCCTATACATCCCAGTATACCCCCAGCCTCCTCACTGCCTTCTCACATTGCTTGCAACCTTTAAGGTCATCTGATATGATTACCCCAGGTCCTTTCCATTTTGTTGTTGTTATACCTCACCCCATTGTGTAATCTTCCCCTGGGTTTTTGTTTCCCAGGTGCATTATTTTGCACTTCTTTGCATTGAATCCAAGCTGCCATACTTCTGACCATTCCTCCAACCTTGCCAAGTCCCTTCTCATCCTTTCCACGCCTCCTTGTGTATCAACCCTGTTGCAGATCTTTGTGTCATCTGCAAAGAGGCATACTTTTCCTTACAGTCCTTCTGCAATGTCACTTATAAAGACATTAAAAAGGACTGGACCCAGTATTGAACCCTGCGGTACCCCACTAGTAACCCCTCTTTCTTCAGAGTGGACTCCATTTACAATTACCCTCTGTGTCCTGTTGTCCAGCCAGTGTTTAACCAGGCTACTACCCTGGGACCCACTCCCAGGCTGGTTAATTTGACTATCAATATTTTGTGTGGGATTGTGTCAAATGCCTTGCTAAAGTCTAGGTAGGCCATGTTCACAGCCCCCTCCCTGGTCTACTACTTTGGTCACCCAGTCAAATAAATCAATTAGATTCATCTGACATGACCTTCCCACTGTAAACCCATGCTGCCTTGGATTCTGTGCCCCGCTGGTCTCTAGGTAGTCAACAATTCTTTCCTTCAGAAGTGATTCCATTGAGCCGGTCAGGTGGCGCTGAGGGTTGAGGCGCTGGATGCCACACCTCACACCATACGGTGACCCGGGTTCGGGTACGGACTTGGGTCATCAGGGGTCAGCAGGGGGAAGGAGGATTGAGCATCTCAACGGATGCTCTCCTCCTTCGGGGTGGGTTACCAGGGGTGCTGTACGCACCCGACATCCCTGGGGGCCGGTGGGAGCAATGGCTTTCATGGGGCACTGGCGGCTTCAGAAGAGCTGAGTCGGGGAGGGGAGGACGTTGTTAGGCACTTGGCAGGCATGCGTCAGCACCCACTTGCCTAAGCTGACGTCCTCAAGGGAGGGGGGGAACGGGAAGCACAGAAAAAAAAATAGAAACCAACCTCGGCGGTCCGAGATGATGGCCACTCCAGATGCCCAGTCCAGGAACCTCGGGCAGACCCCGCTGTACCAGAGTGCTCCACGAAAGATGGGAGGAAAGGTAGGAGTCACCCTTGGGCACTCTAGGGGCAGACTCAGTGTCGAGGTGGGTAGCATGAGCGAGCCTGAAGGAGTGGAACGACGGGGAAATAGGAGGGGATGAAAAAGATAATAAAAAAACCAAAAAAGAACTGATTCCATCACTTTCCCTACCATCCGCACCCTGAATAATCATACTACCCCGGGACCTGATGGCCTCACGTCTGAATTTTTTTAAGCTTTTGAGTCAGAACTGGTGGACGTTTTATGGGTTGTTTTTAACATGATTTTGCAGGGTTTTAAATAATTGATCAGCAGTTTTTTCTTGGGACGATACTAACTGTGCAGAAAGTATTTCTATAGATTTTCTAGAAGTGCTGTGTTTGTTAAACACAATGAGGCAAGAGCTATGCATTTTCACAAAGATTTAACACTTTCATGAGCAAAACGCTAATCAATTTTTAGAGTTAAATAAACCCCTGTTTTGGCTAATCCAGATGTGGTGCCCCAGTTTGGTCTATATAGCTCTTTTTTATAAGAAAGGTGATAGACACCTTTTACGGAATTGGAGACCATTGAGTCTCAAGAATACGGATTTAAAGCTTCTTATGAAGATTTTGGCCCTTCATTTGAGTAAAATAGCCCCATTTGTCATTGATCCGGGTCAAGTTTGTACTGTGAAGGGGAGGAAGATTACGGACAACCTCCTGTTGTTACAGGAAGTGGTCTCCCAAGGTCTACAGGATAATGTGCATGGGTACTTGCTGAGCCTGGATCAGGAACAGGCGTATGATAAGATTTCGCATGTTCATCTGAGAGGGGGTTTTACAGAAATATGGGATTCCGAGGTTGTTTATTGACTGGCTACTTAGACTGTATTCGATTGCCTCCTCGAGTCCGCTTATTAATGGACATGTGGGGAGGGCTGTCAATATACACAGGGGGATGCTCCAGGGGTGCCCGATGAGCCCCTTATTGTATATTTTTTGTTTGGAAATTACTCTGCCGAGATGGGGGCATTAACTATGTACATGTTCCGGCTGCTGGGGGTGTTCCGAAGGCCTTATCATATGCAGATGACATCTGCTTGCCGATAGCTAATATAAGGTCGGTAGATTGTGCATTGGCTGTGGTGAGGAGGTTTTCGGCTATGACTGGCTTGGCTCTGAATATTCAAAAATGTGGTGGATATATTTTGAGTTGCAGTACAGATCATGTAACTGACATTCAGGGTATTTGCATATCGGACACATCCGTTACGATCCTGGGGATAGCTTTTGGTGCCATTGATATGGCAAAGGTGAATTGGGAAACTTCCTTGCAGCACAGTAATGACAGAGTGCAAATTTGGAAAAGATGGCAACAATCTAAAAGGAAAAAAGAAAAAGGTGTCCATTATTAAAACCTTCTTTTTACCTTTGTTGATTCATGTTAGTACGATGTTCCCACCTCCAGGTACTCTGGATGTCACCATTTTAAGCCAGACCTTTCAATTAATGTAGGGTAGCAGGCTGAACCCTATTAACAGAGAGGTCCTGTATCCAGACTTCAAGGATGGTGGGTTGAGATTGTTAAACCCTATTAGTTATCTTCATAGTATTTTCATCTATACTACTATTTCTGCCTATCTGATGCCGGGAGCAGCGGATTGGAAACGGGTAGCAGCCTTTTGGCTGGATCCATTGTTGTTACAGTGGAGGACAGGACCCCTCATTGTGTGGAGAAGGGAGGGGTGGCCACGGTTTTTGGTGTTATTCTGCTGGAAGCTCACTCTGTCTCAGGTTACGGTAGTTCAGCGAAGAGCCCTGTACGATACAACACAGTCCGGCTTTTATCATATAGCTATAATTTATGCCAATCTTAGCCCCAGTACACATTCTCTAATTAAAACCTATCTCATTTTTATTTATTTTATTTATTAAGCATCAGTTTACAACCTTTGAGCCAGAGGCTCGTTTACAAAGGTACCTCGTCACAGAGAAGACAATACAGTGATAACAACTTAGTACAGAGAAACAGTGCATTTTTTTTTTGAGGATACAGGAGGACAAATGAGATCAACAGTTTACCACATTGATAGGCATATGCCCCCCCCCCCCCGTATGTGGGATGTAGTATGGCTGTGTATGCATGGCCATTTGGGGGTAAAGGGCAATGCGAAACACAAATGTGTGGAGGAACGGTTTTGTCCTAGAGAACAGTGTTTGCAACAGATTAAAACACTGGAACATTTTTTTTATACACTGTAGCTATCTGAAGGACATGTGGGAGTTAATTGGGGTCCATTGGGGTGATGCCAGATGGGTGGCTGTCACATATGAAAATGTGATTACGGGGTCCTTGGTGCTAATGGGGCCACAGGACAATGGAACGAATCATTTGCTTTTTACATGTATAAAATTAATTTTGTGGCAGGTATGTTGTAAATTTATTCTGCAGCAAAAGTTGATACTGCCTCACGTACTGGTATGTATGACTGAAAAAGAAATACTTTCACAAGCACAATTTGATATACAGCTTTTGACATGGAAACAGTGGAAGAAGCATTGGAAGGGGGTTCCCTTAGATGATATGGTTTGAGAACTGTGATAGGTTGGTGCACAGCTGCGGGGTACATAGTGTTTTTTTTCTTGTGTATATTATATGAGTGCTGACTGTTGATTTCAATGTACAATGCTTTCCTCTTTCCCAGTTTCAGTGTTATGCTGGTTGTATTTTTTTTCATCTCGTTTGTTGTCCTGTAGGTATCATTTTTCTTGTGATTTCAGTTTGTTTTTGTCCTTTCATAGGAGACAAATGCTGTATTCCTTATATTGGTATGTTGTATACTTCTATGTATTTCAGTTTGTATATCTTTCTTTTGCAATAAAACGTCCCCTACTCTGAATTGCTGTCACTAGGGGGAGCTGCTGTCCCTACGGCCGACGATCCTGAAAGCAGTCATTCTGCTGGTGAACCTGCAGGAGAACAGATCTCTGCTCCTGCAAATCCAGCATTGGAGATTACTGGAAGGCTGGTAAATGAATTTGTTGCAGAACAAGAGGAAATGGAGATTGAACACAAAGAGTTTTTTTCTGAATTGACTTTGGTCCAGAAATTACCGCCTGAGCAAAGGAAATGGCTGTTAGACCTCTTAAAAGCTTCAGAAGATGTAATTGAACAGCACTCACAACAGGGTTTGAATGGTGAGGCAAGCAAACCCAGCGCTCAGCAACTGTGAGATGACAGTGCTGTCAATGGAAGTTCAAAGGCCTGTGACGCAGTTACATCAAATGAGCCGCCTGCAAACCAGCCACCACCCCTCTCTGATAGCAGTGAAAGTAAAACCGTTGAGTACAGAACAAATAAATGCTCAAAGTGCAGGGATACAGGTTGGCAAAGAGAGGAATCTGTTAAAAATGCTAAAGAAAAAGATAGCTCTATGTCTGTGGTCTGTGAAGAAAGCAATGCAAGGTCTGAGACACAAATGCCTATTTCCAGTGAAACGGCTGCCCCTGAACCAATTATGCAGTCTAACATCGATGCAGGAGAAGGCTGCTCTACACACTCTTTTTTTAAGCCGTAGAGAACTAGACTCCGGTCCTATCCCCTGGTCAGTGGACAATGCCCTCAAAGGGGCTGGAGGGAAAAGGGACAAAAATGGTTCTTGGCAAGCTGACCCAGCATATGATAGCTCCCAGACAAAATTAGCTGTCACTGAGAATAAATTTTGCACTAAATCTGATCTGGATTTGCACTCAGAAGATGTGAAACTTAACTCCCCGGAGGATTCTAGTTCTGAAACTAGTGGGCAAGGCCACCAACCACAGAAACAAACATGGGGTGAAAGAGTGGAAAATTATTCTACAAATACCCGACAGAATCCACCCACAGTCCCACAGCTTTGGACTCAGTTTAGAAGGAAGGAGCAAATCTTTCAAAATGCAACCCCGGCTCAGAGAAAGAATGCGGTCTGATTGCAATACCTAGGGGGCCTAGATAAAGCTCCAGATAGACTGTATGCTGGGTGTGTTTTAATAAAAGACTCATTAAGATTCTTCTCTAATGAGATATATGCTTTAGTTCAAGCTCCTGGAGACACCTTATTTGACGTAAGTTTTAAAACCCCAATTGACCTAGACAGGTTCTGGGCTGCCTATGAACATCTGAAATACTCTGCCTTATGGTTATTTATCCATGATATTCCTCTCACTAAGCCTGCCTTAAAACAAGTTACTATATTATTCAGGAATGAAGGCATAAATGTTAATGACATTAAACACTGGCTGCAGCAGAAATGTGACCTATTAGTAGAACCTGTACCAATTTTGGATGATGAGCATATATGGACTGGGGGTTGGAAATTTAGAGTGAAACTTAGAATGTGGCCTCATGGTCCGAAACATCTCCCAAGCTGTTTTTTTCTACGCCGGGATAGAGGGCATTGCTTCTACCCAGGGCAACCGAAAACTTGTTTCAAATGTGGGTCCCTATCCCATCTCAGTAATGCCTGTGACAAAATCAGATGTAATCTGTGCATGGAGTTTGGACACAGCAGTACTCAATGTTCGAATACCCTCAGATGTAATCTGTGCGATGAGATAGGGCATGGCTATGAAAACTGTGAATGCGTCTCTCATAATAGATCTGATTGCCCAGACCACGATCAGATCATTAACAAAGCTCAAAAGACAAGCACTGAGAAACAACAGAAGGTAAATGAAGAAAACAAGAGACAAAATTATAGGGATGACCCTCTAATTGTGGAAGGGGGGGCAGCAGGGTACTGACCAACAACCTGAAACACCCGCAGCTAATGTTGCAGAGTTAATGGACATAATAAAATGTGGAGAAAGAACCTGAGAGACCAGAACAACTAATTGTGAGTCATACTGATGCAGCACTGCCTGACAAAATGATACCAGGTAGTGAAAGAGACATTATGCCCCCCCCCCCACCAGCTACTCAAGAAGTTTGGAGAAAAAAAGGGGATAAAAAAAACAACCAAAAGGTGAAACAACCCAAAACCGCTGGGTCCCCACAAACTATACAGCTTTCCAATCACTATATGGTTCTACACTCACAGGACTCTGATGGAGAGTCGTAATCTTCCTCCACTATTTCCTCACAGCAAGGTGTTTCCTCAGATACAGAGGATGACTTACTAGAGGAAAACGTAATTGCTGCAAGAACTAAATCCAAACAATTGGGAGTCTGAACACGGAGAAGCAGTAGGTTAGAGAAAACCAAAATATGATCAGAATGTGGGTACTCATGTATTCTTTCTTAGGTTACAATGCTGGCAGTTCAACCATTGAAAATTGCTACTCTAAACACGAATAACATCAAGAACCCTAGATGCAGGGTGGTGACTGTCTCCCTTATTAAAGACTTACAGCTGGACATTTGTTTTCTTCAAGATACTCGTTTAACATCTTTAAGTGACATTTCAGTTGTGGAAAGATTATGGTGTTGGGGACCATCCTTCTTTTCAATAAGGGACTCAACCTGTTATGGGGTGGGAATTATGTTTTCAGGGCATGACTTTAAAGTCACCAGGGTATTAGATTTGTTTCCAGGGAGGGTACTGTTACTGGATGTTTTCCATAAACAGGTTTCCTGGAGACTGATTAACATATATGTCCCTCAAACGAAGAAAGAACGTATAGATTTATTTAACGTAGTCAGACCTTTTTTATTTACTTCTAAGCAGGTGATATGGGCTGGGGATTTTAACTGTGTGCAAGGTATTAAGGACAGAGGGGCTAAAATGAGGAAACAATTTTGTGACACCAGAGCTCTAAACTGGATTATAGACCAAAGTGGGATGAAGGAGTGTTACAGAGTAATATATCCAAAGGACGGGTATACTTTTTATAAAAGTAATCTTGCCACCAGAATTGACTTCCTATTTTCTTCTCAGTCTTTAAAAATTCTGCAGGCTCACACTATCTCGGTAGAAAATTCTGACCATTTGATGGTCCTAATGCACGTTTCTGGAAATTTAGAGATCCCAAGGGGTAAAGGACATTGGAGGCTTAACGCTAATTTATTACAGGATCCAAAATGTAAGGTGTGACATAGACAGCCAGCTCTGAGTGCTGTATCATTTTTTCTTAAATATAAAAT
Source organism: Neoceratodus forsteri (assembly GCA_016271365.2). NCBI lineage: Eukaryota > Metazoa > Chordata > Ceratodontiformes > Ceratodontidae > Neoceratodus > Neoceratodus forsteri. The sequence continues at coordinate 161,285,359 of JADMNL010000030.1, read as the reverse complement.
GTAAGACTGACTGTCTCTGCTAAAAAAAATCTGATGCTCTTAGAATGACCTCACTCATCAACCCCCCAGGTTTCAGCTGAAAGATGCAAGCCATATGAAAAATGTTGACAGCATGTGAGTTCACACACTCAGTTGTTAGAGACAATGTGTTACATGGAAGACTTTAATCAAAGTTCCTGTTTCTCCGAGTTAATTACATACTTGTTTAAGTTGATTTTGTTAAGAGAGAAATCATAAGGAAGGTTTAGGATGTTGGAGAGGAACCTAGGTTGCTACACAAGGGTGCAAGGTTGTAAATGTCTCTGTGAAGCCTGTGTGAGGGAGGATACAGCTTGGGATCAAACAAAGTGTCATTGAAGGACATGAATTATGCTGAAGTTGCAGAATGCAATACTTTTGTATAAGATATGTATTTTCATATATCCTGACAGGGAGGAGCTAGGTGACCTCCTGAAAAAGAGGTGGGGGTAAAAGCCAGCTTTTAATTTAGTCTGTTTTACTTCACAGAGACATTTTTACCTAGACTCTAACCACAAAACATCTTGGGAGCACTTTTAAGCAAGTATTTAGAGACTAAGTACTGTAGTAGGAATGGCAGAGTTTTAAACCTTGTTCTTTTAATAGATTTGTATGTCTTGTGATATAACAGCTCTGTATTTTGCGTTTTACAGATTTTTAACTATCTTAGTAAAATTATTTTTAGAACTTACTTGGTCTGTCTTTGACTTCTTTTTTATTTGTAAGAAAAGTACATGATTATAGCAGACAATAGACATAAGTTTGAATGGTGATCTCAAACTGGAAAGAGAAGCATTTTAAATCTGAGGTCTTTATTAAAGTTTTAAAGGGTTCATCTTTGTATTCCTGGGTAGGTACCCGTAGGCAAAGATATCTGGCCCCCCAAAGACAGATATATCTGAGCCTGTGCATTGGGTATGCTAACAAGAGGTTAACAGTTTGAATCCCTCCAGAACTTGAGACCAAAGGTTGATCCAAAATCACAAAAACAGACAAGAGGGTTACCTTGTCTGTTACACTGTTCATAAGACTGCGCTGAGAGGTTGGTACTTTGGGAGTAGAGGGCCTGACCTGCTGAGTGGGTTTGTGACATACGGAACAAATTCAGGACCTCCTGGAAGCCAGGAAATCTGTTGCTTGTTTGGAGGATGATATTGGGAGATGGTGGGTAGATACAAAATTAGCATTAAAAAAAGGATTTTATGAATTTTGCCAGAGATAAATGCATGGATCAGTACAAATCATAGTTGACCTTGAAAGCACAATTGTATAACATGTATACATTAAATAATAATAATTATGGAAACTTTGGTAGTCAAATTAAACAAATAAAGAAGGAAATGGAAAAGCTGCAGTACTCTAGGGTGGCCTCATTACTACAGGAACATCGTGTAAGTATGCCAGGCAAAACCACAACTGGAGATATTTATGAAAGTTGTAAAATGAGGCAGGGTAATAAAAATATGAGTAGTTTAATAACACAGGAAATGGATAGAGTGACAACTCAGGAGCAGATTATGACCACTGTGGAAAATTATATGGCCTCTTTATATGCTGATCCTGATATTAATAAGGATTTTATACAAAATATGCTCAGAAAATTGAAAATACTTGGAATACTGAATAACATTATAAATGGTTCAGTTCTCCCAATTTCTCAAGAGGAAATTAGTGCAGCTATAGATACATTAAAGAATAATACATCTCCTGGCATTGATGGGTTAACCACTGAGTTCTATAAAGCTTTTAAAGTGGAAGTGGTGGAAATTGTAGAAGTTGTAGTTAATTCAATACTAGCTACTGGATCGATCCCTCCACAAATGGGGTTAGCCACACAATTTTTTATATATATAAAAAACTTGATATAGGATCTTTAAAGAACTGGAGACCTCTGGCTGTCGTCCTGGGTCGTGCCTGAAAATAGTCACCTGTTGGCTAGCGCACTTACCCGGTTAACAAAAACTAAATAAATAAATAAATTCTGATATTAAGATCTTAATGAAAATGTTAAATTCTTGATTAAGTGAGGTAGGCCCTTATCTTATAGTACAGAGCCAGACTTGCTCAGTAAGAGGCAGAAGTCTTCAGGATAATCTGCTACTTATCAGAGAAATGGTCACCCTGGGTAATGCAGAACATATCACAGGATTGATTATCTCATTGGATCAAGAACAAGCATTTGATAAAGTCTCTCGTCTATACTTAAAAGAAGCCCTGAGGTATTATGGCATACCCCAGCAATTTAGGAGTTGGTTAAGATTAATTTACAGAACTGCAGCAGCTGTTATGCTGGTAAACGGCCACTTGGGGAGAATGGTGAAAATTAATAGAGGCATTAGCAGGACTGTCCATTAAGCCCATTACTGTATGTCTTTTGCATTCATCCCTTGTTAAAGTTAATCAACCAAAATAGAAGTATAAGCCCCATAATATTAAGTACTAATAAAGACATTGTAGAAAGGGCTTTAGAAAATACACAGGAATTTTCTATAATTTCGGGAGTTAGAATAAATCATAATAGAGATAAAAAGCGTATGCATTAAATAACCTGATTGAACGGTTCAAAGTTATTGGAGAAATTAACATATCTCAGACTCAGATAGAGATATTAGGGATCCACTTATGGAAAGGAGATATGGCCACCAAAAACTGGACAGAAAAATTAGATTTACAGTAGGACTGGAAAAAGTACTGAAATGGAAAAATTGGCAGCAGACAAAAAAAGAAAAAGGTTATGATTGCTAAGACTTTTGTGCTTCCAATTTTCACGTACCTAAGTATAGTTTTCCCACCCCCTAGCAACTTGGATTCTAAATTGTTAAGCTTAGTGTTTTTACTAATTTGGGACTCACGACTTAACCCTATTAAGCAGGAAAAACTACAGTGGTTGTTACAGAAAAGTTTAACGGTACCATGGTAATTCCTGCTACCGCGGTAAAAATTACTGCGGTACCGTAGTAAAAAACCCAATGTTATTCAATGAGATTTTACCATGGTACCATGTTAAATTGTGGTAATTTGTACCTCGGTACTGTTAAACGTTTCTGTAACAACCACTGTATATAAGAATTATAAACAGGAAGGAATTAATCTTATTAACCCTATCAGTTAGAGATACTGTACTTGCCATCAGGTGGACGAAACATTTAGAACATTTTATCATCCAGTGTCCTAATTTCAGGGATGTGTGGCCTGCTATTAGTTGTAAACGGAAGGATTCTCTATGGAAAAACTTGGGGTATGAGGAGGTAATAACTGGTTGTGTTAAAAAAAACATGGGATAGAGGAAAGTATGTTGCGCATCATCTTAACATGTATCAAATTTATTTTATGGCAAGTTAGGTGCAAATATGTTATACAGCAAATGCAGTTCTTACCAAATGTGGTACAACTAATTAAGAAAGAAATAAGGCAAGTTTGTTTATAAGGAGTGAAGATTTGTTCACAGGAGGTATTACAAAAACGGTGGGAAAAGATACCTCAGATTTATACAGACAGGTAAGGTGTAATAGGAAATAGATTAGGAGGATAAAGTAGGAATAGCTAGAGTCAGGAGAGGGAAGAGAGGAATATATTTTTGTTATAGGGCTTGAACTCCACTGAGGTAATTGGGATGAATGATAAAATATGCGTGTTGTTTATGATGCTGAAGATATGTCTTAATGTTATATGATTTTTTAGTTTTTATTTTCTGTACAGCTTTGGTTTATTTAATTTTCAATAAAGAATTCCCCTATTCTCCAGGGAGGGAACCACTGGTCATCAGCTCAGATGACCAGTTCTGGTGAGCCACCGGAGGGAATGAATGTGCATGAGGCTAGCTAACAGGTCTCCTTCCCTGCCTCAGGACAGCTTGAGACCAACCCCTTCTATGATGCCATGGGGCATCTAGAGTCAGAAATACCTTGCACAGCGAGTGCAGGTACAGCTTCAACGAATCCAGAAGATAATCTGGGAAGCCACAAAGCAGAGCCGAACTCGGTGGCATCAATGGCTGGCAAGAAGGAGGATACAAACGGAGGCCCAGATTCAGGCACTTCTAAGTGAAGAAGAGCACAGATTCAATCTAAGGAAACAAGAACTTACTGAGGCACTTGTAAACAGCCAATCTGAGTCTAGAGAGTTGCAGGTTACCTCTGCAATGCAGACGGAACAAAAGGAGGCGATTCCGGAACAGGAAGAGCTTCCCCCTGCCTCCAAAAAGACAGTTTGATTTTTCAGCAGCCCAATGGGACCCTGCTTCTTTTGTTTTTGGGTTGCCATGTACTTCTCTTGGGACTCTGTCCAGAATGGCAATTAAGGCTCCAGGTCGGGCTGGTCACTGTCAGAGTCCTGCTCCTATCGGAGTTGCTACCTCACAAGCATCGCAGTCAATGGATGAACGCTTAAGGAATGCAGGTTTGGCAAAGGATTCTACAACTGGGAAATGGATATCTGACATGGCGCCTATTAGGATACCGAAGATAGGTGAAGCAACATCTACAGGTACTCAGGGTGTTTCATCTGTAATTCATCTGGTTGCTAGTGTATCACACTCTGAAATGGAGGCAGTCAGTGAAGGGTTACAGTCTCTTTTAGACCTATCATCTGAACTCCAGCTAACTCAGAACCCCACATTGAATTTGATCTCTAATGAATTGCCTAAGGTTTCAGGGGTTACACAGGGGACTGCAGAGTTGGCTCTGCGTCATACTGGACTTCCTTAACAATCTACTGATTTAAACCAGCCCTTTCTGGCTCCTGCTCAGGCAGAAGCTGCCGTTTCAGCTGTACAATATCCTGGTCCCAGACCCTATGCTTCATTGTTTCACACTCCTGTGTATCCTGCAAAGAGACATAATACTGTCCCCCTCCGCTACAAAGGGGGACTTGATTCTTTGCCTGACAAGAGTATATGTGGCCAGGTCATTGCTGAAGGGCTCTATGGGGTTTCTGGCTACTGAAGTATATGCCTTTATTCATGTCTCCAGCGAGACAACTTTCGACCTCAGTTTTAAACTGAACTCAGGTCCGGAGAAGTTTTGGCAAAAATACCAGGAACTAAAACTCCGCTATGGGCACCTTTTGAAATTACTCTGACTAAACTGACTTTTAGAACTGTGACTACCCTGTTTCGGATTGAATAGGTCAGTGTGATGGACCTGTTATTTTGGTTGAAGCAGCGCTGTACTGTTCATGGGGCTCCGGAGGCTATTTTCAACTCTGAACAAATTTGGACAGGAGGCTGGAGGGTCGGGGTCTTTCTCCACTCCACAGACACTGGCCTACAACACCTCCCAAACAGTTTCTTTCTCAGCCGAGATCGAGGAGTGTTTTTTTATGCTGGCCAGCCGAAGGCCTGCTATAGTGTGGATCAACTACCCACCTCAGTAGTCTTTGTGATAGACTTAAATGTATTGTTTGTAATTTATTGGGTCACACTAGTGGGCATTGTACAAAAAGATAGGTCTGTAGTTTATGTTCGGAGACTAGTCATTCCTATGCGAACTGTCCTAAAGCAGTGCACAATCAGGATGATCAGGCTGATAGTTTGGGCAGAGGCATATGATTGGTATGGCACAGCGTGACATGGTTCATAAGGGCGCCCACTACAGAAGACATGCAGCACCTCAGGTTTCTAGTCAGTTTCCATTTGCAGGATCTGGTATAGAGGATCCCCCCAACCCCAGGGAACCATTGAACAGCTAGAGATGGTTTGTGGGGTTTTGGATCCCCCAGCCCAATCTGTAGAGATCCCCCAACACTCTGATCAATTGATGGATTCAGGTGACAATCTTATGGATACAATTTCTGCTCCAGTAGAAGAAGCAACAATGTCACCCCCTCTTCAGCCTCCTTCAACAAGTGGAGTTGAGATGGTTCTCCATCGTAGGGACAGTAGGAAACCCCCTCCTTAAAATGTCAAAAATGATAGAGGTCCCTCTTACTAACAGATATGAGGTTTTATACCATTGCCCAGAAGTCTCTGGGGAGGACTCAAGACAACTAATCTTTTAGCTTCTCCATCCTTGATTTGGGAATGGATGTAGAAGACATATCTTCTGACAGGATGGGTAAACCTCTACCAGATGAGGAGAACTCCTCTCTGAAAAACCAAAAAAAGAAACCGAGAAATCAGAAGGGGGAACAGACCCCCCCCCCCGACACTCACTAGGTACTGTTCCCTTAAACATTCACATCTTTAGCTTCAACCTCTTTTTCTTTTTGTACCATTAATGTTAATAGCATAAAGTGTAGTAGGAAGAGGGGTGCAACTTTTTCACAGTTAACATCAAGGGGTCCCACTTTTGTTTTTTTACAGGACAGCCGATTCAGACCCTGCCTGAACTCTCTATGGTAGTGCGGGAATGGTATGTAGGTCCCTTTTACTGGTCAATTGGTCAGGATGCATGTTCAGGGGTGGGCTTTAGTTTCTGTAAAGCTGACTTTCAACTCTTATGGTTAGCGGATTTATTACCAGGCAGAGCTTTACTTTTGGATGTTCGTATAGAAAAACAGTCTTTTCATCTGATTAATGTTTATGCAGCACAGACAAAGGCTGAACAAATACATTTATGTCACCTAAGTCAGCCTTATGTGTTCACACCACATAATATAGTTTTTGGAGGTGATTTTAACTGTGGCTTCTTGTTAGCAGATAGACGTAAGCAGGCGAAAACTGCTAACATTTTCTGTGACATGACATGTTTAAACAATATAGTAAAATCAGCTTTCTTAAAAGATACATATAGTTCTGTCCATTTAAGGACTGATCCAACTTTTCATAAGGGGCCTCTGGCCACAAGAATTGATTTCTTTTTTATTTCTAAACATATGTTGGTGTACTCCATCACTGTGGAGCTCATGGAGTTCTCAGAGCATAATATTCTAATTTTAAGGATTATTAGGCAAAACCCAATTTCATATGGTCCTGGTTTTTGGAAATTTCGTCCCTCCCAATTGGAACAAATGTTGTTGGTCCAGCATATTCAGCAGTTTATTACGGCCAGAAAATTGGTTCTTCTTTTGTATGAGTCCAACATTCAGTGGTGGGAAGATACAAAAAGAGACTTAAAATCCTTGTTGCGTCAAGAGGGTAAAATTCATCATGATACCCAGTATTATTAGTACTTGCAGAACAGGAAAAAGCTCCAGAAGCTGATTTCTCTGAGCACTATTACTAGTCTCAATTATAATGACCAAAGAAAGAAAGTAAAAGCTGATATGATGACATTTCATGCTCTCCAAGCTGAAGCAACTTTCTACCTGGTGCCCCCAAGAAACACAAACAGCCCTTACCTGCCTCCACATTAAATCCTGCAAACAATTCTTTTAGAGAATGTCCCCATTTTGGACAGGAAGGGATCATATTTTTGCTCCATGGAGCTCTGTTGTGCCGATCCCTTCCACTTCCTGGTACCTCTGCCTAGACTGATCCACCCCCAATCCACCCCTGTGCTATTGTGTTTTGTGACATCACTATTTAAGTAGCGTAGGGGTAAGTTTCCATTGACTTGAACGGGAATGTTTTAAAAAGTTACATTTGGGTAGTTTAGATGGCCAGTCAAATTTTACTTTTTAAAACAGACCCATTCAAGTCAATGGATGCTCGCCCTCATGCTACTCAAATAGTGATGTCACAAAATGCGGTAGCATGGGGACGGATCAGTCTAGGCAGAGGTACCAGGAAGTGAAAGGGATTGGTTCGGCAGAGCACCACAGTGCAAAAATACGATCCCTTCTCTTCCAAAATGGGGACGTTCCCTAAAATAATTTTTTGCAGGATTTGATTTGGGGGCAGGTAAGGGCTATTTGTGTTTCTTGGGGGGAGATTTAGAGGAGAGCACGATAGTTGCATTTAAGAAACAACAGCAATATTGTTCACAAGGAAAAACAGCAATAATATGTTCATATGATAACTGTCAGTCTAAAGTATCTCAGAAAACATTTGAGGGTTTGATAGCCAAAACATTTTACAAACTACCACACAAGGGCTGATGAGTGCAGTTATGCAGCACACAGTCAATTTGTTTGAAGGGAAGCAGCCTGATAACTCCAATAGACACAGGTTCTTTGATAGTCTGGCCCTACTGACCTGCCCAGGGAGGGTGGCTCAGTCCTTAATACAGGATATTTCTCCTATGGAAGTTAGCTTGGCTATTAAGTCTCTTCAATCATGAAAAGCTCCAGGACTGGATGGTCTTCCAAAGGATTTGTATAAATGAATGGGTCCAGAGTTATTTGCGGAATTGGCGCAAGTTTTTAATGACTTGTTGAATTCCCACAACATCGTTTTGGATATGTCCAAGGGAAGTCTGATGTTTTTGCATAAAAGGGGGATAAGCAACTCCCTGGAGACCTATTAGTCTATTAAATAGTGATTTTAAAGTACTGGCTAAAATTTTGCACAATAGACTGTCTCAGGCTGCAGAATTTTTGATTTTTTCTGCACAATTTTGTTCAGTGAAGTAACACTGTTACGAATAATCTGATTCGTTTAAGGGAAATTTTTGAAAGGGGAAAGAGACAACATTTGGAGGGCTTAATTTTTGCCCTAGACTAAAAACATGCCTTTAATTCGGTAAATCAGAATTGCTTACAGTTTGTGTTTCAATCCTATGGGATTCTCCATAAATTTATGAGGTGGTTATGTAGTTTGTATCATACGGCCACGGTGGTGCCAGTGGTGAACGGATGGAAGGGACCGATGATTCCTGTAAAAACAAGGGGTCAGGCAAGGCTACCCCCTGAGCCCCCTGCTTTATGTTTTAAGTATCGACCCACTACTTAGGGCTTTGAACAACACACCTTTATTACAATCCCTTCAGTGCTTGGAAGGGGAAGTGCCATTTAAAGCTACAGCTTATGCTGATGATTTGTGTATGCTGGTTTTGGAGTACCCTCGGCGGAACAGGCTATACAGATTTGTAAAGATTTTGGGCTCTTTTCAGGGGCCTCTTTGAATCTGGCAAAATGCCAAGGTAAGCAACTTGGTACCAAGGATTTTTCTGAAGATTCTATAACGGGAATCTCAATTGTCAACACTCCTGTTAAAATTTTGGGAGTACTCTTTGATGAAGGGCAAATGGATTCCCTAAACTGGTCCCCACAGCTGGATCAAGGAACAGCATTGGTAGCTAAATGGAATTTGCATAAATGAATAAAAGACAAAGAGTATTTGATTAAGACTTACTTAATCCCTTTATTTGTATATACAAGTTATGTCTTCCCCTTCCAAACATGTTAGCGGCTACTCTGTATAGCATTTTTTCAGGCTATATGGGGTAGTCATCAATGTAAACTACATGGGTGCTGAGTGGACAGCATTCAGAGATGTTTGCCCTTGGTTGGGGGGTCAGAGGTGCGATATCAGGGTTCAGTTGTAAATTAGGGAGTGAGCCCCTGATGTTTTAGGTAGATTTCCCAGATCTTTTTGTACATGCCCAAGTTGCACCAATGACACATCACTAATTTGAATCCCATGCCCAGGCCAGAGAAGTCTAGAGAGCACTGTGGAAACCACCAGCATAACAGGTGACTCCCCACGCACTGCACTATCGGGCCAATCCAGCTCTAGGTCACTATAAATAAAATGTAATGTTGACTCCACGACACCAGGCAGTTAGGATTCCACTTGGCAGGCTCGTGGCCTAAGTTTACAGCTAGCCGCAGGACAACAGTAGCAGATCTAAGTGAGAGGGTGACAGAGTATCAGACATACCCCCTCCTCCCAAGCATGTGGGTCACACAAACATCACTCTGACAGTGGCGGGTGGTGGTAGTTGGTAGAGATGTACTGTCCTCTCCTTCAAGCCTGAGAAAACTGGAGTGGCAACCAGTGGGAGAGTGAAAGAGTGTCAGGTAGACTCTCTCCTCCTGGGCATGTGGATCATATGAGCACCATGAGCACCACTCGGACAGTGGCTCCTGGTGATAACTGGTAGAGATGTGCTGCCAGCCCCACACACACACACCAGACACAGCAATGTGCTTGTACATGTGGGTTGTAGGTGAGACAGGAAAAGGAGAAACTGGACCCCAGTTGTGTAGAATTGCCTCATCCCCCACACTCCAGGTCCAGCTCTGGCTGCTGCCTGCCAGTCACAGAGGGAAACTGGGCCTCGCGAGTGCCTCAGTTGTGGGTGGGCAGATAGAAAACATTACTTACCATAGTAATCTTGTTTCTTCTAAGGGAACCTTACTGTATCCTGACAAATGCAGTATGGTCTCACAATAGGACTGCCCCAGAGCCGAAATGGTTAATAGAACCTGTGCTAATAGCAGAATGTTAGGCTCGATCTCGGTTTTCAAATCACTGTCCCTGGTTGCACTTCCTGCAACTGTCAGATTCTTACGAAGCATGCAGAAGCTAAATCCTAACTATCCAAACTACATTTCCTAACCCTAAATACCCCTACTAGGGGAACAGAAACTCCAAACAACAGGAGGCATCTCTAAGACTCGAGTCAACCGATGCCCAAAAAACTAATAGGTACCCACAGGTTTCCAACATCAGTGACACAGGAGTGAGCAGAGCCCTGTAGGTCCTAGCAGGGGAGGAAGGGTGGGAACTCAAAATACAGTAAGATTCCCTTAGAAGAAACAAGATTACTATGGTAAGTAATGTTTTCTTCAAACCCCAGGAAATCTTACTGTATTCTGACAAATGCAGACTACCAAGCAGTGCCTTTGGAGGCGGGCAGAGGACCTATTTAGGAAACAGGCTCTGCAGAACTGCTGTGCCAAACCTGGCATCACTCCTAGCCTAGGTGTCCAGGCAGTAGTGCTTAGTAAATGTGTGAACTGTTTTCCAGGTAGCTGCTTTACAGATTTCCAGAAGAGGGATGTCTCTGGAAGCTGCTATTGATGCAGCAGTCCCTCTAGTAGAATGGGCCCTCAGCCCTTGTGGGGGCTGCTTACCCACTTTGCCATAACAGAATTGGATACATGACACAATCCATTTTGCTATGGATCTCTTTGTGGCAGGTTTACCTTTGCCAACCTCTCCATAGGTCAGAAAGAGCTGTGTTCTATCCCCTCTGTGACCTGTCGTGTGCTCTAGGTAGTAGCTAATAGCTCTCTTGACATCCAAGCTATGTAGTCTATGCTCACCTGAGGAGGAATGATCAGTAAAGAAAACTGGGAGGGTGATGGACTGATTAATGTGAAAGTCAGATACCACCTTAGGAAGAAATATATTATTTGTCCTGAGGACCACCTTGTCCATTTGGAAAGCCACATAATTGGGATCCATAGACAAAGCCTGAGTCGCACTAATCCTTCTAGCAGAAGTAATGGTCACTAAAAACACAGCCTTCCAAGTCACATACTTAAGGTCAGTTGATCACATGGGCTTGAAAGGGGGCTGCATAAGCTGTACTATGCAAATGTTTAAGTCCCACACAGGGGTAGGAACTCTATGGGGAAGATGCAAATGCAGCAGCCCCTTAAAAACTTTTGGAACACTGCATTAGAGGCCAAAGAGGATGGCTTACCTGCTGACAGGTAAGCAGACACCGCAGCAAGATGCACCTTCAGAGTAGAGGTCCTGAGGCCTAGGGAGTGAAGATGGGTCAGATAGTCAAGAACTACTGATAACCCAGTCTGGGTATGATCTAGGTTTTTGTTTCAGCACTAGAAAGAAAATCTTTTCCAATTAGAAGCATAGATCTTTCTGGTAGAAGGTTTTCTGGATACCCTAAGGACCTCCATTAGCCCTTCTGAAAGATTCAGATTTGCATACTCTAGGTCCTCAAGAACCAGGCTTTGAGTCTGAGGGATTGAAGGTTGGGGTAGAGGATCCTGCCCTGGGAGGAGGTCAGCGAATTGTGCCTCCTGGGTAGGCTGGCTGACTTGACTACTGATAGAGACAGAACCAGGGAGCACCATGGTTGTCTGGCCTAATCTGAGGCAATGAGGATCACTGTGGCTGGCTGGGATCTTAGCTTGTTCAGGGCTCTCGGCAACAATGGGAATGGAGGGAAGGCATACAGGAACTTCCCTGTCCAATCCAGGGTCAATGCATCCAGTGGTACTGTGCAATTCAGTGGGGGTGTGCAAAAGTACTGAGGAAGACGGTAGTTGTCTGGGGAATCAAAGAGGTCTACCTCTGGAGTGCCCCACCTCTTGAACACCAACTGTAGTACTTGCTTGTTTAAAGACCATTCGTGATTTTTCTGATTTATCCTGCTCAGTGCATCTGCCAGCACATTGTCCTTCCCTGGAAGGTGGATTGCTGAGAGCAAAATGTTCAGGGAATAGGCCAGGGTACATGTTTTCATAGCTTCTGTGCACAGGGGTGTGGACCTTGTGCCTCCCTGTTCATTGATGTAGTACATAGTAGTCATGTTGTCTGTCCTGACCTGAACCACCTTTCCCTGCAGCATGCTGGCGAATGCCTGAAGTGCTAGGAACACTGCCCTGAGCTCCAACAGGTGGATGTGCAGCAATGATTCCTGTTTGAGCCAAGTACCGTGGACAGTATGCTCCCTTAGGTGTGCTCCCCACCCTAGTAGAGATGCATCTGGAGTGAGCACCAGAGATGGTTGCTCTTGGACTAATGGAACTCCCCACCTGAGGTTTTCCAGATCCTGCCACCAATGAAGTGCGTGCACAAATGTTTGAGTGACTGGGACCAGCTTTGATAACCTGTCTCTTTCCTGGTGCCAGGAATGCTTGAGGTGATATTGAATATCCCTCATCTGAAATCTTGCTCCTGACACTGTGGTGGTTGAGGCTGCCATGTGGCCTAACAACTGGAGAAAATGCCTGACCGGCCTCAGACTGTAAGGCTTGAAGGAGTCCACCAACTGTATGAGAATGTCTGCCCTCAACTGGAGAAGAAAGGCCCTTCCTCTGTCTGAATCCAGTTCCGCTCCTACAAACTCCAGGAGCTGTACTGGCTGCAGCACTGACTTTTTCTGGTTTATCAAGAACCCTAGGGACTGTAACAATTCTAGTGTCAAGTCCAGAGACTGCTTGACCTGCTGGGGAGACTGCCCCACTAAAATCCAGTCGTCCATGTATGGAAAAACTGCCACTCCCTGCCTTCGTAGGTGTGCCACAACCACAGCCAAGCATTTTGTGAACACCCTTGGAGCAGAAGTAAGGCCAAAAGGCATTGCTTTGAACTGATAGTGGCCTGATGGCAGTCTGAATCTGAGGAATTTTCTGTGGGACTGCTTTATTAGGATATGGAAGTAGGCATCCTTTAAGTACAGAGATGCCAGCCAGTCTCCTTGCCTTAGGCAGGATCATGTTTAAAGTGACCATTTTGAATTTTGGTTTCAGTAAATCCCTGTTCAAGTGTCTGAGATCCAATATGAGTCGCCACTCCCCCGTTTTCTTGGTTGTAAGAAAGTACCTTGAGTAAAGGCCCCTTCCTTTCTGTGAGAGAGGAACTGACTCCATTGCTCCTAATGAGAGCAGATTTAACACCTCCTTTTCCAGTAAGTGTGTCTCTGATGGGGAGGAAGGTTGAACAACTCTTGCCTTCAGTCTTGGTCTCAGTTTGAAACTGAGTGCAAGACCCTGACCCACTACCTCCAGGATCCACCAGTCTATGGTGACGGATTGCCATTCCTGGAAATAGTAGGTCAGCCTGCTCCCTACTGGAACTGGGAAGGTGACCCGAGCAGATCCCTCAGGGTGTCTGCTTATTTTGAGGTGCTGACTGGGTGCTGGGGCTGGTTCGGTTGGTGTCTCTCCTGCCCCTGAAGTAGCCTCTCTGCTGATGGTATTGTGGATAAGCTTGAGGCTGGAAAAATGGTTTGTAAGGTCTGCCCCATGACCCCTGGCATGCTACTTGTGGGGGGTTGGAGCCTTATCCTTAACAGCAGCACTTTGGTATGCTGCTTTGTATTCATCCATCTTCCTCATGTAAACCTCTGTCTGTTGCCCTAACAGGGACGAAGGCTCACATAGGAAGTCCATGGCTTTGGACTGGGTATCTTGGGTAAGATTGCTAGTTCTTAGCCAAGCAAATCGCCTGAGAGACACTGAGGAAGTCATCTGTCTGGCTGAAGTGTCATTGCTATCCACTGCCATCCAGAATTGAACCCTGGAGGCCTCTACACCTTTCTTAGCAGCTTCCTCCAGACCTGCTGCCATTGGGGCTGGCACAGATTTTGTAATCTCCAGCACAGTGTCCCAGACTGTCCTTTGCTACCTGGCAACATAGACAATGTATGACGCCTATCTAATTGCCAGGGAAGTACCCAGATATTTTGCTTCTTTGCAACAGAATCCAGCTTTCTGGAATCTTTATCAGGAGGATGTGATGCCAGGGAAATACCTGCTTTATCACAGGATGCTGCCCGTTTTCCACACAAAGTAGCACTTGGAAAAAACATTTTTTTTTTTACTTCAATAAATAAACTCCTGTATGTGCCCTATCAGTTGCCAAGCCAAGCTAAGCACTGACAACGAGCAACTTACTGATCTCTTGAAAAGACCGGAAGTGTCCCTGCTACTCAATCGGCTCAGTTTCAGTCTGTCTTTCTTCCCCTTCTTGTGGCTTCGGTTACAAAATCCTGTCTACAGTATTTATAAAAATAAAAGCACACACAGTTTCCCTGGCTCCTGACCACAGCAGAGTCTTACCTCACAGCTGCACCTCCTCTACAAACTTCAGTTACAGTTATAGCAGTGCCACCTGCTGCCCAGGCCCTTCCAGGAACTATTTTCTTGAAAGGTAGTCATCCAACACCCCTAAAACATCATTTTCACAAGGTTATGAATATTTTTTTAATTTTTTTATGGAAAAAAACTTTTGAGTCAGTTCATAATAGCAAAAAGGCACTCCAGGGTGTGGTATAGCATGGGATATTGTCACTTCTCGGGCAGTTGGATGCACTCGGCCTGCACCCTCGTGCCCAACTACCAGAGGCATGATGATATCCCATGATATACCACACCCTGTTGTGCCTTATTGCTTAATTATAAAGTGGTAATAACACTTCTGGTTCCCTACTTTTGATGTTAATCCAAATTAAGCCAGTTATTTTATGACATTTCTTTACTTTGGTTATGGTATTTCTGTCAAAATAAAAATCTTTGGTAATTATTGTTCCCAAATCTTTTTCTTCTACGACATCTGCAGTATACTAGATGTTAATTTGTATGTTATCTTAGGGTTGTTTTCCCCTAGGTGCATTACTTTGCATTTTGCTGTATCAAAATGCATTTTGTTGGCTACTGCCCAGTCGGACAACCTATCTAACTGCTGTTGTACCATCATGCCATCTTTGGATAAATTAACAAGTGCTCCTATCTTGCAGTCGTCAGCGTACTTTGACAACCACACCTGGTATGAGGTTTCCATTGTTGCTACCAGGATGTTAAAAGTGTTGGGCCTAGGACTGAACCTTGTGGGACACCACTTGTCACACTGCCGCAGTTTGAGAGATGGCCTTTAACAGAAACTATCTGTTGCCCATCCTCCAGCCAGGAGGTAATCCAGTTTATGATATTATGGGACAGGCCTATCTTTTTTAGTTCTGATATTAATATAGGCCCGGATATTCAAAGGGGTTGCGCCTGGTGCAACAGGGTCACGCACAATGTGCCCTGGCACAATATTCAAAGGGGCAGGCTGCGCAGTGCAACCCCGATGTGCCAGAGCACATTGGTAATGTATGCGGCACAGATGTAGGAGGCGTGCCAATGCATATCGGCACATCCGATATTCAGGCGGGATGTGGGCGCATATGCTGGCGCAACCCCTACATGCACTGCACACTGATGCTCAAAGTTGAACCAAAATAAAAGGCTCAAATGCCGGCCACCCACAGGCAGACGGCTGTAGTGCATGGCGCAACACAACAGCCGCCAGCCGTGGGTGGCCACCCGGTCAGCAGGTACACCATCCACAAGCACCCTGACCTGGTAGACATGTGCCCCCCACCCCATTGCCTGATTGTGGGCATTTGTAAAGTTAAGATCCCTGGTGGTCCAGTGGTAAACCCCCCACCTGATCACGGGCATTTGTAAAGATACGATCCCTGGTGGTCTAGTGGGAAGCCCCCCATCACCTAAACGCTGGCATATGTAAAGATGAGAACACTGGTGGTCCAGTGGGAAGCCCCCCCCGTCACCCGATCGCGGGCATATGTAAAGATATGATCCCTGGTGGTCCAACTGGAAGCCCCTCATTGCCTGATCATGGGCATATGTAAGATGTGAACTAGGCGGTCCAGTGGCACCTCCACCACCCACAGAGGTCCCCTGCCATCCAGCACCCCATCATCGGGGGCGGCACCTACCCGCATGCTGTTGCCCGCGAATGACAGTGATACAGTATGATTCTGTATGTTTATTGTTCACTGTGTGACCAAGGTGCAGATCTATACTGTTATACAGGCCAATATGTTAATGAATGTGTTCATTCACATATTGGCCTGTGTAGTACAGTATGGTTCGCATGTCCATTGGTCCACACAGTGGACCAATAGGCATACAGATTGTACTGTACACCGTCATTCGGCAGGCGGCATGTGGGTGGGTGCTGCTGCCAGATGATGGGGGGTGCTGGGTGGCGGGGGACCTCTGTGGGTGGGGAGGGGGGTACCACTGGACCACCAGGGTTCTCTTTACATATGCCCATGATTGGGCAGGGGGTAACCACTGGACCACCAGGGATCTTATAAATACACATATGCCTGTGATCCGGCAATGGGGGCTTACCACTGGACCACCGGGTATCATATCTTTACATATGCCGATCAGGTGAGGTAGGGGTAACCACTGGACAACTAGGGATCTTATATATATATATATATGCCCGTGATCGGGTGATGGGGGGCTTACCACTGGACCACCAGGGATCTTATATATACATATGCCCGCAATCAGGCGTATGGGAATGGGGGGACTGCAATTGCACTTCAGGGTGTCGATCCCCAATGGCTGCAGCCTGGCAGGGCGCCAGGCACAAGTTGCTGGGGATCGGTGCATCACATGCACGTGGGACCATAATGACATGCAAATGGCCCCATTTGTGTCTTGCATGCATAATGGCCTCATTTGCATGCCCCATGCTGAATAACGCGGGTGATACGACTAGCGCAACTGCACTTGTGCTGGTGCATCCCCCTACTCCTGTACTTTGTCTTGCGCTGGTGCAGTGCCACTGCACCGTGCGCAGTGTGTGCGCCCTCTGTGCCATATTCAACAATGCTGAGCCATGGCACAGCACTGTTGAATATTGCCTGGTCCATGCCCTGGCGCAGCCCAATTGCGCTGCGCCCAGGCTTGCGCTGCTGCCCAGCACATTCTGAATATCCAGGCCATGGTATGTGACAGTTTGTCGAAGGCCTTAGCAAAATCCAGGAACATTATATCACATGGGATATCCTTGACCAAAGCTCTACTAATAGGGTCGAAAAAATGTATCTGATTAGTGAGGCAGGATCTACCTAATGTAAATCCATGCTGACCATGATCTGTTAGGCCTTTATTTTTTAAATGGTTGGTTATTGACCCCTGGAGTAGTCTCTCCATGATTGTTCCTATCACAGATGTTAAACTTATTGGTTTAAAATTTTTGAGGTCATCTTCCCCCCCCTTTATAGACTGAGGTGACAGTTGCTATACATCACTCCATTATTACTTTTCCTTCATTGATAGACTTATTATAAAGATCTGTGAGTGGGCCAACTATCTCCGGACTTAGTTCCTGTAGGAACCTAGGGGTTATACAGTCACATTCTTTTTTTTTTTTATGTTTATGACTCTACCAATAGGCTAGAGGTTAGAGTACCAAGCAGTGAAGAATCTGGAGACCCAACAGATCTGGCTTTGAATCTCACAACTGCCACTTGCATACTGTATGACTCTTAGCAAATCACTTAACTGCTCCCCAATGAGCTTCAGCTCTGTGGGCCTTTCAGCATCTAAAAAGTCAAAAATTAAATAAAAATACTGAATGCTACAGGGCCATTACATATCAACCACAGATCATAAAAGGGTTCAGGCAGCTGGCATTTGTTTTTCTGTGCCACCTACCTGGCCAAAGGAAGACTATCAGATGCAGATTACAGAGAGGAGGGTCCTGTTGTGTTTATAATGCTGCTCGACTTGGTAGTTAGTGGGCCTCTTCCAACACCTCAGGACAGCAAGGGGTGGGAAGCCCACTTAACTATCTGTAGGAGTCAACTGAATGTTTAGAAGAACAGCCTGTGTAATCCCCTTGGGGCTTACCTTAGTTGCTCCTGTTGTCCCGATACCCCATTCACTGCACCACCTTCTGGCCCGAGCCTGGTAGTCCCCTGAAGCCTCTGTCTGGCCCCTGCATTATTTTGCAGTTCAGAATGGGGCTGGAGAAGCAAAGCTGGGGAATCACTGTACTGCAGCTGCACAAATGTGAGAGCCCGCGTTCTGCGCGCATGCACGGTAGCACATGTTCATTTTCTTACTCCCGCTGCAGTAAATCTAAAGCCTCTCCGGTGTTCCTGGTCCCCAAGTTTGGCTATTTGGGGGTCACAGACACAGAGAAGGCACAGGAGAAGCTGCTAACTTGCTTTATTAAAAGGCACCAACAAACGTTAGCTCCTGGCCTCATGAATATTAATGAGCAAGCCTGCCTGCTGCTGGGGGACAGTGTATTTTGGCAGCAGCGACAGGCAGGGAACTGCATTGAAACATTAAATTCTGCAGTAATTTTACCAGGGCAAAGGGACTGTTTTAAGACTGTAGGGCAATTGTTTAATATGAATGTTGGTTCTGGCTGCACCAGGACTTTGAAGTAGGACATTATATGAACTGCATATAAACTGTGTCTGTTAGCAGCCATAGTTGCAGCCTTTGACCTCCTCTAGCCAATTGGAGAGTCAGGATTTAACAGAAGGACTTTTGGGATTGAGTAAAGGATTGATTGGGGGGGAGAAGGGCAGGGGTGTCAGCAGGCATACGCACAGTACTTAGCAGAGTGCAGTAAAAAAATCAGGCAGAGGCAACAAAAAGAGGAAAGCAATGACATTGTTAATCACATTGTGTTTGTTTTGCACTGAGCCCTTCTGCCTTTGCTGCTTGCTATGGGGCACCGATGCCACCAGCCAAATACATAAACAAGAACAACTTACCAGGCATGCAGATAAACAAAGGAAGGAGGATTACAGGAAGAAACTGATAACTTGAACTCAGACATGACAAACGGTGGTGGGGGGTGCTACTCTTGGTGTGGCATGGCAGAGCACATTTTGGTTTATGTTTACATAATGGGGGGGCAACAGTGCATCAGTTTTGAGTACAGGTTTAAAATTCCTGACTACACTCCTGAAGAAGGGACAATTCTTGGTGCCCATTTGAAAAAACAATCAGGCGTTGAAGGAGCCTGATGAATACTAATTTTCCGAAGGGACAGTTGTTTCAGCCCATTAGGAGCTGTTTGTAGTTCCTCAAACTTAAGAGACTTCTGGTTCTGAGTTGTTCAGCAGGAGCTCCTCCACAGGAAGGGGGGTCCAGCCCTTTGCTAGAAAATAAGCAGAATAAGGGATGCTGGCTGCACATTCCAGCAGACTTGATAGACCTCTAGGCCTTTATCTGCTGGCAAATTTCATATGTTCGTAAAATATGACTACAGGGTTCTAAAAAGGGCTTGCCTGGTAATTTGCCAGTCACAATCCCCAAGGGCTTGTGTTGCCTTTCCACATTCAGAGCAATTTGCCTAAGGGATTCTGACCTGAAACTACAGCCGTGAGAGAGCTGTATTAACCTGCAACTTCAGCTGTGAGGGAGCTGCCTGAGTGATTCCTGAGCGAGGAAGTTACTGTGAATATCAAGTAAGATGGAGACCTGTTTGGGGGCCGAGCAGCCACTAGTTTCATGAGGTGCTCACTTCTGTTTCACGTCACCCTGCATTGACTCGGTGCCAGAATAGCAGTGTACCTCTGTATGAAAAATGACTGTGGATGCTCCCATCCTATAAAGGTTATCTGGGAGTCTCCTGGGGAAAGGAGCTCGCCAGTGATTGTCTGAGAAGAGTCTGAGAAATGGTTGTTTGATGGTCCAGTGCTACAGAGATGGTATGGGAGTCTCCTTGGGAAAGGAGCTCGCCAGTCATTGCCTGTGAGAAGCTTGATATCCTGCTTTGGGCTGAGGAGCCATGCCAGTCGAGAGGAACCATTCTGAGTATGTTCAGCTTGTGGAAACTAAAATGTAAAGTGTAATGGCTACAGTGTAAAAAGTATCCTGTTTGGTTGGGAGACTTGCCTTACTCTCCAGTAACTACTGCAAAAGTGAGAAGACAGACGTTTTTTGTTTCAGCGAGCATCTGCAAGATGAGAAAGTGTGTCCAGCAGCATGGGACTATTGAGAAGAAGGTGTGTGCCTTCAGTGCCAGTTTGATTTCTTGAGAGATGAGAGTCTAGGTCATTTGTGAAGCCTAATCTGACGTGCCGAAGTCTTTTGAGATTGCATTTTCAGTAAAGAATCCAGAGACTGTGTCCTGATATGAAAGGGCCATGGCTGATATGTGGGCAGTGTGGCTGAGATGCCCATGGTAGCCATATGTGACTGAATATGTGAGAGAGAAAAGGAACGCCATGCGAGGTCAGCTTGGGGAATCAGCCTGGTAGAGTCATTAGCTAGGCATTACCATTGCGCCTCCCCTGAAGGGGGTCACGCTTAGACATGGTGGTTTGGGGTGTGCCTGTCCAGGTCCTTGTGCTGGTCTGTTCCAGATGTGACTTCAACCTTAACAAGATGACCAACTGTTAGAGGAGCTGAGAGGAGTTCCCAATCTCCTGGAGCTGCAAGAGCCTACTGTTAGAATGAGGAGCACGCTTTGAACCCTTGCTACCCAGCTTCAGCAAAGTTCAAGTTCTACTGTTTGTGTCTATGCCAATTCTTCTGCCTACAAATGTTTGGCTCTATTTGTAAGAGACTGACTGCACAATCGTAAGTACATCAAGTATTACCTTACATTAGGGATGCTGTAAATAATTGTCATCAAGAGTTTGCCCAGCTCAATAATAAAGTACTTCTGCTGCTAGAGTTCTAAGTTCATCTGCTTATCTAAAGTATCAAGTTCTGCCAAGTGGTGGTTGCAGCCATAACAGAAACTTAAGTTTAGTTTAAATTTAGGCATGCCAATGCCAGCCCACCAGCTGCACCAATTCCAGGTCTGCAATGTTTTAGTACTGGGTACCCAGGGGAAGAATTACGGGGTTCTTATCTGGACTGGAGACTGGTACTAGTTGGGGGTTGTGTTCACTGTGCACAAACAGCTAGTTAGAAGGATCAACCTGAATCCATCAGAAGGTTGGTGGGTGCTGGGCATTGAAAATGGTTTTACTTTTACAAGTGAAATGATAATTTATTGTTGCTAATTACAAACACCAATCTAAAATGTTGCTTACCTTCCACTTCCTATTCCTAACCCTAACCCCGTTGTAAATAAACCATTGGTTAACCGTTTCTTACAAAACGTCTCGTGAGCATAATATTTACACCCTGGTCAGCATATTATTAGTACACGTCCATAACTCCAAAGTATGGAAAAGGTGGTTTCTGGTCTACGGTAATCTATGTGTGTGGTGACTGTATGGGAAGGTAGGTTAGTACAGGATCCCAGGGGGTTGTACTGTTAAACTATCAGACCCACTTGTATTTTATTCTGGGTGGAGGCACTGTGTTTTATAGTTAACTTTGGGAAAGAACCCTAGCTTATAGCAGAAAGAGGACCCAGGACCCTGAACCTGGCTTATGGCCACTCAGGCAAAAGTAGCAGACCACTGGTATACGGTGCCCGGGTTACACCTGTTAAACGTTTTTTGCAGACAGTCCTTAAAGCCCTGTTGACAGCCTGAAACACAGCACAGCTGAGACAGCCATTTGTGGTTTTCAGTCGGACTGTGCCAGAAGCATACATGATGATAAGATAAAGCTCTGCAAACACATTTCCGTTGTGATATATTGTGGTGTGATGTGATTCTTGCATACACCATGTCCTCCCTCTGTGAGAGATGGCATATCTACTGCTCTGGAAAATTTGAATGACAGAGATCAATCTTGTTGATTGACTAGTTGCTCTGATATAGACTGTGCCACAAACCTGATCCACAACCAGTTAATTATTTTGCCATACCCAGGAGTCATCTTTTGGTAATGGGTACAGGTAATCTAGTAACCGAAGCATAGAGCTAGTAACCTGGTGATTCTGGTGTGAATCCCACAAGTACCAATTACCCAATAGATAACTTTGATCAAGTCTCTTAACCTTCCTACATGTAATTTCTCTTTCTCTCTCTCACACACACACTGCCTCTCTCCCTATTTAACCTTCCTGAGCATTCCTTATCCTCCCTCAATCTCTCCTCCGTTGCTTGCATAATGGCTAATGTACTTACTCATAACTTGTACAGCACTTATACAGTGTATCTTAAGGTTTAAGTCTATTGATGGGAGGTTGCACAAGCCATCAGGGCTTATTTAAAATAGTGCCCCATTTCCAATGGTGTCCCCAAATTATTAAAACCAAATTCCCTTCCCTATTATAATGTAGGGATGTTCAGAACCAGCCCATTCTCTTATGCTGGCGATCACTCTGATTTCAGAAATTCTAATTCCAATTCCAGTTCTGTTCCAATGTCAGTTAAGCAATCAGAATCAGTATCCAGGTTAGAATCGGCCTACTTGCTAAGCCTCACCCCACCTGGCTACAGAACTGTAAAAGGTCTTGACATGGGCCTGATGCCAGGCTTCTCCCCGCCCCTGGCACAACTGAATCAGAGACATCCACCCTTCTCCTCCCACCTTCATTGTACTCACTCTCCTCCCCCTTACAATTCTGAGTGCTGACCAAGCCCTGCACTCTGCTGAACCTGCATTGCCCGAGTCCCAGTGCCTCTGCCAATCCCATCTAGCTTTAAAGAAGGGCCACCAGCTGCGAGCCACTGTAACTGTCCAGTCCTCCAGTGTGCCTGCCACAATGTGCCATGCCCAATGCCCGCCCACTCCACTCCCTCTCTGCCATAGTCGGACAATCTTCTGTTGTTCCAGTCCCTAAAACCTGGTGAGGTGAGGACAGTCATCGGTGCTTTAGGCAGCCACCACAGCCTTAATGACTGCAAATGTACACTCATGTGTGTAGCAGAATCCCTGACTACATGCAGATAGAATGTTCTAGCCATGGCTAACCCACATCTGCCATTTGGAACCTCAAGCTGGCCCTGTTCTGGGCAGATTTTATTTAATTTATTTAAAGAGGACAGTCAGCACAAAGAGCCCCAGAGGGGCTGGTCCCAATTCACACGTGTGCAAAAAAACATTTTTAATTTTTTTACTTACTGCAATATAGTAGATTTATCAGACTGATTCTGTTACTTTGCAAGCTGATATTTTCTATAACTACAAATCCCTGAATCCTGTTACTGACGTCAGGGCAGGGCTGCAGCAGTGGGAGATTCAACAGCCTGCAGTGCATGTTAAAGTTTTTATGAGCTCTGATCTTTATTTGCAGGCCAGACTGTCCTCTTAGTGCAAAGTACAGTCACAGAGGACTTTTCTTAGCCCCAAAAGAACTACAAACAGTAAGTAAAAATACAATGTTTTTGCACAGAAAGTGCAAACTGGGACAAGCCACACATTTGGATGTGGGACTCTCAGTGCAGACTGTTCCCCTTTAATTGCTTATTTTGCCTTCTTTTACTCCAATTTTCCTTTGGGTCCCCTGAGCACCCACCATGATGTTTGGGGCCACCATAGCTGTAGCTAGCCTCCCATCTGGGAGGGCGTGTAGGTGGCAGCCTTCACAGATAACACCAATGTTGCTCTGACATTGGCTGGTAAGGGGTATGTGAATGCCATGCCAGTGCCCCTTCCCCCACCAGGTGGCCATTCTCCTCATACCCGGGATGTGCTAATTCCCCAGCCTGTCCCACAGTGGGATTCTGGGGATCGCACATGATCTCCCTGGTGGCAGCAAGGGGACAGGTTTTATTTATTGCAAAGGATGTGGTTACATGGGTCCCACCCCACAAAATATATCATTCTTATGCAGTCTGCTTACTGCCTGCTAGCTGCCTCCCTTATTTTGCACCCAGCCAGCTTGTTAATCATGCTGCTCTCCTGTATAACAGAGCCTCAGGGGAGCAGCAAACATACTTAGACATTTACATAGAATACAGTTAATTACTTAGTTGCTTAGTTACTGGTTGGTTGGTTAGCTGGCTGACTGGTTAGTTAACTGTTAGTTGGTTGGTTAGTAGTTAGTAGTTGGTCCGTTAGCTTTTGTTGACCAGGAAAGAATGGCTAATAAATATTTTCTGCTTTCAGCCTCATTGCAGGGGAAGGGGATACAGATGCCAACTGACTGATACTGAATCAGAAAGGTTCCCTTGAGACTTGCTGCGGTGTGGAAAATACAGGTTTCTGAATGGAAAAAATAACCTCCTCTGGCTGGTGAGGTGCACATAATATTGCAGAGGCTATGCTCTTGGGTTCTGAGGTGGGTGGGTGAACCATGTGCTCACTGCTACAGTGCCCCTCTCTGGCCATCTCTAGCAGCACTGATGTACTGCATGGAGACATGCACAGGTATCTGCCAGAAGAGGTCATAGGTGACAATGCAGTCTGCAGTGGCTCTCAGACTGAAATGTGGGTGGAGGATACAGGGGGCTTTCATCACAAAGGGCTGGGGGAACAAAATCCTGGGAGACACACACACGCACACACCAGGCCAGCATGTAGTGGGGGCAGGGAAGGGGGAGAAAAGCCCAACCTGGTTACAGGAACTGCCTGGAAACAAAATTAATGACACAAAAAAAAAATTAAGGGGGCACAGATGCTGTACAGAGGGTTGAGAACATCTGGCGGAAGCCCAGACTGCAGGCATGAGAGGTTACCATACACTATATAACAAAAACCATGAAACAAAAGGAAATGGAATGTATGCACTTTAAAACAAACCACAGCTACTGTACTATTTTAGACAGCATTGCTTGCTTCTTGAAGAGTGTGACACTACAAAAAAGAAGGTTAATGCAGGGGAAATTACAGACTCATATTTAACACCATTGTGCAGTATTGCTGTTACTCTGCTACCACTAACAGATGCAAGTACTACTGCTGGTAGACATGCAAGTTTTAAGTAGGTCAATAGTGTATCTGAACATATCAGAAGTTTGCAAAGCTCACCAATCTAATATGTTTCAAATGTGTGTGGAAAAACACAGGTCTTCAATACATTTTATTAAATTTATATGTATATATATTTAAATCAAGGCTCCGCCTCTCTCTCACTGCCTCTAGCTCCTGTGACTGCCTCCACTAGCTGCTGACCCCATGAATATTTCCCTAACCTTATGCAGTTCTCTCTCCTATTAGCACGTGGTTACCCCTTAGCATGCACTAACCTATGTTATGTGTACGACAATGCCTATGGCTGTACTCCTCCTCTATAGCTCTCCGCCCCCTCTACTCTTCCTCGCTCTTGTCCTCCATCCTCTCTGCACCTCAGCTGCTATCTCCTTGTAACCTAGCCTCGAAAAACGTGTTTTGTTTTTCAGATGCTTTGTAACTCTGTTTAGCTTACACTTTTGTAACCTTGTCCTATGTATTCAATTTGTAATCTGACTTACATGTATTATGTTTTGAATTGTAACCTGATGTGGAACCTTTGTAAAAGAGCCCTGGCTCAAAGGTATTGTAATCCTAGACCTGATAAATAAATAAAATAAAATATATGTTATTATTAAAAAATAATACAAGACCGTTAAATCACAGCTACAATGCATAAATGTATACATTTTAGTTTCGTAATTTTGGATATAGATGTTGCTGTTCAGGTTACTATCAAGTTGGGGAATTCCCAACATTATTCCATGAGGAAGATGCTTAACTTCATTTTACAATTTTCGGCCAGGAAAGACACACTAAGCCAAGACCTGTTTCCAGGTACGTCCTGAGGAGCACAGAGAAGTTATATGACTTGCTCATGGTCACACTGTATGCGAGTGGCAGCTATGGGATTCAAACTCAGTTCTCTAGCTCAGTGCTCTCAACCACTACACTACACTATACCCCCTCCCTATATTCCCGGGTTTCAGTCTACCGAAATTCCACTGACAGCTCTTATATGTTGATAATATCCCTTCCTACATATTTTAATAAAGAAAAATATTCCCTTGGATTACCAGCTTCTAGCTGTCTAGAACTACCAGCCCCATCCATCAGTACCTTAGGGGCAGGGGCTTAAATTGAGAAACTGCTAGAATACTGCTAACTGTTTAAGACTGATACAATAAAAACAAACAGGTAACATTTGAGCAGTTAAACAAATAACAAAAAAATGCATGGCAATTAAACTATGCAATCACAATGTTAGACTCCCACCTTCTGGTCAGTGGCTATGACACTCTTTACCTGAATGCAACTTCTTTCTAGGCCCCCACCCCCATGTTCAGTCCGAGTCTTTTGATTCACTGCTTGAGCTGTTAATATCAGGCAGCCCATTTTCATAAAAATTGTATAGTAGGTAACCAGAGTTCAGATTCACTTGAAAGTAGTTCAAATAATCGTAGTCTGTGAAATGTAAATGGTTAAATCAAAAGTTTAAAATGGATGAAAAGTGCAGCTGCTGTGAAATGCTGCCTGTCTCTATGGCTGCTTCCTCTCAGTACATTTTTCCTGCAACTTGTCGTTGCTGATCTTTAAAATATTTCTTTGTCTTACTTTACATTTTCTATTAATGACCATTGCTAATGTGTGAAATATTTCATCTCCTCCACGGGAGTTAAACTTGAGGTGGTGAATAACTTTAAATATTGAGGTATCCTGCTGTCCTTAAGACCTCAAGCGGACTGCACAATTAGGATGCTCTCCCCAAAACTTGGCCTACTCTACCGGCTTAGATCCTATTTCACAAAAGAGAGGGATAAAGAGCAACCAGGGAACTACAAGCCTGACAGTCTAACCTCTATAGTAGGGAAGCTGATGGAGTCTCTGATTAAAGAGGACTTCATAGACTATCTGGAGAGCAACACACCCCAGGATAAAAAATAGAATGGTTTCATGGCAGGAAGATCTTGTCAGACTAACCTGATAGTTTTCTTTGACTGGGTAACAAAGGAATTAGGCAAGGGCCACGCTGTGGATATGCTCTACTTTGACTTCAACAAGGCTTTTGACTCAGTACAGTACCTCATAAATGACTGCTCAAGAAGATGGGAGACCTGGGTGCAGCTAAACCCATAGTGAACTGGGTGGGTAACTGGCTACAGGGAGGTAGCAGAGGGTGATGGTCAATGGGATTAAATCAGAGGAGAGGGAGATTATGAGTGGGGTTCCACAGGGATCAGTCCTGGGTTCGGTCCTCTTCAACATATTCATTAGTGACAATGGAGAAGGAATCCAGGCCAGGTTGTGTCTCTTTGCAGATGGCACAAAATATGTGGGAGGGTGGATAGTGATGAGGAAATAAGGAAAATACAGAAAGACCTACAAAAGCTAGAGGGGTGGTCAAAGGTCTGGCAGATAAAATTCAATGCTAGAAAGTACAAAATAATGCACCTAGTGAAAAAGAACCCCAAGACAAGAGTACTGGATGGAAGGCAAGAGACATAGCGCTACAGTTAAGGAACAAGATCTGAGAGTTATCATTAGCAACTCACTTAAGCAATCGAGTCAGTGCAACAAAGCTTATAGCAAGGCTAACAGGATGCTGGGTTGTATCGGGAGGGGTACTGATAACAGAAGAAAGGAGGTAATACCCAGTTCTGGAGTCCTTACCTCAGAAAGGATAAGGATAGGTTGGAGACAGTGTAGCATAGAGTAACAAAAATGATTCAGGGCCAGCAGGGCAGATCCTTTGAGGAGCGCATCAAGGCACTAAATATGTACTCACTGGAGACCAGAAGGGACAGGGGAGATATGATAAAGACCTTCAAGTTCCTTAAAAGAATCAACAAAGTGAACTGCAGGGAACTAGTTAGCCTGAATACCAATTCGCGGTCGTGTGGACACGAATAGAAATCAACAGGAGGTAGGTTCAGGAGAGATGCGAGGAAGTGCTACTTAACAGAAATGGTGGTAGAACCTTGGAACAGTCTGCCGGCTGAAGTGGTGGGTGCAAAAACAGTCAGGGGATTCAAGAAGGGATGGGACATAAGAAAAAATTACTCACCTTAGTAATTATGTTTATTCTAGTGGAGTCTTGCTGTATTCTGACAAGTGCAGTTAGCCCTGGCCTTTCGACTGCCCCGGAGAACAATGGGTTAACTTTTCTATGCAAGGCATAGAATGTTCATCTTGAGCTCGGTTGATGTCTCTGCCTGTTGTAATTCAAACTGCAACCGTCAGATCTTTACGAGCAAAACTCACTGTGTGTTCTGTGTAGAAACTGAAAAATTTTTATTAGCCAACTGGCAGAAAAATAATGTTTTGGGTTCTCAAAGGAAGACTCAAGTCAGGAAACCCAAACACAAAAACCAATCAAATGAAATAACATCGCACCCCATGAGAAATAGAGGGTGTAAAGGGGGCACTCCTAGGGTGCCAACACTGCACCTGCCTACCCAAATCCCAAAAAATCTAGGTTCTGAGAGGGGAGGCGGGGGGGAGGTCAGAATACAGCAAGACTCCTCTAGAAGAAACATAATTACTAAGGTGAGTAATTTTTTCTTCGAACAACATTAAGTCTTGCTGTATTCTGACGAGTCCAGACTACCAAGCAGTACCTCCACGGAGGAGGGACAGAACCTACTTTGGGAATAGGCTCTGAAGTACTGCTGTGCCAAACCGAGCAGCACTCCTAGCCTGGATATCCAGAGAGTAATGCTTGGTAAAAGTATGGACTGTTTTCCAGGTGGCTGCTTGACAAATTTCTAAAAGACGGATATCCCTGGCAGCAGCCAGGGAAGCAGCTGTACCTCTTGTGGAATGTGCCCTCAGGCGTGCGGGTGGAGTTTTACCCAGTTTTTCATAACAGAATTGTATACAAGACACAATCCACCTGGCAATAAATATCTTGGTGGCAGGTTTGCCCTTCCCAACTTCTCCATAAGTGAGGAACAACAGGAGGGAGTCAAACCTGTGACCCTTGGTACGCTCTATGTAGTAGCTAAGGGCTCTTTTAACATCCAAACTGTGTAGCCGCCTCCCTCCCGAGCAAGAATGACCAGTGAAGAAAACAGGGAGAGATATAGACTGATTCAGGTGGAAATAGGCAAGAACTTTCTGTTAGTTCTAAGGACCACTTTATCTCTGTGAAAAGAGATGAAATCAGGTTTCACTGACAGGACAATTCACTAATACATCTAGCAGAAGTATGGCTACCAAAAACACAGTTTTCCAAGTCCAGTACTTAAGCTCTGCCGAGGACAAAGGTTCAAAAGGGGGTTACATAAGCTGAGCAATGCAAACATTAAGATCCCAAGCAGGAGCAGGATCCCTAAAGGGGGGATTAGTGTGAAGCAATCCCTTGAAAAACTTACAGAATACAGGGTGGGATGACAGTGAGGAAGACTTGCCTACTGACAGGAAAGCAAAAACAGCTGACAAGTGTACCTTGAGAGTAACTGGTCTGAGGCCTAAGCCATTGAGATGGACCATATAATCCAGAACCGTAGGCAATTCAGCAGTGTCTGGAGAAATATACTTCTTAGAACACCAAATGCTCAATCTTTTCCATTTGGAGTTGTAAGTCTTTCTGGCGGAGGGCTTCTGAGAAGCCTTGAGGATATCCAGAACCCCTTGGGAAAGATGCAGTTCTGCAAACTCTAACTCTTCAAGAGCCATGCTTTTAGATTGAGAGACTGAAGATTGGGGTACCAAATCCTTCCCTGAGAGGATGTTAACAGGTTGTAATTCCTGGGAAGAGTCAGGGGAAGATGGACTGCTAGGGACAGCAACAGGGGGTACCAGGGCTGTCTGGCCCAATCTGGAGCAATCAGAATCACCTTGCAAGGTTGAGACCTTATTTTTATCAAAACTTTGAACAGGAGTGGGAAGGGGAAGACATACAGAAACTTCCCCTCCCAATTCAGGATCAGGGCGTCCAGAGGGACTGAGCCCAAGACTGGAGGTCTGCAACAAAAGAGAGGGAGTTGGTGATTGTCTGGGGCTGCAAAGAGATCTATCTCTGGAGTGCCCCACCTTGAAAAGATCACTTTCAACACCTGAGGGTCCAGGGACCATTCGTGATGGCCCTGAGAGATCCTGCTCAGTGCATCTGCTAGCACATTGTCCTTGCCTGGAAGGTGAACTGCTACAAGAGAGGTTTGCAGAGAATAAGCCAAGGACCACAACTTCATGGCTTCTGTGCACAAGGCCGTGGACTGAGTGCCTCCCTGCTTGTTGATGTACCACATGGAGGTGGTGGTGGTGGTGTCTGTTCTGACTTGAACCACCTTGTTCTGTACTGACTGAGAGAAAGCTTTTAGGGCCAGAAAAACTGCCCTGAGCTCTAGGAGATTGATGTGGAGAAGGGATTCTTGGGGGGACCACAGCCCCTGGGCAGTGAGGGACCCCAGATGGGTTCCTCAGCCCAGGAGAGAAGCATCCTTGGTAAGGACCACTGAACAAGGCTGAGTAGCAAAAGGAACACCTTGTCTTAAATTGTCCTGATCCTGCCACCATTGGAGGGCTTGGATCAAGGTCAGAGTCACTGGGATCAGTTTGGTAAGGGAATCCTTCCTCTGAGACCAGAAAGCTCTCAGGTGGAACTGAATATCCCTCATCTGGAATTTTGCCCCTTGGACCACTGCTATTGAAGCTGCCATGTGGCCCAAGAGCTGGAGGAAATGCCTTGCTGGTCGAGATACCCGAAGGCTGAAAGAAGCTAGCTCCATAAGAACCCTTGCCCTTTCTAGAGGAAGAAAGGCTCTTGCTCTGAGTGTGTCCAGTTCTGCCCCTATAAAGGTAAGAAGCTGGACTGGTTCAAGAACTGACTTGGGAAGGTTGAGAAGAAATCCTAGAGAAGTGAGCACTTGCTGGGTCACTTGCAGGTAAGACTTGACTTGGTCTAGAGACTGGCCCACTATTAGCCAATTGTCCAGACATGGAAAAATGGAAATCTTTTGCCTTCTTAGAAAGGCAACTACTACTGCCAGGCACTTTTGTGAAAACCCTTGGGGCTGAGGTTAGGCCAAAGGGCATTGCTCTGAACCGATAATGGCCTGAGGGCAACTCAAACCTGAGGTACTTTCTGTGCGAGCACCTGATGGGAATGTGAAAGTAGGCATCTTTGAGGTTCAGGGAGGCTAGCCAGTCCCCTGGCCTTAGAGAGGGAAGGATTATTCCCAGAGTTATCATCTTGAACTTTGGTTTTAAAAGATGTTTGTTTAGATATCTTAGGTCTAGGATGGGTCGCCACTCCCCTGTTTTTGGGGGGTCAGAAAGTACTTGGAGTACAGTCCTTTGCCCCAGTGTAGGGTAGGTACTCTCTCTATGGCTCTTAAAGCTAGGAGAGAAGAAATCTTTGCCTCTAGGACAAGAGTTTCCGAAAGATTTGCAGGTGGAAAAGATCTGGCTCTCATCTTTGGAAATTTTTTGAAGCTGAGAACCAGTCCCTGGCTTACTACTTCAGGACCCACTTGTTTGATGTAATAGACATCCAGTCCTGGACAAAGTAAGCCAGTCTGCCCCCTACTGGAATAGGAGAGTCGATCCGGGCAGGCCCATCAGGGTGTCTGCTTGGCAGGGGCTTTAGGCTGAGGAGTGGATGCAGCCCTGCTCATCCCCTTTCTGCCTCTCCCTCTGAAGAACCCCCTCTGAGAAAAGGAAGAAGAGGCCTGTGCTTGACAAAAAGGTCTTTGAAAAGGCCTGCCCCTGCCCCTAGACTGCTGCCTTTGAGGAGTTGCCTGCCTTTCCTTGGCCTGAGCACTCCTATAAGTGGTCCTGTACTCATCCATTTTCTTCATGTAATTCTCTGTCTGCTCCCCAAACAGAGAATTACCCACTATAGGAAAATCCATGGCCTTAGCCTGGGTGTCCTGCAAGAGGCTAGTACATCTGAGCCAAGCCATCCTCCGAAGAGCCACAGATGTAGCCATGACTCTTGATGGCACATCATTAGAGTCCACAGCAGCATGAAACTGAACCTTAGATGCCTCAATCCCATCTGGAGCCACCGCCTCAGCTCCTTGGCTAGCTGGGGGGAGGCCTGTTTAGCCAGTGCCAGGACAGTGTCCCACCTGGATTTCTGGTACCTGGCTGTATAGGCCATGTAATTCACCTGCCTGAGTCCCTAAGAAGATGCCATGTACTGCTTCTTTGCCATGGCATCAATCTTCCTGGAGTCCTTGTCAGGAGGGTGTAAAGTAAAGGGAATATTTGCCTTGTCACAGGCAGCAGCCTGCACTACCCCAACATGGCTGCATTACTGATATAAGAACTCCGTGTCTGAACCCGAAAGTGTAAAACCTTTTGTCCATTCTTCTAGCCACAGGAAGCATAGTGTTAGGAGACTTTAGGATTTTTTGTGTCTGTTTCCCAAAAGATTTGTGGAGGGAAAGGGACAGTCTCCTGGACTCTGGGATGTCCATCATCTCTACATAATCAGGCTCCTCTTGATCTTCCACAGCCTCCTCCATAGGAAGCTGGAGGGTTTCAGCCACCTTTCTGTAAAACATAAAGTGAGAAGGGGACTCAGAAAGCCTAGGAGGGGAAACATCTGAAAGTCTGTCTGGGGAGATGTCCGGTTCCACAGGCACATCCAGACCCTCACTTACATCATCATCCTCAAATTCCCCTTCCTCTTCAAATTTCCGGTTCATAAAAATCTTCAAGGGTATAATCTTGAACCGGGTGAACCAACTGAACTGAACTCCTGCCAGAAGGAGCCACAATGGTCGGAACCCAGACGGAGCGATTCCGCAATCTGAATCGTTCTGGCTATCTCTTTGCCGGTCGGAACATGAACCTCTGGATCCGAACCAGTCTATTTGTCTTTGCGTTTTCTTTTTGTCGGAACCGATGCCTCGGAATCGGCTCTCCTTTTGCCCGAAGAAGTATCGCGCTGGTCAGAAGGCACTCCTTCTGGTTCGGTCAAAACCGAACCGGGCTGGCCATCCAGGTCAGCGGACTTCTCGGCCTCCTTTTCCCTCAGTCTACCTAATCTCTTCTCAAGGCAGATTTGGGAAAGTTTTACATATTTGGCAGTCTGAATCGAGGTGGTCAAACCCCAGACAATAAACACAGGTGGTGTGGGGATCGGCCTTAGCAAAGACCTCCCCACACTCATTTCAGTGTTGAAACCCAGTGGGCCTGGTTTTTTTCTTGGGTTTCTCAGACATGGCCAACCTAACCAAACTTACCCTTTTTTTGGCAACCACCAGGCAAGACTCCCTTATCGGTTTCTAACCATGTCACAGGTGTTGGAAAAAAACATTTCAAAACACGTTTTTTTAAGAACCGATAAGAACCGGTAACCACACACTAAGTAAAACACACAAATTTCATTATCAAATGGCTGGTTCAGCTGAACCGAGCCGCACTTTTACAAGTTCCACACAGAAAAAACAGAACAATTCCTATCTAGTACTCGCGGCACCACAGACAGAGACTGAACCGACTATGTGGATACTTTTTCGGTTTAAAAACCAACGAAAACTGAAATTTTAACCGACTTTCGAACCAGCTGAAGGAGAAATCTCCGGAGCGATGTTCAGTGAGGCAGAGTAAAGAATCTGACAGTTTAGGTTTGAAACACTCCAGACAGAGACTTCAACCGAGCTTGAGCTCAGCATTCTGTGCCCTGCATAGAAAGTTAATTCTTTGTTCTCCAGGGCAGTTCAAAGGTTGGGAATCACTACAATTGTCAGAATACAGCAAGACTTCATGTTGTTTGAAATGGTATTTATAAAAAAGCATACTTAAAAACATTTGAAATGTATTTTACACATGGATCCATTGTATAATCGCAATAAGGCATTCCAGAGTATGGGTTATTGGTGGATTTACCCACTTCTTGTGTGGTTAAGTCACTCGGCTACGCCTTGTGACACACCACACAAGGCGTGGGTAAATCCCCCAATAACCCACACCCTGTCATGCCTTATTACTTAACAATATCTACTGTTAATAAGAACGCCTTTAATTTTTTTGTTCTGCTTGGCTGGCAATAGTTAATGGTTCTATATAGACTGTGACTACTAGGTGATAAGGGGGACAAGCTTGTCTTGATGATTTTTGTTTGATGACTTATTATTTGTGCATATTCTGTCAGAATCAATCAGACAAATTGCTCTGTAAAACCAAAATTCTCAAGTATCTTAACTAAGAAATGCCCATCCTCCCAGTCAGATGCTTGCTCAGTGTTGATTGCCAGAGGTACAGTGTTATCAGGTTGTGCTAGATCTGATGTTTATGTCTGATATTATATAAGTGAGTCTTCTGCCTGAAATAAAAACAGTCTAATCATTATTGATAACTGTGGATGGTTTGGCTCAATTTCTTTGCCAATTATTTTGTAAATATCTTTTTTTTTTAAACTTTATTTATTTAAGAGGGAGGCGTCCTCTCTTTTTTTTTTAAAAAAGACAACAGTACATTCATAGAACAGCACATTAAAGTAAACAAACAGAGCCACACAATACAGTTGATCTGAACAGTAAAGGTACTTTTGGTATACAGCTATTAAAGATCATAAAATCCATACAGTTTAAGACATAAAGGCAATCAGTGAATCAATAAGGCCTTTTCAAATACACACACTTAATAAGAAAGATTTTTACTAAGGGTTATGGACAGTGAGGGGTGGGGCTGCCGGTCTAGTGTTCTCGGCCCTGATTATTCTCTCGATTCAATTTCTTCAAGTCAAGGTACAAAGTCTGGTCTCTGGGTGCAAATGTATAAGACCCATCTCCGCCAGATCAACTCAAACTGAGTTTGTTTTTTGTTCAACACTACGGTCAGAGCCTCCATTCTATATAGTGCAATCATTATATCATGCCAATCATGGATCGTAATCTTATGTGTGGTAAACCACTTTCTAGTAATGGCCTTTTGGGCTGCCAGGCAGGTGATCTTAAGTAGTTTCCCCGTAAGAGGGTCTCTATAATTTTTCAGGGCGTCCAGAAAAAAAATAAAGCATAGGAGTTAGGAGAAGGTCAGGTCCAAATATAGAGTGGATGGCTCTTTGCAGATCCTGGAAGAAGGAGGCCAGTACCAGACAGTCCCATAGTATGTGGACTAGTGCTGCAAGGGATACCCCACATTCTCGCAGGCAGAGAGGAGACCTGTTGTTTTGGAATTTTACCTGTATTGCAGGAGTTCTAAAAAATCTAATAAAAATCTTCCAGGAAAATTCCTTCCAACTCACTGCAGATATTC
This sequence comes from Neoceratodus forsteri, assembly GCA_016271365.2. Classification (NCBI taxonomy): domain Eukaryota; kingdom Metazoa; phylum Chordata; order Ceratodontiformes; family Ceratodontidae; genus Neoceratodus; species Neoceratodus forsteri. The sequence continues at coordinate 161,250,094 of JADMNL010000030.1, read as the reverse complement.
CCCATTGGACCTTCCCCAGAGCTCTGTCCCACGTCATCAGGAACAGGGGCTCCCAGGTCTCACATCCATGCCTGTCTGATTGTTTGAGGGTGTATCCCCTTGGTAATAAGTGCTTGACACAGGTATGAAATTATATGAGCCGATGGTGCCCTACCTTCCACTGCTGTTTTCATTAACTTGGCTATCTGTGAGGGTGGGTCTTCTCCCCAAGTATCTATTTGTAGGTATCTGATGTAATGTCTGATCTGAAAATATCAGATTCTATCCTGCCACCTAATTCCATACTTTCCCACCAGATCTGGGAATGCTACATTGAATTACCTTCTAAAAAATGCCAGATTAGGTGCAGGCCCCTCTTCTCCCAAAACCAAAAACCCAGATCCATTCTAGCCAGCTTAAAGGAGTTCAGATAGGGGACAGAGGAAAGGCATGTACGATATCTCCCGAATCTCCTGTCATCAAGTACCCAATACCATGCTCGCAGTGAGGGAGTCGTGTATGGGTTTCTCCTACTGGGGGGGAGTAGTTATCTTTATTTGTTGGAAGAATCTTATTGAAATTTACAAGATCCTCCTCCCTGCACTCCAAGCTTTTCCATTTTGCTAGATAGATTGTATTTAACCAGTAAAAAACTGTCCTCATCTGTGCTGCTTGGTGGTATAGCTTCAGATTAGGAAGGGAGAATCCCCCTCTCTGTTTGAAGGACAGACAATCTGACCCTCGGTCTAGAAGTACCCCACAAAAAGTGAGCTATTTTTCTATTTAAACCAGAGAAATAATTCTCAGGCAACTGGATCAGAATGGTTTGAGAAAGGTATAGGAGCCTGGGAAGCAGAACCGTATAGACTGCTTCCACTCGTTGCAGAAGAGGTATTGGGACCATAGCCCATCTTTCAAGATCAACTTTTAATTTTTCCAGGATGGGAAGGAAGTTAAGGGAGAACAGCTGTGAGCCTTCCAGGCCAGGTGGACCCCGAAGTACTTTAAGCTTTTTAGATTCCATTTAAAGGGGAAGGTTTTTTTTATGATGTCCAAGGGCTCATAATTAAATTGTAGGACTACTGTTTTAGCTGCGTTTATTTTATATCCTGCCATCAAACTAAATTCACCTAAGCAGTCCCATAAAAGGCCCAGGGATTGTTCCAGATTTCCCAGGTCTACAAGGAGGTCATCTGCATACAGGGTGAGCTTATGGGTCTCTCCCCCAACCACCACACCCTCCACCTCTGTTTTCTGTCGTAAGAGCTGTGCCCGAGGCTCAAGGTATAAGGCGAAGAGGAGTGGTTACAAGGGACAGCCCTGCCGCATGCCCCATACAAGGATGTAGGTGCAGATATTCCTCCGTTTACTTTAATGTAAGCTCTAGGTTTAGTGTAAATTATATTTATAAGTTTACAGGAGGAGTCTGAAAACCCAAAGCTCTGGAGTGTGGCCCCCAGAAAGGACCATGCCACCCAGTCGAAGGCCTTCTCCGCATCCAGGCTCAACAGCAAGAATGGGGACCCCGACCGGCCGGCGTGGTGCAGGAGATGCAGTTATTTTTATATTATCCTGGGATTGTCTTCCTGGAACAAACTCGGTCTGATCATAACTGATCAGTCATGGAGGGAGTGACTCTAAGCGTCGGGCTATTATTGTTGCATAACGCTTGTAGTCAATATTTAAAACTGATATGGGTCGGTATGCTGCACACTGGACATTGTCCCTCCCAGGTTTGGGTATACTAGAAATGACAGCATAGTTCCAGGATTCTGGTATTAGATCTCCTACTTGAGCTGCTCTGCAGGACTCCAGTAGAGGGCAGTCAACCTCCTCCCTGAAAATTTAAAAAACTTCACTGTATACCCATCCAGGCCAAGAGATTTGTTAGTCTTCAGACTCTGAATTGCAGACTCTACCTCAGAATGGGAAATAGGATTGTCCACAGACTGACGAAGCTCTTGTGTGAGCCTCGGGAAATTCAGTTTGACTAAGAACCCCTCAGTCCGCGAACAGTCCTGCAGCTGTTCTGGGGTGTATAAACTCTGGTAAAATGCCCTAAAAGTGTTCAAGATTTGTTTAGGAGTTCTTAGTAGCTCCCCACTCACCGGGTCTCTGATCTGAGTAATTGAGGCCTGTGAGGTCTGTTGTCGCAGCCTGTGAGCTAGCAGCTGAGTTGCCCTTGGCCCGCTCTCATAATATCTCTGACGGAAACGCTGGAAAGTCTGCTCTGTTTTGATGTTAAGTAGGTTCTGGATTTGTTGTTTTGTGGCCTGCAACATAAGATATATATCTCTATCCCAGTTTGCATGCTGCTCTTGAAGATCTTGAAGTTGCTGCTGCAACCTCTCCAGCTGAAGGTTTTGTTGTTTTCTCTGGTGAGCCACATATTTAATAATATCTCCCCTGAGCACAGTTTTCACAGTGTCCCATAGGATGGCTCTGAGGAGATCCGGAGAGTCGTTCTCTTATAAGATTTGAGGTATTCTAGTCTTTAACCATGTCCATGCAATCTTTTGAGTTTAGCAGGTAGTTATTAAATTTCCAGAGGGTCTGACCTCTCTCTATTTTCCAGTCCAGTTTTAAAGTCAACTGGGAATGGTCGGAAAGGACTGAAGGGGAATGGCTACACTCCCTAACCTGATGCTGGTGCTCCTTGGAAATCAAAAAGTAATCAATTCTGGCATAGGAGCCATGTGGGTGGGAGAAATGGGTGTATTCTCGCTTCCTAGGATGTGTTATCCTCCAAGCATCTGCCCAGAATACTCTCTTAAGATATTCCCTGAGGGCCCACAGAGTAGCCGACCCCTTTGTAAATCTAGAATTGGAAGTATCCAATTGCTCCAGAGCCTGGTTTAGGTCCCTTCCCACTACAAGGGCACCTGATTGATATTCAGTGATTTTTTGAAGCAAAGAACGAATCACTGATGTAGTGGAGCCTGGAGGAATATATATAGAGACCAGTGTGATTGGTGAGCCATCCAAATGGCCTTGCAGAATTGCCAGGCAGCCCTCCATGTCCTCATAGTAGGCAGATGTCTGGAACTGGGTTCCCCGAGACACCAAAATGGCCGTGCCCCTTCTCTTTCCCTTTCTGTATGACGATGCTACTATCTGAGTAAAAACAAACTTCCCCAATTTCAGGTGTTCAGCTTTATTTAAATGCATTTCCTGCAAAAAGGTAAAGGCTGGTCTCTGCTTAATTGCAGAGAGGACTCTATATCTTTCTACAGCACTATTCAGGCCATTAACATTGTGAGAGATCACTGTAATATTATGTCTGTTCTCCATTTACGTTCGTAGGGGGGCTCTCAACTGAAATATTTCCACGGTTTGTATAACTCTCACCCCCTTGTCCCATTCCGTGTTCTTGCGAGTGTCAAATGCAGGGGGGAAACACAAGTAAAGGGCTGAAAGTAGCTGCACTGAACATCTGCAGCCTCACAGCAAAGTTTGACCTACTCCGACTGTGGATGTTCCACCATGTACCTGACATTCTCTATCTGACAGAGACCTGGCTGTCAAGCAAGATAAAAGACAATGAAGTAATGCTTCCGGGATATCAAACATTCAGATGAGACAGGCGTGGCAAGAGAGATGGAGGAGTCCTTAACTATGCCAGGGATTACCTATGCTGCTTGGTCCTCCCTGTTACCAGGGTCGAGGATGATCATGAACTACTAGCAATAAAAGCACAGGTCAGATGGCACGGCACATCTCTAATCTTAGCCTCGGTTTATCTTCCACCCACTAAAGCCAGGGATGGCCTCCCAAAAATACTGGATACAACTGCTACCCTTCCTAAGGGCACAGAGCTTCTCATAACAGGTGACTTTAACATCAACTGGGAGGACAGGGAATCCATGCCTATCAAGGACATGGTGGCTACTTCCAACCTGACCCAACTGGTAGACAGCCCAACAAGTTGGAACCACAAAACAGGAAAAGACACCCTCCTCGATTGGCTCCTCTCGAGTTCCCCTTCTCGGATCTCTGAGCTTAAGGTCCTGCCTGACACCTTAAGTGATCACACCCCAGTCACTTTCACATGGTCAAACAAATTGAGCAAGCCCCCGCCTATCATAATTAATAGTAGGGTCTTGGGAAAGGGCAAGCTTGGGGACCTCTCCTCTGCCCTCTCCCAGCATGACTGGTCCCCCATCATTCATGCGCCTAATATTGATCAGGCCCTAAGTTTCTTTATAGAGGGCTTCAACAACATTTGCGATATCTTTGCACCACTAAGGAAAAGAAAAATTTGGGGTCAAGTTAATGGCTGGATCACAGGGGATCTCCTCGCCCAGATGAAGGAAAGGGACAATCTCTGGGAAAAAGCGAGGTCCTCTCACAGCAAACACAACTTCCAATGCTATAGAGCTGCAAGAAACCACTGCACCAACCTTATCCGCCAGGCAAAGGCCAACTTCCACAAGGAGCAACTTAATAAAACTTGGGGCAATAGGAAGAGTTTTTGGGAGAAGGAAAATAAACTGGAAGGTCAACCGACTGGTTGAGGGTCAACTCCGAGACCACTTTAGGAAGGAACTTAGGATTTGTTCTTAGGGAAACCCTTTCCTTATGGAAAATTAAATATGGCTCTTTACACATCAGAGCCTGAAGCTTGGAAACTCTTCGAGCTGACATAATAGCAACTAAAAAGCAAACCTTCCAGGAAAGGTAACACAGCTCAATCTGCTGCAGGTTCAAACGGAGGGAGAGTAAGCTTCTCCAATACAAATAGGAGGTCCCAGGGAGGGACAAACAGGATCCCGAATGGGAGGTCTCATGTGCTAAATCCCCTGTAAAAAGGTGCGGGCCACATCCAATTGGGCTAAGGTTCTGTCTACCAAAAGGGTGTGATAAGCAGAGATGGCCCACATGTGCACTTTAATGGAGGAGTAGCTCAAGCCTCATTGGTATAAGGAGAGGAGATACTGCAATGCTGAGTTCACTGGACAGGTTAGGGGGTCCAGACGATGAGACGACGCCCACAAGCAGAAATGCTTACACTTCATAGCATAAGTGGAGCAGTGTGTAGAGGGCTTCCTTGCTGAAACGAGAACATTCGCCACCTCTTGGGATACCCCATACCTGGACTTTGCTACATCCGAAGGAGCCAAGCATGAAGGTGCAAAGACCTGAGACTGGGATGGACCAGCGAGCCCTGATCCTGGGACAGCAACTGCGAGCATATTGGCAGTGGGATTGGAGGTTCTGTGGACAACTGCTAAAGTAGTGGGAACCAAATCTGCCGAGGCCACAGAGGGGCTATAAGGATCATCCGAGCCCCTTCTGCCTGAAGCTTCAAGAGAACTCTCTGTACGAGAGGAAAGGCATAAAGAAACCTCCCTGCCCAACAAAGGGACAACGTGTCTGGCCAGAAAACACCAGGTGCGGGCTCTTGCGAGCAGAAAACTGGCAGTTGGCATTGCATGGTGACGCAAAGAGGTCCAGCTCTGGATGACCCCATGTGTCGAAGAGCTGGTCTGCCACTGCCACACATGCGCCTTGGACTGAGACCTGCTTAGGCTGTCGGCCAAGTCGTTTAGGACGCCTGGAATGTGCACTGTGGACAGGGAGATGTGCCGCTATAGTGCCCAGTATCAGACTCTCATCACCTCCCTGCATAGGGGGTAAGAGTGAGCGCCCCCTTGCTTGTTGATACAGAAGACTGCCATGTTGTCCGTCTGAACAAGAAGAGAGCCTGGCACGAGGTCCTCTTGAAAGGCATGTAGCGCATTGAGGACCGCTCACATCTCCAAGACATTGATGTGGAATTCGCGCTCCATGGGGGTCCAGGTACTCTGTGTTTAGCGTGCCCCCCAACCCAAATCCGAGGCATCCGTTGTCAGAGTCTGATTTGGGGGCTCCAGATGGAAGAGGACCCCTTTTTCCAAATTTAGCGGGTCCAACCACCAAAGAAGTGTCCTCTTTACTGGCTCCATGACTTTGACCTTGTGATCTAGGTCATCTGAGCACTGATCCCACTGCACCCTGTGCATCCATTGTGGGATTCTCATGTGGAGACAGGCCAGAGGAGTGACGGGAATGGCCACCATGTGCCACAGAAGTCTGAGGAAGGTCTTGGCCTGGACCTGAGGGGTTACTAGGACCGATCCGGCAATCTCCCGCAAGCGACTGCCCCTCTCTGGGGGTAGAAAAGCCATGCCATGGACCGAATCCAGGACCGCTCCTATAAAGACGAGTCTTTGGCTGGGTTCTGGGGAAGACTTTGGAAGGTTCAGGGTGATCCCCAGATCTCGGAACAGAGTATAGGTGTCTCCAAAAGCTTGAAGAAGGTATGACCTTGACGGGGCCGCAAGCAGCCAATTGTTCAGGTAAGGGAAGACATAATGCCCTTGGCGCCTTAGAGCCACAGCCACTACTGCCAAGCATTTTGTGAAAACTCGAGGAGTGGAGAAGAAGCCGAACGAGAGAACCCAAAACTGATAATGCTCCCTTGGAAGTGGAACCTCGGGTACTTCCTATGAGGGGGAAAGACCCCGATGTGCATGTACGCATCTTGCATGTCTAGGGAACAGAGCCAGTCCCCCTGGTGCAGCAGAGGAAGCAGTCCTAGCAGAGTCACCATCCGGAACCTTCTGTACTCTATATAATGGTTTAAAGAGCTGAGGTCCAGAATGGGACGAAGGTGCTGTCTTTTTGGGACCAGGAAGAAGGGAATAATAGATTTCCAAGGTGCGTAGGGGTTGCTTTATTGCTCTTTTCACAAGAGGGCCTGTATCTCTCCTTCTATGAGTAGAATGTGAGAAGGAGGATATCTGGAGGACCTTGGTGGGGTATCTAGAGGAATCTCTGTGAACTCTAGAGTATGTCCTCTCCTCATGATATCTGGGACTCACTGGTCTGCAGTAATAGAGCTCCATCCCTTTAGATAAAGGGAGAAGTGACCCCCTACTGCCTCCCCTGAAGCCTCCACCGGAGAAGGGGGGGCCGGGAGGGAGTCATTGGGTGGAACCGGGAGTGGGCAGAAAGGCCTAGGAGGACTTGGGGCCATGGGAAGGAGTGCTTCCAGGATGCTGGCTGCCGGATCTCCTTCGAAAGTCACCTCTCTGGCCCTGTTGGTTGCCACGGGCTTGGGCACCTGAGGACTTATGAAATGGCCGCTTTCCTGGTCTCCTATGGTCTCCTCTGTACATCTGACGGATGCACCAGATGGATTTCCCTGACTCCTGGAGACGAGAGATGAGCGACTCTGTCTCCTGCCCAAACAAAACGGTACCCTGGAATGGTTAAGTCCCGGATCCAGGACTGCAGGTCTTGGTAAAAGCCTGAGACCCTCAACCAAGTATGGCGCTGGAGACAGACCTCTGACACTGCTGCTCTGGCCGCCGTACCTGCAGTGTCGTACGAGGCACGTAAAACGTGTGCCTTTGTCCGAGCCCAACTTCAGGACATCCAGAATCTCCATCTTCTTTTCGGAGTCTGGCAAGGCATTCACTAGCTCTTGTCCCTGTTCCCAGAGCGCATTATGGTACTGAACCATATGCATCAGGAAATTTAGGGACCTAATGGAGCAGGTGGAGGCAGAATATACCTTCTTGCCCACCTGATCCAAATAGCGAGACTCAGGGTCGGGAGGCTGTGAGCTAAGGTGCTTGGACTGCTTAGATTTATCATAGGCAGCCGTAATCACTGAAGAGTCCACCTGAGGGTGTTCAGCCAGAAAAGGTTCATCCCTTGGGGCCCTGTACAGCCTATCCGATTTATTTGGAACCACCAGGACCAAAGCTGGACGCTTCCAAGTGATCCGGGTGGATCCTGGAAGGTACCCACCAAAGGAGGCACCACAAGAGGTTTGGGCTCCTTCTGCCTCAGGTACTTGGCCAGACGACAGTGTTCCGGATCCAGGTCCTCCGTATCCCATTCACTGGAGGCCTGGATGTGCCTCATGATGTCCATGAAAGTTGGATCATCAGGAGGCAAGCGGGGCTGGTCCTTTTCTCCTGGGGAACCCCTGATTCCCGAGATGGAGGAAGAAGAGAAGAGGTGGACCGGCTACTAGGTGTCGAGTAGTCGGACCTATCCCTGTGACTAGCCCCACTCGAACGTCAGTGGCTCACCAACTGACGACAGTCCAAGGACCGACGTCAGTCAGGGGACCGACGACGGAGCGGTGACTGATGTCAGTCAGGGTACCGAGGTCATGAGCGGGCCCGCCTATCAGAACGGGAACAGCTCCTGGTGTGAGACCTGACCCGGCGTCGGCTACCAGACTGTGGTGAGCGCCAGTGTTGGTCTGCTCACTGAGATCGAGAATGGACCTTGGAGGGTGGTCGAGGTGGTGGCCTCTTGGGGGTCTTCTTCGGAGAAAGGACACCTTCCGGTTGCGGTTGGCCTGCTGGGTCCAGTACCGGTGTCGGAGCCAGCTTTTGGGGGGGAGGTCCGCTTCTGGACCTGACCCCACCAAAAGGAAGAGAGATCCTGCAACTCATCCTTCTTGAACAATGAGGCCACTGTCCCCGGAAAAAGGACCTCCGAAGTATCCGGCCTGGAAGGGGAGCCACCTGGAGAGCCCCAGAGGGAGGAGGACTTGGGGATAGAGACGCTGTTCCCTCGCCAGTAGTCAGGATCTCCTCTACTGGCGTTGGTACCCAGGGCTGGCCGGCCTAACACGGGGGGCGCTGACGTGTCTTGGACCCAGGGGCGGTCCTTATCGGGCGCACGCCACAGGCTCGGAGGGCAGAGCCGAAGCTTGTGCATCTGTGGGCTTGGTGGTGACCCTTAGCGGAGTCACCTTAGGCTTGGCTGGTTTCTCCCCCGATGGCCCAGCTTTAGCCTGTTTAGTTTTGGAGTGCTCACCTGAGCCCAGAGAGGAGCGGGTCTTCTTGGGAGAGGGCCATGAGCGGGAGCGGGACCTGGACCAGTGCCGGGACCGACTATGGTCCTTGTTGTGGGACCGCTTAGATTTCTCCTTGCTGGAACGTTTGGCCTTCTCCCCGGAGGTGTGTAGGTCCATCTCCTGTTCTAGTAGGTACGCCTTAAGAGCCTTTAAGCGATGGATCCTGGTCCTACTCATAAAGCCATGGTAGGTAGAACACGCTGCGGTGTCGTCCTTAGGCCCCAGGCAGAATACACACTTGGTGTGGCCGTCTTTGGCGGGAATTTGATGGCCACAGCTAGGAGACCAAGGACGGGGACGACATACGTCAGTACTGAGAAAAATCCATCGAGAAACAGAGAAAAATAGTGAAAACCAAGGTTTTTGCTGGAGGCTGGGAAGCCAAGAACTCTTCATGTGTGCGGGTCGCGTCAGGAAAAGAACTGAGGTGGAGCTGGGTCCGCCCCCTTTTATACCAGGGTTGACGTTGGGTGGAGCCGACGTTGGGGGGGTGGTCCCTGCTGGCTGAGAAGTTTTCCGTTGGGTCCTGATGCCTGCGGCGTTAGTCCTTATTGTAATAGCCTGCTGCAAGAGCTCCCACTTGAAGTAAGATCAAACAAACTGCATGCCTCAAGGGGGCTCAATCCTTGTCTTCTACTTCAAAAAACTGTCAGTGAAGGAGGCTTACAAACACATAAAAAAAATACTAGGCAAGACCAGAATGGGGAGTGATGGAGTCGATATGAAACTCCTATCCCTAACACTGGATGTCATCATCATGCCAGTTACAAAACTATTTAATAAATCGCTGGCTCTTGCACAATTCCCCGGAATCTGGAAACAGGCTCTCACGACGCCGGTGCACAAGAATGGTGATATGACATGCACCGCCAATTATGGGCCAATATCCATCCTTTCTCCCTTATTTAAAGCCCTGGAAAAGATTGTGGCCGCCCAACTCACCGATTACCTCAACAAATACAACCTGTTATGTCCCAACCAACATGGCTTCAGGCAGAATCATAGTACCTCCACTGCCTTGCTGGACTACACTGACTACTTGCACAAGGCACTAGGCGAAGGAAAACTAGTGGGGTCAGGCTTCATAGACCTCACCAAAGCTTTCGACACTGTCAATCACTATCTCCTCCTGACTCAACTACAGAACCTGGGGGTGGCAACCACTGTCTGCTGGTTCAAGGACTACCTAACACACAGACGCCAACATGTAAAAATTGGGCACACAGTATCTAGCTCCAACGAGGTATCTTTAGGGGTCCCACAGGGGTCAATACTGGGGCCCTTAATATTCAGCCTCTTCCTAAATAATCTTCCTGAAGCCTGTGATACTAAACTGATACTTTACGCAGACTACGCTGTACTTCTCACCAGCAGTTCATCAATAGATGCCCTCCACTCCGAGCTGCAGGCATCCTTCTACAAGTTGGAAGACTGGTTCTGTAGCCATAAACTTCTATTAAACTATAAAAAGACCAAGGTGATGCTCACAGCCGGCCCACAGCACAAAAAGAAGCTCCCTCCCCTCACCATCTCCAATAAAGTCAGTGAGCCGCTAGAACAAGTTCACTCCTTCAAGTACCTGGGGGTTACCATTGATGACTCCCTCACCTTCACCCAACACAGCAACACAGTGGTAAAGGCAGTGAATAACAAGCTGGGTGTACTCTGTAGATATAAAAAGTATCTCACTCCAGAGGCCCTCTGTCTCCAGCTCCATCCTTTCTACCATCGACTACGGATTGGTGGTCAATGGCTCAGCAACAGACACTGTACTAAAAAGGATTCACATTGCCCTCAACAAGGCATGTAGGCTCACAATGGCTGCAGATCGAAATACCCACATCTGTTCCTTATACAAGGAGACCAATTGGCTGCCACTAAAGAACAGGATTATATTCCAAACATGTCTCCTTGGAAAAAAAGGCGCTAATGGGTAAAACCCCCATGCATTTCTAGCATCTTAACACCAAGTGCTACCAGCTATACCACCAGAGGCAGGATGAGGGGGGCCCTATAGACACCCTTCCGCTGAACTGTGCAGGGGCAGCGTGCTTTCAGCTATAGGGTCCCCCCAATGGCTCAATGAAATCCCAGTGCGCATTCTAAACTCCCAATGCATCTCGAAATTCAAAATTGGCCTATGGCAACACCTTCTTACTAGACAGTTTGTGACTGCCACTAGGACTCTAACACCCATAATGCCCACTCATCCACACTCTCCTTCCCCTTCCTTTTACCCCCACTCTTCCCCCTTGCCCTATCCCTCTTTCTTCCTCTCCCCTTGTGCCTTTTCCCCCACTGGATCAACCTTAAAACCAACCTACTACCACTACCTCCCAACCTCCTAGACAAAGTCAATTCTTTTGCTGTCCCACTCCCCCTCCCTCCCCTCACCTTGACTCCTCCTCGGACTCTCACACTAGGTGTCACACCTCTTTAACTCCTTCGTTACATATAAACACTGTCCTTTACCCTAGTTGAATGCTCTTGACGCTGTACTATCACCATTGGTACTATGAATGACATTGTAACCTTATTGTATACTAGCTACCTACTATTCGAGTATTGTATATAAACTGTTTGTTATTGTTGTCATTGTCACTGTTTGACGTGGAACTTTTGTAAAAGAGCTCTGAGCTCAAAGGTAAGATCCGAATCCCTAAATAAATAAAAAAACAAAAAATACTAGGTCCACCCTCATTTTCTCCCAGGGGGGTGATCCCATATCCTTTCCTTCCCCTGATAAATACCAGACTGTAAGTGTGGAGTTGTATATGTCGAGTGAAGTGGCACTACACATACAAACATATAAAAGAAAGAATAATAACAACCAACAGCTAGATAACAATCTTTGAGCTTGTGGAGCCAGCAGAGAGGGCTTGAAAACAGGCAGTGACCTCCATCTGCTCCTATAACTATGTACAGAGTGACCCCCAAGGTAGGGGAACAAGAAAAAGTGTTCCCTAGTAGCCTGAGTGGGGTTATGCACTCGGGTAGGAAGGGAGGGAGCCATAGTGTTGGCCTGGCCCTCTGGGCCCATGAAAAGCCGGGTCCTGGCCAGGTGAAATGGCGTTTCAACGTCATCATCCAGCTCAGATGGGGAGCCCATGTTGTGGAGCCACAGCACCACGGTGCAGCAGCTTCCCTATGATCATGGAGAGAAAACACTCCTTGCGTGGTCCAGAGCAGAGTGTGGACTATGAGCTCAACCCATAATAAAAGAGTAACTGCCAGTAGAGTTAAATCTAAAGTGACTCTTCAATCCCCCTCCCACACCAAAAAAGCATATTAAACATTCGAGATCCAGCTATGGTTTATGTTAAGAAAATGTCCCTCATATATCATTTGCAAGGGTTATTCCATATTATATAAGCTGCTCTTTGATTCCTACAGACAATCAGCTTGTTTTGTTCCACCCTTCATTTTTCTTTCTCCCCCTCTTCCACCCCCACATCCAGATTTCAGGTGCCCATACCATAGTACTTAGACTAATGAAGATCGAAACCAGCCTGAAAGAATAAAAACTGAAAGTTTCCAGGGCATACTGGGTGCAAGGATCTTGGTAACGAAGGCAAGAGCAAGAAACAAAGGGGGGGGGCGCACTCCCTATGGAACACTGAAGAAGCGAATGTGAAAAATCAGGTAAATTTTCTTCATGAAGCTGTCCAATGTCTTCTCATAGCCATTAACTAATCAAAAGACCAGGGGAGAAACAAAAAGGAATGGGTAAGTCTGTAAGGAGTGACTTGTAAAGCTTTGAGTCTCAGAGTGTCACGTTCAGCTTCTGGCCCACGTGCAGAGAACTCTCTCCTATCAATATGGGCTTAGCTGGGAAGAAAAAAAAGTGTGTGTTTGGGTTAACTGAACTGAATGGGTAACTGAAAAGTCATCTAGGTGTAAATCTCAGGTGACTGAAAGGACTTAACTGCTGTGAGGTTTAAATTACTTGTAGAAAGATCTGGTAAGTAGGGGGAGTGGCTTAGCTAGAAGGAAGCTACATTTAAAGACTGCCTTAGAAAGATTCTGCTAATAGCTTGGCAGAAGACACCAGGAGAAAAGACTGCTGTGTGACTGAACTTTCTACTGGGACTATATTGCCCTCCTTCCCCCACCCAAAGCTAGTTCTATTTTTATAGGCACAGGATTTGACTGACAACAGGAACTTCCTGTTTAGGGCAGGAAGTGAGTGATCACAGAACCACCAAGGACCCACCATCCTAGAAGGGCAAGAGTAGCTCTCCGGCCCCTCTAGCTGCTGGAGGTCTGCCTCCAACAAGTAAGTGGTCTACTGAGAAATATAGGATATTCTTGTCTCAGAACAGGACAATCAGGAGCTTAAAGGGCACACAGGCAGAAAGTAAAGAGAGAGAGAAAAAACAGAGGAAAGAGTAAGGATTGCAAACAGTTAAGGGGCCAGAAATAAGACATGATTGAGTGGTGCAGTGCAGTGGCTGTGGAGCAGCAGTCTTCCGGGAGATGTTCTGAGGATGCGGGTTGTCCCATCTGCAGGCACCTCTGGGCTGAGGGAGGAGGTTGCTCATCTCCAGGCTGAGTTGGCCAGGATTTGTGGGACCTCCTCTTCCATCCAAGGGACCACCAGTGCCACTGCGTTGCCTCAGAGGTTGCCAAGAAAGAGGAGCGGTTGGACCACAGTGGGCTCAGGGAGAGTGAGGTGGTGGAACAGAGGCACATCCCTCCAGCTGTACCTCTCCACAATTCCTATGCCATTCTGGCAAAAGTGTGGTTCCTCTATGGAGGCACCTACAGGTGGAGACCAAGGAGGATGTTGGGAACCTCCACAAAGGAGACCCACAGGAGGGTGGCAGGGGACCCTGCAGGGAAGGAAACAACTCTTGGTGGGGACCCATTGTTAGAAGGTAGAACTGGGCAAGGAAGGGAGAGGGAGGTAAGGTGCCTGCCTGGCCATGCTGGCTTGAGGGACAGGGAGCGAATCCCTCAGGATTGCCGGAGCAGCTGTACAGGGAGGGAGCTGGATGTCATTGTCCACCTAAGGGACAAATGACCTGGCAAGAAAGGGATTAGAGAAGTGCAGGAAGAGTTTGTGGAATTGGGAGGGCCTCAGATTAGTAGCACGCACGGTAACCTTCTCGGAAGTGCTACCCATCTATGGCATAGGAGAGGCTAGGTGTTCCCACTAGGATTCAATCAGTGGTTGAAAAACTGGTGGAGCTCAGGGATTTGGCTTCACCGGGACTGGGGGTCCACCTGAGTGATGCACGCCATACTGGCGTGATGGGCTGCATCTGTCCAGGAGGGAACCAGGATCCTAGGTGATAGGTTTAATGCTCATTGGCAAGTTTTTAAACTAGCCAAGGGGGGAGGCACTGAAAAGGAGCAGGAAAATCCTAGCCCCCCCAAACAATCACGGTAGTAAGTGTGGCAAACACCAACATGGAGGTGTCGATAGGGAGAAGGGCAGGGCTAAATGGAGAAAGTGACAAAGGCAAGAAGGACAGGGATGGGGCAAAAGGAGGTAAGGCCATCAGGAAATGGAGGGTAATGAGTAAGAATGCCCGTAGTCTGGGCAACAAGCTCCCTGAGCTGGTGGCCTTAATGGAAGAGGGATGCCTGGATATCGTAGCAGTCACAGAAACATGGTACAAAGAGAACCATGACTGGGATGTTAACATACCAGGGTACATAACTTACAGGAGAGACAGGCAGAGGAGAAGAGGGGAGGTGTAGCTCTCATGTAAAGGAAGGATAAAAGCAACTGAACAAAAGAGTAAACAGGGAGGAGAGGAGGCACTGTGGGTCACCTTGGAGACTGGAAAGGGCACCACAATCCACACAGGGGTTGTGTACAGACCCCCATGTCAGGGGGAAGGAATGGACAAGGATATGATGGAAGGCATTCTTAGAATGGCAGAGAAAGGGGAGATACTGTTGGTGAGAGACCTGAATATGCCAGATGTTAACTGGAGCACATTTGCTGCAGCCACATCCAAGAGCAGGGCCATTCTTGACGCCCTACAGGTGGCAGGCATTAGACAGCTAGTTTCGGAACCCACTCGTGAGGGAGCAATCTTAGACCTCGTACTCTCAAACGGGGGCAGTGAGAGGATCTCAGATGTAGAAGTGGGTTGCCATCTGGGGACAAGTGACCATCAAACAGTGTGGTTCACACGTAACTCAGCTACAGAGTCAAGCTTACACAAAAGTGAGGGTACTGGGACTTTAGGAGGGCTGACTTGGCAAGATGGGAGAGTGCCTCAGAAAAGCACCTAGCAAACAGGCTAGAAGGAGTGTGGAGCAACAATGGGAATTATCAAACTGCCATCACAGAGGCAACAAGCCTTTGTGTGAAGCAAATAAACAAATCAAATGAAAGAAAAAGCCACTATGGTTCTCAAGAGAGGTGGCTGTGAAAGTCAGGAAGAAAAGAAAAAATTACTCACCTTAGTAATGTTGTTTCTTCTAATGGAGTCTTGCTATATTATGACAATTGCAGTTTGTCCCACCATTAGAACTGCTCCGGAGGTGAAAGGGTTAACTACCATTCTAAGAATGGAGTTTAGAGCGCGAGCTCGGTTAGAGAAGCTCTGTCTGGATAATTTCAAACTGAAACTGTCAGATCTTTACGAGCAAAAACTCACTAAGGTTCTGTGTGGAAGCTGTAGCCTATACTAGCCAACTGGCTACCTAAATATTAACACATATTCCTGGTCCCAACACAAAGACTCAAGTCAGGGAACCAGAAAATAATAAAATAAGGTAGAATAAAACACCACACCCCAAAAAGGGGTGAAAAACATATAATGGGCATAACCGGTGCCCACACTGGACTGCCCACCCCATACCCAAGTAGAAGTTCTGAAAGGGCAGGTTGAGAAGAGGACATAGCAAGACTCATTAGAAGAAACAACATTACTAAGGTGAGTAATTTTTCTCAAACAACATGAAGTCTTGCTATATTATGACAATTGCAGAATACACAGCAGTACCTCCATGGAGGAGGGACAGAACCTACTTAGGAATAGGCTCTAAAGCACGGTTGTGTTAAATCTAGCATCCCTCCTGGCCTGATATCCAAGGAGTAATGCTTGGTGAAAGTGTGTACCGTTTTCCAGGTAGCTGCTTGACATATCTCTAAAATAGGGATGTCTCTGGCAGCAGCTATAGACGCAGCTGTACCTCTGGTAGAGTGAGCCCTCAGGCCTGAAGGGGGAACCTTTCCCAGTTTTTGATAACAAAATTGGATACAAGAGACAATCCACCTGGCAATGGATCTCTTAGTGGCAGGTTTACCTTTTCCAGCCTCACCAAAAGTGAGAAAAAGTTGGAGGGATTCGAACCTATGACCCTTGGTACGCTCTATATAGTAACTAAGGGCCCTCTTAACATCTAAATTGTGCAACCTCCTCTCACCAGAGGAGGAATGGTCAGTAAAGAACACTGGAAGGAGATAGATTGGTTAAGATGGAAGTCTGAAACCACCTTAGGCAAAACTTCCTGTTAGTCCTAAGGACTACTTTATCCCTGTGAAAGGAAATAAAGTCAGTCTCCACTGACAAGGCTTGTAACTCACTTATGCACCTGGCAGAAGTGATGGCTACTAGAAAAACAGTTTTCCAAGTCAAATACTTGAGCTCTGCAGAAGACAGAGGTTCAAAGGGAGGTTGCATCA
The DNA here is from genome assembly GCA_016271365.2 of Neoceratodus forsteri. Classification (NCBI taxonomy): domain Eukaryota; kingdom Metazoa; phylum Chordata; order Ceratodontiformes; family Ceratodontidae; genus Neoceratodus; species Neoceratodus forsteri. The sequence continues at coordinate 161,233,604 of JADMNL010000030.1, read as the reverse complement.
ACTGAGCAATGCAAACATTAAGATCCCAGGCAGGGGCCGGGTCCCTGAAAGGTGGATTAGTATGAAGTAATCCCTTGAAAAACTTGGAAAAACAGGGTGAGTGGAAAGAGAAGAGGGCTTTCCTGCTGAAATAAAGCAGAGACAGCTGCCAAATGAACTTTCAGGGTAGCTGGTCTCAAGCCCAAAGAATTAAGATGGACCATATAGTCCAGAACAATGGGCAAATCAGCAGATTCCGGGGAAATATGCTTCCCCGAGCACCAGATGGAAAACCTTGTCCATTTAGAATTATAAGTGGCCCTAGTGGAAGGCTTCCTGGAAGCCTTCAGGATGTCGAGAACACCTTGAGAAAGGTGTAGGTCAGCAAACTCTAACTCCTCAAGAGCCAGGCCTTGAGGTTGAGGGATTTGAGATTCGGATACCAAACCCTCCCCTGGGCAAAAGATAACAGATTGTGCTCCTGGGGAGGCACAGGGAAGATGGACTGCTAAGGACAGAAGGAGTGGGTACCAGGGCTGCCTGGCCCAATCTGGAGCAATCAGAATCATCCTGCAAGGCTGGGATCTGATTTTCACTAGCACCTTGAATAGGAGAGGGAAGGGAGGAAAAGCATATAGAAACTTCCCTTCCCAATCTAGGAGAAAAGCATCCAGAGGGACTGAGCCCATCACTGGGGGCCTGCAACAAAACAGTGGAAGTTGGTGATTGTCTGGGGCTGTGAAAAGGTTCTATCTGAGGGTGCCCCATCTGGCAAAAAAATATCCTAGTACTTGGGGATCCAGTGACCATTCGTGATGGCCCTGGAAATCCTGCTGAGGAGCATCTGCCAGGACATTGTCCTTTCCTGGGAGGTGAACTCATGAGGGAAGTGTTAGGAATAAGCCAGAGACCACAACTTCATTGCTTGGTGCACAAGGTCAAGACCGAGTGCCCCTTGTTTGTTGATGTACCACATTGTGGTGGTGTTGTCTGTTCTGACTTGTACCACTTTGTTCTGAACAGATGCAGAAAACACTTGAAGTGCTAGAAAGACAGCTCTGAGTTCCAGCAAATTGATGTGGAGCAGAGATTCCTGAGGGACCACACTCCCTGAGTGGAGAGGTCGCCTATGTGAGCTCCTCATCCCAGAAGGGATGCATCCGTAGTGAGGGTCAAGGAATGAGATACAGGGATGAAGGGGACCCCCAGTCTTAAATTGCTCTGATCCTGCCACCACTGAAGGGCCTGGATCAGGGTTCGAAATACTGGGACCAACTTGGAAAGGGATCTTTCTCTGAGACCAAAAGGCTCTCAAGTGAAACTGAATGTCCCTCATCTGAAATCTTGCTTCTTGCACTACAGCTGTGGAAGCAGCCATGTGCTCTAGGAGCTGTAAGAAGTGCCTTGCTGGTCGAGCGACCTGCAGAGTGAAGGAGGAGGCCAGGGCCACCAGGTTCCTTACCCTCTCTAAGGGTAGGAAGGCTCTGGCCTGCTTTGTGTTCAATTCTGCACCTATGAAGGTGAGTACCTGAACAGGTTCCAGAACTGACTTTGGAAGATTGAGCAAGAAGCCCAGAGAGGTGAACAACTGCTGGGTAACTTGCAGGTGTGATTTGACCTGTTCTGGAGACTGGCCTACAATGAGCCAGTCGTCTAGATAGGGAAAGACAGCAATCCTTTGCCTTCTTAAATGAGCAACTGCTACTGCCAGACATTTTGTGAATACCCTTGGGGCAGAGGTGAGGACGAAGGGCATTGCTCTTAACTGGTAATGACCTGAGAGCAGTTCGAATCTGAGGTACTTCCGGTGGGAGCTTCTGATTAGAACATGGAAATAGGCATCCTTGAGGTCCAGGGAAGCTAGCCAGTCCCTGGCCTTAGAAAAGGTAAAATCATTGCCAGAGTCACCATTTTGAACTTTGGTTTCAAAAGGTGCTTGTTCAGATATCTTAGGTCTAAAATGGGCCACCATTCTCCTGTCTTTTGGGGTAAGGAAACATCTGGAGTACAGACCCTTGCCCTGGTGTGGGGAAACCACTCTCACAGCTCTGAGAGCTAGAGGGTTGAGACTTCTGTTTCTAAGGTAAAGGTCTCTAGAGGGTTTGCAGGTGGAAAAAATCTGGCTCTCATCTTTGGAAATGTTCTGAAACTGAGAACTCAGACCCTGGCTTACTACTTCCAGGACCCATCTGTCTGATGTTAGAGACTCCCAGTCCTGGGCGAAGTAAGCCAGCCTGCCCCTACAGGTAGTGGAGAATCGCCTTGGGCACCCCATCAGGGTGCCTGTTTGGCAGGGGCTTTAGGCTGAGGGGTGGAGCAGACCTACTTGCACCCCTGCCTGCCCTGCCTCTGAAGAACCCTCTGAGCATAAGCAGAAGAAGCCTGGGTTTGGTAAAAGGCCTGTGAAAGGGCCTACCTCTACCCCTGGGGTCTGCTTCTGAGGAGTGGCTTGCCGCCTCCTGGCTTGTGCACCCTATAAGTTGTTCTGTATTCATCCATTTTCTTCATGTAATCCTCTGTCTGCCCCCAAACAGAGAATTCCCCACCACAGGAAAATCCATAGCCTTAGTCTGGGTATCCTGTGACAAGTTAGTACACCTGAGCCAAGCTAACCTACGAAAGGCCACAGATGTAGCCATGACTCTAGAGGATACATCATTAGAATCCACAGCAGCATGGAATTGCACCTTGAAGCCTCAATACCATCAGTAGCCACCTGCTCCAGCTCCTTGGCAAGCTGGCCAGGGGCCTGTTTGGCCAAAGCCATGACAGTGTCCCATCTAGATTTTTGGTATCTTGCCACATAAGCCATGTAATTTGCTTGTCTGAGTCCCGAGGACGCTGCCATGTATTGTTTTTTAGCCATGGCATCAATCTTCCTGGAGTCCTTGTCAGGAGGATGTGAAGCCAGGGGAATGTTAGCTTTATTACAGGCTGCAGCCTGAACTACCCCAACATGACTGCATTGCTGTGAAAGAAAGTCTGTATCAGGACCTGACAAAGTGTACCTCCTGTCCATCTTTTTGTCAACAGGAGGCACAGAATTAGGGGCTTTTAGAATTTTTATTGTTTGCTTCCTAAAAGACTTATGTAAGGGGATAGATAATCTCCTAGACTCTGGGATATCCATCATTTCCACAAAGTCAGGTTCCTCTTGCTCATCCACAGCTTCCTCTAATGGGAGCTGGAGGGTTTCAGCAACCTTTTTATAAAACAAAAAATGAGAAGGGGACTCAGAAAGCATAGGGGGAGATTCTAAAGGTCTGTCTGGAGAGATGTCCGGTTCATTGGGCACATCCAGACTCTCAAAGTCACATTTACACTGTTCATAGTCCTCCTCCCCCTCCTCTGGTTCATAAAAATCTCCAATATCATATTCTTGAACCGGTGGAACTGACCGAACCGACCTTCTACCAGACAGTGGCGGTTCGGACGGAACCGGAAACAGTGACTGTACAATTTGTATAGCTTTTGCTATTTTTGCAGCAGTTGGAGAAGGAATTTTGGACTCCATACCTGCTGATTTTTTAGTTTTCTTTGCTGGAACTGGCTCCTCAGAGCCAGCTTTACGTTTGTCCGAGGAAGTCTCGCCCTGGTCAGAGGGCACTCCCTCCGGTTCGGTTGGCACCGAACCGGGCTGGCCATCCGGGTCAGCGGACTTTTTGGCCTCTCGTTCCCTGAGCCTGCCCACTCTCTTATCCAGGGTGGCTGCAGGGAAATTTTTACAAATCTGGCAGTCTGAATTGAGGTGGTCAAACCCCAGACAATAAACACATGTAGTGTGTGAGTCAGCCTTGGCAAAGGCTTCCCCACAGACACTACAGTGCTGAAACCCAGTGGGCCCGGTTTTTCTTTTGGGTTTCTCAGACATGATGCCAGCCTAACCAACAACTAGCTCCTTTAACGGCAGCAAAGTTGTAGAAGACACCCTTATCGGTTCCTAAACGTGTCACGGGTCGTGGAAAAACCGTAATGAAATCTGCTTTTTAGAACCGATAAGAGCCAGGAACCGCAGACTCTAAAGCTTTAAAATGCTTATACTTTAAAGTTTTAACTAACCTGATCGGGTTCGAACCGAACCGATAAACATTTACAAGTTCCACAAGAAATAAAACCTGTCTATTACTTACAATACCACAGACAGAGCTTGAACCGATCGGTTTGTGGTTAAAATAATAATACTCGTGTTGAATTTAACCGAGAAAATACTGTTTAAACCGAGAAATGAACTGAGCAGTAGGAGAAATCTCGAGCGACTGTTCAGTGAGGCGGAGTAAAGAATCTGACAGTTTCAGTTTGAAATTATCCAGACAGAGCTTCTCTAACTGAGCTCGCGCTCTAAACTCCATTCTTAGAATGGTAGTTAACCCTTTCACCTCCGGAGCAGTTCTAATGGTGAGACAAACTGCAACTGTCATAATATAGCAAGACTTCATGTTGTTTGAAAGATAGCATTCCGGAAGTATAAGGAAACACAGAAGGAGCAGGACAGAGAGCTGTACCAGTTAAGGCAGAAAGAAGCAGGGAGGGAAGTCAGAATAGCAAAGGTCCAAACTGAGGAAAAGATAGCCAACTCAGTTAAGAAGGGGGATAAAACCTTTTATAGGTACATCAGCGAGTATAGAAAGACAAAGGGAGGGATAGTGAGGCTGAATAGAATGAACGGTGGGTGGGCAGAGGGGGACAGTGAAAAAGCAGGAATACTGAACGAATATTTCTGCTCAGTAGTCACAAAAGAGGAGGGGGAAGTGCCTAATCCAATTAACAGAAGCACTCTTGATAGGGGGGTCGATCCCAGTCCTTTCACAGAAGAAAGGGTTCTGCAAGAACTCCTAAAACTGAAGGTGGACAAAGCAATGGGTCCTGATGGAATTCACCCCAGAATTCTAAAAGAATTAAGGAAGGAACTAGTGAAACCACTGGCTACTTTTAATAATAAATCATGGGAGGATGGTGTGGTACCCGAGGACTGGAGGAAGGCGGATGTGATTCCCTTCACAAAAGTGGGACCAAGACAGAGGCAGGAAACTACAGACCTGTCAGTCTGACCTCTGTGGTAGGGAAAGTGATGGAGTCACTCGAAGGAAAGAATAGTTGAGTACCTAGAGGTCAGTGGAGCACAGGATCCAAGGCAGCATGGGTTCACAGCGGGAAGGTCATGTCAGACGAATCTAATAGATTTCTTTGACTGGGTGACCAAAGTAGTAGACCAGGGAGGGCTGTGAACATGGCCTACCTAGACTTTAGCAAGGCATTTGACACAGTCCCACACAAAAGATTATTAGTCAAATTAACCAGCCTGGGAGGGTCCCAGGGTGGTAGCCTGGTAAAACATTGGCTGGACAACAGGACACAGAAGGTAATTGTAAATGGAGTCCACTTGAAGAAAGGGCGGTTACCAGTGGGTACCGCAGGGTTCAGTATTGGGTCCAGTCCTTTTAATGTCTTCATCAGTGACATTGCAGAGGGACTGAAGGAAAAGTATGCCTTTTGCAGATGACACAAAGATCTGCAACAGGGTTGATACACAAGGAGGTGTGGAAAGGATGAAAAGGGACTTGTCAAGGTTGGAGGAATGGTCAGATGTATGGCAGCTAGATTCAATGCAAAAGTGCAAATAATGCACCTGGGAAACAAGAACCCAGGGAAGAATACACAATGGGTGGGGAGGTAGTAACAACAACAAAACAGGAAAGGGACCTGGGGTAATCATATCAGATGACCTAAGGTTAGCAAGCAATGTGAGAAGGCAGTAGGGAGGGCCGGGGTATACTGGGATGTATAGGAGAGGCATCAGCAGCAGAAAACAGGAAGTTGTTATCCCTCTGTACAGACAGTTGGTGAAACCCCATCTGAATACTGTGTCCAGTTCTGGAGACCCCATCTCCGCAAGGACATAGACAGGATAGAGGTAGTCCAGAGGAGGGCAACTAAAATGGTGCAGGGTCTGCAAGAGAAGCCATATGAGGAGAGACTAAAGGAGCTTAATATGTATACCCTTGAGGAAAGAAGGAGGGGGACATGATAGAAACTTTCAAGTACCTCAAGGAATCAACAAAGTCCAAGAGGGTAGCATCTTTCAGAAAAAGAGACTTGCAAGAACAAGGGACACAATTTAAAGATAGAAGGAGGGCAGTTCAGGGGCAATGTGAGGAAGTATTATTTCACAGAGAGGGTAGTGGATGCATGGAACAGCCTTCCTGAGGAAGTTGTGGGGTCTAAAACTGTGGGAGAATTCAAGAATGCATGGGACAGACATAGGCAATTCTTGTGGGGGCAGAAGATATAGGCTGTTGGTTAACTAGGATCTCGGCCTATCCTGTAGAGTGAAAATGGAGCAGACTAGATGAGCCTAGCGGTCCTTATCTGCCGTCAAGGTCTATGTTTCTATGTAAGAACTATTAAATTTACTCACGGTTTCTACAATACTGCTCAAGTGTCCCCAAGTCCTGGTGGATCTGCATGTGTAGGACGCGCAAATCTCTGCAGTAGCGTCTTGATGTCCTGCAGCGCTGCTAGGGCTGATTGCTGACCCTTCTGCTTTGCATTATGCTGAGCTGCTGGTTGCCAGGCTGATCGAGGATTGAAACAGCGGTTGCTCCAAGTTTCATCCACCAGTAAGGAGTGTCCTTTGTTTCCAAAAGCTCTGATTGCCTCCTCCACAGTGTGGTAAAGCTCCAGGCCTGACTGCTACTGCACTCTCAGTCGGGAGGGATAGGGAGTTTGAAACTTCACTCTGAGGGCCCGTAGAGCACAGAGAAGGGGTGCATAGGCCATATGTTGCCGCTATGTAGGTGGGGGGTAGTCCTGGTCAAAAAGAAGACGTGCCCCATTGTAGTCCACCCGTTTTTGTTGCCATGCTGTACGGAGGATTAGTTCTTTATCTTTAAAGCTAGAAAATTTTGCCACAATTGACCGAAGTCTGACTGATGTAGAGGTGGGCTTAGGCACAAGGGCTCTGTGAGCCCACTCAATTTTGAACTGGAAGGCCACTGGTAAATCCAAACCATGCCTGAGGAGGTCTGATAAGAACTCGTTCAAGTCCCCAGTCTCTGCATCTTTGGGGTGACCATAGATTCTTAGGTTATCCTTGCGGGAGTGTGCTTCGAGGTCAAGGTATTTTTCTGCTAGTTTTTCCCTGATGCTGCACCAGAGAATCGATCGCCTGAGAGAGGTGGATGAGATCGTTTTCCGCGGGGGAAATCCTGTCCTCTGCTGACCCCACTTGTTTGTCTAGGCTCATGATATCGGTATGCAGTTTAGTGAATTCCTGCTTGTTTTCAGAGCGAGATTGCCTTATTTCAGCCAGCAGGGTCTTAAAGCGTGAGCGGGATAGGGATTCCATTTCAGTCTCCGTATCTCTGTCCGCCATACTTGCAGGTGAATCTCTGCCACTGGCTGCCGAGCTTGTGGGGCTCAATCCTTGGTGATCCTTGGTTCCCTTTTCAGGACTATTTATGATAAAGCATTCACCGAAAACTGTAAGTGTTTCCACAGTCACTAGCAGTCCTGCAGACGGTTCCCCCTCTGGTTCCATCACACTCAGCCATGAACCTAGTTCTATCTTTCCCCATTTAACTAGTCACTAACCAGCTGCCATTCTGGCCCTCGGCACCTTGGCATCTCTTTTTTCTACTCTCCTGCCGCCTCTGAAGCAGGAGATATTGTCCTCACTGTGGGTCCATCTGTGAACTGGGACCATCACCTAAGCATATAAACAGTTACTGAGGGCTGAAATGAAAATAACTGTACCCTTCCATGTAGGCACTAATACTCATGATACTCAACCTGTGTGCATGAAGGTTGTAAATACTGCATTAATGTTATGTAACACATGTAGGATCTCTGTGAACAATTGGAATGTATATATTGCATTTAACATGTTGCTGTACGATTGTTTGTTTTGTATCCTGATTCTCATTTTGCATCCTGTGCTTTACTGTATGTATGTATATTTGTCCTTGACCACAGCAGGTCCACCTTGTAAATGAGCTTGCTCAATGGTGATTGCCTGGATAAATAAAGATTTGATTGATTGATTGATTGATCCTTTTTGGATTTTGCCTGTTTGAATCTGAATCTTCTTTGGGCTCTACCTCCACTATTCTCCGATGTCATTTCTAGCAATATTTGTGTTGTTTGGTTTGAGTGGAGCTGGTTTTTGGCATGGTGAGTGGAGGAGCCCTGGGATTAGGCAGCCATTTCGATGATGATATCACCGTAAGTCCTTTTTTGTGAATATCTTATAGTAATTATTTAGCAAAGAGACTTGGCGATATGCGCCACAAGATATGGAATCTTTCTCCTTTTTCAGTAAAAGTGATATATGGGCCATTTTGATATGAATTTGGCCAGGCATCTGTAAGTTGAATTTGTTGAGAAATGACAGACAATTTTGGGGCTATGCTGTCTGTAAAGGTTTTATAAAAATCTGTTGTGAAGCCGACAACCAGGAGCGTTGTCATTCAGTACAACTCCTATGTCTCTAGCCATCTATCTATCTATTACTGACATATCTATCTATCCAGTGAAAGCTGGAATGCACTATGTTTTATCTTTTTTATGTTTTATTGTTATATTTGTTCAAAGCTTTGATATTTTGAATTGCGCTTTAGAAATAAAGAATATTATTACATTATCATAATCTCTTTGTCAACTCTACTTATCTATCTACAGACAGTATCTATCTATATATCTATATTTCTCTTTATCTATGAACTGTATCAACTGTATCTGTCAACTCTATCTCTCTACCTCTCAACAGACAGTATCTATCTATCTATCTAACTATCCAAAATTGTCTGCCATTTCTCAACAAATTCAACTTATAGATGCCTGGCCAAATTCATACTTACTCCCCCACCCAGGGACCACGTAGTCTGCCACTGCTATCTCGGAGGTTGCCCAGAAGGAGGAGCAACTGGACAACAGTGGGCTTAGGAAGGGTTAGGGTTGTGAAGTGTAGGCACATCCTCCATCCGGTATCACTATGGAACACCTACACCATACTGGCAGAGTAGAAAAGTCCCACAGAGGCATCCAAAGTAGTGACTGGGGTGGATGCAGGGCCCTCCATAGTGGAGATCCTAAGGGGGGGGTGGGCAGAGGACCCCAGAGAAGGAAGGAAACAAATGCTGATGGGAGACTCCATAGTGAGGGGGATACAGCTGTGGGCAGGTAAGGGTGAAGGGAGGGAGATTAGGTGCCTTCCCGGCACCACAGTTCACAGGGATGGAAAGACGATCCAAAGGATTGCTGGGGAAGCAGGAAGGGAGAACTGGACGTCATTGTCCATCTGGGGACAAATAACCTAGCTAGGGATGAGCCAGTAATAGTTCAGGAGGAGTTCAGGGAATTGGGAAGGGGGTCTTAGGCAAGTAGGACAATCTGTGACCTTCTCGGAAGAGCTACCTGTCAATGACAGTGGGGATGACAAGATTCTCCGCAGCAGAATCTTCAATGCATGGTTGAAGGAATGGTGCAGAGAGGAGGGTTTTGGCTTCACTGGAGACTGAGGCCCCACCTGGAGGAAATGGGGGCCCACTAGGAGGGATAAGAGCCTGTACAGGGGTGACAGCCTCCATCCATCCAGGAAGGGAACCATGGTCCTCAGTGAACAGTTTAAATGCTACACTGGTGAGCATTAAAAGTAGCCAAGGGTGGAGGCAGAATAAGGCAGGGAGACATAAACTGTCCCTCCCCCACAGGCTCACGAGGTCAGCAATGGGAATCCTGCAGGAGTGAAATCCCAAAAGGAACCAAATAACAAAGGAATCCACGGGGTAAAAGGAAAGATAGTGAAAAAAAAATTGCAGAGAAAATAAGGAAGGGCAAATGGGAAATAAAGGGGAGGTGGCAGGACAATCTGGAGAGCCATGTGTGCAAATGCTCGAAGCCTGGGCACTAAGATCGCAGACCTAGAGGCCACCATGGCAGATGCGGACCTGGACATAGTAGAAATGACCAAGTCCTGGTGCAATGAAAACCAGGACCAGGATGTAGCCACACCAGGGTATACTTTGTTCAGAAAAGACAGGGTAGGTGAAAAGGGTGAGGAGTGGCTCTTTATGTCAAGGGCAAAACAAAAGCTACGGTAATACAGGGAGAGCAGGGAGCAGCTGAAGTACTGTGGGTCACCCTAGAGACATGGAGGGGGGGCCACTGTTTGAACAGGAGTGATCTATAGACCTCCAGCACAGAGGGGAGAGGTGGCTAAAGATATGATAGAAGCAATCCAAAGGATGGCACACAAAGGGGAGGTGTTGCTGTGTTAGGGGACTTCAGTCTACCAGATGTGAATTGGAGCCTACCAGCTGTGGCAACAGTCACAAGTTGGGACATCCTGGACATCCAGGACCTGCAAGGGGCGTCACTTAGGCAACTAGTTAAGGAACCCATTCATGGGGTGGGGGCAATACTGGACCTGGTATTGATAAACAGGGGACAGTGCTGCTGAAGTCACAGTGGCTGGCCACCTGGAGACCAGTGATCACCATATCATGTGGCTCAGTATAAGGACTGGGTCAGAATCGAGCCACACTAAGATGAGGGTCCTGGACTTCAGAAGGGCTGATTTTAAGAAAATGGAAGAATACCTCAGGGACACCCTAACAGGGATAGGGAAACTGAGGGGAGTCGAGGAACAACGGGCAAAAATGAAGGGGGGCATTGAAAAGACAACAATTCTCCGTGTCAGCAGGTTAACAAGAGCAAGAGAAAACGGAGACTGCTATGGTTCTCTACAGAAGTAGCGGATAAATTAAGGGCAAAAAACTAGCATTTAGAAGGTACAAGAGGACACAGAAGGAGGAGGATAGGGAGAGTTACCAGGAGAAACAAAGAATGGCAGGGAGAGCAGTTAGGAGCGTGAAGGCGCAAATGGAGGAGAAGAAAAAATTACTCACCTTAGTAATGTTGTTTCTTCTAATGGAGTCTTGCTATATTATAGACATTAGCAGTTTGACCCAGCTCTAGAACTGCCCCGGAGTGAAATGGTTAAAACCATTCCAAAATAGAATTTTGCAGGAGAGCAGCTCTATCTGTGTCATTTCAAACTTGAACTGTCAGATCTTTACGAGCCAAACTCACTAAGGTCTGTGGAAGCTGTAACCTCACACTAGCCAAATGGCTACCTAAATAATAACAACCATTGATGGTCCCAACACCCAAGACTCAAGTCAGGGGACCAGAAATACTAACACCATTCTAATAATATGAAAATGGAACATAAGTATAATAAACACACACACGCACACATACACACCCCCAAAGTCCCAAAGGGACAAAATGCTAACAGGACAAGTAGTGCCCACACTGTTGCCCGCACCCCACCAAGTAGAGGTTCTGAGAGGGCAGGTTGGGGAGGTCTCATATAGCAAGACTCCATTAGAAGAAACAACATTACTAAGGTGAGTAATTTTTTCTTCAAACAACATGAAGTCTGCATATTATAGACATTAGCAGAATACACAGCAGTACCTCCATGGAGGAGGCAGAACCTACTTAGGAATAGGCTCTGAAGAACAGCTGTGCCAAACCGAGCATCTCTCCTGGCCTGGACATCCAGGGAGTAATGCTTGGTAAAAGTGTGTACCGCTTCCAAGTAGCAGCCTGGCAAATCTCTAATAAAGGATATCTCTGGCAGCAGTTAGAGACGAGCTGTACCCCTGAGAATGAGCCTCAAACTGGGGGTCTCGCCCACTTTCTGATAACAAAATTGGATACAAGAGACAATCCACCTGGCTACTGATCTCTTAGTGGCAGGTTTGCCTTTCCGAACTTCACCATAGGTAAGGAAAAGTTGGAGGATTCAACTCAGACCTTGGTACGCCTATATAATAACTAAGAGCTCTCTTAACATCCAGGCTGTGTAACCTCCTCTCATCCGAAGAGAAGTGATCAGTGAAAATACTGGAAGGAGATAGATTGATTAAGATGGAAATCTGAAACCACCTTAGGCAAAACTTCCTATTAGTCCTAAGGACTACCTTATCCCTGTGGAAAGAAATAAAGTCAGTCTCCACTGACAAGGCTTGCAATTCACTTATGTGTCTGGCAGAAGTGATAGCCACTAGAAAACAGTTTTCCAAGTTAGGTACTTAAGCTCTGCAGAAGACAGAGGTTCAGAAGGGGTTGCATTAACTGGGCAATGCAAACATTAAGGTCCCAAGCAGGGTCCGGTTCCCAAAGGGAGGATTAGTATGGAGTAATCCTTAAAAACTTGGAAAACACAGGATGAGAGGAAAGAGGGATGACTTTCCTGCTGACACAAAAGCAGACACAGCTGCCAAATGAACTCTCAGGGTAGCTGGTCTAAGACCCAAGGAATTAAGATGTACCATGTAATCTAACAAAATGGGCAATTCAGTAGATTCTGGGAAATATTTTCCTAGCACACCAAATGGAAAACCTTTTCCATTTAGAACTATAAGTAGCTCCTAGTGGAAGGCTTTCTGAAGCCTTTAGGATCTCAAGAACACCCTGAGAGGTATAAATCAGCAACTCTAACTCCTCAAGAGCCAGGCCTTGAGGTTGAGGGATTTGAGGTCCAGATACCAAACCTTCCCTGAGCACAAGTCAACAGATTGTGATTCCTGGGGAGGCACAGGGGAGATGGACTGTCAGAGACAGAAGGAGTGGGTACCAGGGCTGCCTGGCCCAATCCGGGGCAATCAGAATCACCCTGCAAGGCTGAGATCTGATTTTGACTAGTACTTTGAATAGGAGAGGAAAGGGGGAAGCATAGAGGAACTTCCCCTCCCAATCCAGAAGAAGGGCATCCAGGGGAACTGAGCCCAGCACTGGAGGCCTGCAACAGAACAGAGGAAGTTTGTGATTGTCTGGTGCTGCAAAAGATCTATCTGAGGATGCCCCACCTGGCAAAAACTAACCCCAGCACTTGAGGATCCAGGGACCATTCGTGATGGCCCTGGGACATCCTGCTGAGGGCATCCGCTAGGACATTGTCCTTCCTGGAAGATGAACTGCTATGAGGGAAGTGTTCAGGAATAGGCCAGAGACCACAACTTCATTGCCTCGGTGCACAAGGCCAAGACCGAGTGCCCCCTGTTTGTTGATGTACCACATTGTTGTGGTGTTGTCTGTTCTGACTTGTATCACCTGTCGTGGACAGATGCAGAAAAAGCTTGAAGAGCTAAAAAGACAGCTCTGAGTTCCAGCAAATTGATGTGGAGCAGAGATTCCTGGGGGACCAAACTCCCTGAGTGGAAAGGTCGCCCATGTGGGCTCCAACCCAGAAGGGAAGCATCTGTAGTGAGAGTCGCCGTGAGAAGGGGAAATGAAGGGACCCCGCTCTTAATTGCTCTGATCCTGCCACCACTGAGAGCTAGGATCAAGGTTCGAGTCACTGGGACCAACTTGGAAAGGGGTCTCTTCTCTGAGACCAAAAGGTTCTCAAGTGAAACTGAATGTCTCTCATCTGAAATCTGGCCCCTGCACACAGCTGTGGATGCAGCCATGTGCCCCAGGAGCTGCAGAAAGTGTCTTGCTGGTCGAGACCTGCAGAGTGAAGGAAGAGGCCAGAGCCACTAAATTCCTTACCCTTTCTGGGGAAGAAAGGCTCTGGCTAGCTTGTGTCCAATTCCTGCCCTATAAAGGTGAGTACCTGGACTGGTTCCAGAACCGACTTTGGTAGGTTTAGCAGAAAACCCAGGGAGGTGAGATGCTGCTGGGTGACCTGCAGGTGAGATTTTACCTGTTCTGGGGACTGCCTACAATGAGCCAGTCATCTAGATAGGAAAACAGCAATCCTCTGCCTCCTTAAGTGGGCCACTGCCACTGCTAGACACTTTGTGAATACCCTTGGAGCAGAGGTAAGGGAAGGGCATTGTTTGAACTGGTAATGACCTGAGGGCAGTTCGAATCTGAGGTACTTTATGGGATCTTCTGATTAGGACATGGAAATAGGCATCCTTGAGGTCCAGGGAGGCTAGCCAGTCCCTGGCCTTAGGGAAGGTAAAATCATTGCCAGAGTTACCATTTTGAACTTTGGTTTCAAAAGATGCTTGTTCAGATATCTGAGATCTAAAATGGGCCGCAATTCTCCTGTCTTTTTGGGGTAAGGAAGTATCTGGAATACAGACCCTGCCCTGATGCAGGGGAGGAACCTTCTACTGCTCTGAGAGCTAACAGGATGAGACCTCTGTTTCCAGAGCGAGGGTCTCTAAAGCACTTGCAGGTAGAAAAGTCTGCTTCTCAACTTGGAAACTTTTGAAGCTGAGAACCAGACCCTGGCTACTACTTCCAGAACCCACTTGTCTGAGGTTAAAGAAGCCCAATTCTGACTGAAGTAAGCCAGCCTGCCCCCACTGGTACAGGAGAATGGCCCTGGGCACCCCATCAGGGTGCCTGTTTCGCAGGAGTTTTAGGCTGGGGTGGGAGCAGGTCTGCCCACCCCTCGCCTGCCCCTTGCTCTCTGAAGAAGCCCTCTGAGATAGGCAGAGGAGGCCTGAGTCTGGTAGAAAGGCCTGTGAAAAGGCCTACCCCTACCCCTGGGGGCATGCCTTTGAGGAGTGGCTTGCCGCTCCTTAGCCTGGGCACTCTTGTAAGTAGTCCTATATTCATCCATCTTATTCATGTAATTCTCTGTCTGCTCTCCAAACAGAGAATTTACCACCACAGGAAAATCCATAGCCTTAGTCTGGGTATCCTGTGACAAACTAGTACACCTGAGCCAGGCCAACCTGCCTAAAAGCTACAGATGTGGCCATGACCCTAGAGGAAACATCATTAACATCCACAGCAGCATGAAACTGAACCTTAGAGGCTTCAATGCCATCAGCAGCCACCTGTTCTAGTTCACTAGCCAGCTGCCATGGGCCTGCTTGGCCAATTGCATAACAGTATCCCATCTAGATTTCTGATACCTAGCTACATAAGCCATATAATTTGCTTGCCTGAGACCCAGAGAGGCTGCCATATACTGTTTTTGCCATGGCATCAATCTTCCTGGAATCCTTGTCAGGAGGATGAAGCCAAGGGAATATTAGCTTTATCACAGGCAGCGGCCTGAACTACCCCAACATGACTGCATTGCTGAGAAAGGAATTCTGTATCAGGGCCTGACAATGTATACCTTCTGTCCATCTTTTCATCTACATGAGGCACAGAATTAGGAGCTTTTAAAATTTTATTTGTTTGTTTCCTAAAAGACTTATGTAAAGGAATAGACAATCTCCTAGACTCTGGAATATCCATCATTTCTACAAAATCAGGCTCCTCTTGCTCATCCACAGCCTCTTCTAAAGGAAGCTGGAGGGTTTCAGCAACTTTTATAAAACATAAAATGAGATGGGGACTCAGACAGCATAGGGGAGATTCTAAAGGTCTGTCTGGGGAGATGTCCGGTTCAATGGGCACACCCAGACCTTCCCAGCCACATTCATACTGTTCATAATCCTCCTCCCTCCTCTGTTCATAAAATTCTCAATATCATAATCTTGAACCACTGGGGACCGGACGAACACCTTTTACCAGATAGTGGTGGTCTTGACGGACCCTGAGACAGTGACTGGACAATTTGTATGGCTTTTGCTATCTCTGCAGCAGTTGGAGAAGGAATTTTGGACTCCAGACCTGCTGATTTTCTTGTTTTCTTTACTGGAATTGGTTCCTCAGAACCAGCTTTTCTTTTGCCCGAGGAAGTCTGGCCCTGGTCAGAGGGCACTCCCTCTGGTTCGGTTGGCACCAAACCGGGCTGGCCATCCGGGTCAGCGGACTTTTTGGCCTCTCGTTCCCTGAGCCTGCCCAATCTTTTTTCCAGGGTGGCTGCAGGGAAATTCTTACATACCTGGCAGTCTGACTGGAGGTGGTCAAACCCAGACAATAAACACATGGTGTGTGGGTCAGCCTTGGCAAAGGCTTCCCCACAAACATCCATGTGTTGAAACCCAGTGGGCCCGGTTTCTCTTTGGGTTCTCAGACATAATGCCAGCCTAACCAAAAACTTGCCTTTTAACGGCAGTAAAGAAAAGACATCCTTATCAGTTCTAACTGCGTCACGGGTATTGGAAAAACGTAATAAATCTGTTTTTTTTAGAACCGATAAGAACCGGGAACCGCACTCTAAAATAGTAACTTTTAGTTTTAAATGAGTTTTAAACCCACTGATCGGTTCAAAACCGAACCGATAACTTACAAGTTCCACACAGACAAAACCTTCATTTACTTACGGTTACCACAGATAGAGCTTGAACCGAACGGTTTTGCAGTTAAAATAAAACTATTCTCGGTTAAATCCAACCGAGAAAACACTTTTTAAACCGAGAAATGAACCGAGCAGAAGGAGAAATCTCCGGAGCGACTGTTCACTGAGGCGGAGTAAAGAATCTGACAGTTCAAGTTTGAAATGACAGATAGAGCTGCTCTCGTGCCAAAATTCTATTTTGGAATGGTTTTAACCATTTCACTCCGGGGCAGTTCTAGAGCTGGGTCAAACTGCTAATGTCTATAATACAGCAAGACTTCATGTTGTTTGAATATTGTCCAATCAGTAAAAAAAGGGGATGAAACATTTTTTATATATATAAGCAAGAAAAGAAAGACCAAAGGAGGGATAGTAAGGCTAAAAGGGGAAGAGGAAGTTTGAGAGAAAGAGAACCAAAAAAAAAGCAGACATATTGAACAATTACTTTTGTTCAGTATTTATGGAGGAAAGAGTAGGTGACAGGCCAAAGATAAGGGACAAGAGCATTAAAGGAAGGGAGGTGGACACTAGTCCTTTTACAGAGGAGCAAGTCCTCAAGCAACTAGAGCAATTAAAAGAAGGCAAGGCAATGGGACTGGATGGGGTGCACCCTAGATACTGGCGGAGCTCAAGGAGGCAGTGACTCCACCTCTGACAATTCTGTTCAGCCTTTCACTAGAAACAAGGGAGGTTCCGGGGGACTGGAGGAGGGCAGATGTGATCCCACTCCACAAAACTGGAAATAGGGAGGAGGCAAGAAATTACAGACCTGTCAGCCTGACTTCAATAGTAGGTAAAGTCATGCTACTGAAGGAAAGTATTAGGGAATACCTTGCAACCAGTGGGTTACAGGATCCAAGGCAACATGGGTTCACGGGGAGAGGGTCTTGCCAGACAAACCTGATCAAGTTGTTTCACTGGGTGACTGAGGAAGTGGATCAGGGAGAAGCGGTAGATGTGGCCTACCTGGATTTCAGTAAGGCCTTCAACACCGTTTCACACAGAAGACTGATGAGCAAGCTGGGCAACCTAAGAATAGGTCCAAAAGCAGTAAATTGGGGAAGAAGTTGGCTAAGCAACAGGAGTCACAGGGTGGTGGTAAATGGGGTTCACTTTGGAGAAAGAAAGATGACAAGTGGGATGACACAGGGGTCAGTACTAGACCTGGTCCTCTTCAATGTCTTTATTAGCAACATTGCGGAAAGGCTGGAGGGGAAAGTATGCCTGTTTGCGGATTACACAAAAATTGGCAATAGAGTGGATACACGGTGGGGGGGTAGAAAGAATGAGGGATGATTTTATTTATTTTATTTAGTTTTTGTTGATCGGGTAAGTGCACTAGACAAATCCTGCCTATCTTCATGTACGACCCGGGGGAGGGGGATACAGATGAATGCTTACTGACCTTGAACCAGATTAAGCTGTTGGTGGTGTTTTTAGTGAATGAGGGAAATTTGGCCAGGACACCGGGGAAATTCCCCTACTGGCTGCCTTGCTGCCGCCGGTAAGGTTCCCGTTGACGTCACGCTGCATCATGGCAGAAGATTTTCAACTCTGTACAGGAATGGAGGTCGGAGAAAGTACGGTATCTGATTTCATTATCAACGATAAGACAGAAGATTTATCTGGCTCACCTAAAGCTATCCCATCGCTGGAAACAGCACCGGAGGAAAAACCCATGTATCCGGCATTGGCTGGTGATATTCCAGCGTTCGGGAGACATTCCACGGTCGTCACAGGTGTTTCGGGGGACTCTGCTTCCGACTCGGCGCCTTTTTTTCCTGTCACATCGGGGGTTACAAAGCAGCAAAGCGCTATAGCGGAACAAAGTCCTCAGGAGAATGCGGCAGTAGGGAATGCTTTTTCTGAGGGACTTCGACGCTACAGACTATAAGGCCGACAGTTTGGCCTCCGTGATGAAACCCAAAGAGGAATCTCTAAAGACTGGTCGGAAGATTCTGCTTTACTAGATGCAGGTTGAAAAAGACTGCCTCGGGACAATGGGTTCCTGACCCAACGTGGTCCTCGCTTTTCGACTTCCTGCCTTCCACACATGCCACCAATTCTACAATACTGGGCCCAGGTACTAATAATGCACATTAATAATATTAATGAAGGAACTACAATTCTGAGGGTGGGGAGAGTAACTTGGCTTTTCTAAGCCAAGTACTCCATGGCTGAATTTACTCACATTTTGGGAAAAAGGATGAAGTGTTAATGAAGGATGGGGAAAAGATTCTCAAACAAAGCCTTCTATGTCAGACTTGTTTAAAATAAGTTAGAACAGGCCCCATGACGAATGCTGTCAGGATAAGATGTAAAGGAGGCCTCCAGGAACATCCTGACAGATATTATGTCTTTAAGCAACTTTTAAATATTCTATGGTTTTCTTCCTCAGATATTTATGCTTAATACATATTTCAGGCGTAAGATTCATTTGATGTCAGTTTTCAAACTAACTTGCAATTAGAAAAATTTTGGGACAATATGCAGTACAAAAAATACACCTTTGTGGGTTCCTTTTTGCCATTCCGCCACTAGGCCACAAATTAAGCATGCTACTATAACGTTTCGAATGAAGGAGTAAATGTGTACATATATCATTGGTTGCAATCAAAATGTGATATTTTAAGTCCTCCTGAAGCTTTGTTGGATTCTGAAGGGATTTGGACAGGAGGTTGGAAATTTAAAGTTAAACTTTTCCAAGTTAATTCAGAAATAGTACATCTCCCCAATAGTTTATTTTGGGAAAAGATAGGGAGTCTGCTTTTATGGGGACCTAGAGCCTGCTATAAGTGTGGTGCTCGAACCCATATTAGTAGCGATGTGATGTGTTGAAATGCCCTTGTGTGGAGGTTTTGGTCACTCAATGGATATGTGCAACAATATCTTTCAATGTAATTTATGTGATGAGAAAGGTCATGCCTTCCATCAGTGTCCTTGGGCACGACGAAACTGTACAGAAGGCTGGGATCAAGATGATTTATTGAAAAAAGCTCACACAAAAAAACAGGGCCCTCCTGAGAATATTCCTTCTACGGCTCCAGTCCTTCAGGTTTCAAATAAATCAGTTGATTCCAATAAAGCAGAAAATGGAACTAAGGAGCCTCAATTACTAACAGATAAAACCAATTCCAAACCTTCTGTCTCTGGGAAGCAGAATCTTGGTTTATCTATGCCTCCTCCTTTTGAGACAGTTAAAAGCAGGCGCCTCACTAGAGCCTCTCTAAAGCAACCTTTTACAAATCCGCTTCCTACTGATAATTTTTTTTCCCCATTACAAGATGATACTAGGGACTCAGACCTTGAATCTGATACATCTCATGTATCAGAATTAGTTACTGAAGATGAAGATAGTAAAACAACAGAGCTAGCAAAGGAAAAGAAAGGTAAAAAAGGTGAAAAAAGGAAAGTTAGCCAGAAGAATGGTACCTGAATTTAGACGTTTTTTAGTTTCATGGCTACAATAAAACTAGCATCCTATAATGTTTGCAGCATAAAAGCACTTCAAAGACAGTTACCTATACTTATGTATTTAGGTTCCTTAAAATTGGATATCATTTTATTGCAAGAAACTAGAGTAACGTCTCTTTTGAAATTACGAGTTACAAAGAAATGGATTTGGGGCCTTCTTTTGGACCTTTGATCTGATATTGCAGACGTATTGGAATATTATTTGGGAACACGGCTTTTAAGATCTCTAAAGTGATTGATGTTAGGCCAGGTAGAGCTTTAATTTTAGACTGTTCCTTAGAGATTATTTTTTCCGTATGATTAATATATATATGTCTCAGACGAAACTAAATGGATCGAATTATTTGAGGACATTAGCTTTTCTTATTCACCAGAAGACACATTATATGGGGAGGAGATTTTAATTGCTCACTAGATATAAATCTATGTAGAGGCTCTGGAAAAAAGATATATTGTGACACAAATACTCTTAATAAAATTGTTAGAGATGCTGACCTTCAAGATGCCTATAGAAGCCTACACACACAGGGTGGAGCAACTTATTAGACATACCTTTTCTACTCGTATAGATATGATTTTTATTTCCCGTTATCTTTTTTCTTTATCTTGTAGGGTTCAACCCACTGAATTCTCAGATCATTCTATTATAGTTTGTAACCTTTCTTTAACTAATATGCCTCCTAAATTATTTTCCAAAACTCAACGTTGGAGATTAAATATTTCTTTTCTACGAGATGCAGCCTCCTTTTCTAAATTAGATGCCTTTTTCTAGCTAAATTTTCTACTATGGATCTTTTTGAATCTCAGTATGACTGGTGGTTACAAACTAAACGTGAAATTAAATGTTTATTTATTAACTGGGGTAAAACTAAAGCTAATTCAGACTATCTGCAATATCTCTTGTATAGAAACCAGTTATATAAATTAATGTCCTTTCCTCCTAAAGACCATTCCTTGTATACTTCTCAAATTTCAAAATAAAACAACAAATGAAATCATTCCAATATGATAGAGCGAAACCTTAGATCTAGAATTTAAATTTGGTATTAAGCAAAGTCCCATGTCTGATCCATTCCAGGCCTGTAAACTCGTTTGACACATACTTTAATGTCAGGACTTTTCAATTCATTTAGGAGACTTAATTACTACTGATATGGGAATGTTATCCATTATTCAGCAACATATTCAAGAGTGTTTTTCATCTCAAACATTGTCCTCTATCATCAATTTTCCACTACAAAATTTTAGTTCCTAACCTCAGCTTACAGAAAGTAGTTTAATACTTTTAACAAAACCTATTTCTGCTCAGGAAGTTGTAGAAGTAATCAAGCAGTTAAAAACTGGATCCGCCCCAGGTTTAGATGGCATTCCTAATGAGTTTTATAAAATTTGTATAAAATATATGGAGTTCTTTTTGCCCCTAGTTTTTAATTCTATCTTGAATACAGCTGCAGTTTGTAAGGATTTTTCTATCTCACTCATGACTTTTATCTTTAAAAAAGGTGAAAAGAGTTCTTTATCTAATTGGAGACCAATTAGTCTTCTAAATAACGATTATAAGATTTTAACTAAAATCTTACATAATCGCCTAATAAAAGTAGCAGAAGTTCTTATACATCCTTCTCAAACATGCTCTATACCAGCTAGAAAAATCTAGCATAATCTTTTTTTGATAAGGGACCTTTTTTCAAATAACTTATCTAATTTTCATAATTCCGGACTAATAGTGGCACTAGATCAAGCCAAAGCTTTTGATACAGTTTGTCATTCTTATCTGTATTTCATTTTATTAAATTATGGTATTCCACAGGCTTTTGTACATTGGATAATTAAACTCTATAGCCAGGCGGTTACTATCCCCAGAGTAAATGGTTTGATGGGAACTGAAATTAAGATTAACAGAGGTGTTAGGCAAGGATGTCCCTTAAGCCCTCTTTTATATACATTTGTCCTGGACCCTGTTATTAGATGTATCATTTTGGATCAACATATTATAGGAATTTCACCCTCTCCACTCTTAGAAAAGATTAAAGTTACAGCTTTTGCAGACGATGTTACTTTGTTATTAGCAGATACTACATCACTACAGAAGGCTTTAGATATTTTCACTTTTTTTGGACAATTTTCGGGGGCTTCTCTCAATATAGAGAAAAGTTTTATATTACCCTTAAATCAAACCTCTTTACATTCTTCTAAATATCTTGATATATCCATCTCATATACACCCCAAAAAATCTTAGGGATATGGTTCGGGGTTGAAGATATGGCCCTCTATAATTGGGAAAAGCAATTATTAATTGGAGAATCTAAGGTATATTTATGGAAAAGTTGGACATTTGGTAAACAGAAAAGGATCTCTATTATTAAAAAATTCTTATTACCTCTTTTCACTTATCTTAGTCATATTTTTCCTCCTCTCATATCTGTTGAAACCAGGTTATACAGTATTTTCTTCCAGGTGCTCTGGGGTAACAGACTCAATCCAGTCAAAAGAGATTTCACATATCTTTCAAAAAAAGACGGAGGTTTACAGATGATTAATCCGGTTTTCTTTCATTCCATTTTTTTATTTTCTTCCTTCCCTTTTATATGGACTAAACCTTCTTTGCCATGGCACTATTGGGTTCAATCTATTTGGCACAAATATTTTTTTAAATGGTCTATATTTCCTCCTAAGATACTTACTTCAGATGATTTACCTAACTATGGGCTTTCAACCTTTAAGAAACTACACCAGTGGAAGATACCCTTACAAAAATTACTCACTTTTACTAGAAAATCTTTCTATAATTATATTGTCTATGATATTCAGAAGGTTACACTTTTATTTCCAAATTGTACCCCATTAAAAATGACTTCTGCTTTGCATAAATTAACTGATTTTAGAATCCCAGTTAAAACTTGGGATATAATATGGATATCTGCACATGGGAGATTAGGTGTTAGGGGAAACATGAAATACAAATCTTTAAATGATAGATATTGTTTGAGACCAATGTGTGTCAACACTGAAGAAAGTCAACATCATTTTTTTATAGAATGTATGGATAGCAAAGCTTTTTGGAATGAGGCAGCAGCACATTGGCATATGCCACATTTAGTTTCTCAGACGTATAACATTCTTGTTTTAGGTGATTATACAGGGATATGGGAGAAATATCATAGAAGCACATTAAATGTTTTTTTTGCTTTATTACAATATTTTTTATGGCAGGCTCATTGTAAATTTGTCCTACAACAACAGCAGACATCATATTCAGTAATAATCGATTCTGTTAATACTGATTTACTTGCACTTCGAATGAAAGATATTAAGCTTTATTCAAATGTGAAGGTTATGGATTTATGGAAATTTTTCCTATTTTTGGGTGATGTAATTCCTATTCTGTTTGTATGAAAAGCCTTTTTATTTCTAACTTTTGAGTATTGTATTATTATGCATTATTTCTCCTTTTATGTAAATTCTTTTTGTGATGTTATGTTTTTTTGTTCAATAAAACTTCCCCTACTCTTTTCGATAAGTGCCATGGGATCTTTAACATCCACCTGAACTACCACCAATCCAGGCAGATGGGACCTCGGTTTAATGCCTCATCTGAAAGACGGCACCTCAGAAGTGCAGCACCCCTCTCATGCTGCACTACAGTGTCAGTACTGGGATATTAACCCAAGTGCCAGATGTGGGAACTGAACCCACAGCCCTCTGATCTCCCGGCCTCAGAGGCGAGTATGCTACCTACTGAGCCACTGACACTGATCTGAAAAAGCTGAAAGATTGGTCAAGGTAATGACAGCTGGGTTTCAATGCAAATACTGCCAAATCATGTACTTGGGGCACAGAATGTACCAATTGAGCAGAGAGGTATTAGCAACCACAAACAGGAAAGGGACCTAGGGGTAATAATTTCTGATTCCCTGAAAGTAGCCAAGCAGCGTGACAAGACAGTGGGGAAGGCTAGCAGGAGGTCGGGTACATAGGGAGTGGCATCACCAGCAGAAGTAGGGAGGGAGGTAGTAGTACCACTGCATAAATCACTGGTAAGACCCCACCTCAAGTACTGTGTCCAGTTCTGGAGGTCCCACCTCCAGAAGAACATACCATAGATAGCATGGATGTGGTACAAAGGAGGGCTACCAAAATGATGCAGGGTCTGCATCAAAAGCCTTACGAGAAAAAATTCAAGGAGCTAAATATGTACTCTCTAGAGGAATGGAGGAAAGGGGGAGGGATATGAGAGAAACATTAAAATATCTCACAGGTAATAATAACGTACAGGAAGGTAGCATTTCCCATAGAAAAAGATGCTGCAGGACAAGGGGTCATGCTATGAAGCTGGAGGGTGGGAGGCTCAGAGGAGATGTGAGGAAATACTTCTTCACAGAGAGGCTAGCAGACGCCTGGAACAGCCTCCCAGCAGCAGTGGTGAGTGCTAAAATGGTAACAGGATTCAAGCATACATGGGATAGACACAATGGGACCTTAGAAGTAAGGCAAGGGGGGAGAAGACCAGAGATCAAGTAGGGTCTGCAGTGGCACAGTAGGTAGGGAATATAGGTCAGATTAGGTGGGCCAAGAGGTCCTTATCTGCTGACAACTTCTATGTTTCTATGTATCTATCTAGTATCTAGCTATCTACAAATAGTATCTATCTCTATTTATCTGTCTGTACTGTATATCTATCTACAGAAAGTATCTATCTGTCTGTTTGTCTATCTATCATCTGCAACACAATCCTTATTATTTCGAGCAGACCCAATAGATCGAGGTCTCCTTCTGCTATTTTCTTATGTTCTATGTTCTTATGTTCTTACTATATCATTTTGTTTTCCATTTTTAAATTATATATTTACAGTATATCTGTAACAGAATGATCTCTGTTAAAAAAGCAGCGGTGCTAATGTTCAAGTATTATTTTTGTTATTCTGTTTATCCCCTTTGTCACTGGAGCTGCCTGTCCTGTCTCCATTCTCTCTCCCAGCCCCATCCTTCCCTACTCTGGCACTTACCCACTCTCCAGGGGACCCCAAGGCTCTGCCGCCCGTGAGTTATTATCCTACCCTCTCACAGGTGAAGATAATATTGCATATTTTAAGTCAGTCTACTGCATAGCCCCTATGACTCACAAATACACCCTCTAGAAGAAACATTATACTGCAATGTGTAAGGTTTTCTTGTCCACCCTCAATGCTGGAAGAAGGATGCAGCCGTGGTGGCCCCTGTGAGCTCGCATCAGTAATGAGCACAGGGATGCATACTCACAATGGCGCAGTGTGGTTGTAAAAAATTTAAGAAACCATATTCAGGGCCACTGTTAGCACTAGTCTATACCCATCTAGTGCTAGATCAGGTGGTAAGGGCCACATATTTATAAAGTGGCCCTGCATGGTACAGATTCCCTTTAAATGGCAGGAACAAAATACAGAACCCTCCGTGCCTCCCCATACAGTATATGCATAATAATGCCTAATGACTTAAATGAAAAAGGAAGATGGAACAGTACACTAGAGAAGCAATGTATTAAGTGATTAGCTGTAAAAGAGGAAATGCTTGGCTACAGGAGGAAGTAGAAGTAGCCCATCATTTCCAACGTGGGAAGGACTCTCAAGAGCAGAATGGCAGCACTAATTTGTAAAACAAGGGGAACTGAGTTTTTGTGGCTTCTTGAGCATTTTAACCACTTAACGGAACCTATAACTTCTGCAGAATGAAATGGGGCAAGACCGAGACGTGGTTAGCTTGCACTGAGGCACATTTGCATAAAAACACTTGCCCAGAGTATATTAATTGCTACATACAGGCAGGAAATCGGTCAGCCGTAACCATGTACACAGCCGAGCAAGTTGCAGAAACATTATTCTAATCTCATCTTTGCTGAGCACGGAATGCCTCAACACAAACCTCTTTTGAAGGAGTGGAAAAAGTCACGTAAGTAACTTGACCAGTATGTATCAGAAAATAACTTTGTCACATAGTCTCTTCCCAGAACCTACACCTGAAGCATGGGAACATAAACAACAAACAGGCATTAAATGAGATTCTTAGTCACAGCACTCAACTCTCCCACATTATGAGGGAGGAGAAAGATACTGGGTGTAGAACAGCTAAACAAGTTATGATCACTGAGCAATACAGCCAGTGACTAGTGGAGGTACACCATCTGAGCAAGTTACCATGAGTGAACAGTAATACAACCACTGACTAGTTGGGGGTTACAACAGAAGAGCAAATTACGATCACTGAACAGTAAGAAATCACTGGCTAGTGTGTGCAAGGGGGTGCAACAGCTAAGCAAATTACAATACCTGAGCAGTAATAGAACCACTGGCTAGTGGACGTACATCAGCTGGGCAAATTACCATGAGTGAACAGTAATATAACCACTGATTAGTGGGGGGGGGGGAGTACAACAGATGAGCAACCAGTGTTGGGTAAGTTACTTTTTCTATTACTTTTGGAAACTCATTCCAAGAAGCTCTGTGCAGTCACTAGCAAGGATGGAGAAGTACTAGAAAAAGTCATACATCTTACAGGTACACTTATTTCTTTTTATACAAAAACAATACAAAAGTAATAAGTAAGTATAATAGATTATTTATTTGAAAGTAATAGGTTAGTTACTAGTTACTTTCAAATAAATGTAATATGTTACAGTTGTGTATTACTTTTGTAGAAGAAAGAAAGAAATAAGTTACTGTAACTATAAGGTGTATTACCTTTTCTAGTACTTCTCCATCCTTGCTAGTGACTGCACACAGCTTCCTGGAATGAGTTTTCAAAAGTAATAGAAAATAACAGAAAAAGCAACTTACCCAACACTGTGAACAACTTACGATCACTTAACAGTAAGAAACTACTGACTAGTGGGGTACAACAGCTACACAAAATTACAATCACTGAGAAGTAATAGAACCACTGACTAGTGGGGGTACATCAGCTGAGCAAATTACCATAAGTGAACAGTAATACAACCACTGATTAGTGTGTGTGTGTGGGGTGGTACCACACATGAGCAATTTACGATCACTGAACAGTAAGAAACCACTAAATAGTTGGGGGGGTACAACAGCTACACAAAGTACAATCACTGAGAAGTAATAGAACCACTGACTAGTGGAGGGTACAACAGCTGAGCAAATTACGATCACTGAACAGTAAGAAACCACTGACTAGTTGGGGGGGTACAACAAGTGAGCAACTTACGATCACTGAACAGTAAGAAACCACTAACTAGTTGAGGGGGGGGTACAACAGCTACACAAATTACAATCACTGAGAAGTAATAGAACCACTGACAAGTGTGGGTACAACAGCTGAGCAAATTACCATGAGTGAACAGTAATACAACCACTGACTAGTGCGGGGGTGCAACAGATGAAATTACGATCATGGAACAGTAATACAATCACTTACTAGTGTGAGGGGGGTACAACAGCTTAGCAAATTACGATCACTGAACAGTAATACAACCAGTGATTAGTGGGGAGTGCAACAGCTGACTCAGAAATTATGGTCACTGAGCAGTAGCAGAATCACTGACTAGTGAGAGGTACAACAGCTGAGCAAATTACAATCACTGAACAGTAAGAAACCACTGACCAGTCGGGGGTGGGGGGGAGGTTACAATGGCTGCACAAATTACAATCACTGAGAAAAGAACCACTGACAAGTGTGGGTACAACAGCTGAGCAAATTACCATTAATGAACAGTAATACAACCACTGACTAGTGGAGGAGGGGGGTACAACAGCTGAGCAAATTATGATCACTGAACAGAAAGAAACCACTGACTAGTGGGGGGGGGGTACAAAAGCCAAGCAAATTACAATCACTGAGCAGTAACAGAACCACTGACTAGTGGGGGTACAACAGCTGAGCAAATTACGATCATGGAACAGTAAGAAAAAATTACTCACCTTAGTAATGTTGTTTCTTCTAATGGAGTCTTGCTGTATTCTGACATATGCAGTTAGGTCCTGCCTTTCAACTGCCCCAGAGAACAAAGAGTTAAACTTTCCATGGCCAGCATGAAATGTTCACCATGAGCTCGGTTGAAGCCCCTGTCTGCTGTTGTTTAAACTGCAACCATCAGATCTTTATGAGCAATACTCACTAGAAGTTCTGTGTGGAAACTGTAAAACTCATACTAGCCAACTGGCAAATATATGTATATAAAAAGGTTTTTGGTTTCAAAAGGAAGACTCAAGTCAGGAAACCCAAAAACAAAACACAACCCCTCACCCAAACCAAAAGAGGGTGAAAAAAGGACACCCCTAGGGTGCCAACACTGCTCCTGCCCACCCACATCCCAAAATCTAGGTTCTGAAAGGGGAGGTGGGAGGCAGAATAAAGCAAGACTCCATTAGAAGAAACAACATTACTAAGGTGAGTAATTTTTTCTCAAACAACATGAAGTCTTGCTGTATTCTGACATATGCAGACTACCAAGCAGTACTTCCATGGAGGAAGGACAGAACCTACTTTGGAAACAGGCTCTGAAGTACTGCTGTGTCAAACCGAGCATCACTCCTAGCCTGGATATCCAGAGAGTAATGCTTGGTGACAGTATGGACTGTTTTCCAGGTGGCTGTTTGACAAATTTCTAAGAGAGGAATATCCTGGCAGCAGCCAGGGAGCAGCTAACCTCTAGTGGAATGAGCCCTCAGGCCTGAGGGTGGAGTTCTACCAAGTTTTTCATAGCAGAACTGAATACAAGGAAACAATTCACCTGGCAATAGATCTCTGTAGTGGCAGGTTTGCCTTACCAACTTCTCCACACGTAAGGAACAACTGGAGGGATTCAAACCTGTGACCCTTGGTACGTTCTATGTAGTAGCTAAGGGCTCTTTTCACATCCAAGCTGTGTAGCCTCCACTCTCCAGAGGAGGAATGGTCAGTGAAGAAAACAGGGCGAGATATAGACTGGTTGAGGTGGAAATCTGAAACCACTTCAGGTAAGAACTTTCTGTTAGTTCTTATGACCACTTTATCTCTATGGAAAGAGATGAAATCAGATTCTACTGACAGGGCTTGCAATTCACTGATACATCTGGCAGAAGTAATGGCTACCAAAAACACAGTTTTCCAAGTCAAATACTTAAGCTCTGCTGAGGACAAAGGCTCAAAGGGGGGTTGCATAAGCTGAGCAAAGCAAACATTAAGGTCCCAAGCAGGAGCAGGATCCCTAAAGGGGGGATTGGTGTGAAGCAATCCCTTGAAAAACTTACAAAACACAGGATGGGATGATAGAGAGGAAGGCTTGCCTACTGACAAGAAAGCAGAAACAGCTGCCAAGTGTACTTTAAGGGTAGCTGGTCTGAGGCCTAGGCCATTAAGATGGACCATATAGTCCAGAACCGTAGGCAATTCAGCACAGTCTAGAGAAATATTCTTCTTAGAACACCAAATGCTGAATCTTTTCCATTTGGAGTTGTAAGTCCTTCTGGTGGAAGGCTTTCAAGAAGCCTTAAGGATATCCAGAACCCCTTGGGAAAGATGCAGATCTGCAAACTCTAACTCTTCAAGAGCCATGCCTTGAGATTGAGAGACTGAAGATTCGGGGACCAAATCCTCCCGAGAGGATGCCAACAGGTTGTAATTCCTGGGAAGAGACAGGGGAAGGTGGACTGCTAGGAACAACAACAGGGTGTACCAGGGCTGTCTGGCCCAGTCTGGAGCAGTCAGAATCACTTTGCATGGTTATGACCTTATCTTGACTAACACTTTGAACAGGAGAGGGAAGGGGGGAAAAGCATACAGAAATTTCCCTTCCCAATTCAGAATCAGAGCATCCAGGGGGACTGAGCCCAAGACTGGGGGTCTGCAACAAAAGAGAGGAAGTTGATGATTGTCTGGGGCTGCAAAAAGATCTATCTCTGGTGTGCCCCATCTCGAGAAAACCACTTTCAAAACTAGAGGAACTAGGGCCCATTCGTGATGGCTCTGGGATATTCTGCTCAGTGCATCTGCAAGGACATTGTCCTTCCCTGGGAGGTGAACTGCTATCAGAGAGGTTTGCAGGGAACAGGCCAAGGACCACAACTTCATTGCTTCTGTGCACAAGGCCGTAGACCGAGTGCCTCCTTGCTTGTTGATGTACCACATGGTGGTGGTGTTGTCTGTTCTGACCTGGACCACCTTCTTCTGTACAGATTTGGAAAAAGCTTGCAGTGCCAGAAACACTGCTCTGAGTTCCAAGAGACTGATGTGAAGCAGAGATTCCTGAGGTGACCACAGTCCTTGGGTGGTAAGATCCCCCAAATGGGCTCCCCAACCCAGCAGGGAAGCATCTGTGGTGAGTATCACTGAATGAGACTGAGTGACAAATGGAACCCTTGTCTCAAATTGTCCTGATCCTGCCACCATTGCAAGGCTTGGATTAGGGTTCAAGTCACTGGGACTAGCTTGGTAAGAGAATCCTTTCTTTGGGACCAGAAGGCTCTTAAGTGGAACTGAATGTCCCTCATCTGGAATCTTGCCCCTTGGACCACTGCTGTGGAAGCTGCCATGTGGCCCAGTAGCTGAAGGAAATGCCTTGCTGGTCGAGACACCTGAAGGATGAATGAAGAGGCCAGTTCCATGAGGGTCCTTGCCCTTTCCAGGGGAAGGAAGGCTCTTGCCTTTACTGTATCCAGTTCTGCACCTATGAAGGTGAGGAGCTGTACTGGTTCAAGAACTGACTTTGGAAGGTTGAGAAGGAATCCTAAGGAAGTGAGCACTTGCTGGGTCACTTGCAAATGTGACCTGACTTGGTCTGGAGACTGACCTACTATGAGCCAGTCGTCCAAGTATGGGAAGATGGAGATCTTTTTTCTTCTTAGGAAAACAACAACTACTGCCAGGCACTTCGTGAAAACCCTTGGGGCTGATGTTAGTCCAAAGGGCATTGCTCTGAATTGGTAGTGGCCTGAGGGCAACTCGAACCTGAGGTACTTTTTGTGGGGGCACCTGATGGGAATCTGAAAGTAGGCATCTTTGAGGTCCAGGAAGGCTAGCCAGTCCCCTGGCCTTAGAGAGGGAAGGATAATTCCCAGAGTCACCATTTTAAACTTTGGCTTTAAAAGGTGTTTGTTCAGATATCTCAGGTCCAGGATGGGCAGCCATTCTCTTGTCTTTTGGGGGGTTAGGAAGTACCTGGAGTACAATTCTTTGCCCTTGTGTAGTGTGGGAACCCTCTCTATAGCTCTGAGAGCTAGGAGAGAAGAAACCTCTGCCTCTAGGGCAAGGGTCTCTGAGAGATTTGCAGGTGGAAAGGATCTGGTTCTCATCTTGGGAAATTTTTTGAAGCTGAGAACCCGTCCCTGGCTTACTACTTCCAGGACCCACTTGTCTGATGTTAGAGACTTCTAGTCCTGGACAAAGTAAGCCAGCCTGCCCCCTACTGGTATGGGAGAATCGGCCCGGGCAGACCCATCAGAGTGTCTGTTTGGCAGGGGCTTTAGGCTGAGGGGTGGATGCAGGCCTGCTCATCCCGTCTGCCTCTCCCTCTAAAGAACCCCCTCTGTGAAAAAAGAAGAGGAGGCCTGAGCTTGGTAAAAAGGCCTTTGGAAAGGCCTGCCCCTGCCCCTGGACTGCTGCCTTTGAGGAGTTGCTTGCCTTTCTTTGGCCTGAGCACTCCTGTAAGTGGTCCTGTAGTCATCCATCTTTTTCATGTAGTTCTCTGTCTGCTCCCCAAACAGAAAATTACCAATTACAGGAAAATCCATGGCCTTAGCCTGGGTATCCTGTGAGATGCTAGTACATCTGAGCCAAGCCATCCTCCGAAGAGCCACAGATGTAGCCATGACTCTTGATGAAACATTGTTGGAGTCCACAGCAGCATTAAAACTGTACTTTAGATGCCTCAATCCCATCTGCAGCCACCTGCTCCAGCTCCTTGGCAAGCTGGTCAGGGGCCTGTTTAGCCAGAGCCAGCACAATGTCCCACCTGGACTTCTGGTATCTAGCTGTATAGGCCATACAGTTAGCCTGCCTGAGTCCCAAAGATGCTGCCATGTATTGTTTCTTTGCCATGGCATCAGTCTTCCTGGAGTCCTTGTCTGGGGGATGTGATGCCAAGGGGATATTTGCCTTATCACAGGCAGCAGCCTGCACTACCCCAACATGGCTGCATTGCTGGAAAAGGAACTCCGTGTCTGAGCCTGAGAGAGTGTACCTCTTGTCCATTTGTCTGTCCACAGGAGGTATAGAATTAGGAGACTTAAGAATTTTATGTATCTGTTTCCCAAAGGATTTGTGGAGGGGAACAGACAGTCTCCTGGACTCTGGGATGTCCATCATCTCAACATAATCAGGCTCCTCCTGATCCTCTACTGCTTCCTCCACAGAAAGTTGGAGGGTCTCAGCCACTTTTTTGTAAAACATATAGTGAGAAGGGGACTCAGAAAGCCTAGGAGGAGAAACACCTGAAGGTCTGTCCGGGGAGATGTCCGTGTCAATAGGCACATCCAGACTTTCATAATCACCATAATCATCCTCATACTCTCCTTCCTCCTCACCCGGTTCACAAAATTCTTCCAAAGTATAATCCGGAAAAGGGGGAACCGACCGAACTGAACCCCTGCCAGATGGTGCCGGTTCGGTCGGAACCGAACCAAGCGATTGCACTATCCTTATCGCCTTGGCTATCTCATCGTCAGTCGGAGTATGAATTTCTGGGTCCGAACCAGACAATTTATCTTTTCTCTTTCTTTTCACTGGCACCAACTCCTCAGAATCGGCTCTCCTTTTGCCCGAAGATGTATTGCCCTGGTCAGAGGGCACTCCTTCTGGTTCGGTCGGAACTGAACCGGGCTGGCCGTCCGGGTCAGCGGACTTCTCAGCCTCCCTTTCCCTCAGTCTACCTAATCTCTTTTCCAGGGTAGATTTGGGAAAATTCTTGCAAATTTGGCAGTCTGAATCGAGGTGGTCAAACCCCAGACAATAAACACAGGTGGTGTGGGGGTCAGCCTTGGCAAAGACTTCCCCACATGCACTGCAGTGTTGAAACCCAATGGGCCGTTTTTTTTCTTGGGTTTCTCAGACATGGCCAATCCTATCCAAAACTTACCCTTTTTCAGCAATCTGCCAGGCAGACTCCCCTATGGTTCCTGACCGTGTCACGGTCTTGGAAAAACGAATAAAATCCGGGTTATTTTTAGAACCGACATAATGACTGGTTACCACACTCCAATCATAACAAGCTTTTTTTTTACCTCAAACTGATCGGTTCAGCTGAACCGATCCACAATTTACAAGTTCCACACAGAAAAAAAAACAAAAAACCTATCTAGTACTCACGGTACCACAGACAGAGACTTGAACCAACTAAGTGGTAACAGCAATTCGGTAGAAACTGACCGAAAAAACAATACTTCAACTGACTTTTTGAACCGAGCAACAGAAGAAATGTCTGGAGCAACTGTTCAGTGAGGCGGAGTAAAGAATATGATGGTTGCAGTTTAAACAACAGCAGACAGGGGCTTCAACCGAGCTCGTGGTGAACATTCCAAGCTGGCCACGGAAAGTTTAACTCTTTGTTCTCCGGGGCAGTTAAAAGGCAGGACCTAATTGCATATGTCAGAATACAGCAAGACTTCATGTTGTTTGAATACAGTCACTAGTGTGAGGTGGGTACAACAGCAAAGCAAATTACGATCACTGAACAGGAATACAACCAGTGATTAATGGGGAGTGCAATAGCTGAGGAAATTATAGTCACTGAACAGTAGTAGAATCACTGGCTAGTTGGGGGGAGGGGATACAACAGCTGAACAAATTGCAATTTCTGAGCAGTAATACAGCCACTGACTAGTGGGGGTACAACAGCTAATCTAATTATGATCACTAAACAGTAATACAACCACTGACTAGTGGGGGGGGGGGTAAAACAGCTGAGCAAATTACAATCACTGAACAGTAATATAACCACTGACTAGTGGGGGTTACAACAGCTAAGCAAATTACAATCACTGAGCAGTACTACAGCCAGTGGTAAGTTGGGGAGTGAAGAACTAGGTGGTCTGAGGTTTCCATCCGCTTTCACTCCTTTCTTAAAGAGCTAGTGTACTGAATAAAAATAATATTAGCTTTTAAAAGCAGTCAACTATTACCTTTTATATCTTAGGTACTTTTTCTTTTCCCTTTGGTTAACTAGAAGGTTTTTTTTCCTGATGTTAGTAGGTGCGATTTGTGGGACAGCACTCTGTCTGGTAGCTGACGTATCTGTCTCTATCCCCCCCACTACAGCATCGTGACATCACTGCTCCTTTGAAACAGCCACTCAGCAGCTGCCAGGTCAGTCATCTGTGATGTCACTGAGATCACAGTGCTGATAACGTACTGGGCTGGGATAGAGATAGATATGTCAGCTGCCAGGCTAAGAGCTGTTCTACACATCCAGCATATTATCACGTAGAAGACGTTCTAATGAGCAAAAGGAAAAATACTACAAAAATAAAAAGTTACAACTGACTACAGTACTCCCAGATCAGGCAAAGCATTTTCCTGTAGTGCACCCTAATTTTCTATGTATTTTCCCTGTAAAACTGGGATGAAATTCCTGTAGATTTTCCTGTATGCACAAATCAATGTAAGTACGCAATTGGTGTCATTATGCCAGTCAATAAAATCACCAGGACAAATGTTCAGGCTGTTTTATGTGTTCTTCTTTATTTTAAATATAAGAAGTCACCTACAACTTATCACATAACTACTCTACAACTGTAAGAACTTTATGCGTAACAATATAATACCATCTTGAGGTTCTGGGGACATGTTGGAACCTATAAAGCTGAGTTCTCAAGGTTCACATGTCTCCAGAACCTCCTGAAATTATTATAACCTTGTAATAATACAGTCCCTTATACAGTATTCTATTTATAGTATGAAATGTCTTAACTTCAAATTTACCCCTTAATCACAGACTGATACATTTTGAGTTCTGCTCACAATGCATGAAAGGGGCATAGGGATGCACAAAATGCGCATATCCCACCCTCGTCCCTGCACCCCGTGGACAGGTGCTCCCATGCTGGCATTCATCAATGCCGACCAGCTCTCCACGGTTCCTCCCTAACGCACAAAACTCTGCAGGGTGGCCAGGGGAGGAGTCACTGTCCCAGGCAGACATCCAATGGGATGCCCCCTGGGACCCATAGTGGATCTCACACATAGGGTGGCATGGGTCTGGGGCTGTGCATGCCTATAGCATGCACCCGGACCAGCACGGCACCCCCCCAGTCCCAGTGCTGCTTCACATGAACTTTCTGGGCACTCGCCCATCCAGCTGCCCCTGCTGCCTTCTGCTGCCCAGCAGTCGGGAGCAGCACAGTGTGCCCTGTCCTGGTCCCCTGGTAACTGAATGCCTGTATTCATGGGGGCATGCTGTGGGTTATGGCAGGGTCTCCCTGGTGTACCCTGCACTACCCTCTGCACCCATGAGGCCAGCAATACACCAGTTAGTGAATACACATAGTGCTGGCATACCCCCGGAACGTCCCCATCGTGGAGCTGTCTGCAGACATGGGGGATCAGGTGTGGTGGGTCTGCATGTGCCCCCTCCGTGCATGCCATGCGGGGGGCACAGAGGGTGTGGAGTAGCCATTCGCCCCCACATACGCATGCACAGCAACGCCACACCAACCGTGCATTGGCCCTACAGCCCTGTGTACCTGTAGCGTTCCATTAATAAACATCGTTTCAGTGTATTACTGTGTTTTTCATTGGCATGCTTAAGCACCCCCCTACACACACACACACACACACACACACACACACACACACACAGCTTTGTGCACCAAAATCTCAGAGGTAAAAACAAATATTCCCTTTTTTTTCCATTTATTTTACCAACCTTAGGCCAGACCAGGGTCTATGGGTCCCTTCTGATCTCACACATATAATTCATAATTCCTGCTTATCTTGATGAAGACACCCCCATACCTTTCCCAGGCACACAATCAAACTGTAATTATTATTTATTTATTTAGCTTTTGTTAACCAGGTAGGTACACTAGACAAAACAACTGCCTATTTTCAGGTACGATCCGGGAGAGTACAGGAATAATAGATTTAGGTACATACAATGACATTGTACAAATTAGACATGTTACAGTTCATGTGAGCATAAAGATTCAACACAGCATATGAAACATGGCAAAGCATAGATTATACAGTATTAACATAAGAAAAATAAACACCTTATGGAAGCCAAGAGCAGTTCCAGGGGCACAGTATTGAAATCCTTCAGATGTGACACTATATACAGCTTAGCAACCTCTTGGAGTCTGGTCTTTTGTCCAGGAGTAGCTGCAGAGCAGAGGAGTGCTGTGATGGATCAATTCATGGGGGTTTGGGGCAGCCACAGGCTGAGGCAAGTTTGAGATGGTTCCATAGGGAGGAACGGAGACATATCTGTGAGTGCGTGGCATGGACCTGGGCAGGGAAGGAGTTCCACAGTCTGGGAGCGAATGCAGCAAAGTCCCCCCCCCCCCCCCATTTGAGTCCGTATAGCTGGTGTCTTGAGGAGGGCCTGTCCCTGGGACCCGAGGGAGTAGGAGGAGAAGACGGACGGGACAAGAAATTTCACAAGCCCTGGAGGGGTGCCAGTGCCAAGGACCTTTCCGGTGAAGCACCTAAGACAAAGTCTATGTGGTTAGCGGGTCAGAGACGATTTAGCCTGAGTTAGAGGTCGCAATGGTGAGTGAGATGGGGGGCAGCCAGCATGAAGCGGCAGACATTACTGTTAGAAACATTGTCTAATTTTTTTTCAAATAACCTCAACCTCTAGGCTGGTCAGAAGAAGTACTGCTTTAGTGATCTTTTTTAAAAACACAACTCTGCTCTGTGCATCAAACAAGCCAAGTAGCACTTAAAGCACTCTTTGTGTCCCCATCACCCTTCAAAGCCCACCATCAAGTCTCTTTTGTCTGGCTCGCTTCTGGCACTTCATGTGTTTAAAATAGACACATTTGCATAACAGGAGGATTGTTAGCCTTGGTGGTTTGGGGCACTGCTTCCCTCAAGCAACACTTAAGTACACTTTCTTGCACCCCCCCCCGAAAGCATACCACCATCAAGTGGTCAGTCTTTTGTCTGACTCATTATGTTGCTTGCACGCATGTGCAAGAAACATAGTGCCATCATCCAAGTTTTCGGAGGGATGCCACCCATCTTCCAATGCGGTCAGTGTGTTTGCAGGCGTGGCCCCAGTTCCCCAATCACTGCTGCAGCTGTCTATGACAGCAGTTGAAAATGCAGTGGCATACAGTTGAAAGTGAGAGCTCCGATTCAGTGAGCAGAGCTCCCACCTCCAAACACACATGCGCACGCACGCATACTGCATGCTTATGCACCTCCCCCGGTTAATGCGGCTGGCGGGGTGCCCAATTCCCCGTCGGCTCCACGCCCCCAAAGCATCCAGGTGGCTACTGGGAGCCCACCTCAGCATGGAAAATGTTTATGACGGCCGACGGGGTGCCCAATCCCCCGTCGTGCGCACGCCCCAAAGATCCAGGTACCATGCTGAGAGCCCAACCCAGCATGGCATGGCAAATTGATGTTATGGCCAACGGTGGTACCCAACCCCATCAGCTCCAGCCCCCCAACAGCCTTCCAGCTGCTATGCTGAAACAGCGTCCTCGAAGTCATTAAAAAAAAAACCTGTAATGCAAAACTTGTCCTAGTCGCTATACCTGCTCCCCTCCCACAACCCACTTACCACTGCGCACCCCTGTCTCCCCACACCCTCCTCACCCCATACTTACCTCCGAGCTTGGTGCCACGATCTTCGGTGGACTAGGAACACGTCTGCGCTCTTCAAAGCCGACCGCGAACTGAGGAAATGCCGGTAAGCTGTATAATGCGATAGATAGGGTTTTTTCAACTTTGTTGCATATCTCAGGCATTTTGGGGAATTTTGGTCCCAAATTTTCAACATGAGGTTTGTGGGACCCCTCCTCATGAATTCTTGCACTGTCATGGCGTTACTCG
This sequence comes from Neoceratodus forsteri, assembly GCA_016271365.2. Classification (NCBI taxonomy): domain Eukaryota; kingdom Metazoa; phylum Chordata; order Ceratodontiformes; family Ceratodontidae; genus Neoceratodus; species Neoceratodus forsteri. Next base: position 161,195,979 of record JADMNL010000030.1, on the reverse strand, counting down.
GGCCCGAAGGGTGATTTCGCGGTCACTGTGTGAAATCACCTTTCGGGACCAAATAATGAAACAACACTGCCAGTGTTCATAAGGTGGGCTCTCAAAAGGTATGTTGAAAATTTGGTGAAAAAATTCTAAAATGACTGTTTCTGGCCATTGTTGCGCCGGTTCATGCGTTTCGTGGGATTCGCCGAATTTTCAATATTTCCTCCAGATTTTCAACATTGCCATTTTACCACACCTCCTCATGAGCAGCACAGCTGTCATTTTCACATCTCACCCAAAGCGTGTTTCCATGCATGTAGCGCACAATGGCGCGAGTCGGTGTCGAAATCAATGCACGGGACACATTAAGGAAATCACAGTGACACTGTTCATGAGCAGAGGTCTTAAAATGGCTATGTTGAAAATTTGGTGAAAAAATTCCTACAAATGACTGTTTTACGAGCGTGTGTTGCGCAGTTCCTACACACACTCGTAAGTTCGCACATTTTTAATATTTGCACTCCAGATTTTCAACATTGCCATTTTACCACACCTCCTTATGAGCAGTACAGCTGTCAGTTTTCACATATTGCCCAAAATGTGTTTTCGTGCATGTAGTGCACAATGGCGCATTCGGTATGTGCAATCAATGTTTGGGACAGATTAAGAAAATCACAGTGACACTGCTCATGAGCAGAGATCTTAAAATGGCTATGTTGAAAATTTGGTGAAAAAATTCCCTTCAGACATTCTGCATTATTACTAATGAAGACATTGAGCAGAACTGGCCTGAGGACCGATCCCTGCAGCACCCCACTGGTCGCCCCCTCTCCTAGACTGTGCACCATTTACCACCACTCTCTGCCTCCTGTTAGCCAGTTTCTAACCCAGTTTACCACCCTTTCCCCCATGCCCAGCCTACCCAGCTAGTTTATCAGCCTCCTATATGGGATGGTGTCAAAGGCTTTGCTGAAATCAAGGTAAGCGTTGTCCACTGCTCCACCCTGATTCAATTCCTTTGTCACCCAGTCAAAGAAATCAACCAGATTTATCTGACATGATGTCCCCACTGTGAATCCATGTTGTCTATGGTCCTGGGCTCTGATGGCATCTAGATGCCCCACTATCCTTTCTTTAAGCAATGTCTCCATGATCTTCCCCACTACTGAGGTGAGGCTGAACGGCCTATTGTTCCCTGCCTCCTCCCTGCTGCTGGACTTGTGTAGAGGGACCACGTGTGCCCTCCTCCAGTTCACTCATGTTGAATGACTCAGTGAACACGGCTACCAGAGGTACTGCTATCTCCCTTCGCAGTTCTGTTAATATCCTTGGGCATATGCCATCTGGTTCCATCGCTTTGTCCACCTTCAGTTTAGTGAGCTCCTGCAGGACTCTTTTGCCTCTGAATGGACTATTGTCCACCTCTTCACCCCCTTGGCAACTGCTGTACTGCTGTGGCCCTTGCCCCTCCCACTCTTCTCTGAATACTGAACGAATGACACAGTAGATGTCTCGACACTGTTCATGAGCAGAGGTCTTAAAATGGCTATGTTGAAAATCTGGTGAAAAAATTCCTAAAAAGGACCGTTTCACGAGCGTGTGTGCGCGGTTCCTCATGCGCTCATAGGATAAATTTTTAATATTTGCACTCCAGATTTTCAACATTGCCATTTTACCACACCTCCTTATGAGCAGTACAGCTATCATTTTTCACATATTGCCCAAAATGTGTTTCCGTGCATATAGTGCACAATGGCTCATTCGGTATGTGCAATCAATGTTTGGGCCAGATTAAGAAAATCACAGTGACACTACTCATGAGCAGAGATCTTAAAATGGCCATGTTGAAAATTTGGTGAAAACATTCCCTTCAGACGTTCTCCAATATTACTAATGAAGACATTGAGCAGAACTGGCCCAAGGACCAATCCCTGCAGCACTCCACTGGTCACCTCCTCTCCCTAGACTGCACACCATTTACCACCACTCTCTGCCTCTTGTCTGTTAGCCAGTTTCTATCTCAGTTTACCACCCTTTCCCCAATGCCCAGCTAGTTTATCAACCTCCTATATGGGATGGTGTCAAAGGCTTTGCTGAAATCAAGGTAAGCATTGTCCACTGCCCCACCCTGATTCACTTCCTTTGTCACCCAGTCAAAGAAATCAACCAGATTTATTTGACATGATGTCCCCACTGTGAATCCATGTTGTCTATGATCCTGGGCTCCGATGGCATCTAGATGCCCCACTATCCTTTCTTTAAGCAATGTCTCCTTGATCTTCCTCACTACTGAGGTGAGGCTGAGTGGTCTATTGTTCCCTGCCTCCTCCCTGCTGTCGGACTTGTGTAGAGGGACCACATGTGCCCTCCTCCAGTTCACTCATGTTGAATGACTCAGTGAACATGGCTGCCAGAGGTACTGCTATCTCCCTTCGCAGTTCTGTTAATATCCTTGGGCACATGCCATCTGGTTCCATCGCTTTGTCCACCTTCAATTTAGTGAGCTCCTGCAGGACTCTTTTGCCTTTGAATGGACTACTGTCCACCTCTTCACCTCCTTGGCAACTGCTGTACTGCTGTGGCCCTTGCCCCTCCCACTCTTCTCTGAATACTGAACGGAAAGACACAGTGGACGTCTTGGGAGGAAGGCATGGAACTATCACTTCCAAATGCCTAAACAGCACATACAAGCAAGCAACATTTGGCATTGACAAATGCTTGTTTTGCACTTGAAATGAGATTAAAAAATAGACTAACCTGAGGCTGCCCACAAGAAGGCTTGTTTTCCTTCAGTGGCTTAAGCTCTCTGCTAGTCCAGAACAGTGGCATTTGAGATACAGCTCGGCTGACTCAACTGTGTTGCTGTTTTGAGTGGGGTCACATGGCAGGTGTTTGGATCATGCAGCAGCTCACTGGTTCCTGATCAGAAGATCTGAATTTATCCTCAAAAAGATGCACTGCCAGCCTATTACCTTACTACCCCAGAGAAACACAGACTGCAGATAGATAGACCAACAGAATTGCTTAGTGTAGCAAAGTCAGCAAACTGAGCACCAATTGGAGGGCTCTGTCTGGATCTTGGCAGCCGTGAGATTCATAGTGGACATTTTCCTGTAGTGTTTGTCCATTTCCCTGATGTTTTAAAAATAAAAGATTTCCTTCCCCTATCCCATTTTTGTAGTAAAAATCCCTTAAAATACAGGAATCCCTGTAGATCTGTGAGCACTCTGACTACTACTTAAAATTTGCATTGTTTTCCTGCCTGCCTGTTTTGGCTCCATTAGCTCTTTAATCCAATATTGGATAAATGTAGCCATAAGAAAAATGTCTTGGACTTTTGTGCCCTCTGGTGGACAAGCTGAAGAACTGCACCTGAAGCTGTATAGCCTAGTTCTTTTTGTAGCTGACTGGAAAGCATTTTTAGTTCTCTTGATCAGTGTCCTGTTTTCCATTCAGTATATTTCCTGTATTCTGATATGTGTAGACCTTTTTTTGTTACATTATTTTTTTTATTTTTTTTTACTTTTCATTCGAAGCATTTGCAAAATCTTAGGACCAACAAAATCCTAAGTAACAGCATACAGTACGTTACATTTGTAGAGGGATCATCAAAACAAGAATACTGACTCACTTTTTAGGGCACCACCTTCTCAGGGAAGTAGAACTTCAAGTTTCTCTTGACTTTGCCCCCCCCCCACCAGCCTCCTAGGGATACTGACCGCATGGCATGGTTTGTGAAGCCACTGACCTGTCTTTGCCAGCTGATGCATAAGCTGACAGTGCTGCCAAATGCACCTTCATGGCTGAGGGCCTCAGACCCAGAGACTGGAGTCGGACTATGGAGACCAGGATTGTACACAGACTAGCCCCGGAAAGGGTTAATCTATCCAGAGGTACACCATATGGAAAATCTTTCCCATTTTGAAGCACAGGTTCTCCTTGTTGCTGGTTTTCTAGAAACCCTCAAGACCTTCATTACTTCTTCAGAAAGGTTTAACCCAGAGAACTCTGGCTCCACAAGAACCAAACTCTGAATCACAGGGTTCTCAGATCTGGAAATATTCTCCTGCCCTGAGGCAGTGTCAGCAGATTGTATCTCAAAGGCAGGTTGAAATGAGACCTGTTGGACAGGGACAGGAGCACAGAGTACCAAGCCTGCCTGGCCCAGTCTGGACCTATAAGAATCATTGCTGCTGACTCCCTTCTCAGTTTTGTCAGTCTTCCCAATAAAAGTGAGAATGGAGGGAAGGCATACAGAAACTTCCCTGATCAGTTGAGGACTAGAGCATCCTCTGGGACTGAATCCACCGATGGGGTCTGCAACAAAAGAGTGGGAGCTCGTTCTCCCAGAAAGCAAACAAATATATCTGGTGTGCCCCACCATCTAAACACTGTTGCCAGCACCTACTGTTTCAGGGTCCATTCTTGATTTGCCTGACTGATCCTGCTCTGGGACTCTGCCAACACACCGTCTTTCCCTGGCAAGTGTACTGTGGAGAGCTGAACCTCTAGGGAGTAGGCTAGGCTCAAGGGGCTCGATTCACAAAGGTCCACTCAAGCTACACTGAAGGCAACTTGCGCTGACCACCAGTGGTTACAGGTAACACAGTACAGCAGCTGGTGATACAAAGATACAGAAAGTTGCCAAGCATAGGTACATAGTACAGACGGTAGCAGGTAACAGAATACATACACTGCAGGACAGTGGCGTCAGCCATGCCCTGGTAGTTATTTGCAAGTCTAGGCTGGACTGAGGTGTCCATTGTCAAATATAGGCACGCCCCGGGGTGGCAGGACCAGACTTAAGTCCTAAGTCGTGGCGGGGAAGTGGATAGGGCTAGCAATCAAGGACAGTCACAGACTGAGTCATGGGAGATTAGGTCTTTTAGCTGGGACTTGAACTGTCCAAGTTTGGGTTCTGAGAGGAGGGAGTTTGGGAGGGAGTTAAGCCAGCTAGGGGCCCGGTACCTAAAAATTCTTTGACCTGAGGAGGTCTTGCAGTGAGGTACCCGGAAGTAGGTTGTCGCCAATTGCAGAGTGAGGCGGGTGGACAAGGGTGCCTGGAGTGGGTGGGGGGTGGGGTGGGGGAGAGCAGGTGGAAGTAGCCCTGCTGTAATTTTTTTAGCAAAGAGGCAGGTCTGATATTTGAGCCTCCCGTCAAAGTTTAGCCAGTTGGTGAAGGCGTAAAGGGTGCAGGTATGTGGGAGTCTGGCACAGTCAGTGGCTAGTCTACAGGCATTATTAAAGGCCAGCCTAATTTTGTTTAGGTGCGTGTTGTCGGCTGCCCCATAGATAGAAACACAGAAACATAGAGGTTGACGGCAGATAAGGACCGCAACGCCCATCCAGTCTGCCCATTTCTTTTTCTACCTTATAAATGTGCCATCGGCCTTTGCTCTGTCAGTGGCCTATCTATTCATAGTCATTTGTATTGCTCCCTTATGCATATCCCATGCCTGTTTGAAGCCCTGCACTGTATTCATAGCCACCACTTCCTGACGTAGGCCATTCCATGCATCCAGCACTCTTTCTGTGAAAAAGAATTTCCTCACATTCCCCCTTAATCAGCTTCCCTCTAATCTCATACTGTGTCCTCTTGTCCTGCTAATTTTCTTATATTTAAACAGTTAGACTCTTTCACCTTGTTAATGCCCTTAAGGTGTTTGAATGTTTCGATCATATCACCTCTCTCCCTCCTTTGCTCAAGCGTATACATATTGAGCTCCGTTAATCTGTCCTCATATGTCTTCTGATGCAGTCCCTGCACCATTTTGATTGCCCTTCTCTGGACTGCCTCAATTTGGTTAATGTCCTTGTGAAGGTGTGGCCTCCAGTACTGCACACAGTACTCCACATGGGGCCTAACCAGTGTCTTGTAAAGAGGAACTATTACCTCCCTCTTACAACTTGTAATACCCCTACTAATACACCTTAACATCCCCCTAGCCTTACCTACTGCTTTAGAGATCTGATTGGATGATTTCAGGTCATCGGTGAAGATGATGCCCAAGTCTCTTTCTTCCTTTGTGACTGTCAGCAACTCCCCTCCCAACCTATAGGTGGCTTCAGGGTTTCTCTTCCCTATGTGCATGATCTTGCACTTCTTTGCATTAAATCCCAGTTGCCACTCTTCTGACCATTTTGCTAGTTTATTCAGATCTCTTCTCATTCTGCCCACCCCATCTGGATCATCTACTCTGTTGCAGATTTTGGTGTCATCTGCAAACAGACAAGCCTTACCCTCTAGTCCATCTGCAATGTCACTAATGAAGATATTGAAGAGGACAGGCCCCAGGACTAATCCCTGAGGTACCCCACTTGTGACTTGCATCTCTTCTGACTGTATACCATTTACCACCACTCTCTGTTTTCTGCCCGCCAACCAGTTTGCCACTCAGCTGACCAACTACTGACCCACCCCGAGCCTACCCAGCTTATTTATCAATCTTCTATGTGGAACAGTGTCAAAAGCTTTGCTGAAGTCAAGGTAGGCAACATCAATTACTCCCCCTTGGTCCACCACTCTGGTTACTCAGTCAAAGAAATCTATGAGATTAGTTTGACAGGACCTTCCTTCTGGAAACCCATGCTGTCTTGGATCCTGTGCCCCTATGGATTCCAGGTGTTGCACTATCCTTTCCTTAAGGAGTGCCTCCATAATCTTGCCCACTACTGAGGTAAGACTGACTGGTCTGTAGTTCCCTGCCTCCTCCTGCTACCACTCTTGTGGAGGCAGGGATCACATAAACCCTTCTCCAGTCTTCTGGGACCTCTCCTGTGCTCAGAGACTCAATAAACAGTTCTGCTAATGGCTCTGCTAGTTCCACCCTTAGCTCCTTAAGTACCCTGGGATGTATGCCATCTGGACCCATTGCCTTGTCCACCCTGAGCTTAGTGAGCTCTTGTAGGACCCTTTCTTTTGTGAAGGGAGTAGTGCTCACCTCCCTCCCGTGTCCATGGTGCTGAGCTGTGGGCCCTGCCCTACCTTCTCTTCAGTAAATACTGAGCAAAAGTATCTATTTTGGATAGATGCTTTTACAGGGTCCTCCTCCTCACATGCCCCCTTTTCTCCTTTGAGCTTAGCAATACCCCCTCTGGACTTTCTCCTTTCACTAATGTATCTATAGAAAGTCTTGTCACCTTCTTTCACTGTTCGTGCTAGTGTTTCCCCAGTTTGGGACTTTGCCTGCCTTACTGCCTTCCCTGCTTCCTTTAGGGCAGTTTGGTATGCCTCCCTATCTTCATCCCGCTGTATTCCCTTATATTTCCTGCATGCCAGCCTTTTGGCTCTGACCTTTTCTGCTACTGTATTTGAGAACCAAAGTGGTTTCCATCTTCTTTTGCACTTCCTTTTCTGTCTAACACAATGGGATGTTGCTTCAAGTATTGCATCCTTAATGACTCCGTAATCTATGAGTGATAGTATTGATGCTGAGACAGCTAGGTGGACAGCGTCTGGTGGGAGGCAGTGCTTGTACCAGTGAAGTAAGCCAATACGCACATTGGCAGTGGTGCTCAATTTTCGGCTGTGGTCATGATAGGTGAGCCACGAGTCTAGGGTCATGCCTAGGTATTTGAATGAGGTAACCTGCTTAAGGGGGTCATTTAGAGAGTTCAATATGAGCAGGGGTTGTCCTATGTTCTTGTTTTGGGAGTGGGCAAACACCATAGATTTTGGTTTTTTGTATTTAAGACTAGCCTATGTCAAACGAACCAGGATTCAGCTTCCATGGAAGATTTTTGGAGTGCAGAACAGAGGGCTGTGGGATCGGTGTGGGAGCCGTAGAGGACAGCATCATCCGCATACAGTACTGCACATACAGGAGTAGTTTCCCAGAGCAATTCTTGGGCAGGGAGTTGAGGAACAGGGAGAAAAGTAGGGGGGCCAAGAATAGAGCCCTGCAGGACCCCCGACCTGACTTGGAGGTGGGGAGGACAGGGTCTGGGCCAGCCTGACTGTCTGAGTTCTCTCTGACAGATAGCTGGCAAACCAGCCAGTGGTCTCTGGAGACAGGCCTATTTGTGTGAGGGAATCCAGGAGTAGTGTGTGGTGCACCATATCAAACACCTTGGAAACACAGAAGGTCCATAAAAATGGTTTTACCATGCTGCAGTGACAGCTAGCACAGAGACATCCCCGACAGCGACAGCCGCAGTGCCGATTGTCGGCATTGCGGTGTCGGGATGCCACCATGTATCCATCGGGGGCTGTGCCTCAACCCCATCTGAGAGGTGTCCCAGTCTCTAGGATTCCAACTCCAAGTCAGAGTTGGACCGGGGGGGCAAAACACCCAGCGAGGCAATCTCAGTCACTGCACAGACCATCACAGCAATGTGTGGGTTTTGCCTGATTCCTGTTGCTGTGATGGTCTTCGCGGTGTCTGAGTCACTGCGGGGATGGTATACTTATGAAAATAGCACCAGCAATGTGGCCTGTGTCAACAGATGTGTGGAGGTCATCTGTAAACTCCAAGAGGACCGTGGTAGTACTGTGGTTGTGGTGGAAGCCATGCAGCTCAGGACACAGGAGGCTATATCTGGAGAGGTAGTCCGTAAGCTGAGTGGCCACAATCTTCTCCAAGGTTTTGGACAGGAGAGGCAGGATTGAGATGGGGCAGTAGTTCCCAGGCAGAGTTCAATCAATGCTTTTAAGCATGGGTGTGATGAGGAACGATTTCCATTTAGAGGGAAACTGGTCCAGAGACTGGGAGTGGTTCAGAAGCATGGTGAGTGGAGGGAGAACTTCTTTAAAGGTGAGCCTAAGCAGTTTAAGAGCTAGAGTGCCGCTGCTGGAACACAATTTGCTTGAGGGCCTTGAGGAGAAGGGGGGGCAGCTTTGTGCTGAGATATTGCTTTTAAGTGGAATGGAGGGGTGGAGGGGGAGCAAGGTGGTGCTGGGGGGGAGAAGAAATTGGGGGGAGAACACCACTAAGGTCAGAGAAGGAGGCATTAAATGCATCTGCGATCAGGGCAGGGTCTGTGGTGATAGACCCATTGGCCCAGAGTTGGGAGGGAGGTGCACTGGAGGCTTTGCCACTGAGCTCTTTGAGGGAGTCCTAAAACTTGCACCCCGAGCCCCATGTGGCAGTGAGCGAGACTTGATAATACTCAGCTTTGGCCTTACAAATATTCCAAGTACATTTATTACACACTTCTTGGTAGCACTGCCTATCAGTGAGTTTACCAGTTTCCAGAGCAATGTGCCCTAGATTGTCACACATGTCTGTGGTGATCTTTGACCATTCCTGGAAGCAGCGGGCCAGCCTTCCCCACACTGGCAATGGAGAGGCAACCATGGCACAGTTGACAGGGGTTTTGTTTCTGCAGGGACTTAGGGGCTGGAGTAGCAGTTGTATGCCTACTGCCCCTTCTGTCCCTGCCTTTATAGTAACCTCTTTGTGACATGTACTTGTATACATGGGACATACGTACAAGGAAGTACCCCCTACCGCTGCATCCCCTTCCATAAGGCCTGTACAAAGTGGAGGCCTTTTCTTTTGCAGTATTATTCTTGTAGTTGGTTTTGTACTCATCTACCTTTTCATGTAAGTTTCCGTCTTGTCACCAAAAAGGGAACTTCCTTCAAAAGGAAAAATCCATTGTTTTTGTCTGGGTGCCCCTGGATGGATTTGTGGTTCTATGCCAGGCAAACCTTCTTAAGGACACTGCATGGGCCACAACCCTAGAGGCAGTGTCATTTGTGTCCTCTGCCTTGTGGAACTGGTACTTTGTGGCATCTAAGGCTGATCTAGCTGTGTTGACCATGTCCTCTGCTACATCACCAGTAGCTTTTTCACGCAGTGCCAGTACAGAGTTGCATAATATCTTCTGGTACTGAGTTATGTAAGCCAAGTAAGCTGCCTGCCTGAGAACAAGGGAAGTTGACATGTATGATTTTTTGCCTATACTATCCAGCTTTCTGCAATCCCGAGGATAAAGGCACTTTGGCCTTATCACAGGCAGCAGTCTGGACTGCTCCTTCATGATCAGGGTGAGAATAGAGGTACATGGCACCATGCTATCCACCTGATATTTCTTCTCAATTTTCTTGCGATGCCAACAGCTGAAATGAGTGCTGACATGACTTTGTGGCTTTTCTGAGGGATTTGTGAATGGGGAGCAGCAACCTTCCTGTGGGGGTTAATCCCAGCATATCCATATATTCCAGTTACCATATGTCTTACAAAGGTATAGTGAAAGGTATAATCCTCTGAAGGCTTAGGACAGCCAAATTCCTGCTCAGGAGAACCGTCTGGTTCTATGGGTTCTCTTTCCTCCCCTACATAGTAAATTTCAACATCCTGTTCCACAGGCATTGGGAAAGGAACCAGAGGCTGGGGAAGGGAGGCAGATATATTCATGAAATCCCCTGTCCTGAAGAAACTGCCATGCCTTTGTCATTTCCTCTAAAGCAAGCATTTCTTTTAAGTCAACTGGCAGCTCCTTTTTTTTTCAAGAGGATGGACTGTGACATGTTTTTATTTTTGTTTTGTTTCTTTTGACAGGCACCACTTCTAGTGCCTGCTCAAAGACTCCTTTATTTTTACTGGATTTAGGGTTCCCTCTTTTGGACACCCTGAGTTCTGTACCATCTTTAGCAGCTTTATTGCTTTTTTCTGTCCCCTTTGACAGGACTGTTGCTTACTCTGAGGGGCTGCACCCTCATCTGAGCCTTTTGGTGATATGGAAACAGACTGAGAAGCCACAAGGTCTTCTAGGTGTGTGTGTGTGTGTGTGTGTGTGTGTGTGTGTGTGTGTGTGTGTGTGTGTGTGTGTGTGTGTGTGTGTGTGTGTGTGTCTGTTTGTTTTAGGGCAAAACTATTTACAGAGATCACAATTCAAAAAACTGTGGTCTGGACCCAGGCACTTAAAGTTAGTGGCAGTCTGCCTTTGCCAGGAGCTAGAAACAAACTGCACAATTTCTTAAGCCTGTAGGTTCTGTGTTCTTTTTAGGTCTGTCAGTCATGCCAAACACTGAAGACCTTAGAAGATGTTTCTAATTTCCAGTCTTAAAAGATAATAAGACAGTAAGCACAAATAATGTTAAAAAGGGCTTATAAGTAGGAAATGCAGTTCAGTTTCTCAAATGAAAACTGCAAATGTAAAAGTTACCTCCAAAGAGGTTCGCTAATAAAAAAATTAAAAAAATCACCTCAGTTCCCAGAAATGTGGAACCGAGCAAAATTAAGAGTCAATTTAGAGTAAAACCATAAAGCGGTTATACAAAAAACAACTTTTTATTTAATTTTATAATGTTATATAGCAGCTCCATAAAAGCAGGAACTGTGCAGAGGAACGTCCTTCTCCGGTTCCTGAGAACTTATCGGGAACCAGAGAAATTACCTGACATATACACAACACAATAAATAAATACCCTACTGCAGAAAATCATGAAATTAACTAAAATACTTAAAGAGCATTTTCCTGCCCCCCCCCAAACCATGAAGGACCCTTACCTGCCACCAATTCCTATGGTGCCAAAATCAGAACTTTATATGTCCCTAATTTGAAAGGGAAGGATTGTATGTTGGCTCAGTGGAGCTGAGTCACCAATCCCTTCCACTTCCTGATACTGACAGGCCCCCCCCCCCAACAAGCATATTTCAGGATGTCACTATATGGAGAGTGCAGGGGCGCATTCCATAGACATGAATGGGAACATTTTTTAAACTCCATTTTTCGTATTTTAGATGCCCATCACAAATAAATCAAGGCCACAATTTAACTAACAAGGATCTCAGTCTCAGGAAGGGAAAGGGATCAGCAGCATGGCTCCACAGAGTCAAAATATGATCCCTTCCCTTCCAAATTATGGACACATAAATATTCTGACTATGGCACCATAGGAACTGGGGGCAAATAAAATGGTTTATGGTGTGTGCACCAGAAAAAGTGGTCTTTGAACACTTTAAATAATCAAAATAATAAATTGTGCACTGGCCAGAAGTGTGGAGATGACTTTGGGGTGACTGCTCTCTTCAACAGAGAAATACATCTGACGAGAGAGGGCAGGGGTGAGTGTGACTACACAGCAGAGTTTGAATTTTATTCCAAAGTTCCATCATTTGCATAAAATTCAAAATTTCTGGGGCTGCTCATTTCAGGGGAGTGATCGCTATTATTAAACATAAGTGAGGGATTCCTGTGGTTTGAATTACTAATTTGTTATGGATATATCCCTTAGAACCAACATTTAGTAAACAGAGTCTGCTAGCTATTGCCTGATGACTTGACATTTCCGACATCCCCAGACAAATAACAAGTCCCAGGGATAAGTATATAGAACAACATTAAAAACTAATTTAAACTGTACAAAGAAGCATAACAGTGCCCAAGTCCCAGAGTACAGTGAGAATAAAAGACAGTTAATTTAAAGCAGCAGTGCAACGGAAATGGGCTAAATTTTGACCCCACCTTTTTTCTTCCTAATTGAAGCCAGATATCTTCCAGTTTATTTTGGTGTCGAAACTTCCAGTTTTCAATGTCATTTAAGAATTTTATGAAAGATTTAATGTAACTATTTCTCAAGAAAAAAAGATGGGCGCCTCATTTTTGCAAATAAATAATACTGAGGACCCAAAGAGGGTAACAAACCCCCCAAAAAAATGCAAATGTACAATATACAGCAGAGAAAGCATCCAGAAAACCAAAATCAACAGTCCTGCAAATATCTGTCATAACCACAGCGGAAAATTTGCGTTTTGGAATAACTTTTTTCATTGCACTGCTGCTTTAAGTCTCACCCTCTTGTTGTAGGGGCGTAAGTCAGGGGGCTCAATTTTCAGAGGGTGACGCAGTGCATACGTCAAGTCCTGGGTCAACCCCATTTTTTGGCGCAGCTGTGCCAAACTCTGTTGCTGCAACTGCACCTGATTTCAGTACATCGGGCACAGTTGCAACCGTTTCCTCATTTTACGGCAGCTTGCACCAAAGATTTGGTATAAGCCCCGTAAAAAGGGTCCCCTCAAATGGTGCGAGTTAGACCAGGGAAAAGCTGGTCTAACTTGCAGCATTTGGTGCTCGGGATTGAAAATCCCAATCGCCAGTCAGGAGAATGCCACAAGCCATGTGCGCCAAATGATCAGTGCACCAGGGGCTTACAGCATTCTCGGGGCTGTGAAAATTGAGCCCAGGAAGCACAGGCAGATCAGAAGAAGTTATAAAATTCCCAGCTATCATTTTATTACTATCTTAGGAAGAACTGGTACTGCTGGTGAGGAGAGTGAAATGTTAGCTACGCGATTTAAGGTACAAGATGAATGTTTATGGGCACTACACTTACATGGATACCAATTAAATTATGAGGACTAATACTAGCATTCAGAAAAAGTGCAAAAAAAAAGTATTTTATAAATTGTATTTTTTAAAACCATCATGAAATTTTCCATGTCAATATTAAAAGTATATAAATAAAATTCATTTAACAAAAAAGTTCTGTCATGATGCTGGTTGCCGGCCGGGGGTCAGGATGGGGGAATGGGGTGGTTGGTCAGTCCCTCACAGGTTGCGTGGGGGAGTCGACTAGACAGCAAAAAAACTATACAGTGCCTTATACGGGCAGATTGGGGATGGGTGAGGGACCGCTAGACCACCAGAGTAATTTGTCACCTTATGGATGGGAGGGATCTGACATAGGGTGGGGACCACTAGACTACCAGGGGGGATTTTGGTTATGCTCATTGGGATGGTGATCGGTGAACAGGGGTGGGGGGAGGGACCACTGAACTACCAAGGATATTTATATTATTCTATGAGCATGGCACTTGCAGATTGGGGGATGGGGTCGAGAGACCACTAGACTACCAGGGATATTTTTACTATTCTACAGGCATGGCATTCGGAGATGGGGGGAGCACTAGACTGCCATGGAATAATTTTGTTTAATAATGGGACTGAGATTGGGGAACGGGGGAGGGGCGATTAGACTACCAGGGAATAATTTTATTAAATAATGGGACAGAGATCAGGAAACGGGGGATGGGAAGGGACCACTAGCCCACCAAGGACACAGTCATTTTTGTATGATTGAGGCGGTGATCTGCGATCAGGGAGGGGGATGGGAACCACTACCACCAGGGACTTCTGTACTTCTTTTTTAACTTTAGGGATGGCAATCAGTGAGGGGAAGGGGGACCCTCAGTACCTCCACCAGCCACAAGGGTTGCGAGGACTTACCACCAGGTCTGACTCGGTGGTATTTTCTCCATGCAAGGGACCTTCACAAAAGGCCTCTGCATGGGAAAATGGTTTGTGAATGGGACTGCACAGATATGCAGGTCCCCTCCCTCACATTTGCACTGCAGCCTCTTCAAAACTTTGCTCCGTCACAAATTCAGTTTGCCAGTGCAAACTGGGCTTTTGTGAGTACCTCACTGGGGCAAAACCCAGTTTGCACAGCACAAACTGGGTTTGCAACGAGGCATAATTTTGTGAATATAGCCCATTTTCTTTAACATGTGATACCTTTGGAACCATTAGGGTTACAGATTAAATTTTAAGTAGTTACACTGTTAATGTATCACCATAGTGATCATATATCACTATAAAAAATGTTTCATATCGATATAAAGACATAAAATTGTTCACTGCATTTTTAAAGTCTGCTCATTTTTACCACATTATATCAACATGTAGATATATGTAACATCACAGGAGAACTGTATTAACTGTTTAAATGTTACAGCTTCCAAAATGTAGTTTCAAGCATTATAAAAGTATAATATGGAATTATTTTTGGAACTGATCGGAAAATAATAATGGTTCTAAGAATAAACACATTCCTTTCTAGTTATCAAAAACGATCAAATAGAAAAAAATAAAATTGTACAGGACAGTTCTTCATAAAGGCAGTACAAACAAAAAAAAAACATCTATCTGAATCCCCCTCTGGAAAAACATTGCCCTGATTATATCAGATGTTTTTGCCTGGCAATTCAAACTCTTACATCTCCTGTTTTCACAAAATGTATCAAATGTTTGTCATTTTCCTACCTGAGGCCAGCCTGGACAGCACATCTAGTCTTAACAGGTGCAACAAAACAATGCATTTTGTATCACGGCTGGTTTCCTGTTGACAATTCTTTTTTTTTTAATTTAGATTTTTATGGGGTTTTTCTTAGGTTTTCTCCCGTATCCCCCTGCAGCCATGGCACACGGTCGTACGTGCGTGCACGCAAACCGGAAGCCAGCTCAGCCCCTTCCTCCCTCCCATACTGCTGCCCCGCCCGCCTACATTACCCCACTGGACCTCAACCCAGTGGGGACGGGACTACGGGAGGGTTGAGCCCACCCCACCACCCCAGGAGAGGAGAACAGCCTGACAGCATGCTCAATCCCGCCTCCTCCCACCCCCCATGCCAGCACCCTGATGACCCGAGGTCGTTCTCGACCCAGGAAGATGGCGCAGTACAAATGTAAGGCATCCAGTGCCTCAACCCTCAGCACCACCAGGCGGCCTCCTGTTGACAATTCTGAAAACAAACTTGCAGAGGTCAAACTGCATCTCAGGATCAACCCACTATGTTCCAGATTGTTATCTTTTCTAAGAAACCTAAATAGCTTTTTGCAATCATGTCAACTATGTGTGTGTGTGTGTGTGTGTGTGTGTGTGTGTGTGTGTATATATATATACATATATATATATATATACATATAAAGATTCACATACATTTTTTTAACCACAGAGAAGCAAGGGGAGAAAAAAAGAATACAAACAGCAAGTGAAGTAAAGGAGATAACAGGGGGAAATTGTGGGACCATCGGAGTGGTCAATTTCTAGTTGCCCCAAGAAAAATTTTGATTGCACAATCAGACAGGCAAGAGACAGACAAGTGGCAGAATAGGAGAGGATAAAAAAGATCCTTGCTTTTAACAATCTATGCATAACAAATGGCTCAGGGTCTTACCCAGCCCTGTCACACACACCCTCTTAAAGAGGGAACCAGTTTTTTTTTTCTTTTTTTTGGTAATCTTTTTTAAACAGGTTACAAAATATTATTTTATTTCTTTCTTAACATTACCTTATAACATTTACAGTTCTTTGCATATGCAGTACCCCTTTATTAATAACACCTTTTACGGCAAACATTTCAGTTAAGCACTCACATTTTTTTCAGCCTTCTGAATTCTCAATTCCTGAGCCATATCTTAATGGAAAAGCAGCACTGACATTCTCTTTTCTGGATTTGTGCATCACTTTGAAATTAAATGGCTGTAGTGTCAGGTACCACCTTGTGATTTTGAAATTTGTATCCTTCAATTGAGTACACCAACAGAGAAGATTGCGATCTGCCATAAGTACAAAGTAAGCTCCTAACAGATAAAACTTCAGGGACTCCACTGCCCAGTTTGCAGCAAGGCATTCTTTTTCAATAGTGGAGTACTTTTTCTCTCTGTTGTGTAATTTCCTACCGGCATACAGACTGGGATGTTCTATAATCTGATTTAGGATTGCACCTAGGCCTACCTCTAATGCATCTGTCTGTAATAGAAACTGTTTCTCAAAGTTCAACTTCTTAAAATGGGCTGAACATAAATGCAGCCTTGATATTCCAAAAAGCCTCATCACACTCTGGGGACCATTTCACATTATTTGGATACCATTTTCTCATGAGTTCAGTGAGGGAAGTAGCTAACTGGGCAAAGTTGGGAACAAACCTCCGGTAGTAACCAGTCAAGCTTAAAAATGACCTGACATGTTTCTTTGTTTTAGAGACAATACTGTTATCTATAGCTTCTATCTTGGAAATCTCTGGCTTTACTTCTCCATTTCCCAAAATATAACCCAGATATCTGATTTCCTGTATGCCTAATGCACACTTGGCAGAATTAATGGTCAGGCCTGCATTTCTGATAGCTTGGATAACTGTTTGTAGATGTTCTAGGTGGCTTTTCCAGTCCGGACAGTACACCATGACATCATCCAGGTAAGCAGTACAATAATCAGTGTGAGGGGCTAGAATTACAACCATGCACTGCTGGAATGCAGTGGGTGTGCCATGTAAACCAAATGGTGTGGTGGTGAACTAAAAGTATCCAACTGGAGTGGAAAATGCAGTTTTGTCTCAGGATTCTTTAGCTAGAGGAATTAGCCAGTAACCCTTGATAACCAAGCACTTCTTAATTCTTGGATGGTACCCAATTCTTTCATTTTTTGTATTTCTTTAACCATGTCTGCTGTTAAAAACTCTGGAAATCTGTATGTCTTTTATCTGATAGAGCGAGCATTCTCTGTCACTATTATGTACGTGACCACTTTTGCTTGGCCTGGCACTGTGGTAAAAGTACTTTTAAATGTCTTTTCCAAGTTACAAAGTTATGTGGTTTGTTCTGTGGGATAAGCAAACATTCACCTTTACAGTATCAGAAGTTACAGTTTGTTCCAGATTTTCATAAGCTATATCAATATCTTCTTCAGCAGTTCCTGGTAATACTAACAAAACAACCTTTGGTGTTTTTTCAACCCATTTCTTCAGGAGGCTACCATGGTATATTTTGGTAGGATTCTTCCTATCAGGGGTCTCAGCCTCTCACTTAACTTTACCAGTACATCTAACTACTTTATAAGGCCCTTCCCACTTCATTAACAGTTTGTTTTCTTTAGCGAGTAACTGTAACAAGAGTTTTTCACTTGGCTCAAAAACTTCTTCTTTTACCCCATGGTCATAATACACCTTTTGCTGTTTTCGGGCTTCTTCCTAATTACTGTGGGCAATTTCAACATATTTTGCCAGTTTATTTCTCAGTGCACACACATAAGATGTAATAGATTCTTTCTGAGCCAGGTTATCATCCCAAGTTTATTACATGTAGTGGCCCTCTAAGTTATCTCCTATACATTTCAAAGGGTGAAAAACCTGTTCATGCTTGTTGCACTTCTCTGTAAGCAAAAAGCAGGCAAGGTCTGTGTTGGTCCTAGTCTTCTCCATTCACAAACCTTTTTGACATGTGTTTTATGGTTTGATTAAAATGCTCAAGACCGTCTGTCTGACGGTCATAATCGGAGTTTCTTGTGGCAGTGATGCCTAGTAGTTGGTACAGCACCTTCAGCAATGCAGCACCAAAATTACTACTCTGATTAGTAATAATCTCTTTAGGTATGCTTGTCCTGCTGGAAATTATGGCAAGCTCTGCTGCCACTTTTGGGGCTGGGACAGTACACATTGGAACTGCCTCTGCGTATCAAGCAGCATACTCACATACTACCAAAATTAATTGATTATTCTTTTGACTTTTGTCTAAAAGGCCAACCACATCCACTGCAATTCTCTCATAAGGCACATCTATCAAGGGTAGGTGCACCTTGACTTTTTTAGTCAATGGGGCTACTTTCTGACATTCAGTACAAGAACTGCACTAGGTAGCAACATCCTCATAAATCCCAGGCCAGTACAAACTGTACAACAATCTGGCAAGGGTGCGGTCCCTCCCCATGTGACCAGCCATAGAATTATCATGTGCTATCTGTAACAACTCAGTTCTACACTTCTTTGGTTATGAACAATTGTCCTAGCTGTTCCTGCATCTGAGGAGTAACACAAATTCTATACAGTAGCCCATTACATTGTTTAAACATTAGTTCACATTGTTTTCATTTCACCCCCAGCAGCTTAAAATAACCTTGGAGAGAAGCATTGTTAGTTTGCTTAGAAACAAAATCACAATCATTTATCAGTTTAGTTTCAGCATTTTCATATATCAACCCTTTATGTCCAACAGTTTTTTGTTGCCACTGTTTTTTTCAAGCATCTTCTTTCTTTCCTAGACTTTCAGATCTTGGAACTGGGCTAAAACAAGTCCAAATCAAAGTCACCAAAAGGAGGAGTCCCCAGCATCTGAGATTTTCTTTGCCTGTGCGCTTGTTGCCACAGCTGCTGAAACCACAGGGTTTTCTCCCTCTGTGATTAGTTTAGAAAATCTTGAAATTCATTTCCAATAATTACAGGTACAAGTAACTTGGTACGACCTTCACTTTCATTTAGTGCAACACCCCATTAATATTCAGAGTCACTTGGGTGGTGGGATAGTATTAAATGTCCCTGTGGATGTAGATGACCCCAGTACCTGGTCCTTTTGCATAGTCTTTTCTCAGAACTTCAACATTCACCAGACTCTGTCTGCTTCTCAAATCTGTAAGTCCTACACAGTCTTAATTCACACCTTGACATCTGTTAAATATTTGGCCCAATCTGCTAAAATCAAATTCACTCCAGTGTTGCACTCCTTATTTTTATGGTAATTTCTTGCAATGTGGCCTGACTTATTACAGCTATAGCAAACAAAGTCTTTGAGTGCAGATTTGTTACCCCCATCAGACTTCTTATCTGTCTGGAGTTAAATCAGGAAAAAGAGGGTCTTACCATTCACTGGCTTTCACTTCACTGCTGTGGTATCTGTCTGGCTATCTGACAATCCTCAGCCAACAAAGAACCTTTTTTTTTTTTTTTTTTACATTCTATATATCTCCAGAGGGCCAGGGCATCTTTCAGGTGTACCCTCTTGGACTCTGCCTCTACTCCCCACCTGAAACCCCCTTCTACCGGGAGTACAAGGGCTGAGTATGCCCAGAGACTCAGCTGCTCCCCGCCCGGATCTAAGCCCCCCCTCCCAGGGTGGGACCGCCACTCCTTAACTGGCGACCTTTCTGAAATCTAGACGATCGATCTGAGACTGGGTCGAGGGGCTTGGGAGAGCTGGTGGGAAGGTGGTCTGGTGTTGGCAATGTGGGCATCGTCCTCTGGCGTCACAGTCACCTTCCTGGACCTTCCAGGGTTTATCCATGCTGTTTCCCCCAAGACGTGGCGTGCAATGACCCTGCATGGCTCCTCCTCCGCCACCGGCGTCTGCCGTCGCCTCACCCACATCCAACGTCCCTGCTCATGTGCTGCCCCCTATCTCCATCAGGAATCGCTACACAGTGGGGAACCCCCGTAACCCACCTCAGGAGAGGAGAGCAGTCCTACGGATGCTCAATTTTCTCCCTCCCATGCTGACTCCATGTCCTGAGTTCGTTCCTAAACCCAGGTTGCCAGTGTTGCGTGACAGTGGCATCCAGTGCTTCAACCCTCAGCGCAACCCAAAGTTGCACATCTGTAGGAAGGATCTTAATTGCTCCATTGCAAATATGTTGATGATCTGTTGGACTGTTTTGCCCTCTGGTTGGGACCATTTAATAAGGAGTTCTCTGAGTTGGATGAAAGCTTCTCGAGGACTGTCAACTGAGTGGTATTTCAGAGATCAGAATATCTGCCTGTAAGTCTCTCCTGAGATGTCATATCTTTTAAGGATGTCTCTTTTCACAAGGTCATGGTTTTCTGACTGTGCAGTGTCCATATTACTGTAGGCAAGTTGGGCTTTACCTGTCAGTTAAGGTAAAAGCCTGATTTCCCATTGCTGTTTTGTCCATTGGTAGGCTCCATCGACCCTTGCAAAAGTTGTCAGGTATACTTTGATATTATCCGAGGGAGACAGCTTTTTAAGTTTAATGTCTTTGAAGCTGTTTGTGTTTTGTTGATCTGCTGGACCTCTATCAGAGTCTCCAGCTTTTTATCTTGCAAAGCATCAAGCCATCATTGCTCCTATCATTGCATCTCTTCTCTTCTCTGTGCCGCTAGATGTTGACTCTCTTTTTCTCAGTATTCCTTAGTCTCTCTCTTTGTTGTATAGACCACTATCGGAAGAAAGCAGACATGCTTTCAGGTTCTGTCCCTGCTTGTTCTTCTTCTTTCAACACTGGTGCTGGCTGTACAGTCTCAGTTTGGACTTTTTCTGCTTCTACTTTGGCTGCCATTCTTCTGGTAATCACTCCTGTTCTTGCTTTTGCAGGATCTGTACCTTTCTTCTATGCTTCCCTGTTATAGTACCCACACACAAAACTCCTGGTGTAGAGTAGGAACAGCGTAAATTCCACTTCTAACACCAACCCTTGTAGAGGCATAAGTCAGGAAGCATAGACAGACCCGGAGAAATTATAACATTTGCAAGTAGTGTTTTAAGACACGGGGTCATAATGTCGTGGACAACAACTGTGTGGCAATAAATGCTGCAAGCAAAATGTCATCCGCAAAAAATAAGGTCGGGAAAAACACCAACCTTACAAAGAAAGTGCACTCCCATTTAAAACAATGGGACTTCTTTGTGGAGCCCTGGGGGGAACCAAACTGTGGTCCCAGGTCTCCTTCTCTACCGTGTGCTGGTGCCTTAACCACTTTACTAGGGAAGCGGCTCGACCAGGCACCCCACACACAAAAACTTCTTCCCGTCCAAGTAACAGCACAGAACAACAAAGGTAGCGGTAATTCCCAACCGCTATTATACTTCTGTCACTCTAAAGCCATTTGCGCTTTACACAGCACAGGTACTGCTGTGCTCTTCTTGGAGCACCGTATTGACCCGGTACTGTGTTTTATTATTATCAATAACAATAAAATAGAACAAATAATTGTACAGGACAGCTCTTCATAAAGGCAGAACAAACAAAAATGTACTCAGAGTCTCCCTCTGGAAAAACATAGCTCCAATTATATAAGGTGTTTCTTGCCTGGCAGTCCAAACTCTGCATCCTGTTGTTATAAGTTACAACCCCTATTTTTCACAAACTCTATCAAAACTTTGTCATTTTACTTCCTGAAGGCAGCTTAACATAGAATCATAACACAGAAATTGTTGGCAGATAAGGACCATTTGACCCACCTAGTCTGCCCATTTTCCCTACCTAAAATTGAAGAGCGTGAAGAAATTGAGTGCTTGAAGAGCACATCTAATCTTAACAGGTGCAACAAAATAATATGTTTTGTACCAGAGTTGGTTCCCTTTTTTTTCCATAATAATGTTTATTGTATGTAAAATAAGAACATAGAATCACAAATTACAGTTTCAAATGACAACCTGAAATATTATCTAAAAAAGTACATTAGTTATAACTGACAATTAACAAGAGTCTACTACTTCTAAATAGTACCCGAGTTGGGTCTATCTGGCAGTTAATTACATGAAATCATATAGTAATGATACAACTCTTAAGAAAACTGGAATGAACAGTACATCTTAATAATATTATAGAGGATCTACAGCAATAGGTTGTGAATGTGCGTTCTTACTGATATTTTAGTTGGGGGAATGGGCCCCATACATCAAAGAATCTATCATGCTTGTTAGAAAGTGTGTAAATAATGCTCTCATTATTTGTTGTATAACTCAGTTTATTAAACCATTAATTTAGGGAGGGCACTTGGGGGCTTTTCCAATACTTGAGATTAAGGCGTTTAGCTGCCAGAGTTACAACAGACAGCCAGAGTTCCTGATGATGGGAGAGGGTGGTGAGGGCTGAAAAGATTCCTAGGATGTACTTACTAGGGGAATAAGGCAAAGTGACGGACAAAACAATATTACAAAATCTCATGAATACGTAACCAGAATTTGCTTAAAAAATAACAGCTCAAAAACATATGGGATAGGTCAACATCTATCTGATGACATTTCCAATAAGAACTATCCTTTGTAAGGCCCAGTTCCAGCAGCTT
Source organism: Neoceratodus forsteri (assembly GCA_016271365.2). Classification (NCBI taxonomy): domain Eukaryota; kingdom Metazoa; phylum Chordata; order Ceratodontiformes; family Ceratodontidae; genus Neoceratodus; species Neoceratodus forsteri. The sequence goes on along the minus strand of JADMNL010000030.1, from coordinate 161,173,483 downwards.
ACTGGGAGAAAGGTAGAGATGGTGCAGTATTTTGTACTGGATTAGCTTACCTTGGAGTTCTCTGTTGGCCTTGTATGCACATCTCCAGGCAGCGCTCCATTCCTGGTCAGAGATGGGAATCACAAATTTAGCTTCCCGTGTCATCTTAGCTGACGAGGTCAGGGATGAAGATGAGAGAGAATTAGTTAATATTTTATAAATAAGACTAGAGCCCTTCCTCATCACACCTATTCGGTCCCAACCCTGATTTGTAGGAAGTGAGTAATCATCCTGAAGTACTGAGTCTTTGAGTACAGACCTAATTTGCAGATAGTAATGAAAGTGGAATTTAGGCCATCTGAATTTCTCTCTAACTTCAGAAAAAAGACTTTAATATGTTAGAGTCATCAGATAGAATATCTCCTATTTTATTAATATCCACATGTGACCATACAGTGTTAGATAGGGTGGCACCACCTTTGGTGACATGAGAATTGCCCCAGAAGGGCATGTTTCTTAAGGGCAAAAAGTTAGGGTTTACAACTTTAAGTTTTCTCAATACTTGAAAGGTATCCACTAGACAAAGGTTATTTTTTTAAACCTGGCAGGGTGGCCAAGTATATGAAATTAGATAGGGAGTTTGGGATCAGTATAACCTGTTCCATTTGGAACCATAGGGGGTCCAAGGAGGGATTGTTTGGTTTGTCCTGCATATGTAAAGAAGCCTGCTTGAAGATAAAAGCCTACTGATACCACTCCCAATGGTGAACAGTGAACCTTCCTGCGTCATGGGGGGCTCTGAGTTTTTTAACATTCAGCCCATAAAAAAACATCCTTATTAGGGTATCTAATTTACATAGTAAGTTTTTCCTCAATAGATTAGTAATGTTTTGAAAGACACAGAACAATTTTGGAGCAATAATCATTTTTACAGACTTAATTTTTCCCCCTTAGTGTAAGGTTATGGTGGTTCCATCTGGTGAGATCTAGTTCAATATCATGAATCAGGGGTAAAAAGTTAATGTTTATTACCGTTTCTAGTTTAGTTGATATCTGAAAGCCTAGAAATGTTAACTGGGCCCACATATTCAAAGGAGATGCATGGCACAAAATGGAGATGTGCAGCGCATCCTAGAAAATGCGTAGAAGTGCAATATTGAAAGGGAGAATGCGCTGTGCATGTCGTGCGAGATCATGCAGATATACTGTATTTGGTGCAGAAAAAGGGGGCGGACACCTGAATATGCTGCGCGTGTGTGTATATTCAGCAAAAATGAGCGGTGCACGTGCCACACATCCCACATTAGTGCCACGCAAAGTTAGGCAAGCAAAGGGCAGTCTTAAATCGGTCAGCCACTCACAGGCAGGCTGCTGAACTGCAGCCAGGCGATCTGGAGATAGCCTTTGCAGGTGCTCCAGGATGTGTTCCAGGCACCCACACACAGCAGTCATGCTAGGACAGTAGACAACCAAAAAGCACGCTCAAAAACCTTTGCATTGCTCAAAATGCAATTCACATTTCTGATGATGGGTGCTACTGGTGTGTGGCATCCAGTGCCCCCCCCAATAAAACATGGTACATATTCAAAATTAAACAATTTAACTGCCTAATGGCTTTTCTTACTTTAAACTCCATGAAAAAGGGGGGTCCTCTTAATTTTCAGATTGGAATTCTAAGATGAGCAAGCTATGCCACCACTCCACAGTGGGACCCTTTCAGTATAGTCCCTACACTAGCTTCTTAGCTCTGAAATGCCTGTAGTGGTTACTCATAAATATAGAGTGCTGCCTAAATTGGCTTAAAATGCATTGCCTAATTGGTTCCCTTTAATAAGGGGATTCAACCCAGGAATTTACATAAGTGGTGACAGGGAGCATGCTAAAAGGAGTACCACAACTCCTAAAATTCTAAAGACAACCAAAAAGCACGCTCAAAACCTTTGCATTGCTCAAAATGCAATTCACATTTCCGGTGAAGGGTGCTATTGGTGTTCTGTTTTTGAATGCTAGGACGGTAGTAACCAAGGCCACAGCCACATTGTGCCACTGGCCGGGCACCTGCCGGGTATCAGTGGGTGACACTACTAGCACCGCCCAGTCAGCCACCCCCTTCACCACACACAGGCCGGGGACACCTAGCTGCCACATGCTAGTCAGGCACCCCCCAGCACACCAGTGTAGCAGACAGCTACAATGCAGCACATGCACCAGGTGCCATGGCCTGCACCCATGTGGCCATCAGAGTGCCACCTAGTGGTGGCATGCACCCATAGTGACATCTGGGACAATGGTGATCAGGATGCATGGCGGTAATGGTGGCAGCATGGCATGGGTCAAGGACTACCATAGGCGCACACAGTATGCTCGTGCCAGACCAACGCCACCAGAAGCCACATATATGTCACCCATGCAATGTGACAATTCCACAGGGGCCCTGGGTTCAGGTCACTGTGGTGTACAGGTGGTGGACAGTGCACAACCATGGGCAGTACTGGGCAGGGGTGGCACCCCCTGTGGCCTGGAGGTGGCAGGGGCATGCCCCATGAACACTGGACCCTTCCAGTGGTTTGCATGAAGACACCTAGAGCACGGACATGGCCATGGGTAGTAGCACTGCAGACCTCTCAACTGTCACACATTATGGGGTACGGCACTCATGTTATCTCTCAGACACCCTTTGACCAACACAGAGAGGGTGACATTACACACTGACCACTGACACTGTTCTGCGTCTGCAGACTTGTACACTAATATGAGATGCTAGGTTATCAGCACACATTAGTAACATTAGTGCACTTATTTCCACAGTATTTGGAGCTTGCAATGTCATGTCTGATGATGTGTCACAGTTTGTCCAGTTGTCACACATCTTGGCACACATTTGGGTGATACATGGTTGGGAGGTATGTAGCACTGTACACAGGCCAGTGCAGTCCACCCACACTATAACATGCCTTCTCACCTGCCTGCTAGGCTGCAGTACCTCCTGATCACTTTTGTGGAGTGGTGGTGCTGCCCTGCAATGCAGGAGCTGTGCATGCCAATGGTATGCAAATGGCCTGAATACATTCCAGTAATGAGATGCAAATGTGCTGTTTGGGTGCTGACTGTGCAATGGTCCATTTTTCATATCCTGGCTGAATATTAATTTGCAAATCCCCATTACGCAGTTCCATATGCTCAGCACTGGCCTCTGGTCACCTGCCATGCCACATCTCCCATTGTGCGATCGCGCAAGTCGGGATATTCAAGCGGACATGCGCAATCGCGTTTCTGGCGCATCTTCACAGATATACCATTTTTTGTGCTGGTGCACGTGAGATGGAACATGTACTTGCGCGATGCAGCCAGCCACTTTTGAATATGGAGCCCCAGGTCCTTAACCCAATTATTATCGAACATATCTTTAAGCTTAGATCATAGAAAGGGTGTAGGGTTAGGGCACAAAACTTGTGACTTGTCCCAACTGACCTGAAGACCTGGCAGGGATTCAAATTGTGAGAACAGACATTTAAGTGCTGTGTAGGAGGCTTAGTAAGGGTTACGAGAAGATCGTCAGCAAATGCAAAATTTTTATGTGAATATGAGTTGGTTTTGACCCCAGAAATAGATGCTGCATTGCTATACGCCTAATTAGAGGCTCAATGGCTAAAATGAATAAATAAGGGGACAGGGGACATCCTTGCCTAGTTCTTCTTTCTAAGGTGATTGGGGGGAGGTATCAGAGTTGGTTTCCTGTTGACAGTTCTACAAACAAGCTTGTTGAGGTCAAAATGCATCCCGGGCTCAACCCCCTGCATTCCAGATTGTGTTATCTTTTCTAATAAACCCAAATAGCTTCTGAAATCATTTCAAAAATATAATCATGTACATTTGCAAGCCAAGGGACCCCAGTTTCACATAAAGATTCACATATATTTTTTTTAACCACAGAGAAGCAAGGAGAGGATTGTGGGACCATCAGAGTGGCCAATTCCTAGGTGCCAGAAGAAAAATTTTGACTGTGCAATCAGACAGGCAAGAGACAGAAAAAAGCAGAATATGAGAAGACAAAACAGATCCTTGCTTTTAACTCTCTCTGCATAACAAATGGGACGAGGTCTTACCCAACCCTGTCACATCGCTCATATAGTCAAATTCTCAGGCGCAAAATAAAGTCATCGTAAAAAATTCAGCACAGTACATCAGCCTTCTTCTGCCTTACTGGACAAATGATTTTCAGTCTCTTCCTCCTGGAGTTGGCATTCCAGCTTGGTGACACACACTCCAGCAATTTCAGGATCAATGAGGCAAAGTATTTTACTCCACCATATAAATGAAGTCGTGCTGGAAACTCCAGTTTATATGAAAGTCCAGCGTCTCTCAAAACTCGTGTAACACTTTTGAAGGCTCAGGTGTCTGGAAAGTAAAGCATACAGTTCCATTTGAGCTTGAAGGTGCACTGATCCTGTGTGCTGCATGCAAAATCTTGTCCCAGTTTCCAGCTAAAGCAGTCACCATAAATAGGGTTGAACGACCCTCACCAAAAGTTTGTGCACAGTGCAGTGGTAATGCAATAAGCCTTCACCACAGGAACTGTGTACCCAAATTCTAATGCCTCCAGGTTCCAGCGTTCAAGAAAAGTTACTGGATCATCACCATCCACACCATCAGAGATGCCCAGCACTCATACATTTGGGTCTCGAACCAGATTTTCTGGCTGTTCAAATCTGGCACATACATTTGGGTCTCGAACCAGATTTTCTGGCTGTTCAAATCTGGCACATACATTTGGGTCTCGAACCAGATTTTCTAGCTGTTCAAACCTGGCACATAGCAATCCTTACTCTTTCACTGAGGTAGCCACTGTAGCCATCACCTTACCATCATTTTACTAGTGTCTTTTAACACAATGTCAAGCCCTTTAACCTTGGTCTCCACAAGCACCAATCTTTCCAGATAACTGTCCATTTTTTGAAGGGATTGAGTCAAGACTGTTACACTGAGTTGGAAACAATCCAATGTCGCCAGACTTCCCTCATCAGAGCAACCTGGCTGTTGTGTATCCATTCTTTTCAAAGGCTGAACACCCACTTGAGAAGACTCAGCCTTTTCCTGAGTCTTTGGGTGTGATCAGGTTACACTGCAGTCTCTATAGAATCTGACTTTTAAAAACAACAGTTAAAAGTGGAGGGTAAATCCAAAAAAAGAAAGGTTTTTATCACTAAAAGAAGCCAAAACTAATAGGATCTCTGAAAAACACTTGTTCCTAGCTGGGCTGCTGGCTCCACCCCTTAATAATATAATTTTATTGCTTTTAAACTGCCCTGAATCCATCTCTCCTCAGCAGCCACTTCTCTCAGTTTTCTTTCTGTATTCATACTTTTTGGTCCCCCCAACTTGGCAAGGTGGATGTACCACTTTTCCGGCTGGACATCCCAGCCTTCATGGAGCTACAGGGCAAAGGGGGATTTGTGTGTTCACCCTCCCCCCATAGGGATACCAGCATATGGGACCAAGGTCCTTGATGTATGTGTGCTGAAGCACACTCTGTCGATATGCAGCACTGTATCCCTCCTTCCCTGTGTACACACAGTGCTTTCCCACCTGAAGGTCAACAGGTGGCAGCAGTGCTGCAGGACACTGCTCATCACCCCCTCCCACCCCACCCCCAGAAAAGAAGAGTCTCCTCTGCAATCCTCCTCCTCCTCACTGACCCATGACAACCCAGGCTCGTTTCCGAACTTGGGTTGCCAGACTTGCAAGTGGAAGCCTTAAAGCTGTGGCAATAGGCCAGCCACTTCTCTCTGGTTTTATACTGCCTGAACACTCTGTGACATCAGTTACAGCATTCTGGGCCAGGCCATTTAGATGAATAGCATGTAAAGTGTGACTGATTTCATGGGTCTCTACGATGCCAGTTCGACAACCCTTTTGTCGATTGGTATCTCGCCAACAGGAATCATGTCGACCACAAGTTGTGGTTAACATGATTTCTGTGTGTCTCCCGGTCCATTTATTTTTATCGGGGGGGTGGCTTTGCCCCCCCCCCCCCCTTAGGATTATCAACTCCAGTTGGAGTTGATTCGAGGCAGGGGTGCTGGACCGGGAGACAGTGTGCCCCTGTCTCGGGCACACCAACATAGCGACCTGTTGGCAAAGTGTTGATTTTGCTGATGGTTGTAGTTTGCTGTGTTGGTGTCGCCGTACGTGGGACATACCATTTCATGAAATGTGTCAGAAATGTAAGAAGATTAGAAAGTTACTACTTCCTGACTGGCAAAATAAGTGCCAAGAATTATATGTTAATCCCCCATTATAAAAATGGGTTGGAAATGTCCTGCTTCATAACTGGCTAAATAAGTTCCAAGCCCCATATGATAACTCCCCAGAAATGCACAGACTGGAACAAGTTCAGGAAGTGGGGTTTGGAACTTGGGGAAAATCACACACAAACTTCATGAGCCACTTCACTCATCCTTGATTGCCATCTCAAACACAGCTATCACCGAACCTTCAACAGGGTCCTAAGAAGTAAAGCATGCTTAAATTTACAGAATAAATAAGTGATTAAACATTTTTTTCCTCTCTTAAGCCTATCATTATACACATAAAACATTTAAAAAATCAAGTATTATTTAGTTTTCATTTCTGCTGCTGCTTCTTTACTGACCAAGAGAAATCCCCCTCCTTTCCCTTCGAGCTTGCCAGGGCAATCTCTACTGCATACCCTACCACAGATAAAACTGAGACATATAAGGCCTTCTGTTTCATTTCATTTTCATTTATTCAAGGTTAGACCCATTCAGCAACAGCTCATGTGCAATGATGACACATTTTGCCAGAACAATACAAGTTGAACATACACACACATACAGTAAATACAAAGCAATAAAAGTACCTATTGTGTGTGAGGGGGTGAACACTTTCAGTTATACTAAGAGGGGATCATGGCTAGAAAGGGACTGCTAGACCACCAGGGCATACTTCATTGTAATCTCTGTGGGAACAGGGGCTTGGGGGGGGGGCATGGCCCCATGCACTCAGCCAATGCATGGCATGTAGATGAGCCCATAATGGGCATGCAAATGACCCATTAGCGCTGTGCATGCCCAATGGGCTCATCTGCATGTTTGGGTTGAATATCGCCCACAGGAGCTACGGCACTCACCAGTGTGTACTGCGCTTTACTCCAATGGGCGGTCTTTGGCCCAGCACTCTGGTAGCATGGCACACAGCACGGTGAGCACTGGCTGTGCGCCATGTTACCATGGCTCAATAGTCAAACGGATAGTACAGTAAGTTCAGATCACGCTGTCTGTCTGAATATGGCACCAGAGATGGCCGGCCCTATTTTTTGTGTGGTACCCCCATGTGCATGTGCAGCCAGACAGCTTTGACTATGGGGCCCTAAATTCCTTATTTCATGATAAAGAAATATTCCATCACTTGAATGTGTGGAAAGACAGATGATTAACAGGTAGGGAGGGACTACTTTTTGCTAGTTACTTTTTAAGAACAGAAAACCCTGTTTCTAATTTTTGTAAAAGTTGGCCTGTTTTTCTGTTTTGTCAGTTACTCATTTTATAGATGCAATAAGATACTTCATGACATTGACTGTCTGGGTACAAGTACTGCTGTAAGCACCTCATCCTAGCAACTTGGGCTACTGGCTGCAACCTTATGTCTCAAACTATTTATTCTGGCTAGATGGAAAAACAACATAGTATCGAGATTTGAAGAATGGCTAGAGTTAATGAACAAATTAGCAATGAATGAAAGAATCAGTCATATTGCTCTAGAAAAAATGCAACTGTTTACCACTATTTGGACTCTATTTCTTAATCTGTATATTAGACATAATGACAGGAATAGGACACTATGTACCTCTCCTTGAATTAATCTAAATAACTTAAGATCTTTTAGATGCATGCAGGTTCACATTTTCTTTGTTCGATGTATCATATTGCTTGTTTATTGTAGATTTACAGTTACATTGTATCATTGCATTATTGTATTATATATTTGTTGTCGAAGCCGATATTTATAAAAGTAAAAAAAATGGTAAACAAAACATAAATCGGTAAACAAAACATATCAGATTACATGACAGACATGATAAAGAAAACAGGAAGGCATTTAAGGGAGGTCCCCTCGGGGTTTATTCCGTTAGCCATGTAGTTTGGGGGCATGAACAATGATTGCCTTTACTGAACCCTACTAATTTTATCAGGATTTAAATGTAAATGAAGTTACTCAAAGAGCTACTGATGCCTCAAAGAAAAGTTTTAAAAAACATTTAATAATTAGGTACAATTCTGCTTGCACTCCATTTATATATTTCTCCTCCCCATAATTTATCACTAAGGAAATGTATGTGAATATATGATCATTGTCCCTTAGAGTTTATTTTGAGTTCTTCTGCCTCTATATCTTACTCCCTACTCCAAGTCATAATCCTCTGTTGTGACATCACAGTCTGCTGCCATGGGAGTTAACTCTGAGGTCACAAGCAGTGCTCTATGACTTCAGGTGGGGAGAAAGCAGCAGGAATAGATGAACTCTTCAGCAGAAGAAATCCTGTTTTCATACAAATGACCTCAGGAATAAATAATGGGGAGGAGAAATACAGAACTAATGGAAAGTACAAGCTGAACTGTGTCTAAATATATTTTGTTAAAAGTTAACCTGAACGTGTCACCTGCTCTTTAAGTCTGGTGTGAAAACCTGCTTGACTCCATTACAAAGGTCATGATCTGATTCATACCAGGCATCACGGGATCCAATGATGTTTTAGGGCCACCGTCTGCAGTTCTACTGGATCAGTCAGTGCTTTTCATGTCCTTTTGTAGTCCCATTCTTTTGTCTGGTAGATGTACCATTTCACAACTGAAAAAGACTGTGCTGCCATCTAGTGGACACATGTCATAATAGTACCTGCTACTGAGGAAATATAAACCTTTTACATTGGCTAGTAGCAGTTGCTCAGAGAAGGTTGTTACTAAGGCAAGCCCATTGGATTGAACAGTTTGGTGACTAAACGGTAATGTGTTTAAATGAAGAAACAGACTGGGTACCTTGATTGTGAGGTAGAAATGTTTGATTGATTGATGTATATGATGCCTGAAGAGCCTTGGGTGGGCACTTTCCGATTCCACACCACCTGTACCCCACATCTGGTTGCGTAATTTTTTTATTTATTCCTCGCACCTCTCCTGCCCCCCACATTCAAACCCCTAACCACCTTACACCAGGTATCTATCTCCACACATTACTCCCAACATTATGTAACCCATCCTCCCCACATCAACTCTTTCCATCACCTTCCCTTCCCAACCCCTTGACCTCCAACAATTTGCCAATCCACACACATTCATTCTCATACTTTTTGCTAAGTGTCATGGCAGTAACTATCCCTCATTTATATAAGGCCCTTAAAATTGGGCTTCTAAAACGTCATTATTGTTTACAACATATTTTGCTTAGTTTAGCTTTTCTGTATAGTTATGTAAGATGGTTTGGACCTTAGTTTGTTGAGTTTTTAATGTATTTGAAACATATATACATATATATTATATACATATATATGCCATAACTCTGGTCCAAACTACTGTCTAGATTTACATGCTTTCAGGGTTTCAGGAATAAACACCACCGTAAGTCCATGACTCTACGCAGTATTCAAGCTGACCTCCAACCCCACACAATAGGGATGGATATGTTTTGGACATTAAATAAGTCTGATTCCAGCAAATAATTATATAGATCCCTGTAAATTCTCTGTATACTAAGAAACTGCATAAATATACAGGCAGTCTTTCTGTGGTTTGGGGGAAGTTGTGTTTGATCTAGTGTCAAACACCCCGTGACAGCGGCACTCTACTGAGTGCCTCAACATCACTGCTGATGTGAGACGCTAGGACACAGATATCTGACGTTATGATGTTACAGATCACTGGCAGCTTGAAAATGCACATGGAAGCAGGACGCTAGCCAGATGAGCACTGAATGGTGGTGTTCCTGACTTGAGTACACTGCATTTGTGTGCTTCATGGAGAACTTTAAAGTGTCCTTGAGACACAGAGACTTGGTCAACCAATACTTTATATTTTGAGAATTCATTGCCATAATGTACTAAGTAAAGTAAACTGAATATGCATTTATTTGAAACAGTGAAAATGTTCAAAAGTGTTTTTATTTCAGTGCTGCATACAACTTTACAGACTGAGGTTTCTGATCTGTGGCAAGGCAAAGTTTATTTAAAAACCACCCAATCCCGGAGGCTCTGGGCACTGTACAAATTAATAAATACGACATCAAAAAACATATAATACATTGCATATTTAAATACACAGAATAAAATGTTTGGTCTATCATATAATTATCATATTCTGCCAATTTCCATAATTTAATCCCAAAAAGCTTGGGAAAATAGTAGGGCCTTCAGGCGGCCTAAAAATATCTACAGTAGGGGCTCCCCAACCCCAGATGGCAGCGAATTCCAAAGAACGGGAGCTGCAACACTGAATGCTCTGTCGCCAGCAGATCTCAGCCTCGTTCTAGGAATCGCCAGGTAGCCCCTACTGGAAGAGCGGAGGGGGCGGACAGAGAAAACAGGTGCAAGAAGGTCTAACAGATAACCAGGGCCCTGCCCATGTAGGGCCTTCTAGGTGAGAAGACCCACCTTAAAGAGGATTCTCCACCTTACTGGCAGCCAGTGCAATTCATGCAGCACCGGTGTAGTGTGGCAAATTTTTTTTTGCTGCCCAGTAAGTAACTGTGCAGTTGCGTTTTGCACTAGCTGCAGCCTATGGAGAGATCCTCCTGTGACACCGAGGTAGAGCGCATTGCAGTAGTCAAGCCTTGATGTAACTAAGGCATGTATCAAGGTAGGGAGGTCCAGAGGCGGCACAAAGGGCTTTATTCTGGCGATATTTCTGAGACGGAAAAAACAGGAGCTGACCATGGAGGATATTTGCACCTCCATAGTCAAATTCCTGTCCAAAATAACACCAAAGTGGGCACCCAAGAGGAGGCCTTCAATGAAACAGCTCCCAGAACAATTCCAGTTGCTGAATCAGAGGCCATCCTATCAAGCACTCTGTTCGATTCCATCACCAATACCTCCGTCTTATCGGGTTTCAGTCGCAACCAGCTGGAGGCCATCCAGTTGTTTATTTATTTATTTAGTTTTTGTTTACCGGGTAAGTGCACTAGCCAGCATGTGACTATTTTCAGGCACGACCCGGGAGAGTACAAGACAAGGTACATACTGAGGAATATACAGCAATTACCATACAGTTGGAGAGGCAGTACAAAGTACAAACTGAGAAGTTAATTAGACTAAGTTAACATAGTGTCGACTAGACTAAGAAAAAACATTGAAATCTTGAAAGTCCTGGGAGAGCGGGTACTGGTACTAGGACAGAGTAGTTCCACCCTGGGAGACATAGTTCAGGCGGCGGGAGATGAAGGGAAGATGGTTCATGTCAGCTATGCCACACGGACTACGGCATAGGTGGCTCAGGGGACCAACAAGTGGCCGGGCTCATGGAACTGCTCCCTGGGTAAGAATGCGGCAGCATCCCCTGAGGCAGTCTAACCCCGGAGCGTGAGGCGAGATCATTTTTCTGTTGGTCTTTGGGGTAGTATGAGCTGAGAAATTGGGTCCAGGGGGAGCAGTGCAGCTCTGGTGGGATAGAGAAGGGAAGCAAAGACAGCCCAGGAGAGAATTGGCAAGAGAAGTTGGAAACTTCGAGTTTACGCCCTTAGTGGCTAACAGTATGGATAGTCAGTTGTAATGAACTACAGCGTTAAGACTCAGGAAATAACTAGTGGCTGGGCTCATGGAACTCCTCCCTGGGTAAGAATGCGGCTGCATCCCCTGAAGCAGACTAGCCCCGGGGCATAGGGCGAGATCTTTTCTGTTGGTCTTAGGTGCAGGACAGACTTGGGAAAATAGGTCCAGGGGGAGCCGTGCAGCTCTGGTGGGATGGAGGAGTGAAGCAAAGTCAGCCCAGGAGAAAATTAGAGAACTGAGTTGGAAAATTCAAATTCACACCTTTGCGGCTAAGGTAGGGATAGTCAGCCATAACTACGGTTCTGGTGCAGGGCAGGGGAGCAGCGAGCTGCTGGGGTTTGGAAGGTGTAGAGACAGTCTTGCGGCTTCACTCGTAGAACCGATTGGCGGGCATCAGGGCGGTGAGTGGCCGGGGTATTTATTATATAACAGCATCTTGCAGCTTCAGCGGTTAAGTGTAGGCATACTCAGCTAGGCTCATGGTACCGTAGGCGGGTGTGAGAGGGGGCGTGTGGTAGGGGTTTTACCGGGAAACAGCTGACTAACGGCTTTAGATACGGGGTGAATAGGACAGATGACCGGCCTCACTATGCCATTTTCGAACATGAGAGCGGTGCTCATTCAGGTTTTAGCAAGCCTCACAGTTTTGGCAGTGTTGATCTCAGCAAGGCAGATGTTTAGCACATCCGCCGCATTGGATGTTCCTGGGGCAAAGGAAAGATATAGCTGGGTATCATCGGCATAACAATGAAAACCCAAGCCATACTTCCTAATGATCCCTCCAAGGGGTAGCATGTACACTGCGAACAACATTGGGGCCAGTACCGAACCTTGAGGAACTTCACAAGATAGGAGGCTAGGAGTGGAGGAAAAATTCCCCATCACAACCCGTTGTCTCCTGCTAGTAAAAAAGGACTCAAACCAGTGAATGACAGTACTGGTGAGTCCGCAGAGCTCCCTAAGGTGGTCAGACAACACACAATGGTCCACAGTGTCAAATGCTGAGGAGAGATCGAGGAGAACAAGAATTGTCTTGTCCCCACGATCTCTGGCCCCGAGGACATCATTCTGCACTTGAACAAGCGCGGTTTCTGTGCTATGCCTGGCCCGAAATCCCGACTGGAAAGGTTCGTATAACTCATGAGTCACGAGGTGCTCTTCCAACTGAAGCGCCACCACCTTCTCAACTACCTTTGCCAAAAAGGGAAGGTTGGATATAGGTCGGTAATTTGCCCTAACCTCTGGGTCCAAAGATGGTTTCTTTAAGAGGGATCTCACTAGGGCCTCCTTCAAGGCATTAGGGAAGACCCCCTTGGATAAGGAAAACCGGACAATCAGAGCAAACACCAGGCCAATGGTGTCAATGCATCTCATTAAGAAATGTGTCAGCACCAGGTCCAGTTTACAAAAGGTGTGCTTCAAGTTGGTTGCCACCTCAATGACCTCACTTTCCTCCACCAGTCTAAACTACCCCCAACCAGGCGGAGTGCACTCAGAACACTTTAGGCGACCACTGCCAGCTAAGATATTTCTGGCTGAAGAAACCACCTGCCAGATACTGGACACTCTGTCCGAGAAGAACCGAGCAAACTCTTCACACTCAGAATTAGAAAAAACCTTATTGGGCTGTAGACAGCCAGGACGGAGTAGCCTGTCCACAGTCCGAAGAAGTATAGCTGGTCAGTTCTTCCCAGCAGCAATCTCCCTGGACAGGAACACTGCCTTCTTATGGTTGATTGCCCCCTGGTATGCATTATAGTGCACACGCAGGGTCAGTCTGTCCCCTTCCAGGTCGGATCTCCTCCAGCAGTGCTCTAGTCTCCGACCCTTCCTCTTCATTTCCCTGAGAGCCCCATCATACCACGGGGACCTCGGGTAAGAAGATTTGAGTCGTACACGGACAGGTGCGAGGGAGTCAATGGTGTCAGATAACACCCTATTATAGGTATCAACCCCAGCACCAATGCCTCCGACGCATGCATCACCCACACTAGATAGATGAGCTGCCGCCAAAAAACCCTCAGGGGTCAGTCCCTGTAAAGGGCGACAACTCATCATCTCAGTAGGGAGAGGGCATCCAGCGGGAGCCCCAAACATGAACTGCACCGTGCAATGATCAGACCAAAATACTCAATCAATCTTGAGATTGTCAATTTCAAGCCCCAGTGACAACACCAGGTCCAACATGTGGCCGTCCTGATGCGTCGCAGCAGCAACAACTTGTGTCAGGCCCAGAGAAGACATAGTCTGGAAGAGGTTGTAACTACACCTGGAAGATTCATCATCAGCCCAAACATTGAAATCCTCCAGAAAAAAACATCTGGGGGCTTCAAATGTTTCGCTGACGGCGAATTCAGATACCTCCTGCAGGAAGTTCCCCATCGCTCCTGAAGGGTGATAAATAAGGAAAATCCTGCAGCCTGCACCTGGACCCCCATGAACAGCCACACATTCAAATGAACCTGGAGTTCCCACTGGGTGCACGGTCTAGGCCAAGTTGGATCTAAAACAGATGGCTACACCATCGCCCCTACGTTCCACTGGGGCAGTGCACTATGGTACACCCAGGTGGGACTGCAGCCTCAAAAACTGGGCCCTCATCATCCCCAGCCCAAGTCTCTGTGATGCAAGCCAGAGCGACTGAGGAGATTAAGTCTGCAATAATTGCGGTCTTATTCCTAATCGATCTGGCATTGCATAGCACCGCCCTCAGGGGATTGGTGGGTGATGCAGCCCCTTGGGTTACCTGACCACTCGGTCTGGTGGATTCCCTGGAGACAGGCATCAAACACGTCTGGCCTTTCCCATGTACCCGTCGTAACCCAGGTCGCCTTCTAGAACTAACAACCCCTATCCTAGCACCCTCCACTATGCATGGGACACCCCACTGCCCATGATCATCCCGGCCCCTCCTAATTCCCACCTCCCGACAGCATCTCGCCGTGGTATCTGAAACTGGGAGGGGGCGAAGGGACGCAAATCATGCAGCAGGGAACCCTCATACATTATCCTGGCCCCCCCAAGCCCCCCAGATGACCCTGACACATCACTGAGTATTAAGAACCAAAACTAAAATGATAATTGGCTAATCCAGACAATCTACCCCTAAACAATCCCACATTAACCAATAAGACAAAAAAAAAAGTAAGAGAATTCATATCACTACTCACACACAATTTAAATACGTCTAAAAAAAACTACCTAGCCTATTCATATGAAGAAATGTAACATAATTAACACAATAGATGGATCTCATTTAGGAATACAATTATATAAGCTACCCTAATATATATGTACCACCTTGCAATAGTGCTAAGACAGCTAAACTTTCCCCCAAGCAAAAATACAAACTCAGGTACTGAAGGCTGAAACAAATAAGACTCCCGAGCCTCTTTTATTACCTTCTCTATTTTTAAGCAGTAGCTTAGCATCCACTACTTTTCCTATAGCGAGATGGCGCTCAACTTCACTCTACCTGCTGCTTGTGTGGTAGCGACAAATATAGCCCCACAGTCTCACCTCTTCATCTGACGGCAATCAGCTCCCCCGAGCCTCCCACACGAGATGTAAATATAAAGCACGCAGTCTCTCACACTGCGGATTTAAATTGCTAGTAGGGAGGTCCTCTCCAATTCAGGGGCAACTGGGTGCATACACCATCAGGGCAACAGCAAGTCTTAAAAACAAACGGGAACACATCTAGCCACTTGCAAGCAGTGCTGCAAATTACAGCCCCACATGTTTATTAAGATGACTACCCCTTGAAAAAGCAGGACGGTGGGCCAGGAAAACACTGAGGAGACTAATGGTGGCCAAAGTGATGAAATAAAGAACTATCTGAAACTACATTTCTAGTTTTGGAAGTTCACTGGTGGAGTCACATCCATCCTTTTGAGCATGTGTGACATCTCTTGAATTCCCCCAGTGTACTGTATTGCATTTGTTTTGAAACAGTCTAATTTTTCATTATTCAGGGTCCCTTATATATACACTTGTTCCCCATCCAGTATAAATTTTTAGAAGGGCTACAGTATCAGAGCCCATCTACTGTGATCACTCTGTGAGCTTTGCCAAAAACGGGGAACTATTTTATTTATTTAGTTTTTGTTGACTGGGTAAGTGCACTAGACAAATCCTGCCTATTTTCAGGCACGACCCAGGGGAGGGGGATACAGACGAATGCCAACTGACCTTGAACCAGATTAAGCTGTTGGTGGTATTTTTTAGTGAATGAAGGAAATTTGGCCAGGACACCGGGAAATTCCCCTACTCTTCAGTGGGGGAACCTCTGTCCAAGATGGCGGCCGCATCTTTGCCTGCTGTTGAAGAAGCTATGGAGGTGGGAGACTTGGTCTCGGCTCCTGCCTCTGATTTAGTGGAGACCTCGCGTGAAGTTAAGGATATTCTGAAGGTTACTGTTGCTGCTTCAAGCTCTGAAATACAGCTGCAGGATGCAGTGCTTGAACCTCTGTTACCTTCTAGTGATATGGATTCTCAGTCTTCTTTGCCTGCTGTTGGAATTGCAGAGGATCTTTCCTCCTCTGACCCTGATGTTGCTTGCTCTGCAGAAAAAGAGATTCAGGAACGTTTGGCTACAGCAGAACGCCGTTTTGCGATCACTAAAATGAAGCTACATCAAGAACTGAAACAGCTACGAGCTGACAATTTGGGTGTGTGTACTACTTCTCCTCCTACTGTATCTGGCGGTTCTCTAGGACAGACCACGGTGATACCCTTGTCTGCTGCTGCACAAGCCTGTCACTAAACTCCTGGTGTGTCTACTGCTGCTTTTTTGCCGCCTGCCCCCCAGCCAACTACTGTGAGTACCGTTTCTGTTATTAATGCTGCAGTGTTGTCTCCCTCTGCCTCAGAACCCCCGGTTGTGAAACTACTTGCAGCGCCTACCTGGACTGTTGACTCGGCTGTGCGAGGCGCTGGCTGGGTGCAGGAGCCCGTTGCTGGGCAATGGATCTCGGGTCCTTCTCCTATGCGGTCCCCCTGCCCCGAAGACTTTCCTGAGCTGCAGCGTGAGTCTAGCAAGTCTGTGGCTTCTTCTGACCCCTTGTGTTTGTCAAAGGAACTGGAGATGACACAGAACCCTGTTTTGGAACTTTTGCAGGGTTCTCCACTTTGGGCTTCCTCTCCTGCTGTATCTCTGGGGACTGCGGTTCCAGGTTCTCCACAGCAACCCCCGAAGCAGGATGAGCCAAGTCGTTCTTTTTCCTCTCTGTTTAAGTTCCCGATCCTGGCTGCTAAGAGGCATAATGCTGTTCGCTTATCTTATGTGGGGGGGTTACCTGAGCCTCCAGATTGAGTGTATGTAGCGCGTACACTTATTAAGGATTCCTTAAAAATTTTTTCCCATGAGATATATGCCATGATTCACATCTCAGGTGAATCCACTTTTGATATAAGTTTTCAAATGCCTTGTGGCTTGGAGCATTTTTGGACAAAGTATCATGCTTCGAGGAACACTGTTTTATGGACCCCATTTCAGGCCATTCCCCTCTCTAAACCAGCCTATAAGACTATTACTATTTTGTTTCGGAATGAGGGTGTCGATGTGGCTGATGTTCTTTACTGGTTGAAACGATACTGTACTATTCAGGGTCAGCCTGAGGCTATTTTTAGGAAACTGGGGAGGGGTCTCAAGCAAGTAGCTACTTCTGTCACTTTCTCAGAAGTACTACCTGTGAGAGGCAAGGGAGAGCATAGGAGTGCATGCACCAGGAACTTTAACTCATGGTTGAAGAACTGGTGCTGTGAGGAAGGGTTTGGATTCATTTGTGACTGGGGACCCACCTGGAGGATGGAGGTTTGTTCAAGCCTGACGGCCTGCATCCATCCTGGAGAGAATCAAGCACTCAATGATAAGTTTAAATGCTACATTGACAAGCATTTAAACTAGCAAAGGGTGGCAGGCCAGCAGACGGTACCTCTTGCTCACCCCACAGCTAGTAGTGGAACCAGTGAACCAGAGGAGTGGCTATCTCTGCAAAGCAGTGTGCAAAAGATGGAGATTAGTGTCCAAAAAGTGGATAAGCAGAAAAGGGGCAAAATTCAGCAGAAGGGCAAACAGCAAGGAGAACCAGGGATAAATGACAACCAAGGAAGGGGCTGGAGTAGAACAGTGAAGCAGTCTAGGGAGGTCAAATCATGGAAAGCCATGTGTGCAAATGCCAGGAGCCTTAGCAACAAGATGGAAGATCTGGAGGCTGTCATGGTACAGTCAGACCTGGACATTGTGGCCATCACTGAAACCTGGTGTAATGATAACCATGACTGGGAGATGGCCATACCTGGCTACAACATATTCAGAAGAGACAGAGTAGGCAGGAAGGGAGGAGGAGTGGCACTGTATGTGAAAAATGACATAAGGCCACACAGATCCAGGAGGAACAAAATGGGGAGATACTGTGGGTTAAGCTGGAAAGGAAAATGGGACCAGCCATCCGCACAGGTGTGGTCTATAGACCACCAGCCCAGGAGGGAGAAACAGATAGGAGCTGATGCTAGCCATCCAAAGGATGGCAGACAAGGGTGAGGTAGTACTGGTTGGAGACTTCAATATACCCAGACGTGGACTGGAGCATCCAGCAGCAGCATCAACTAGGAGCAGATTTATCCTGGACTCCTTCAGGGTGCCTTCCTCAAGCAACTGGTCATGGAACCAACTCGGCAGAAGGCAATACTGGACCTTGTGCTCTGAAACGAGGGACAGTGTGATGGGGGTAACAGTGGGGAGCACCTGGGGAACAGTGACCACCAGTCATTGTGGTTTGAAATCACAGAAGAGCAGAACAAACCACACAAAACACGTATCCTGGATTTTAGCGGGCAGACTTTGGGAAAATGGGGAGATACTTGAAAGAGGCATTAAGGGGAATGGGACAGGAATCAGGGGTTGAGGAACAGCGGGCAGTATTTAAAATGGGATTATAAGAACAACAGAATTATGCATTAAGCAGGTTAGCAAGAGGAAAGGAAGAGGAGACCATTATGGTTTCCAAAGAGGTAGCAAAGAAAGTGAAAGCCAAAAGATTGCATTCAGGCAATACAAAAGACACAAGCAGAAGGGGATAGGGAGAAGTACCAGGAGAAACAAAGGGAGCAGGGAAGTCAGTAAGGGAAGCCAAAGCTCAGACAGAAGAACACATTGCAAAATCAGTGGGTAAAGGGACAAAACCTTTACAGGTACATAAGTGAAAAAAGAAAGACAAAGGGAGGATAGTGAGACTGAAGGGAGGATGGGAGCAGCGTGGAGGATGACAACTATAAAGCTGACATATGAACAGGTATTTCTGCTCAGTCTTTACTAAGGAAGAGGGGTAATGGGTCTGAAGGGAGTACAGGGGTGAGAATGGTGCAGAAATGGACACAAGTCCCTTTACATGAGAAAGGGTCCTGAAGGAACTGGAAGTAATAAGAGCTGATAAAGCAATGGGGCCAGATGAGGTGCACCCCAGGTCCTTAAAGAACTAAGAGAGGTGGTGGCTGAACCTCTGGCTATCCTGTTCAGCCAATCACTGGAAACAGGGAGGCACGAAGACTGAGGACAGCAGATGTAGTCCCCTTATACAAAAGTGGGAACAAAGAGGAAGCAGGGAACTACAGACCAGTCAGCCTCACCTCGGTAGTGGGAAAGATCATGGAAGCACTACTGAAGGAGAGATTGGTGGAACATCTGGTTGTCAATGGACTACAGGACCCAAGGCAGCATGGTTTCACCAGGGGAGGTCATGTCAGACCAACCTCATTGAATTTTTTGACTGGGTGACTAGGGAGGTGGATCAGGGAGGGCAGTGGACATGGCCTATCTGGACTTCAGCAAGGCCTTTGACACTGTGCCACATAGAAGACTATTACACAAACTGGGGAATATAGGTGTGGGCAGGACAGTAGTGTGGTGGGTAGGTAACTGGCTGGGTGGCAGGACACAGAGGGTGGTGGTAAATGGCTGTCACTCCACAGAGGAAGAGTAACCAGTGGGGTACCACAGGGATCAGTGCTGGGACGGTCCTATTCAACATCTTCATCAGTGACATTGCACAGGATCTAGAAGGCAGAATTTCACTGTTCGCTGATGACACAAAGCTCTGTAACAGAGTAGACACACCAGAGGTGTAGACAGAATGAGAAGGGACCTGCAGAAACTTGAAGAATGGTCAAGGGTTTGGCAGTTGAAATTCAATGCAAAGAAGTGCAAGATAATGCATATGGGGCACAAAACCCTGGCAAAATATATCAGTTGGGGGTGAGGATATAGCATGCACCAAGCAGGAAAGGGATCTTGGGGTTGTCATCTCTGATGACCTCAAGAGGAAACAGTGTGACAAGGCATCAGGTAAAACAAATAGGATGCTGGGATGTATAGGCAGGGCATCACCAGCAGGAAAGGGAGGTCATAATTCAGCTATACAAGACACTAGTGAGGCCCCACCTGGAGTACAGTGTACAGTTCTGGAGACCATACCTACGTAAGGACATAGACAGGGTAGAGAAGGTTCAGAGGAGGGCAACAAAGATGGTGATGGGTTGCATCACAAGTCCTATGAAGACAGGTTGAAGGAACTGAACATGTACTCCCTGGAGGAGAGGAGGGAGAGAGGGGATATGATAGAGACATACAAGTATCTTACAGGGAGGAACAGGGTGCAGGAAAACACTATTTTTAAGCGAAAAGATGTTTCAGGACTAGAGGGCATGGGATGAAGTTGGAGGAGGACGATTCAGAGGAAACATGAGAAGAATTTCTTCACAGAGCGGGTGGTGGACAAGTGGAACACCCTGCCAGAGGAAGTGGTGGGGGCTGAAACAATCACGGGATTTAAGAATGCATGGGATAGACATAAAGGAATTGTAGAGGGCAGGGGTAAGGGGAAACAGACTTCTAGGAAAACAAACTGAACTTACAAGCTCAAATGGGCAGACTAGGTGGGCCATAGTCCCTTATCTGCCGACACTGTCTATGTATCTATGTATTTTGGACATGGAGAATATTTGGACTGGGGGCTGGAAGGTTAAGGTCTTGCTGAATACTACTGACTCTGGTTCTGTACACTTGCCTAATTCTTTTCTATAGGTCGTGATGGGGGGGTCCTGTTTTACCTGGGCCAGCCTAAGGCTTGTTACCAGTGTGGTGACCCCTCTCACCTTAGCAATGTGTGTGATAAGGTGAAGTGTAATATCTGCGGTGAGTTGGGTCATGTGGGGGCTCACTGTCTGAATGAGTGTAAATGCAACCTTTGTGACGAGCTGGGGCATACGTTCCAGAACTGTCAGTGGGCTGCCCATAACCAGGATTTTCATGATGGTGGGGTGGATCAGCGTTTCATTATTACTCAAGCACAGAAGGCTCGTAACTGTGCTACCTCGGTTGCACCGCCTCCTGTAGTCCCTCAGTCCCTACCGCAGGTCTCTGTTTCTGTTGTAGTCCCAGGTGTAGTGCCTCCGGTGGTTTCTCTTTCTGAGAGCCCCACAGTTGCGGCCTCTCCTACTCCTGCACCTGCTCAGTCTGTTTTGCCTGTCCCTGATTCTGTTCCAGGTCCAAGCAACATGCCACCCCCCAGAGCACCCGCTAGTTTTGCTTGTCGGAGGTCGATGAGGAGTAACCCTCGGGTGTTACCCTCCCCTCCTTTGGTCCTGGAGCCCTCCTCTGTGCCCCTGTCTAATTCCTTTGAGCTTCTACAATCTGTCTCAGACGATGCTGGAGGTGAGTCTGACTCTTCCTCCATTGCTTCTTCTCTCCCTGATGGAACCACTGACTCTGACTTTCAACTTGGTACAGGTCTTTCTCAGAAGCGGAAGGCCAGAGTGAAATGTAAGGGGGAAAACAGTGGTTGGGAAACGGAAATCGTGATATATTTCTCTGCCCTGTTCATACGCTATGTCTCACTTTGCTTGCCATACTATTAATGTAAATAGTGTGAAGCGTCACGGCAAAAAGAGATTGTTTTTTTCCTTTAAATGCTTTTTGCCCTTGGGGATTTTTTTGTTGCAGGACACCAGATTTCATACCACACATGAGATCCGACAAGCACAGAAGGACTGGTTATTAGGCCCTTCTTTTTGGTCTATTGGTCAGGACTCCTGTTCGGGACCGGGGATCTTAATTAATGTCCCTGAGTTCCGTTTGCTTAAATTGTTTGATGTGGCCCCTGGTAGAGTGCTCATTTTAGATTTTGTACTTGGGTCCTGTCCCTATCGGGTGATTAATGTTTATGCCCCTCAGACTAAGACTGCACGTATAGCTTTATTTTCTTTAATTCGCCCTTACTTGCACACTTCTTTTCAAGTTTTATTTTCTGGTGACTTTAATTGTGGTTTGAGTCTTCACAATAAGAGCTCTTTTGCTACTACTAAGAAGCTGTTTTGTGATTCTCATGAATTGGGGAAATTGGTCCGCACTGCTCATTTAACTGATGCCTATTTCTCTTTTACCAAATAACACACTCCTACGTTTCAAAGGGGTAAACTAGTTATTCGGATTGATTTTGTTTTTTTGTCCCATACCTTATCTGTTACTTCTGCCTTAGTATAGGCTGTCGCGTTTTCAGACCATAAACTGCTTTCTGTTGGAATTGGATTTGCTGTCCCTTTACATAAAGGTCCTGGGCTTTGGAAATTCAACAGAACTTTGTTACAAGTCCCGATATTCATGCAGTCTCTCTTGTCCTTTCTTCAGGCTCGTAAATCTGTCTTTATATGTTATGAGGACCCTATTCAGTGGTGGACTGAAACGAAGCATGATTTGGTCATTTTTTTGAAAAATTATAGTCGCCAGAAATGCAGGAGGGAATACTTGGACTATTTGCAGAAGAGGGTACATTTTCAGTCACTGTTAACAATAGCACATACGACGGAGCAAGACCTTTCTCAGCAATTACATTTAATGCAGGAAGATATGTTGAATTTCCAATCTCGGCAATCACAACAACTTTATCATCAACATAGATTTGGTACTGCGGGAACACGTGATGTTATTTCCCCTTTTGAGTCTAATTCCCGTCAAATTGCCCATAAAACTATGTCATGCCTTGCAAATTCAACAGGTACCTTATGTACCTCTCAGTCTGATATTTGTCAAATTGTGACGGATTATACGTCAGCCTTTTTTTCTCCTCTCCCAGCTGTAGCTGGTGACCCTGCGTCCTTGTATTGTAACCTTGCTATCCCAGCCCCTTCACAGCTGAGTCTGGACCAGGTGTGTTTACCCATATCAGAGCAGGACCTGAAACTAGCTATTTCTTCACCTTTGCAGAGGACTCCTGGTCCGGATGGTCTCCCTGCTGCCTTGTATAAGGTGCTGGGTGACCATTTGGTTCCCAGAACTTACATCTGTGTTTAATTCCCTATTGAAAAACAAATTTATTTCCTTGGAATTTGTGAAGGGTACCCTGATTTACATATACAAGCAGAAAGGAGACATTCACTTTCTTAAGAATTGGCGCCCTTTATGTATGTTAAATACTGATTTTAAGTTATTGTTGAAAATCATTGTGACGCGTTTGTTGGTGATTGCAGAGGTGGTTCTGCATCCTGCACAATCTTGTTCTGTGCCCAATAGGAGAGTCTCTGACCATTTGATTCTCCTTCGAGAGTTATTTTCTCATGGTTATGCGGACACGGTTACGGGTTTTGTTGTTTCCATAGACCAGAAGGCGGCCTTTGACTCTGTTAGTCGTGATTTTTTATGGGAAGCGCTTAGTTTTTTTGCATGTACCAGCTGAAATTATTTGTTGGATTCGTGCTATTTATAGGACGACTACTGTTGTGCCAGTAGTGAATGGTTGGGTGGGGCCAATGAGTCCCATCAAGAGGGGGGTTCGTCAAGGCTGTCCATTGAGCCCTCTGTTGAGTGTATTTTTCCTGGATGTTTTGCTCCGCCGTTTGAATGCCCATCCTCAGATTCGTGCCATCTCTAGTCCTGCCCTGCTATCGCCTTATACGGCTATTGTATATGCTGATGATGTTTGCTTTCTTGTAGCTGATGAGCATTCTGTGGTTGTTTCTCTTCAGGTGTGTTCCACATTTGGTGATTTTTCCGGTGCAGTTTTAAATTTTTATAAAAGTTTGGGTATTCAGCTAGGCTCTTCCTTAGCCCCCCTCGACCGTATTGGCCCTTTGCGTTTTGCTGTGGATCCTTTTCGCATTTTGGGGGTTTTTTTTGGGACTCCGGATTCTGATTATTTCAACTGGGATGTTAAATTGCAACAGGGTAAAATTAAGGTGGCCTATTGGAATAGAGGGCAGATAGGAAAAAAGAAACGTGTTTTCTTGATTAAATCATATTTGATTCCGACCTTTCTCTATTTGAGTTACATATTCCCTATCCCTAAACAACTGGAAACTGTAGTTTTTAGCCTGCTTTTTCAGGCTCTTTGGGGTAGCAGGTTAAATCCCGTAAAGAGGAATGTCACCTACTAACCAATCCCTGAGGGTGGTGTTCACATGATTAATCCTCTGCTATTTTTTACTTGTATTTTTCTCACTGCAAATCTCAGGTCTTTGTTGATTAATACTCAGAGGGGCTGGGAACCTTGGTTCTATGACTCTTGTAGGTTATGGTTTCATCAGTGGGAATGTAATTCATTAACTGTGCTACGACACACTGCTGGTATACCGATTTACATTAAACACATATTTTTACGTCTGAAACAATGGAAGATATCTGCTCAGATGTTATTGAATCATTCTCATAAAATTTTATATAATAGTTTACTCTTGACTGTTTGTGCTGTACAGTTGCCCTCTGAAAAATGCCCTAGCCAACACCTTTCTTCCCTTCTGTTTCTTTTAAGATGTAAGAGGGTGCCCGCCCATATGTGGGATTTCCACTGGCTGTCATGCCATGAAAGGATTAATGTGAAGGCGAATCAAAAATATAAGCAGTCCCAAGACCGATTGTGTTCTAGACTATTATGTATTACTGAACTAGAAACTATTTCTCACTTATTTTTTATTGTTCTTTTATTCGGAATTGGTGGTCTTTTTTGGCACAGGCTTAGGCTATTCCCTTGTTTCAGACGGTTTCTTATACAAATCTTGTATATGGTGTTTTTCCCCCCAGTGGTCTGTTTGGCACACGGATACCCTGAACCTTGTTTTTGTCATCATCAAATGGAATATCTGGATGGTACGCTGTCTGTTTACTTTATGGCAAAAAGACTACTCTTACTTAGAGCTTGAGAAAAAAATTGTACAGGACCTAAAGAACATTTATGTTTATGAACGTACTTTTTTATCTGAGGCGACACTTCTGGAACTTTGGAAGGCCCTTCCTTGGATCATGGACTCAGATTTTGCAGTTACTTGATTTGCTGAAAGCTTGTTTCCTTTTCTCAGTTTTCTTTTTCTGATTTTTTTTTTTTTTATATCATGTCTTGTTTACTGCTGTACGATTTTGTGTCTCAATAAAACTTTCCCCTACTCTTTTCGATAAGTGCCATGGGATCTTTAACATCCACCTGAACTACCACCAATCCAGGCAGATGGGACCTCGGTTTAACATCTCATCCGAAAGACGGCACCTCAGAATTGCAGCACCCCTCTCATGCTGCACTACAGTGTCAGTATTGGGATATTAACCCAAGTGCCAGATGTGGGAACTGAACCCACAGCCCTCTGATCTCCCGGCCTCAGAGGTGAGTGTGCTACCTACTGAGCCACTGACATTGACGTCAATCTTTAACTTGGACATGGAATGTTGGAAATGCCAGCTAAACACTGCTGCCTTCCTTCCACTGCTGCTGGCTGCCTATTAGGTACCAAGGTGATGTCACTCTGTTGTGGCAGTGATCTTGTGCATCTGCTCAAAAATGACTGACTGGGAGAAGGAGGAGCCAGCAAGTTTAGTGTGGGAACAACCTGCTGATAGAATTCAGCAGGAACATGACGGCTCTAGTTTTATCATGGCAAGTTTGCATATTTATTGATTTCACGTGCTCCTTTGCTCAGCAGTGTACCTAGAAATTTTAATTTTGTACATACGTTCTGCAACTGCTCCCCCCACAACTACTACAAAAAAATCAGATTGTCTTGTCTAATTTCTAAACAGGTTGCACACTTGTATCTATATCCTAAATAACAGAAGTTTAAACATATAGAGATGCTACTCAGTATTACCGGGGAGGCTGTATCACAAAGGGAGGCATAAACTGCCCCCCACAGATTAAAGCAACAGAACAGGAGTACTCGGATGGAGAAAATTCCCCTAGGGCAGGGAAGCATGATGAAGGAAGGTTGGGTGGGGTCAAGGACAAGGGTGGTAAGAAAACATGCAGAACTAGAGATGCAGAGTAGGCAAGAAACAAAGGGATCAAAGAAGGAAGGTGGGCTGACCTAGTGGCACTGGACGCCACACCTTGTGTCATACCAGTGACCCGATTTAGGAAGCATGCTTGGGTTGCCGAGGGTTGGCAGGGGAGGGAGAGGATCAAGCGTCTGCCTGACTGCTCTCCTCTCCTGGGGCACTGGGGGGAATCGGCTGTCCCGCTCCTTGGCTGCCACCTGGTAGAGGCCGGGTGGCAGTGCTGGAGCTTGGGAAGCAAGGAGCGTGGCTACATGGCATGTGCGCATCTCCACTCATGAGGCTGCAACAAGAGAGACAAAACTGGAGGAAAATGGTGACCATAGGCTCCGTGAAGCCCAGACTACCCACCCTGGTCCTGCTCCATCGCCGGTTGCTGTAAGCCCCGCTCTGGACTGTAAATCTCAGGTGGGGAGAGGATAGCCCTCCCCTTTCTGACCCACGACGTGGGGAAATACGTGGGGGAAGTGGGCCTCGACGATACCAGAGATGTGGCAGACAGATAAGGGTTGCAGGACAGGGTGGAGTAAGCCACATACTATGCACCCTGGGGGATTTTTAAATAAAGGGAAACTGCCTTAGAAACAGCCTAGCAGTGGTGGGTTGCCATGGTGGGGCAGAGGAACAATGGAGAAAAATAAGAGAACATATAGTAAAGGCAACCAGCCTCTGAAAGGAGTAAAAGCAGGAAGAAGGCCACTATGGTACTCTAAGAAGGTGGCCATGAAAGAGAAGGAAAAAGGGTGGCACCCAGGAGGTATGAAGACACACAGAGGAAGGAGAATATGGGGAAGTAACACATAAATCAGAGGGAAGCAGGGAGGGCAATGAGGCAAGCAAAAGTGCAGAGGAAAGGATAGCCAAAGGGGTGGCAAAAGGGGACAAGACTTTCTTCAAGTGCATAAGTGAGAAAAGGAAGGCAAGGAAAGGGATAGTGAGGATACGCAAGTCGGCAGATAGTGACTGCACAGAGGAGGATCTGAAAAAAGGTGACATCCTGAACAGGTACTTCTGCTTAGTCTTCACCATAAAAATGGAATGGGACAAGAAAAAGCAGCAAGAATGCAGAAGGGGGACATGAACACAAGTCCATTTACAGAGGAAGGAGTCCTGAAGGGACTGGCAAACCAGAAAGTTGACAAAGCCATGGGATTGGCTGAGATACATCCAAGGGTGCTAAGGAAACTCAGAGAGAAGCTTGCTGTACCATTTACAGTCTTATTCAACAGATCACTAGAAACGGGAGTGGTTCGAGGGGACTGTATGAGAGCTGACATAGTTCCACTCCATAAAAATGGCAGCAGGGAGGAGGCAAGCAACTATAGACTGCTCAGTCTCACATCAGATTTGGGGCAATTAATGGAAACTCTGTTAAAAGAAAGGCTAGTGGAATATCTTGAATCTAGTGAATATCTTGAATCCTGCTCGACCTCATGAGGCGGCGGGATGAATTATGGAAAAAAGCCCTAGACTCATGCTGCTCGAAACAGCTGTACATGGGCGATTAAAAAAGCCAAAGCTGACCACTTCAAAGCTGCCCTAACCGCCTCATGGGGTAATGGGCGCAAATTCTGGAGCAATCTGAAATTGTTAGGTGGAAAGTCAAACACGCCCCCCCAACTCAACATAAATGGCTCCATCTCAAACAACTCGCACATAGTGGCAGAAGCGCTAAACTCCACCTTCTCAGACCTCAGCACTACTCTCCCACCAAACTTCTTCAGTCAAACTGCCCCCTTCCCCCATCCATCCCAATGGCTCCTCCCTTCTACTTCCCGGACCCTCACCCCTTGAGAAACTAAACCTTACCTTCTCAAAGTCCTTAAGAAGACTTGTCTCAGTACGGACACGACTGACCTTAGAATTCTGCGTCTGACCATAGACGAGGGCTTCTCCCTGCTAATTGCACTGCTCAACCTCTCTCTCTCTCTCTCTCTCTCTCTCTCCATAGGAAAGTTCCCCTCCCTGTGGAAGACAGCTCTCATAACCCCCATCCACAAATCTGGTGATCGTCTCTCCCCTAGTAACTACCGCCCCATATCTGTCCTTCCCCCACTCTCCAAGGCCCTCGAGTGCATAGTGGCAGTTCAACTCACAGAGTACTTGTCCAAATACAATCTCCTGACTTCAGAACAACATGGTTTCAGAGAAGGGCATAGTACCATTACAGCCCTCCTCAACTTCACTAGTTTCATACACTCTGCTCTGGATAAGGGCATGCTGGCTGGTGCTGTCTTTCTGGACCTATCCAAAGCCTTTGACACTATTAATCACCCTTTTCTCCTCTCCACCCTGTCTCAAGTCGGCCTCGCCCAGGGCCCCCTAAACTGGTTCACTGACTATTTGTCCAACCAGTCCCAAAAGGTGAAAATCAACTCCACCATCTTGAGCCCACTCCTTGTCCGCTCTGGAGTACCACAAGGCTCCATATTAGGTCCCTTCTTTTCAGTCTTTTCCTAAGCTCTCTCCCCAAAGCCTGCACCGGTAAGATCCTGCTCTACGCTGATGATGCCGTCCTCTATGCATCTCACCCAAACCCATCCCAACTTGAACTCTCCCTCCAAACCTCCTTCATGGAGGCCGAGTCCTGGTTCATCAAACACAAACTCGTGCTTAACCAAAAAAAATCAAAGACTATGCTCTTTGCCCACCACCAGAAAAAACTTAAGCATACTCCACTAAAAATCAGCACGTCCACCGCTCTACCCCTTGAACAGGTCCACTCATTCAAATACCTCGGCATAACTCTTGACCCTGCCCTTACTTTCCATGGCCACATACATCAGCTCTGCTCCAATCTAAACTCCTGTATCGGGCTCCTCTACCGTCATTGGCAATGCCTTCCGCCCCCCCCGATGCTCTCCAACTTGCCATCTCCTCTTCGGTACTGTCGGTGGTTGACTATGGCATTGTCACCTATGGGGCGGCCGATAACACTGCCCTAAAAAGGGTCAAAGTGTTGCTCAACAAAGCCTGACGTCTCTCACTGGGCTGCCCCAGTACCACCCACACCTGCTGCTCTATAGCCAAACTGGCTGCACTTTGATGACAGACTACAATACCACACCTGCCTACTAGCCAAAAAAATGTCTGCTGGGCTCACGGCCCTCTGCCTCTTCTCACACCTGTAACCGATCCCACATGCAAGGCACACCAGGAGCTCCCTCAAATCATCTTATCAGGTGCCAAGGCGAAAAACCTCCCTGGGACAGTGCTCCTTTCCCTACTTCATTGCCCCAGCAGCTTAACTCACTCCCATCACACACTGTTGAGGAACCCAAGCATGGCCACTTTAAATTCCTACTGCGCTCCCACCTTCAAGCCTCACGCTCTTGTACCTGTCCCTAACTCCCTCTACCCATGGCAATACCTTTTGTCCAATCCTCCAGCCTTATTCCCTCTGGCTGTAACATGGACACCTAGCCCGCCTCCTTCCCCCCGCTCTCTCTTCCTACCTGACCTCTGACAATGGACTCTGTCCAGCCTCTGACTTCTTTCCAACCTCTGTGCCACCCTATGTTTTTCCCCCTACTCAGCCCAAACAATCCTTACCCATGGCCAGCCCTGTGCCCTGTTTGTCCCCCCCTTTTTATGAACCTAAGATAGTACCTAGTAATGCCTCTAATGCTATGATTCTTGACCATGATGTTGTATATATTGTAACGTAGTATGCTCATGGAGTCTTTGTAAAGGAGCCTCTGACTCAAAGGATTGTAATTCCAAATTACCAAATAAATAAATAAATAAATTATAAGAGCAAAGCCGCATGGATTCACAAAATCATTCCAGACAAATCTGATTAGATTTATTTGACTGGGTGACCAGGGAAACAGATCAAGGGCAGTGGACATGGCCTACTTGGACTTCAGTAAGGCCTTCAAAACTATGCCACATAGGCGACTAATAAAGAAACTGGAAGGTCTGGGGGTGCGAGCCAAAGTTGTGAACTGGGTAAAATATTGGTTAATGGATAGGTGGCAGTGGGTGGTAGTAGATGGCATACACTCTAATGGGAGTGACCAGTGAGGTACCAAAGGGATAAGTATTGGGACCGGTCATGTTCAATGTCTTCATAAGTGACATCGAAGAAGAACTTGAAGGAAAGAGATGCCTTTTTGCAGATGACACCAAGATCCATAATACAGTGGATACTCAGAAGGGGTGAGGAAAATGAGTAGAGACCATAGAAAACTTCAAGAGTGGTTATGGGTATGGCAGCTGGGATTCAATGCAAAAAAGTGCAAAATCATGTACCTGGGGCACAGAAACCCAGGAGCCGAGTATAAAATGGTGGTGGGGTACTGTCGGTCACTAACCAAGAAAGGGACCTTGGGGTTATAATATCTAATGGCAGACTGAGTGTGCCCTGCAGTCCTTTTCTGCTGACAAATTCTATGTTTCTAATCAGTGTCCTACACTAGGGCCATCATGCCCTTAGCATCTGAAGTCACATCTAAGTCATGCTTTTTGAGCTAAAGAAGCCCATACAAATATCATTTAGTGTTCCCCTTAGATCAGTTTTGTATCATGTGCACCCCCAAAAATGATGACATCCCTGCTACTGGCCATGAAGCAACCCCCCACCAGCTACCACCAAGTCCCACTACTATCTGGTCCAACAGCAAACTGCCACATGCTGTTGTCAGTCCAGCTTACCTCAAGCCCCCTGCCCCCCCTACACAACTGACCACCACCTGCTGCTGTCACTCCTGCCCAACATCTCCCATGTCACCCATGTGTCAAACAACTGACCCCCCCACACTGCCAGCAGACCTGCCCGCCTCCCAAGTCACCCCAGCCTGCCAAACTATTGACTACCTCCCATTACTAGAAAATCCACTCCCTTACCCACAGGAGTATACTAACATTTATTGAATGTTCTGTAGGATAAACTGGCTCAGTAGGTAGCACACTCGCCTCTGAGGCTGGGAGATCAGAGGTCTGTGGGTTCAGTTCCCACATCTGGCACTTGGGTTAATATCCCAGTACTGACACTGTAGTGCAGCATGAGAGGGGTGCTGCACTTCTGAGGTGCCGTCTTTCGAATGAGACGTTAAACCGAGATCCCATCTGCCTGGATTGGTGGTAGTTCAGGTGAATGTTAAAGATCCCATGGCACATATTAAAAAGAGTAGGAGAAGTTTTTATTTAAAACTGAAAACAAAATATACAAATCACATGACTTCATATAAAACCATAAGAAAAGAATTCAAGCATACATGGAGTACAAACAAAAATAATCCTTATGGGCACACGACCCCCATCTCATTCCCACTAAAAGAGTAAGGGAAGTTGCAGTGAAAACAAATTATACTAAAACGTATTGCTTCATCCAAAACCATAATGGAGGAGGTCAAAAAACAAAAACAAGTACCACAGCGTCCTTGAACTACAAACATAAATAACCCGTGGTTGTACATAACCCCCATCCCATCCCCACTATAAGAGTAGGGGAATCTTCCATTAAAAGCTTAAGAGAAAATATACAAAAGTGTATGGCATCAGACAAAACCATAATAAATGAAATAAAAAAACAAAAGTAAGTATTACAGCATACATGAATAACAAGCAGTGAGACGCCGTAGTAGTATATAACCCCCATCTCATCCCCACTAAAAAGAGTAGGAGAGTATTGTATGGTATACAAACATTGCAAGAACAGTAGTACATCATACAAAATTATAATGAAGAAAGGCAAAGAAAATACAAAAAAGTACTGCATCATTAGAAAAAAATCCAGGAACAGAAGCCCCAATAGCGCCGAAAAACTTCAGACGATACGGAGGTTTTCTCAGAACTATAAACAGCCTGTAAGCCCTGTACAATCTGAATGACAATCTGAGTAGGACTACACACTTTCTGTTGTAGTAAAAATGCACATCTGCCCTGCCACAAATAGAAGCGACAAAATGCAAAAATTCAACGTAAAGTACTAGGATGGTAATGAACCAAAGTAGGGGGATAAATACCATAAATCAAAATATTATATGTGAGAAAAGGAAGGGCCTTTTCTTTCCATTTATGGAGGAGAAGGGTCCATACCGGTTGTGAATAGGGGCAATCAAGAAAGAAATGCATCATGGTCTCTGGAATGGAAAGGCACGTATCCCGGGGACAAGTCCTTTCTTCATGAGCCTTATGCTTCATATTACCACGAACACCTAGTCTGCCATGACAAGAAAGCCAGATTATATCCCAAACCCTTTGGGGGATCCGTGGATCAGTCAGTTGGCGAAAAACTCCAGAGGAGTCCAGTTGAACACCAAGGGAATCTCGTAGCACCGGAAGGTCTAAAAAGGATGTTCCCAAAACAGACTGATATAAGTGCTTCCTTGAGGAAGAGAGAATCACCGTAGGGGTCAGAGACCACTTACACATTTTTAAAAAGGTGGGAATGATAAAATGGGGGAGCTTAAACTTGCGAAAATTCCGAGGGATTTCGAAAGGGGGGAGACACCAGGTGGTGCACAATGGAGCAATATGATGATGAAGAAAAGAAATCCAAAAGACCGGGGGTGTATTCAATAGGTAGGGGATAACAGTCTTAAGAAACAAACAGTGAAAAAACACCAAGAGGTTCAACATCCGAACCCCACTGTGACAATAATCAAGATATGTGTAAGAACATTTCACCGGATTTAAACGGCAGCCCCAGAATCCCTGAAAAAAAACATTATACAAGCGAGCCTCCAAGGAAAAGGGACTGGAAAACTGAAGTCACATGAAGAAATAAAGGAAGAACTAAGGTTTTCAATAACAAAACCGCTTTCTCTTTGCAATAGTATGACCTTCCAGGATGCAACCAAATGAATGGCCTTGTCCAAAACAACAGTCCAATTTGAGTGGGCATCATCAGGAACAAAGGACAATCTTAAAACTTTAACCGGTGAAAATTGTACAGGCACTCCCGCAAAGTAACGAAGTGAATGTGGGGGTGGTGGAACTGGGAGGTACAATGCCACACTCTTATTATAATTAAGCTTAGAACCAGACACACGTTCAAAATCCATTAAAAGGAGGACTAAGTCCGCCTCTTGTAGGTGCGGGGTAGTGAGAATGCAGAGATCGTCTGCATAAGCCAATACTGTAGGGACAGAGCACCCGGAAGGAAAGGACAAATGAGAGATTGATGAGTTACATAAGAGTCTACGAAGTAATGGATCTATATGAAAAACATAAAGAAGAGGACTGAGAGGGCAGCCCTGCCGAACCCCGGTAAGACTCAAAAGGGGGGGCAAGTGGCACCATTCACGTAAGGATGGATCCAGGCAGTGGAATAGAGCAATCTAATCCACTGAATAAAGCGCTGTGGAATACCGTAATGAGACAAGACTTGAAAGAGGTAGTCATGATTCACGCTATCAAATGTCTTCTCCTGATCCAGTGAAA
The DNA here is from genome assembly GCA_016271365.2 of Neoceratodus forsteri. NCBI lineage: Eukaryota > Metazoa > Chordata > Ceratodontiformes > Ceratodontidae > Neoceratodus > Neoceratodus forsteri. Next base: position 161,140,028 of record JADMNL010000030.1, on the reverse strand, counting down.
AAAGAAGCGAAGGAGAAGAAGAAGAGCTAAACGCAGAGACATCTCTAAGCAGGGAAAGATTGGAAACAATAGTGCGTTGAGGAATAGCACAGGTCTGTACTTCTGAAATAACGTGGGATGTGACAGGAAGAAGACTGTGCAGCAGGATGGATGTAAAAATCTTATAGTCCACATTCAAGAGACTCAAAGGCCTCCAATTCCGTATGTCTGACCTATCTCCTTTCTTGGACAACAGAAACACGATTGCGTCTGAAAAATTCCGAGGAACAGAATGAGTAGCAATGATAGTATTAAACAGCAAGGTAAGAATTGGTGAAAAAACATCCAAAAAAGCTTGATAAAGTTCAGCAGTAAGGCCGTCCTGCCCTGGAGAAGTACATCGCTTTTGTTTCTTAACAGCCGCCTGCACCTCTAACAAGGAAATTGGGGCTGTCAACTTGGTGCAAAGATCAGGAGGAGGAGAAGGGGTCAGGAAATCAAAAAAGGAAACAGCAGTGGATGTAGTCACTGAAGGAGTCCCAAAAACACTGGCTAAATGGGAAGAGACCTTTAGCTGGAGAGATATTATAGTATCATAAACCTTAGTACAGTCAGGGTCAGTAAGACGTTCAATGTGCGTGGCTGCCACCCTGTCAGAACAGCGCTTGTATATATCAGAAGAGGCCTTTGAAGAGTGGGTGCCACAAGTAGCCTCAAGACGCAACGAGCAGGACCTGTTATACTGATACTCTTCCATCTGGGTCTTCAAGGAAGCAATAAGAGGGGAGCAGTCTTGAGCTGTCTCAGCAGCCCTAGAGATTACATCCTGTAAATGTCGCTGTAATGACAAATACTGACAATAAGAGAAAACATATTTACTCCTGGCATACCTAAGAAAAAAGCGTTTAAGATCCAATTTGGTATCGCCCCACCAATGTAAAGGGGAGGTGTAAGCATCCAGAACCGAAATTCGAGCCAACAGAAATTCCCGACAGTCTCGAATAATGCTGCCATCAGACGATAGGGCGCTGTTCAACTTCCAGCGTGAAGAAACAAGAAGAGGATGAGAAGCTGTAGAAGGAAAACAAAGCAATGAGATGGCCATGTGATCCGAGGTCTCTCAAGGAATGACCTTCGCCTGTTGTACCATAACATTCTGAGAGAGAAAAATAAAATCAATACAGGTGGCCAGAAGGCCTCTATGATAGGTCATTGTTCCTTTGGGATGCACCTCGCAATAACTGTCCTTAAGAGAGGCGTACTTGAGAATAGTACGCAATGCAGTAGAGTCCCTGAAAAGCTTCTGTGTGGAGCCTCCTCTGTCAGCCACAGTGAGACCACAATTGAAGTCTCCTCCCATATAAAGATGTCTAGAGGTGTGTAAATAAGGCTGCAACAACCGAAATAAGTCAGAACAAGCAGCAATACCCTGAGGTGCATAAACATTCAGAATCCTGAGCTGGAGGTGACGGAAAGTGCAATCAAGCAACAAGGCTCGGCCAGGGACAATATCAACCAGTCTTGTAATGGTATAGTCAAAACCATAAAACAAAATACCCAACGCATCACATGTATCCTCACCAGAAGACCAGTAGGAAGAGCCTCTAGTGCAGCCAGCAGAAGCCTGGGTCAGCTCATATCGAGTCTTCAGCCTAGTATCCTGAAGTAAATAAAGATCATGTGGGAGATCCCAAAGATACTGTAGAGAGGCAAGACGTTTTCCATGGGATTTCATGCTGCACACATTAAGTGTGAGGCTGCGAAGACCCAAACCCACAGGCATAAGAAGAAAGAAAAAGACCGAAAACCAGCAGAAAAACATGAAGAATTAGGCAAAGAGGCGTCAAGTAACCGATTGCCGCCTGGTGTCAGATGTAGTAGGGGAGGGATCTTGTAGGGAATCAGAGTAGTAGTCTAAATGGAGGGAAAAGGCCTGTGATGATTCAGAGTCATTTTCCTCGTCCATTATATCAATCCACTGCTTCCGTTTGGACAGGGCTTGATAGCGATTCCTGGTCAAAATGGATTGTCCGGGGGAAGGGCTGGGAGCCTTACGCTTACCTTTGGACTTACCCTTTTTTCCCTGAGAAACCTCCATGAAGGGGTCCAAACAGGAGGGGAAGGGGGTGGCATGGGGTCAGAGGGCGCAACAACCCCAGGCACTGGGTCCGTGCCAGGAGGGGCCAGGTCTTGTAACACAGGATCTGCCACTGGAAGAGCAGGAAAAGCAGAAGGAAGATCCTCACTGGGGGAAGGGGGCACTACGACCTGGCCATCCCCTTCACGCTGGCAAAGAACCTGAGTCTGAGAGTCCGTGATAAGGGCTACCTGATCCTGAGGGGGGACGGTCCAACTGACTATGGTCAGCCCATGGACACTGATGGTAAGTATGGTCAGTCTCATCACAGAGATTACACCTCCGGGGGTTAGGGCAACTGAGACTCACATGACCATAGGCCAAACAAATAGTGCACCTTGGCTCGTTGCAGGTATGGCTCAAATGCGTCCGAGAACCGCATTTATGGCAGGTGCGGGGTTGACCGGGATAAAAACACAAACCTATATCCCTACCTATATAAAAACTACCTGGCAAATGAGCTATACCCCTGTCATCCTGCTTCAGTTGCACCTTAGCCTTCCAACCCCCTGTCCAGACAAGGTCCTCGTCCAAAATAGGAACGAGGAGCCTCGAGAATGTCGCAGCGCTGCTTAAGCCAGTATTGAATGTCCGCTATGCTCACTCCTTCATTACGAAAAAGAAGAGTAATCAATTTTACCGTAGGTTTAGTAAGAGGAATGAGCATAAAGGGGGTCCATAAAGGCTGTGACTTCACCACATCATATTTGATCCAAAATTTTTCTAGAGTAGAAAGTCTTAAAACTTAAATCATAAACTGATTCTCCTTTAACATGTATGAAAGCAAACAATTCACTTGCTGAAATACCCATAGAGTCACACAACAGGGAATGCAAAACAGTTTTCCTATCAGGTGCAGTAGAGAGGTCACCAAAATATTTCAGACGAACTGCATTCCTACGTTGGGCTGGTTCGCCCAAGTTCTGAAAGTAGGTCACTGAGGCGAAAGGGACGGTCAGTCAAAGCCTCACCTGTACTTAGAGTAGGCAAAGGAAGATTATCCAAGTGGGGAATAGAATCAGCTGTCGAAGAAGAGAGTACTGCCAGTGGAGGATGCGGTACCGAAGCAGAATCCTTAGCTTGCATAGGGCCCAAATTTTCAGGAGTTGGTTGGCCAACAGCAGAAATTCGTGTCGAAGTGGAAGGACATAGGAGCATCGAAGCCACTGAGGATGAATGAGGGAAGGAAGTGGATTCAGCAGGCTGTTCAGTGACTGTGTTTCCTGCATATGTCCTGCGCTACCGCTTGGGGAGAAGACCAGGGTCCACCAGGAAGCGGTTGAGTCCAACCCGCAGCACGCACAGCGGAAGCAAGGGACCATGCAGAGTCTGGAAATGAAGTACCTCCATGAGTAGTCGTAGAGGACAGCCTGCCTGCAGTAGCTGAAGCAGTTCTGGTAGGAGCTGTAAGTCCGTTGTTGATGTGTGCGTTAGCCCAGAGTGTAATTCAGCCTGGTCAGAGGTAGCAGGCAGGGCGGAGTGCAGTGCGTCATCCTCTTGCACGAAGCGCCGTAAGAGAGAATGGTTTTGTTCATATAACAGTCTCAAATGCGATGGAGACATAGTGTTAGTACTGGTCCCAAGAACTGTAGGAGAATGCTGGTCCAAAATCTGGGCGAGAGTTCCAAAATCAGGAGGAGAATCGGAGGTGTACGAACAACTAGTTGTGGCGGAGAGTTCAACTGATTAGTACTGCAAGCACTAGGCAAACCAACAGGCATAGTAGGCTGGAGATCTGGAGCAGAAACCACAAAACAGAGAGCTGCATCACCTCCACCTCCTCCAGGGTCCGGGACAGCAGCCATCTTAGTCCCGCAGGAAAAAGAGTCCCCCTTGCTCACAGGAAGCAAGAGTAGGGGAATTTCCCTGGTGTCCTGGCCAAATTTCCCTCATTCACTAAAAATGCCACCAACAGCTTAATCTGGTTCAAGGTCAGTTGGCATTCATCTGTATCCCCCTCCCCCGGGTCGTGCCTGAAAATAGGCAGGATTTTTCTAGTGCACTTACCCCGTCAACAAAAACTAAATACAAAAAAAATAAATAAATAAAAGGAGAGCCACCAGACACACTCTGAGGGAGGTACCAGATAGGGCTATTCCGGCAGTGTAGTTAGGGGGACTTAAGTAGCAGTTAGGCAGTAGATGCAACCAGGGCTTCATAGGTCTCCTAAGAAAATCCTGTCTGGGGCAACCTAAAAAAAATGGGTTCCAGTACAGAGGGCTGCAATAAAGTTATCTGAGTGTGTGATTGGAGTGCCAACTCCAAAGGGAAAAGAGTGGGGCTCCCTAAATTTCCAAAGTAATAGGAGTGAAGGAAGTGGAGGCGAGGGGGGTGTACAGTGGAATGCAAAAACGGAGAAGCAGCTGTCTTCGGAGCGGTCCTCTAATGATGCTGTTGCAGCTAGACTGCAGTACTCTTTCTAAAAGATTCATATTTTGTTTTTTCTCAAAATTCATATACAGTGTCAAGCACCAGAATGATACAGATTGCCGTTGCTTTTCCAGGCCAGAGCAACATAGTTGAATTATGCTCCATGGATCACTGGCAAAGTATAACTGTATTTCCTTCTGCATCGGGTGGGCCCTCTGTAAGCCTTGCTTGCTGCTGTCTCATGCCACACCTTCGAGTCACTACCAGGGTGTTTCCACTAACTAAGGCGTGTAAAAATTACATCTTACAGTCCATAGCCCAAGTCATTTATTACAGGCAATAGTGGATAATAGGCAGCACTGAAGTTAAATGGATAAAAACCTTAAGTAGAAAGACAAAATCTCAACTGATGGCTCTGTGGATGTATTGATTGATGGGTAATAAGTGCTGGGACTCATGCATTCCTTCTAGTGCGGGATCGACTAGCGGTGATGGGTGGCAGGCTATTTGCAATGTCTCATATTTCATAAGGGCAAACCTTTCTATTAAATAGTGGCCCACTCATTAAAGTGATTTTGTACACTTCAAAAAGTAAATGAAGCTCATGCTGCCAATAGTCCCCGGCCTTCTGTAACTTTTTTTTTGAGTAATCTATTTTTCCGCCCCCGTGCTCGCTGATCCTCCCCTCCTTCAGGCTCTTTCAAGTTCCCTCTGACCCCTTCTGTCCTTTTCCTGCCCTCCTCAGATCCCCAGATCGCAGCCGACCCCCGAGATATCCTGGTGTAACCCTTCACCGGCCGGGTCCCTCTCCTCCGAGGGGGAAGACACCAGGGAGGATAGCCCCACACACACACTTTCTAGGGCCCGGGGATGCTGCTGGGGAGCAGGAGGCACCGGGAAGGCACTGGAGGCCCTCAGGAACAGAGAGTCATCATCTGGAGGCCAGCGAGCGATTTTCCTGGTTTTTCTTACGGCGCGTGGCGTCCGGACATCAAGAGCAAGAGCCGCGTCTATCACACTCCACCCTAATAGCCCTGGCATTGCTGCACTGCCACGGCCTCCACCAGTGGTCGTTATGGCACCGGTGCCGATCCCTTCCCTCCTGGAGACAGCAAGCAGTCGTGGGGCCTCAGCTGCCTCCCCGGCCCGGCCCTCAGCGACCCGAGCTTGTTCCCGAACCCGGGTCGCTGGCATCGCAAGCGGAAATCCAACCGCTGCGCCGACAGGCCGGTTCTTCTGTAACTTTTAATAATTTTTTTTGCAGCAGTAATTTAATAGGAAGGGATCATAATTTGGCCCTGACAAGGTGACCAGTCAATCCCTTTCACTTCCCTACAGATCTCCATGCCCTTGTGCTATGATGAGTAGCAAGGGAGAGCGTGGGTGTGCAACTCTTTGAATGGGAGTATTTTTTATTACTATTTTATGCATTATGATGGCGAGTTGGAGATTAATGGAGGCTACCACGTGACTAATAAAGGCCTTGTTAGTCAAGCAGTGTGGCCTTCATTTATCTCCAACTCGCCAGTATAATGCATAAAATAGTAATAAAAAATACCCCCATTCATTTTAATGGGACATGCACCTGCACCCTTTCTGCACGTCATAGGGCAGGGGTATGTACATCAATAGGGAAGTGGGAAGGATCAGCTGGCCACCTTGTCAGGGCCAAATTATGATCCCTTCCTATTAACGTACGGCAGCAAAAAAAAGTATTAAAAGATACAGAAGGGGACTATTACCAGTATGAGCTATCGTTTTATGTAAGTTACCCCCCTAAGTTCCAAAAATCACTTTAATAAAGTGTCTCTCTGGGTCTTATGAGGGGGTGCTAGGAGGGTTCCAGGGTTTTTTCCTCTAGGAATGGATTCCAGATGGGTTGCAACACTCTTTGAGAAGCCTGCTGTTTTGACAGCGAGCTCAAACCTCCACAGAGCAGGGCTGAGTGGGGGTTAGAGAAGAAGGCAGCTGCTCTATTTCTGAGCTGTGCCAACAACATCCTGGGCCCCCTGTAAAATATTTTTTGGGGCCCTACCACTCCACCAATAAGCATAAAATAACCATTAGCACATGTAACATAGTTATAAGTTATTTTATATCAGCCTACTGAACATCCGTAGTTTGCCCATGCTGCCCCCTTCCCCCTTGCTGGTACCAGGATTAGGGAACCGAACAATGTAATTTGTTCCTGCTCCTCCTGGTGACAACGGCACCAAGATCAAATGTTTTGAGTGATGCACCCTATTGCTTCTTTGTTATGTACTTCACGCCCCCCAGGTTGGAATCTGCAGCACTGATCCCAATGCTGACAATTTCGAATGGATAAGCAATGTACAAAGAGATAGTCGCAAGGCTGTCTCTGACAACAAAAGGCTTCCTAACTACTGACCTCTGAGGAAGTGGACCCCTTGATAGTGCTGGTCCTACCGTAACCGCATCATTTGCACCCCCGTGGTCATGACCTTAGGTGGAGAAGTCCAATGCAGTGTGTTACACAGTCAGAAGTGGAGGTGGGGAAGTCAAGTGCAGTGTGTTGCACATTCAAAGTGAATTCAGAAGGTCATGCACAAACCTACTAAGTTTCTGAGAGGGGCAGCAGGGCATTGGATAGGTTCATAGGTTAGATATGAGCTAAGTGGACAATCTGTCCATAAATGCTCGACACGCTTCAAAAGACATACCCAATTATTCTATTCTCAAGGCAGTAGTTGTCTAACTTTATTTTAAATTCATTTACTGTTCTGAAACTTAATATCTTGAGGGGCAGCTTGTTCCACAGTGAAACCACTCTCTCCGAGAACCAGGTTGCTCTTTTGTTGGTACGATATGCACACCCTTTCAGTTGGAGCACATGGGGTCTTGTAGTATATTGACATTGTTTTAATTCTAGGCCCACACTATCCAGAGATCAGTGTTGTTAAAGACTCTGAAAAGTAAGCACAGATCCCCTCTCATTCTCCGATATTCCAGGGTGTGTAAGTTTAAACTTTCCAGTCTATCTGCATAGTCCAAGCCCCTCATACCTGTTACTGATTTAGTCATGCTGCACTGCACACCTTCCAATTTGTGGATTTATTTTTTGGTTGATGGAGCCCAGAATTGTGCACAATAATCAAAATGAGGTCTAATCAGTGCACTATTAAGTGGTAGTATCATTCCTCTATCCCTGCTGGTTATATGTTTTTTAATACAACCCAATATCCTGTAGGCTTTCCTTGTGGCCGGGTCACAGTGGATGAGGGCAATTCTCTGGAAGTTATTTATCTGGATCCTAATAAGGCATTTAACGCAGCACCTCATCACATGCTAATTAATAAAATAATGGAAAATGTTCCTAACATCCCTCTATTAATAAGACATTGGATGAATAATCGGCTGACACCTGACAGAACCCAGCCGGTCAGACTAAAGGAATACTTCTGGGAAGGGGAGGTTACAAGTGGGGTCCTGCAGGGTTCAGTGCTGTTGGGCCTATTTATATAGGCTGAACAGCCTATATAAATAAACTATATACATAAATATATATATAGTAGTGGAGATGAGAAATTGGTATGATAAATTCATGGTTTGCACCAAACTAGAAGGAAGGCTAAACAACGCTGAAGACTGTAACAAAATGCAGGAGGACCTGGACAGCATGGTGAAATGGGACTCACGTGGTATGAAATTTAACGAAAGTGCACTGTTATGCACTTAGGGAAAAACAATAAACACAATAGCAATTTCCTCAAAGGGGTCAAATTAAATCAGGTCAAAACAGAAAAAGACCTAGGTATTAAAATATCAGCAGACCTAAAAGCCACAAACCATATTAATAACATATTTAATTAAAGCAAGTCATCTGCTGAACAACAGTAAGCAGCAATTTAACCATAGAGCAAGGGAAGTTTTACTTCCAATCTATACATCACATATCAGACCTTTGACAGACTACTGCTTTCAGTTTTGGGGTGGGCTGCATCTTGAAAACAGAAACAAATCAGAATGAATTAAAAAAAAAAAGGCAACACGAATGATGAGGGGATTAGAGCACATGGATTATAATGTACAACTTGAATGCTCTATCACTGTAACTGTAACTGTGAGGTGTTTTACTTTTTCCAGTACTTCTCCATCCTTGCTAGTGACTGCACAGAGCTTTCTGGAACAAGTTTCCAAAAGTAATAGAAAAAGTAACTTACCAACACTGCCATCCATGGACAGGGAAATGATAGAAGATCTAGGTCTTCGTTTTCGTAATGACAACCATTTCTCAAGAAGTCACTCCAGACAGATGGTAAGTAAGTTTTAAATCTGACAAAAAAATGTACTAAGAGAATAACAGGTATATGGAATTTTCTACAAGCTGATATTGTAGATAGCAGAAGTTTGATGTCTTTTAAAAGCAATTTAGATAAATACATGGTTGGGGAAAACCTAAAAGAATATTACTAATGAATCTAAGATAAAATAAATACAGGCATTTACATCTACTGCTATCCCTAAATTCCAAGTATAAGTGAGGGTGGGGAAGTCTAGGGCAGCATGTTGCACATTCAGAAGTGGGGGTGGGGACGTCTAGTGGTGAAGTCTAGTGCAGTGTGCTGCACTTTTAGAAGCTGGGATGGAGAATAGTGTAGCATGTTGCATACTCAGATGTTGGGGTGAAGAATAGTGCAACATGTTGCATATTCAGATGTTGGGGTGAAGAACAGTGCAGCATGTTGCATATTCAGATGTTGGGGTGAAGAACAGTGCAGTGTGCATATTCAGATGTTGGGGTGGAGAATAGTGCAGCATGTTGCATATTCAGATGTTGGGGTGAAGACTAGTGCAGCGTGTTGCATATTCAGATGATGGGGTGAAGAATAGTGCAGCATGTTGCATATTCAGATGTTGGGGTGAAGAATAGTGCAGCATGTTGCATACTCAGATGTTGGGGTGAAGAACAGTGCAGTGTGCATATTCAGATGTTGGGGTGGAGAATAGTGCAGCGCGTTGCACATTCAGAAGAGGGGTGGAGAAGTCTAGTCGCAAAGTCTAGTGCAGTATGTTGCACGTTCAGAAGCTGTGGCAGAGAATAGTGCAGTGTATTGCATATTCAGATGTTGGGGTGGCGAATAGTGCAGCGTGTTGCATATTCAGATGTGGGGGTGGTGAAGTCTAGCACAGCGTGTTGCATATTCAGAAGCAGGGTGTGGACAAGCCTAGCGAGTGTGTTGCACATTCAGAAGTGGGGCTGGAGAAGTCTATGACAGCATGTTGCACATTCAGAAGCGGAGTGGAGAAGTCTAGTGCAGTGTGTTGTACATTAAGAAGTGGGTGTGGAGAAGTAAAGGGCAGTGCATTGCACACTTGGAAGTGGGGGTGGGAAGTCTACATAGAAACACAGAATTTGAAGGCAGATAAGGACCACTTAGCCCACCTAGTCTGCCCATTTCCCTACCCAATGGATAAGCTGCAGATCCTAATTAACCAACAGCCTACTTCCTCCTACACCCACTAGAATTACCTTATGTCTGTCCCATGCATTCTTGAATTCCCCTACTGTTTTTGACTCCAGTACCTCCTCAGGAAGGCCGTTCCATGTATCCACAACCCTCTCCATGAAAAAATACTTCCTCACATTACCTCTGAGCCGTCACCCCTCTATCTTCAAATTGTGTCCCCTTGTTCTTGCACACCTCTTTTTCTGAAAGATGCTACCCTCTTTGACTTTGTTGAGTCCCATGAGGTACTTGAAAGTGCAGAGTGCTGCACATTCAGAACTGAGGTGGAGAAATCTAGTGCAGTGTGTTGCGCATTCAGAATTGGGGTAGGGGAAGTATACTGCAGTGTGTTGCACATTTAGAAATGGAGGTGGAGAAGTCTAGCACAGTGTGTTGCACTTTCAGAAGTGAGGGTGAGGAAGTCTAGCACAGTGTGTTACACATTCAGAAGTGGGGTGGCAAAGTCTAGTGGTGAAGTCTAGTGCAGTGTGTTGCATATTCAGAAGCTGGGGTGGAGAACAGTGCAGTGCGTTGCATATTCAGAAGCTGGGGTGCAGAACAGTGAAGTGTGTTGCATATTCAGAAGCTGGGGTGGAGAACAGTGCAGTGTGTTGCATATTCAGAAGTGGGGGTGGAGAAGTCTAGTGCAGTGTGTTGCACATTCAGAAGCTGGGGTGAAGAACAGTGCAGTGTGTTGCATATTCAGAAGTGGGGGTGGAGAAGTCTAGTGCAGTGTGTTGCACATTCAGAAGCTGGGGTGGAGAACAGTGCAGTGTGTTGCATATTCAGAAGTGGGGGTGGAGAAGTCTAGTGCAGTGTGTTGCACGTTCAGAAGTAGGGATGGGGAAGACTAGTGCAGCGTGTTGCACTTTCAGACGCGGGAGTGGGGAAGTCTAGCACAGCGTTGTGCATTCAGAAGTGGGGGTGGAGAAATCTAGTGCAGCGTGTTTCACATACAGAAGTGGGGGTGGAGAATTCTAAAGCAGCATGTTGCACATTCAGAATGGGGATGGAGAAATCCGCACATTCAGAAGTGGGGATGGAGAAATCTATTACAGTGTGTTGCACATTCATAAGTAGGGGTGGAGAAATCTAGTGCAGTGTGTTGCACATTCATAAGTAGGGGTGGAGAAATCTAGTGCAGCGTGTTGCACATTCATAAATACGGGTGGAGAAATCTAGTGCAGCGTGTTGCACATTCAGAATGGGGAAGTCTAGTGCAGTGTGTTGCACATTCAGAACGGGGATGGAGAAGTCTAGTGCAGTGTGTTGCACATTCAGAACGGGGATGAAGAAGTCTAGTGCAGTGTTTTACACATTCAGAACGGGAATGGAGAAGTCTAGTGCAGTGTGTTACACATTCAGAAGTGGGGGTGTTGAAATCTAGTGCAGCATTTTGCATATTCAGAACGGGGATGGAGAAGTCTAGTGCAGCGTGTTGCGTATTCAGAAGTGGGGGTGGAGAAATCTAGTGCAGTGTGTTGCACATTCAGAAGTGGGGGTGGAGAAATTCAATGTAGCGTTTTACTCATTCAGAATGGGGATGGAGAAGTCTAGTGCAGTATGTTGCACATTCTGAAGTGGGGTGTAGAAGTCTGATGCAGCATGTGGCACATTCAGAAGTGGGGGTGGGAAAGTCTACTCCAGCATGCTTCACATTCAGAAATGGGGGTGGGGAAGTCTAGCACAGCATATTGCACAGGGTTGCACAACTTGCACTGCTTCCAGGGCATCCACCTGGAAAGCTAATGCAGGGGCCTGCCTGGAAAATCAATAAGGATGGGCCCAGAGTGATACATTCTTGTAAGTATTCCAAGTACATTTGACACACTAGCTCTATGTTTGCATCTTGAATTTACTTGTAGTACCCAAACAACCCATTTAATTAGAAAATAGATGACAAGTGAAAAAGTCTTTCAGAGTTCAGAATGCGGCCAGGTACCCCACAGAAGAGGCCCACCTGGAAATTTCCAGGTATCCGGGTGGGTCAGTCCAACTCTGGTGTTGCACATTCAAAAGTGGGGGTGAAGTAGTCTAGTGCAGCGTGTTGCACATTCAGAAGTGTGGTTGGAAATGCATAGTGCAGCATACTGTACATTCAGACGTGAGAGTGGAGAAGTGTAGTGGAGTGTGCTACACATTCAGAAGTGGAGGTGGAGAAGTCCAGTGCAGTGTGTTGCGCATTCAAACATGAGGATGGGGAAGTCTAGTTTAGCGTGTTGCACATTCAAGTGAGGGTGGGGAAGTCTAGCACAGCATGTTGCACATTCAGAAGTGTGTGTGTGGAAGTCTAGTGCAGCATGTTGGCACATTCAGAAGTGGGGAACTCTAGCACAGCATGTTGAACATTCAGAAGTGGGGAGTGGAGAAGCCCAGTGCAGTATGTTACTCGTTCATGGATGGTGTACTGTTTATGTGAAGAGGAGGGGAGAGAAATTCAATTTTTATAATTTTTTTCAGATTTCTTAGACCCTTCTGGTACATCAATTTGTTATACACTGAGGCCCAGATATTCAAACTGCGCCAGGCTGTGGCGCAAGCCTGGACACAGCGCAACTTGGCTGCGCAGGGGCGTTGACTGCCGATATTTCAATGGAGCTGCGCCCATGGCACAGCATCGTTGAATGTCGCACCCACATAGCCATCCGCCCAGTGTGCATGGCGCAATGGCACTCGCCCAGTGAAAGTGGTCAGAGTGGAGCAGGGGGATGTGCTAGCGCAAGTTCCGTTGCGCTATGCGCAGCAACCGCGATATTCAAAAGTGCACATGCAAATGGGGCCATAATGTATGTAAGGCGCAAATGGGGTCATTTGCATGTCATTATGGCCCCATTTTCATGGAGGTGCGCCGATCCCCGGTGACTTGCGACCTGCCAGGCAACAGCCGTTGGGGACCGACGCCCCCTGCCCAGCGCAGCAATGTGCCCCCACAGCTCGATCGCAGGTTTCAATATAAATAAAATGATTTCCAATATCCCTGGTGGTCCAGTGGACTACTGTCGGCCCAATTGTGAGCTTAAGTATGAATAATATGATTTCCAATATCCCTGGTGGTCCAGTGGACTGCTGTCAGCCCGATCGTGGGCTTAAGTATGAATAATATGATTTCCAATATCCCTGGTGGTCCAGTGGACGCTGTCAATAATGCGGGCTTAAGGTATGAATAATATGATCTCCAATATCCTGGTGGTCAGTGGACTGCTGTCAGCCCGATCGCGAGGCTTAAGTATGAATAATATGATTTCCAATATCCCTGGTGGTCCAGTGGACCGCTGTCAGCCCGATCGGCGGGCTTAAGTATGAATAATACGATCTCAATATCCCTGGTGGTCAGTGGATCGCTGTCAGCCGATCACGGGCTTAAGTAAAAATAATATGATTTCCAATATCCTGGTGGTCAGTGGACCGCTGTCAGCCAATCACGTGCTTTTGTAATAAAAAAATTCGTCCAATATCCTGGTGGTCTAGCGGTGCCCTCCTCCCCACCGCCCACTGAGCCCCGCCCGCTCCCCGGTCAGCAGCAGGCTGCAGCACCCCCACCCGCCTGCCGCCGCGATTGACGCACGTGGTAGGCTGTCGCCCATTGGTCCACAGTGTGAGCCAATGGGCGCATCCGTACCGTACTCCACATTCAGAATGTGAATGGCCATTCACATATCTGGAATGTATAATATCAATACCATTCACATATCTGGAATGGGCAATGCGATGCGGGCTGCATGCCCATTGGCTCACGCTGGCGGACCAATGGGCGATACATTACCACGGTGTCAGTCAGCGGGCGGCAGGCGGGGTGGGCTCTGCTACCGCTCGCCGAGCTGACTTACCGTCGAAATGAGCTATGCGCCCAATGATCCTGGCGTGAGCCAATGGGCGTGCAGCCAGCTCTCCCACATTCAGATATGTGAATGGCCATTCACATATCTGGAATGTGTAGTATGGTACCATTCACATATCTGGAATGTGGTATGGTACCATTCACATATCTGAAATTGTAGTATGGTACGGGCTGCATGCCCATTGGCTCACACTGTGGACCAATGGGCGACAGCCCCACTCTACAGTGTCAGGTGAGTGGGCGGCAGGCGGGTGGGGTGCTGCCGCTCGCCGCTGACCGGGGACGGGGCAGTAGGGCTCAGTGGGTGGTGGGGGTACCGCTTAGACCACCAGGATTTTGGACGAATTCTTTTTATTACAAAAGCCCGCGATCGGGCTGACAGCAGTCCACTGACCACAAGGATAATGGAAATCATATTATTCATACTTAAGCCCACGATCGGCTGACATGCGTCCACTGGACCACCAGGATACTGGAAATCATATTATTCATACTTAAGCCCGGCGATCGGGCTGACAGCGGTCCACTGGACCACCAGGGATATAGGATATCATATTATTCATACTTAAGCCCGCTGACATGACAGTGGTCCACTGACCACCAGGTATGACGTGATTATTTGAACAGATGCTTGCGATCGGGGCATGAAGCTGCCACAGAGGGGTGCAGCGAGGCTGGTGGCCACCCACAGGTGGCAGCTGCGTGTTGCGCCATGCAATATGGCAGCTCACCTGTGGTGGCCAGCCGTGTTCACTTTTGGGGGTCAACTTTGTGCGGGCGGCGTAGTGAGGGTTGCACATGCATGGACTCAGCACATCCTGGGCTGAATATCGGGATGTGCAGAGTATGCATGGACACGCCCCCCCACCTGCGCCGCATACATTACTGATGCGCTCTGGCACATCAGGATTTGTGCCAGGCACAATTCCAGTTTGAATATTGCGCTGGGGCGCATCAGTGGGTTGCGCATGGCACAACACTGATGCGCCATGCGCAACCCTTTTGAATATCTGGGCCTGAGACTTTACTGACATCAGTACATATCAGGCTACACGGTCTTAATTCCTTGGTGGTCTTCCACAAGAGTTTTTGTTTGACACTAACACTGTCAAACTACATTTAAATTATCATTTATAAAGTCCTGTCACTATACTAGAGTTTTTGAAGTTTATGGGGCATGATATCTAGGTGGAGAGTATAACTAGGTACTAGGTCCAGCTTAGTTCTACACATCATACAGTGTGCACTGATATTTTTAAGGCAGCTTTACTGGTAACTTCTTGTCTATAATGCATACATTGAAACTTCTTGGAGTCCTAGACTATCTCAGTATGTCTTTCATCTGGGTGGGGTTGTTCTCAGTAATCACATTCTTATACACACTGTGACACTCATAGCTTGATTTGAGTCATCTGCTTCAGCAGTGTTATCCAATGTCAATTCAAATTATATGTAGTAGGATTTTTCGTATGTGTTTTGAACAAAGCACCTTTGACCCTCCCAGTTGAAAGTAACATGGCACTGTTAAACTCCTCTGACATCATCATCTGTATTTTTTTTAAATGAGTATTTAAAACCAATGGGGATTTTTTTCTGCATGATCTTGTTTCTTCTAAATAACTGCCATTCGGCTTCTGAAGGACTGGTTGGTCCGAAAGCTAGAGCACTTTGTTCTTGTTGTTACATCAACATTGGTCCATTAAAAGGTATCAAATTATTTGCTTCTGTATCTGTTCTTGCAAGGACCAATATGGCTAATACTAAATCTAGATTACATTCAGAAGTGGGCGTTCCCCAGTCTTAATCATTTGTTCCACATTAGCTGGTCAGTACAATATGTGCTTAATGTTTATGGGAAGTGTTTTGCAAAATTCTTAAATATGTCTCATCTGCTCTGGGGCAGTCTAGGACTAATGGAGATACTGGCCCCATATTTATTGAGTCTTCATATTTCCTGCACAACTACCATGGGAAGTTGTTTTTGTTTTCCTCATTTTACCCTGTAAAATTCCTACAGGATTTCTCATCTGATCCAGTGGGCAGTGTATGTATAATGGGGCGGGGATGGGGAGACACTGCCCCCTAAACTGAAAGTGAGTCCTGGTACCCTCTACACCACTCTCATTTACCTAGCATGAGGTTGGTGATACTCGGTTTAGAGAATGGGACCGGACCACATACTTTTAAAAATCAAATACTCTGTAATTCCAACCTCATCTGGGGACTGACTTGTGGCGATATACCCCGGCCCGCTGAATCATTTAGCATACACGCCTTTGTTGACAGACTGCCGATCAGACTCGAGACTGACGCTTACTCATGCTTTTTAACACAAGAATATATGGGTGTGTGCCTCTCATGCGTCTGTGGCATTGCCTAATTCATTGAGACCTCCTTACAGGACCTCCTTGTGAATAAGCTTGCTCAATGGAGCTTTCCTGCAATAAATTTGAGAGCAGCGGGCGACATCTCGGTCACAGATTCGAACGCACCAATTTGGCGGCAAGTCTAGTTACCAAAAGTGAATAAAACGCCAGCTTTTTAAATAATGTACAGAAACGTACAACTATTAACACAATCCCAACGGCAGAATTAATCCACAAAAAGAATATGACAATAACCGTTTTAAAACAAAAGTATTTGAGCTGCTTTAAGAGCCATTTTGCCACGTTTGCTGACATGTTGCTTCCCAAATGTCGAAATATGTACTTCAGCTTTTTCCTGCGCCGACCTTTTACTGTATCAGTCAGTTTGCCCTCAGCCTGAATACCGACTTACTTTTTCTTCTACTGATTTGACGGCCTTCCCAAGATGGCTAACTCCGTCATTACTTTGATTGCTTCGTGTGATATTTATTCACTTTCCGGGCCCATGGACGTCAACATATGGAGGGAAAGCATCCACATACTGATCAGATGTATAAGGTGATTTTTCTGACTTGTCAGATAGTTTTACAGGACTTCAAGTTTATGATTTTACAATTCCAGATAATTAGTTGACCTTACCAAGATGGCGTCCGCAGGCAGCCGCTTGGAGTTTTTTGCCGCCCTCCCGCGAACTGGCGAATCCCAGTTCCGGTAGGTGAGGTCAGTATTTTCCTGATCCGCCATTTCAATTTGTTTGAGTTTGTTCTAAAGTTATGGTGGGATTCACTATTTTTTTACGGTTCTGAATAACGGGCAACGGCTGCGCGCGTGCCACCCGGCCCCAGCAAGTCTCGTCAGATCCCCTTTCCCCCATTTTCGGCGTCGCGAGTGGATAATTCCTCGCGCCCAACAGTTTTATCTGGATTTTCCAATCCGTATTTTTTGGATTTTGTTTCGTGTTTTGTATGAGTTGAGCTTTGAGACAAGGGGGAGGGCAGAGGTGAGGCGAGGGCCTTGTGAAGCCGCGGCACGGAGTTGGCAGCCATGGCCGGCAATTTCGACTCGGAAGACCGTGGGAGCTGGTACTGGGGGCGGCTGAGCCGGCAGGACGCTGTGAGTTTGCTGCAGGGTCAGAGGCACGGCGTCTTCCTGGTGCGGGACTCGACCACCATCCCGGGCGACTACGTGCTGTCCGTCTCGGAGAACTCCAAGGTCTCGCACTATATCAACAACAGCATCAGCAACAACAGGCAGTCGTCGACGGTAAGGACGGGGAGGGTTATCGAGACTCTGGCGCCCACCGGCCCACGGGGTATCTGGGTTGGGGTTTGTCCAGGGGTATCGGGGTCTAGGCCGACCACCGCCAGTGGGTATCGGGGATGGAGAAACTATCCACACCCATGAGATCTCGGTGCTGGAGCGGCCACTCGCCGCCCAGAACTTTCCTGGACAGTTCAGAAAGATCTTTTGTCTGAGGGATTAGAAATGGCCCTGCATTTTCACTTGCTGTATAAGTATAAACGTATGGGGATTTAATGTCTAGAATGTAATGGGGAGCAGCACTGAAATATTTTTTAACACATCCAGAATGTTTAGTACAAGGTGGTCACCACAGTCCTTGCAACAGGATGGATGTGGGTCCCTGCCCTCCCTGAATCGGGGACGGGCTTAACACAAACCAGGGAACATCTCAAACATGTAACTTGTCAGCCCAGGAAGCAGTTGGACGATAGTTGTCTTTAGCGTAAAATTTCTTTATTTAAAGGACTAGACTGTGTAACAGTACTCTTTATGTGACAAAAAATTTCACCTGTAAGAAGAGGACTGGCATTTTGAGGCAATCTGGGACCATCCCTAAAGGTTCGAACTGGTTTGGGGGGTGCATGATCACATTTTTTATGACCAGTCCCAGATAGGACGCTCTGGGTTTGAGGACCATACAACCATTTCAAATAGAGATGATGCCTGCTAGTTGCAGTAATAAAATGATTGAAACTTACATTATATGTCTGTGAACTGGTTTGTTTTATACATTTTTTTCTTTGTGGATGTGATTTATTTTAATTTTCATGTAATGTCCCATATTATAAAAAGGGTCTGAGAAATGGAGCTTTCTGATTGGTTGTAAACATTCTATCAGCCCTATGTTAATCTTTGATTGACCTACATGTAGAGCCTAATCATATGCTGAACAAGGTTTAACACTATTTAAAAAAAAAAAAACATTTTTATTATAATAGCAATAAGGCACTCCCAGGGGTTATGTTAATGGTTAGCCCAGGGCTATGCCTCGTGCTACATTACACCCCTAGAAGGTGATTAACAGACCATGAACATAATCTTTGGTCATGCCTTATTGCTTAAGTGTACACCATTGAACATGATAAACAGAAGTACCTGCTTAAAGGTCTTTGTGCTGTGAAAACTGCCACCTAGTTCGAGCCCCCTAAATTTGGTTGCTGAAACAGTAAAACAGTGAAGGTGGCTGACTCTGGATGTTTTGGGGGGGTGTTTTCTCTGGGATGGGTGGAGTTTTTGTTGACTGGCAGAAAGCATACTTTAGAAATAGATAGGAATGGGAGAAACAGTATGGCTAAATTTAGAATCTGTGCGGTTTTAAGTTCTGTTGATTAAACAGGAAGACCCCCAAAAAAAAAAACGAAAGGATGATGGTTAGCTTGGTCTTGTTCCCAGTTTGTAATACATGAGGAGTACTAAATAGTTGTCTGAGTACATCTAGTAATGTTTTTTAGAACAGTTTTCCATTACAGATAGTAGAGTATGGTATAAGTTAATATACTTTTTGGCTGGCTTGGTGTCAGCAGTATTTATTTAGTTGTTTAATCAGGTATAAACACTAAGCTGAAAGCTTTTTACAGGAGCGACCTGGGAGCACAAGGAGGTTAAGTGACTTGCTCAGGGTCACACAGTATGCAAGTATTATGTTACCACCTGGGTGACAGGGTTCGCATGTGATCAAAGGGCTGTGGCTCGGAGCATGGGCTGTTCTGCCTTGCCCTAGTATGGGCTCCACTGCACTTATTGGGTCACAAATATGGCGGCCTGATGTTATCTTCAGTGGTTTTGGGGAAGGGGAGCTGAACCCTATGGAAAAAATACACCCGCCATATTGTCTGTCCCAAACACTGCAGTCCTTCCCTAGTGTGACTCGCCTCTGTGTTGCCTTTTTTTTTTTTTTCTTTCCTCAAGCTTAGGGACTGAAGTGTGGGTGTTGGCACTGGAATAAGTTGTTAAGTCCCACCCCAAAAAGGTTCCTATTGTATTAACCACGGCATAGTACAGTTATCAGTGGAACAGCAAAGCATTGGTCCTATTTTTCCCTGCCAGCTGCCCATCTCCACCCAGAAAAGTTAACAGGCTGACTGATTGCTCAGTGGTATCACATAGCAACCCAGATTAGTGAGCAGACTTGGGTTGCTAGCATTTGGCTGCTAGGGTTGGGGAAGTCCAAGTCACTGAGGGACCGCCCATGTTCTGCTACCACATTGACCCCTCTTATAGGCCAGAAAACTTTGCCACCCTCTTTACTTGAAGTGGTTAGGTGCATGCTAGACCTCCCGAGGCAAAGGGCAGTGCCAGTGAGAGGATGGATGATGAGAGCTGGCAAGGTTCAAAACTGATGGGGGGAAAACCTGTGGATGCTAGAGTGATGGCTCCAGCACAGTTGGTACCCATGCCACCTTCCCTCTGCATCAGCCTGATCCTGAAGGGGGTGGGACTTTGTAGAGATCTAATATTTTTATTGCAAGTCTGTAGAAGAGTGCATTGGTTGCCTGCTTCTTAACCTCACTGGATCACTTCTTCCTGGAGTTTTCATTGGTGGGTGGAGCAGTTCTTACAGCCGCATAAACAACATTGCAGTTGGCAGTCGGGTACATCATCAGTGCTGGTGGCGGGCAGAATAGTTTTTTTTTTTTTGTGTGTGTGTGTTTTTTTTTTTTTTGCCCTAAGGAACAGTGCTGTCAGTGGGTGGAGTGGCTCTTTGCCATTAAAATAACAAAGCAGGTGTCCAGCAGAGTGACCATCACAGCTGCTGAAAACATCAGTGCTGGTGGCAGGTGGAGTGGCTTGCTAGAGCGCTGCTCGTTAAAAGACATAGGGCTTTCAAGGTGTAAAGAGATTTCTGCTGAACTTTATATTTTAGACAAGAAAATGTTAAATAGATTCAATTATTTTAATAGTTTTTAGTATAAGCATAGCATGATTGTTTTCAACAGTTACATAGTCTGATTCGGCTGTGCAACTCTGGAAAAACATATTGCGCTTAATACTGAAAACCATGAATGAAACTGACTTCTAATTTAAGCTACTGAGCCATTCCAAATGAGAAATTCTGAAAATACATGAGAAAAGTATTGTTTAACTATTGTACAGAGTACTGACTCGGCTCTGATCACTCTTTCTGCACACTCCAGGGTGAGAGAGGTGCTGACACTGAGCTAATGATTGGAGGGTTATGACCCTCTAATCTATTTTTCTATACAATCCCTTTGGCAGACGCCTCCTGCTGGCCCTGCCATGGTGTGGTGGTGGGAGAATCTGATGGACCAGCATGGAGTGAGGGTTGTTGGGGCTTGAAGTTGCTGGGAGACACACTGACAGAGAATAAATACCTATACTGTATTTACAAAAAAAGTTATGCTTGACCTGTTGAAAGTTATTCATGGGGGTGAAAGAAGCGAATGTCTTTCAGGGACATGAGAATTAGAACATGGAGCATGCAGTAAAGCTCGAGGGGTGGTGGGGGAGGTTAAGAAGAATGTGAGGAAATATTTCTTCACAGAAAGGGGATTGGACACCTGGGAACAGCCTGCCTGAAGAGACGGTGGGGGTCAAAAACAGTGTCTAGTTCCAAGCATACGTGGGATAGGCACACGGTCATAATAGGTAGAGGAAAGGGAGGGATAGCTGTGACCAGATAGGGTCCAGGGTGTAAAAATAGGCAGGAAAATAGAGCAGACTAGATGGGCCTACTGATTCTTTCTGGCCATCAAATTCTGCGTTCTGTGATGGGTAAAACAGAATTTCATAACAGCTCTGCAGAACTTGTATTTTTAAATTGCTTTCTGTACTATTTTCATTTTGTTTTATTTAATGTGCTGTATAATAAGCCTTTTACTTTGATTATTGTTACACGTACAAAAAGATTGACTGAAGAATCCCAGGAAAATCCAAAATTAGACTAGCAATCACCTATGTGGTCTCAAAATGTCAAATCTGGAAAATGGATTTTCAGTATTTCAATCACTGTACATAAATATTCCCATGTCAGGGCTGGATGAGGTATTCTCAGTGATGCCCTAGGGATGGAGGGTTAGGGTTGGATGAACACTGATGCCAGAAATGAAAGCAGCCCCATACTCTTTTTCTCTTGGCTGGAGGAAGGGTGTCATTTTGGTGACCCTAGCCAGAATATGGGGAGGGTTAAAATAAAAAAAAAAAAATACGTTCCTGTAGTTTAAATCAGAAACATCTGAAAAGTCTTAAAGGATAACTGTGCTGAACTTGTCATCTTCCCCCATTAGAAGTTTATTTTAAAAATAGTAGTTGGTTCCAATTCTGTTTTAAAGTTCCAGTTCTGTGAGTTTTTTAGTGATCCTAGTCTTTCTGATTTACACGCAGGTGATAAGTGCCATCTTTGAACTGTACAATGTAGTTGTCCCTTGCTCAGCTCTTCCACTGTTGGTATACTGCATCTATGTTCTGCTATAGAACTCTGTGATTGAAGGGACATAAACTACATCACAAGGTTCTAAAATTGCACTCAACTGCAGAGTGTAAATCAGAAACATCCACTGAGGTTAATAAAAGGGTGTGTGTGTGTGTGTGTGTGTGTGTGTGTGTGTATATATATATATATATATATATATATATATATATATATATATATATATATATACACATATATGTGTGTGTATATATGTGTGTGTGTGTATATATATGTATATATATATATATAATATACATACACGCATAATATATATATATGTGTGTAGAGAGAGTGCTTCAACTATGAAAATGACTTTGATGTAACTGGGTCGCTGCAGTATACAATGGTTACAGCCTCTGTCTTGCAGTGGCTCAAGCAAGGTTGAGGGGCTTGCGCTCGATCTCGATCTGAAGAAGGGATCTGTTCCCATTAAAGATTGATTACTGCCATGTTTCCACCCAGAGTAAATATAGCGGGCCCAGGTGTCTGTCTGGTACGCCCCGGGATGCTGTACCTACTACCCACCTCCCTTCCACAGTCCCTGCACACATGGAGCTCCCTGAAACAACTGCAGTGCTTCAGTATGCATGTAATTAATGACTGTTACTACTGATATGCTCACGAGACAGAATTCAACAGTAACAGTAAATAATTTATTAAATGGGTAATGGGAAAATGGATGCAAAGATAAATGGCAGCTTGAAATATTTGATATAACTAATAGTAAAGCATAAACAATGCACATTGACCGTGCAGCCCCCAAAAAAAAAAAAACAGCAACACAGCAGTACAGAAGGCTCTCCTCACTGTTACCAGTGTTCCACAAAGTCCTGATCAAATGGTGAAACGGTAGCTGGGGCCATGTTGGTACTGAGATATAGGCAGAGGTTTCATGGGATTACCCCGCTGGGGCGTTGTTGCACGAGGGCTAAGCCCGAGGGTTCAACTTGCTGGTATTAATCACCGTAGAGGCCGTGGTCTGCCGGTGATTAATGCCTTGCACACGGACAAGCGCTGATGTCTACTAGGACGAGCAGAGTGCAGAGTCATTAAGAAAAAAGGCGCGGAGACTGGGGCAATCTTCATAGACTTTATTCTTACTTTACAACCGGCATTATTGAAGGCTCTATGAGGCAAGCGCCCGTCACGTGGTGCAGGAGCAACCGCGGCATTGTGAGTCGATAATGCCGGTGTTGCTGTCTGGAAGCGCGTTCACGACTCAACACGGCATTATTTCTCATAATGCCGAGTTGTTTTGTAGCGTTTCCGAGCTCAACACGCATTATGAGAAATAATGCCTTGTTGGACTCGTGAACGCGCTTCCCAGGACAGCAGCACGGCATTATCGGCTCACAATGCCGGTTGGTCTCTGCACCACGTGATTTGCGTTGAGCCTATCGCGGACGCCTCCAGACTTCTGAATAATGCCGTGTTACAAAAACATTATACTACGGACATAAGTGAACAGCCAATGAAATGGTCAGACTGGCAGTTTACCACTGGTGTAAATCCTCTGATAATCACTGGCTGTTGATCAGCAAATAATGGTAATCTAAATCCTAATCATCTGCAGCACAGGAATAAATACAATAAAATAAAAAAAAAAAAACAAAGCAACCTCTTTAAACGTATTTTATTATAGTAAGAAAATTAACCTTGGTATAATGCAATAATACTCAGCTGTGCCTGCGTGGTCAGACCACACCAGCCGTGGTAAATCCTCTGATAACCACACCTCGTGTGGCTTATTACTTACTTAAGTAATTTGTGGGCAAACTATTTACAAATGTCCCCAAGTCAAGGCAATCCCTGAGTTTACTCACAGTCCCGGAGATGCCAGTCAAGACAGCTTCAAGCTGTATGTCTTTTGCAACTTTCAGGGTTTCTTTGCAGAAATGCAGGTCTCTCTGGCTGGATCTGCCCCTCTCTCTCTCCCCCTCCTCTGCAGTGTTCAGGATTTCTCGCAGCTCTCTGGATTGGACTAGTTAGAGAACCAGGTTCCACACACCCGTCCAGGCATCCAGTCCTTGGGGTGGAGTGATAGGCAGTGCCTGACTATGACATTACCTGGCCGAACCCACCGACTGTCCGCTCTCTGGTTACCTCTTGGGGCTCAGGAACGCAGACTTTTAAAGGGCTTCAGCCACAATGCAGGCTGGTAGCTGTGTCACAAAGATCAGCAGGAACATGGTCTCTGGATTTCCTATTGGGTTGTAGTAAGAATTAGTCTCACAAATTCCAAGGTCTTCAGTACTCTAGTTTAATAAAATCACTGTTTTCACCTTCTCAGTAGTAGCTTTCTAGATATTTGAAACTAGTCGGGCTTTCCCTGAGCCCTTGGCTGTGAAAGCCCCAGGTAGCCTCACAAACCTTTCCTCAGAGTGCTCAGCAGAGCCTCCTCTCACTCTGGAAGCTCGGACAACTGCCCCCAGGTCTTGGGTGGGGATCGGATCAGAGTTCCAGTTTGTCAGGCTGTCAGTCCACCTAATCAATATGCTGAACGTTCCTTTGACACCTGATTGGTTGGTGGGGAGGCGCTAAGTCACAGTCCCCATCTTTTCCCAAGAGTCTCCTTCCTGTAGTCCTTTGGGCTTCTTGTATTCTCACTGGCTGCTTGGCAGGTCAGAGGTGACAAATATGGCTGCTGCAAAACAGTTTAGTCACATCTTTTATGCTCTGTTTGTAGGACTTCTGAATTATTTGAACATTTAAATGCCCCAAAGTCTGTAGTCTCCCCTCTGCCCTGGTGTTTGGTGGCAGACTGGGACTTTGCAAGGGCTCCCCACAGGCAGGGTTATTCATTACATAGCAGCCTCAGCTGTTCTTCATAATCATAGTGCTTAAAAGCGCTTTACAATCTTTTATTTCTCCCCCTCCAAGTGTGCCTTCAGATCCCCATTGCTGCTGAATTTGTCCCTGGGGCTGGGGCACACACACAGGGAAATTGGGTGAGCCACAGGAGCAGCGTTAACGACTGCGCGACGTGGCACTCGTTACATTGCTTGAGCTGGCAGCTGCCAACTCGCACATTCAAGCAGATATCCTGCTCGAACAGGCAGTGTGGCGCTCACAACCACTGGCTGGCGGTTCCAATTTTCCAACCACTCTCCTGGTCCCCCATCAGGATTTACCCTCTGTGACCGGCAAAAGCTAGTGGCCAGGAGGCAAGCCCCACCTGTGGGAGAGGGGGTTACACTCTTTCCCACCTAAACGCTTTGCGTCTGCACCAAGTCGATACCAGCGACCTAGTACCAGTGAACATTAGCCATGGCATTTTAATATGTTAAATGCACAATTTAACTAGACAGTTGATTCCTGGCTGCATAGGTATTCGATGCATCCTGATCTAAACAAATACAACTACCTAAACAGTAACAGCAAAACAACATTGGAAAGCTTTCCGCAGGTTCAGCAGTTGTCATGACATTCATTTGCAATACTTTTTAGAGCTCTAGAAACAATTTTAAACAATGCGATACTGGTATTTTCAATCTCCTTTTATGGCGTTACTCGCTCCGGGTGATTTGGCTTGGGTGTTACTACCACAATTCTGGCAAAGCTCTTTGGATGACATATGTGTACTACGTGCATCTGCAAGTCAGTGGGAGCCCCTGGAGAGTTATAGGTACCCCTGGAGAGTTATAGGTAAGTTTTAACAAAGGCTTGATGGCTCTTTCGGAGTGACGAGGTGGAACTGACACTACTTTGGCATGGGGACGGGCCCTCTCCATTTCATTGACCAGTAGTGAAGCATGCTTGGACAAACTGGGCACCACAACTTCTCTGACATTTCAGTTACTTCTTCAGGCTCTTCAGGTTCTCTACTTTCTTCCACTGTTACTTTCTCGGATTTGGGCCCATCATTCATGGGGTACATCTACAGTTGGCACAGTCTACATACAGTTTGAATTGAGTTGGTGTTGGAAGCTCTGCAGTGGGCATATCTGTCACGTTACTTGTTTCATTTGTGCCTTGAAACAGTTGGGCAAGCTCTGGTGTGGGATAAATTATTTCTCCCTCTGACACAGAATCTGAACTTTCTTCTTCTGCTTGCTCATCAGGATTTGTGGGGACAACTTCAGATTGCTTTGCCCTTTGTCTGACTTGACGTCTGCGCGTAGCAGATCTTGTTATAGGGAGTTTGGGAGGTTCTGACATTTCTTGTCCATTACTAGTGACCATCTCTCCAGTGGGCAGCAAGTGGTTGAAGTTTATGGCCCAGTATCCACTTGTTTCTCCTTCTGGACGAATTTTATATACAGGCATGTCTTGCACTTTCTAACGCAACATATGGAGTGTGTGTCCCATCGGTGGCAGTTTTTGTTTCATGTATATTCCTATATTTCTTAACAAAACACGGTCTCTGTAACAGTTTGTGTGCCTTTACCCATTTGTCATAACTTTTTTTTTTTTTGTCAGCTTTTTTCCGTCTTGGCTGCGGCATCTGCGGCCAACTTGAATGCAGAATTCAACTGATTTTTTTAACTTTTGAACATATTGCAGGTAGGTCTCTGCTTCATCAGCAGAGACACTGAAACACAGATGTACAGGGAATCTGACTTCCTGGCCGAACATCAGGCTATAAGGAGATAATTCTGTAGCATAATGTTTGGTGCAGTTGTAAGCATGAACTAATGCACTTACTTGCTGATTCCATTTACTTTTGTTTTTAGGGTCTAAAGTACCCAGCTTATCAAGGAGTGTCCGATTGAACCTCTGGGGCTGTGGATCACCTTGCGGGTAGTAAGGGGTTGTGCGAGACTTGCTGATCTCCCAAAAGGACAACAGTTCTTTTACTACACAGCTTTCAGAGTCCCACCCTTGGTCTGAGTGCATTCTTTGGGGGCTCTGTAATGCACAAAGAATTTTCAACTAGGACCTTGGCAGCCATGGAAGCTTTTTGATCTCTTTGTCAGATATGCCTGGGCATATCTAGAGAAGTGGTCGCTGACTACCAGAATATTTTAAATGTTTGGAGTTGGGTTACAAATTGAGAGTCTGTGCACAATAATTCCATAGGTGCACTTGTCACAATATTGACCAGAGGGGTTGGCCCTCTGTGGTAAGGCTTTGCACTGGATACATCTGCTACAGAATCTTGCAGTACTGTTCCATGTCACTCCCATATGTAGCCAGTAGAAGCGAGCACGAGCCAAGTCTAGTGTGCACTTGCTTTCCAAATGTTCCATGTCATCATGCAACGCATGGAGTACCACTATTTCAGACTTTGTAGGCAGGGCTAGTTGTAGATGAGGGAACCCTTGTGAGTCTTGGATTTCTCTGTACAACAAATTGTCCTTAATTTCAAGCTTTGGCTACTCTCGCAGTAATTATTTCACATTGGGATCATTTGTGACTACTTGTGTGGCATTGACCCCTTTCTGCAGGGTGTTGACAATGACTCTAATATTTGGGTCCAGTCTTTGCTCTTTTTGCAAATCTTGGAGTCCGTTGCAGAAATGTGTTTAAGTCTAGGGCAGCTAAGTCACGATAGGCAGTCGGCATACAATTAGCAGAAGCACAACGGCTGTCCACAAGGCGAAAATACTTGTGGAGGGCTTCTCTTTTTGCACAAGGCTTTTACAGTTTGTTCTGGAATGCCTACCCAGGTTTGTCTGTCTGTCTGTATTAGATGCCATTGGGCATTGAGAGAGTGCATCAGCATCTGTGTGATTTATTCCAGGCCTGTATTTGACCCAGTACTGTAGTAATTGGACAATGCTGAAAGCCACCTGTGTCCAACTTTGCAGTAGTCTGTACATGTCAGCGGATTATCAGTTTTGACTCTGTGTACCTCCATAAAGGTATTCATGGAATTGGTCCACAATAGCCCACTTAAGAGTAAGAAACATCTGTACTGGATACTTTCACTCGACACTATTTAGACTTCTACTTGCAGCGACTCAGACGCAGTCCTTTGGGATAGCTTTTGTAAAGGACTGCCCCGAGACCAGTGAAACTGGCATCCGTATACAGGACATAAGGCTTCTGGGGGTCTGTGTATGCTAATACTGGGGTGTGAGTCAGGTGGTAAATTATTTTTTCAAAGGCCTTGTCACATTCAGCATTCTATCTGTGTCTGAATAACTCAAAGGGTTTAAAATAAGGTTTGGATTCAACAGTAGTGGCTGAAGTGCGTTTGCTTTTGTTGGTGGGCAGATAGATAGCCTTGTGTCAAATCCAGTAGTAGCCGCACCACTTGGGTATGGTACTTAAATTGTAATACCCACAGAAACCTAGAAAATGTTGCAAGTCTTTCAGGTTTGGGGATTTTGGCCATGTAGATAAGGCTTCATCTTTGCTTGGATCAGTTTAGATTTCTTGAGCTGATGCATTATGCGCCATATATTCGACAGAACTTTGAAAGACCTGGCACTTGTTGATGGAGAGTTTGAGCCCAAACTCCTCCAGTTGATCTAGAACCTTTCAGTCTTGCCTCATGGTTCCCCAGGGTGTTCCCCAACACTATGACATCAACAAAGTAGACAAAACATTCCAAGAGATTCAAGTCTCTGACATCTCTTTCCATTAGGCTTTGAAGGTTGCTGAGGCACAAGATATACTTGAGGCATTCTGAGAAATTCATAAAAGCCAAAGGGGAATGTAGAGGCAGTTTTTTCCCTGTCTTGTGGAGCCATTGGTATCTGATAGTAGCCGCTTCTTAGATCGAGCATGGAAAACCACTTGCTTCCATTAAGACAATCAAAGGCATCTTGAATTCTGGATATATTAATCTGGGACAGTCCATTTAAGTGTTCGATAGTCTACACACATGCGCACAGTTCCATTTTTCTTGCGCACAGCCACAGAAGGTGACTCATTTGGATTTTGTGATTCTTGAATACCTACAGCTAACGGTTCCTGAAAGTGCCTTCTCACATTGTCAGTATCTGTGGGCGCCAGTCAGCCTGACTGCTCATGGAAAGGACGTTCATTGTGAAGTCTGATATGGTGTTCTTCTCCAGCTACACATCTCGCATCCCACTTGTGAAGTGAAAATACTTTGGTCCTTTCAACTAGTTGTCTGCTAACACTGGTCTTCCACCTCTCTGGTATGGGTGAATTTCCAGCATTAAAAAGTTCTGGGTCTGTGCTGGGTGGGGTGCCATCTTTGGTTGGGGTTGGTTGCACTACTGTATCCGCACAGTAAACATGAGCCAAAGTGCGTCCTCTTCTCACAACAATGTTTGTCACATTTTTTACCTGGACAGTAACTCGTTTAGTGTAAACATGAGCTCTTACTGGCAACACACTATGATTTACCAGTAGTCCTTTTGGCAGGCCATGTTCCTCTGGAGCATCCAGCATCAGTATCTTTTTTTTTTTTTTTTTTAATATCTCTTGTCAGGCGCACCACACCGCTGATAACTGCATTCAGCATTAGGTGGCAGTACAAGTTCTTCAGCATCACAGCACCAAACTATGCCCACAGGGTCGCCTTTGAGCTCGGTGTGGTCTGCGGTGTTTTCTGGCAAGCCTCCTGCAACAGAGCATGCACATGCAACACTTTTCCTTTTCTTGGCCTCCCTCTCCTGACAAAGCTGAGCCATGTGACCAAACGTGAGCATGAGTGTGGGCATTCCGTTGTACATTTCAGACTCTGGACACACTAATGCCAAAGTTTCCACTGGGTCTCCCACTCCATTTACCTTGGATGGGAAAGCAATTCATACTTTAAGGTATCGCAGGTACGGGTAGGATTTGTCCCTCAGTCCCTATACATTCAGACCTTCCAAGGGCAGTAGCTGAGATGAGACGGGTGCTGGTCGTACTCAGTTTTCCAATATATTAGTCACTTGGGAACCACTGTCCAGGACAGCTCGAACAGGCACCCTTCATAATGACTGTAGTTTCAGTGGAAGGTCTAACAAGTTTGAGATCAAATGTTGCAGGTTCAGGTGTTTTGACTGAAGACCTGCTTACAGATGACGGAGTTACATTTAGTTGGTGTTCAGTGCGCTTCTTCACCGAGCCATGCTGAAGTTTCCCTGTCTTTTGAAGCTCTTCACGAGTCGGTAACAACCTCTGCAGATTCTCCTGCGATAGACACTTCCTCTTTGTATGTCTGTTGTACCCACAGTTGTAACAGACCATGCTGTCTCGGTCTTGCCTGGGTTGAGCGATACATCAGTAGGTGGTCTCCAGTTTCGGTTTGGGGCTGTATAGAACACGCTTGAAGCCCTCTAGAGGCACTAGCAGCAGCTGGTGCTCGCTCTGGGTCTCCTTGCCTTGCCAAACCTGGGGCTGCATACTGCATCTCTTCAGTTTGCTTACCGTAATACACGAGTCATGAGATCAGCATTCACAGGTGGTGCCTGGGCATGCACTCTCTATGCCCAAGACAAATTTGGTGAGGTCAACACAGCAGACAGGTTCTGGCGAGGATCTTGACCTTTACCTGAAAGAGGGCTGGTACTCAAGCTGGCTCTCTGCTCTTGGATTTCGTTGAGTAGTTCTTGTAGTCCAGGGCTGTCACTAGCAGATCCTCTCTTGGGGAT
Source organism: Neoceratodus forsteri (assembly GCA_016271365.2). Lineage (NCBI taxonomy): Eukaryota > Metazoa > Chordata > Ceratodontiformes > Ceratodontidae > Neoceratodus > Neoceratodus forsteri. The sequence continues at coordinate 161,109,641 of JADMNL010000030.1, read as the reverse complement.
GGGAGTTGCAGTTGCCACAGCTGCACAGGGGTTCCATTGCTCTTCTTTATCTTCAGCCTCTCGCTATTCTTTCATCAACACTCAGTGGGAAGGAGGATTATCCCTTTGGTCCTGTAGACGCAACTTAAGCAACAGCAGACTTGAGTACCTGATCCAGCTTTACTCAATTCAGTTCACTTTAGGCAATGCCTCCTTTCCGAAAGACTTTCTGCCATGCCTTTCCAAGCGAGTCAAATAAGTGTACAGTGGTTCTCCCTTCCATTGTTTGGTTGCTTTGAACTTTCACATGAGGTCATCACTCGACTTGGTACTTCCAAACATACTCTCCAAGGCAAACAGATACTCTTGAGAAGGAGCATCCAGTTCCATAACCCTCTGAGATCAAATGGGCTCCAAAGCGGGTTCTCGGAGGCTTTCTCCTGGGCGTTTTTCTTTTCTCAGTCTCTGAGCATTGCCAGTCCTGCACTAACGGAACAGCATAGTCTATCCATGTCTCTAGATCATCTTCTCTTGCGGGGGCGGGTTTTACTCCTTAGATTTTTAACCTTTGGTAGGAATCCTTACCAGTGGGTGTCACAAAGACAGGCCGCCCTTCTGGGATAGGGTACCCCCCTTTAGTATCCAGCTTGGTGAGCTTCCTCAGTAGACTTTACTTCAGTCTGCAATAACTGGCTGAGCTTCTCCTTAAATCTTTCAGACTGAGACATCTTGTTTGGAACCACAGTAGCATGTGTCACTATAGTCCAGGTGGCAGTGGAGCCTCCTGGGGTCAGTATATCAGGCACTCCAATGGCATCAACAGCATTTCGACATTCTAGAAACAAAGTTGAGGTCCGAGTAGTAAAGTCCATCACCTGCCCCTGTACAGCAACGGGGCTGAGACATTTGACTACAGACAGGCTTTCTTCTGTCTTCCTCTTATCTGTTCCGGGTGGGTCTCCTAGGATCAAGATGGCTTTCTAAGGATCCAGGTCCTCACCTTCACACCAGCCACCTATTGCAAGCCGTAACATCAGCAAGAATTTGGGGTTTGGGGCTAGAACACTATCCTCATGAGCAGTTTCCATATGGGGCCTGACTGGTAAACATGAGATCCCAGCGGTGCCTCCAGGATGTAGGTGGCCTTGTATACAACAGTTACTGCTCCTGCCTTGCGGGTTCAAGCAAGGTTGAGGGATCTGGGCTCTGTTCAGATCTGTAAAAGTGTTACTTACCAATAAAGGTTGATCAGCTTGGTGCCTCCAGCCAGAGTTAAAATATAGCAGGCCAAATGTGTGTCTGATACAACCTCCTGGGATGCTATACCTACTCACCTTTCCTCAGTCACCTCACACCTGGAATTCCTGAAACAACTGCAGTACTTCAATATGCATGCAGTTAATGACTATAGCTACTAATATGCTCATACACCAGAATATGCTCACGAGACTGAGTTCAGCAATAACAGTAAACAATTTATTAAACAGAGGTGTATGGGGGGAAGGGATGCAAAGATAAATAGCAGCTTGAAATATTTGATATAACTGGTAGTAAAAGCATAAACAATACACGTTAACACTGCCTACCCCCAAACAGCAACACAGTACAAAAGGCCCAGCTCCCACTGGCGTGTCACGTTGTAACAGCGACGAATACCGAAGACCATACAGTGACAAAATCGGCAGTTCACTGTAATGGTCTGTGGTATTCCTGACACTACTGTCTCCGTGATATCGCTTCTCTCGAATCAACTCGACTTTGAGTTGATTATCTATAATGCAGAAGGCGAGCCTCCACAAAAACACTTGCTTCCTGAACGGCACAATGCTGACTGTCGGCATTGTGCCATTACTGTAATGCCGATTGACACAGTTCCTGTCGATGCGGGTTGGTGGAACCCCCACACACACACACACACACACACACACTTGTACCAGTGTTCCTAGGTCCTCACTGGGTACCCAGATGGTGTACGGTGCAGGCCGGATGGTGAAGCTCAGTGGCCGGCATTAGTGCACTTATAAATAAAACAGTGACTTGTTGGCTAACTGCTTACAAATATCTCTAGGTCAGGTAATCCCTGAGTTTACTCACGATCCTGGAGAATACCAGTCAGACAGCTTCAAGCTGAAAGATGAACGCTGCTCTGTCCGCAGCATTCAGGATCTCTTGCAGCTTTCATGGGCTCTTTGCAGAAAAGCAGGTTTCTTTGACTAGGATGCAACTGGGTCTGCCACCCACACACACTCTCTCCCCCCCCCCCCCCAGTGTTCAGGATCTCTTGCAGCTCTCTGGATTGGACCAGTCTGGCCTGGGCCACACATGCCACGCCACCCCACCCATCCAGGCATCCCAGCCCTCAGGGTGGGGTGAAAGGCAGTGCCTGGCTATGACACTTCCCAGCCAAACCTACTGAATGACTGCTGTCTGGTCGCCTTCCTCTTGGGGCCCAGGAACGCAGGCTGTAAAGGGTTTCAGCCCCACTGCAGGCTGGCAGCTGACACAAAAGCAGGAACACAGTCTGGATTTTCTACCAGGTTGTAGTAGGAATCAGTCTCTTGAATTCAAAGGTCTGCAGTGCTCTAGTTTTTGAAATCACAGTTTTCACCTTCTTGGTGGCTTTCCAGATATTGGAAACTAGTCAGGCTTTCCCTGGCCGATGGCTGTGAAAACTCAAGGTAGGCCTCATTGACTTTTCCTCCGAGGGCACAGCAGAGCCTATTCTCACTCTGGAAGCTCCACACAGTTACCTCAGCTGATCTAAGTGCGTCTCCGGGGTCAGATCAGAGTCCCAGTTTGTCGGTCAGGCTGTCAATCCATCTGATCAATATGCAGAATGTTCCTTTGATGCCTGATAGGTGGGGGAACACATCTCGCATCCCACTTGTGAAGTGAAAATACTTTGGTCCTTTCAACTAGTTGTCTGCTAACACTGGTCTTCCACCTCTGGTATGGGTGAATTTCAGCATTAAAAAGTTCTGGGTCTGTGCTGGTGGGGTGCCATCTTTGGTTGGGGTTGGTTGCACTACTGTATCCGCACAGTAAACATGAGCCAAAGTCGTCCTCTTCTCACAACAATGTTTGTCACATTTTTACCTGGACAGTAACTCGCTTAGTGTAAACATGAGCTCTTACTGGCAACACACTATGATTTACCAGTAGTCCTTTTGGCAGGCCATGTTCCTCTGGAGCATCCAGCATCAGTATCTTTTTTTTTTTTTTTTTTAACATCTCTTGTCAGGCGCACCACACCGCTGATAACTGCATTCAGCATTAGGTGGCAGTACAAGTTCTTCAGCATCACAGCACCAAACTATGCCCACAGGGTCGTCTTGAGCTTCGGTTGTGGTCTGCGTGTGTTTTCTGGTAAGCTTCCTGCAACAGAGCATGCACATGCAACACTTTTCCTTTTCTTGGCCTCCTCTCCTGACAAAGCTGAGCCATGTGACCAAATGTGAGCATGAGTGTGGGCATTCCGTTGTACATTTCAGACTCTGGACACACTAATGCCAAAGTTTCCACTGGGTCTCCCACTCCATTTACCTTGGATGGGAAAGCAATTCATACTTTAAGGTATCGCAGGTACGGGTAGGATTTGTCCCTCAGTCCCTATACATTCAGACCTTCCAAGGGCAGTAGCTTGTGATGAGACGGGTGCTGGTCGTACCAGTTTTCCAATATATTAGTCACTTGGGAACCACTGTCCAGGACAGCTCGAACAGGCACTCCTTCATAATGACTGTAGTTTCAGTGGAAGGTCTAACAAGTTTGAGATCAAATGTTGCAGGTTCAGGTGTTTTTGACTGAAGACCTGCTTACAGATGACGTGGAGTTACATTTAGTTGGTGTTCAGTGCGCTTCTTCACCGAGCCATGCTGAAGTTTCCCCTGTCTTTTGAAGCTCTTCACGCAGTCGTAACAACCCTCTGCAGATTCTCCTGCTATAGACACTTCCTCTTTGTATGTCTGTTGTACCCACAGTTGTAACAGACCATGCTGTCTCGGTCTTGCCTGGGTTGAAGCGATACATCAGTAGGTGGTCTCCAGTTTCGGTTGTGGGGCTGTATAGAATACACGTTTGAAGCCCTGCTAGAGGCACTAGCAGCAGCTGGTGCTCGCTCTGGGTCTCCTTGCCTTGCCAAACCTGGGGCTGCATACTGCATCTCTTCAGTTTGCTTACCGTAATACACGAGTCATGAGATCAGCATTCACAGGTGGTGCCTGGGCATGCACTCCTATGCCCAAGACAAATTTGGTGAGGTCAACACAGCAGACAGGTTCTGGCGAGGATCTTGACCTTTACCTGAAAGAGGGCTGGTACTCAAGCTGGCTCTGCTCTTGGATTTCGTTGAGTAGTTCTTGTAGTCCAGGGCTGTCACTAGCAGATCCTTTCTTGGGGATGGGAGTTGCAGTTGCCACAGCTGCACAGGGGTTCCATTGCTCTTCTTTATCTTCAGCCTCTCGCTATTCTTTCATCAACACTCAGTGGGAAGGAGGATTATCCCTTTGGTCCTGTAGACGCAACTTAAGCAACAGCAGACTTGAGTACCTGATCCAGCTTTACTCAATTCAGTTCACTTTAGGCAATGCCTCCTTTCCGAAAGACTTTCTGCCATGCCTTTTCCAAGCGAGTCAAATAAGTGTACAGTGGTTCTCCCTTCCATTGTTTGGTTGCTTTGAACTTTCACATGAGGTCATCACCGACTTGGTACTTCCAAACATACTCTCCAAGGCAAACAGATACTTTTGAGAAGGAGCATCCAGTTCCATAACCCTCTGAGATCAAATGGGCTCCAAAGCGGTTCTGGAGGCTTTCTCCTGGGCGTTTTTCTTTTCTCAGTCTCTGAGCATCGCCAGTCCTGCACTAACGGAACAGCATAGTCTATCCATGTCTCTAGATCATCTTCTCTTGCGGGGGCGGGTTTTACTCCTTAGATTTTTAACCTTTGGTAGGAATCCTTACCAGTGGGTGTCACAAAGACAGGCCGCCCTTCTGGGATAGGGTACCCCCCTTTAGTATCCAGCGCTTGGTGAGCTTCCTCAGTAGACTTTACTTCAGTCTGCAATAACTGGCTGAGCTTCTCCTTAAATCTTTCAGACTGAGACATCTTGTTTGGAACCACAGTAGCATGTGTCACTATAGTCCAGGTGGCGTGGGAGCCTCCTGGGGTCAGTATATCAGGCACTCCAATGGCATCAACAGCATTTCACATTCTAGAAACAAAGTTGAGGTCCAGTAGTAAAGTCCATCACCTGCCCTGTACAACAACGGGCTGAGACATTTGACTACAGACAGGCTTTCTTCTGTCTTCCTCTTATCTGTTCCGGGTGGGTCTCCTAGGATCAAGATGGCTTTCTAAGGATCCAGGTCCTCACCTTCACACCAGCCACCTATTGCAAGCCGTAACATCAGCAAGAATTTGGGGTTTGGGGGCTAGAACACTATCCTCATGAGCAGTTTCCATATGGGGCCTGACTGGTAAACATGAGATCCCAGCGGTGCCTCCAGGATGTAGGTGGCCTTGTATACAACAGTTACTGCTCCTGCCTTGCGGGTTCAAGCAAGGTTGAGGGATCTGGGCTCTGTTCAGATCTGTAAAAGTGTTACTTACCAATAAAGGTTGATCAGCTTGGTGCCTCCAGCCAGAGTTAAAATATAGCAGGCCAAATGTGTCTGATACAACCTCCTGGGATGCTATACCTACTCACCTTTCCTCAGTCACCTCACACCTGGAATTCCTGAAACAACTGCAGTACTTCAATATGCATGCAGTTAATGACTATAGCTACTAATATGCTCATACACCAGAATATGCTCACGAGACTGAGTTCAGCAATAACAGTAAACAATTTATTAAACAGAGGTGTATGGGGGGAAGGGATGCAAAGATAAATAGCAGCTTGAAATATTTGATATAACTGGTAGTAAAAGCATAAACAATACACGTTAACACTGCCTACCCCCAAACAGCAACACAGTACAAAAGGCCCAGCTCCCACTGGCGTGTCACGTTGTAACAGCGACCGGAATACCCCGAAGACTATTACAGTGACAAAATCGGCAGTTCACTGTAATGGTCTGTGGTATTCCTGACACTACTGTCTCCGGTGATATCGCCCCCTCCCCGAATCAACTCCGACTTGGAGTTGATTATCTATAATGCAGAAGGCGAAGCCCTCCACAAAAAACACTTGCTTCCCTGAACGGCACAATGCTGACTGTCGGCATTGTGCCATTACTGTAATGCCGATTGACACAGTTCCTGTTGATGCGGGTTGGTGGAACCCCCCACACACACACACACACACACACACACACACACACACACACACACACTTGTACCAGTGTTCCCCAAGGTCCTCACTGGGTACCCAGATGGTGTACGGTGCAGGCCCGATGTGGTGACGCTCAGTGGCCGGCATTAGTGCACTTATAAATAAAACAGTGACTTGTTGGCTAACTGCTTACAAATATCTCTAGGTCATGGTAATCCCTGAGTTTACTCACGATCCTGGAGAATACCAGTCAAGACAGCTTCAAGCTGAAAGATGAACGTTGCTCTGTCTGCAGCATTCAGGATCTCTTGCAGCTTTCATGGGCTCTTTGCAGAAAAGCAGGTTTCTTTGACTAGGATGCAACTGGGTCTGCCACCCACACACACTCTCCCCCAGTGTTCAGGATCTCTTGCAGCTCTCTGGATTGGACCAGTCCGGCCTGGGCCACACATGCCACGCCACCCCACCCATCCAAGCATCCCAGCCCTCAGGGTGGGGTGAAAGGCAGTGCCTGGCTATGACACTTCCCAGCCAAACCTACTGAATGACTGCTGTCTGGTCCTTCCTCTTGGGGCCCAGGAACGAGGCTGTAAAGGGTTTCAGCCACACTGCAGGCTGGCAGCTGACACAAAAGCAGGAACACAGTCTGGATTTTCTACCAGGTTGTAGTAGGAATCAGTCTCTTGAATTCAAAGGTCTGCAGTGCTCTAGTTTTTGAAATCACAGTTTTCACCTTCTTGGTGGCTTTCCAGATATTGGAAACTAGTCAGGCTTTCCCTGGGCGATGGCTGTGAAAACTCAAGGTAGGCCTCATTGACTTTTCCTCCGAGGCACAGCAGAGCCTATTCTCCTCTGGAAGCTCCCACACAGTTACTCTCAGCTGGATCTAAGTGCGTGCTCCGGGTCAGATCAGAGTCCCAGTTTGTCGGTCAGGCTGTCAATCCATCTGATCAATATGCAGAATGTTCCTTTGATGCCTGATAGGTGGGGGAATATGCCAAGTCACAGTCTTCAACTTTTCCCAGAAGTCTCCTTCCTATAGTCCTTTGGGCTCCTTTGTATTCGCAGTGGCTGCTTGGCAGGTCAGAGGTGACAAATATGGCTGCTGCAAAACAGTTTAGTCGCATCTTCATGCTCTGATTGTAGGGCTTCTGAATTATTTGAACATTTAAATACCCTCTGTCTGTAGTTGCCCCTCTGCCCTGGTGTATGGTGACAGAATGGGACTTTGCAAGGGCTCCCCAGCCTGCTGCAAGTGCCATAACGCTCTTCCTGCAGGTGGCAGGCAGGGCTATTCATTACATAGCCTCAGCTGCCCTTAAAGTCATGGTGCTTAAAAGTGCTTTTACAAAGTTTTATTTCTCCCCCCTCGAAGTGTGCCTCCAGACCCTCTTTGCTACTGAATCTGTTCCTTGGGGATGGGGAACTTGGGTGAGACACACAAGCATCTTTAACTACTGAGCAACGTGGCACTTTTCGCTGTGATTGAGCTGGCAGTCGCCAGTCACATTATGTGCAGGTGTCCTGTTTGTACACTTGCACAGGCAGTACAGTGTTTGCAATCATCAGGCTGGCAGTTTTGATTTACCCACCACTCCTCCAGTCCCCCACCATGATTTACACACTGAACCGGCAGGAGCTGGCAGCCGGGAGGCAAGCTCGGTAAGCCCCACCTATTTGGGGGAGGGGTTTACACAGAGGTTCAGTGCAGTTCTCGTTTAACTGTTGGAACATGTTGTACCTTCTAGAGAGCAGGTTGGCAAGTTTTGCGTGAAGTGGCACCCTTCTTTACTTCTCCATATACCTTACTCTGTAGGCTGTTGCGGGAATTACTATATGGTCAGGGTATTAAATAGCTGGCATTTATTTAGTTTGTTTTTATTTACCGGGTACGAGCCCTAGCGGGACAAACAGTTGCTCATTTTCAGGAATGACCTGGAAGTTACAACATGGAGAGCAATGCAGTAATTGACAGTTGTGTTACATAACATGCAGTATGCATGTATTCATACGCATATACTTTAGGCATATACATTGTCTGAGGTACAGGTATGGCATAGAACAATGCTGCACAAAACGGGGTCATGCCAGCCATTTCCAGAAATGCATATTTGTGGTAGACTGCTAACCTTTATTGAGTGAGTTCATGGCACAGGACACATATGAATTAAATTATTTTTAATTTTGTTAATTGGTGAGTGTCAAGTGCAGGGTTCGATCTTAACATTGTTTTACTAGCCCTAAACCTAGTGCAAATTGATCAGGGCTAGTGCAGCTAACATTCTACTTGTCCGTGTTGACTAGTGCAGGTTTTTCATGGCTGTTATTGAAGTTGAAAAAGTCCCTACTTTAGCAGATGTAGTCTTTTGCTAATCTCCTCAGTGTTCCAGGTGGCCTGGTGTGATTAGCAGTTCAAGAGGGGATTCCACAGAAGACTCGTGTGAGTCATTCTCACTCAATTGTTAAGACAGTTAACTAGTGTGAATGCTGTGATCAAGGGTAGAGTGGTTAAGTCACTAGCTTCCAGTTTGCTGAACTTGTCTTTGATTTATCCCACAATATTAAGACCAGTGTGCCTCATTTCCCAACCTTTTAAGTGTCTGTATCCAACACGGCGGTGGCAGAATCGATGATATATTTATTTAGCTTTTGTTTACCGGTAAGTACACTAGACAAGTATTATGCCTATTTTCAGGAACGACCTGGGAGAATACAACATGAGGAACAACAGTCAAGGAGACATGGCAAAGAGAGTACAGTTTTGTTTTTTTTGGTCACAGTAAACAAACATGTGGGAAATACATCATTTGACGCTAGGGCAAACATATAGTAGTAAGCACATTTCAGATTATACACTCTAGACTAGCTAGTTCAACTGACAGATATATACAAGTCATCATACATAGGAGTGGAGCATAGCTCAAGGACTGGATTGGTCATAATATAACTTATAACATTGTCGTATACACCCACTAGGCTAGTTGGATCGCGGCCAGGTATATACAGCTCATCACATTTTTCTAAATATGCACATGTTAGACAGAAACACTTGGTAGTACAAATTTCTACCAGGTGACCAAGATGCAATATGTAATGGTTAGCCTATGACCGTGGAGCAATAATGGGTGTAAAAGTGCCCAAGGCTTTTTAGGCAGGAGTAGTCAGAAGTCATTGATACAGTGGGGAAAATATCTCCAGGAATTCAGTGGAGACACCCTGGGGAGGTTCAGACAAAACAATTTGACACTTTACTCTAGGGAGGTTTGGGGCAGTCACACTCTGATGCTAGTTTTAGGAAACCCCACAGGAATTTGAAAACCTCGGATAGGAGGGCAGCTTGGATATCCACAGGCAGCGAATTCCAGAGTCTGGGCACACTTATGGCAAAGTCCGGTCCCCATGAGGGTCCGGTAGGAGGACATTGAGCATCCCTGATGTGAGAGACCTAGTTGGTAGGGGTGGGATTCAGTTTAGGCAGAAGCCGGGCCAGCCCCTGGGGTGCTACTGATCACTTTCCCAGAGAGGCATCCCAAACCAAAATCAAGGTATCTAACTGGTGAGAGCCAGCAGAGTTCTCATATAGCTCACAACGGTGGGCGAGTCGGGGACAGCCAAGGCAAAACTACAAATGTTGTTGTAAGCAGTGTACCACCGGGTGAGATGTGTCTTTGAAGAGCTTGGCAAATAGGTGCAGCCTGTAGCTGAGGGAGGGAAGGAGCACACCCTTTGCTAGGGCAAGCCTGGCTGCCAGTGTAGGTTATACTTTGGCCCTATAGGCCAGACCCAGTTTGGAGTTTGCCGCCTGCAGATGTTAAGGATATGATTGCCCATGTCAAGTTGGGGGTCAGGTGTTACCCCCAGATATTTGATGGAGCTCACTGTGGGTAGTGAGGATCCATCTGCACTGGTGACATGCTAGCAGGCCGATGAGGCTTTGATTTTAGCCATAGAGCATAGCCTGTGTCTTTTTCAGGTTCAGGACCAGCTTATGACTGGTAACCCATGACAATACCCTGTTAGTCATCGGTCAGGTTCTGGTTTAGGGTAGTGGCATTCTGGGAGTGAGCCAGGATTACCAGATCATCTGCATACATGGTGGTGCTACAGCTGGTAGTAACCATGGGTAGTTGATTGATGAAGAGGGAGAAGAGGAGGGGATCCATTACCGAGCCTTGAGGCACTCCGGAGGTCACCGGTAGGGGCTCGGAGAGGAATTTATTGAAGCAGGTATGCTGCTTTCTGCCATGTAGATAACCCATTAGCCATTTCATGGCATGGGGGGAGAGGCCAAGTGACCACAACTGTGGACCAAGCAGTTTGTGGTCAACGAGGTCAAAGGCTTTGGACAGGTCGATAAATATTGCACCAGAGAGTTTGCCCTGGTCCATGGCTGTCTGGATATTTGATGTAACTGTGATTAAGGCTGTGGTGGTGCTGTGTCCATTACGAAAGCCGTGCTGGGCTGGGGACAAGTTCACGAGAGTGGATATATTCCGTAAGCTGCTCAGCCACTACCTTTTCAAGGAGTTTGCTAAGGGTTGGGAGAATGGCAGTCTGTCGATAATTGTCAGGCAATTTGGGATTTCCTTGCTTCAGTACAGGGACAATCCTCGCCTCTTTCCAGATGTCTGGGATGGTCCCCACACCAAGGGATAGGTTGAAGATAAAGGCTATTGGTGAGGCAATGTGCGCAGAACCAAGCTTAAGGAGTTTAGGCTCCAGGTTGTCTAGGCCAGGACTGGAGTACTGGGAGAGGCCAGCTAGGCGTTTCTGCAAGTCCTGAACTGATACAGCCCTGAGGTGGAACATTTGACGAGGAGGGTGACCCTCCAGCAGAGTGGAGGGAAGGGGGTGGGACAGAGCCTCATCAGGTGAGAAGAGGGTTGTGAAGGCAGGTCAGAGAAGTGATTATTATTACACTGTCTGCCCAGCCAGGTAGTCTATCGACTATATACTTTCCCTTGACACCACTGCAGACTAGACTCTGAAGTAACCATCTATAGACCCATAGCTGCCATTACTGACTGGTGTAGGGGTCCACAGCTCCTCTTAATGGATCCCACCAGTCAATGCCATCCATGCAGTCCACCCTTATACCGCCTGGCATGTCATTTCATCCTAAAACAATGCTCTGGAGCATATATTGTACAAAGCAAAACCTTAGTAAAACATATAAATTTGAAAGGTTAAGTAGATTTTCCTGGTGTGCACAGATCATCCGATATAGAAAGAGAGGTAGTACAATATCATGCCTGTATACCGCTTCCCCTTTGCTTGGTGAAAGGACACTGTTATGAAAAATCTGTTAGGGCAGAGCATGTTAAATCAGTACTTTTGTGCCTGGTGTATATAAACAGATATGTCAAAGTTTCTTGCATCTCAAGCCTCCTATGTTTGTTTAACTCTCCAAAGAAATCCAAGAACTGCCCCAGGCCCACTTCGCAGTGTAAGAATACTTCCGGAAGTGCAGGTCTGGTTAATCACAGGGTGGGGAATGAAGAGTGTCTTTCTCTGCCTGACTCTGTTCATTGCCCTGCAGATCAGGGTGGGACTGTGGTGAGGTACATGATGATGTTGGCTATTGTGTGTGCAGAGCTAGAACTGCTTGATTGAACATTTGCTATTATGGTATTCTCTGGTTTGGTGGGAGGGGGTGAAGAAAGAGGAAGCAGGGCACATGGTAAAAACAGAGGGGGTACACACTGCGTGTGATTGGATTGCAATCTTTTTTGCTGGGGCAGGAAGCAATGTGGGAGCAGGATAAATATAATAATCAGTATTTCTTGGCTTGCATTTTTCCTGTATAACCGATCAAAATTTACGTTTATTATTGTGGGTTAGTGCAACAATCTGCGGGCTTGTGCAATTTTTAATCAACTTGTCCGTCTGGCTAGTGCAAAAAAAATTTGAGGTTGACCTCTGGTCAAATGTGATGCATTTTCACTGTTAATTAGCACATTCACGCATAAATCTATAAATTAAATTTTTTTTTTTTTTTACAGCAGAGCCCCCAGCGTAAGCAAAAAAAAAAAAGCACTACTCTTGTACTGTAATCCAGTCCTTAGCCCTCCACTGATGCCATCTGCTCCCCATGCCTTTTTCGGTCCTTCTGGGCCAGCACTAGTTCTCCTTTTTTTTTTTTTTGTATACTCTTTTTACCTCTCCTCACACTCCGGCGTCCACCTCTCCTTCGGGGCACCTAATGCTTCCAAGCCTTGGCTGTCCTCTTCTGGAGCTCCTCCCACACACACATCGCAGCCAACCCCCGATTTGTCCTAACGTATCCCATCGCCGGGCGGGTTCCCCTCCTCCGAGGGGGAAGGCACCGGGTGGCAGGGGACCCGGCACACAATTTTTCTACGGTCCGGAGGCGCTGCTGTGGTGAAGGATGCTCCCAGAGGTTCTGAGGGACATGGAGCACGGAGGCTGTCATCCGGTGGCACCGAAGCTGTTTTCCGGCTTTCTGGTTGTCCCTCCTGCGCCGCTGCATGTAGTACCCCTGGTCTCCACTAGGGGCCACTACTAGAGCGGGGCTTCCCACCCACTCTTCCCAGGAGAGGAGGAGAGCAGTCCTCAGAGACTCAGTCTTCTCCTTCCCCAGCCAGCCCCGGCGACCTGAGTCCGTTCCCAAACCCGGGTCACCAGCGTGGTTCGACTAGTTCTCTTTAAATGGCTAACTCTACCCAACAGTCCAATTAACTAGTTATTGTTGTTAGCACAATGTACTCGGTCATCTCAGGGTATTTCATGTGATGTAGACAGCATCTGTACAGGAAAGAAGAGGTTCACCGTATGAATGCCAGCTGTTTGCTCATGCAGTGATTTATGCTACTACTACTTTTTATATTTGCTCTGAAAATATTTTTGAGCACACATGTTCTCTTACAAAGGCTCCACATCAGTAATGTATGCAGTATGACAGGTACAGTCAATAAATTGGATATCAAACAAGTATAGAAAATGTAATATTGTGCAGCATAGGTACATGGTCGCAGAGAAGGCGGTAGCAGAGTCGCTGCAGCCAGTGGGCATCTCGATATCCCAAAATCCCCCCAGCCATCCCTTAAGCTGCCTTCTCACATTGTTTGCTTACCTTTAGGTCATAGACGATTACCCTGAGGTCCCTTTCCATTTGTGTTGTTGTTAATACCCCCGCATTGTGTACTCTTCCCTGGGTTTTTGTTTTCCAGGTTCATTACTTTGCACTTCTTTGCATTGAACCTGAGCTGCCATATATTTAACCATTCCTCCAACCTTGCGAAGTCCCTTCTCATCCTTTCCTCCCCCCTTGTGTATTAAGAACATAAGAAAAGAGTCGGCAGATGGGGACTGTGCTATCCATCTAGTCTGCCCTAAAAACTTTCCCCCTCCCTATGCAGCCTTTGTCCTAACTGCCCTTTATGTCTGTCCCATGCAAGTTTGAACTCCCTGATTTTCTTTGATGCTACCACCTCCTGGGACAGGCTGTTCCACAGGTCTATCACTTTCTCTGTGAAGAAGTACTTCCTGAGGTTGCTTTTGAACCTTCCTTCTACTAGTCTCATATCATGCCCTCTCATGCATGCTGCCGTGTTCCGTTGAAATAGATTGCCTGTCTGAGCTGTGGTAAATCCCCTCACTTACTTAAATGTTTCAGTCATGTCCCCTCTGTTTCTTCTCTGCTCAAGGGATTATAGGTTCAGCTCCCCGACTCTTGTTTCATATGACCTGTGATGCAGTCCATGCACCATCTTAGTAGCCCTTCTCTGCAATGTTTCCAAATGGTAAATGTCCTTCTTGTGGTGAAGTCTCCAGAACTGAATGCAGTACTCCAATTGTGGCTTCACCAAGGACATGTAGTGGGGCATCCCATACAGAAAACGAAGGCCTTCAAGTTCAATTCAAGTATTCTTCATTTTTTTAAATACTGATCCAGTTATTTTCATATTTTTGAAGTAATTCAAATTTACTTTGATTGTACCTCAAACACCAGTTTTTATCCATTGAAAAACATCTCAAGTTGTTCTCAAATGCCCTTCAAAAAGTGCATGAAAAATGCTAATTAGCCATCAAAAAGAAGGTTAAAAGACTGGTAAAAAAAACTGTTATGAAAAAGCCCTTCAATTGCTTCCAGAACACCCTTCTTTTCCACCTAAAATGAATGCCTTCAAATATACTTCTGTTTTTAAAGCTATTCAAATTGACTTTGTTTATACCTCAAACACCAGTTTTTAACCATTGAAAAACATCTCAAGTTGTTTTTAATGCCCTTCAAAAAGTGCACAAAAAATGCAAATTAGCCTTCAAAAAGAAAATTGAAATAATGGTAATAAACTGTTATGAACAAGACCGTCAACTGTACCTGAAATACCTTTTAATGTGCAAACTTCACACAGTCCTAAAACATAAGAATCAAATGGCCATCTAAACAGAAAAAACTATCCCTCCCACCTATGGGCCCTATTTTCTTCTACTCAGATCAGCCCTAGGACCTCTAATTAGCATCCCCACATACATGTCCCTCTCTACCACCCTGACCAGCAACTAGAACCCAGATTAGTGTTCCCACCTACATTCTCCCTGCCCGCCACCATGAATCAGCCAAGGGACTGCTGGGCTGCCCCAGCCTCACCTATGTCTCTATGGTATCCTAAAATGGTCCAGCCTTGGGATGACCAAAATGGCCTCCTACATCTACATTTCCATTGCCCACCCACATGGACCAGTCCTGGCAGCACTGGATCTGCCTCTACACCTACACGTGAAGCTTGCCAGGATTAAACCCAATTCTGCAGCATGCTGCAGCAGAGTAACTACAGTAAATAATGCAATTTCAATGGTAGTCAGTCCCTTTTGTCATAGAGAAAACTGGCACTGTGCTTCATCCTGGCAGGCTTCACTGTATGTCCTCCACGTCCCTCAATCTGGATCAGTGTTGGGATCCAAGGTCTTGCTTTCCCTAGGGAAATCTCCCCTTTTTGCCAACATGGACTATCCCTGGGAACCCATACTGGCTGTCCCCATGTATGTCACCATGTTTCTTCACCCAGATAATCCCTTGGACCACAAGACTAGCCTTCCACATCTATGACTTCCCTGCCTGCCACAGAGACCTGCCGTGGGACCCCTGGATCAGCTTTTTCATGGAAACATTGTCTTTGACGGCAGATAAGGACCACTTGGCCCACCTAGTCTGCCCATTTCACTACCTACTGGATAAACTTAGAGGCAGTATAGCGCAGTGGTCTAAGGCTCTGAGCTGCAAATCTGGTGACATCCAGCAGACCAGACCTGGGTTTGAATCCCACAGTTTCCACTTGCATACTGTGACCCTGAGTAAGTCACTTAACCTCCTTGTGCTCCCAGGTCACTCCTGTAAAAAGCTTTCAGCTTAGTGTGCTATACCTGGTTAAACAACTAAATAAAAAAAAATTAAACTGCAGATCCTTGTTAACCAACAGCCTGTTTCTTCCTACCCCCACAAGAATTGCCTTATGTCTGTCCCTTGAATTCTTCCACAGTTTTAGACCCCACAACCTCCTCAGGAAGGCATTTCCATGTGTCCACCACCCTGTCTGGGAAAAAATATTTCCTCACATTGTTCCTGAGCTGTCCCCCCTCTATCTTTAAATTGGGTCCCCTTGTTCTTGCACATCTCTTTTTCTGAAAGATGCCACCCTCTTGGACTTTGTGGATTCCACTGAGGTACTTAAAAGTTTCTATCATGTCTCCCCTCTTTCTCTTTTCCTCAAGGGTATACATATTAAGTTCCTTTAGTATCTCCTCATATGGCTTCTCTTGCAGACCCTGCACCATTTTAGTTGCCCTCCTCTGGACTGCCTCCATCTTGTCTATATCCTTGTGGATATGGAGTCTTCCCGACAGGACACAGTACTCCAGATGGGGTATCACCAACTGTCTGTACAGAGGGATAACTTCCTGTTTTATGCTGGTGATGCCTCTCTCTATACATCCCATTATCCCCCAGCCCTCCCAACTGCCTTCTCACATTGCTTGCTAACTTTACAGTCATCTGATATGATTACACCCAGGTCCCTTTCCATTTTTGTTATTACCCCCCCCCCCCCATTGTGTACTCTTCCCTTGGGTTTTTGTTTCCCAAGTGCATTATTGCAATTTTGCATTAAATCCAAGCTGCCATACTTCTAACCATTCCTCCAACCTTGCTAAGTCCCTTCTCATCCTTTCCACCCCCCACCGTGCATCAACCTGTTGCAGATCTTTGTGTCATCTGCAAAGGCATACTTTTCTTCAGTCACTCTGCAATGTCACTTATAAAGACATTAAAGGGACTGGACCCAGTCCAAGGGGTATCCACCTCTGTCCCAATATCCTTCCACCTGGACCAGCCCTGAAACCACTGCACTGTCCTCCCTGATTTATGGCCTCCTCTTCCCCACCCAGACCAGCTCTGGAGTCTCAAACTGGCAGTCCCCACCTACTGTATGTCCATCGTTCTGCCCACCAGGACCAGTCCTGTAAACCCCAGAAGAGTATTTGACACCAACCTTCACATTCATCTCCCATGCTGTCCAGCACTTGAACTCCCAGTCAGGTGTCCTAAACTCACCTCTACCCTCTGCTTCTAGGAGGACCAGACAAGGGACTCATGGAAGGGTGCCCAACTCACAACTTTTCCCTTATTTTCTAGTTGTACCAGCCAAAGGGCTCTTATACAAGGGTCCCACACCCACCTTCACCCCCATCTCTCACCTGTAGCACCCATATGTTCATAGAACTTGGGTCTGAAACACATCTGCATCCACTTCTCCCACTCCTACCATCCTTATGACCCTAAAACAGGGGCCAGATACCCACATGCACCATCATCAGATTTACTACAGCATACCAAAATGCCAAATCCGGACTCAAAAGCCCAAACATTATAGCCAGATAATTAGTATCCCATAAGTCTGGAAATGACCACAGTTGAGTTTTTTTCTGTGTTTCATGGGGCTTCACCACTCACACCCCCTTATTTATGATTGCCAACTCTGCTGTAGGCAATTCCAGATTATCAGGAAACTGCTGTTGGGCTATAAATTTGGGGCTCCTGGCTATTGGGATTCGGCAATTCAGTATGCCATAATGCTCTCCCTTCATCTTCCACTTAGACTACCCTTAGAGTCATCATACTAGGATTCTGACACCACCTGCACCTTCTTTCATACTATTCCTAGAACCCCAGAACAAGGATTCAACAGCCACCATACTCAACCCCCAGATCTATATCCCCTGCAGAGCCTATTTACTCATCTGAATCACCAAAGGGACCCCCCACACAGCTTCCCAGCTATGGCCTCCTCTTTCCCCACCTGGTCCTCCCAGGGACCCACATGACAGACTCCCCCTCATAGTCTCACCCTCTTCTCCCATCTGCACCACCTAGGGGACCACCAGAACCATGCAGCCCCCACCCAGAACAATTAGAGATTGAAAACCTATTGCAATGATGGGTGGCAGTTAGAAGCCTAACAACAATGTTATGAGGTGGGGAAACCGGCAGCTTGGGATGGGGCTTGAGAGCCTGCTGACAGGGCTAAGAAGGGTATGACAGTGACCATGACACCATGGCGTTGGGGGGGCTCAAGAGCTAGTGGCCCTGCCTTCAGCATTTAATGGGTGTGGGCACACAATTACAGTCAAGTTACCCAATACAGATTAAGTAGAGGGTCTTACTGGAGCACTGTAGGAGCCAAGGGTAGGAATCTCAAAGGGATGTTGTCCACAACACCTGTGTAAAAAAAAAATAGAAAAGGGGATCAACAGAGGATCCATAGTTCTTAGATGGTACAGTAAGGATGGAAAGGACAGGTTAGGCATATAAATATATTTATTTAATGGTAAGGGGTCCATGCCCTGTCAGACATGTCAAATAAAATTAGGTGAACTAGGCGAAAAATAGAGGAGCAGAAACTGAGAGGAAAGGAAGTGTGGTTTGGGAGGGGGCTCAGCCAAAACCCCTTTGCTTCTATTGGTGGCCCTGTGACCAGTGTTGTACCCAATCATCAGGTGGGCTAGTGGAGGCTTTTCAGGGGCTAGTAGGCCTGTTGGTAAATAAAAGAAAGGTACTGGTGGTCTTGCAGGCTAGGAATGCCATGGGGGCGCTACTAAATAAAATGGTAGCCCTGACTGTCTAGTACCTTGTAGCCAAGGCCAATTATTCTTTGAAATGAATTGGTACCCTTTGCTGGGGTCTAGTGGGGCTCTTTGAGCCCTAGTGTGGGTGTGCTGCTGATGTGGAACAGTGGCAGGAGAAGGATACGCTTAGGTTGCACCTGCAGCCAACCACATAGCACAATGCGTGCTACAGTGAAAGTGACTGAGGGCACTTGTAACTCCCAGCCAAGTATAGGAGGCAATAATAGAAGTGCCACCCCCACCTTCCCAAACAACCACTCTGCAGCAGAGTTTAATTATGCCCTAAGGGGTAGAAACAGCAAGGAGGAAGCCATGGAAGAGCCATATCCCCCAGCTGCAACAGCAGTTTGGAAGTTGGGCTGGAAGGTGACAGGAGCTGCCACTGAGTGAAACCACTCGACTGTAATGCTGAAGTCAGAAAGGGAGTGTAGACATGGCAGGAGCTGCCATTGAGAAAAACCACTCCCATGTAGAGATGCAGCAAAATAAAATTTCACCAGTGAAATTGCCGTGAAATTGGCAATTTCGCTGGGTGAAATGTTTCACGAATTTTGCAATTTCACCTGTCGCCACAACGTAAATTGAACACAAACACACACACACACATTGCCCTGCACCCCCCATTTGTTTTATTTAAAAAAATTCACCCACCTCCTCCACTCCCTGGTGTTTAGTGGCCTCCCCAGCCATCACTGGCTGTAAACATTAATAAGCACTCCCCCCCACAAGTTACCCTGCCACCTCTGTTGTTTGTTTAAAAAAAATATATATATATACTGTATATATATATATATATATATATATATATATACCCTTCACTCCCTGGTATCTAGTGGACCCCCACCCCATTAGTATATAGCAGCACCCCCGCTCCCCCCATCAGTACCCTAGTCAGGCCACGGCACAGCCCTCACTTACCTCTATGACCCGGCAGCCTGACTGAGCACCACTGAGCACTTGAATGAACGAGCACATATGCTCTTTCATTCATTCAAGTGCTCACTGGCACTCAGCCAGGCTGCTGGCCGTGAATGTGCGTGAGCGCCTTGAAGCCAATCGGACTGGGTGGGGTGCTGCTAATATACTGATGGGGTGGTAGGGTGGGGGCCACTAGACTCCAGGGAGTGAAGGGTAATATATGTATTTTTTAAAAAAACAAAGATGTGGCAGGGTAACTTTGGGGGGTGCTTATTAATGTATATGGCCCCAGACAGCTAGGGGGACCACTAGATACTCAGGGAGTGAAGGGTATTTAAAAAAAAAACAACAGAGGCAGCAGGATAACTTTGGGGGGGTGCTTATTAATGTTTAGGCCAGTGACGGCCGGGGGGGACCACTAGACACCCGGAGTTTGTACACAATTTCACCGCTGGAGGTGAAATTACTCTGGCAGGTGGTGAAATTTCGCTGCGGGTGGTGAAATTTCACCCTTGGGTGCAAAATCTCACTGGCTTGGGGCTAAATTTCACCACAACTGCAGGCAAAAAATTTTCATTTCCGCTGAAACGAAATTACGCAATTATGCTAATTATGTTAATTACGCAAAATGTTTCGCTCTGCAAAGTATTCCAATTTTGCACAACACTACTTCCATGGCAATAATGAAGCCAGGGTAGGGGGTTGTAAAAATGGGAGAAGAGAGGATGGCAGCTGTAGCAGCAGCAGGCATTTATTTATTTAGAAGAGATTCACCAGGAAAGCAACATGAACGGTAAGCAGCTCATTTCCATAAGCATCCTGGGGGGAGGGTGTTATATAGGAAGAAGCATGGGACAATCATTTACAAGAAACAGAGAACGGAATCATAGATATTACAAGTAGTAGATAATTAAGAACTAGTGCAGCGTACAAAATCTATACATTTCAATTATAGACCAGCCAAAAAACATGAAAGTATCATTACGTAAGAACTTACCGTAACAGTAGATCTTAGAGGAACTGTCTTTTGCAGTAGGTTACTACATTTGGGAGTCCACAGGTGGAGCTGTCACATGGTAGCTTCATCCAGCAGTCTTCTACAGGGCCGCCCACCTTACATCACTTCCTCAGGCTGTGTATATAAGGGGGCAGCCAAGGTACCCACAGTTCCCCACCAGGCAAGGACTGAGGAGAACCAAGGAACCAGGGAAAAAAAACATCCTAATGTCCTGATATCCAGAGGGCCCTGAACAAAAAAGGCAGGGGGATGGAGGGCAGGATTGTACCTGCTGCAAGAGACAGTTCCTCAAAGATCTACTGTTAAGGTAAGTTCTTACTTAAGGATGCTATCTTCTACGGACTGGTCTCTTGCAGTAGGTTATTACACTTGGTAGAGTACCAAGCTGTTATAACCAAAGGGAGGACAGGCAGAGCAGGAAGCCAAGATATAAACCATGGCAACAAGCTAAGCCAAGAAGACAGATCCGTGAAAACAGAAAAGGAGCAGCAAGCACAAACCAGGTGGAAGCCATGGAGGAGCCATGGAAACATACAAAAGATGGCCATGTGATCTCAGAAAAGGACGGCATCACAAAAGTCAAGGTAGGCATCACAAACCACACCCGTAGGACAGAGAAGCCAAAGGTGGGTGAGGAAATGAGTACTCCACTAAGGGAGACTAAGTATAGGGCCATACCATTATTCAAACTGCTGAGCAGGGTTCATGTCAAGAGGCCATGGTGCAGTAACTCCAGTAGAGCTTCTAAAGCATGGAGAGCATTGGAGAAGGTTGAGTGTACTGGGACAGGACGCACTGGGAATCCACAGCAAGAAACAACTGAAGGGCTCCAGCAGGAGAGTAGCAGAAGTTCCCAACAAATCCTCAAGAAGGAGGAGTGAAGCATCCAATATCGGGAAGCAAACCTCCATAAAAAGGGCAGATAGACCCCTGGGCGCCTCAGAGGCTTGCAAGAGGAGGCAGGGGGAAAGCCCTGAAGTGCAGTTAAGGTGCAGGGGTGGGCCTGGACAGAAAGGCCGATGGTTCAGCCCCCCTAGACGCTGTACCATGGATCCGAGCAGCACCCCAGGAAGGGGTCCGGGAACACGATGGCCCACCTGCAAAAGTGGAGGACGGGGTCCAGGGGGCATGGTAGAGATCCTGTACCAACTATAGGGTATGCCCCCAAGCCTGGAGGGAATCCAGATTGGCCTGGGTACCAGAACAAAATAACTGGTCCCCACAAAAGGGGCATCGTCAACTGACAATTGGACTTCAGGAGCCAATCCCAACACCTGGAGCCAGGCATGGCATCACAAGGTGGCACCAGTGATAGACAGGTGGGCAGCGGCATCGACTGCATCATAGCCCACCTGCAGCAGGTGATGGGAGAGAGAGAGAGGATAAAGTGGACATGGACTGAGCCAACCTGGCCGATTCCTGGGAGGGTGGCAAGGAGGACAGTACTTCCATAGCCGAGGCACTCAACATGCTGAGGTACCAGACCATATGGCACAGATAGTTAAGGATGCAAAGCAGCAAAGTACTAGAGGCATAAAACTTCTTGCCAAGGAAGTCAAGGTGCCAGGATTCCTTATCCGGCAGCACTGAACTAGTGTGGCAGAGCCGAGTGGCACAGTCATGAGTCGCCATAATGACCATCGAGTCTGCCACGGGAGGGGCAGACAAATAGGGATTGCCCAATGGAGCTCGGTAAAGTTGATTAGGCCACCAGGTGGGCAGAGGGAAGCAGGATGGCACCAAGCTTGAGACATGGTCTTGAAATATGCAGGAATCAAGGGGGGGATGACCAGGTCAGGTTCCTCGGGCAAGTTGAGGTAGTCTGCCATGTCCCGGCGAAGGCTATCCTGCTCTGCAGCAGGGAAGTGGAACACGTCCTGGATCTGAAGCACCAGATCCTTGAAGGAAGTCACCATGGAAGTGGAGGTGTCTGGAGGGGCAGGGGGGATGGCATCCAGGAAAGAGGACATGGACAATGGGGAACCAGGATCTCCATAATCCAGGAAGCCCCCATCAGAGGCATCCTCCACGAAGGGATCCTCCACGTCTGATTTCCCATAAAAGGACTCCTCATAAACGGGAGGGGGGGACCAGGTAGAGACTACTGGATCCGGGTGAAGCCACTTGGGCAGAGGTGAGGGGAATGGCATGGCGATGGATCTGGTGGTGGGTCCAAAGTCTGACTATGACCCAAGAACTGGAGGACCTCCATGATGATGTGGCAATGCCAGGCACCTGGGAAAGGAGGAGGTCCACTGACAGAGGGTGCAGCACTAGAATCACAGAGGACACTGGGACACAGACCAAAGATGGAGGAGATTCACATAGTGGGCAACAGGAAAATACATGTGATGCAATATAAGCATAGACAAAGATGAGAGAAAAGACCAAAGGTTCATCCAGCCTGTCTGTAGTTCCCCATTAAACCCCAGGACCAATTTTCCATACAGGGGACTAGCCCTCACTATCTACCCCACTGTTATCCTACATACCACAGCCATCTTGAGTAACCACTAGTTACTTCACTCAGTCCAACCATATTTGAATCATTTATGGTTTTGGCACCACTACCTTGACTGGCAGACTGTACAGTACCACCCTTTCTACAAAATAAATCTCTTTCATATCCTTCTTGGACCTCTTTTTCATAATTTTCCATTCATACCACCCATGTCTTAATTATTGCTCAGGCTAAATAGTTCCTCGCAGTTCACCTTGTTTATTCCTTTCAAAGGATTCCCTAGTGAGGGGCACAGGAGGAAGGAGTCTAACAGCACACAGCCAAGAGGTGGAACATTGTATCCCAAGGTAAAGGCTTTAAGCAGGATCTGAAAACTTTATTCACTCATGCCTTTGGTGTTTGATCATCCCACAGTGTTATGAACCCAACATGAGCCCTTCCCTCCAAAGCACCCGAAACTACGCTACCTTCCTCCACAGTACCTAACAGTAGCTCCTTCTTCTACAGCACCCAGCACTAGCCACCTTTCTCCACTGCCCCAGACCATACTCTACCTCCATGACCACCCCCAATATCCCACCTTCAGTCCCCAAAACAGCTCTGCTTCCTCCACAGCAGCAGTACTAACCCCCTCCCTCCAAGGCCCTTGACTCAGACACACTCTGTCAGCTCCCTCCCACATGCCCAACTTTGACTTGCACTGTAACGGGTCCAGCCCCACCATTACAGTCAACCCATTTATAGGTACACATCGATAGCCTCTTACCTGAGTACTAAGGAGCCAGAGGTGGATCTTTAAGGGACGATGTCCAAGGGATCTGTAAAATAAAATATAAATAGCATTTGTCAATGCGAATGTTATCTCACTGGCATTGGCATTGTAGTGAAGGAGTTAGAGATGCATAATAGGAATTTCAGTGAAGTATTAAACTGACGCCAACCTCACCCCCACCCTGAAGAGACACATTTTCAACATAGGCATTTTGAGACCTCCCCTCATGAACAGTGGCACTGTGATTTTGTTAATCTGTCCCAAAAGTTGATTTCCCACAGCAACCAGCAATTCTGCACCACAGGTGTGAAAACACATTTTGGGCAGGATGTAAAAAATGACAGCTGTACTGTTCATAAGGAGGTGTGAAAAAATACCAGTGTTGAAAATCTGGCTTGAAAATATTGCATATTTGCGAAATTACAAGTGTGTGTGTGGAAACTGCTCAACACATGCTTGTAACACAGTCATTTTATGGACTTTCATCACCAGATTTTCAACATATGCATTTTACTACCTCTGCTCATGAACAGTGTCGCTGTCATTTTGTCATATTGTCCCAAAAACTGATTTCACACAGCGGCAGTGCTATTCTGTGCCGGAAGTGCGAAAACACATTTTGGCCAGGATATGTGAAATGACTGCTGTACTGTTGATAAGGAGGTATGGAAAAAAGCCAATATTGAAAATCTGGAGTGAAAATATTACAGATTCACAAAGTTACGAGCATGCATGGAAACTGCACAATGCACGCTCGTAAAACAGTCATTTTTTGGATTTTTTCACCATAGGCTTTTTGAGAGCCTACCTCATGAATAGTGGCACTGTCATTTCATTAATCGGTCCCAAAAGGTGATTCTGCACAGTGACTGCAAAATCACCTTTCGGGACTGAATAACACCATGACAGTGGCTGAATTCATGAGGAGGGGCCTCAATAACCCCATGTTGAAAATGTGGTGCCAAAAGTCCTAAAAATGCCCGAGATATGCGCCAAAGTTGAAAAAACCCTATTTATGCCATTATACAGCTTACCGGCATTTCTTCAGTTCTCGGTCAGCTTTGAAGAGTGTAGACGTGTTCCCGGTCCACCGAAGATCGTCGTGCTGGAGTCCGGAGGTAAGTATGGGGTGATGGGGGGAGTGGGGAGGCAGGGTGAGCAGAGGGTCGGCGCGGGCTGGGGAGGGAGCAGGACAGACTGGGAGGGACCGTTTTCTTTTACAGGTTTAAAAAAACAACAACATTGTGATGTTTTTTTTTTTACTAGCATTTGGCACACTGGGTGGGCTCCCAGTGTTGCCATTATGAGTGCTTGAGGGGCTAGCCAACAGGGGATTGGGTACCCACGCAGGCACATACTGAAGGGGGGCGCGAGGTACCATTTTCTTCTTTACAGGTTTAAAAAAAAAAGAAACGTTGCAGGACAGTTTTTATTTTACAGGGGCATTTGGCACGCTGGGGTGGGCTCCCAGCATGCCACCTGAGTGTTTGGAGGGGCTAGCCAATGGGGGATCAGGCACCCCTGCCGGCACACAACAAAGGAGGGGGGCATTATACCGACGGGGAGTGGGATCCCCTGTCAGCACATGAAATAGCTTAGGGCATGCTAACAGGGGGACCGGGCACCCCCCAAACTTTGGCATTGTGGCAGGTTGTGGCGACAGTCACTGCCGCCATGTTTGCTTCACCAGCAAAGGCACGTCGGAAGGTGCCACTGCATGATAAGCTTGGCTGTCATTGCAGTGGACCTTTTCTTTGATCTGGTGGCCATGTTACGTGTTGCTGGTGTCAGTGCCTGCAGCTGCCTCATTGGGGAATGAGTGACACCTACTGATGCGTCCCTGCATTCACCCACAGTGACCACTCCTACAAATCTGCTACTGCTCAATGTTGGGATGACAGTATAGCCTAGAGGTTAGGGGGAACGAGGTGGAAAAAGCTTGGTACATCCAGCAGACCAGAGCTGAGTTTGATACTCACAACCTCCACTTGCACACTGTGTGACTCTGAACAAGTCACTTAACCGCCCAGTGCTCCCAGGTCGCCCCTGAAAACAGGCACTTGTGCCTAGTGGGCCCTACCCAGTTATCAAAGACTAAAATAAAATAAATAAATAAATAAAATGTTGACTGTGCAAGCGCGAGCCAACATAAAAAGGGGTCACAAAGGATCCATAGTTCTTTAAGAACAAAACTTGAATGACAAGGAAGGTAACACATACAGCAATACTTATCTAATATGCAAGGCTGTGCGTCCTGTCAGACTAGGGTCAGTGGCTGTCCTGTCATACCTGTAAAAAGAAAAAGAAAAAATTGTTACCATGAGGAAAAAATTAAAAACAAGAGCAGTAACAGAGTTCCAGGGAGGTACAAGAGCTGCAGAACAAGCACAGATATTATGCCTTGCGATTCCTTATCTGCTGACAATTTCTATGTATCTATCTATCTATATCTATCTATCTATTCATTATTCATTCATCTATCTATCTATCTATCTATCTATCTATCTATCTACAGGAACCAGGTGATCCCATATTTAAATCCCACCAGTCGCTGCCTCAGGATGGGACACTGGGCATGGACCTGACTTACCAGTTGTGAAAGTGTGAGTGAGAACACATTAGCAGTAAACACCTCAGACTTCCTCTGTGATCAGGCTACTGCTTACTGCTCAGACTGCCCTCTGTGATCAGCCCCCCACTCCCTGCTCGCCCCCTTCCCCCCAGTGGGGATCTTCACCTTCATCTCCAGCGTAGAGCAGGAAAGCTTAGAACAAGTGTGTCAGAAACTGCGGCAGATCACTGGAAGAGGAAATGTAAGGAAGGGAATCAAAGCACTACAAAAAAATGTACATACTGTATGAACAGAGATGGAACAGTGCATGTCCCATCCTGCAGACAGCAATGGCGGGGCAACACTTTGAGCACATGCATGGCAAAAAAAAAAAAAAACTTAAAGAAAAGGAAAAGAAACTGAAGATGACACAACTAATAACCCCCCCACAAAAAAAATCCTTTAATTATTGCAGTGAGAATGAGGCTTTTTTAGGGGGTAGTGGACAACTGGTAATGGAATCTGTTCACACTGTTAAAACCACCACAAAATAGAATAATTTGCAATAATCAGTACCATTCTGTTCAGCGTCAGTCAACAGCAGCCCAGCAGGGACACAATTTTCCTCTGTCTCAGCCCCAGGTGATCACTAAAAGTCAAGTTTGATTGCTGGAGAATGTGTGGGGATGCCTGCCCTGCTGCTGTATCCCCCACTGCCAAAGAAAAGACAGCTGTCTACTCACCAGTCACTATCTGCAGTTCAGAGTAGGTTGTGAAGTGAACATACATGTGGATTACAGCCACACAGAACAGATGCTATTGTGGTAGGAGTACTCCCCTGGCCACAATCTGCAGTATGAAGGGCCAGGAGAGCAGGAATGTGGGATGCATGTGGTTTTGGGGCAAGACAGCATTACAAGCTAAGCTGTCAAACCCACATGCAAACCAATGGTGATCGCCCAGAGGCAGTGATTTCCACCATCCAAAATATGGCAGTGCAGTTTACATACCTCAGAAGGTCACATTGCCATTTCTAGTCCTACTTTATGACTTCTGAGGCTGGGCCCTTTTGGTGCAAGATTGCAGCTCTGGCCTTCTTGGGCCCCTCAGCTGCTTCTGCTTCCCCAGGACCTCCTAAAATACCCCCAAAGATGGGGTCCCCACTAAGCTCTGTTCCTGTAATTAAGCCCCATAGTAAGGTGACCCCATGTGCCCTTATAATGGTAGGTGGTGGAGGGGGACAAGGTAAGGCCCACCAGCACAGGTGCCAGTTTTCAGGGTGACCTGGGAGCACTGGACATGTTACGTGATATGCCAGTCACACAGTGTGCAAGTGAAGGTTGGGGAATCAAACATAGGTCTGTCTGCTGAATGTAAACAAGATAAATCAAAGCTTTAAACACAGTTTTGCTTGTGCTCTTTGCAGCAAATTCAATTATTTCAATTTATCAATTTATTAATGCCTCACAGTAAACCATTCCGGGTGCTCCTCCATTAGGGGATACATTTAAAAAAAAGTTCTGGCATTGTAACGAAAACATTCGGGAAGCATTCTATTCTTTTAAATTATGCCACACTCTCAGGTTAATCTTCAGTATAAATCTTTTTACTGTGTATACCAGAACCATGCATCCATGTGCTTCAAATGTATAGCCAGTAACAAGCAAGCTACTTTCTTTTCATGGTATTTAATCTCACCAGACCCCAGTTCATGTATTTTGGCACCAGTGACTTCATAGCTTAGTAGCTGAGCAGTAAAAACAGCCTTGTAAGGTGTGTAATGGCGTGGAATGAAATAAAGTCATTTCAACCCCTGCAGCTACTGAAAGCTCTCCCTTATCACTCCTGAGGCTGTATATCTTCGGACATTACAAATGAGATTGGATTTGGGCAATACAGCCACAAACTCACTGGTGCCAAAATACAAAGAACATGAACCGGGGGTCAGATGAGATTAAATGGCCAGGAGAGAGAGGACAGGGCAGAAAAAGTTTCTTCTGCTCCTCCTCTCATCCCTGTGTCAGTCCCAGCTGTATCAACAGTCCAGAAGCAGCAGTCAACAGCGGTGTACTCACAGATGGTGCGCTGATCCTGATCCAGTGTGGTACCGCTGTGTGAATGAGGCCATAGTTGGCATCAATGTCCGGGTCCACCAGCACTGGCAAAGTCGCTGCTAACCGACACAAAAAGGGGAGGTTTGAGGGGCCCGGTAGCCATAGGTCCCCTATCAGCATGCCTGCGGGTAACTCCTCTTCCACTGAGAGATTCAGGTTCTACACATCTGGGGGTGGGGGCGCTGGCAGCAGTGAGTCAGATGGAGAGAATGGGCAGCAGTGACAGGAGCAGCGGGAGATAGCGGGCTCCACCGCCCCAGGGTGTACTCTCTCAATCCACGCTTTTTAATGAAAAGTAATTCCTGTCACACAGCCAAGCAGGCCTGTGTACACAATGAATGTCTAGCTGGAGGAAGCTGCCCAAGAAGGACCCAAGGAAGTCCTCCCATCTGCCTGTAACCAAACAGGCATCTAGCCCACATAATCCACCTTCTTTCTTCTCACCTGTACCTGGCTCATGGCAGTGATTCAGTGGGGCTACCCCCTGAACTGCTTACTTACTGCTGCTTACTTTAAAAAAGAAAAGTTTATTTTGCTTCTAAGGCTCAATACTGGATGGCTGCAGCAATTAGTGGAGTGAAGACAAGGCCCCGCAAACAAGGGACCTCCTGAGGATAGATATATTTAAATTTGTCCTACAAGGGAGAATAGTGTGGGCAGTTCTATTCAGAATTGCATAAATCCTACTTGGATCAGGGCAGGCAGCATTCAAATGCTCACAATTAAGCAGCGGGCAGCACATGACAATTAACAGGAGTAAATGCCTCCTCAATGTCCCTGATTTTGCCTCCAAAATTCTGCTCTTTAATGGTGTTTATTTTTACCGAAGCATGCATTCTATCTTATATCATAAAATATATGCTTTCAATATTGCACGCATTGCTGGGGCGGGGGGGGTCTTGCTTCTGGCTAATGTAACACATTTTTGCGAGATTTTTTAAGCCCAAGCTGTTCCTGATTTTTCAGGGCAGGAGACGGAGAGTTATGTGGCAGGGTAAAAGCCCCAGTTATAGCCAGTCTAGCCAACTGGGCTAGTGAATAATGCTGGCCCAAAAGGTTATTATTTTTTTTAAACTATTGTCAGAATTAATAAACACCATGGTGGCCAGGGGAAGTATAACCCTCGGAGTATAAAACAAGAGCAGCCGGGGTGATAAAGGTGGCTAACAGCCAAGTGGCAAACAATAGCCAAGCTAGTTACAGAATTTAGTTAGCTACCCCAGTAGCATAGTTGCCACAGCCCTAGCTAGTTGACACCAGCAGCATAGTAGTCACAACCCAAGAGCTAGTAACCTGAATAACTGACCTGAAGAACCCTATAACATTAGCCTTAGCTTGGCCACTTGACTACTAGCCACCTGTATCATCCTGATTAACTTTATAATATGGTGTTTACTTCCACTAAGTGCCCCCAGTGCTTATTTCTGAATAAATAAAAAAACTTTGGGAAATATAGCCATTATTCACTAGCCCAACTGGCTTGCTCATTAGCTTGCTTGGCTATAACTGGGGCTTTACCTTACTTTTGCTTCTTCTGGGACCTTGTTCACTATCTAATTCACATACTGATCTGCCCTCTGCACTGCCTCCTGGCTCCAATAGCTAGTTACATTGAATGCTGCCTGACCCTGACCTATGCTCTAAGTAGTAGTGTGAGTTAAATAAATTGAGGTAATTTTGAATAGGGCTGCCATCTCGCTCTGCCTATGCCACCTTCCTGGAGCAATTTTAAATACATTTGAATAAATCTGCCCTTAGCGATCCCTTGCTCCAGGTCCTTGCTGACCTCAGTAACAGCCACGGATGTCCGTGACAGGAGTTTGGGTGCAGAAGACTGGGTGGGCCTTGTGGGCCTTTTCTGCTGTAAAGTTTCTATAATGATCTGCTCAACTGCATCAAACCTTTACAATGCAAGCACTGAAATGCATGTTGAGTTTGTTGCTTTCTGAAACTTTAAGCTCTCAATCCATGCTCAACTGCATCTCTAACATATTCTAAGACTAAAATCCTCAATCAGTACTCAGTTACCAATTTAAATACTCAACAAGCATTTAACTGTGCAAGTTGAGTTTTTGTTGAGTGCTGGTTTAGTTCAAGTGCTCAACACCTAGCACTCAACTAAATTTATCATTTTAATGCAATTTTTGTTGAAGCTCAACCTACTGTGGGTTAAGCATTGGTGAATGCTCAACCACACATTTCTGTATGGGTTGGGAGCACAAGGAAGTGACTTGCTCAAGGTCATACAGTATGCAGTTGGGGTTTTGGGATTCAAACCAGGTCTCCAGGTTTGCAGGAGCTACTTACTTTTTTATGTTGGCCCTTCTGTCACCATGGCTGATCCTAAATTGAGGTCCTCAGTGCAACCACTCAGGCTGTGCTGGAGGACCTGAGGATGCCTGCTCCCATTAAGTGCCATGGTCCCGGAACTATTTAAGCATCCTGGATGCCCCCAGGTGGAGTGAAGGGGACTTCTCCAACTCCTCCAGTACCTCAAGTGAAGCAGATAACTGAAGCAGGCACAATAAAAAATGCAGTGGTTAAAATAATTAAACTGCTACAAGATGGCTAATTTGAAGGTTATTTGAATGGATACTGGGTGCAGTGTTGACAATGAAAGATAACAAATGGAAAATTAATGTTTCAGAATAATAAAAAATGGAAAATGAATGATTCAGAATAAACTGCTCAAAAAGATGGGTCATTGAAGAGTATTTGAAGGGATATTGAGAGCAGAAAATGAACAGTAAAGACAAAAAGTGGAAAATGAATGGTTGAATGGTACAAATACTGAGAAATGAAGGGACTATGAGAATAAAACAACTGGAAATTCACTAGTATTTTTCAGTATGGGATGATAGCCTCCCTCTTTCTACTATAAATACCTCTATTTGTACATTCAAGGATGCCACCCGCTTTCTGTTCTGCTTTCTCACATTGTTTTCCTACCTTTAATTTGTCAGTGATGATTATGCCGAGATCTCGCTTCGTTTGTGTCTCCTCAAGCTGATGTCCTCCTAGTGTGTGCTTTTTTCCAGGGTTCCTTTTTCCCAAGTGCATTATCTTACACTTGTTGGTGTTAAATTGTAACTGCCGGTCCCTGGACCAATCCTCTAGCCTTCTAAGGTCAGCTTCCATATCGTATGCTCCTTCCCTTGTGTCCACTCTGTTGCAGAGTTTTGTATCATCTGTGAACAGGCAAACCTTCCTTGTTAGTCCATTCACTGTCTACT
Organism: Neoceratodus forsteri; assembly: GCA_016271365.2. Lineage (NCBI taxonomy): Eukaryota > Metazoa > Chordata > Ceratodontiformes > Ceratodontidae > Neoceratodus > Neoceratodus forsteri. The sequence continues at coordinate 161,078,179 of JADMNL010000030.1, read as the reverse complement.
ATAAATATGGTAAATAGGATCAATTCCAATACCAATCCCTGCAGGACGCCACTGGTCACCCTACCTTCCCTTGACAATTATCCAATGACTAACACTCTCTGGGTCCTATCATTCAGCCAGTTACTGATCCAGCTGACCATCTCCTGGCCAACTCCCATATGTTCCAGCATGTTGGTTAGCCTTCTGTGAGGGACGGTGTCAAAGGTCTTGCTGAAATCTAGGTATACAATGTCCACCGCCCCTCCCTGATCCAATGTTCTGGTGACCCAGTCGAAGAAGTTGATCAAGTTGGTTTGACAAGAGCATCCTGCTGAGAAGCCATGTTGCATTGGGTCCATTTTTCCAGTATCTGTTAGGTACGCCACTATCCTCTCTTTTAGACATGGCTCCGTCATTTTCCCCACTACTAAAGTTAAACTGACAGAGTGGTAATTTACTGCCTCTACCTTGTTTCCGCTCCAATGTAAGGGCACAAAGGTTGCCTGTTTCCAGTCCTGAGGCATTTTCCCACTGTCTAGTGACTTGTTGAAGAGCTCAGCCAGCAGTGTGGCCAGTTCCTCTCAGAGCTCCTTCAATATCCTAGGGTGTATGCCGTCCGGTCCCATGGTTTTTTCCACTTTGTTTATTAAGCTCTTTTAGGACCCTCTCCCTTGTTAAGGGGCTAGTATCTGCTCCCTGTGTATCTTTCTTTTTCCTGCTCAGTGTGGGACCTTTGCCACTGTCTTCTATGGTGGAGACAGAGCAAAATAACTCATTTAGCACTTCTGCCTTGTCCTCGTCACTCTCTGCCATCTTACCTTCCTTGGTTGCTAGTCGGACTATTCCTCCCTTAGTTTTTCTTTTTTCTCTTATGTATCTACAGAAGGTTTTGTCTCCGTCTTTAACACCATGTGCTATTTCCTATTCCAACTGTGCTTTTGCCCTTCTAACAGCTTTCTGTGCCTCCTTTAATTTGTTCTCATATTCTTCCATGTCTGCTTCATGTTTTGTTTGCTCGAATTGTTTAAAAGCCTTTTTTTCTCTTTGATTTTGGATGCTACTTTGTGAGAGAACCAGACAGGTCTTTTCCTTCTTTTGGACTTGCTGATCTGCTTAAAGCATACAGTTGTTACTATATGCAGAGCAGCTTTCAGAGTATTCCAGCAGTCCTTACATCTCCTATGATTCCTTCTAGCATGGATGCAATCATAGTTCTCATGTTGGGGAAGCTGGCTTTTCTGAAATCTAGTACCTTGATTTTGGTGTGACTATTTTCCTCCATATTGTTCACAGTAAACCAGATTGAACTGTGATCACTGGTCCCTAGACTGGCTCCCACCTCTTCTTCTGGGATCCTTGTGCTGTTTGTCAGCACTAGATCCAATATTGCTTTGTCTCTGGTGGGTGAGTTCACCAGTTGACGCAAACCTGCTCCTCTTAGTGTAAAAAGGAACTCTTTGCTCTGGTCTGAGGATGCTGTGTATGAGGACCAATCCACATCCAGTAGATTGAAGTCCCCCACAAGCAACAACTTGCCACTGTTCACCATCATGGAGATTTTTTTTCTTTATTTTTATACTTGTTAGCATGATGAGCATGTCTGCCCATTTTCATATGCGACAAGTTAACATATATACAAAACTTGAGGATGATACAGACATATAATAAGAACAATATAGTCATAAATAATTGTATCACAAATACAAATAGCATCATGAAATCACAGAAAACAATTACAATCACAAAAAACAATTGCATTTATCACTGTCAAAAAACATATCCATAATATTTTTTTAAAACTATACAGTGGTGTGCAATTTGTTATATGAGAAGTGAGAGAACTGAAACAATTAGGGGCAGTACATAAGAGTGACCTCTGATCTACAGATTTCCTGAACAAAGGTATTGCAAAATTCAATTTATTTTGAGACTGTGTATCAAGTGAATTTGAAACTCTGGGAAAAAAGGCAGAAATGGAAGGGGGTAAGAGATTCAAAACTTGCTTAAACGTGAATATTGAAGAGTTAAAGAAAATCCTCTTGGATAAAGACAGACAACCCGAGTTCTTGTACAAATCACAAGAATGAGTATTGAAAGGGGATCCAGTAAGAAATCTCAAGGTGGCATTGTAAGTAACTCTAAGTCTATTAAGTAATGTATTTGTCTTGGCTGTGTAAATATTGATGCCATAATCTAACAGACTAAGTAAGAAAGCTATTAGTCAGTAACGTTCTAGAGTCCTTGGCTAAAAATGGATGTATCCTATACAACATTCCTAATCGTTGGTGAAGAATCTTGTGTAAATAATCAATATGAAACTCAGAAGATAAATGTGAATCAAGATGAAAACCAAGATATTTAAATGTATTAACCCTTTCTATAATGCCCCCTTAAGATCTAACACTGTTGACATTTGTTGGGGGGAGGGTCCATTCTGGGCCAGGCAAAAATCATTAACTTTGCCTTTTCTGAATTTAGCACCATATGCCTAGATAGGAGCCAATACTGAAAAGCAGTAAAATCATCTTGAACATTTCTTAATGCTAAACATTGTTTGTCAGCAATACTATACAAAACTGCATCATCAGTGTAAAGAGATATAAATGAGCTACTACAAATTAGGGGTGCAGAGTTCATAAAAAGAGAAAAAATCAAGGGACCCAGGATGGAACCCTGAGGATCCCCACAATGGGTATTAACAAAATTGGATGAAATACCACTAATAATAGTACAATGACTCCTGTACCACAAATAGTTTGAAAACCAAGCAATTACCACAGTGGAAAAATGAAACTCGTTCAAAACAGAAGGAAGTATATTGAAATCAACCAGATCTAAAGCCTTGGTGAGGTCCACAAATATGGCCACAACAGAGTGCCCATTATCTAGGGCACCTTGTATGCAGCCAGTGAACCCCGCCAAGGCTGTCTCTGTATTGTGCTTTTGCTTAAAACCGTGTTGTACCTAAGAAAGTAAACAGTATTTGTCCAAGAACTCTGTTGTCTGATCCAAAATGATTTTTTCCAGAACTTTCGAAAGTGGAGCAAGGAGAGAAATTGGTCAGTATTTAGAAATCATTGAGGAGTTTCCACCTTTTGATTTAGTCTTTATGATTGCCTTTTTCCAAATAGCCAGAAAACAACAGGTTTGCATTGAAGGGTTAAACAAAGTTGACAGTGGGGATGCCAAAAACTCAACACCAGCCTTAATCAACCTGTAATCAATGTTATCAAAGACTAAATTTGGTCTGGGATTTAATTTTAAAATATAATCTCTAACCTGAGCAGGGAACACCTTATTAAACTGAAATAAAGCATGAGATTCTTTTTTATAATTCAATACACTTTTATTAGCATACACAATAAGTTTCCAATACAAACTTGGGTAACAGTTAGGCAAACCGGAGAATTACCCCCCAAACAAGGTACATAAAATCATAAATTCTAACAGCTTAAGCTAATATACATTCCCAACACCCAACCCTCCCATCCTCCCTCTACAATCTGTAAAAACACCTCCTTAACCCACCCCATCAAGCATGTACACGCTCAGTCATCAAACAATATTAATAGAAAATTCTCCAGACCGTAAGTTACCATGGTTTCCATATAGTAAGTAAGGCATCTAGAGGACCCCATCTAGTCTGGTAGACCTGCGAATGATTGTTCATGGTTAGAATGTGTTTTCTAACTGGAGGGCAATAACATTTCTTTATGCCATTCTGTAATTGACAGGACTGAGTCATCCACCCAATGTCTCATGATAATTAACTTGGCTATTGCAGAGCTCAAAGCCAAATGTGCTTTTCTAAGATTGGGAATACCCACTGGAAATAGTTATAGTAAACAAGTCTCTGGAGTAATATAGGAGTCCAGGTCCAACAAGGGGTCAAGTGTCTTTCTAATGGCTTGTCAAAACTTCTGGACCGACGGGCAGGTCTGCAACATATGGTATAGCATCCCAGTATGGTTTTTACATCTAGGACAATCAGGGGAAGGCCTACTTCCAAGTCTACAAAGTTTGAGTGGCGTGAAATACAAATTATGCATGATATTGAAATGTATCAAACGTAATCTATCTTGCTTGATAAATTTATAGAAGGTCTGCCATGGCTTAGTCCAGAGATTTTGTTCAGCACTAAGAGAAAATACCTGTAACCAATAATAGCAAACCCCTTGTGGCAGTTCAGGGTCAACCGACTGGATCACTTTATATATTGCGGAGACAGCATGGGGTTCTCCAGCTGCCTGCAGGAGATTATTGAAAACATCAACAGACCCCTGATTCATCCCCCCTCGGCCCAAATGAGCAAGAATAGCCTTCTTGAGCTGTTCATACTTAAAAAAAGCTGTTACAGGTGCCTTAAGCCGATCTCTGAAAAGGGCAAAAGGAATTATTCTACCTTCTGCATATATATCCATGACTCTTATGCTGCCAAGAAGAGGCCAAAAGGCCAGGAAAAAGGGTTTATGTCCAATTTGAAAATGGAGATTTCCCACAACAGGCTGTTCCAACAGAAAATGCCAATTATGGGATAAGTGAGTTTGCAGCTGATGTAAGGCCCTAATGGACCAACCTAGTGGAACATTCCGAAGAGGTTTTGGAATTGCTTTGGGACTAGTGTATAACAGGGCAGGTAGGGAACAATGATACTGAGTTGCTAAAAATTGTTCAATATCTAACCATAAGGGTATATATGTTTGTCGCTCTTCCCTTGATATCTCCCTTGACCAGTATGATAGCCTGCTAAGGTGATGAGCACAATAGTATGAGAAAAAGGAGGGGGCTGCTAGTCCACCCTGTTTTTTAGGTGCAGAGAGTTTCAAATAAGAGCATCTAACACTCTTACCCTTCCAAAGGAAGGTGGTTAACATTTGGTGGAGTTATAAAACCACTTTTAGGAAGAAACAGGCCTAACATTCTCAAGGGATACAATACGCAGGGCAAAACATTCATCTTGATAATATTTATCCTTCCCCATAAAGAAAGGGAAGGTTCTCCATCTGCTTAAATCTAACTTAATTGTACTCAACAATTCTGTAAGGTTTAATTTAAGCATAGTAGGAATCTCTCTGGCAACCTTAATCCCAAGATACGAAGGGACTTGGATTCCTATATCAAATTAGTGTTTTCAAGCACTGACCGGAGGTGTTATTATTTAGGGGAAAACTTTTGTCTTAGACTCATTGAGCTTGTAATGGGAAATGGCAGAAAACCACTCTGTCTCAGCCAAAGCTCTGGAATACCTGTTGCAGGATGTTGGAGATGTAGAAGAAGGTCATCTGCATATGCAGAAAGGATACCTTTGTGCTCCTATTTTAATTCCCTGGAGTTTTGGGGAAGTCAACAACCTCCTGATCGGGGTTCTAAGTAGAGATTAAATAGTAATGGGAAGAGGGGGCAACCCTGTCTGGTCCCCCTCTGAAGTAGAAAGGGAGCAGACAGTATCCCATTGGACCAAATCTGGGCTGATGGGGATGTATATAACAGTTTAACCCATCTAGGAAAGCCCGAGGGGAGACCCAGGTTGGCCAAGGTTACAAAAAGAAAATCCCAAGAAACTCTATCAAAAGCCTCCTCAGCATTCAAGGAGATCAGAACAGAAGGAATATCTGAGTCCCTGGATGCCGAGAGGATATACAAAAAACTCATGTGATCCACTGAAGACCTACCTTTCATGAAACCTATTTGCTCTCTACTTATAAATGTGGGAAGAAGTGGACCCAATCTCATAGCCAGGATCTTAGCTAAAATTTTGACATCAGTATTAATTAAAGAAATAGGCTTATAACCTTCTGGATATATAGGATCTTTGCCAGACTTGGGAATAAGAGTAATTAAAACATTAAGGAAGTTTGATTCCGATATTCCTTCAACAAACCAGTAGTTATAGACTTCAGCCAGAAAGGGAGCAAGCTCTTGTGAACAACTTTTATACAGGTTATTAGAAATGCCGTCTGGGCCAGGGGACTTATCAAGTGAAAGCTGCTCAATTGCTGTTACAGCTTCCTGTACTGTAATTAAATTTCCAAGATAGTCACCTTGAGAGGCCTCTGGTTTAGGGAGATCAGTGGCATTAAGGTATTCAGCCATATCCAAAGCTACAGGTCTGTCCTCCTGAGCTTCAGAATAAAGCTTTTGGTAATAAGAGCAAAGAACCTCAGACACGTCTCTGGGGGATGTAACCAGGCTGTCATCAGCAACCGATTTGATACATGAAATGGCTTGTGAGGCTGTATTTTGCCTGAGTCGAATAGCTAATAGCTTACCAGCCTTTTCACCAGCAGCAAGGTATTTCATTTTTGTACGTCTCAAAGCAAGCTCTGCCTTTTGGTACATGATATCAGAGTATTGACTTTGCAATTGGTGCAGAAGTGTCCAATCAGCATCTGGAGAGTGCTGAGTGAGGGTACGCTCCATGGACCGTATCTCTTGGAGCAAGGCAGTTTCCTTGGCATGAAACTTGTGACATCTCATTGCCGATAACCTAAGGCACTCACCCCTGAGAGAACATTTTAGGGCTGCCCAGATCATGTCTGTTCTGGTAACTGACTCCCTATTATCTAGTAAAAAATTAGAAAGAAAATTTTTAAAGTGTTGAAGAGAATCCGTTTTTTGGAGCAACTGATTGTTCAACCTCCAGAGAGCATCCCTTTGGATGCTTGGCCCAAGGAGATATGCAAGGGAAATTGGAGCATGATCTGATATATCTGTATATATTACCCCAGACAATGCAAAGGAGCTCAAAAGAAAGAAATCAATATGGGAAAAAGATTTATGCGGGGGCCAAAAAATAAGTATATTGGCGCTCTCCATGATGAAGAACTCGCCATACATCCAGGAGATCAGCACCTGTCATAAGGTCATGTAGTGCCCTTTGTCAGGGGGATAAACCCCTCTTTCTGGAGTCAGGTCTCTCCATATGCGTGTAAGGTACAACATTCCAATCTCCTCCCAATATGGTTAGAATAGGTGGATCAGCAACAAGTAGGCTCAATAAGTGGGTAGAAAAATTAGGAGATTCAGAGTTTGGCCCATATATGGATCCTAAGATGATTTGTCGCCTTTCCAAGGATCCACATAATATTATGTACCTGCCTTCGGGGTCCCAGATTTCTTCATCCAGTTTAAAAGGAATTTTTTTATCTAGCAATACTACAACTCCCCCACTAGACATGGACTTCCCTGCTCCATATGCCTGTCCCACCCATGTCTTAAGGAATAGGCTAATATAATGTCTTCAAAGATGCGTCTCTTGGAGACAAGCAATCCCAGCTTGTAACTGACGAAGGTGTCTGAGGATAACCTGCCTCTTACATTTGTCCTGTGCACCTTTAATATTCCAATTTACAATCTTGTAATGATTAGCCATCATTTGGCTTTACAAACATTACCATGGATAGAATGACCAGACCTGATATAAATAAGATCCCATGCTTATCTGACTGAGCACCAATAGAAATTCAACCATAAGAAAATGAGTTGACACACTTGACTTACTACCCTTATACCCCTAATAACAATAAAAAGGAAACGATTCGTCATATTATCCCTTAATCCTAACCCCCACAAATTAAAATGAAACCCTAATGATAATCTATACAACATCTTGCCCCAGTTCCAATCAACGGCACCACAATCCACTCTCAGGTTAGTGATGTCTTAGTGCAGGTAATGAGTTGCACCAGAGACCCCCCCCACCTCTCTTATGCCTCCACCCTGCCCCCGCTACTTATCTAGTGATTATAGTATCAACATGGACAACCCTAAAAAATCAAACTTACACAACATCTTACATATAGCATCCCTCTAATAGAGCTTATTTACCTTAGTAAATTGTAACAACATAACAATAACAGGAGGTCAGTAATACACACATGGTGCCTTAAAGTATTGGGAATGCCCCTTAACCCTTTCTAAATGGAGATTATATCCAATATCCTTTTAAATACCCAAAATCAGAGCATCCAGATATGAACAAAAATGTTAGGGATCTATTAGCAGTTACTTCCATCCCAGGCTCCGTTTCTATTTTTAAGAAAAACGAGGAAGAATAAAAGTAATAAGCCCCCAATATTTTGAATTCAGATGAACAAACATAAATAGTTTAAGGAGCAGATCATGTATGCCTTTGCCGATATACAGTCCCGGCAAGCAGATAGTCTGTGCCTTTGCTGAAAATCCACGGCATAGTAATGTCTGGGTCGAGCACTATTTCTGATTTCCTCCGTGAAACTTCCCCGCTTCTACGATGGCCCCAAAGAAAAGAAATAAATACTACACCAGGAGTGCTCCATTATATGATGTTACCAGATAATTCAGGATATGCCAGTCCAAAATCAGCGAAGGTGTCCATCCTGTAAGAACCAGGCAGCTTCTTTACACATCAGAGCAAACCGATTACAGATGACATGCACTTGCCCCTAATCTTCTCATCCCTTTCACTTAAAAAGGTCTGGGAAAAGACTTTTAAGCTCTTGATGTGCCTGTTCTTGTGATTCAAAAGAAACCCATTTCCCCTGCTTTCACCTGAAGGACCGCTGGATACTTATATGAAACGGAGTTCCGCAGCGATAAGCTTTATCATAACTGGATGCATTCCTTGTCGCTCACCCGCACTGACTGTGGAAGATCCTGCGTGATCCGACTTCATGCCCTTCCCACAGAACCTCCTGCAATTCATGCACTTTTGCAAGCACATGCTGCTTGTCTAAAAATTAAGCATTTTGAAGATGAGTGGTCTAGGTGGGGAATCGGCAGTGGAAAAGGTTGAAGAGCATGATGGGCCCTTTCGATAACATAAGATGCTCCATTCGTGAGGGGCCGGTGATTCGCTCACATAGTTTTAGAGAAAAAGAATAGGCGCTGCTCCTTCTTCCTTTTCAGATATTACGATCACTAGGAGATTATTTCTTCTACTCCTCCCTTCTAAGTCTTCAAGCTTCTCCTCGAGTTTTTAATTCTCCGTCCATAGAGTGTCATGGCTAACTCATTTTTATCCTGCTTCTTTTCCAAAGACACCAGTTTGGCTTCAGAATCGGTTACATGGGTGGTTAGGGAGTGGACAAAGGATTTGACCTGTTGCAGATCGTCATAAATCTCAGAGATTTTATCCTGTAACGGTTGCATCACTTCTAAAAATGTTCCTCCAAGAGTCGCCCGTTGTGGTGCTAGATTTACTGGAGCCCGCTGTCTAATACTTGGTGCTTTGCAGCCTTGTCCTTTCTGGGGTGGGTGGTGGGAGTGCCTCAGGTGTCCTTCTCTTGTACACCTCCATCTCTTGAGTTGGGATACTGCAGCCTCAGGTGTTTAACAGTTGAAATAATGTAGTTTTATTTTATTCACACAAAATAAACTGTACCGGAGAACTGAATTAAGTAGCAGAGGCACGGAGCAATGGAGGACTGCTGCTGCTTCTCAAGTTGCCATCACGTGACCCTCATAAAGCATGAGATTCTAAATTATCAGTAGCCAAAACAGCCTGAGAGGAAAACTGAGAGAATTTAGAATTGTTGAAATCCAAAACAACTAAGGAAAGAGACAGGGAGGCCTGACATTATCTAGATTTCCTTAAAAATTGTTAAGGGCTTGAGCAACCTGTTGGGGTTCACTTATTATATTTTCATCCAATTTCAGTGTAATAGAGGAGCCCCTAGGTCCTTTCCTTAAAAGATATTTAAGGACATTCCATGTCTGTTTGGAGTTACCCAGAGATTTACTTTGAAGAGAACAAAATATTGCCTTTTTTCTCTCCTGGTATGGGTTTCCAAGAGCTCCTTGTCTACATCGGGCTTCTGGAATGGGGGTCTGTATATGACTTCCCAGACAGGGGCTTTGTTCCCAGCTCCTAGTGTAACCCAAAAGGCCTCTGCTTTACTGAGTTTTCCCTGGATTTCTGTTGCACATATGTCATTTCTTTTTTTTTTTATTCAATACACTTTATTGACTTTACAGAGAATAATTGTACCTTGACAATTCTACATACGCATAATGCCAATTTTCATTGAATAGTAACTGTATGTAACAGCGATGGAAATAACATTCCCCATAGAATCTTTTAACTTTCCAACCATACCACTCTATTCAGCCTTCCCTTCAAGGGTGATCCCTGCCCTCCCCAGCATCTACCCCCACAGGAGAGCCACACAGTTTCCTTAAAAATTAAATTAAAATAAAGTAGAATAAGGGCTTGGGAAGTACAGTTAGCCCATCCTTTGACGTTTCTACAGCTTCAGGTCATCAAGACCGCCTCAGCGGTCCTTTCTATAGTATTATAGGATTGTATCTTATTATTCATTTTTGCTATGTGTAATTCTAATTGCAGTGCCAACATGACTTCACTATACCATTCAACCACCAATGGTGTCTTAACCTCTTTCCAGTGCCTAAGAATAACTGCCTTGCCGCTGCCGATATAATAGCCATAAAAGCTTTCCTTTGTATACCCAAATCACTGGGGAACACATTTAACAAACATACTCCAGCGTAAAAAAGTCTCTAGCCCAAATACTGATTGCACTGATTTACCGATAGAGCTCCAAAAGGGGTGAACTGTGCGCAGGTCCATAAAACATGATATAAATCACCCTCTCTGGACCCACACTTGTTACATCTGGGCAATTCTAATTTTCCCATTTTGTGTAATTTAGAGGGAGTATAATATAAATTATGTATAATATTAAATTGTTGCAGCTTATATCGATCCTGTCTAATATATTTGCTACTATTTTTCCATACCTGCTCCCATACTTTTTCCTCTTCAATCTTTAATCTCTGTTTCAATATTCACCAATTTTGGTGGAGTTCCATTTATCTCTAGTCTGAAACTCATGGTATATTTTGGACACTGGATGCTTTTGTTTTGCAATCTTTAGAAGAGAAGACAGCTCAAATCCCTCTTCATCCCATTTTCCGGCTTTGGCTAGGTAGGATTTTATCGAGACATAAGTCATTTCTAAAATACAATGCCAACCCCCCTTTCTTTCCCTCATGATATTTCTGGAATAATGCATATCCTGGGATGGTGACACCCAAGGAGTGATTCCCAGTAAACCATGTTTCCGTAACAGTGACCCAGTCTTATTGTGTGCCTGCCATTATGGCTGTGAGATCAGGGATTTTGTTTGGCAGACTACCAGCACTGATGCACATTGCCTTCCATCCCCTTTTGTTCTGGTCATTTGCATTTTTAATATGTTTTGGTTGTGTAATTTTGTTGAAATGCTTGGTCTGAGCACGTTTGATGCGATGTTTGGTCTGAGTATGATTGGTGCATCCTTATGCTGAACTAGTTGGTGATGGGGGAGGGGCATTTGGCAACCCTTTTTGTGCTAGGGGTGCCTGTGCCACCCCCCTGTCCACTAGTTTAACTGACCGATGTGAATATCAAATTTTTTCCCTAGCACTCAGGTCTCCTCCTTTGAGAGGAGTTGGCCATTAAATTTAAAGAACTCCCATTCCCACAAGTCCTGCCATTTTCCAATAAAGTGGTGACCTTTTTCCTGGCATCAGTCCTTTAGCCAAGTGTTCAGCTTGGAGATGTCCCCTTCCCTGATCGTCTGCCTGCTGTCTCCTTTTTTCCAGACTGGCAGAATTTCAGAGAAGGTGATAGTGGATGAAAGGGAAGCAAGCTTGTAGCCCAGCCTGGTGAGGTTTTGTTTTGTTTGCTCTACTGATTTACTGGCTAGATCATTTGTACCTATGTGAAGAATGACATGTGTGTCTCAATCAATGCCTCAAATGATTTCCTCTATGCGATTGGTGTCACTCCATGCCAATGTTCTGGGGAGGCACCTTACCAAAGTTGAAGCATGGTCCTGCTGGAGGTGAGTCTTTACACCCCAATCATTGAGTTGCCAATTATTAGTACTGTTTTTTTTTTTTGTCCTTTACAGTGGTTTAGTTCTCTGCTGTACCTCCAAGTGCTGCTCTGGGTACATAGAATTTTTGACACTCGTTACGCTATTTGTTATTGTAGATAGTGCAGTGTACCTATTCAATGTTTGAGGTTTGGCACCTTCCTGTGTTGAGGATTTTGTGCCAGTTGTACAAGTCCTGACCTGTTGCCAGCCCCCTGGCCTGTTTGTTCTTTGGGGTAGGAGTACTGGTGTAGTGCACCTTGAAACTAAAGGTTTTAAGCTGTTGCCCAGTGGGGGCCGATTTAATATATCATGGAGGTATTTTATCTCAATTCATGCTGCATGAAGCTGTGATCAGAGGTCTCTGATTGTGGAGCATGTTGGACAGTGCCCCACTCTGTAAGAAGTCCTTGGTAAAAAGTGTAGCATGATTATTGCAGTTCAAAAGGTTCATAGTGGCCTTTATTTCTCTGTTTAAGTTCCTGGCAAGAGAAGTAGATTGCCTAGAGGCAATCTTTGGACGAAAGAAAATGGATGCCTGCTATTTTGCTGGGGTATTTATCTGCTCAACATGGGGGTAGGAGGTGGCTGTTGTCCTGAGCTGTTATGGACACTAGAGGTAGAGGCATTGAGTGGACAAATATATATATATATATATCAGTGATAAGTGATAGATCAGTGAAGCTCAGCAGACAGTAAAGCTAGGGGCTGTACTGCACTTGGTGTATGCCTCCTAGGGTTGCCCTTTGTGTCTGAGCCCTTTGCATTTGAGCTATATATATGTATGCCCAGCCATTGTAGTTAGTAATTAGGAGAAGCAGAGAAGCACGAAGGGGATGTAGTAATGTAGACCCTATAAAGGAGGATAACCCAGGGTGGGTGGACAGAACGTTTGTTTCTGGTACCTGTAAAAACAATCAGTGATGTACTGCCTTTTGGATGTACCAAACCCCTGTTACATCAACCGCACATAAAATTGAAGTACACCCAAAACTGATAGGAAGGAAAGGGGGTGCAGAGTAAGTGTTCCAACTGCTCCTTATGCAGAGAGAGCAGCCGCTGGCTGGGTCTGAGTACAGCGAGCGAGGATAGAAGCTGCCTCAGCTGAGAAAGGAGCCTGGACTGTGCACTCTGAGGAGGATTCAAGTAGAACTGGTGTCAAGGAATCCCTGATTTTGCACCTGTCAGAGTCTGCCTTCCCTCCATGACTGGTCTCTCTCCCAGGGTATGCCTCCCCGATGGTGACACCAACACAGTGACCTACCTCACTGTTAACAAAATCCACAGCCTGCTGACAGGTCACTGTGTTGCTGCACCTGAGTCAGGGGCACACTGTCTCCCGGTCCTGCACCCCTCCCCAAACCAATTCCGACTCAGAGTTGATTATATTAAGTACAGGGAGTGCAGAGGCAGAATCCTCCACATGGGGTGTTCAGGGGCAAAGCCACCCAATAGAAAAAGGACTGGAAGACGTTCAGGATTTATGTCGACCACAACTTGCGGTCGACATAAATCCTGTCACTTTGATGCCAGTCGACAAAATTGTTGTCAAACTGGCATCACAGAACCTTCTCCCAGTTGGTGAAGGTCAGTGAAGCTCAGCAGACAGTGAGGCTAGGGCTGAACCGCACTTGGCATATGCCTCCTAGGGTTACTCTCTTGTGTCTGAGCTGTTGCTGCTGGTTGTTTCTGGCTGAGAATTTTCTGTTAGGTGACCACTATTTCAGTAGTGGGTGCAGCAGTCAGTGAAGATCAGTAGACAGTAAGGCTAGGGTTGGATATCTCTTGGCATATGCCTCATTGGGAATTAGTCTTTGTGTCTGAGCTTTTGCTTCAGCAGAGAGCTTTGTGTTAGCTTAGCACTAGTTCAGTAGTGGGTACAGCTGATTTACATATGGCAGCCAGGAATTCTGGTTAAGTGTTCCAAAAGCTTCTTATGTTGAGAGAGCAGCCGCTGGCTGGGTCTGAGCAGAGTGAGTGAGGAGAGAAGTTGCCTCAGTGGAGAAAGGAACCCTGACTGTGCACTCAAGAAGGATTCAGGTAGAACTGCTCTCAAGGAATCCCTGCTTCTGCACCTGTTGAGTCTGCCTTCCTCCAGGAGTGGTCTATTTCCCAGTTGGTGAAGATCAGTGAAGCTCAGCAGACAGTGAGGCTAGTATTGTGCGCCATAGATGCTATTTCCCTCTTACTGCATTTTAGTTATGTTTGAATTCTTTTTTTTGTAAGGGGGGTTGGGAGTAAAAGAACTTCATGGTCTATAAGTTGTTTACAATAGCATCTGTTGTTTTCTTCTGCTTGTTTCCTAATCTTTATACTCCCAGCTTGGTTGGTTACCACTTGCTTTATGTATGGAATATTTTTTGGGCTGCTAATTTTTAAAAATAGTTTTTTATTCTTTTTTGGTGCTCTCTCAGACATGGTTTCTAAAAGAACTTTGTTGCAAGTTTGAAATAAGCCAAGGGGGGGTTTCTTGACAAAACATTTTGCAGAACTAAGATCATCTCCTATGTTTTCTCTGTGCCTGCCTTCGTCTATCGGTATAGGTTAGCTGACTCATTACTTCAATCTTGTTCCTTCCAAGTTTTTTAAAACAAATTATAATACAGTACATTTGCTAACTAAATGTATCTGTGATTGTTGTTAATTGTATTACAGTACTGTAAAATAGTCAAACCTCGATTATCCGGACCTACTGGGGATAGAAAATTTGTCTGGATAATCGAATTCACAAATCAATGCTACAGATAGGAGGATAACTTTTTCAGGACCAGGTCACTAGTCCGATGAGTGAATAATCTGGATAATCGAGGTCCGGATAATCGAGGTTGGACTGTATGTTGTTTTTTTTTTGCTTGCATTGCTTTTATGCTCAGATCAAGCCTGAAAAAGGATTTCAGGCCAGTGCTCTTACGTGGTTAACAAACAAAAATGAAATGAAATGTGTGTTTCTGGCTTTGGGACTCAGGTTGTAGGTGACAGGATCATCTGGTGGGACATACTGTAGGAGGCAAAGGTTAAGTGATGAAGCGAATAATGCCTGGGGTATAGCTGTAGGAGGCAGTGGAAAATGGAAGGTTTGTTTTTGAATGGCTGCTTTGAACTGCCCACTTTACAAAATGTGGAAATTACATGAAACATGATCACCTTTTTGCAGACATGAGTGGATGTGAAATGCTGCTATTTTGCACAGCACTAGTCAAAAGGTGTTGTATGTGTGGTACATAGCTCAGTGCTTGTGATACTTAAGAGCCAGATGAGATATGGTCGGTGCTTAGATATGTTAGTGTTGGATCAGTATGTAGGACAGTGCTTGTAGTATGCAGGAATTGGATGAGATATAGTTAGTGCTTAGACACATTAGCGCTGGATAGCAACATAGGTCAGTGCTGCAGTATGTAGGAACTGGATGAGATATGGTTGGTGCTTAGATACTCTTGAACTGGATGAGATATAGTTGTTGTTAGAACTTGATCTTTTGGCCTTTCTCTGTATCCTGCCTTTGGCAGGATACTAGTTAAGTGTAGGATTGAAGACCCAGCCAAGTGAGCTACGAGTGCAGGAGAAGGAGGAAGAGGCAGGGAGGATGGAGGCGAGTGCGACTCACTCTATGCAGAGGGGCATTACTGGAAAGTTTAAGTAGAGGATGGGGAGGAGGTACTCCCCACATAGAACCACAGGCTGCAACCTTCCAATTTATTTGTGGTACACAGCTCAGTGCTTGTGATACGTGAGAGCTGGATAAGATATGGTTGGTGCTTAGATTCATTAGAGCTGGACTGGTACATAGGACAGTGCTTGTAGTACAGTATGTAGGAACTGGATGAGATATGGTTAGTACTTAGATACAGTAGCGCTGGATAGGAGCATAGGTCAGTGCTGTAATGCATGGGAACTGGATGAGATATGATTGGTGCTTAGACACATTTGAACTGGATGAGATATAGTTGTTGTTAGAACTTGATCTTTGCTTTCTCTGTATCCCACCTTTGAGGGATACTTGTTAAGTGTAGGATTGAAGGCCCAAAAGAAATGTAATAACCAATGTGATTACCCTCCAACTCCAGAGAGTGTGGCCAGTAGCATGCAGGAGAGGAAAATCCTCCTTAGGGGAAACCTCCGAGGACCCATGGCTACTGACCCACCCGTCCTCTAGGCATACTAAAGGAGAGTAATCCTAAGGTAAGCAAGTATTGACAAATTGTCTTCTAACCAGATCCTGAGTTTTGGTTGAAGAGCAGCTCTTGAGTTCAATTGTAAGCAAGTAATCCTGGAAGATGAGGTACTGATGAATGAGTGTCCACCATGGAGAAATGGTAGCATAACAGGTTAGCGAATCCCAGTCCATTATATCTAGAGGTGTAGAAGGCAAGGAGTTTGCACATCAGGCAGCTCATCCAACAGCTGTTCACAGAATCACATCTTGGAAGGATGAGAATGTAAAACTGGTTGATGGTGAATCCTGGAGTGCGAAGAAGAAAGAAGTCCGTTCTCCAAAGATGTACTGGATTATGGTGAGCAAACAGCTAGTCCTTCACGAGGCAGAGTAGGAGAGAATGGCAGATCCAGCCTGATCTGATATGTATAGTTCCAGTCAAAAAGGCACCAGGCCCCCTTGCGAGGCAAAGCAGGAGTGCAGGCAGCCAGGTCCTTTGCGGGCAAAGCAGATAGAAACCTCCAGGCCCCTTGCGGAGTGAAGCATGAATGTGTAGAGCAAGCAACATAGGCCCCATTGAGGGTGATGTAGGAGTGCATTGAGCATGAAGCCAGGCCCTTTGTGAGCAAAGCTGATGGAAACCTCCAAGCCCCCCTTGTGGGGCAAAGCAGGAATGTGTAGAGCAAGTAATATAGGCCCTGTGATGCAGATCCCTCACTAGGGACTTCCAGTTCACTATCACCACCTGAGTTTTTTACCAACAGGGCTCAGGAAGCCTGTTTCTGACTACTCCCTTTGCACAAGGTCAGGAAGGTCAACACAACAACTGTGGGTACAGTGCTGTCTTGGAGACAGACTGCAACAGAGTCCAGCAGAAAAAGAATTACCCTTTTAAATAACACATAAGCAGTCACTGATTCTATAAAAATAGACTGTTTACTAAAATACTGCAGGTATTTACAACAGGATGTACTTATAGGAAACAAAACGGTTGCACATTTATTAAGAAGCAGAAACTAAAATCACATTAGACAGGTATTGTACAGCAAAAGTCTAAGCTATCTTCCCTTAGGAAAGCTTCACCTGCCCTAGCTAAAGAAGCACTTTTCCCTCGCTGTGCTATCTTACCTTAGCTAGTCCTTGTAATGGAAGGCGCTCTGGTCTTTTTGGTGTCAGTCCAAGACAGTGAGCTGGATATAAGCCCCTCAATATATTGCCTTGCTCCAAGTGGAGGGGGTCCTACTAACTCTGAGTGATAGGCCCATGTTGCCCAGCCCTCTTTGAGAGTGTGTGTGCATGTGTTTCCCCTCGCCCTTCAGCGCCTCCTTGCTACCATAACGAAGTCCACCCGATTCCTTTTGTTCAACATGGGAATATCTCCCAGAAGCATACCCCACTGAGTTTATGGGTTTATTGCTTTACTGCCTCCTGCCTGTCTTTTCCTGTTAACTTTCTCATGAGAACCATCAGATTCATACTTTAACTTTTCCATATATACTTGTTTATGTGATCTGGCAACCATCTTGTCTGAAGAAGATGCATATTCAAAAAGAATAACATAATCAAAAGAATACATGATTCTGGTCTTCTTTTCTGTCACAGGTCCCATTGAGGGTGAAGCAGGGTGTGTTGAGCATGAAGTCAGGCCCTGGCGGGGCGGCTGGGAACATGAGGGCCCCACATGGTCCACCATGACTGAGGTCTAGTAGAAAGGGCAAGACCCATATGGTTGGCCTAGAGGAGATGGGATGTGGATGAGCAGGCAGTCAGGCCATATGCGGGCGAAGCCAGGGAGGTGGTGGGATCCCACATGATCCACGAGTGTAAGGTTACTCTGTGAAGGCAGGACCCCATGAAGGTCAGTCAAGGTGAAACAGAATGTGTTGCGAAAGCACTGGGACCTTCCTTGGTGGGGTGAAGCAGCATGAGAGAGATATCCCAGGATAACAGTGAAATCATAGGCCTAGCGGTAGGCCATCAAGGTGGCAACAAGATGATGATGGATGTCCTTCAATGTTGTGTAGAGGGACACAGACGTAGGATCAGAAAATGTTGTCCTAGATGGGGAGCAGAACTAGATACGGTACGGTGAGAAGATAATACAATTGTCTACACACAGAACTGTGTATAGGCAGATGAAGGCTAGACTTCCTTGTTAGAGTTACAGTTGTTTTTTTTTGTCCAATTCGATAATGAGCAGGAAGTCAATGCTGAAGATGAAGTTCTGGCAGATGGAGATCCAGCTAGGAATGACGACTGGGCAAGAGCGAAGGTAATCCATGATTGAGGGAGCTGTGAGCAAAATGGCAGTTTAGCGTTCATGTACAGTCAGCATGCTTGAAGATGATTGCCAATGGAAATATATTTGAGGACATTGACATCTTAGAGGGTGAAATAGAGCAGTAATGCAAGCAGGAATGGTGATGAGGTAGGAGTCTATGCAAATGGGAGGATCATTTGAAGCTGGAATTCCAGTGCAATAGTAGGTTACAATTGAGTACCATATCAGAAAAGAGAATTGTCCTAAGAAGTCCAAGAATTGAGACAGGCAAGTTGGAGTATAAATCCTTGAGGTCTAGAGTAACAGTGTACAAATGGTTGAGTGATCAAGTAGGTATCAGGTTGTCAGCTGAAAGAAGATGAGACCCGGGGGTCTGCTTTATGATGATGGAAAGCTGTTTGAGCAAGGAGAATTTCCTGAGGCCCGATTGCTTTGGGATGGCAAGACCCCCGTATGGGTTCGCCGTTGCCATAATATGATATGCTAAAATATCAGGAGGCGAACCCCCGCATAGTTTGTCTGTAGTGACTGAGTATGTGTGAACTAAGAAGAAGGGCCCCACTCATGGGGCACAGAATTTTGGGATGGCAGGACCCCACGTAGTCCACCATTGCCATAGCAATGCATTTTTCGAGTAACAGATGGTGGGACCCCCCCATGGTCTACCATTGCAGGAACGCACTTGGTCCAGTATAAGGAGAACAAAAAAAGAGCCCAAGTGAGTTCCATGTGATATGGAAGTATAAGCAATGAGGAGATGCCCTCTTGTGGGCATGGATGTTAGAGATGATGGACCCAGTGGGCCCACATTGCTGTAGTAAGTGTAGATGAACTGAGAGCATTCTGAGGTCTCCACATAGCTTGGTCAAACTGGAGATCTGTGCAGGATGACTGGATGAGATGAATGGAATGCCAAGAGGCCATCAAGCAGCCAGACTGAAGCAGAAACCCTTACGAGGTGTAGCGAGGAAGGTGAATTACGTCAACTAGCAGTCAGATGGCATGGCGGCAAGAATGCATACTTTGAAGTTTACACGGTCTAGTGATACGAGGTTCCCCATCGGTAACCGGAGGGACCCCATGACAGTTGCAGAGGACAATGGGTAAGGTGACAGAATAGCATGCTCAGCCACCATGTGGGTGCTGGAGTGGCAGTACCCCATGTAGGTCTGCCTGAGGAGAAGTAGAAGTGAATGAATCAGGCTAGATCTAAATATAGGCTAGCCAGACTGGCAGGACCTCCACATAGGTCTGCCTGAGGAGGAGTAGAAGGTGATAGGTGAGCTAGGCCTCCATGTAGGCTAGCTGGATTGACAGGACCTCCTATGGAGGTCCTCCTGAGTAGTGGAAGTGAAGGAGTGGTAGACATGAAGGAGCAGAGTCTGCCTCCATGAAGGCTGATTGGATCTGCAGAGTTAGGATAGCATGTAGTGGCATCTACGTAAGCCTATTGGAGAATAGATGCTACAGGGGGGAACAGTACGAGAATGATAAAGTGATCAGTCAGTATCCATAAGGTATACATATCCTGGAATGGCAAGGTTACAGTTCCGTCATCATGTAGAGAAAGACATCCTGGGCACTTCTAGGAGTAAGACAAGCAAGGCAGTGCAGGGTTGTGAGAGCATGGCCTAAAGGTTCATAGCACAAGACAAATTAAGAAGATTGACCTGTAGTAGTATGAACATCAGGCTAGACATACTATAGATGTTTGCTGAGTGTCAGAACAGGTGACAGTCACAAGCTGTAGAAAGAACAATGTCGAAAGTACCGTGGTACATAACGCCACAGGTAGTATAACTGAGCCCCAACTAGAAGGAACTTGTCTGTCCAAACATGGAGCAAGTGATGGGAGTACATATGGGTAGATCCCCTTGAATTCCAGAAGGGAGCAACAAATAGAGCAGAACTAGGTGATAGAAATTCAATTCATGAGCAGGAATGGCTGCTGAATAGGGAGACATCCAGTCGGAGGCTTGCAGCAGTAAAGTAGCAGGCAAGACTGTTGAGTCAGCAAGGAAAGGACATGCTGGCAGACAGCAACCTCCAGGAGGAGTGAAGTGGACCAAGAGCCACAGTGGCAAGTAGCAAGCAGCGAGCAGAGATGTGAAGCTATACGACGTCCTGGCATGGAGAAGAGGAGAGAAAGTGGTTGAGGCAGCATTCAGAGACAGCCAAACAAGCTAGTGCAGAACAATGATGTCCTGGGGTGGTGAATGCCAGAAGGTGCAGGGAAGCATTAGTACAGCTGACAGGAGCAGAATTAATGAATGGAGGGAGTCAGAGCAGCCACTGCATGCCGTGAGCTGTAAGTGCGAGTGGCCCTGGCAAGGAGGAGGAGTGGAGCAGCCAATGAGCCACTGAAGCGTGGCTGGCAGAGGAAGAAAGCCCTAAAAGAAAAGAGAGAAGCACCAGAGGCACAGAGAATGAGGTACAGGAATCAGGGGAAGGAGGAAACCCATCGGGATGGGGGGGAGGTGAGAACAAGAAGCAGGGCAATGACAGGAGGCACAGAACAGAGAGGAAAATGAGTACAGGAGAAATGAAGGTGGGGAGAGAAGCACCAGCCACGCCACTGAGGAATGAGTGCACGCACTCTAAGCAGAGGAGGCATTACTGGAAAGTTTAAGTAGAGGATGAGGAGGAGCTATTTCCCCCCATAGAACCACAGGCTACAGCCTCCCAATTGATGAACCATGCATTAATAATAAAAGAAAGGGTAAGTCTTTTGAAACCTTTCCAAAGGTAACTGCAAGAGGAGTGGGTTTTGATACAAATAACTGAGTTTACAGCCTTATCTTTTCATTGTAAAATATATATTAACTATGGATTCATGCAACAGAGTTTTATAATACACCAGACCTTTACTGTAAAGTTCTTTCCCATAAGTCTTTCCTTAATATTGGGTGACTGTGCCTTTCTCCCCTTTACACTGAAGACCATTATTTTCACCCTCATTAAAATATAAATCTATAAAACACAAAGGGGCAGAATTTTTCATATGGGGTAGACACAGGCACAAGTGTAAGTTTCATCTGTGTCTGCACCCTACTGATTGAACCAAAGCTGAGGACCCTTACTGTCTACAGGTCTTGTGTTTTGTGATAGTTTCTGCTGTTCTAGCAGCATGCATCATGATTTTGTGATGCACGTTTGCTTCTCTGGATGTAACTGTGTTCAGAGTTCACCTAAAGTATTAGTTAGTCTACCAACATCAAAATGTCTGATACAGTCACATCAAAATGGGACATGTGTGTCTGGAAATCTAGTGATTGCAGAAGATTAAGGACCAGTTTAGTAGCATGGCTTTACAAACGCTATTTAGCTTAGATATTGAAATGCTGCAGTGCAGCTGTGTACTTTTATGGTTATGATGTTTCATTTTGAAATTGTTTAGATTAGGGCTCTGCTCCCACAATTCTAATTTTTCTTTATTTTACAAGGGGGACAGAACCCACAAATTAAACTAATTAGAAAGGTAAACATATTACATAATTACCTGACCATGGCACTAACTGACACTAGTGTAGCTTACTGCTATGCTATACTGCACTTTTCCATTAACAGTGGTCCTTAGTTCTCCACCAATGCCAACTGAAAATACCAGATTGTGCCTTCAGTATACCATCAAAAGCACTAAACATGAACAAGACACAGGGAAAGACAGCAAGAGGAAGCAGTTTGTTTTTTTAGTGTAAATATTCATTGTGATCTTTGAAGATGACATCATTCCCAGTTGTACAACAAGGAAAATATCTTACATGGATTAAAACACATAAGAAGTATCACAACTCACTGAAACCAAGTTCTGGTCAGAGATGATACGACTGCGCCAAGCTTTTACAAGCACCGCAGGAGTTGCATGAACAAGATGGCAGCAATGACTGAACTGCGCATGGGCGATACTCATTCATGCACTGTCTGACTTGACAGCGCCATGTTGTGCATGGCAGACATCACTGCTGCAGTTGCAGAAGAAAAAGAAGTGCCCCCAAAGTGGGTGTGTTTATGTGGCCGGTGGAGGGGAAGGGCCGCATAAACACAAGCACTGGAAACTGTGACAGAGCACTGCGGAAGCACACTGGACAGTGGTCTGGTCACATGCTTCCACAGTACTTTTCTGAGATATGATGTTGGCATAACTCTGCTTGAATAAGATAGCATGTATAGTGGCATTTGCTGAGGTGTCACGTGTATGGCCAAGAAGGGAAAATGACACTCCACACCACAGCTTTTAAGTCATGGTGCATGGAGGAGTGCTTTAGCTACACTGGGGATTTGGGACCAGCCTTGAGGATATGGACCTCTATAAGGGAGATGGCCTGTATCCTTCCAGCAAGGGACCACAGTCTATGGTGGAAGGTCTAAATGCTAGTTGAATGAGCATTTAAACTAGCCAGGTATGCATGGAGGCTGTACTATCAAAGGAGGTAAAGACTGATTCCCCCAGATGATGAAGCAACAAGGAGGAAGGGCCCAAGGAGAGGAAGCTCCCTCAGGGCAGGTGCATAGGAAAACAGGGGTGGGGACAAGGTGGACAACAAGGGGGCTATAAATCAAGGTAGTGGTCTTGGGGTTTAGTCATTAAGTTATCTAGTACTTCAGACAATTGTTGCCAGATTGTTGAAAGATAAATAGCGCTAGTTTTTGATGGAAAATATATATTAAGAAGAATTATTCTGTTATTACAGCTTTCCAAGTTCAACACAAGGGTTGATGATAGTTGGCAATCAATAAGTGAAATGTAATAATTCAGATAGGTCTTAAGATATTGTATATAGCTGTGTCTGCCAGACTTCTACCATATTTTTTTTTTTTTTTATAGCTGGAATAGTGTAAATTGCATATCCAGGAATCAAAAGTGGCATAACACCATTCCACCATGTTTCGTGGAAACATAAGATTTCAAATGTCATTAAAAATTCTCTAACTTATCTTCGCCAATTTATGGGCCAGGCCTTCTATATTCCAAGAAAGAAAAGTTAGCATTCTCAGCTAGTTGTCTGATATTTTAACTGATTTAGTACTGGGATCGGGTCATTGAGAAGAAAGATTCTGATGTACCAAATAACCATTACAACTCACTGTTTCTCTCCAATCATTATTTACTGGTATATTTCCATTTCCAAAATACTCTGTTGGACTTTCATGCAGAGTTTTATTTTGTGCATCTTGTTTATTGTATCCTAATATATTCATGTATGTTAAAAAGGCTTCAAGGCCAATCAAAACTGAGGAAGCATCTACTACCATTGCTGCCAATCCAGAATTCCAGAATTCCTAAAAGTAATATCAATTTGAGGGCTAGTCATGATCCCGCTATGTGCTGTAATCCACTCAGTTCTGCTTTGTTTCAAATCTATTCTAAGGGTGTGAGACAAAAAGAAGCAATATCACGTTTGATCATGCCAACAGATTAACATGACTCTCAACATTAGCTGGTACTTTCTGGGGAGGCAAAATATTTATACCACAAGATTTAACTAACAGATCTTGAGTCCAAATATGGGATGCTAATTTGGAAGATTTACAGTATAACAAACACAATCAGGAAAATGTGGATTAGGAGAAAGAATGAGTAATAAAAGTGTCATCAAACGTAGAAGACACCTGTAGCAAATGACAGACCTGTTTTATCAAATTATGTGGGTTTTCAGCCTCTAGTTTTTAATAACATATATTGCAATCAAAAACTCTAACTCAGTGTGATTATTATCAGGATCAAAAAATGTAAGAACATGTTATTTAGAATTATCAGGGACATCACCTTTGGGGGGCAATGTATCCTCAGTCTCCCCTTGGACCATTTTTTGTAGAACAGTCACTGGAGAAGTGTGATGTTATTGTTCCTCTTTTATTTCTACTGTACTTGAATAACTATTGGATTTAAGTGAGGCTGGACTGATTCTCCAATGCTCTCCCTATCTAAGTGGAATATTTCAGACCCATGAGATTTTTTTAAATGCGGTAGGCTGCTTTTGAGCTTTTTTTTTGTTTTTGTTTTGTTTTGTTTCTCCTGGAGTAAGTTTTTGTTTTCCCTCAAGTTTTGACTTGCTAAGGAGTCACACATTATAATAGAGTTTTCCTTTGAAAATGGAGGAGAGAGGTTTACCTGAATGCATTTATTCTCTATAGAAACGGTTAAAACATCCTGGCAGTCCTCCATAAAATTTTCAGATTATATCTGTATCATGTTCTTGATCTGGGTTATTAAAACTTGATTATGAAATAAGTCTGCTCTAAGATCCGTTATTTCTTCCTTTAGAGTCCACATATTCTCCAATATAACTACATTGGCATAATATGTTTTTTTTTATAATTTCTAAAGCTTGTTTAGATAACGAAGATGATGATACAAAATCTCCCTTATAAGAAAAATGCTCTTTGTCATATTCCACTAAATTCTGAGGCAAAATGGCCAGTGAACCTGGTGGCATTAATTCTGGAGCTAATGACAAATTATTTATATCTCCTAACCCAGGATCTTTTCTACTGCTCAGTTGTGCTGGAACAATTTCTTAAGTCTCTCAGTAGTAATGCTGAGATCCTGTATTACTGAAGACAGATTATCTGGGTATTGTGATAGTTTCAAACTACTTTCCCCTTCTCCCCTTCAGTCCAGAAGACAGGGGAGAGTTATCCTACTTCAGTAGAAGGTGGAAATGTGGATCTATCTGGGAATGTTCTTGAGGGGAAAAAGTAATTAAATTTGAATTTATATTTTCTAATTGCTCAGAAAAGCTGTAATTGAGGGACTCCACAGAAAAACCCACAGAGAGACCCGCATCTAGTGGTAATATGGATATTATTTCTACTGAATGAGGGCTGAACATGTCTGAGTAGGACCTAAATTCCCCCAATTCATTGGAGACATTAAGTGAAGCATTAGACGACTCATGTGGATTGACTACAGGGGTCAAAAGGGCGCCTGGTGTCGGGGGGGGGACCTTCTAAATAACCAGTTATCAGGGATTGAGCTAAGTCCCCCTTGGCTGGCTATTTGCCAGCACCTAACAATGTAGATCTTCTTAACTTTTTACCCTTCTGTTTTTCAATGCATGAAAGTGAATTTGCATTGGGGGGGGCTGTTTTTACCACTTCTGGTACTAACCATTTCAAACCCTGTTTAGCCACACCCAGATAAGAAAAAACGACATAAATAAACGAGTTAATTGGGACGTTCTGGAAAATACTGATTGGAGTCTAGCGTGTCCTTTAGCTATTTAATCAGATATTGGGCACTTATACGACAGTAATTCAAAAATTCAAAGACAAAAAGAAACTCTGGAAACAAATGTATAAATATAATAAGCATTCAAAAATGCTGGCTATATACAAATACAATCTTTTACAGAAAAAAAATTATCATTAGATAAAGCATTAATATGAAAACTTTCACTTAGTGGATCATAGCATTCATCTGAAGTGGAGTAAGTTCCTCCTTTGACAGTCTTTCAATCACTTCTTTTCTCATTGATGGCAAGCAGATAGAAGTACAGTGGCCACTGGACAAGGATAATAAAAACTTCCTCTCGGGTGGCATTTCCAAGGTCCTGATGCTCCAGACAGCCAGATTACCACAGGCAAAGAGATCCCACAAGTTCATGGTAGGAAACACTGAAAATAAGATACACAATTATACCCACAAAGAAGCTATAATAATGTAAAACACTGCTCAAAAACACATCAAATGTCTACCGAATCAAATATATATAATACAAGAAAACATTACCTAATTAAATGTTATCATTAACATCTGCAAACTCTAGTAAACTAACATTTTGATTTATAACAAATTGCACTCTAATGAACTACATTTTTAATTTAGGTATCAAATTATTTAAAACATTTTTTGTAACATTTTGTAACTTTTTAAAGCTGCATAAATACTGCTGTTTTAAGTCTACAGCATAGTTCTCACACTTTGTGATATTGCGCCTCCCCCAAGCCATGGAAAAGATTTTGAGCCTCCCTCAAATTTGGAAAAAACCTTGGGCCTCCCCATTGAAAAAAGTATCATATTTTGCACATTACACCAGGAACAAAGTGAGACTAATAAAGTTGACTGAGTATATTCTCTTTTTATTCAATGTATTGTTCTCCATCCCCAACCCCACATCCCAAGTTATCCTTGTCACTGCACTTTTCTGATTATTGGGCCCTGTTACTCTGTTTCCTCTCTGTCTGGAACAACTAACCTAGCCACTTCATCTCCCCTCTTACCAAGTTGTTAAGCAGCTTCCTGTACCTACCTCAGGTGACACCTAAACCAAACACTGGCTCTGTGTGCCTTTCCCAGTGCAAGTTCCATTGCACCATGTGCAAATCTGCGATGTTCAAAAGGTGACATGCAAATGGAGCCATAATTTATGCAAGGCGCACGGGGGGCCATTTGCATCTCATTACGGCCCCATTTGCATGCCATTAGCATGCAGGAGCGCCGATCCCCGACGACTTGCGCCTGGCGCCCTGCCAGGCAGGAGCCTTCAGGGACCAACGCCCCCTGCAGCCCGATCGCAGGCATAAAGTAAATCAACCTCCGCAGCCCGATCACGGGCATAAAGTAAGTCAACCCCGGCAGCCAGATCGTGGGCATAAAGTAAGTCAACCCCGCAGCCCGATCACGGCGGCATAAATAAATCAACCCCCCCACCGACTGGCTCGATCGCGGGCATAACTTCAACCCCCACTAGCCCGATCGCGGGCATAATGTATGAAACCCCCACTAGCCGAACACGGGCATAACGCAACCCCAAAGACCAATATCCCTGGTGGTCAGTGGACCATGAAGCCCAATCGCAGGCATAAGTACAAACCCACCCCCAAGTCCAATATCCCTGGTGATGTAGTAGCCCCCACCCCATCCATGGAGCCCCACCACCCTGCTCCTCCCCGTCAGCTGGCGGGTGGCAGCACCACCCGCCTGCCGCCCGCCATCCACTGACCTGATAGCTTGGTAGGCTGCACCCCATGGTTCAGAGCATGAGCCAGTGGGCGTGCAGCTCATACCGCCTAAGGCAGTCCAGATATGTGAATGACATTCATTCACATATCTGGACTGCTTTGTAGTATGGTTGACACCCATTGGCTCATGCTCTGAACCAATGGGCATGCAGCCCTCACCGAGCTGTCAGTCGGCAGGTGGTGGGTGGCAGGTGGTGGTGCTGCTGCCCGCCGCCGATGGGGGAGCGGGTGGTGGGGCCCGTGGGTGGGTGGGTAGTCACTAGATCACCAGGGATATTGGACTTGGGGGTGGGTTTGAATGCATGCCCGCTGATTGGGCTAGTTTGGGGGTTCTACATTATGCCTGTGATCGCTTGGTCGGGGTGGGGGAAGATGTCCTTGATGCCCGCCGATCGGGCTGCTGGGGAGGGGAAATACTCTGCCGCCACATCGGCTAGTGGGGGTTTCATACATTATGCCCGCGATCGGGCTGCGGGGAGCACCAGGAACAAGTGGAGGGCCACCCACAGGTGGCAGCTGCTGTGTTGCGCCCTGCAATGTGGCAGCTCACCTGAGCGTGGCCCTCGACTTGATCCTTTTTTGGGGGCTTAAAGTTGTGTAGGCACAGGTAGGGGGTTGTGCCTGCACAACTCTGCACAGCCCAGCTGAACATCACACTGCGCACTTTATGCATGGTTCCTCCCCCTTCGGTTGCACATGCCTTCATTATCATTGCGCTGTTGCTCAGTATGTTTTCGGTGGCACAACTGCCTCCTGCTGAATATCACAGAATGGCACATTTTCAGACTTTCGCTGGCGCAACCCTATTGCACATGGCGCAACTCTTTTGAATATCTGGGCCAGTGTGCCTTCTAGTCACCGATTTACATATAGATACACACCTAGAAACAAGTTTTGGATCATTAGGCCTCTTCTGGTCATCAGTTTGTGCATAAGAAAAGAAATTCAGCTGCCATTATCCACATTTAGTTTGTTTCATCCTATTACACTAAACATTCAAAACTTAAACTTTAAATATTGTACATTCTCAGACTTGACTGGGTCACCCCTGGAACAGTTTGGGGCCTCCCTTGGGAGGTTGGCCTCACCATTTGAGAACCACTGGACAGAATTCAATTAATATACTGCAGCTTTTAACTAATTCAACTTGTTTATTAAATAAGAATGCATTAAATACCAATTGTGTTCAAGTATTAAATATCTTAAACTTACTTGTAGTAAGAAAATATTACTCAGAAACTCGAAAAGCAGCTCAATTATAAAACAATAAGCTGAAAGCTGAGAGCACGTTCAAGCTTCCTAGAAGTTTGCTGCAGAGAATTCCTGTTGTTCTCCTCAAACATCTGGTAAGTATTTGGTACACAACATGCCCAGAATGCTCACGCTAACTAAAATAACACAAAAAGCCATTTTGAACTTGCGACTATGGGCATCTGTGATAACAGCAAGCTTCTTCGGTAAAAGACCATCTGCTCTGTTAGGCTCCTGAAATGATGTCTGGGTGAGCTGATGGAACAGCATCTTTTATAATTATTCTTATTCTATTAAATTAATGGTTAATTGATTTGCACAAGAAAAGTGAGAGCGAACACTGGTACATGGCTAACTAAATCAGATGTGAGTGATTAAATCACTCGTCTAGGTAACAAAGTAAAATAAGAAGACAATAATTTTATTTATTTAAAGTCTAGTAATTAGAATTACAACCCTTTGAGTCATAATGCACACCTGACAAAAGTAAACTGAGAAGTGCTTTCTGCACCCGTTGTCTGAGTGGTCACAGGCTAAGATTAATCAGAAAATTAAGGATCTGGCATGGGCTGTAATGAGGGACTGATGTTTTCAGCTCAGCTCAGCAAGAAGTAATATGCATTCAATTACGCTTCTGCTACACTATACCAACTGAAAGTCTGCTCTATCGATATAATATCAATAGTTGTCTGATGTTATTTTTACTATGATTCTCAAAGTAGAACAATGAAATATATAAAAAAACAGCCAAATGAAATAATAAAGGACATAAACAGTAATACACTCTACAAAAACCAAGGAGAAAAGGGATATGGAGATGAAAAGAGAAACAGCAGGCAAATAATTTTAGCAAACAGGCAGACAAACTGACAAACACATACATAGAAACACAAAAACATAAAAGTACAAGACAGCCATACAAAAAAAAAAAAAAAAAAAAAAAAAATTGAAATCACTTCAGGGCAAACAAAGTGAACAAGCAAAAGCCTGCTTGATCAGTAGTTATTTTTCTGTGGCCACTACAAAGTTGTAGGACACCCGGGCTGTAGTTTTCTTTACTTCTTAATTCCTGTAAAGGCAAGTAGATGGCAGATTTTGTGGTTTTCAGTTTTATAGTGAGCAAGGCTTGAACAAGGCCCTGTACCAAAAAATCCTGTGTTCACAAGATGAATCCGATAAAGGATATTAACAGTCAACAAAGGGTGATTCACTATAGAAAAACACAAAAGTCTAAGTGCAGATTAACCTAACTTCAGAAGCAATTCAAGTTTTAATATTTTTTGAGGTATCCAGGTTCTGCGTACCAAAGCAAAGAGAATTACTGCTTGTAGTGGTCTATAGCCACTCACCGTCATTCTGTAGCACTCGCTCTCTCCGACCTCCTCCACATCAGCCTTGATGTACCATAGACTTTTAATTTGATTTAAAGAGGGAGTAACTTCACTCAAAAACATCATTCCTTCCTGCAGTCGCTGACCTTCACTGGATACACTGTATACACTTTTGCTAATATGAAGCTTTTTGTAAAAGCCTTGTGTCAATGGACATTCTCATATAAATTTACCACATGGCAGCTTACCATTAAAACATTTAGCACATGGCATAAAATACATGAGATTGGGGCTGCAAACTATTTTCAGAAAAAAAAGGGCGTTAAGGACAACAGTTACTAGTGGATACCAATCTATGACAAAATGAAAGATAGTTTTCTGTTTAAAATATCGTTTCACTCTATCCTTGTATACTGCATGTGGACATTAATGACCTGCCTGATCTACAGTACAGGTTTATGGATTCTACAGGGTAGCCTCTAGTCACTAGAGTTTCGTATAAGGAATCATTGATCTATGCAAAATAAGTCCTCCGTGAGGAGGTCATGGGATCAAGAACATTGGTGGAATTCAAGAATGCATTGGACAGACATAAGGCAATTCTAGTGGGGGGTAGAAGTGTAACCCCTAGATGGCACTATCCCAGGGGCTACTACCCTGCCTGATTTGCCACTAACAGGTTGAGGGGCCTGGATCCAATGGCGGGTGCCTCCACCCAGAGGTCAGGGTTTGCAATAGTTAAACTAACTTGGTCACAGCCCTCTGGGACACTGCAACCCCCCTTTCTTCCCACTAGTGGCCCACACAATATATCAGAATTACCTTCACAGTATACACTTACCCCAGGACTGGTTCCTGGCACTGGGACCTCCTGTGAAATAAGATACAGTGCAACAATCACAGTACAGTACTTTAACATAGACAAATACCTCAGGCAGTATAACTTTGCTGAAACAAGCAGCTCTGATTTATTTAGGGGATATAACAAGGACAGGGGAAATCAGGTTAATTAGCTTATCACTCTACTCATACCTATGGCTCTGTGCACAGCCTATCCCTATCAGTTACTGTCCCTGGGTACCCAAGCCCTAGTGGCTAGTCCAAACCGTGGCAGCTGGTAGGCCCTTTCACACAGAGAAAATTAGTTAAACAGTCAGCAGTACAGTAATTCCATTTGGCAATTCAACAGGAGCGACCCTGAATTAGTACTCACGACCTCCAAACAAGATAGGGTCCTTCAATGTCAGCAGGGCTACTCTTGAGCTCCAAGAGACTCCTCACACATTTATATGGTAAACAGTCACAGGCAAAAGTCACTTAATGGCAGCAGGATTCACTTGAGGTACACAAGCCTCTTCACACATTTATATGGTAAAACAGAAAGTACTATACCAGGCAGGCTGCTTCTCTATCCGATCGCAATTACTGCACAATACCGGAGAACACACAGCAGATTCAGTTCCTGACAGACCGAGTGCAATTCAGCTATTTCTCCAGTCTCCTACAGGGTGAGCCTGGTTTCTACTCTTCAGATATCCTTTGATTCTCTTCACAGGACGGATTCAGTCCTAACAAGCAGTTACACAAGCTGCAGACCGAACTCTGGGCTCATACACGTTTACTCAACTAAACTGCACACTGAAAAGCACAGGGCTCCTTCCTTCTTCACTGTCAGAGCTCAACTGAAAACTTCAACAGACAAACCGGGCACTTCCTTTGAGTTCCTCCCAGTTCTTGACTGGTTGGCTGTCACTCACAATAGACTGCTGCTGTTGGTCCAAAAAGGCGCAAGTCTAAACTACATCTCCCAGAGTCACTGCCCATACAATCCTCTTGTGGCTGGTTCAGATTATGAGTCCAAGTTCTGATTCGTCCAAGGCACCATTTGAGAGCTAGCTACCCCACACTGATTGGTCCAGTTCAGCAGTTCAAAACCAGAATGAGGAACTAGGCAGACACAGTTCTGACTGCAAAGAAAGCAGGTTAGACAAACTGTAATTTCATTATTACTCTAAATGGTTTCTTGCAAACAGTTACATCTTTCAGATAGGTTCTTTGCACCCTAGTGACTGCAAAAGTGGAGTGAATTGGCAGCAGCTTGAGTGGTACTCAATCAAAGAAACACACAGTCCCCCATACAACAATTATGTCTGCAAGCAGACAGCTCTTAAAGAGACAGTACCAGAGGTTCTAAAAACACTCACTGATAAATGGCTTAAACGCCAAACACCATTCAGGCTTGGAGCATTCAAGCAAGCTCCTGGAAGTCTTTTGGGAACCCCCATTTGCAGGGGGGTTACAGAAGGAAGTAGGCTGTTGGTTAACTAGGATCTGCAGCTTATCCAACAGGTAGGTTAATGGGTAGACTAGGTGGGCCAAGCAGTCCTTATCTGTCATCAGAGTCTATGTTTCTGTTTCTATGTCAGTTGTGTTGGTCTCTGTCCATGTCCTCATACACAGATATCACACAGCCACCATCATAATGTTCCCTAATCAACATCCCTCTTGGTAGTCTCAAATGAGAAGCCTTGCCTTTAATGGTTATGAAGACTGAGACACCCTCTCACCTGTAAAAGGTACTATCTCCATGACAGAGTGTGGCACAGTTGTGACTTGCATTAAGGCAGAAAGTTTTTCTGCAGGAAGTAGCAGACTTCATTGTCGACCTGGTGCTGGAGACCTCCAGGTGGTTGGTCCTGGGGGACTTCAATGCTTGGATCGATGTTGAACTCTCACATTTTGGTCAAAACTTCCTCCAACTAATGAATTCATTGGGCTTCACACAGGTTGTTACCGCTGCTACCCATATTCAGGGTCACTCATTGGATCTGGTGTTCACCCTGGGGATGGAGATAAATGGATTGGTGGTGGAACCAGTTGGGTGGTCTGACCACCACTCCATAAGGTTCAATTTTATGGCTCCCCCTATGAGACCAACCCCTTTGGAGATGATCCAGTACCACCCTTTGAGGGGTGTTACCTCTGAAGGTCTGATGGCGGTGCTGGATCTATCGAGTTGGCCTAGGGTGTGCTTGGATCCAGATGCCTTAGTAGTGCACTATAATAGTGTGGTGCTGGGGTCTCTGGATTCCATAGCTCCTGTCCAAGTTTGCCCTCTCTCTCTTTGCCCTCGGTCCTGCTGGTTTGATGGGACTCTGAGGGAGTTGAAGGGAGCAGGGCGAAGATTGGAACCCTGTTGGTGGAGGTCCAGCCTTGAGAGTGACAGGCTTAGATTGATCGCCCATTAATCGGGATATCAATCAAAAATCTCCTGTAAGAAGGCAGAGTTCCTGTCCAGGGAGATTGCTGCATCAAGGAATTGACCAGCTCTGCTTTTCTGGACTGTCGATAGGCTGTGCAATCCAGCCTGTCTGCAGGGCCGGAGAGCCTTGTCACAATTAAAGTGTGATGAGTTTGCTCGGTTCTTTGAAGATAAGATGTCAACGATCAGGTCTGACATCAGCAGAACGCGTTCAAATGAGCATGGTGGAGATCAGTGCATGTTTACAGGCCCTCGGTCTGTCTGGATGGACTTCGACCGGCCAGCAATCATGGATGTTATGAAGATCGTCCAGAGCTTGCGGCCGACTTGCTGTAGTTTGGATCCTGCTCCCATGCGCCTCATTATGGGTTGCACGGATGTGATCGGACCAGTCCTTGCTGAGATCATCTGGTGCTCATTGGACCAAGGGGTGTTTCTGGAGTCCTTGACAGAGGCTGTGGAGACACCCCTTTTGAAGAAATCTTCCCTTGACCCGGACTGTCTTGCAAACTACAGACCAATCTCTAACCTGCCCTTTTTGGGTAAGGTTATTGAGAAAGTAGTTGCACTGCAGCTTGATGACTTTCTTCCCACCCATGGAATCTATGATTCTCTCCAGTCTGGTTTCAGGAAGAGGCATAGTACCGAGACGGCATTGGTTTGGATACTTAATGACCTCCTAATTGTGAGAGATCGGAGGAGTCGTTCGATCCTGGTTCTTCTTGATCTCTCTGCTGCATTTGACACCGTGGACCATAGGATATTGTTGGAATGTCTACGGCTGATCTGTGGACTGTCGGGGACAATCCTTAGATGGTTTCACTCCTTCCTCACGGGCAGATCTCAGAGGGTAGTAACAGAAATTTTTTCCTCTGCTCCCTTTGCGCTGCCTTGTGGGGTGTCGCAGGGTTCTGTGCTTTTGCCCATGTTGTTCACGGTGTATATGCTACCGTTAGGAGACATTATAAGGTGTTATGGGATGAGTTTTCACTGCTATGCAGATGACACTCAGCTCTATATGTCCTTTGTACCCGAGCAGAATGACGCACTTATGGTCTTTAACAACTGCCTCGCTGAGATCCAGGACTGGTTGAGTGCTAACTGGCTGAGGCTAAATCCGGACAAGACTGAGGTGCTGGTGGTGAACCCTGGTCATCGTGCAGAGAAGTTGACTCCTGGATGTCCCTCTGGCCTTGTGTTAGGGGGAAACCAGTTGAGACCTTCTGAACAGGTGCAGAATATGGGCATAATATTTGACTGCGAGCTGACACTTAAGTGTCAGGTGTCAGCCGTTGTCAAGTCCTCATTCTACCATCTGAGGAATATAGCCTGGATAAAGCACCTTGTTCCACACAATGACCTCCCTGTATTGGTTCACGCCTTTGTTTCCTTGCGTTTAGATTACTGCAATGCTCTATATCTAGGGTTGCTGGGGGTAGATCTCTGCCACCTGCAGCTGGTGCAGAATGCTGCAGCCAGGTTGTTGACTGGACTACCAAGAACTTGCCACATAACACCTGTTCAGCGTGAACTGCACTGGCTTCTGGTACGTTGGAGGATTACCTTCAAGGTCGCATTGCTGGCCTATAATACCCTACACGGACAGAGACCAAGCTACTTGCAAGATCTCCTGCGGCCCTACTGCCCTCTCTGCCCACTCTGTTCCACTGATGAGAGATTGCTAGAGATTCCCAGGATTCATCTTCAGTCCTCTGGGGCCAGAACTTTTTCTTTTGTGGCTCCAACCCAGTGAAATTCTCTACCTCATCGGATTAGAGAGTGCCCGTCCACAGAATCCTTTAAGGGTTTTTTGAAGAGTTTTTTTGTTTGTATTAACCTTTGATTAGCCCTTTTTTTGCTGTCCTTTAAACTGTGTTTTATATTTTAGTTTCTATTTATTATTGATGTGTAGAAACATAGAACTTGATGGCAGATAAGGACCGCAAGGCCCATCCAGTCTGCCTATTTGTTTTTCTACCTTATAAATGTGCCATCGGCCTTTGCTCTGTTAGTGGCCTATCTATTCATAGTCATTTGTATTGCGCCCTTATGCCTGTCCCATGCCTGTTTGAAGCCCTGCACTGTATTCATAGCCACCACTTCTTGTGGTAAGCCATTCCATGCATCCACCACCCTTTCTGTGAAAAAGAATTTCCTCACATTCCCCCTTAATCGGCCCCCTCTAATCTCATGCTGTGTCCTCTTGTCCTGCTATTTTTCTTATATTTAAACATGTTAGACTCTTTCACCTTGTTAATGCCCTTAAGGTGTTTGAATGCCTCGATCATATCACCTCTCTCCCTCCTTTGCTCAAGGGTATACATATTGAGCTCTGTTAATCTGTTTTCATATGTCTTCTGATGCAGTCCCTGCACCATTTTGGTTGCCCTTCTCTGGACTGCCTCAATTTGGTTAATGTCCTTGTGAAGGTGTGGCCTCCAATACTGCACGCAGTACTCCAGATGGGGCCTAACCAGTGTCTTGTAAAGAGGATTATTACCTCCTCTTACGACTTGTAATACCCTACTAATACACCCTAACACCCCCTAGCCTTACCTACTGCTTTAGAGGGTCTGCTTGGATGATTTCAGGTCATCAGTGATGATGATGCCAGTCTATTTCTTCCTTTGTGACTGCTAGCAACTCCTCCCAGCCTATAGGTGGCTTCTGGTTTCTCTTCCCTATGTGCATGATTTTGCACTTCTTTGCATTAAATCCCAGTTGCCACTCTTCTGACCATTTGCTAGTTTATCCAGATCTCTTCTCATTCTGCCCACCCCATCTGGATCATCTACTCTGTTGCAGATCTTGGTGTCATCTGCAGACAGACAAGCCTTACCCTCTAGTCCATCTGCAAGGTCACTAATGAAGATGTTGAAGAGGACTGGCCCAGGACTGATCCCTGAGTACCCACTTGTGACTTGCATCTCTTCTGACTGAATACCATTTATCACCACTCTCTGTTTTCTGCCCGTCAACCAGTTTGCCACCCAGTTGACCAACTTCTGACCGACCCTGAGCCTACCCAGCTTATTAATCAATCTTCTATGTGGAACAGTATCAAAAGCTTTGCTGAAGTCAAGGTAGGCGACATCAACTGCTCCCCCTTGGTCCACCACTCTGGTTACCCAGTCAAAGAAATCTATGAGATTAGTTTGACAGGACCTTCCTTTTGTAAACCCATGCTGTCTTGGATCCTGTGCCCCTATGGATTCCAGGTGTTGCACTATCCTTTCCTTAAGAGTGCCTCCATAATCTTGCCCACTACTGAGGTAAGATTGACTGGTCTATAGTTCCTGCCTCCTCCCTGCTACCACTCTTGTGGAGCGGGATCACATAAACCCTTCTCCAGTCTTCTGGGACCTCTCCTGTGCTCAGAGACTTACTAAATAGTTCTGCTAATGGCTCTGCTAGTTCCACCTTTAGCTCCTTAAGTACCAGGGATGTATGCCATCAGGTCCCATTGCCTTATCCAACCTGAGCTAGCAAGCTCTTGTAGGACCCTTTCTTTTGTGAAGGAGTAGTGCTCACCTCCCTCTCCCCTGTGTCCATGATGCTGAGCTGTGGGCCTGCCCTACCTTCTCTTCAGTAAATACTGAGCAAAAGTATCTATTTAGGATAGATGCTTTACAGGTCCTCCTCCTCACATGCTCCTTTTTCTCCATTAAGCTAGCAAAACCCCTCTGGACTTTCTTCTTTCACTAGTGTATCTATAGAAAGTCTTGTCACCTTCTTTACTGTTCGTGCTAGTGTTTCCTCAGTTTGGGACTTTGCCTGCCTTACTGACTTCCCTGCTTCCCTTAGGGCAGTTTGGTATGCCTCCCTATCTTCATCCCGCTGTGTTCCCTTATTTTTCCTGAAGGCCAGCCTTTTGGCTCTGACCTTTCTGCTACTGTATTTGAGAACCAAAGTGGTTCCTTCTTCTTTGCACTTCCTTTTCTGTCTAACACAATTTGATGTTGCTTCAACTATTGCATCCTTAATGCTTGCCCACTTTGCCTGTGCCCCTCACCTGTGTTTCTTTTGCCATGGCTAGCTTAACTC
The DNA here is from genome assembly GCA_016271365.2 of Neoceratodus forsteri. Lineage (NCBI taxonomy): Eukaryota > Metazoa > Chordata > Ceratodontiformes > Ceratodontidae > Neoceratodus > Neoceratodus forsteri. The sequence goes on along the minus strand of JADMNL010000030.1, from coordinate 161,041,056 downwards.
TGTTGGCCATCTTATCAAAGTCAGCTCCTCTGAAGTCCCATATTTTTGCCTTGGAATGGGATGATTAAGATGTAGTAGCAAACTGAACCATACCATGTGATGGTTACTGGCCCCAGGTGACCTTCTACCTGGAGATCTGTGATCCCTTCCCGTTAGTCAGTACTAGATCTGAGGATAGCCCTGTCTCTTGTGGGCTGCTGTACCAGTTGTTTGAGGCACTCCCCTGCAGGAATCCACTATGTGTCTAGTTCTGGCAGATGTTCCTGCTGGTATTGACCAATCTGTATCCGCATGTTGAAGTCTCCCATTATCAGAATCTCCCTTTAGCTGTCATGTTTTGTATATCTTCTAACAGTAATGTGTCTCTGTCCTCCCCTGGTCTGGGGGCCTGTAGACAACCCCAGTTCTTATGGCTGTCCCATTTCCTGTTTCAGGGTGACCGCAGTTCTTCTGGCTCCTTATGTGTATTCTGAATTTCTGTAGCTTTGATATTTTCATTGACATACAGAGCCACTCCTCCCCCCCTTTTTGCACCTCGGTCTCTTCTGAACAATACATAGCCAGGTACTGAAGTCTCCCAAGTGTGGTTACTGGTAAACCACGTCTCGCTAATTGCTACTATGTCCAGTTTAGCCTCTGACATTATTGCCTGCAGGTCTAGGATCTTATTTCCCAGGCTGTGAGCATTTGTGTACATGATTTTCCATTGGCCAGATTTTGGTGAGTTAGTTGTTGGGTGAGATTTGGCATTACCCCTGTGCGTCGTATGGGGAGACAAACCTTTTTTCTTACCTGGTGATGCAAATGAACTGCAAACATGCTGAATCCCTGTTTGACCACTAGCTGAGGGGGAGGGTGTTCTTCCCATTCGACGTATGGGGTGCTGCACCCCTCTCCCCATTTGCTAGTTTAAATATTCTGCAAAGACGTCAAACTTCTGCCCCAATGCACTGACTCCCTCCTTAGTCAGATGCAGTCCATCAAATTTAAAGAACTTTTGCTCCCAGAACTGTTGCTGAGTTCCTACAAATCTGTGTCCTTTTTCCTGGCTTCCAGCCTTGAGCCACGTGTTTAGCTCCCCTATCTCCCTTCTCTGACCTTCGTCCATCTGCTCCCTCTCCCAAACTGGCAGGATCTCAGAGAAGGAGATGCCAGATGAAATGGATGATAGTTTGTCACCCAGCCTGGTCAGGTGTTCCTTGGTCTCCACAACTGACCTGCTGGCGAGATCGATAGTCCCTATGTGTACTAGGACATCAATGTTTTCTCCTGCTTTGTGAACAATTTAGTAATGCGGTCAGTGTCTCTCCATGCTGATGTACCTGGAGACATCTGACCATTACTCCTGGCTGGAGATGGTATCAACTCCCGAATCATGGAGTCTCCTATGATCAGAAGTTTTTGGATTTCATTTTGCTTTTTTGTTTTTGTTCCTGATTTGGGTGAGTTTTGTTGTGCTAGCTCCTGTGCTGCAGTGTCCTGCTCTGCAGTGTCTTCTGCCTCTTTGATTTCAGAGATGAGGCAGATACCTGTTTGTAGTGTTTATATGGTTTTTGGAGGTAATATGTTGGAGAGCAGAGAGTGATGGGGCACCCGATTTGCCCCTACTAACCACCTGCCAACCTCCTGGACCAACTACCCTCTGCGGTTGAGGTTTTTCTGTTGGATGCTGGAGAAATGGTGGATGGTTCTTGTAATGTATTTCCTCTTGAATATAAAATTTGAGGCGTGCAATCTCTGGCTATGCTGCCCGGAGCTGAGCCCTGAGATCTCCAAAGGCCCAGCATGTAGGACAGTGTCCTAAATCCTGTAAGACTGTCCTTCTGAAAATTGTTCCACAGTACCTGCAGTTAATGATATCCATTCCAGATAAGTTGCTGGGTTTATAACCTAATCAGAGTAATTAGAAGGAAAAAAATGAAAAAAAAAATGCAAGTAATGGTTTGATTGTGTTTTGTTTTTGTTTAACTTGTTATAACAAGTTAAATTACTAGTGCCCTGTAAATGAGCTCACCTTGGAGGCCCCACTGATCCACCTTCCTGCTCTGCCACAGGAAATGTCACAACTGTGGTACCCTATAAAGGAGTGTAGTGTGGGGTGGTTGGGGATGGGGGTGGGTGGCTGGGCCCGTCCCTGCTGAAAAGAAGAACCACGGACGAAAGAACAAGGAGGTAAGAGCAGAAACAATCAGTCAACAACAAATGCAGTAACCCTGAAAGCTTATCCTAATGTTAGATAAAACTGTAAAATCTGTAAAGCACCACCTGTAATAATTTCAGAGAAGATATACGCTGTAAGAAACACTTTGCTACAGAGAAAAATAAAACAATGAAATGTTAGCAACAAACAGTAGCAATCCCTGTGAGAAAAAAATAAAAACAACACCACACAGTAAATCTGCTTAGCCAAAATAAGTCTTAATCCTTTTCCCTTGCTCTGGTAAGTTTCTCTACTCTGCCTTTCAAGCAGTCTTAGAAGGAAAGAGCTCAGGTGAAGCTAGGTTCCTTGGCCAGCAAACCAAGTCTTCTACCTCCCCATGTTTAATCTGGCATCATCAATGCTGCAGAGGATTTCACACCACTTCCACGGTCACATGTACCATGTGTCAATACAGACACATAATGGCTGTATTAGCTGGTTCTTAGCACATTTTGGGTTAGGAATGAAATCAAGAACAAAAAGGAGGCAGGGGATCACAACAAGCCGGTCTGTGTTTTGAAGTATCATGCCCCTCCACCCAAAAAAATTGGGGAATGGGGACTGGGGGCAACTTCTTAAAAGGATATCATTTGGTGGCCAGGAAGGTGTTGTCTAAAAAGATGGTGTCAGTTCCTGGAACATTGCCGAGAGCTGGTATGGTTTGTTTTGTTTTTTTTGGAATGAGATCTTTATTAAAATTAGGGTACATACAGTACATACAGGTAAAGAAATAACACAGGGCAGCATTTTCATACATGTCAAGTTAAATAAGGTAACATTGCAACATGTTATTAATCTTAAGCAAAACCAGTTCTGTTTAAATAAGTTCCATTCGAAAATACTTTACAGACTAAACTCCAGTCTAGATTTACAAAAATCAAACTCACCATTATAAACTATAGAAGACAATACAAAAGAACGTGCTAATTAAAAATTAAATAAAACAAGGCAGGGGGACCATAAATCCTAAAAAAGGATCACACAGCCCCATTTGTTTAGAAAAAAATGACATTCTCAAGGAATAAACTGTGGATCACTACGCAATTTATAATTCACTCAATACTGCCAAGTCTCCTCAAATATGGGCAGCTTATTCATAAAATAATAAGTGCATTTTTCCAAAAAATAAATAGAGTCAACTAAGGCTATCACTTGGATAATTAAGGGGGCTAAGAGTGAAGCCACAATTTGGTAATTATTTTCTTGGCACATACCAGCAGGATACACCCAATTTTAAGTTGGTGCACATTAAAGTGGAACTGTCATCAACAGGATTTCTTAATGTCTGAAAGTCCATAAAAAGCTAATTTGATTGAGCCGTTGGACAGGATTCACAAAAAAGGGATGGGCCCAGCAAGATGCTGACATTCTCAACTTGCACTGAACAACGATTCAGCCAGTGGCCCTATTCGCCGGCACAATCCAGATGTGCCAACACATTGCAGATGTGCCGCACAAGGCCGGTAATGATATGCGGCACATCTGGGGGGTCTATGAAGGGGGCATGTCCATTCATGCTGAGTGCAGCCCCATTCACAGCCCAAATCGCAGGTGCATCCCCAGGGCAAGTCCAGGAAAGTGCCACCGAAAGATAAGTTTATTTCATTGAGACTTAACATAGAAACATAGAAACATAGAATTTGACGGCAGATATGGACCGCTTGGCCCACCCAGTCTGCCCATTTCCCTACCTACTGGATAAGCTGCAGATCCTAGTTAACCAGCAGCCTACTTCTTCCTACCCCCACCCCAGAATTGCCTTATGACTATCTCATGCATGCTTGAATTCCACCACTGATTTTGACTCCACAACCTCCTCCGGAAGGCCGCTCCATGCATCCACAACCCTCTCTGTGAAAAAAGCTTCTAATTACTCTGAGCCGCCTCCTCTATCTTCAAATTGTGCCCTCTTGTTCTTGCACACCTCTTTTTTTGAAAGATGCTACCCTCTTGGACTTTGTTGATTCCCTTGAGGTACTTGAAAGTTTCTATCATGTCCCCCCTCTCCTTTCTTTCCTCGAGGCTATACATATTAAGCTCCTTAAGTCTCTCTTCATATGTCTTCCGGTGCAGACCCTGCACCATTTTAGTTGCCCTCCTCTGGACAGCTTCCATCCAGTCTATGTCTTTGCGGAGATTGGGTCTCCAGAACTGCACACAGTACTCCAGATGGGGTCTCACCAGCTGTCTGTACAGAGGGATAATAACTTCCTGTTTTCTACTGGTGATGCCTCTCCCTATGCATCCCAGTATCCCCCCAGCCCTCCTTGCTGCCCTCTCACATTGCTTGCCCATCTTTAGATCATCTGATATGACTACCCCCAGGTCCCTTTCCATTTTTGTTGTTGTTAGTATCTCACCCCCCATTGTGTACTCTTCCCCTGGGTTTTTGTTTCCCAGGTGCATTACCTTGCACTTCTTAGCATTGAATTTAAGCTGCCATACATTTGACCATTCCTCTAACCTTGCCAAGTCCCTTCTCATCCTTTCCACCCCACCCTGTGCATCAACTCTGTTGCAGATCTTAGTGTCATCTGCAAAGAGACATACTTTTCCTTCCAGTCCTTCTGCAATGTCGCTTATAAAGACATTGAAGAGGACCGTCCTCATACTGAACCCTCAGGTACCCCACTAGTAACCCTCCTTTCTTCTGAGTGGACTCCATTTACTATTACTCTCTGTGTCCTATTCTCCAGCCAATTCTTTACCCAGACTGTCATCTTGGGACCCACCCCAGGCTGGCTAACTTGTATATTAATCTTTTGTGTGGGACTGTGTCAAATGCCTTGCTAAAGTCTTGGTAGGCCATGTCCACAGCCCTCCCTAATCTACTACTTTGGTCACCCAGTCAAAGAAATCTATCAGATTCGTCTGGCATGACCTTCCGCTGTGAATCCATGCTGCCTAGGGTCCTGTGCCCCTCTGGCCTCTAGATACTCGACAATTCTTTCCTTTAGAAGTGAGTCCATCATTTTCCCTATCACTGAGGTTAAACTAACAGGTCTATAGTTTCCTGCTTCTGCCTTGCTCCCACTTTTGTGAAGGGGAATCACATCTGCCCTCCTCCAGTCCTCGGGTACCACCCCATCCTCCCATGATTTGTTAAAAAGGGTAGTCAGTGGTGTCACTAGTTCTACCCTTAGTTCTTTTAGAATTCTGGGATGAATCCCATCAGGCCCCATTGCTTTGTCCACCTTCAGTTTTAAGAGTTCTTTCAGAACCCTTTCTTCTGTAAATGGGCGGTATCAACTTCTGTATCCAGAGTGTTACTACTGTTTGTTTTATGTACCTCCCTCTTCCTTTGTAAATACTGAGCAAAAATATTTGTTTAGTATCTCTGCCTTTCCAGTCTCCTCTGCCCACCCTCCCTCCCTTTATTAAGCCTCACTATCCCTCCTTTGGTCTTCCTTCACTCCCTGATGTACCTATAAAAGGTTTATCCCCTTCTTAACTGAGTTGGCTATCTTTTCCTCGGTTTGGCCTTTGCTGTTCTGACTGCCTTCCCAGCCTCCTTTGCTTTAACTGATACAGTTCTCTGTCCTGCTCCTTCTCGATTCCTTTTACTTCCTGAATGCTTTCTTTTCTCTTGAACCTTCACTGCCACTTCCTTTGAGAACCATAGTGGTTTCTTACATCGTCTTGTTTTGTTTTTTGCTTCACACAAAGGCTCGTTACCTCTGTGATGGCAGTTTTATTATTCCCCATTGTTCTTCACCCTCCTTCCTGCCCATTTGCTAGTGCGTTCTTTAGGCACTCACCCATTTAGCAAAGTCAGCCCTCCTAAAGTCCAGTACTTTTGTCTTTGTATGGCTTGACTCTGTTGCTGTGTTTATTGTGAACCATACTGTTCGATGGTGGCTGGTTCCCAGATGGCTACCCACTTCTACATCTGTGATCCTCTCTCCATCTCCATTTGAGAGTATCAAGTCTAATATTGCTCCTCTTGAGTGGGCTCCAGTACTAGTTGTCTAAGGCATGCCCCTGTAGGGCATCTAGAATAACTGCACTCTTCGAAGTGGCTGCTGCAACTGCACTCCAGTTAACATCTGGCATATTCAGATCACCCATCAGCAATATCTCCCTTTTCTGCCATTCTAAGATATACTTTCTATCATTTTCTTGTCCATTTCTCCCCTGGAGAAGGTCTGTATCTAACCCTGTGCGGATTGTGGTGCCATTGCCTGTCTCCAAATTTACCCACAGTGCTTCTTCTCCTCCCTGTTTACCCTTTTGTTCTGTTGCTTTTATTCCTTCCCTTATGTAAAGAACTACTCCTCCTCCTCTTTTACCCTCCCTGTCCCTCCTGTAGATAGTGTATCCTGGTATGTTTACGTCCCAGTCATGGTTTTGTGTGTACCATGTTTCTGTGACTGCCACGATATCCAGATGTTCCTCCTCCATCAAGGCCACTAATTCAGGAAGCTTGTTACCTAGGCATTGGTACTCATTGCTCTCCATTTTTTGATGGCTTTACCTTCTGTTGCAGCATCCCCCACTGACCGTTCTACCTTGGTCTTTTTCTCATTTAGTACCCTGTTTTGTAGGGAGAGGCTGGGATTTTTCTGCTGCTTGTCAGTGCCTCCCCCTTTGACTAGTTTAAAAGCTTGCCAATGAAGCATTTAAACCGATTACTCAAAAGACTTGTTCCTTCCTGGACAGATGCAGACCATTCTGCAGTATAGGCTGGTGTCCTCCAGGTGGAACCCCAGTCCCCAAGCCAAAACCCTGTGCTCCGCACCATTTTTCAACCATTCATTAAACTGCATGGTGCCAATTACCTCGCCTCACCCATGCCTTTGACAGGCAGCACCTCTGAGAAGGATACTGTGTGTGCTACTTGTCTTAGGCCCCTCCCCAACTCTGCAATGTCCTCCTGCACTGCTCTAACCTCATGATGAGCCAAGTCATTTGTCCCTAGGTGGACAATTACATCCAGCTCAGAATCCCTTGCAGCTTTTGTCGTGATCCTGAGGATGCGCTTCCTGTCCCTCCAAACCATGGCACCAGGCAGGCACCATACTTCAGTTTTCCCAGCTCCTCCCAGTTCTATCCCCTAATAATTGAGTCCCCCACCAGGAGCTGCTTCCTTTCCTTGTGGTGTTCTCTGCCTCCTTCCTGTGGGCCTCCTTGTGACAGCTGTCCTCAGCCTCCTTAGTCTCCTCTGTGGGTGCATCCATGGGGGCTATGCTCCCAAAATGGTGTATGGATTGTGGAGTGGAACAACTGACTGGGTGTGCCTCCGTTCCACCATCCTCACCCTTCCTGAGCCCACTGTGGTCCAACTGCTGTGTTTTCTTGCAACCTCTGAGGTAGTGGTGGTGGCTGTGGTGCTCCCTGGATGGGGGAGGTTCCTTCCTACTGTCCAGTGTGGCCTGGGGAAGGTCCCTGTACTACTGTCCAGTGTGGCCTGAAGACAGGCAACTTCCTCCCTCAGGGCAGAGAGTTGTCTGCAAATAGGGCAGCATCTCAGCCTCCAGAAAGACTCCCGGAAGACTGCTGCCCCACAGCCATTACATTGCACTACTCCCCACATATGTTTTTTTTTTTGTGTGTGTGATTGGTTTGTAATATAGAAATACAAACTTATGTGGGTGGCCACCCACAGGCAGGCTTCCATACTGCAGACAGCAGCACGGCAGCCTGCACACCCTGTCAGACTAAACACCCCCCAACCAGCCCACAGCACTATACCACCTGTCACCCATTCAGGCTCCAGGTGGTATAGTGGTCCCCCCACCCGTAGGGCTGGCAGCTCCCCCAAATCCTGGAACAAACATAGCCCTGGTGGTATGGTGACCCCCACCCCAGTCCCACCCTGACCCCAAGGTAGCATCAGTGGCTATAAACACCCTGGTGGCCCTATCCCCACCCACTGGAACCTCCCAGCCTGCCCCCACCACCACCCAGTAACAGGCTCCTGTCGGCGGGCAGCTCAACCCTCCTGCACACCACCCCATCTGCCCACCAACTGTGCTCTCTGTGGATGGCAGCATACAGTACACTTGGTAAATGGGACCATCGTGTGGGTCAGGGCTGCAGTCGTGGATGAGGAAGCCTATGCTACCAGGGAAGGTGTCGGGGGTGCTACCGGGTGCCTGGCATGGTGGGGGTGCCACCTGGTCACATGCTGGTGCCTTCTTGGGGGGGGCTGGGTATGGAAGTATGCCTCATCACCTGGACTGGGTGGTAGATCCTGGTTGACCAGACAGCCCTGCAGGGTTTCTGGCACATTCTGCCGCACATCCCTGCACTGTGCATGCAAATGGGGCCCCTTAATGACATACAAGCGGCCCTTTTGCCTTGCATGTCTAATGGCCCCATTTGCAAGTTTGGGGCTGTGAATGGTGATAGAGGCAGCGCATCCTGAGATGCGCTGCCCTATTGGAATCCCAGCCCGATGTGGGGGATGCACTGGCACAGCCAGGGCTGGGCGCATATGTGGTATTTCCATGCTCATCTTCTGTGAATACCACAGTTTGTTCTCGGCGCATCTCCTCTGCACCAGGGCAGCCAAGATGCGCCGAGTGCATCATTTTTGTGAATCCTGCCCATTGTGTTTCTGTGTGAGTCTTTGCAATCCAGAGTTATTCATATGTAAATCATCCTGTAATTAAGGGCTGGTGGCAGCCATATATTTTGGGGTCCTGACAATAATTGATGTCACTGAGGGTCTAGGTCCCCTTTTGACTGTATTTAGTCCAACAGTTAAATAGGAACTCAACTGTTTTATTAAGTGTATTTTAAGGTGTTATTACAACACTTTCTAAATCTATAATAATTGTTTTGTATGTGCATTGAAACTAATGAGTTATCACCTTTACATTTCAAACTGTTAGTAAAAAATAATCCATCTTCAGGATTGCTTTAACCTCTAGGATATACACAACTGCCTGCTGAACATATCAGAACAGATTTCTGGGGCTGCCACAGTACCACTGTCTGTCTTTTTTCTGTTCCTTCTCTTACAGCCTTTTCTGTTAGAATTTTGTGAGTTAACTCGGGTCTACAAGATGCAAATGTGGCTATGTACCTACTGACCTGGCATCATGGCATCCCTGTGCTCCCACGGTACACCCAGGAACAAGCTGTTGCTTAGTTTGCCTTTCCTGGACAAAGACAGTAAAAACAATCTGAGCATGTGTTATGATTTTAAAGATATGCTTCTTATGATGTATTATGTGTTATGATTCTGAAGATAGACGGGGTACAACTCAGAGGTAATTTGAGGAAGTATTTCTTCACAGAAAGGGTTGTGGATACATGGAACAGCCTTTCTGAGGAGGTCGTAGAGTCAAAAACAGTGAGGGAATTCAAGAATGCATGGGACAGACATAAGGCAATTCTAGTGGGGGGTAGGAGGAAGTAGGCTGTTGGTTAACTAGGATCTGCAGCTTATCCATTAGGTAGGGAAATGGGCTGACTACTGTAGATGGGCCAAGCGGTCCTTATCTGCTGTCAAATTCTATGTTTCTATGTTTCTATCCAGATTTGACTTGAAAAGAAAAAATAGTACACAATTACTATAGCTGGACAACATTGTTAAAGCATGAATAATCTGAAATGCATTATTAAAAGAGTATTTTACTTATTTTGATGTAGTTAAAAGTATAACAGTTTCTTACTGAAATACTTTTGATGGAATGGGATTTTGTAATTACAACACTTTCTACATTTATATTTGTTTTGTATGTTCAATGAAACCAGTGAGTTACCACTTTTACATTTCAAACTGTTAGTAAAAATAAGGGAAAGGGGAAATTGTTTAACAGAAAAGGCGCACTAAGTTGAAGCTTGTTTTCAGGTGTGACCTGAGAGCACAAGGAAGTTAAGTGACTTGCTCAGAGTCACACAGTATGCAAGTGGGGCTGTGGGATTCAAACCCAGGTCTTAAAATTTGTAACTCAGTGCCATTAACCACTGCGCTATACTGCCTCCTAATAATCCAATAGAATTCTGGCATTGTTAAAGTACAAAATCCCATTCCATCCAAAGAATTTCAGTAAGAAACTTATACTTTTAACTCCATCAAAAAAAGTAAAATACTCTTTAATAGTGATCATTTTTTACATAAAGACACTTTTATCCCCAGTTACAACCTTCCGGTTGATATTTGTGGTTACAGCCAGGAAGTTGTAATCAACACTTGTCAATCAAGCATCACCACAGAAAGCTAACTGGCATGTAGTTTCACTGTGGGTAAGCTGAACATCTTGTCCAACATGGCAGCTCCATTACCGGGCACCAGTACCAGCACACAAGTTGGCCACACACTGTTAAGATAAGTAAGATTTCAAATATTTGTAAATATCTATCTAGTTGATCATGCCTTGAAAATGAAAAAAATCAATCTGATTGATACCGCCGCTCACACTCTTCGAGCACGTCTTACACTTTGCAGCAATGCTGACTGACCGTGACTTTCCAGAATGTCGTTACCACTGTAATGTAAAAAAAGAAAAGGGAGATACAGACAGTGTGTGTGTGTGTGTGTGTGTGTGTGTGTGTGTCTATCTCTGACAGAAGTGCTGCACTAACTGAACTCTGCTGAAAGGGAAAGGGTTTATGTTGCATCCCACACCTCGTGTGTGTGTAAAATTCTAGTGACACCCACCCACCCATATATTATTGTATGTGCATTTCAGGTTATGCATGTTTTAACAATGTTGTCCATCAGTGTGTTTTTGCAAATAATAAACAAGTAATTGTGCCCTGTTTTTTTCTGTTCAAGTCAAATCTGGATAGAAAGAGTATAATACTTTCAGAATCTTAACACATGCTCAAAACCCATTCTGCTGGATAAACAAAGTTTGTTCACAGCTGCACTGCCAGCTGATAATCAAAAGCTACACATTTCTTGGCTGGCCCTATGATGCCAGGCCAGTAGGTACGTAACCACATTTGCTTCTAGTAGACCCAAGTTCACACCTGAAATTATAAGAGAAAAGGCTACAAGCAAGGGGACAGAAAAAAACAGATGTTGGTGCTGTGGCAGCCTGAGAAATCTGTACTGACATGAATACAGCCAGGGTTTAGAAATCCTGATATGGGGCCCCAACTCCTGTTGGCATCACAGAGCCAGTCTTGAGATGTGTGGTTTTTGATAATCAGCTGGCAGTACAGCCTAGAGGTTAAAGCAATCCTGAAGATGAATTATTTTTACTAACAGTTTGAAATGTAAAGGTGATAACTAACTAGTTTCAATGCACATACAAAACAATTATTATAGATGTAGAAAGTGCTGTAATAACACCTTATAACACACTTAATAAAACAGTTAATTTCCTATTGAACCTGCTGGATTAAAATACAGTCAAAGGAGGCCCTAGATACTCAGTGACATCATTTCCTGTTAGGAACCCAAATCATATGGCTGCCACCAGCCCTTAATTACAGGGTGATTTACATATGAATAACTCGGACTGCAATGACTCACAGATAAACACAATGAGGCAATCAAATTAGCTTTCCATGGGCCTTCAGACATTAAGAAATCCTGCTGATAACAGTTCCCCTTTAAGCAAGTATGAATCAGATGGAATAAGTAACAAAAACAAAAGGGAAGTAAGTGACCTACTTAGGTAGAGCAAGCAAATATTCTATCACTTGAGAAACACCCATCCAATATGTATGGAGGACTGGGTAGGACCAAACAATATGAGTATGGTCTGTTTTTTGTTCACCACACTCTCTGCAACACACCCCAGCCAGGTCTCCTGAGGAGCTGACAGTTTTTTGATCCCACTGAGTTAAGTGTCTGGGAAGATGGGGAGATTGTGGAGGGTGAGACATGACTGGAGTTTGGGTGAAGGGGCCAGCCAGACCCAGATACCAGGATACTTATTTTCAGACTGGATCCAAAATATTCTGAACATTTGTGCAGGAATGAATCTGCCTTGGGTACAACTTTTTGATAGAGCATGAATGATTATAATTGCACACTAATGAGCAATTTTACAAATTAGGTTTATTTAGTTGGTAAATGAAAATGTGGACCTGTTATTCAACCAAATACCCAGAGCTCAGAGCAACAAGGCACAGCCTACTGCTATTTCAGATGCGAAGGGTCATGGCGAAGAGGACCCATTGGACATCACGGACTTCTGGATACTTTGTGGGGTCACTGGACAACCATAGAGGACCTGGCAACTGCCAGAAAGGCACCTTGAACATGGCCTGTAAGTGGGTCTTATGTATGGGATAATGGGGGTTGGGGATGACAATGACAAGAGCACCAGTAGGCCAAGGCTTGATGAATGGCACACTGCTCTATAACTGGTGCCATTATACACACACTGCCCCCTGTATCTGTCACAATCCATCATGTTGTCCACCCACTAACAACTCGATTCATCAGTTTGCATCAGTGAGTCAAGTGACTCTGTCACAGAGGTAAGCCTCCTCCCACCAACACTGCACCATCTCTGAGTAAAGTAAAAATGTGAAATATTAAAATGAGAAGCTGTTATTACTAACACTCAATGGGCCCAATTTTTTCAAATGACTTGGAATGACACATGGGACTTGTGTCAAATGAGTTTGACACAAGTTGTGATTTGCCTTACAACCTGCATCAAATGTGATTTTCTAAAGCAGCCTGCATCTGATCTAGAAACTGCTGCGCCAAAGCCCCCTTGCATCAGGATTGCATCAAACAACCTGGTGCACCAGGTCACAAGGGGGCTTGCACCATGGCGGGGCTGCATCATCCCCTTTTTTGGGATATTGCAAGCCCCACCATGGGCCCAGGAAGGGTCACGGATCCCTGACACCACGTCAACAATTGCTTGCCAATGTGACATTTCCTCCAACACCACTGTGTCAACTGCAATTGTAGATGGCATGGTGCTGTGGAGAACAAAGTTGTTTTGCCCCCCACACCCCCAACTACTATTATCAACTCCAAGATGGAGCTGATTCAGGGATGGGTGCGGACCTTGGGAAAGGGTGCCAGGGTCCCTAACAGACTTTATAGTGATGTGTCAATGTTGTCAGGATCAACCAGATCGCTGTAAAGTGGTTGCTGTAGAGATGGCATGCCAAGGGTCACTAATTAGACTAGCCAGGAGGTGATCTATGTAGGTTGCACCTGTGCAATGTCATAGAACAGGGGGCAGTAGAGGTACATTAGGGGTACAAGAGTCGGCAATGGTGGTATCAGGGCCATCTGGGCCTTAGCTGCAGTGATGTGGCACCCATTGGGATGCCATTGCAGTGTTGCAAAAGAAAGGTTTTTACTTTACATCCAGCCCATATTATATTCAGATTCCCTGGTACTCTGGTGGCCCCCCAAACCCTGATGTATAATGATCATCCCTGGTGGTGTAGTGCCCCCCCCAATCCATGATCTCACCTGCTTATAGTGTTAAAACTGCCCCAGTCCAATAGCCCTCCCGATCCCTGATCTCACCCAAAAGCAAAGTTGTAATTGTTCATTGGTCTAGTGGCCCCCCACCTTCCCCATCTCATCAAGCAGTGACCCCACCCCACTCCCCACATCCCAGCATCATTTCTGCAACTGGCACTGCCCTCCGCATACCACCACAGTGAGCCACAGAATGTGTTATACGTGTACTGTATAACAGTATACAGTATGTGCATAATGCATTCTGCACCTGGCCATGGTGGTGTGCAGAGGGCTGTGCCCATTGCAGGATCGTGCCAGGATGAGGGCTATTAGTGTGGGTGGACAATGCTTGATGGCATGGGGAGGGTGTGGGCCACTAGACCAGTGCTATGTGCGTGGGTGCAATCAGGGATTGGTGGGCTGCTGTAGGACTGGGGCAGTTTTCTCAATATAACCAAAGGACATCGGGGCCAGTAGACTACTAGGGCAGGGATGACTACAGTATGGGCATACAGTAAACATAAAACTATTCTTACAGCATGCTACGGCAGCACCCTGCACTGTGCCACATTAGAGCAGTGGATGGAAACTGTCTGCCCTGGGGCCATGCTTGCTACTCCTTGGGGCATCTGAACTGCTCCCTACCATTGTGTGCAGATGTATCAGGCACTTGCAACAATCCTGCTAACTGCACCAGTATTACTGTCACAGAATTCAGGTTATGGCAATTCTAAAACGTTTGGTACAAATTGAAAATTTTCTAGAATAGCGGGACTTGCGTTTAGCACACCTGTATCAGGCATAGTCCCCTGGTTTGTCTCAAGTTGCATCTGGAGCATTCTGCTTCTAAAATTGGGCCCAGAGTGTTGTTTCTAGTTCTTTCTGAGCATTATACTATTCATTTTGTTACCTGGGACCTTGTACACAAATGCAATATGGGGTATGGTAAGATGCTAGTGTGTATAGAAATGAATTGGCTCAAAAAAATCTATGGAATAACAGCTTTCAAAAGTTGTTATGCAATAGTTTTGATGTCACTACTGTTGTACAATGATGTTCTGCCATCACAGATTCTCATGCTGCTGTTCTTGCACTGATCTTTGTCTCAGTGAAGCACTTTCATTTTCAAGGGAAGAGACTGTTAAATATAGCAAAACTGAACACATGATTCTTAACTATTATAGAAACACAGAAACATAGAATTTGATGGCAGATATGGACCGCTTAGCCCACCTAATCTGCCCATTTTCCTACCTAACAGATAAGCTGCAGAGCCTAGTTAACCAACAACTAACTTCCTCCTACCCCCAACTAGGACTGCCTTATGTCTGTCCCATGCATTCTTGAATTCCCCCACTGTTCCTGACTCCACAACCTCCTCAGGGAGGCTGTTCCATGCATCCACAACCCTCTCTGTGAAAAATACTTCCTCACATTACCTCTGAGTCGTCCCCTCTGTCTTCAAACTGTACCCTCTTGTTCTTGCACATCTCTTTTTCTGAAAGATGCTACCCTCTTGGACTTTGTTGATTCCCTTGAGGTACTTGAAAGTTTCTATCATGTCCCCTCTCTCCCTTCTTTCCTCAAGGGTATACATATTAAGCTCCTGTAGTCTTTCTTCATATGTCTTCTGGTGCAGACCCTGCACCATTTTGGTTGCCCTCCTCTGGACAGCCTCCACTCTGTCTATGTCTTTGCGGAGATGGGGTCTCCAGAACTGCACACAGTACTCTAGATGGGGTCTCACCAACTGTCTGTACAGAGGGATAACAACTTCCTGTTTTCTACTATTGATGCCTCTTCCTATGCATCCCAGTATCCCCCCAGCCTTCCTTACTGCCTTCTCACATTGCTTGCCCACCTTTAGGTCATCTGATATAATTACCCCTAGGTCCCTTTCCATTTTTACTGTTGTCAGTATCTCACGCCCCATTGTGTACTCTTCCCCTGGGTTTTTGTTTCCCATGTGCATTACCTTGCACTTCTTTGCATTGAATCTGAGCTGCCATACATTTGACCATTCCTCCAACCTTGCCAAGTCCCTTCTCATCCTTTCCACTCCATCTTGTGTATCAACCCTGTTGCAGATCTTTGTGTCATCTGCAAAGAGAATACTTTTTCTTCCAGTTCCTCTGCAATGTCACTTATAAAGACATTAACAAGCATTTGTCAATGCCGAACGTTCGCTTGCAGGTATTTGCAGTGGTGTTTGGCATGTATGGTGCTTTACCCTAATGCCCTGTGCGATTGCTGGTATTTGCACAATAAATTGTCAGCATGATCTTTTTGTTACCCCCATTGTGCGCTACATAGGCAGAAACACGTTTTCGGCAGGATATGAAAAAGCTCATAAGGAAGTGCGGTAAAATGGCAATGTTGAAAATGTGGAGTGGAAATATTAAAAATTCGCAAACCTACGAGCGTGCGTGGGAACTGTGCAACACACGCTCGTAAAACAGTCATTTTTAGGAATTTTTTCACCAAATTTTCAACATTGCCATTTTAAAACCTGTGCTAATGAACAGTGTCACTGTGATTTTCTTACTGTGTCCCATACATTGATTTCTCAAGACACCCACCGCATTGTGCACTAAGCATGGGGAAAGACGCTTTGGGCAGGATGTGAAAATGATAGCTGTACTGCTCATAAGGAGGTGTGGTAAAATGGCAATGTTGAAAATCTGGAGTGAAAATATTGAAAATTCGCAAACTTACGAGCGTGCGTAGGAACTGCACAATGCAGACTCATAAAACAGTCATTTTTAGGAATTTTTTCACCAAATTTTCAGCACAGCCATTTTAAGACCTCTGCTCATGATCAGTGTCACTGTGATTTTCTTAATGTGTCCCATACATTGAGTTCGCACACCGACTGTGCCATTGTGCGCTACTATGGGCAGAAACACATTTTGGGCAGGATGTGAAAAATGACAGCTGTACTGCTCATGAGGAGTTGTGGTAAAATGGCAATGCTGAAAATCGGAGTGCAAATATTGAAAATTCGCAAATATGCGAGCGTGCGTAGGAACTGCGCAACTAACGCTGTCAAAACAGTCATTTTTAGGAATTTTTTCACCAAAGTTTCAACATAGCCATTTTAAGACCTCTGCTCATGAACAGTGTCAATGTGATTTTGTTAATGTGTTCCATACATTGATTTCGCACACCGACTGTGCCATTGTGCGCTACATGGGCGGAAACATGTTTTGGGTGAGATATGAAAAATGACAGCTGTACAACTCATAAGAAGGTGTGATAAAATGGCAATGTTGAAAATCTGGAGTGAAAATATTGAAAATTCGCGAACTTACAAGCCTGCGTAGGAACTGAGCAATGCATGCTCGTAAAACAGTCATTTGAATTTTTGCACCAAATTCTCAACATGGGGTTTTTGGGACCCCTTCTCATGAATGATGTCACTGTCATGGCATTATCTGAGGCCAAAGGGTGATTTCGTGCAGTGACTGTGCAGTGCCTGCGAAATCACCCTCCGGGCCCGAATAACGCCATAACAGTGACATCATTCATGAAGGAGTTCCAAAAACCCATGTTGAAAATTTGGTGCAAAATTTAAAAAATGACTGAGATATGCAATAAAGTTGAAACCCCCATGTAGCTCATTATACAGCTTACCGGCATTTCCTCAGTTCGGGTCGGCTTTGAAGAGTGCAGACGTGTTCCCGGTCCACCGAAGATCGTCGGCGCGAGTCGAGGAATAAGTATGGGGTGGGGGTGTGTGGGGAGGCTGGAGTGCGCAGTGATTGCAGGTGCGGGTTGTGGGAGGGGTTGGGAGGCGAGCCGTGGGACCCGTTTTGTTTTACAGGGGAAAAAAAAGAAAAAGACAACCAGGGATGTTGCCACGCTGGGGTGGGCTCCCAGCATGGCAGAGATATGTGGCGGCCGAGGCTGGCGGGGGATTGGGCACCCCGTCGGCAAACCAAACAAACAGTTTGCCACACTGGGGTGGGCTCCCAGCGTGGTGGCAGGATGGCTTGGGGGGGGCCGTGGAGCCGACAGGGGATTGGGCACCCGTCTGCAAAACAAACAACTTTGCCATGCTGGGGTGGGCTCCCAGCATGGCAGAAAAGCTTTGGGGGGGCGGCGTGAGGCGCACGGGGGGGAGCGCGTGATGGAGGGGACAGCGGCACTCAGTATGGCAGTGGTGTTTTCCTTTGAAGCAGAGGAACACTGCTGTCATATTGAGCTCCTGCACCCATTGGTGCAGAACCGCCACACCTGCTCAAGGGAGCAGTGCATTGGGTGGGAGAGGCACACCTCCAAGTGTGCTACTCTCCCAAAAACGTTCCATAACGTAATGTAAGCAGACATAAAAAGGACCGGTCCCAGTACTGAACCATGTGGTACCCGCTAGTAATCCCTCTTCTTCACTGTGTACTATTTACTACTACCCTTGCTCTGTTGTCTAGCCAATTTTTTCCAGGCTACCATTGGGACCCACTCTAAGGCTGGCTAACTTGTGTATTAATCTTTTGTGTGAGAGTGTCAAATGCCTTGCTAAAATCTAGGTAGGCCATATTCACAGCCCCTCCCTGGTCTTCTACTTTGGTCACCCAGTCAAAGAAATCTATTAGGTTCATCTGACATGACCTTCCTGCTGTGAAACCTTGCTGCCTTGGGTCCTGTGCCCCACTGGCCTCTAGGTACTCAACAATTCTTTCCTTCAGAAGTGATTCCATCATTTTCCCTACTACTGAGGTCAAACTAACTGGTCTGTAGTTTCCTGCCTTTGTCCTGCTCCCACTTTTGTGAAGAGGAATCACATCTGCCCTCCTCCAGTCCTCAGGTACCACCCCAACCTCCCATGATTTGTCAAAGAGAGTAGTCAGCGGTGTCACTAGTTCTACCCTTAGTTCCTTTAGAATTCTTGGGTGAATCCCATCAGGCCCCATTGCTTTGTCCACCTTCAATTTTATTAGTTCTTTCCAAACCCTTTTTCTGTAAATGGACTGGTATAGACCCCGTCTTCAAGTGTTTCTCTTGTTTGGTTTAGGTACCTCCTCTCCTCTTCCTTTGTGAATACTGAGCAGAAATATTGGTTCCAGTATCCCTGCTTTTCACTGTCACCCTCTACCCACATTCCCTCTCCTTTATTAAGCCTCAGTATCCTCCTTTGGTCTTTCTTCGCTCCTAATGTACCTATAAAGGTCTTATCCCCTTCTTAACAGAACTGGCTATCCTTTCCTCGGTTTGGGCCTTTGCTATTGTGACTGTCTTCCCAGCCTCTTTCTGCTTTAACTGATAAAGTTCTCTGTCCTGCTCCTTCTGTGTTTTCTTATATTTCCTGAATGCTATCATTTTCTCCTTAACCTTCCCTGCCACCTCTTTTGAGAACCATAGCGTTTTTTTCCTTCGTTGTGTTTTGTTGATTTGCTTTACACAAAGGCTTGTTTCCTCTGTGATGGCTGTTTTGATCACTCCCCATTGTTCCTCCACCCCTCCTTTTTGCCTGTTTGCTAGTGCTTTTCTGAGGCACTCTCTTATTTTCCCAAAGTCAGCCTTCCTAAAGTCATAGATACATAGATACATAGATACATAGATACATAGACAGTGTCGGCAGATAAGGGCCTATGGCCCACCCAGTCTGCCCATTTGAGCTTGTAAGTTCAGTTTGTTTTCCTAGAAGTCTGTTTCCCTTACCCTGACCTCTAGAATTCCTTTATGTCTATCCCATGCATTCTTAAATCCCGTGATTGTTCAGCCCCCACCACTTCCTCTGGCAGGGTGTTCCCTTGTCCACCACCCGTTCTGTGAAGAAATTCTTTCTCGTGTTTCCTCTGAATCGTCCTCCTCCAACTTCATCCATGCCCTCTAGTCCTGGAACATCTTTTCGCTTAAAATAGTGTTTTCTGCACCTGTTCCTCCCTGTAAGATACTTGTATGTCTCTACCATATCCCTCTCTCCTCCTCTCCTCCAGGAGTACATGTTCAGTTCCTTCAACCTGTCTTCCATAGGACTTGTGATGCAATCCATGCACCATTTTTGTTGCCCTCCTCTGAACCTTCTCTACCCTGTCTATGTCCTCACGTAGGTATGGTATCAGAACTGTACACTGTAGTCCAGGTGGGGCCTCACTGAGTGTCTTGTATAGGGAATAGACCTCCCTTTTTCCTGCTGGTGATGCCCTGCCTATACATCTCAGCATCCTATTTGCTTTACCTGATGCCTTGTCACACTGTTTCCCTACCTTGAGGTCATCAAGATGACAACCCCAAGATCCCTTTCCTGCTTCGTCATGCTATATCCTCACCCCAACTGATATATTATGCCAGGGTTTTGTGCCCCATATGCATTATCTTGCACTTCTTTGCATTGAATTTCAACTGCCAAACCTCTGACCATTCTTCAAGTTTCTGCAGGTCACTTCTCATTCTGTCTACACCTCGGTGTGTCTACTCTGTTACAGAGCTTTGTGTCATCAGCGAACAGTGAAATTTTCCTTCTAGATCCTCTGCTAATGTCACTGATGAAGATGTTGAATAGGACCGGTCCCAGCACTGAGTCCCTGTGGTACCCCACTGGTCCTCTTCCCTCTGTGGAGTGACAGCCATTTACCACCACCCTCTGTGTCCTGCCACCCAGCCAGTTACCTACCCACCACACTACTGTCCTGCCCACACCCATATTCCCCAGTTTGTGTAATAGTCTTCTATGTGGCACAGTGTCAAGGCCTTGCTGAAGTCAGATAGGCCATGTCCACTGCCCTCCCTGATCCACCTCCCTAGTCACCCAGTCAAAATTCAAGCGAGGGTTGGTCTGACATGACCTCCCTGGTGACAACCATGCTGCCTTGGGTCCTGTAGTCCATTGACAACCCAGATGTTCCACCAATCTCTCCTTCAGTAGTGCTTCCATGATCTTCCCCACTACTGAGGTGAGGCTGACTGGTCTGTAGTTCCCTGCTTCCTCTTTGTTCCCACTTTTGTATAAGGGGACTACATCTGCTGTCCTCCAGTCTTTGGGTACCTCCCTGTTTCCAGTGATCGGCTAAACAGGATAGCCAGAGGTTCAGCCACCACCTCTTAGTTCTTTGAAGGACCCTGGGTGCACCCGTCTGGCCCCATTGCTTTATCAACTCTTATTACTTCCAGTTCCTTCAGGACCCTTTCTCGTGTAAAGGGACTTGTGTCCATTTCTGCACCATTCTCACCCCTTGTACTCCCTTCAGACCCATTACCCACCCCTTCCTCAGTAAAGACTGAGCAGAAATACCTGTTCAATATGTCAGCTTTACTGTTGTCATCCTCCACGCTGCTCCCATCCTCCCCTTCAGTCTCACTATCCCTCCCTTTGTCTTTCTTTTTCCTTATGTACCTGTAAAGGTTTTGTCCTACCAACTGATTTTGCAATGTGTTCTTCTGTCGAGCTTTGGCTTCCCTTACTGACTTCCTGCCTCCCTTTGCTTCTCCTGGTACTTCTCCCTACCCCTTCTGCCTGTGTCTTTTGTATTGCCTGAATGCAATCTTTTGGCTTTCACTTTTTGCTACCTCTTTGAAAACCATAATGGTCTCCTTCCTTTTCCTCTTGCTAACCTGCTTAATGCATAATTCTGTTGTTCTTATAATCCCCATTTAAATACTGCCCACTGTTCCTCGACCCCTGATTCCTGTCCCATTCCCTTAATGCCTCTTTCAAGTATCTCCCATTTTCCCCAAAGTCCCCACCCCCCCTAAAATCCAGGATCGTGTTTTTGTGTGGTTTGGTTTGCTCTTTCTGTGATTTCAAACCCTGACTGGTGTGTCACTGTTACCCAGGTGCTCCCCCACTGTTACCCCATCACACTGTCCCTGTTTGTGAGCACAAGGTCCAGTATTGCCTTCTGCCGAGTTGGTTCCATGACCAGTTGCTTGAGGAAGGCACCCTGAAGGGAGTCCAGGATAAATCTGCTCCTAGTTGATGCTGCTGCTGGGATGCTCCAGTCCACGTCTGGAATATTGAAGTCTCCAACCAGTACTACCTCACCTTTGTCTGCCATCCTTTGGATGGCTAGTATCAACTCCTATCTGTTTCTTCCTCCTGGGCTGGTGGTCTATAGACCACACCTGCATGCGGATGGCTGTCCCATTTTCCTTTTCCAGCTAACCCACAGTATCTCTCCCCATTTTGTTCCTCCTGGATCTCTGTGGCCCTTATGTCATTTTTACATACAGTGCCACTCCTCCTCCCTTCCTGCCTGCTCTGTCTCTTCTGAATATGTTGTAGCCAGGTATGGCCATCTCCCAGTCATGGTTATCATTACACCAGGTTTCAGTGATGACCACAATGTCCAGGTCTGACTGTATCATGACAGCCTCCAGATCTTCCATCTTGTTGCTAAGGCTCCTGGCATTTGCACACATGGCTTTCCATGATTTAACCTCCCTAGACTGCTTCACTGTTCTACTCCAGCCCCTTCCTTGGTTGTCATTTATCCCTGGTTCTCCTTGCTGTCTGCCCTTCTGCTGAAATTTGCCCCTTTCTGCTTATCCACCTCTTGGGCACTAATCTCCATCTTTTGCACTGCTTTGCAGAGATAGCCACCCTCTGGTTCACTAGTTCCACTGCTAGCTGTGGGGGTGAGCAAGTAGGTACCCTCCTTGCTGGCCTGCCACCCCTTTGCTAGTTTAAATGCTTGTCAATGTAGCATTTAAACTTATCATTGAGTGCTTGGATTCCCTCTCAGGATGGATGCAGGCCGTCAGGCTTGAACAAACCTCCATCCCTCCAGGTGGGTCCCCAGTCACCAATGAATCCAAACCCTTCCTCACAGCACCAGTTCTTCAACCATGAGTTAAAGTTCCTGGTGCATGCACTCCTATGCTCTCCTTGCCTCTCACAGGTAGTACTTCTAGAAAGTGACGAAGTAGCTACTTGCTTGAGACCCTCCCCAGTTTCCTAAACTCTTCCTGAACTTCCTTTGGCTCCCATTTGCCAAGTCATTAGTACCTAGGTGGATAATGACATCCAGCTCACCCTCCCATCTTGCCTTCCCAGTGTCCCCAGTATCTTCCTTCCATCCCTCCATGCCGTGGCACCTGGTGAGGCACCTCACCTCCCTGTCCTCCCCCTCCTGTGTTCCTAGCTGGATCCCTCTTACGATGGAGTCCCCACCAGGATTCGCTTCCTCCTCCTCTGGGGTCCACTGCTTTCCCAGCTGAGGTCACCTCCTTGGCTAACCTCCACATCCTTTCCTTCCACTTCTCTGGGTACCTCTATTTGGTTGTCCTCGATTGCCAGTGTGGCATAGGAGTTCTTGAGTGGAATAGGATCTGGGATGTGCCTCTGCCTGACTGCTCTAACCCTCCCTGAGCCCACTGTCATCCAAGTGCTCCTCATTCTCGGCATCCTTTGAGGCAGCTGCATTGGACTGGGTGGTCCCTGGATAGGGGTGATGGTACTCCTGACCCAGTTTACTTCCGCTCTGAGTCTGGCTACCTCATCCCGCAGTCCAGAGAGATGCATGCAGATAGGGCAGCACCTCAGTGTCCAGAAGGTCTGCCTGAATATGGCTGCCCCACAGCCACTGCATTGCACCACTCCCCACATTATACTGCAATTCCACTACTTGTCTGCAACTGAAGCTCTCCTAGTTCTCTTTTTATTAATTTACTGTACTAAAAATCCTGTCACTGATCCTCAGATAATTTTTTTGTTAAGGAAAAGAAACCAGTAAATAAATAAATGAGTCAAAACACTTGTGCTGAGGGTGGGCTTCTTCCCCCTTATGCCCCTCCTACTTCACACCTCTTACTATACCCTGTGTTTAGCTCCTGTCAATCAGATTTATCAGGGCATATAATTAAGTGTTGGGGAAGGGAGGAGGAGGAGGTAGCTGAGGTCAGAGGCCAGACAATTAACACCCTTCACCCAACTACAGGACAGTCAGACAAGCCAAGATAAAATTTGCAGCAATTAAAGACAGCACAGAATTACACCACCACTATGTTTTAAATTTTCAACAGCCCAAAAACAATTATAAGTAAAGACAACAAAGAAAGTATAGTGTCACTACAAGCCCACAATCTAAGTTTAAAAGAAAAATAGCAATTACCAGTTACTCTAAAGCACTGAATTGAATATGTTTCCTTCCTTCCCCTTCTGGCTTCTTCAGTCCAATACTCTTGCTTTTGTATGGCTTGATCGTATGGCTGTGTTTATTGAGAACCACACTGTTTGGTGGTCGCTTGTTCCCAGATGGCTACCCACTTCTAAATCTGGGATTCTTTCTCCGCCCCTATTTGAGAGTACCAGGTCTAAGACTGCTCCCTCCCGAGTGGGTTCCAATACTAGCTGTCTGAGGCATGCCCTCTGTAGGGCATCAAGAATGACCCTGCTCTTGGATGTGCCTGCAGCAAAGGTGCTCCAGTTAACATCTGGCATATTCAGGTCCCCCATCAACAATATCTCCTCTTTTTCTGCTATTCTAAGGAAGCCTTCTATCATTTCCTTGTCCATTACCTCCCCCTGAGATGGTGGTCTGTATACAACCCCCATGCGGATTGTGGTGCCATTTCCTGTCTCCAGGGTGACCCAGAGTGCCTCATCTGCTCCCTGTTTACTCTTTAGTTCTGTTGCTTTGATCCCTTCCTTTACATAAAAAGCTACTCCTCCTCCTCTTTTACCCTCCCTGTCCCTCCTGTAGAATGTGTATCCTGATATGTTGACATCCCAGTCTCTGTGTACCATGTTTCTGTGACTGCCACAATATCTAGGCAACTCTCTTCCATCAAGGCCACTAGTTCAGGGAGCTTGTTACACAAACTACGGGCATTGGTACTCATCACCCTCCACTTTTTGATAGCCTTACCCCTTTTAGCCCCATTTCTGTCCTTACTGCCTTTGCCTTTTTTCACATTTACCTCTGTCCTGCTCCCTAATAACTTCCTTCCTTTGTGTTTACCTCACTAATTACCATGTTTTGTGGGGAGGCTGGGATTTCCCTGCTCCTTTTCAGTGCCTCCCTCTGGCCAGTTTAAATGCTTGCCAACCAGCTAACCTCTCACCTAGGATCCTGGTCCCCCGGACAGATGCAGACCATCGCACCAGATAGGTCTGCATCCCTCCAGGTGGCTCCCCAGTCCCCAATGAAGCCAAAATCCTGAGCTCCACACCAGTTTTTCAACTACTCATTGAATTCCCTGGTGAGGAGTGCCCTAGCATCACCCTTGCCATAGACAGGCAGCACCTCCAAGAAGGTTACCATATGCACTACTTGTCTAAGGCCCCTCCTCAACTCTACAAACTCCTTTTGCACTGCTCTGATCCCATTCCTAGCCAGGTCATTTGTCCCTAGGTGGACAATGACATCCAGCTCCCTCCCTCGTGTAGCTCCTCCCACGATCCTGAGGATTCGCTTCCTGTCCCTCCAAGCCGTAGCACCAGGAAGGCACCTTACCTCCCTCTCCCCCTTCCTCCCCCATTTCTACCTGACTAATGATTGAGTCCCCCACCAGGAGTTGTTTCCTTCCCCTGTGGGGTCCCATGCCACTCTCCTGTGGGTCTCTTTGTAAAGGTTCCCAGCATCCTCCTTGGTCTCCACTGCAGGTGCCTCCATAGAGGAACCACTATCCACCAGAAGAGCGAATGAACTGTGGAGAGGTACAGCTGGAGGGATGCAACTCTGTTCCACCACCCTCTCTCTCCCTGAGCCCACCCTGGTCCAGCCTCTCCTCTTTCTTGGCAACCTCTGAAGTAGTGGCATAGGCCCTGGTGGTCCCTGGGTGGTGGGGGAGGAGGTTTCACGAATCCTAGCCAGGTCAGCCTGGAGACGGGCAACCTCTTGTCTCAGACCAGAGAGGTGCCTGCAAATAGGGCAGTGCAAAATTTCAAAAACAAAATAGCAGTTTATATAAATGTTGAATGCTGTTTGTTTGTGACACTGTTACATAGAACCATAGAATTTGAAGACAGATAAGGACCACATGGCCCACTGAGTCTGCCTATTTCCCTACCTAATGGATAAGCTGCAGATCCTAGTTAACCAACAGCCTATTTCCTCCTACCCCCATTAGAATTGCCTTATGTCTGTCCCATGCATTCTTGAATTCCCCCACTGTTTTTGACTCCACACTACATCCTCATGAAGGCCATTCCAGGTATCCACAACCTTCTCAATGAAAAAATACTTCCTCATACTACCTCTGAGCCATCTCCCCTCTGTCTTCAAACTGTGCCCCCTTGTTCTTGCAATCTCTTTTTCTGAAAGATGCTACCCTGTGGGACTTTGTTGATTCCCTTGAGGTACTTGAAAGTTTCTACCATGTCCCTTCCCCCTTTCTTCGAGGGTATACATATTAAGCTCCTTTAATCTTTTTTTGTATGTCTTCTGGTGCAGACCCTGCATAATTTTAGCTGCCCTCCTCTGGACAGCCTCCATTCTGTCTATGCCTGTGTGGAGATGGGGTCCCCAGAACTGGACACAGTTTTCCAGATGGGATCTCACCAACTGTCTGTACAGAAGGATAACAATTTCCTTTTTTCTACTGGTGATGCCTCTCCTTATGCATCCCAGTATCCTGCCAGCCCTCTTTACTGCATTGTTATATTGCTTGCCCACCTTTAGGTCATCTGATATGACTACCCTCAGGTCCCTTTTCATTTCTGTTGTTGTTAGTATCTTACTCCCCCCCCCATTGTGTACTCTTCCTGTAGGTTTTTGTTTCTCAGGTGCTTTACTTTGCACTTCTTTGCAATGAATCTAAGCTGCCATACATTTGACCATTCCTCCAACCTTGCCAAGTCCCTTCTCATCTTTTCCACCCCACCTTCTGTATCGACCCTGTTGCAGATCTTTGTGTCATCTGCAAAGAGACATACTTTTCCTTCTAGTCCCTCCGCAATGTCACTTATAAAGACATTAAAGAGGACTGGTCCCAGTACTGAACCCTGCAGTACTCCAGGCAAGGACAAGGCAAGACAACTTTTTTTATAAGGCGCCCAATCCCGGAGGCTCTGGGCACCGTACACAAACAGAAGCAAACAGCAGTCAATTAAGACATAATAAAAACTCATTAAAACAATTACAAAATTACAATACAAAGAAAAAAAAATAATAAAATACTCCACTAGTAACCTCCTTTCTTCAGAGTGAACTCTGTTTACTATTACCCTTTGCATCCTGTTGTCCAGCCAATTCTTTTCCCAGCCTATCACCTTGGGACCCACTCCAAGGCTGGCAAACTTGTATATTAATCTTTTGCATGGGACTCTGTCAAATGCCTTGCTAAAGTCTAGGTAAGCCATGTCAACAGCCCCTCCCTGGTCTACTACTTTGTTCACCCAAAGACATCTATTAGATTCATCTGACATGACCTTCCCATTGTGAATCCTTGCTGCCTTGGGTTCTGTGCCCTGCTGGCCTCTAGGTACTCAACAATTCTTTCCTTCAGAAGTGATTCCATCATTTTCCCTACCATTGAGGTCAAACAGGTCTGTAGTTTCCTGCCTCTGCTTTGCTCCCATTTTATGAAGTGGAATCACATCCACCCTCCTCCAGTCCTCAGATGCCACCTATCCTCCAATAATTTGTTAAAGAGGGTAGTCAGTGGTGTCAGTAGTTCTACCCTTAGTTCTTTTATTAATTTTATTTGTGTATTTATTGTATAATTGGATTTACAACCTCTGAGCCAGCGGCTCGTTTACAAAGGTACCTCGTCACAGAGAGGGCACACATGGTTAGCACAATTTACAGAGTACAGAGTACAGTTTTAGAATTCTTGTGTGAATCCCATCAGGCCCCACTGCTTTGTCCACCTTCAGTTTTAAGAGTTCTTTCAGAACCTTTCTTCTGTGAATGGACTGGTATCGACCATCCTATCCAGAGTGTTTGTATTGTTTGCTTTAGGTACCTCCCCCTCCTCTTCTTTTGTGAATACTGAGCAGAAGTATTTGTTCAGTATCCCTGCTTTTTCACTGTCACCCTCTGCCCACATTCCTTCCCTTTTGTTAAGCCTCAGTATCCCTCCCTTGGTCTTTCTTTGCTCCCTAATGTAACAATAAAAGGTTTTATCCCCATTCTTAACAGAGTTGGCTATCTTTTCCTCAGTTTGTGCCTTTCCTATTCTGATTGCCTTCCCTGCTTCCTTCTGCTTTAACTGATCTAGTTCTCTGTCCTGCTCCTTCTGTGTTTCCTTATATTTCCTGAATGCTATCCTTTTCTCCTTAATCTTCCCTGCCACTGCTTTTGAGAACCATAGTGGCTTTTTCCTTCATTTTGTTCTGTTTATTTGCTTTACTCAAAGGCTTGTTGCCTCTGTGATGGCAGTTTTGATTATTCACTATTGTTCTTCCACCCCTCCTTCTTTCCTGTTTGCTAGTGCTTTTCTGAAGCATGCTCCCATTTTGCCTAAGTCAGCCTGCCTAAAGTCCAACACCCTTGCTTTTTTATGGCTTGACTCTACAGCTGTGTTTATTGTGAACCACACTGTTTGGTGGTCACTTGTCCCCAGATGGCTACCCACTTCTAAATATGAGATCCTCTCTCCATCCCCATTTGAGAGTACTAGGTCTAAGATTGCTCCCTCCCAAGTGGGTTCCAACACTAGGTGTCTGAGGCATGCCCTCTATAGGGCATTGAGAATTACCCTGCTCTTGGATGTGGCTGAAGTAAAGGTGCTCCAGTTAACATCTGGTATATTCAGGTCCCCCATCAACAATATCTCTTCTTTTTCTGCCATTCTAAGGATTCCTTCGATCATTTCCTTGTCCATTGACTCCCCCTGAGATGGGAGTCTGTAAACAACCCCTGTGTGGACTGTGGCACAATTTCCTGTCTCCAGGGTGACCCACAGTGCCTCCTCCTGCCCTCACTGTTTACCCTTTAGTTCTGTTGCTTTGATTCCTTGTCTTATGTAGAGAGCTACTTCTCCTCCTCTTTTACCCTCCCTGTCCTTCCTATAGATTGTGTACCCTGATATGTTGACATCCCAGTCATGGTTCTCTGTGTACCATGTTTCTGTGACTACCACGATATCCAGGTATTCCTCTTCCATCAAGTCCACTAGTTCAGGGAGCTTGTTACCCAGACTATGGGCATTGGTACTCAGTGCCCTCCATTTCTTGATGGCCTTACCTCTTTTAGGCCCTTCTCTGTCCTTGCTGCCTTTGTCTTTTTCTGGTTTAACCCCTTTTCTGCTCCTCATTGACTTGTCTACCTTTGTGTCTGCTTACTAACTACCCTGTTTTGTGGGGGGAGGGACCGGGATTTCCTTGCTTCTCTTCAGTGCCTCCCCCCTTGGTTAGTTTAAATGCTTGCCAATGAAGCATTTAAACCTGTCACCTTGGATCCTGGTTCTCCTTCTGGACAGATGCAGACCATCACACCAGTATAAGCCTGTATCCCTCCAGGTGGACCCCAGTCCACAATAAGTACTAGCCAAATCCCTGAGCTTTGCACCAGTTTTTCAACCAGTCATTGAATCCCATGGTATGGAGTACCCTAGCCTCATCCATGTCATAGACAGATAGCACTTCTGAGAAAGTTACAGTGTGTGCCACTTGCCTAAGGCCCCTCCCCAACTCCACAAACTCCTGCTGCACTGCTCTGACCCCATTCCCAGCCAGGTCATTTGTCCCTAGGTGTACAATGACATTCAGCTCCCTCCCCTGTGCAGCTGCTCCTACAATCCTGAGGATTTGCTTCCTGTCCCTCCAAGCCATGGCACTGGACAGGCACCTTACCTGTCTCTCCCTTCCCTCCCCTAGTTCTACCCCCTAATGACTGAGTCCCCCACCTGGAGTTGTTTCCTTCCCCTGTGGGGTCATGTGCCACCCTTCTGTGGGTCTCCTTTGTGGAGGTTCTCAACATCCTCCTTGGTCTCTACTGTGGGTGCCTCAACAGAGGAACCATATTCCACCAGAATGGTGAATGAATAGTGAAAAGGCAAAACTGGAGGGCTGCACCTCTGTTCCACCACCCTCACCCTCCCAGAGCCCACCATGGTCCAACATCTTCTCTTTCTTGGCAACCTCTGAGGCAGTGGTGGTGGCCTGGGTGGTCCCTGGGTGGGGGAGAAGGTTTCCCATGCCCTCACCAGGTCAGCATGGAGATGGGCAACCTCCTCCCTCAGACCAAAGAGGTGCCTGCAAATAGGGCAGCAATGTAGCCTCCAGAACATCTCCCAGAAGACTGCCGCTCCACAGCCAGTGCATTGCACCACTCCCATATGTCTGTGTCCCTTCCTGTTTGAGAAGGGTGTTTTGTTTGTTTGCTTTTGTTAGTAGGTGAAAGCATGTGATTGTGTTTACCCACTATTCAGTGTGCTGTGCCTTTAAGGATATGAATAAGTGTATGTCCTTTGCTCTTTTGGGGAAGTAATGTTTAGAACCCCTGATATAAAGGAAATGTTGCTCTTGGGGCCAGTGGAGTGGATGGGTGGGACTAAGCACATGCCCTCCAGAAACAATCAACTACAGCTCTGATCCACCACCCCAGTGAGTGCCTTTCTTCCTTTATTTCTTTCTTTCTTTCAGACATCTGTTTCACAGAGTTTAAGTAACAGGTCTAGTCACAAATTACTGCAAAAATTCTCTCAGCTAAATTTCCTCCCTGACAAATAAAAGTTACACTAAGAAAAGTCAACCCCAAAAACAGAGAACCAAGACACTGACTTCTACTTACTTACAAAGGCCCCAAAATTAAGAATTCAATTCAGTGTACTTCTATTAAATCACCCCCTTGCTATAAGGAAGCTGGTGGCTGCTCTCTGTCTCACCTACAGCACCTAATGTGCTGTTTGATAAGTGAACATTAATGAGTAATATAAAGAATTAAAGGATTAAATGTAATCCGATTTCACTGTTACTGACATACCTAGAGTGATAAAGCAGTACATTTTTATCCCATTTCCATGTCAATTTATGTGGTAACCATACACCATAAAAACATTCTACAGTATGCTCAGCCATCACAACTCAGTTGTATTCCCATCTTACGGCTGTTATGACATCATAAAACCTCTCAAGGTCATTATCATGTCATAACAGACCTTCAATGGGAACACAGCCTTGCTGTGCACTATTCACTGTGTGGTGCTGCAGATTGGATAGAATGACCACTTTGTGCCACTACAATAAAGAACACTCCGATATGCTATACACAGTGGGGCCATAAGGCCTTCCCAGAGCTATTGTAATGGACTTCATGATGGCATATAGAAAGTAAGGGGTGAGGCAGCCTATCTAATGCAGATTCCAACATTAAAAAGAGCTCCTGAGCTATGCTCTGCAGCATTTTGGATTTTATACTGGTCAAAAGCCACAGTACTCTGCAACCATAGTAGACCCTGCTAAAGTAAGTCCGGGGGGGGAGGTGCAATCTTGCAAAGTAGATGAATGTTCCTGCAGGCAAAGGTATACAGTGAAACATACCAGACAAGAGATGGGGCTAGGGAAAGTTTTAATCAACTGGACATCAGGGATGTCAGGGCAATTTAAGGGGCCCTGTGGACCACCATGGGCAACCAGGCAAGTGCCAGAACAGCACCTTGAACATGGTCTATAATTAGGCATAGGGTATGGGATAAGAGGTAGGGAATAACTAGCATTAACACCAATAAGCTAGAGCTTGATACCTGGCCGAGTACCAAGGAACTGGTGCCATGCCACGCACAGTCCCCTTTGCTTATTGCAGTCTATCATGTTTTGCACCCACTAGCATCTTAATTCATCAGTTTGCATTAGTGAGTCGAGCAGCACTGTCTCTGAGAGAATGCCTCCTCCTGTCCTCATTGTTTCAGCTCTGACTAAATTAACAAGCATTAGCCAAGGTCAATTTGGTTTACTTGCTTGTATTTGTTTTATAGTTTCTGGGCTTAGATAGTACAATCATAATAGTAGCATTGTCATGATTCGGACACGAAGAGGTTCACACATAGGTTTGTTTATTGAGATTATGACCACAAATTTTCAACAAAGTGGTTTTAATTACCCCACCATATAATTTATCAAACCCCACCCAAAATGCTTTTTGTAGAATGAGCAGGAAAACATTTTCATGGGAATTCAAAAATTACACCTGACATGTTCACGAAATGAAATAAAAAACGACTCTGTTGAAAATTTGAGTACAAAATCTAAACAAAAATGCCAATAATATGAGTAAACATTAAACATGTCAACATTTCTTCATAATTTCATTGTTTTTTTAAATTTTGACCCCAAATTTTCAACTTAGTTTTTCTATTACCACACCTTATGAACATAGCAGGTGTAATTTATCAAATCAATCACAAAATGTCGTTTGGCAGAATGACACTAAAAAATATTTTGGGCAGAGATATGCAAAGTTGGGAAATTTCACTCTGTGAAATAATCTGTGAATCAAGGACAGTGGATTTTTGCCATTTGCAGGTGGCATTTTTGGACAAAATTCTGCACTTTCCAGTGAAATTCTGTCAAAAAGCACCGCGAAGTCTGATAGGCAGATTTTTGGCCTGACTGCAAAATTTCACAGATTGCTCCATGGGTGTGAAATTCCCAACTTCACTGGAACTTCGCTGGTGAATTTAAACTTCGCTGCATCTCTAGTTTTCAGCAGGATCTGAAAACAACTTTTGTCATGTTCGTGAGGTGGGGGGCATGTTAGAAATTTGGCTCAAATCTCAAAATATACTGGAGCTATGAGTAAATATTGAAAACAATGTTGCTTCATAACTTTGTTGTTTTTTGAAATTTTGAACTCCAAATTTCAGCAGAATGTTTTTTTTTTTTAATTACACTACAAAGGCAGGTGGAATTTTTTAAATCCTGTCTGAAAGCTGATTTCATGGAACAACTGCAAAAAAAAACACATTTCAGGGAAGGGACTGAGCTGAAAAATTACACCTGTCTTGTTCATGAGGTAGGGTAAAAAATTATTGAAATTGTGGGGCCAAAATCATGAAAAATGATAAAGTTATGAGTAGAAGTAAATGTCTTAAAAAATAGTAACTGGACTTAATTTGCTTTCAGTTTGTGGTTAAGTGTGGTAGGGAGAATATCATGGACAGTTAGATGGATACATCATGGGACGATATTAACATAAGTGAGGGATGGGAAGTTGTTGTGTAGCAGCACTGGGTGTTGGTCCACCCCCCCCATCAGACTGTGGCAGAGACAGGGTCTAATTAGTGTCACTAGAGACTGGGAACCCCGGTGTATGACTGTGGCAGGGAGGAAATTTGTTTGTGAAATCCTAAGAAGTCCTGAGAAAAGCCTGTCACAGCTAGCAAATCAACTGTTTGATGCACCTCTCTTCAGAAGCAACAAATCACACTGGTAAACAGAGCTTCACCAGCGATGCTTATAATTGTGATCATTAGGGGAAGAAGGGCATGCAGGTAGCATGGCAGTGCTAACAAAACCAACAGTTAATACAGACAGATGTGTGGTACAAAAGCACAACAAATGTTCCTAGCAAGGAACCTTTAGCAAGTACACCTAATTACAGCAGCATCCACTTTGCACTTTCTGGCTCTGTGATTGGCTTGGTAGATCAAGTTACAAAAGACAGTCGGAGAAGGGTGAGTGGTATTGGGAGGTGATTTCTAAGCCTAAGCCTCTAATTGGGTGGAGAAGGACCAAGCTCCCAGTAGGCCTCTCACAGAGCAATTGCAATATGTTTGCATACACTGTTGGCAAGCAAACATAAAAATATGTGATGATGAAATAGGAAGAGGTTTTTTTAGTATTTACCAGCAGAAGCTCCTGAACCTGAACCTGACTAATCTGTAAATAATATAGAAGATAACATTAATGACATTCTAGAAAATAATTTACATTTTTCTTTTGTGAGTCACTACTTGACTAGTCAATATTGTTTTCAGTGACCTACTGTAAATTGATGCTAAAGCCACCACTCAGCATATTGCTTCCAGTTCTTTTTAAACATAAAACTACTCATTCTGTTACCTAGGTCCCCATACACAAATGCAGTTTAGTGGTGTAATGTGGTCAGAATGACCACTTTGTGCCACAGTGCTAAAATACACCATAAGATCTTCCCAGCACTATCATAATGAACCTAGTGGTGGCAGGTGGAAACTAACAGGGGCAGCCTGGCCATGTTGATGCCAGCATAAAAATGAGATGCTGATCAATGCTCAGGCCTATGGGCTCCTACTCTGGTCAAAAGTCACAGTGCCTTGCAACCATAGGAGACCCTGAAAGAGCAAGTCTATGGTGCTTACAAACTAGATATTTAATCCTTTGGAGAAAGTGGTACAGCACTATCAAACATACCAGATAAGGGATATTACTAGTGACAGGGGGATTCACTAGACATCAGAGATGATTGACTAATTGTATGGGGCAGTGGACCACCATGGATGACCTTGCAAGTGCCAGAAGGGCACATTGAGGATGAACTATCAGTGATCTATGGTATGGGACAAGTGGGTTGAGGGATGACTTTGGCATCAGTGAAAGTAGGCCAGGGATTGAGTCATGGTTCATTGTCATACCTCTGGTGCAATACCATGACCTACCCTTGTACCTGTTGCAGTCCATCATGGTTTGCTTCCACTAACATCTTAATTCATCAGTTTGCATAAATGAATTGAGCGACACTGTCACAGGGGGCTCCTCCTGATGACATTGCACTGGCTCTCAGTTTCATAAAATGTGTGATGGTGAAACAGGAAGCCTCTTAAACAAGCGTTTGTGGTATCACACATTTTAACTGTGTATGGGGTCTTTAATGCTTGACCCATCATACCACGAACTTCTACAGTGGCAGGATTTGTACAGAAACAGTCATAAAGGAACACTGTCAACTCCTTTAGACCTCAAAGTGACCCTTGTTTAAAAACACTTCTGACTGTTCACATTCCTTAGAGACTGATGAAGTAACTTGTAGTTTGATTCTGGTTCTCTTTTTTCATTTAAAAGTGAAAAATAGACTGCTCACCATACTGGTGTTACCACACTAAAATGTTTGTTTACATTCTTGATCAAATCTTATTGTATCTTTCCTGGACTTAGTGACACTTCAAATACAGCCTAGCCACAATGTATGCAATGGGACAAAGGCAAGGCAAGTTTATTTCCAAGGCACCCAATACCAGAGGCTTTGTAGCCATACACATAAATATAAATTATTCATAAAAATAAGACACATACATGAATAAAACACTAATAAATATAACCAGACCATATAAAACATTAAAATAGCAACAGTCATTTACAAAGGGCTATCCAGAGATAAATACTAGTAGGCAGTGTCTGAGAAGGCCTAACTGAACAGGAGGGTCATGGGCGGCCTTGAACATGTCAATTGAAGGGCCTCCCTTACAGATGAAGGCAGCAAATTCCACAGGACAGGGACGGTGACACTAAATGCTCTGTCACTGGAAGTTTTTAGCCCTGTCCTGGGAATTGCAAGAAGACCCCTAGAGGAAGAACAGAAACAGCGGGCCGAGGCAGTGGGTGTCAGAAGTATCCAGGGCCCAGCCCATGTAGGGCCTTAAAGGTGAGCAAGCCCATCTTGAAGAGGATTCTCCAACTGACCAGCAGCCAGTGCAGTTCACGCAGCACTGGGGTGATTTGGCAGTATTAAGACTGCCCCATTAACAAACTGGCAGCTGTGTTCTGCACAAGCTACAGCCTGTGGAGGGTACCTCCTGAGACCCCAAAGTAGAGCGCATTACAGTAATCAAGCCTAGACACTATGAAGTTATGAACCAAGGTAGAGAGATCCATGGGAGGAACTAAGTGTTTGATCCTGGTGATATTCATAAGATGGTAAAAGCTGGTCTGGACAATGGATGACACCAGTGCTTCAAATGTCAATCCACTGTTGAAGGTCACACCAAGATCACATACCTTAGAGGAGGCCTTCAATGGCACAGATCCCAGGATCAACACTGTAGCTGCACCAGAGGCCATCCTATCACACCTTCTATTCAACTCCACCAGCAATACCTCCATCTTATTGTGATTCATTTGCAACCAGCTGGAGGCTGTCCAGTCATTGATCTCGACAAGGCAGCTTTTCAGCACTTCCACCGCATTGGATGTCTCAGGGCAAAGGAAAGATACAGTTGAGTATCATCAGCATAGCAGTGAAAACCCAAACTGTATTTCCAGATGAGCTCTCCAAGGGGCAACATGTACATGGCAAAGAACATTGTTGACAAAACCGAACCCTGAGGTATTCCACATGACAGGAGGCTAGGAGAGGAGGATAAATTCCCCATCACTACCCATTGCCTCCTGTTCGTGAGAAAGGAGTGGGAGTCGAGGAAACTATTGCATAATGAGTGGTTGCACTATTTGTGGGTATTTCTAATGTTCAGGAAGTTATGTAATAAGAGCAGATCAAGAATCTGAAACAAAACACGGTCGGGTTTAACTATACTTTAGAATGGATTGCAGTTCTACTAATCAAGGAGGCAGATGAAAGAACCAGCAACATCAATGAATTTTAGAGAAGGAAGCAATGATAAAGTGGTTTTAACTAGAAATAATGTGATGCAGAAATGGTTGCTAGTGTCTCTAACTATATGTGAACTTCTTTTTAAAGGAATGAGAAAAGCTAGAGTGTAGGTGTACTGTATTGCTTAGGAAAAGAGCCATTCAAACAAAAAGGTGTCGTACATTGAAGTTTCTTGTTTTAGACCTTCTGTTTGAACACACTGTGTATCTGTAAACCACCCAAAGTATTGCCTTAAAGATGATTCTCTTTTTCATTTCTAAATTTTACTTTGGCAAGCCAAATATGTATTTTAAGTAGTTATACCAGTCCCTGCTGTTGTTGTCCTCCTCCCCAGATGCCAAGCAGGAACAAACTGGCATTTTTGATGTTCACAGAATGTACAGAAATACTGTGAAATTTTATGGCCATAAAAGTCTACATTTTTAGGCCTACATTATATAAATCCAGTGCCAATTTTGAGACACAGATTAGCAGTCATACATAATTGGTGGTTTGCATTGACAGCATTGTGCTACTATCTGAAACTCATATATTCAAACAATGGCACACGTCATCAGGCGGTAGGTGTAAGTCCTCCCTGAGTCACTCTTGTGACTATAATATAATGCAAATCATTGGTCCAGATGCTGACTGATGCCAACCATCATGCAAGCATCCATGATGCTTTGAAGAAGGTGGTGGTAAGACCACTCCTGAAGAAAGCTTCACTGAACCTGTACTGCCTAGTTAACTACAGACTTGTCTGTAATCTTCCCTTTGTGGGAAATGTTATTGAAAAGGGGTGGCCCTTCAACTGGAGGCCCATTTATCAACTCACAACATCTATGACCCTCTCCAGTCAGGTTTTAGGAAAAGGCACAGCACCTCAAACAACTAGTATAACAACCCACAAGAGACAGGACTATCCTAGATCTAGTACTGACTAACAGGAAAGGATCACAGATCTCAAGTAGAAGGTCACCTGGGGCCAGTGACTATCACATGGTATGGTTCAATTTGGCCACTAGAACTAAATCATTACATTCCAAGGCATAAATATGAGACTTCACAGGAGCTGACTTTGATAAGATGGCCAACAGAGTTAAGCTAGCCCTGGCAAGAAGAAATACAGGTGAAGGGGTACAGGCAAAGTGGACAAGCATTAAGGATGCAATACTTGAAGCAACATCCCATTGTGTTAGAAAGAAAAGCAAGAGTAAAAGAAGGTGAAGGAGAAAACCACTTTGGTTCTCAAAAACAGTAGCAAAAAGCTCAGAGTCAAAAGTTGGCCTACAGGAAATATAACGGAACACAGCAGGATCGAAGATAGAGGAGCATGCCAAACTCCCTAAGGGAAGCAGAGAAGGCAGTAAGCATGGAAAGGCCCAAACCGAGGAAACACTAGCATGAACAGTAAAAGAAGGTGACAAGACTTTCTATAGCTACATTAGTGAAAGGAGGAAGTCCAGAGGGGGTATTACTAAGATCAAAGGGGATGAGGGGGAGTGTATTGAGGAGGACCAATGAAAAGCTTCTATCCTAAATAGATACTTTTGCTCGGTATTTACTGAGGAGAAGGTAGGGCAGGGGCCACACCTCAACATCATGGAGGGAGGGGGGAGGGAGGTGTGCACTAATCCCTTCACAAAAGAAAGGTTCCTACAAGAGCTCGCTAAGTTCAGGGTGGACAAGGCAATGGGACCTGATGGCATACATCCCAGGGTATGAACGGAGCTAAGGGTGGAACTAGCAGAGCCATTATCAAAACTGTTTAGTGAGTCTCTGAGTACAGGAGAGGTCCCAGAAGACTGGAAAAGGGCTCATGTGATCCCGCTCCACAAGAGTGGTAGCAGGGAGGAGGCAGAGAACTACAGACCAGTCAGTCTTACCTCAGTAGTAGGCAAGATTATGGAGGCACTCCATAAGGAAAGGATAGTGCAACACCTGGAATCCATAGGAGCACAGGATCCAAGACAGCATGGGTTTACAAAAGGAAGGTCCTCTCAAACTAATTTCATAGATTTCTTTCACTGGGTAACCAGAGTTGTGGACCAAGGGGGAGCGGTTGATGTCACCTACCTTGACTTCAGCAAAGCTTTCGATACTGTTCCACATAGAAGATTGATTAATAAGCTGGATAGGCTCTGGGTGGGTCAGAAATTGGTCAACTGGGTGGCAAACTGGCGGTGGGCAGAAAACAGAATGGTGGTAAACAGTATACAGACAGAAGAGATGCAAGTCACAAGTGGGGTACCTCAGGGATCAGTCAGAGGCCAGTCCTCTTCAATATCTTCAATCGGTGACATTGCAGATGGACTGGAGGGTAAGGTTTGTCTGTTTGCATATGACACCAAGATCTGCATCAGAGTAGATGATCCAGATTGGGTGGGCAGAATGAGAAGAGATCTAGATAAACTGGCAAAATGGTCAGAAGAGTGGCAAATGAGGTTTCATGCAAAGAAGTGCAAGATCATGCATATAGGGAAGAGAAACCCTGAAGCCACCTATAGGTTGGGAGGGGAGTTGCTGGCAATCACAACGGAAGTAAGAAACTTGGGCATCATCATTGCAGATGACCTAAAATCATCCAAGCAGACCACTAAAGCAGTAGGTAAGGCTAGAGGGATGTTGGGGTGTATTAGTGGGGGTAGTGCAAGTCGTAAGAGGGAGGTAATAATCCCTCTTTACAAGACACTAGTTAGGCCCCACCTGGTGTACTGCATGCAGTACTGGAGGCTGCACCTGCACAAGGACATTAACAAAATGGAGGCAGTCCAGATAAGGGCCACCAAAATGGTGCAGGAACTGTATCAGAAAACATATGAGGACAGATTAACGGAGCTCAATATGTATACCCTAGAGCAAAGAAGGGAGAGAGGTGATATAATAGAAACATTCAAACATCTTAAGGGCATTAACAAGGTGAAAGAATTTAACATGTTTCAATATAAGAAAAATAGTAGGACAAGAGGACACAGCATGAAATAAGAGGAAGGCCAATTAAAGGGTAATGTGAGGAAGTTCTTTTTCACAGAAAGGGTGGTAGATGCATGGAATGGCCTACCTCAGGAAGTGGTGGATATGAATACAGTGCAGGGCTTCAAACAGGCATGGGATAGGCATAAGGGGAGCAATACAGATGAGTATGACTAGATAGGCCATTGACAGAGTACAGGCCTATGGCACTTTCATAAGGTAGAAAAAATGGGTAGACTGGATGGACCTTGTGATCCTTATCTGCTGTCAGCTTCTATGTTTCTATGTTTCCTGCCCCCTGTGCTTATCACCCAATGTAGCCTTTGTGGGCTCTCAGGAAGAGATTACAAGTCCTGTAGGTCAGGGATCAGTGAAATCACAGTGGAGTGATCTTTGTGACCACTTAGGGGCCACCTTTTTGGCTGAAAAATTGGACACAGACATTCTGGGAATCCAACCCTATGTCTGTTCTTCATCATGTACTTAAAAGCAGAATCTCTTCAGCTCTTGCAACTTTCTGGAGAATATTGATCTCTGTCGTCTCCTTGATTCTGTGCTCCCAGGTGGTGCATAACAATATGTTTTTTGTCTAATGTGCCTAGTCTGTGAGCAAAACCAAAATTTATTTATTTAGTTTTGTTGACGGAAAGGAGAAATAGGCAATTCTGCCTATGTTCAGCCTTTTGTATACAGATGGAAACCAACTGACACTGAACCAGGGAAGCTCCGCGATACATTACTGATGCGTGGCACATCAGGATTTGTGCCAGGCACAATTCCAGTTTGAATATTAGCTGGGCGCAAGATCAGTGGGTTGCGCATGGCACAACACTGATGCGCCATGCGCAACCCTTTTGAATATCTGGGCCTGAGACTTTACTGACATCAGTACATATCAGGCTACACGGTCTTAATTCCTTGGTGGTCTTCCACAAGAGTTTTTTGTTTGACACTAACACTGTCAAACTACATTTAAATTATCATTTATAAAGTCCTGTCACTATACTAGAGTTTTTTGAAGTTTATGGGGCATGATATCTAGGTGGAGAGTATAACTAGGTACTAGGTCCAGCTTAGTTCTACACATCATACAGTGTGCACTGATATTTTTAAGGCAGCTTTACTGGTAACTTCTTGTCTATAATGCATACATTGAAACTTCTTGGAGTCCTAGACTATCTCAGTATGTCTTTCATCTGGGTGGGGGTTGTTTCTCAGTAATCACATTCTTATACACACTGTGACACTCATAGCTTGATTTGAGTCATCTGCTTCAGCAGTGTTATCCAATGTCAATTCAAATTATATGTAGTAGGATTTTTCGTATGTGTTTTGAACAAAGCACCTTTGACCCTCCCAGTTGAAAGTAACATGGCACTGTTAAACTCCTCTGACATCATCATCTGTATTTTTTTTAAATGAGTATTTAAAACCAATGGGGATTTTTTTCTGCATGATCTTGTTTCTTCTAAATAACTGCCATTCGGCTTCTGAAGGACTGGTTGGTCCGAAAGCTAGAGCACTTTGTTCTTGTTGTTACATCAACATTGGTCCATTAAAAGGTATCAAATTATTTGCTTCTGTATCTGTTCTTGCAAGGACCAATATGGCTAATACTAAATCTAGATTACATTCAGAAGTGGGCGTTCCCCAGTCTTAATCATTTGTTCCACATTAGCTGGTCGAGTACAATATGTGCTTAATGTTTATGGGAAGTGTTTTGCAAAATTCCTTAAATATGTCTCATCTGCTCTGGGGCAGTCTAGGACTAATGGAGATACTGGGCCCCATATTTATTGAGTCTTCATATTTCCTGCACAACTACCATGGGAAGTTGTTTTTGTTTTCCTCATTTTACCCTGTAAAATTCCTACAGGATTTCTCATCTGATCCAGTGGGCAGTGTATGTATAATGGGGGGGGATGGGGAGACACTGCCCCCTAAACTGAAAGTGAGTCCTGGTACCCCATACACCACTCTCATTTACCTAGCATGAGGTTGGTGATACTCGGTTTAGAGAATGGGACCGGACCACATACTTTTAAAAATCAAATACTCTGTAATTCCAACCTCATCTGGGGACTGACTTGTGGCGATATACCCCGGCCCGCTGAATCATTTAGCATACACGCCTTTGTTGACAGACTGCCGATCAGACTCGAGACTGACGCTTACTCATGCTTTTTAACACAAGAATATATGGGTGTGTGCCTCTCATGCGTCTGTGGCATTGCCTAATTCATTGAGACCTCCTTACAGGACCTCCTTTGTGAATAAGCTTGCTCAATGGAGCTTTCCTGCAATAAATTTGAGAGCAGCGGGCGACATCTCGGTCACAGATTCGAACGCACCAATTTGGCGGCAAGTCTAGTTACCAAAAGTGAATAAAACGCCAGCTTTTTAAATAATGTACAGAAACGTACAACTATTAACACAATCCCAACGGCAGAATTAATCCACAAAAAGA
Source organism: Neoceratodus forsteri (assembly GCA_016271365.2). Taxonomy (NCBI): domain Eukaryota; kingdom Metazoa; phylum Chordata; order Ceratodontiformes; family Ceratodontidae; genus Neoceratodus; species Neoceratodus forsteri. The sequence goes on along the minus strand of JADMNL010000030.1, from coordinate 160,999,681 downwards.
ATATGACAATAACCGTTTTAAAACAAAAGTATTTGAGCTGCTTTAAGAGCCATTTTGCCACGTTTGCTGACATGTTGCTTCCCAAATGTCGAAATATGTACTTCAGCTTTTTCCTGCGCCGACCTTTTACTGTATCAGTCAGTTTGCCCCTCAGCCTGAATACCGACTTACTTTTCTCTTCTACTGATTTGACGGCCTTCCCAAGATGGCTAACTCCGTCATTACTTTGATTGCTTCGTGTGATATTTATTCACTTTCCGGGCCCATGGACGTCAACATATGGAGGGAAAGCATCCACATACTGATCAGATGTATAAGGGTGATTTTTCTGACTTGTCAGATAGTTTTACGGGACTTCAAGTTTATGATTTTACAATTCCAGATAATTAAGTTGACCTTACCAAGATGGCGTCCGCAGGCAGCCGCTTGGAGTTTTTTGTTTTTTGCCCGCCCCTCCCGCGAACTGGCGAATCCCAGTTCCGGTAGGTGAGGTCAGTATTTTCCTGATCCGCCATTTCAATTTGTTTGAGTTTGTTCTAAAGTTATGGTGGGATTCACTATTTTTTTACGGTTCTGAATAACGGGCAACGGCTGCGCGCGTGCCACCCGGCCCCCAGCAAGTCTCGTCAGATCCCCGTTCCCCCCATTTTCGGCGTCGCGAGTGGATAATTCCTCGCGCCCAACAGTTTTATCTGGATTTTCCAATCCGTATTTTTTGGATTTTGTTTCGTGTTTTGTATGAGTTGAGCTTTGAGACAAGGGGGAGGGCAGAGGTGAGGCGAGGGCCTTGTGAAGCCGCGGCACGGAGTTGGCAGCCATGGCCGGCAATTTCGACTCGGAAGACCGTGGGAGCTGGTACTGGGGGCGGCTGAGCCGGCAGGACGCTGTGAGTTTGCTGCAGGGTCAGAGGCACGGCGTCTTCCTGGTGCGGGACTCGACCACCATCCCGGGCGACTACGTGCTGTCCGTCTCGGAGAACTCCAAGGTCTCGCACTATATCATCAACAGCATCAGCAACAACAGGCAGTCGTCGACGGGTAAGGACGGGGAGGGTTATCGAGACTCTGGCGCCCACCGGCCCACGGGGTATCTGGGTTGGGGTTTGTCCAGGGGTATCGGGGTCTAGGCCGACCACCGCCAGTGGGTATCGGGGATGGAGAAACTATCCACACCCATGAGATCTCGGTGCTGGAGCGGCCACTGCCGCCCAGAACTTTCCTGGACAGTTCAGAAAGATCTTTTGTCTGAGGGATTAGAAATGGCCCTGCATTTTCACTTGCTGTATAAGTATAAACGTATGGGGATTTAATGTCTAGAATGTAATGGGGAGCAGCACTGAAATATTTTTTAACACATCCAGAATGTTTAGTACAAGGTGGTCACCACAGTCCTTGCAACAGGATGGATGTGGGTCCCTGCCCTCCCCTGAATCGGGGACGGGCTTAACACAAACCCAGGGGAACATCTCAAACATGTAACTTGTCAGCCCAGGAAGCAGTTGGACGATAGTTGTCTTTAGCGTAAAATTTCTTTATTTAAAGGACTAGACTGTGTAACAGTACTCTTTATGTGACAAAAAAAATTTCACCTGTAAGAAGAGGACTGGCATTTTGAGGCAGAAATCTGGGACCATCCCTAAAGGTTCGAACTGGTTTGGGGGGGTGCATGATCACATTTTTTATGACCAGTCCCAGATAGGACGCTCTGGGTTTGAGGACCATACAACCATTTCAAATAGAGATGATGCCTGCTAGTTGCAGTAATAAAATGATTGAAACTTACATTATATGTCTGTGAACTGGTTTGTTTTATACATTTTTCTTTGTGGATGTGATTTATTTTAATTTTCATGTAATGTCCCATATTATAAAAGGGTCTGAGAAATGGAGCTTGATTGGTTGTAAACATTCTATCAGCCCTATGTTAATCTTTGATTGACCTACATATGTAGAGCCTAATCATATGCTGAACAAGGTTTAACACTATTTAAAAAAAAAAACATTTTTATTATATTAGCAATAAGGCACTCCCAGGGTTATGTTAATGGTTAGCCCAGGGCTATGCCTCGTGCTACATTACACCCCTAGAAGGTGATTAACAGACCATGAACATAATCTTTGGTCATGCCTTATTGCTTAAGTGTACACCATTGAACATGATAAACAGAAGTACCTGCTTAAAGGTCTTTGTGCTGTGAAAACTGCCACCTAGTTCGAGCCCCTAAATTTGGTTGCTGAAACAGTAAAACAGTGAAGGTGGCTGACTCTGGATGTTTTGGGGGTGTTTCTCTGGATGGGTGGAGTTTTTGTTGACTGGCAGAAAGCATACTTTAGAAATAGATAGGAATGGGAGAAACAGTATGGCTAAATTTAGAATCTGTGCGTTTTAAGTTCTGTTGATTAAAACAGGAAGACCCCCCAAAAAAAAAAACGAAAGGATGTGGTTAGCTTGGTCTTGTTCCCAGTTTGTAATATGTGAGGAGTACTAAATAGTTGTCTGAGTACATCTAGTAATGTTTTTTAGAACAGTTTTCCATTACAGATAGTAGAGTATGGTATAAGTTAATATACTTTTTGGCTGGCTTGGTGTCAGCAGTATTTATTTAGTTGTTTAATCAGGTATAGCACACTAAGCTGAAAGCTTTTTTACAGGAGCGACCTGGGAGCACAAGGAGGTTAAGTGACTTGCTCAGGGTCACACAGTATGCAAGTATTATGTTACCACCTGGGTGACAGGGTTCGCATGTGATCAAAGGGCTGTGGCTCGGAGCATGGGCTGTTCTGCCTTGCCCTAGTATGGGCTCCACTGCACTTATTGGGTCACAAATATGGCGGCCTGATGTTATCTTCAGTGGTTTTGGGGAAGGGGAGCTGAACCCTATGGAAAAAATACACCCGCCATATTGTCTGTCCCAAACACTGCAGTCCTTCCCTAGTGTGACTCGCCTCTGTGTTGCCTTTTTTTTTTTTTTCTTTCCTCAAGCTTAGGGACTGAAGTGTGGGTGTTGGCACTGGAATAAGTTGTTAAGTCCCACCCCAAAAAGGTTCCTATTGTATTAACCACGGCATAGTACAGTTATCAGTGGAACAGCAAAGCATTGGTCCTATTTTTCCCTGCCAGCTTGCCCATCTCCACCCAGAAAAGTTAACAGGCTGACTGATTGCTCAGTGGTATCACATAGCAACCCAGATTAGTGAGCAGACTTGGGTTGCTAGCATTTGGCTGCTAGGGTTGGGGAAGTCCAAGTCACTGAGGGACCGCCCATGTTCTGCTACCACATTGACCCCTCTTATAGGCCAGAAAACTTTGCCACCCTCTTTACTTGAAGTGGTTGGGTGCATGCTAGACCTCCCGAGGCAAAGGGCAGTGCCAGTGAGAGGATGGATGATGAGAGCTGGCAAGGTTCAAAACTGATGGGGAAACCTGTGGATGCTAGAGTGATGGCTCCAGCACAGTTGGTACCCATGCCACCTTCCTCTGCATCAGCCTGATCCTGAAGGGTGGGACTTAGAGATCTAATATTTTTATTGCAAGTCTGTAGAAGAGTGCATTGGTTGCCTGCTTCTTAACCTCACTGGATCACTTCTTCCTGGAGTTTTCATTGGTGGGTGGAGCAGTTCTTACAGCGCATAAACAACATTGCAGTTGGCAGTGGTACATCATCAGTGCTGGTGGCGGGCAGAATAGTTTTTTTTTTTGTGTGTGTGTGTTTTTTTTTTTTTTTGCTGCCTAAGGAACAGTGCTGTCAGTGGGTGGAGTGGCTCTTTGCCATTAAAATAACAAAGCAGGTGTCCAGCAGAGTGACCATCACAGCTGCTGAAAACATCAGTGCTGGTGGCAGGTGGAGTGGCTTGCTAGAAGCGCTGCTCGTTAAAAGACATAGGGCTTTCAAGGTGTAAAGAGATTTCTGCTGAACTTTATATTTTAGACAAGAAAATGTTAAATAGATTCAATTATTTTAATAGTTTTTAGTATAAGCATAGCATGATTGTTTTCAACAGTTACATAGTCTGATTCGGCTGTGCAACTCTGGAAAAACATATTGCGCTTAATACTGAAAACCATGAATGAAACTGACTTCTAATTTAAGCTACTGAGCCATTCCAAATGAGAAATTCTGAAAAAATACATGAGAAAAGTATTGTTTAACTATTGTACAGAGTACTGACTCGGCTCTGATCACTCTTTCTGCACACTCCAGGGTGAGAGAGTGCTGACACTGAGCTAATGATTGGAAGGGTTATGACCCCTCTAATCTATTTTTCTATACAATCCCTTTGGCAGACGCCTCCTGCTGGCCCTGCCATGGTGTGGTGGTGGGAGAATCTGATGGACCAGCATGGAGTGAGGGTTGTTGGGGCTTCGAAGTTGCTGGGAGACAGCCTGACAGAGAATAAATACCTATACTGTATTTACAAAAAAAAAAAGTTATGCTTGACCTGTTGAAAGTTATTCATGGGGGTGAAAGAAGGTGCGAATGTCTTTCAGGGACATGAGAACTAGAACATGGGAGCATGCAGTAAAGCTCGAGGGGTGGTGGGGGAGGTTAAGAAGAATGTGAGGAAATATTTCTTCACAGAAAGGGGATTGGACACCTGGGAACAGCCTGCCTGAAGAGACGGTGGGGGTCAAAAACAGTGTCTAGTTCCAAGCATACGTGGGATAGGCACACGGTCATAATAGGTAGAGGAAAGGGAGGGATAGCTGTGACCAGATAGGGTCCAGGGTGTAAAAATAGGCAGGGAAAATAGAGCAGACTAGATGGGCCTACTGATTCTTTCTGGCCATCAAATTCTGCGTTTCTGTGATGGGTAAAAACAGAATTTCATAACAGCTCTGCAGAACTTGTATTTTTAAATTGCTTTCTGTACTATTTTCATTTTGTTTTATTTAATGTGCTGTATAATAAGCCTTTTACTTTGATTATTGTTACACGTACAAAAAGATTGACTGAAGAATCCCAGGAAAATCCAAAATTAGACTAGCAATCACCTATGTGGTCTCAAAATGTCAAATCTGGAAAATGGATTTTCAGTATTTCAATCACTGTACATAAATATTCCCATGTCAGGGCTGGATGAGGTATTCTCAGTGATGCCCTAGGGATGGAGGGTTAGGGTTGGATGAACACTGATGCCAGAAATGAAAGCAGCCCCATACTCTTTTTTCTTGGCTGGAGGAAGGTGTCATTTTGGTGACCCCTAGCCAGAATATGGGAGGGTTAAAATAAAAAAAAAATATACGTTCCTGTAGTTTAAATCAGAAACATCTGAAAAGTCTTAAAGGATAACTGTGCTGAACTTGTCATCTTCCCCCATTAGAAGTTTATTTTAAAAATAGTAGTTGGTTCCAATTCTGTTTTAAAGTTCCAGTTCTGTGAGTTTTTTAGTGATCCTAGTCTTTCTGATTTACACGCAGGTGATAAGTGCCATCTTTGAACTGTACAATGTAGTTGTCCCTTGCTCAGCTCTTCCACTGTTGGTATACTGCATCTATGTTCTGCTATAGAACTCTGTGATTGAAGGGGACATAAACTACATCACAAGGTTCTAAAATTGCACTCAACTGCAGAGTGTAAATCAGAAACATCCACTGAGGTTAATAAAAGGGGTGTGTGTGTGTGTGTGTGTGTGTGTGTGTGTATGTGTATATATATATATATATATATATATATATATATATATATATATATACATATATGTGTGTATATGTGTGTGTGTGTGTGTGTGTATATATATGTATATATATATATATACATATACATACACGCATCAATATTATATATATGTGTGTGTAGAGAGAGTGCTTCAACTATGAAAAATGACTTTGATGTAACTGGGTCGCCGTGTATACAATGGTTACAGCCTCTGTCTTGCAGGCTCAAGCAAGGTTGAGGGGCTTGGGCTCTGTTCCGATCTGAAGAAGGGGATCTGTTCCCATTAAAGATTGATTACTGCCATGTTTCCACCCAGAGTAAATATAGCGGGCCAGGTGTCTGTCTGGTACGACCCCCGGGATGCTGTACCTACTACCCACCTCCCTTCACAGTCCCTGCACACATGGAGCTCCTGAAACAACTGCAGTGCTTCAGTATGCATGCAATTAATGACTGTTACTACTGATATGCTCACGAGACAGAATTCAACAGTAACAGTAAATAATTTATTAAATGGGTACGGGGAAAAATGGATGCAAAGATAAATGGCAGCTTGAAATATTTGATATAACTAATAGTAAAAGCATAAACAATGCACATTGACCGTGCAGCCCCCCAAAAAAAAAAACAGCAACACAGCAGTACAGAAGGCCTACCTCCCCACTGTTACCAGTGTTCCACAAAGTCCTGACTGGGTACCCAGATGGTGTATGGTGCAGGCCCAACAAGGTGCAGTGGGTGGCCAGTGTTGGTACTCATATGTAAGCATTAATCACCAGCAGAGGCCTCTGCGGGATTAATGCCGGCGCTGGGGGGCGTTGTTGCGAGGCGAGCCCGAGTTCAACTTGCGGGCATTAATCACCGGTAGAGGCCGAGGCTGCCGGTGATTAATGCTCTTGTAACACGGACAAGCGCGATGTCTACTAGGACGAGCAGAGTGCAGAGTCATTAAGAAAAAAGGCGCCGGAGACTGAGGCAATCTTCATAGACTTTATTCTTACTTTACAACACGGCATTATTGAAGGCTCTATGAGGGCGCAACGCCGTCACGTGGTGCAGGAGCAACACGGCATTGTGAGCCGATAATGCTGCGTTGTTGTGTTGGAAGCGCGTTTACCCAACACGGCATTATTTCTCATAATGCCGTAGTTGTCTTGTGGCGTGTCCGAGCTCAACACGCATTATGAGAAATAATGCCTTGTTGGACTCGTGAACGCGCTTCCCAGGACAGCAGCACGGCATTATCGGCTCACAATGCCGTGTTGGTCCTGCACCACGTGACGGCGTTGAGCCTATCGCGGGACGCCCTCCTAGACTTCTGAATAATGCCGTGTTACAAAAAACATTATACTACGGACATAAGTGAACAGCCAATGAAATGGTCAGACTGGCAGTTTACCACTGGTGTAAATCCTCTGATAATCACTGGCTGTTGATCAGCAAATAATGGTAATCTAAATCCTAATCATCTGCAGCACAGGAATAAATACAATAAAAATAAAAAAAAAAAAAAAACAAAGCAACCTCTTTAAACGTATTTTATTATAGTAAGAAAATTAACCTTGGTATAATCGCAATAAGCCACTCAGCTGTGCCTCGTGGTCAGACCACTCCAGCCGTGGTAAATCCTCTGATAACCCACACCTCCTTGTGGCTTATTACTTACTTAAGTAACTTGTGGGCAAACTATTTACAAATGTCCCCAAGTCAAGGCAATCCCTGAGTTTACTCACAGTCCCGGAGATGCCAGTCAAGACAGCTTCAAGCTGTATGTCTTTTGCAACTTTCAGGGTTTCTTTGCAGAAATGCAGGTCTCTCTGGCTGGATCTGCCCCTCTCTCTCTCCCCCTCCTCTGCAGTGTTCAGGATTTCTCGCAGCTCTCTGGATTGGACTAGTTAGAGAACCAGGTTCCACACACACCGTCCAGGCATCCAGTCCTTGGGGTGGAGTGATAGGCAGTGCCTGACTATGACATTACCTGGCCGAACCCACCGACTGTCCGCCTCTCTGGTTACTCTTGGGCTCAGGAACGCAGACTTTTAAAGGGCTTCAGCCACAATGCAGGCTGGTAGCTGTGTCACAAAGATCAGCAGGAACATGGTCTCTGGATTTCCTATTGGTTGTAGTAAGAATTAGTCTCACAAATTCCAAGGTCTTCAGTACTCTAGTTTAATAAAATCACTGTTTTCACCTTCTCAGTAGTAGCTTTCAGATATTTGAAACTAGTCGGGCTTTCCTGAGCCCTTGGCTGTGAAAGCCCAGGTAGCTCTCACAACCTTTCCTCAGAGTGCTCAGCAGAGCCTCCTCTCACTCTGGAAGCTCGGACAACTGCCCCCAGGTCTTGGGTGGGGATCGGATCAGAGTTCCAGTTTGTCAGGCTGTCAGTCCACCTAATCAATATGCTGAACGTTCCTTTGACACCTGATTGGTTGGTGGGGAGGCGCTAAGTCACAGTCCCCATCTTTTCCCAAGAGTCTCCTTCCTGTAGTCCTTTGGGCTTCTTGTATTCTCACTGGCTGCTTGGCAGGTCAGAGGTGACAAATATGGCTGCTGCAAAACAGTTTAGTCACATCTTTTATGCTCTGTTTGTAGGACTTCTGAATTATTTGAACATTTAAATGCCCCAAAGTCTGTAGTCTCCCCTCTGCCCTGGTGTTTGGTGGCAGACTGGGACTTTGCAAGGGCTCCCCACAGGCAGGGTTATTCATTACATAGCAGCCTCAGCTGTTCTTCATAATCATAGTGCTTAAAAGCGCTTTTACAATCTTTTTATTTCTCCCCCCTCCAAGTGTGCCTTCAGATCCCCATTGCTGCTGAATTTGTCCCTGGGGCTGGGGCACACACACAGGGAAATTGGGTGAGCCACAGGAGCAGCGTTAACGACTGCGCGACGTGGCACTCGTTACATTGCTTGAGCTGGCAGCTGCCAACTCGCACATTCAAGCAGATATCCTGCTCGAACAGGCAGTGTGGCGCTCACAACCACTGGCTGGCGGTTCCAATTTTCCAACCACTCTCCTGGTCCCCATCAGGATTTACTCCTGTCGACCGCAAAGCTAGTGGCCAGGAGGCAAGCCCCACCTGTGGGAGAGGGGGTTACACTCTTTCCCACCTAAACGCTTTGCGTCTGCACCAAGTCGATACCAGCGACCTAGTACCAGTGAACATTAGCCATGGCATTTTAATATGTTAAATGCACAATTTAACTAGACAGTTGATTCCTGGCTGCATAGGTATTCGATGCATCCTGATCTAAACAAATACAACTACCTAAACAGTAACAGCAAAACAACATTGGAAAGCTTTCCGCAGGTTCAGCAGTTGTCATGACATTCATTTGCAATACTTTTTAGAGCTCTAGAAACAATTTTAAACAGTACGATACTGGTATTTTTTCAATCTCCCCTTTTATGGCGTTACTCGCTCCGGGTGATTTGGCTTTGGGTAAGCACACAATTCTGGGCAAAGCTCTTGGGATGACATATGTGTACTACGTGCATCTGCAAGTCAGTGGGAGCCCCTGGAGAGTTATAGGTACCCCTGGAGAGTTATAGGTAAGTTTTAACAAAGGCTTGATGGCTCTTTCGGAGTGACGAGGTGGAACTGACACTACTTTGGCATGGGGACGTGCCCTCTCCATTTCATTGACCAGTAGTGAAGCATGCTTGGACAAACTGGGCACCACAACTTCTCTGACATTTCAGTTACTTCTTCAGGCTCTTCAGGTTCTCTACTTTCTTCCACTGTTACTTTCTCGGATTTGGGCCCATCATTCAAGGGTACATCTACAGTTGGCACAGTCTACATACAGTTTGAATTGAGTTGGTGTTGGAAGCTCTGCAGTGGGCATATCTGTCACGTTACTTGTTTCATTTGTGCCTTGAAACAGTTGGGCAAGCTCTGGTGTGGGATAAATTATTTCTCCCTCTGACACAGAATCTGAACTTTCTTCTTCTGCTTGCTCATCAGGATTTGTGGGGACAACTTCAGATTGCTTTGCCCTTTGTCTGACTTGACGTCTGCGCGTAGCAGATCTTGTTATAGGGAGTTTGGGAGGTTCTGACATTTCTTGTCCATTACTAGTGACCATCTCTCCAGTGGGCAGCAAGTGGTTGAAGTTTATGGCCCAGTATCCACTTGTTTCTCCTTCTGGACGAATTTTATATACAGGCATGTCTTGCACTTTCTCGAACGCAACATATGGAGTGTGTGTCCCATCGGTGGGCAGTTTTTTGTTTCATGTATATTCCTATATTTCTTAACAAAACACGGTCTCTGTAACAGTTTGTGTGCCTTTACCCATTTGTCATACCTTTTTTTTTTTTTGTCAGCTTTTTTCCGTCTTGGCTGCGGCATCTGCGGCCAACTTGAATGCAGAATTCAACTGATTTTTTTAACTTTTGAACATATTGCAGGTAGGTCTCTGCTTCATCAGCAGAGACACTGAAACACAGATGTACAGGAATCTGACTTCCTGGCTCAACATCAGGCTATAAGGAGATAATTCTGTAGCATAATGTTTGGTGCAGTTGTAAGCATGAACTAATGCACTTACTTGCTGATTCCATTTACTTTTGTTTTAGGGTCTAAGTACCCAGCTTATCAAGGAGTGTCCGATTGAACCTCTGGGGCTGTGGATCACCTTGCGGGTAGTAAGGGGTTGTGCGAGACTTGCTGATCTCCCAAAAGGACAACAGTTCTTTTACTACACAGCTTTCAGAGTCCCACCCTTGGTCTGAGTGCATTCTTTGGGGGCTCTGTAATGCACAAAGAATTTTTCAACTAGGACCTTGGCAGCCATGGAAGCTTTTTGATCCTTTGTCAGATATGCCTGGGCATATCTAGAGAAGTGGTCGCTGACTACCAGAATATTTTAAATGTTCTTGGAGTTGGGTTACAAATTGAGAGTCTGTGCACAATAATTCCATAGGTGCACTTGTCACAATATTGACCAGAGGGGTTGGCCCTCTGTGGTAAGGCTTTGCACTGGATACATCTGCTACAGAATCTTGCAGTACTGTTCCATGTCACTCCCCATATGTAGCCAGTAGAAGCGAGCACGAGCCAAGTCTAGTGTGCACTTGCTTTCCAAATGTTCCATGTCATCATGCAACGCATGGAGTACCACTATTTCAGACTTTGTAGGCAGGGCTAGTTGTAGATGAGGGAACCCTTGTGAGTCTTGGATTTCTCTGTACAACAAATTGTCCTTAATTTCAAGCTTTGGCTACTCTCGCAGTAATTATTTCACATTGGGATCATTTGTGACTACTTGTGTGGCATTGACCCCTTTCTGCAGGGTGTTGACAATGACTCTAATATTTGGGTCCAGTCTTTGCTCTTTTTGCAAATCTTGGAGTCCGTTGCAGAAATGTGTTTAAGTCTAGGGCAGCTAAGTCACGATAGGCAGTCGGCATACAATTAGCAGAAGCACAACGGCTGTCCACAAGGCGAGTGTCTGTTTCTGTGGAGGGCTTCTCATTTTTGCACAAGGCTTTTACAGTTTGTTCTGGAATGCCTACCCAGGTTTGTCTGTCTGTCTGTATTAGATGCCATTGGGCATTGAGAGAGTGCATCAGCATCTGTGTGATTTATTCCAGGCCTGTATTTGACCCAGTACTGTAGTAATTGGACAATGCTGAAAGCCACCTGTGTCCAACTTTGCAGTAGTCTGTACATGTCAGCGGATTATCAGTTTTGACTCTGTGTACCTCCATAAAGGTATTCATGGAATTGGTCCACAATAGCCCACTTAAGAGTAAGAAACATCTGTACTGGATACTTTCACTCGACACTATTTAGACTTCTACTTGCAAAGGCGACCAGACGCAGTCCTTTGGGATAGCTTTTGGTAAAGGACTGCCCCGAGACCAGTGAAACTGGCATCCGTATACAGGACATAAGGCTTCTGGGGGTCTGTGTATGCTAATACTGGGGTGTGAGTCAGGTGGTAAATTATTTTTTCAAAGGCCTTGTCACATTCAGCATTCTATCTGTGTCTGAATAACTCAAAGGGTTTAAAATAAGGTTTGGATTCAACAGTAGTGGCTGAAGTGTTTGCTTTTGTTGGTGGGCAGATAGATAGCCTTGTGTCAAATCCAGTAGTAGCCTGCACCACTTGGGTATGGTACTTAAATTGTAATACCCACAGAAACCTAGAAAATGTTGCAAGTCTTTCAGGTTTGGGGATTTTGGCCATGTAGATAAGGCTTCATCTTTGCTTGGATCAGTTTAGATTTCTTGAGCTGATGCATTATGCGCCATATATTCGACAGAACTTTGAAAGACCTGGCACTTGTTGATGGAGAGTTTGAGCCCAAACTCCTCCAGTTGATCTAGAACCTTTCAGTCTTGCCTCATGGTTCCCCAGGGTGTTCCCCAACACTATGACATCAACAAAGTAGACAAAACATTCCAAGAGATTCAAGTCTCTGACATCTCTTTCCATTAGGCTTTGGAAGGTTGCTGAGGCACAAGATATACTTGAGGCATTCTGAGAAATTCATAAAAGCCAAAGGGGAATGTAGAGGCAGTTTTTTCCCTGTCTTGTGGAGCCATTGGTATCTGATAGTAGCCGCTTCTTAGATCGAGCATGGAAAACCACTTGCTTCCATTAAGACAATCAAAGGCATCTTGAATTCTGGATATATTAATCTGGGACAGTCCATTTAAGTGTTCGATAGTCTACACACATGCGCACAGTTCCATTTTTCTTGCGCACAGCCACAGAAGGTGACTCATTTGGATTTTGTGATTCTTGAATACCTACAGCTAACGGTTCCTGAAAGTGCCTTCTCACATTGTCAGTATCTGTGGCGCCAGTCAGCCTGACTGCTCATGGAAAGGACGTTCATTGTGAAGTCTGATATGGTGTTCTTCTCCAGCTACACATCTCGCATCCCACTTGTGAAGTGAAAATACTTTGGTCCTTTCAACTAGTTGTCTGCTAACACTGGTCTTCCACCTCTCTGGTATGGGTGAATTTCCAGCATTAAAAAGTTCTGGGTCTGTGCTGGGTGGGGTGCCATCTTTGGTTGGGGTTGGTTGCACTACTGTATCCGCACAGTAAACATGAGCCAAAGTGCGTCCTCTTCTCACAACAATGTTTGTCACATTTTTTACCTGGACAGTAACTCGTTTAGTGTAAACATGAGCTCTTACTGGCAACACACTATGATTTACCAGTAGTCCTTTTGGCAGGCCATGTTCCTCTGGAGCATCCAGCATCAGTATCTTTTTTTTTTTTTTTAACATCTCTTGTCAGGCGCACCACACGCTGATAACTGCATTCAGCATTAGGTGGCAGTACAAGTTCTTCAGCATCACAGCACCAAACTATGCCCACAGGGTCGTCTTGAGCTTCGGTTGTGGTCTGCGTGTGTTTTCTGGTAAGCCTCCTGCAACAGAGCATGCACATGCAACACTTTTCCCTTTTTCTTGGCCTCCCTCTCCTGACAAAGCTGAGCCATGTGACCAAACGTGAGCATGAGTGTGGGCATTCCGTTGTACATTTCAGACTCTGGACACACTAATGCCAAAGTTTCCACTGGGTCTCCCTCCCATTTACCTTGGATGGGAAAGCAATTCATACTTTAAGGTATCGCAGGCACGGGTAGGATTTGTCCCTCAGTCCCTATACATTCAGACCTTCCAAGGGCAGTAGCTTAGATGAGACGGGTGCTGGTCGTACTAGTTTTCCAATATATTAGTCACTTGGGAACCACTGTCCAGGACAGCTCGAACAGGCACTCCTTCATAATGACTGTAGTTTCAGTGGAAGGTCTAACAAGTTTGAGATCAAATGTTGCAGGTTCAGGTGTTTTTGACTGAAGACCTGCTTACAGATGACGTGGAGTTACATTTAGTTGGTGTTCAGTGCGCTTCTTCACCGAGCCATGCTGAAGTTTCCCCTGTCTTTTGAAGCTCTTCACGCAGTCGTGTAACAACCCTCTGCAGATTCTCCTGCGATAGACACTTCCTCTTTGTATGTCTGTTGTACCCACAGTTGTAACAGACCATGCTGTCTCGGTCTTGCCTGGGTTGGAGCGATACATCAGTAGGTGGTCTCCAGTTTCGTTGCTAGGGCTGTATAGAATACACGCTTGAAGCCCTGCTGAGGCACTAGCAGCAGCTGGTGCTCGCTCTGGGTCTCCTTGCCTTGCCAAACCTGGGGCTGCATACTGCATCTCTTCAGTTTGCTTACCGTAATACACGAGTCATGAGATCAGCATTCACAGGTGGTGCCTGGGCATGCACTCCTATGCCCAAGACAAATTTGGTGAGGTCAACACAGCAGACAGGTTCTGGCGAGGATCTTGACCTTTACCTGAAAGAGGGCTGGTACTCAAGCTGGCTCTCTGCTCTTGGATTTCGTTGAGTAGTTCTTGTAGTCCAGGGCTGTCACTAGCAGATCCTCTCTTGGGGATGGGAGTTGCAGTTGCCACAGCTGCACAGGGGTTCCATTGCTCTTCTTTATCTTCAGCCTCTCGCTATTCTTTCATCAACACTCAGTGGGAAGGAGGATTATCCCTTTGGTCCTGTAGACGCAACTTAAGCAACAGCAGACTTGAGTACCTGATCCAGCTTTACTCAATTCAGTTCACTTTAGGCAATGCCTCCTTTCCGAAAGACTTTCTGCCATGCCTTCTCCAAGCGAGTCAAATAAGTGTACAGTGGTTCTCCCTTCCATTGTTTGGTTGCTTTGAACTTTCACATGAGGTCATCACTCGACTTGGTACTTCCAAACATACTCTCCAAGGCAAACAGATACTCTTGAGAAGGAGCATCCAGTTCCATAACCCTCTGAGATCAAATGGGCTCCAAAGCGGGTTCTCGAGGCTTTCTCCTGGCGTTTCTTTCTCAGTCTCTGAGCATTGCCAGTCCTGCACTAACGGAACAGCATAGTCTATCCATGTCTCTAGATCATCTTCTCTTGCGGGGGCGGGTTTTACTCCTTAGATTTTTAACCTTTGGTAGGAATCCTTACCAGTGGGTGTCACAAAGACAGGCCGCCCTTCTGGGATAGGGTACCCCCCTTTAGTATCCAGCGCTTGGTGAGCTTCCTCAGTAGACTTTACTTCAGTCTGCAATAACTGGCTGAGCTTCTCCTTAAATCTTTCAGACTGAGACATCTTGTTTGGAACCACAGTAGCATGTGTCACTATAGTCCAGGTGGCAGTGGAGCCTCCTGGGGTCAGTATATCAGGCACTCCAATGGCATCAACAGCATTTCGACATTCTAGAAACAAAGTTGAGGTCCGAGTAGTAAAGTCCATCACCTGCCCCTGTACAGCAACGGGGCTGAGACATTTGACTACAGACAGGCTTTCTTCTGTCTTCCTCTTATCTGTTCCGGGTGGGTCTCCTAGGATCAAGATGGCTTTCTAAGGATCCAGGTCCTCACCTTCACACCAGCCACCTATTGCAAGCCGTAACATCAGCAAGAATTTGGGGTTTGGGGGCTAGAACACTATCCTCATGAGCAGTTTCCATATGGGGCCTGACTGGTAAACATGAGATCCCAGCGGTGCCTCCAGGATGTAGGTGGCCTTGTATACAACAGTTACTGCTCCTGCCTTGCGGGTTCAAGCAAGGTTGAGGGATCTGGGCTCTGTTCAGATCTGTAAAAGTGTTACTTACCAATAAAGGTTGATCAGCTTGGTGCCTCCAGCCAGAGTTAAAATATAGCAGGCCAAATGTGTGTCTGATACAACCTCCTGGGATGCTATACCTACTCACCTTTCCTCAGTCACCTCACACCTGGAATTCCTGAAACAACTGCAGTACTTCAATATGCATGCAGTTAATGACTATAGCTACTAATATGCTCATACACCAGAATATGCTCACGAGACTGAGTTCAGCAATAACAGTAAACAATTTATTTAACAGAGGTGTATGGGGGGAAGGGATGCAAAGATAAATAGCAGCTTGAAATATTTGATATAACTGGTAGTAAAAGCATAAACAATACACGTTAACACTGCCTACCCCCAAACAGCAACACAGTACAAAAGGCCCAGCTCCCACTGGCGTGTCACGTTGTAACAGCGACCGGAATACCCCGAAGACTATTACAGTGACAAAATCGGCAGTTCACTGTAATGGTCTGTGGTATTCCTGACACTACTGTCTCCGGTGATATCGCCCCCTCCCCGAATCAACTCCGACTTGGAGTTGATTATCTATAATGCAGAAGGCGAAGCCCTCCACAAAAAACACTTGCTTCCCTGAACGGCACAATGCTGACTGTCGGCATTGTGCCATTACTGTAATGCCGATTGACACAGTTCCTGTCGATGCGGGTTGGTGGAACCCCACACACACACACACACACACACACACACACGTACCAGTGTTCCCCAAGGTCCTCACTGGGTACCCAGATGGTGTACGGTGCAGGCCCGATGTGGTGAAGCTCAGTGGCCGGCATTAGTGCACTTATAAATAAAACAGTGACTTGTTGGCTAACTGCTTACAAATATCTCTAGGTCAGGGTAATCCCTGAGTTTACTCACGATCCTGGAGAATACCAGTCAAGACAGCTTCAAGCTGAAAGATGAACGTTGCTCTGTCCGCAGCATTCAGGATCTCTTGCAGCTTTCATGGGCTCTTTGCAGAAAAGCAGGTTTCTTTGACTAGGATGCAACTGGGTCTGCCACCCACACACACACTCTCCCCCCCCCCAGTGTTCAGGATCTCTTGCAGCTCTCTGGATTGGACCAGTCTGGCCTGGGCCACACATGCCACGCCACCCCACCCATCCAGGCATCCCAGCCCTCAGGGTGGGGTGAAAGGCAGTGCCTGGCTATGACACTTCCCAGCCAAACCTACTGAATGACTGCTGTCTGGTCGCCTTCCTCTTGGGGCCCAGGAACGCAGGCTGTAAAGGGTTTCAGCCCCACTGCAGGCTGGCAGCTGACACAAAAGCAGGAACACAGTCTGGATTTTCTACCAGGTTGTAGTAGGAATCAGTCTCTTGAATTCAAAGGTCTGCAGTGCTCTAGTTTTTGAAATCACAGTTTTCACCTTCTTGGTGGCTTTCCAGATATTGGAAACTAGTCAGGCTTTCCCTGGGCCGATGGCTGTGAAAACTCAAGGTAGGCCTCATTGACTTTTCCTCCGAGGGCACAGCAGAGCCTATTCTCACTCTGGAAGCTCCCACACAGTTACTCTCAGCTGGATCTAAGTGCGCGCCCCCGGGTCAGATCAGAGTCCCAGTTTGTCGGTCAGGCTGTCAATCCATCTGATCAATATGCAGAATGTTCCTTTGATGCCTGATAGGTGGGGGGGAACACATCTCGCATCCCACTTGTGAAGTGAAAATACTTTGGTCCTTTCAACTAGTTGTCTGCTAACACTGGTCTTCCACCTCTCTGGTATGGGTGAATTTCCAGCATTAAAAAGTTCTGGGTCTGTGCTGGGTGGGGTGCCATCTTTGGTTGGGGTTGGTTGCACTACTGTATCCGCACAGTAAACATGAGCCAAAGTGCGTCCTCTTCTCACAACAATGTTTGTCACATTTTTTACCTGGACAGTAACTCGTTTAGTGTAAACATGAGCTCTTACTGGCAACACACTATGATTTACCAGTAGTCCTTTTGGCAGGCCATGTTCCTCTGGAGCATCCAGCATCAGTATCTTTTTTTTTTTTTTTTTAACATCTCTTGTCAGGCGCACCACACCGCTGATAACTGCATTCAGCATTAGGTGGCAGTACAAGTTCTTCAGCATCACAGCACCAAACTATGCCCACAGGGTCGTCTTGAGCTTCGGTTGTGGTCTGCGTGTGTTTTCTGGTAAGCCTCCTGCAACAGAGCATGCACATGCAACACTTTTCCCTTTTTCTTGGCCTCCCTCTCCTGACAAAGCTGAGCCATGTGACCAAATGTGAGCATGAGTGTGGGCATTCCGTTGTACATTTCAGACTCTGGACACACTAATGCCAAAGTTTCCACTGGGTCTCCCACTCCATTTACCTTGGATGGGAAAGCAATTCATACTTTAAGGTATCGCAGGTACGGGTAGGATTTGTCCCTCAGTCCCTATACATTCAGACCTTCCAAGGGCAGTAGCTTGTAGATGAGACGGGTGCTGGTCGTACTCAGTTTTCCAATATATTAGTCACTTGGGAACCACTGTCCAGGACAGCTCGAACAGGCACTCCTTCATAATGACTGTAGTTTCAGTGGAAGGTCTAACAAGTTTGAGATCAAATGTTGCAGGTTCAGGTGTTTTTGACTGAAGACCTGCTTACAGATGACGTGGAGTTACATTTAGTTGGTGTTCAGTGCGCTTCTTCACCGAGCCATGCTGAAGTTTCCCCTGTCTTTTGAAGCTCTTCACGCAGTCGTGTAACAACCCTCTGCAGATTCTCCTGCGATAGACACTTCCTCTTTGTATGTCTGTTGTACCCACAGTTGTAACAGACCATGCTGTCTCGGTCTTGCCTGGGTTGAAGCGATACATCAGTAGGTGGTCTCCAGTTTCGGTTGTGGGGCTGTATAGAATACACGTTTGAAGCCCTGCTAGAGGCACTAGCAGCAGCTGGTGCTCGCTCTGGGTCTCCTTGCCTTGCCAAACCTGGGGCTGCATACTGCATCTCTTCAGTTTGCTTACCGTATTACACGTCATGAGATCAGCATTCACAGGTGGTGCCTGGGCATGCACCCTATGCCCAAGACAAATTTGGTGAGGTCAACACAGCAGACAGGTTCTGAGCAGGATCTTGACCTTTACCTGAAAGAGGGCTGGTACTCAAGCTGGCTCTCTGCTCTTGGATTTCGTTGAGTAGTTCTTGTAGTCCAGGGCTGTCACTAGCAGATCCTTTCTTGGGGATGGGAGTTGCAGTTGCCACAGCTGCACAGGGGTTCCATTGCTCTTCTTTATCTTCAGCCTCTCGCTATTCTTTCATCAACACTCAGTGGGAAGGAGGATTATCCCTTGGTCCTGTAGACGAACTTAAGAACAGCAGACTTGAGTACCTGATCCAGCTTTACTCAATTCAGTTCACTTTAGGCAATGCCTCCTTTCCGAAGACTTTCTGCCATGCCTTTTCCAAGCGAGTCAAATAAGTGTACAGTGGTTCTCCTTCCATTGTTTGGTTGCTTTGAACTTTCACATGAGGTCATCACTCGACTTGGTACTTCCAAACATACTCTCCAAGGCAAACAGATACTCTTGAGAAGGAGCATCCAGTTCCATAACCCTCTGAGATCAAATGGGCTCCAAAGCGGTTCTGAGGCTTTCTCCTGGGCGTTCTTTTCTCAGTCTCTGAGCATCGCCAGTCCTGCACTAACGGAACAGCATAGTCTATCCATGTCTCTAGATCATCTTCTCTTGCGGGGCGGGTTTTATCCTTAGATTTTTAACCTTGGTAGGAATCTCTTACCAGTGGGTGTCACAAAGACAGGCCGCCTCTTCTGGGATAGGGTACCCCTTTAGTATCCAGCGCTTGGTGAGCTTCCTCAGTAGACTTTACTTCAGTCTGCAATAACTGGCTGAGCTTCTCCTTAAATCTTTCAGACTGAGACATCTTGTTTGGAACCACAGTAGCATGTGTCACTATAGTCCAGGTGGCAGTGGAGCCTCCTGGGGTCAGTATATCAGGCACTCCAATGGCATCAACAGCATTTCGACATTCTAGAAACAAAGTTGAGGTCCGAGTAGTAAAGTCCATCACCTGCCCCTGTACAACAACGGGGCTGAGACATTTGACTACAGACAGGCTTTCTTCTGTCTTCCTCTTATCTGTTCCGGGTGGGTCTCCTAGGATCAAGATGGCTTTCTAAGGATCCAGGTCCTCACCTTCACACCAGCCACCTATTGCAAGCCGTAACATCAGCAAGAATTTGGGGTTTGGGGGCTAGAACACTATCCTCATGAGCAGTTTCCATATGGGGCCTGACTGGTAAACATGAGATCCCAGCGGTGCCTCCAGGATGTAGGTGGCCTTGTATACAACAGTTACTGCTCCTGCCTTGCGGGTTCAAGCAAGGTTGAGGGATCTGGGCTCTGTTCAGATCTGTAAAAGTGTTACTTACCAATAAAGGTTGATCAGCTTGGTGCCTCCAGCCAGAGTTAAAATATAGCAGGCCAAATGTGTGTCTGATACAACCTCCTGGGATGCTATACCTACTCACCTTTCCTCAGTCACCTCACACCTGGAATTCCTGAAACAACTGCAGTACTTCAATATGCATGCAGTTAATGACTATAGCTACTAATATGCTCATACACCAGAATATGCTCACGAGACTGAGTTCAGCAATAACAGTAAACAATTTATTAAACAGAGGTGTATGGGGGGAAGGGATGCAAAGATAAATAGCAGCTTGAAATATTTGATATAACTGGTAGTAAGCATAAACAATACACGTTAACACTGCCTACCCCAAACAGCAACACAGTACAAAGGCCCAGCTCCCACTGGCGTGTCACGTTGTAACAGCGACCGAATACCCGAAGACCATTACAGTGACAAAATCGGCAGTTCACTGTAATGGTCTGTGGTATTCCTGACACTACTGTCTCCGGTGATATCGCCTCTCCCGAATCAACTCGACTTGGGTTGATTATCTATAATGCAGAAGGCGGCCTCCACAAAAACACTTGCTTCCCGAACGGCACAATGCTGACTGTCGGCATTGTGCCATTACTGTAATGCCGATTGACACAGTTCCTGTTGATGCGGGTTGGTGGAACCCCCACACACACACACACACACACACACACACACACACACACACACACTTGTACCAGTGTTCCCCAAGGTCCTCACTGGGTACCCAGATGGTGTACGGTGCAGGCCCGATGTGGTGACGCTCAGTGGCCGGCATTAGTGCACTTATAAATAAAACAGTGACTTGTTGGCTAACTGCTTACAAATATCTCTAGGTCATGGTAATCCCTGAGTTTACTCACGATCCTGGAGAATACCAGTCAAGACAGCTTCAAGCTGAAAGATGAACGTTGCTCTGTCTGCATTCAGGATCTCTTGCAGCTTTCATGGGCTCTTTGCAGAAAAGCAGGTTTCTTTGACTAGGATGCAACTGGGTCTGCCACCCACACACACTCTCTCCCCCAGTGTTCAGGATCTCTTGCAGCTCTCTGGATTGGACCAGTCCGCCTGGGCCACACATGCCACGCCACCCCACCCATCCAAGCATCCCAGCCTCAGGGTGGGGTGAAAGGCAGTGCCTGGCTATGACACTTCCCAGCCAAACTCTACTGAATGACTGCTGTCTGGTCGCCTTCCTCTTGGGGCCCAGGAACGAGGCTGTAAAGGGTTTCAGCCACACTGCAGGCTGGCAGCTGACACAAAAGCAGGAACACAGTCTGGATTTTCTACCAGGTTGTAGTAGGAATCAGTCTCTTGAATTCAAAGGTCTGCAGTGCTCTAGTTTTTGAAATCACAGTTTTCACCTTCTTGGTGGCTTTCCAGATATTGGAAACTAGTCAGGCTTTCCCTGGGCCGATGGCTGTGAAAACTCAAGGTAGGCCTCATTGACTTTTCCTCCGAGGGCACAGCAGAGCCTATTCTCACTCTGGAAGCTCCCACACAGTTACTCTCAGCTGGATCTAAGTGCGTGCCCCGGGGTCAGATCAGAGTCCCAGTTTGTCGGTCAGGCTGTCAATCCATCTGATCAATATGCAGAATGTTCCTTTGATGCCTGATAGGTGGGGGGGAATATGCGCGAAGTCACAGTCTTCAACTTTTCCCAGAAGTCTCCTTCCTATAGTCCTTTGGGCTCCTTGTATTCGCAGTGGCTGCTTGGCAGGTCAGAGGTGACAAATATGGCTGCTGCAAAACAGTTTAGTCGCATCTTCATGCTCTGATTGTAGGGCTTCTGAATTATTTGAACATTTAAATACCCTCTGTCTGTAGTTGCCCTCTGCCCTGGTGTATGGTGACAGAATGGGACTTTGCAAGGGCTCCCCAGCCTGCTGCAAGTGCCATAGCAGCTCTTCCTGCAGGTGGCAGCAGGCTATTCATTACATAGCCTCAGCTGCCCTTAAAGTCATGTGCTTAAAAGTGCTTTTACAAAGTTTTATTTCTCCCCCCTCGAAGTGTGCCTCCAGACCCTCTTTGCTACTGAATCTGTTCCTTGGGGATGGGGAACTTGGGTGAGACACACAAGCATCTTTAACTACTGAGCAACGTGGCACTTTTCGCTGTGATTGAGCTGGCAGTCGCCAGCTCGCACATTGTGCAGGTGTCCTGTTTGTACACTTGCACAGGCAGTACAGTGTTTGCAATCATCAGGCTGGCAGTTTTGATTTACCCACCACTCCTCCAGTCCCCCACCATGATTTACACACTGAACCGGCAGGAGCTGGCAGCCGGGAGGCAAGCTCGGTAAGCCCCACCTATTTGGGGGAGGGGTTTACACAGAGGTTCAGTGCAGTTCTCGTTTAACTGTTGGAACATGTTGTACCTTCTAGAGAGCAGGTTGGCAAGTTTTGCGTGAAGTGGCACCCTTCTTTACTTCTCCATATACCTTACTCTGTAGGCTGTTGCGGGAATTACTATATGGTCAGGGTATTAAATAGCTGGCATTTATTTAGTTTGTTTTTATTTACCGGGTACGAGCCCTAGCCGGGACAAACAGTTGCTCATTTTCAGGAATGACCTGGGAAGTTACAACATGGAGAGCAATGCAGTAATTGACAGCTGTGTTACATAACATGCATGCATACATTCATACGTACATACTTTAGGCATATACATTGTCTGAGGTACAGGTATGGCATAGAACAATGCTGCACAAAACGGGGTCATGCCAGCCATTTCCAGAAATGCATATTTGTGGTAGACTGCTAACCTTTATTGAGTGAGTTCATGGCACAGGACACATATGAATTAAATTATTTTTAATTTTGTTAATTGGTGAGTGTCAAGTGCAGGGTTCGATCTTAACATTGTTTTACTAGCCCTAAACCTAGTGCAAATTGATCAGGGCTAGTGCAGCTAACATTCTACTTGTCCGTGTTGACTAGTGCAGGTTTTTCATGGCTGTTATTGAAGTTGAAAAAGTCCCTACTTTAGCAGACTGTAGTCTTTTTGCTAATCTCCCTCAGTGTTCCAGGTGGCCTGGTGTGATTAGCAGTTCAAGAGGGGGATTCCACAGAAGACTCGGTGTGAGTCATTCTCACTCAATTGTTAAGACAGTTAACTAGTGTGAATGCTGTGATCAAGGGTAGAGTGGTTAAGTCACTAGCTTCCAGTTTGCTGAACTTGTCTTTGATTTATCCCACAATATTAAGACCAGTGTGCCTCATTTCCCAACCTTTTAAGTGTCTGTATCCAACACGGCAGTGGCAGAATGCGATGATATATTTATTTAGCTTTTGTTTACCGGGTAAGTACACTAGACAAGTATTATGCCTATTTTCAGGAACGACCTGGGAGAATACAACATGAGGAACAACAGTCAAGGAGACATGGCAAAGAGAGTACAGTTTTGTTTTTTTTGGTCACAGTAAACAAACATGTGGGAAATACATCATTTGACGCTAGGGCAAACATATAGTAGTAAGCACATTTCAGATTATACACTCTAGACTAGCTAGTTCAACTGACAGATATATACAAGTCATCATACATAGGAGTGGAGCATAGCTCAAGGACTGGATTGGTCATAATATAACTTATAACATTGTCGTATACACCCACTAGGCTAGTTGGATCGCTGCCAGGTATATACAGCTCATCACATTTTTCTAAATATGCACATGTTAGACAGAAACACTTGGTAGTACAAATTTCTACCAGGTGACCAAGATGCAATATGTAATGGTTAGCCTATGACCGTGGAGCAATAATGGGTGTAAAAGTGCCCAAGGCTTTTTAGGCAGGAGTAGTAGAAGTCATTGATACAGTGGGAAAATATCTCCAGGAATTCAGTGGAGACACCCTGGGAGGTTCAGACAAAACAATTTGACACTTTACTCTAGGGAGGTTTGGGGCAGTCACACTCTGATGCTAGTTTTAGGAAACCCCACAGGAATTTGAAAACTCGGATAGGAGGGCAGCTTGGATATCCACAGGCAGCCGAATTCCAGAGTCTGGGCACATATGGCAAAGTCCGGTCCCCATGAGGGGTCAGGTAGGAGGACATTGAGCATCCCTGATGTGAGAGACCTAAGTTGGTAGGGGTGGGATTCAGTTTAGGCAGAAGCCGGGCCAGCCCCTGGGGGGGGGGGGTGCTACTTCTGATCACTTTCCCAGAGAGGCATCCCAAACCAAAATCAAGGTATCTAACTGGTGAGAGCCAGCAGAGTTCTCATATAGCTCACAACGGTGGGCGAGTCGGGGGACAGCCAAGGCAAAACTACAAATGTTGTTGTAAGCAGTGTACCACCGGGTGAGATGTGTCTTTGAAGAGCGAGCAAATAGGTGCAGCCTGTAGCTGAGGGAGGGAAGGAGCACACCCTTTGCTAGGGCAAGCCTGGCTGCCAGTGTAAGGTTATACTTGGCCCTATAGGCCAGACCCAGTTTGGAGTTTGCCGCCCTGCAGATGTTAAGGATATGATTGCCCATGTCAAGTTGGGGGTCAGGTGTTACCCCCAGATATTTGATGGAGCTCACTGTGGGTAGTGAGGATCCATCTGCACTGGTGACATGCTAGCAGGCCGATGAGGCTTTGATTTTAGCCATAGAGCATAGCCTGTGTCTTTTTCAGGTTCAGGACCAGCTTATGACTGGTAACCCATGACAATACCCTGTTAGTCATCGGTCAGGTTCTGGTTTAGGGTAGTGGCATTCTGGGAGTGAGCCAGGATTACCAGATCATCTGCATACATGGTGGTGCTACAGCTGGTAGTAACCATGGGTAGTTGATTGATGAAGAGGGAGAAGAGGAGGGGATCCATTACCGAGCCTTGAGGCACTCCGGAGGTCACCGGTAGGGGCTCGGAGAGGAATTTATTGAAGCAGGTATGCTGCTTTCTGCCATGTAGATAACCCATTAGCCATTTCATGGCATGGGGGGAGAGGCCAAGTGACCACAACTGTGGACCAAGCAGTTTGTGGTCAACGAGGTCAAAGGCTTTGGACAGGTCGATAAATATTGCACCAGAGAGTTTGCCCTGGTCCATGGCTGTCTGGATATTTGATGTAACTGTGATTAAGGCTGTGGTGGTGCTGTGTCCATTACGAAAGCCGTGTTGGGCTGGGGACAAGTTCACGAGAGTGGATATATTCCGTAAGCTGCTCAGCCACTACCTTTTCAAGGAGTTTGCTAAGGGTTGGGAGAATGGCAGTCTGTCGATAATTGTCAGGCAATTTGGGATTTCCTTGCTCAGTACAGGGACAATCTCGCCTCTTTCCAGATGTCTGGGATGGTCCCCACACCAAGGGATAGGTTGAAGATAAAGGCTATTGGTGAGGCAATGCGCAGAACCAAGCTTAAGGAGTTTAGGCTCCAGGTTGTCTAGCCAGGACTGGAGTACTGGGAGAGGCCAGCTAGGCGTTTCTGCAAGTCCTGAACTGATACAGCCCTGAGGTGGAACATTTGACGAGGAGGGTGACCTCCAGCAGAGTGGAGGAAGGGTGGGACAGAGCCTCATCAGGTGAGAAGAGGGTTGTGAAGGCAGGTCAGAGAAGTGATTATTATTACACTGTCTGCCCAGCCAGGTAGTCTATCGACTATATACTTTCCCTTGACACCACTGCAGACTAGACTCTGAAGTAACCATCTATAGACCCATAGCTGCCATTACTGACTGGTGTAGGGGTCCACAGCTCCTCTTAATGGATCCCACCAGTCAATGCCATCCATGCAGTCCCACCCTTATACCGCCTGGCATGTCATTTCATCCTAAAACAATGCTCTGGAGCATATATTGTACAAAGCAAAACCTTAGTAAAACATATAAATTTGAAAGGTTAAGTAGATTTTCCTGGTGTGCACAGATCATCCGATATAGAAAGAGAGGTAGTACAATATCATGCCTGTATACCGCTTCCCCTTTGCTTGGTGAAAGGACACTGTTATGAAAAATCTGTTAGGCAGAGCATGTTAAATCAGTACTTTTGTGCCTGGTGTATATAAACAGATATGTCAAAGTTTCTTGCATCTCAAGCCTCCTATGTTTGTTTAACTCTCCAAAGAAATCCAAGAACTGCCCCAGGCCCACTTCGCAGTGTAAGAATACTTCCGGAAGTGCAGGTCTGGTTAATCACAGGGTGGGGAATGAAGAGTGTCTTTCTCTGCCTGACTCTGTTCATTGCCCTGCAGATCAGGGTGGGACTGTGGTGAGGTACATGATGATGTTGGCTATTGTGTGTGCAGAGCTAGAACTGCTTGATTGAACATTTGCTATTATGGTATTCTCTGGTTTGGTGGGAAGGGGGGTGAAGAAAGAGGAAGCAAGGGGCACATGGTAAAAACAGAGGGGGTACACACTGCGTGTGATTGGATTGCAATCTTTTTTGCTGGGGCAGGAAGCAATGTGGGAGCAGGATAAATATAATAATCAGTATTTCTTGGCTTGCATTTTTCCTGTATAACCGATCAAAATTTACGTTTATTATTGTGGGTTAGTGCAACAATCTGCGGGCTTGTGCAATTTTTAATCAACTTGTCCGTCTGGCTAGTGCAAAAAAAATTTGAGGTTGACCTCTGGTCAAATGTGATGCATTTTCACTGTTAATTAGCACATTCACGCATAAATCTATAAATTAAATTTTTTTTTTTTTTTACAGCAGAGCCCCCAGCGTAAGCAAAAAAAAAAAAAAAAGCACTACTCTTGTACTGTAATCCAGTCCTTAGCCCTCCACTGATGCCATCTGCTCCCCATGCCTTTTTCGGTCCTTCTGGGCCAGCACTAGTTCTCCTTTTTTTTTTTTTGTATACTTTTACCTCTCCTCACACTCCAGCGTCCACCTCTCCTTGGGGCACCTAATGCTTCCAAGCCTTGGCTGTCCTCTTCTGGAGCTCCTCACACACACATCGCAGCCAACCCCGATTTGTCCTAACGTATCCTATCGCTGGCGGGTTCCTCCTCCGAGGGGAAGGCACCGCGGCAGGGGACCCGCACACAATTTTTCTACGGTCCGGAGGGCGCTGCTGTGGTGAAGGATGCTCCCAGAGGTTCTGAGGGACATGGAGCATGGAGGCTGTCATCCGGTGGCACCGAAGCTGTTTTCCGGCTTTCTGGTTGTCCCTCCTGCGCCGCTGCATGTAGTACCCCTGGTCTCCACTAGGGGCCACTACTAGAGCGGGGCTTCCCACCCACTCTTCCCAGGAGAGGAGAGGAGAGCAGTCCTACGGACGCTCAGTCTTCTCCTTCCCCAGCCAGCCCCCGACGACCTGAGTCCGTTCCCAAACCCGGGTCACCAGCGTGGTTCGACTAGTTCTCTTTAAATGGCTAACTCTACCCAACAGTCCAATTAACTAGTTATTGTTGTTAGCACAATGTACTCCGTTCATCTCAGGGTATTTCATGTGATGTAGACAGCATCTGTACAGGGAAAGAAGAGGTTCACCGTATGAATGCCAGCTGTTTGCTCATGCAGTGATTTATGCTACTACTACTTTTTTATATTTGCTCTGAAAATATTTTTGAGCACACATGTTCTCTTACAAAGGCTCCACATCAGTAATGTATGCAGTATGACAGGTACAGTCAATAAATTGGATAGCAAACAAGTATAGAAAATGTAATATTGTGCAGCATAGGTACATGGTCCAGACAAGGCGAGTAGCAGAGTCAGCTGCACAGCTCAACAGTGGGCATGTCATCGGGTAGGCAAGGAAGGAAAGGCCTACCGGTCTGGTACAGGAGCCATTAGCCTGTCCAGTTAGGTGTGTCTAAAGTGATCTTTTGAACTAATTCAGTTTGGTCATATGGTTGATCGAGCTTGGTAGCTTATTTAACCAGTTGGTTGCTCTGGCCATGGAGGAGTGTTGCCCACAGCTGGTCCTGTAGAAAGGTTTTCAAAAGTTTGTGGTCTGATAAGCTTTTGGTGTATTTCAGGTTGTTGACCATGTTCAGTCAGGTTTTTAAGCTGAGGGTAGGGAGGGGTGTGAGGTGGGTAAGACCTAGAAGAGCCATTTTCCCTAGTTAAACATGCCTGGAGCAGTCTGCGTGCAAAGTACTCTGACTCTTTCCATAACAGACCCAATGGCCGCAGAGTAGACTAGCCGGCCATTATCAATTGGGGATAGGATCAATCTAGATACAAGGCATCTGGCTTCCTCGGTCAGGTTAGTCCTCTTGCTGTACAGGGAACCCAACTTTTTGTTAGTTTTTGCAAGGTTAACAACATGGGAAGCAAAGGACAGGGTATCATCTAAGTAAAGCCCAAGGTATTTGAAGGATTTAACCTGTTCCAGCATAGTAGCCAGAGTGTTGAAAATGTGTAGGGGTGATTACTATTTATTTATTTATTTATTTATTTATTTATTTTGAGTAAGCCCTGCTGAAAAGCATGGTTTTTGGTTCTCTTCCGTTTTATAATTCTGTACAAGGCTGTAGTTGGAGAACCATGTTTCTGTGAACAAGGGCTTGGGTGAGGTTAGCTTTGTTGCAGTGCCTGCTGTAAACAGCATCATCCGTGTACAAGATGATAGCAGAGTAGCAGGCTTCAGGTGGCTGGTTCATAAAGAGTCCAAATAGGGGGTTACACATGACATTTAGGCATGTTCTGTAAAATAAAAGTGGGCATTGGAGATATGGAGATTGGAAAATCTCTGTACATAAGGGACCAATGAGGCAGAAGAAGTGGAGCTTCATCATCCCGCAGTATTTGCAGCGAGATCATAGGAGGTGACTGGCTCCACATTGAAACATGCCAGCTGCACCGGACCGGAGTCACATTTTTACAAGCGATGAGATATGAAAATTATAGCTTTATTATGTGAACTACGGGGATTTGTGACGTGAAACCTCGATCTCTGCTGTGGTCTGGGCTTCACATTATCTGGTAGTTCTCCTCCTTCAAATTTGTTTGCGATGTCTGTAGTGTCAGAAACCTCAATGCCATTTTGTTTGCTATTCTGTTGTATTTTTTAAAATCAAATAAAATTGTGAATGGCAAAAAAGTAATGTCTTTCTCAAAACCACATACGCTTCTGGTGGTTCTCTTGCCCCTGTTCTTTAAAACTTACAAACATAGAATTTGACGGCAGATAAGGACCGCTTGGCCACCCAGTTTGCCCATTTTCTTCTTGCCTTATACTGTCACTGCATACCCTACACGGTCTCTGGCTCTCCCACCCCTGCTGTCCACTAAGATTTTCTTGTGCATATTCTATGTATGCTTCACTGTTTTCGCACCCACCACCTCCTGTGGAAGACTGTTAACTGGCATCCACCACTCTTTCAGTAAAGATGTACTTCCTCACATCTCTTTTGAATTTAGCCCTGTCCAGTTTCATTGTACGTCCCCTTTTTCACTGAAAAGTGCTCCACTCCTTTATTTAGCTCCTGGAGGTATTTGTATGACTTTAGCATATCTCCCACGCACGCGTGAGCACACACACGCACTTCTCTTTTCCAGTGTGTACATATTGAGGTCTTTCAGTCCCTCCTTGTAGGACTTCTGATGTACATACACCCTTCACCATTTTAGTTGCTCTCCTGTGGACTGCCTCCACTCTGTCCTTCTTGAGATGTGGTTTCTAGAACTGTGCACAGTACTCCAGGTGGGGTCTCACTAGCAGTATATACAGTGGCGACACCATCTCTCTCTTTATGCTGGTGATATCCCAGAATTCCACTGGCCTTACCCAGTACCTTGTCTCACTCCCAGGTCCCTTTCTTGTTTGGTAACCACCAATACTTCTCCCATTTTGTATTCCCCTCTGGGTTTCTGTGCCCCAAGTGGCAGGATTTGCTTGTTTTTTGCACTGAAACACAGCTGCCATGCCCTTGAGCACTCCTCAGGTTTTGTCAGGTCTCTGCACATTCTTTCCACCCTATCTGAAGTGTCCATCCTGTTGAAGATTTTGGTGTCGTCTGCAAAGAGACCTTTCCTTTCAGATCATCTGCAAAGAAATTAAGGCCTCATCCCCCACTACACCGCTCAGACCCCATAACGGACAGAAACCGTTACAGCCGGGGAGCGGTACATTGTGTCCACACTGCAGCAGTGACCGGTACGAGACTAGTACCGCCAGTCCACACCTCGGGAACCGGGCGACTGTTACCGTGGCGCCCAATCCCACAATGCGGCTCGCGTTGTGCCTCACGGGCCCTACGGGGACCGTTACCATCATCCACACTACCCGTCGTGCGCGTTACGAGGGCAGGACCGGTTTCATAACGTTGTTGAAACCACCTCATGTAGTTTCAACAACAGTTATGAAACACCTTCTGTAACGTTACAGGTGTAAATGCAAACCGTTGCAGTAACGGTTTGGGCACTCTGTAACATTACAGAGGCGTAGTGTGGACAGGGCCTAAGAGGACTGGTCCCAGTACTGAGTAATGTGTTTTTAGGCCCTGTCCACACTACACCGCTCCGGTCTGGTAACGGATGCAATCCGTTACGGCCGGGGAGTGATGCAGTGTGTCCACATTGTGGCGGTGTCTGTTATGGGACAGGTACTGCGGTCCACACTAGGGGTGCAGGCGGCCGTTACGGCACCCGTTCCCAGGATCGCTGGAGTGCTGCGTTCACGAGCCCTGCAGGGGACCACTGCCCACGTCCACACTTTGCCCGGTAACGCTATCGGGCGTAACATAGTTTCTAATTGTTGTTGAAACCACCTCATATGTGGTTTCAAATAACGGTTACGAAAATGCCTTCTGTAATGTTACAGGTGTAAATGCAAACCGTTGCGGTAACGGTTTGGGAACTCTGTAACTTTACAGAGGCGTAGTGTGGACAGGGCCTTAGTGATTTTCTTTGTCACAAGGGACAACTCCCTTGTTTAAAATGGAGATTTGTAATTTGATTTTACATGGGAGTTATGAAGTAATATTTGGTTTACCACCAATTAATTTATTGCTAGTTTAGAATGTAATTAGTTTTTTTAGTGCTCAGAATCTGCACCCCATCTCTCTTCCTTACCCCCCCCCCCAAAAACGAAGCAGTTGGGGACAAGTGATAACATAAATACATAGATGTAGTCAGCAGATAAAGACCTTTGGCCCACCCAGTGTGCCCATAACCGCTAGAATCTTTGCTTCTTGAAGCAAAAATTGTAGCTACTCATTGCAGACTATACCACTTCACTTTATGGGTTTGGGTTATGCATGAAAAATATGCTACAGAAGTCAGGTTTATGGTCCAATCTGAACACAAAATTGGTTTCGTGGCAAACACTTGGCTGGTGAACAATGACTAGGTAAAACAGATAATTGAACAGTACTTAACCGAGAGGCAATCTTCACTGCCTCGGGTGAATGCTGTAACTGCACGTGAGCCCTCTAAACATGAAGTACTTGACCTCGCCTTCCAGGCAGCAAGTTACAATAATAAAATTTCTGTTTTGTATGCTGTTTTTTTTCTTACACAATTTAATGTGTTACAAAGGGTTGTTTATTTATTTTAATTTTTTTTTTTTTTTACACCTCCATGCCCACCTGCTGACTAGGGTAGAGTCAGATGAGCTAGATGGAGGCTGAGGGTCGACGTGCTAGCACGCTGGGGTTTGGTTGGCATGGGAGGGATTACACGGCCATCATCTGGTGTGCCTAGTTCTGACAGTTTCCACCTTTCAAACACCATGAAGTCTTGCTATATTACAACAAAAGCAGTCAGCCACTGCAGCTGAACTGCCCCGGAGAGGAAGGAGTTAACTCCAGAGGATCTGGAGTTCTACAGCGTGAGGGCGCTGTGCCAAAGCTCTATCTGGCAAGTTTCAAATGAAACTGTCAGATTCTTTACTCCGCTTCACTGAACAGTCGCTCCAGAGATCAGCTCCTTCAGCTCGGTTCATTCTCGGTTCAAGCGAGTATTTTTCGATTCATTTGAACCAGCAAAAGTTGTTATTTTACCGCATTTCGGTTAAAAAGCTCTATCTGGTAAACCGTAAGTACGAATTTAAAGTCTGTGTGGAAAGTTAATTATCGGTTCGGTTTTGAACCGATCGGTTTGCTTTTTTCAACATTTTAAAGTGTTGGTTGTGTTTTTTAGAGTGCGGTTCCCGGTTCTTATCGGTTCTAAAAACCTGAATTTTAATAGGTTTTTTCAAATACCCGTGACACGGTTAGGAACCGATAAGGGTGTCTTGCCTGGCACTGCCATCAAAAGGGCAAGTTTTGATAGGCTGGTATTATGCCTGAGAAACCCAAAAGAAAACCGGGCCCACTGGTTTCAACATCAGGATGTCTGTGGGGAGCCTTGCCAAGGCTGACCCACACACCACTTGTGTCTATTGTCTGGGGGCTGACCACCTCCTGTCAGACTGCCAGGTGTGTAAAAATTTCCCTGCAGCCACCCTGGAAGAGAGATTGGGCCGGCTCAGGGAACAAGAGGCCAAAAGTCCGCTGACCGATGGCCAGCCCGTCCAGCACCCACTGGACCAGGAGGAGGCCCCTGACCAGGGCTTAGACTTCTTCGGCAACGGAAGGCTGGTTCAGAGGAACCAGTCCCAGTTAAAAGACAAGGAAATCAGTAGGTTTGGAGTCCAAAATTATGTCTCCAACTGCTGCAGAGATAGCTAAAGCCATTCAGATTGTCCAGTCACTATCTCAGGGACCTGTCGAACCACCAACAGTTGGTAAAAGGTTGGTTCATTCAGTTCCAGTGGTTCAGGAGTATGATGTTGAGGATTTTTATGAACCACAGGAGGGGGAGGAGGAATTTGATCAATATGTGTGTGGCTGGGAGGGTCTGGACGTGCTATTGAACCGGACATTTCTCCAGACAGACCTTTGGATCTCCTCCTATTCTGTCTGAGTCCCCTTCTCATTTTATGTTTTACAAAAGGTTGCAGAAACCTCCAGCTTCCTTTTAGAGGAGGCTGTGGATGAGCAAGAGGAGCCTGATTATGTAGAAATGATGGATATACCAGAGTCTCAGGAGGTTGTCTATTCCTTTGCATAAGTCATTTAGGAAGCAAACAACAAAGATTTTAAAATCCTCATTCTGTCCCTCCTGTAGATAAAAAATGGACAGAAGGTATACTTGTCAGGCTCTGATACAGACTTCCTCACTGAACAGTGTAGTCATGTAGGTGTGGTACAAGCTGCAGCCTGTGACAAGGTTATTCCCTGGCCTCACATCCTCCTGATAAAGATTCCAGGAAGATTGATGCCATGGCAAAAAAAACAGTATATGGCAGCTTCTTTGGGACTCAGGCAGGCAAATTATATGGCTTATGTAGCTAGATATCAGAAATCTAGGTGGAACACAATATTGCAGTTAGCCAAGCAGGCCCATGGCCAGCTGGCTAGTGAATTGGAACAGGTGGCTGCTGATGGCATTGAAGCCTCTAAAGTTCAATTTCATACTGCTGTTGATGTTAATGTCTCCTCTAGGGTCATGGCCACTTCTGTAGCTTTCCGAAGGTTGGCATGGCTCAGATGCACTAATCTGTCCCAAGATACTCAGTCAAAGGCTATGGATTTTCCTGTAGTGGGAAACTCTCTGTTTGGGGAACAAACAGAAAACTATATGGAAAAGATAGATGAATACAGAACTACCTACAAAAGTGCCCAGGCTAAGGAGAGGCATGCCACGCCACAAAGGCATGCTCCCAGAGGTAGGGGCAGGCCTTTTCACAGGCCTTTTTACCAATTTCAAGCCTCCTCTGCTGTTGCGCAGAGGGGTTTCTTCAGAGGCAGGGGTAGACGAGGCACAAGTAAACCGTCCCCCTCCCCTCAGCCTAAGGCTGCTGCTAAGCAGGCACCCTGATGGGGTGCCCAGGGCCGATTCTCCTGTACCAGTGGGGGGCAGGTTGGCTTATTTCAGCCAGAACTGGCTGTCCTTAACTTCGACAGATGGGTTCTGGAGGTAATAAGCCATGGTCTGGTTCTCAGCTTCAAACACTTCCAAGATGAGAGCCAGACATTTTCCACCTGCAAATCCTTCAGAAGCCCTTGCTTTGGAAGCAGAGGTTTCTTTCTTCTGGACTGCAAAGCAGTGGAAAGGGTTCCTCCTTGCCATCAGGGCAAGGGGCTTTATTCAAGATACTTTCTTACCCCAAAAAAGACAGGAGAATGGCGGCCCATTCTAGATTTAAGGTACCTGAACAAGCATCTTTTGAAACCAAAGTTCAGAATGTTGACTCTGGCAATGATATTGCCTTCTCTAAGGCCAGGGGACTGGCTAGCTTCCCTGGACCTCAAGGATGCCTATTTTCATGTCCTGATCAGGCCTTCTCACCGAAAGTACCTCCGGTTCAAACTGCCCTCAGGCCATTACCAGTTCAGGGCAATGCCTTTCGGCCTTACCTCTGCGCCAAGGGTATTCACAAAATGTCTCGCTGTGGTAGTGGCTCACTTAAGAAGGTAAGGGTTGTTGTAGCCCCTCACCTGGACGACTGGCTCATTGTGGGTCAGTCTCCAGGTCAGGTAAAATCCCACTTGCAAGTCACCCAGCAGCTTCTCACTTCCCTGGGATTCCTGCTAAATTTACCAAAGTCAGTTCTGGAACCAGTTCAGGTCCTAACTTTCATAGGTGCAGAATTGAACACAAAGTTAGCCAGGGCATTTCTTCCCTCGGAAAGGGTAGACAGACTCATGGCCCTGGCATCCTCCTTTACTCTGCGAGTCTCTCGACCAGCAAGGCATTTTCTGCAACTCCTGGGGCACATGGCTGCTTCCACAGCTGTAGTGCAAGGAGCAAGATTCCAGATGAGGGACATTCAGTTCCATTTGAGGGCCTATTGGTCTCAAAGGAAGGACCCCCTAATCAAATTGGTCCCAGTGACTCAAATTCTGATCCTGGCCCTCCACTGGTGGCAGGACCAAAGCAATCTAAGACAAGGGGTTCTCTTCCTTCCCATTTCCCACTCCCTCACCACGGATGCCTCCCTGTTAGGGTGGGGAGCTCACTTGGCCGACCTGTCCACTCAGGGAGTGTGGTCTCCTCAGGAATCTCTGCTCCACATCAATCTTTTGGAACTCAGAGCTGTCTTTTTAGCTCTTCGGGTGTTTTCAGTTTCTGTCCAGAACAAAGTGGTCCAAGTCAGGACAGACAACACCACCACAATGTGGTACATCAACAAGCAAGGGGCACTCGGTTTTCAGCCTTGTGCGAGAAGCAATGAAGTTGTCTCTGGCTTACTCCCTGAACACCTCCCTGATAGCAGTTCATCTCCAGGAAGGACAATGTCCTGGCGGATGCCCTCAGCAGAATTTCTCAGGGCCATCACGAATGGGCTCTGAATCCACAGGTGCTGGGGTCTGTCTTGCCAGATGGGGCACCCTCAGATAGATCTTTTCGCAGCCCCAGACAACCACCAACTTCCTCTATTTTGTTGCAGGCCTCCAGTGCTGGGCTCAGTCCCTCTGGACGCCTTTCTGTTGGACTGGAAGGGGAAGTTCCTGTATGCCTTTCCTCTTCTTTTCAGGGTGCTAGTGAAAATCAGATCTCAGCCCTGCAAAGTGATTCTTGATTGCTCCAGATTGGGCCAGACAGCCCTGTACCTTCTGCTTCTTGTCCTTGACAGTCCACCCTGCCCTGAGCCTGCCCAGAGTCCACGACTTGCTGGCCTGTGCACAGGGGAGAGTGTGGTATCCGGACCTCAAATCCCTCCATCTCAAGGCCTGGCTCTTGAGGAGTTAGAATTTGCTGATTTACACCTTTCTCAAGGTGTCATGGATATTTTAAAGGCTTCAAGGAAGCCTTCCACTAGGGCCACTTATAATTCTAAGTGGAAGAGGTTTTCCATCTGGTGCTCTGAGAGGCAGATTATTCCAGAATCTGCTGATCTTCCCATTCTACTGGACTATTTGGTCCATTTAAATTCCCTAGGCCTTAGGCCAGCTACCTTGAAGGTTCATCTGAGCTGTCTCTGCTTTTGTGTCAGCAGGAAGCCTGCCTCCTCTTCTCACCCTGTGTTCTCCAAGTTTTTTAAGGGTTACTTCATACTAACCCCCTTTTCGGGAACCAGCTCCTGCCTGGGACCTGAATGTTTGTATTGCTCAGTTAATGCAACCTCCTTGAGCCTCTGTCCTCAGCAGAGCTCAAGTATCTAACTTGGAAAACTGTTTTCCTAGTGGCTATCACTTCTGCCAGACGACAAGTGAATTACAGGCCCTGTCATGGAAGAAGATTTTATCTCTCTTCCACAGAGATAAGGTAGTCCCTTAGACTAATAGAAAGTTTTTGCCTCAGGTGGTTTCAGATTTCCACCTGAATCAATCCATCTCTCTCCCAGT
This sequence comes from Neoceratodus forsteri, assembly GCA_016271365.2. Taxonomy (NCBI): domain Eukaryota; kingdom Metazoa; phylum Chordata; order Ceratodontiformes; family Ceratodontidae; genus Neoceratodus; species Neoceratodus forsteri. The sequence continues at coordinate 160,963,743 of JADMNL010000030.1, read as the reverse complement.
ATTTTTCACTGAGCATTCTTCCTCAGGTGAGAGGAGACTGCACAGCTTGGACGTCAAAAGAGCCTTAAGCTACTATTTGAACGCACCTAAAGGTCACAGGTTCGAATCCCTCCAACTCTTTCTTACTTATGGCAGTTGGCAAAGGAAACCTGCCACTAAGAGGACAGTTGCAAGGTGGATTGTCTCTTGTATCCAATTTTGTTACCAAAACTGTGGTAGAGAACCCCTCAGGACTGAGGGCCCACTCCACCAGGGGTACAGCTGCGTCTCTAGCGGCTGCTAGAGACATTCCCATTCTGGAGATTTGTCAAGCTGCTACCTGGAAGACAGTTCACACTTTTACCAAGCATTATTCCCTGGATGTCTGGTCCAGGAGAGATGCTCGGTTTGGCACAGCTGTGCTTCAGAGCCTATTTCCTAAGTAGGTTCTGACCCTCCTCCATGGAGGTACTGCTGTGTAATCTGCTTTTGTTATAATATAGGAAGACTTCATGGTGTTTGAAGAAAAAATTACTCACCTTAGTAATTGCTTTTCTTCTCATGGAGTCTTGCTATATTATAACCACCCTCCCTCCTGCCCCTCTCAGAACTTCTACTTGGGTAGGGGTGGCAAATTAGTGCAAGCACTGTCATGCCATTGTAGTTGTTTCCTTTACCCTCTTTCCTTTAGGGCTAGGAACTAGGTTGTTTCGCTTAGGTTATATATATTGACCCCTTCCTGGACTTGAGTCTTGGGGGAAGGGGGTCCTATTGGTGCTTGTCAAGTGGGTGGTAAAACCTAACTATAATACCATTATTCATTGTTATTATGGCTATTGGTGTTTCTTTTGTTTATATTGTTATTACTACTAGTAGGTAGCCATTTGGCTAGTGTAGAGTTTTCCACACAGACTTGTTGTTTAAGGTTAGCCAGAAGATCTGACAGTTTCATTTGAAACTTGCCAGATAGAGCTTTGGCACAGCGCCTTCGTGCTGTAGAACTCCAGATCCTCTGGAATTAACTCCTTCCTCTCCGGGGCAGTTCAGCTGCAGTGGCTGACTGCTTTTGTTATAATATAGCAAGACTCCATGAGAAGAAAAGCAATTACTAAGGTGAGTAATTTTTTCTTTCGCCCCGCCCACTACCTGTAAGGACGCGTATGCTGCGGCCAACCTGGGGAGAGGGCGCCTGATGGTGCAAGTTCACTCATGCTGTCCACAGCGGCACCACCACCACACCTCCACCAGGAAGTGCTGCAGAGTGCTGCTGTGTCCACCCACCCCCGCGTAGAGAGAGTATCCATTGGATGCTTTGGATCACCCTTGCAGACCTCCGCTCCTGACGTCCTGGGCTCAGAGTGTGAACTCTGGTCGCATCGCCACTGTGCCAGAGAGATTCCCCATCGCCCGGTGTCATGAAGTTGGCCCACAAAATCTTTAAAGATTGTAGGTACATTCTGCATAATAGGAGGAATTGTATGGCAGCAACCAAATGCTAAGGAGCAGAGGCAGGTCTTGTATCTCCTCCTCCAAAAAGTCCTACTTAGCCTGGCGTCCATCCACCCTGGGCTCGTATGTATCAGTTAGCAGGTGTCCGCTCACTAGCAGCTGTCCACTTGCTTGCTTCTGCCTTGGTACTTACTGCAGATGTCCCCTTCAGGGTGTTTCTTTGGCTGCAGGGTCTCCTTTATGAGGTTTGTTTGATTAATGGATTTTTTATTTTTATTCTGTATCGATTTGTTTTACTTGTTACAGTTTGCACACGTTATGATTTTACTGTTAACTGTTATTTGTTGTATTATCTTGTGTGTTGATGGAATTTGCGAGTTGATCAAATAGAAACCCAGTTGGTTCTAGGCTGGTAAGGCCTTAAATTGGAAATAGGCTTGAATTCCATTTGTCTTCCGTAAACATCTATGTATGTTTCTGTGTATGTATTATTCCATTGTTCCCTTCCCCCAGGGTGCACCTGGTAACGAGCTGTACAGCTCAGTGTGCCTTCCTGGTCAAAACTAATCTGACTGCTCTTGTCCACCAGGGTACAGAGTGCACTCAGCTGTGTTTTCTTGTTTCCTGCCAGCAGGCAGGGCAGTGGGATTAAGAATGATTCTCATTTATATCTCTCTTACTGAGCCTTATTGTCATCTTTTTGCCTTCTTTATAGCGTCATTACCGCTTTTTAGATTAATTGGCTCCTACATGTCTGACAGGGCAACCCAATCTGATCTGTCACTATTAGGGATGTCGCAATAACACAGTATGACGATATCACAGTGAAAATGATTTATGGTTGTAAAAAATATATACCATGCTACCATAGTTGGGGTTGAGTGGCCCTTTTAAGGTTAAAGGGTAAAACTTTGCACCTTAACTTTCACACCGTTCAACGGATATAAAATATCTAGCAGCACAATATACCATGATAAACCACCATGACTTTCACATCGTTGCTGTTTTTGGTATCCTGGCTCTCTCCATGTGTGACCAAACTTCCCAATTCTCCACCTTCCCCTAGTTTGATTTCACAAATATTAAAAGTGCGGCAGATTATCATGATCGATGTAGCATGATACTTTCTACGCAAATATTGGGATACTCCAAATTTGATATTGTGACATCCCTAGTCACTAGCCAATAACTGCTGTCTGAAAGAAATTCACTAAGAACTCTGTGGAAGATCTTTCAAAATGCGTCTTGCATGGCTACGTTAGGAGAAAGCAGAGTTTTGACACTCTCTGAAGTCTGGCAAGGAAGAAGGTAGTGGACAAGGCATATGACAGTAGGTTACTTGTAGTCCATTGAAAGCATGCATGCAAACTGTCATTCTTAACACACAGGAAAAACATCTTGGCTCAGATTTTGTCAGGCCCAGTGGCCCTGCCTGTGTGTGTGTGTGTGTGTGTGTGTGTGTGTGGTCTTTCAGGCCTTTGGGCTGGGGGGTCACAATTTGATATGGAGGGGAAGCAGTCCGCTTCCATGGAGAGAGATAGGCCACACCTAGTGCCCAAGCATATTCTGTGGAGGCAGCCCTTTCCAGAGGAATAGTTCTGCAACAGGGTTGACAAGTAGCCAACAGGATGAGTTGACTCACAATTGCACTAGTCAACAGATGGTTAATACTCATTTATAATTGAAAATTTTGCTTACTTGTACAGTAAAAAACGCAAGTCAAGAAAAATTTTCCATAATTATAGCATTTGTCCTGCTCCTGTATTACTCCTGCTATTTCCTGGCACAGCTGCACTCTCATGTACGCTGATGACCTTGTTCTCTACTCTGGGTCTAAATCGGTTGAGGACATCAACTTCAATCTCTGAAGTGATTTCCAAGTCCTGCAACTCTGGCTATCCAGCAACCACCAAAATCTTAACCAGGAAAAAACTTGAGCCATGCTATTCGGATCCTCTTAAAAAAAAAAAAAAAAAAAACTCCCCTCTACTGCCGCCAGGCTCCTGGTTCACTGCCTAGATGGTTCCCCTATCACAAACACAGAGTCCTTCAAATACCTTGGGGTCACTCTTGATCCCTCCCTTAACCTGTCTCAACATGTCAACACGGTTTGTCGAGCCGTCAGTTCTAAAATTGGCGGTGCATATCGCGTGCGCCTCTCCCTCATTCCTTCAGCCAGATTATCAGTTGCGAGGGGAATCCTTCTACCCCAGCTCCAATATGCTCTGCCCCTCCTCTTTGCTGCCAACTCTTCTATACTCAGCAAATGGGACACTATCTATAACAACATCTGCAGGTTCGCCTTAACTGCCCCTCGCCTTACTCATCACTGTCTCCTCTACGCTGGTTTAAATTGGCTGTCACCTAAGGATCTTCGGGCCTACTCCCTGGGCTGCTTTATTGACTCACTGTCCAGACCCCCTTGCCCTGACTGGTTAACCTGCTGACTCCTGCCTCCCAAACCCATACCCTCAGGTCTTTCTCTGTCCCTATGCTTTCTACCAGAGCTTGCGCAACAAAAATGGGCGAACAGGCATTCTTTCACGTTGCTCCCAAATTCTGGAACTCGCTCCCCCTTCAGGTTTAAAATTCTGCCTCACACCGGGTATTTAAAAATTCGCTATTCTCCCACCTCCACGCTCTTGGGCACTGCAAATGCTCTTTAAATCTGCTGCTCCCCTCTGCAGGCCGTCGGCACAGACCCCTGACTAGTGTTACTAAATGTTTTCATAATGCACTGTAGCTGTCTCCACTGCTCTGAACCCTAATGTTATTAATTGCTCTTACTGTCTTAAGTATACCCTGATTGTTATGCACAACCGTAATATGTTTTATGTACTACTGTACTCTGTAACCAATGTCTTGTGCTCTCCTGGGTCGTGCCTGAAAATAGGCAGGATTGTTGCCTAGCACACTTGCCCGGTTACCAAAAGCTAATAATAAATAAAGAAAGAAAATAAACTTGCGCCACTTACTGCTTTACTTTCATTCCAACCCCCATCTCCCCACACATGGGACCCAGGCCCTCCCCTTACACAAAATATTTCGAAAACCGAAACCTGCACCTTTCCCTTTCGGAGCATTTTCAACAGCTAAGGGAGGGTAGAATTTATTTATTTATTTTTTTAATAAACTGAAGCTTTCTTGGGAGGAAAATAAATTTAATGTTTCATATTATATACGATGCAAATTATACCATGGACCCAGAAACAAGCAGAAATCCCTGCACTTTGATTGGTTGGCTGGCACCTTCCAGCAGTTATAAATCCTCCAATATTCCCACTGGAAAAGGTGCCAGCCAACAAGCACTACTACCACATAACAAATATCACTACCGCCGTTACACTTCAAGCGAACCGCCGCCATTTCTAATCGCGCATACCACGGAAGTAGCATTACTAAAAAAAAAACAAACATCAAATTCCACTTGCTACCATTTTGTAAGTGCTATAAAATATATTTACCGTGAAAATAAGCCATCCGATCCACAAAGCGGCATCATTGCTAAGAAACCGAGCGTTAAAACTTCACCGAAACCCGTAGTAAAATCTCCCGGCATGGCCTGCAAAAGTACCGACACAACACCACTAACTTACCCGCCTATGGAGCACCGGCCGTCCCTCTCCGTCAGCTGCAATGACGGAGAGGGACGGCTGCTCCATAGCCGTGAGTTAGTGGTGTTGTCTCGTACTTACGAGGCCAAGCCGAGATTTAAACACAGGTTTCGTGAAGTTTAACGCCGGTTTCTTAACAATGCTGCAGCTTTGATCGGATGGATATTTCACCGCTAAATATATTTTCTAGCTTTTCCAAATCTAGCAAGTGAAATTTACTGCTCATTTTTTTATAACGTTTTTTACTAGACACCAACCATATGCACACAAAGTAGTACATAGCGTAACTTCTTAAAGAAACACCAACCAAATATCAAAACTATGGAAAATTATAATTTACACAAAACCTTTTAAAAGCATTTTACCTGTCTCTATATTAAGTACTGAAAAGGAACTATTTTTCTCAGCGGAAGAATATATCCACCATTATCACAACATAACTCACAAAAACAAATAAAATTAAAAAACAAATAAACAAACTATTCCTACCATTGTATAATAGCAATATACCCCGACAGGGTGTGGGTATACTGGTGGATTTACCACGGCTGGTACGGTTAAGTCACTCGGCCTGCGGCCTGCGTGACAAACCACACCAGCGTGGTAACTCTGTTCCACTACCAGCGGCTATCTTAAATAACAAATGGTCAACCATGTGCAACTCGATGTTTTCATTTCAGGGTTCCGATGACATCTGTGATCTCCTGAGCTTTGCTCTTGTGGTCCCTTTGCTGAGAACCTCTCAATGGAAACATAACCTTATTATGCATGGTTGCCCATGCATAATTCTCTTTGTAGTTTGTGGGTGCATATTTTGGCAGTCTAAATAATGATAGGAGGGTGTAAAAATACCCGAATAACCACATATTGGGCTGGCAACAGTATTATTTGGGGGAGGGGGCTTCTCCCTGAGACACCTCCAGTGTGTAATGAAGGCTGTGGGTACTCGCTTAAAAGAGTTTGACTCTGGTGCTACAATTAGGAGTCTTTGTCTGAGGTTGAGTCATGGGCACTTAGTCCCATTTAATAGTGTCATTGGCTCAGCAGATTGCATACTCGCCTCTGAGGCCGGAAGATCAGAGGGCAGTGGGTTCCATCCCCACACTAGGAACTTGGGTTAACTCCCAATACCGACTCTAGTGCAGCATGAGGGGTTGCTGCACTCCTGAGGTGCCGTCTTTCGGATGAGACATTAAATGAGGTCCCATCTGCCTGTTTTTGGTGGTGGTTTAGGTAGACGTTAAAGATCTTGTGGCACTCCTCAAAAAGAGTAGGGGAATTTTTATTGAAATAAAACTGTGCCTATGAAAAGAACAAATCACCAGAAATGGTCAATATACATCAGATAAGAAATGGGGGGGAAGGGGATAGAAATACAGAAAAATAGAAATTGACAGCAGATAAGGACCGCTTGGCCACGTTGTCTGCCCGTTTTCCCTACTTACTGCAGTACCACAGATCCTACTTGATCTCTGGCTTTTACCCTCTCTTTCCAATTGCTAGGGTCCCCTTGTGCCTACCCCATGCATTCTTGAATTCCCCTACCATTTTTGCGCCCCACCACCTCCGCTGAGAGGCTGTTCCATGCATCCACCACCCTTTCTGTGAAAAAAATACTTCTTCACGTTACCCCTGAGTCTACCCCTCTCCAGCCTCCTCATGACCCCTTATTCTTGAACGTCTTTTTTCTGAAAGATGTTACCCTCGTCCCTTATTTACGTCCTTAATGAGATATTTGATGGTCTCTATAAGAATATAAAGATGAGAACCATAAATGGAAGGAATTTCCCTGGTGTCCTGGCCAAATTCCTTTCATTCATTAAAAATACCACCAAGAGCTTAATCTAGTTCAGTGTAAGCTGCTTTTCATTTATAACCCCCTTTCCCCTGGGACAAATAAATAAAAATAAGACTATAAGACTGAAAATGGGCAGAATTGCCTAGTCCTCCTTTCCCGCTCACAAAAAAAAAGCCCTGCAGGGAAAGGCAGTACAGTAGTAACTGGTGAAGAGTTCCTCGTTTTAGGGCTCCAGCAGTTTGCTCATTATATTTGGGAGTCTTGTATAAACTTTTTTATTTCTGTTTTTGTCCTGGTTGCCTTGTCTCCCACTTCTTTCTCGAGGTTGGCACGGCTGCACCTTTCCCCCAGCCAGGAGAGCAGGCAAGTGAACAGCTGCCTTCACAGCCTGCACCAGTCCCTGGTCAGTCTGAAGCTGCGGGGGTGTGCGTGTGTGTATGCGTGCATGACAGTGTGCGGAGGTTGTGCCCCTCCTCTGGAGTTGGAGTGCTTTACCTCTGCAGCGTGCTCAGTGCCCATTCAGCTTCAGCGTAGGGTGGGTCTGGGTTTCCTAGGTGTTTGAGTGATGTGTTGTCACCACACCACTGGGCCAGTACCAAATGTAGCATAAAACATCCTTAACTTTAAATTGATGCTCAGAAGGTGCATCCTTCCTCCCCGTTTTCAAATCTGCCCTGTACAGTTTGGTAGATGTGCAAATGCACAGGATGTCTCTAGCGAGCATATGGCTCAGGTTGCCTGATCATTCCACCTTATACACGCTATATAACTCTACACACACATTTATATAATGGCAAGGAAATATCAAAATTTCATTGGCTGAGACGCGTCACCTGACCATGCATTTGTTTTGTTAATATCTTATTTAGTGAACATTTTCATAAGGTCTGCAGCAGGTCACAGATAGGACTGTAAGTAGCACATTCACTGGTTGTACAATACCTGTACTGCTGTTTAAGTTAGGCGCAGTCGCCCGCAAGACACCCCGGTAGTACCAAGTCATCTCCCGCACTGTGGCACAGTTTGAGAGGGAGCTTGTGAGCTGAAATGAGCATCGGATATAGGGGTGCACAATTGAAAAGTCCCTTCTGTGAAATGAACATTGCAGCTTAGCTGAATGGGGGAAGGTCCACCGGGGTAGACCCTCTGTTATAGGGTATTTTACTGATCGCACTATTAAGAAGGCGGTCAGTAGCTACCTAGAGCTCAAGGGACCAGAGCCAGATCCTTTTTTATTGCATGCAGGACCCATGAGTTCTACCTGGAGGTGAAACATTCGGTGCAGTTATTCACAGATTGTAATATTTTTTTTTATTTTTTTTTCCTATGGTATGACCCACCAGTGTCCTCCAGGAGTGTAGGTCTGAGAGGTGAGGAGTCTGCCACAGTTTAGTAGTTATTTGTAAATTTTTTTTTTTTTTTTTTTTTTTTTTAACGCAACAAGCAGGATACTGAGTAAGTATCATGAATTTGGGTCTGTGTAACCCCACTGGGAGCTGATGAAGATGGAACAACTCTCGGGTTAGGAGAAAGGTCTTCCATAGAATTCCTTAAGTTTTGTTTCAGATTCCTTGAAGGAGAAGCACACAGAGCAAGCCCACATAATGTGTGTGGGGTCATCTGGGGCTCCCAATAATTGTGCCAGCAGGATGGTGAGTTGGTGGAGGAGAAATGTGCCATAACCATTGGAGCCCTAAGGAACCAGAGCAATTGCTTCCTGCCGTACTCCCTCCTAGATTTGCAGACTCATTATCCTAGAGGAGGTTGAGCAGGCTCGGTGCCAGTCTGCGTGGAGATCTGGATTCTCAGTGTTCCCGAGTTGTAGGTCCACCGCAGCTGGTAAGGGGCCTGGGTCTAAACAGCTCAGTGGTATGCAACTTCTGAACCCCTGACATTGCAAATACTGGTGATGCTCACTAAGATACAGTCAACAGGAGAGGACCCAAAGACTTAACTTTTGTAGATGCCAAGCTTACCAAGATGGATACTAAAATCTTGGAGAATACAAATGCAGCCAGTGCCCCTTTTCAAGAATTGGGAGATGGTGCGAAACAAATGCCACCTTCACAAAGGATCTTCTGTTCCACAGATCTAAAGTTGAAACGCTCGAAAATTGACAGCACTAAGCTAATGTAAGGATCATTGGCTTTCCCCCATTACATGTCTGTCACCAAGCTAAATTTCACCAACCTGGAACTTCTGCCTTCCAACTCTTCAGTTACAGTTAAACGGGCATTCTCCATTCCTCCACCACCTAGGCGGCCACATGGAGCTGATGCCCCGAGGCCGTTCACCGTGGTAGCTACTCTATCCTGTACAGATGCTCGCGCTCCTCTCCTACTAGTGGCTAGATCCAGAGGGGATATTCTCTGGGAAGGCAGCAGAATTGCCTTTTTTCCTGATGTGTCTGCACAAACCCAGGAGAGAAAAAAGGAACTCCAGGTAACTAAAAAATCATTACTGGAGCATGGGTTGTCTGCACAGCTCTTGTTCCGGGTGTGGCTACAGGTCTGCCATGCCACCAAGTCGCAAGTATTTTCTGACCCTACATCCGCTTCAGAATTGGCTAATAAACTGATAGCAAAAATATCGATTCCAGTACCTGAACAAGATGAGGAAGGATTTATTTATTTATTTTTAGCAAACTGAACTTGAATTCACTCTAATTCGTCGCATGTTTTGTTAATGTTCTAAATGTTAAAATGACTTCCCTATGAGGTTATAGTGCTGCTGTTGGTGAGCTGTGCTTAATCTTTAACTAAGGTTTTGTCATTCCTGTCTGCTGATTACTGCTCCTGTTTAATGATGTTTAGTAATTCCTTTAAAATGAATATGTGAGAGGATTATATTTTATGATGTGTTGATGCACATCACTCAGCGGACTTTCAGATCTGTTTTCTATTATGCTGTTTACCTTTGTGGCATAAGTGGTGTGCCATCGTACATAGGGTTGTCCGTCAACTTAATTGAGCTCAGGCCGTCTGGATATGCCACTGTCTCTGTTTTTCGCCCTCCTCATGCTCGCAGGCCCCCACTCGTTCAGGCTCTGCACGTCTCCCGATAGGCCCTCTTGTCCTCACCCAGCCCTCCTCTTACTCCTCGTATCGCAGCCGATCCCTGGGATATCCCGGCGTATCCCGTCGCCGGGTGCCCCCCCCCGAGGGGGAAAGCACCGGGGGGAGAGGGATGACCCCAGCACACTCTTCTTGGGGCCTGGGGATGCTGCCGTGGAGGAGGAGGCCCTGGGAAGGCACTGGAGGCAACTGGGAACAGAGCAGTCATCCGGCGGCCAGCGAGCAGTATTTCGGTTTTCTGGTGTTCCCCTTCATGCGATCTCTCTGTTGTGCCCCTGGTCTCCACCGGGGGCCTCTGCAGAGCGATCATGTGTCCCTTACCCAGTGTAATAGGGGCTGTGACCTCCTCCCCAAACTGTTATGGCTTCTGTATACGTTGGGAATCAGGAGTTCACTTTTGTTTGCCTTCGAGTATGTTGAGGCATGCTTTGAAACACCTGTGGGCTGTAAATACCTTCTCTTTAAAAATCTGTTGCAACAGTACTTGTGTATCTTCTCCTTTTCTATATACTTTTTTTATTTCTGCCTCTTCTTAGGCTTCTTTATTTCCCCTACCCATAGTATGGCTGCCTGTGTAGTCTGCCTATCCCTAAAATTTTCATTTCATGCTTTTTGTTCCAGTATTTCATGCCCCATGTTTGCAGTATCCTCCGTATTCAAAAGCGCTACCGCTTCTGCGGTAACCTCTCGACTGTGCGCATGTTACTTTAATGCGATGCTGATGTGCGAACTTACTGAAATAGTTGCCGTAGAGTGTGTACTCGCTCTTTAGGGGATAATTAAGCAGTTTTTGCTTCCTTAAGCTAGCGCTTGCTTTTCCACTTGTTTTAGAGTTCTGTGATGTAAAGGGAGCAGTAAATTAAGGCTTGGAGAAATTGCCCTGTCTCAGGCTACAGAGCAAGACAGCGTCTTCTAGTTCTTGCACTTCTAATGCTGTTCGGCTTCCCTGATAAACTTCTCAAGGTAAAAACAAAAGCACTATTTAAAAAAAACATAGTTTAGTTTTAAATTCACATCATGGGTGTTGTAACAAGGGATTAAAATGTAGTATAAACTTATGGTTAAAAAGAAATCAAAGTGGTCACGATATTGTTGGTCCTGAAAGAAAACAAGGATATAATCTTACTTGTATAAGCAATTTCAGCAATTCAACAGACCCTCCTCTCAGCACTACCTTTGCTATAGTGCTGGCCGTCCCTTGCTCCACCCTTTATGTCAGAAGCTTTTAGGAGGAGTCTGTTTTTTCCTTGAGAAAAGGGTAAATTAATTAAATACCAGCTGATTTCAGTTACAAGATACCAGAATGTAATAAAAATGGTTAAAGAATGACTAAAGTGCATTGTAAAGTATATTTAAAGTTATTTTGTACTCTGAATGTTAGAATTATGCTGTTTAGGGAGGCACTACCTGAACCATGTGCTCTACATTCTGTATAAAAGGAAGAATGTGAAGCATATTAGCAGTGTGTGGTAGGAAGGCAACCCTACCAGATGCCTAGCCTGATTCTAGGGACTATTCTTCAGTGATGTTAACTGTCAAAATATGCTAAGTTATGTTCATCTGTATATAATTCTTTTATTTTCCGCTTTAAGTCTGTTTTAATTTTTTCTGCTTAAAGAATAAATTTTATTTTGAATTTCTGCATCCTGATTGCGTTACTGGACTCCATTTGTTCCCACGTGCACACCCTCCCCAGGGGAGGAGAGCAGTCCTATAGACGCTCAATCATACCCTTTCCCCTGCCGACCCACGGCGCCCGAGTCCATTCCTGAACCTGGGTCGCCGGCGTGGTTCGACATCCAGCGCCTCAGCCCTCTGTGCCACCGGGCCGGCGCCACTGTCTCTTAATCAACAACACACCAGCCTTCCACCCATGTACTTTTCCAACCTGCAAGGAGCGTGGAATGCTGGCAAATTCCTGCATGCCACCACAGTGGTGAGTGTGTATTCCTGTACCATTACCATGCTGACTTTGTGCTTTGTTTGTACAGTCAAAATTTGCAAAAACATGTTGTGCAGAGTGTTTTGATTTGTGTGTGTTCCCTTTGTTTGCTATTAAGGGTTTTTGCTAAATTAGGTTGCTAGTTGTTTGGTAGTTTAATAGCCCCTGGAAAACTCCATCTCAAGGTTTATAGCTCTTTTTCCTATAATGCATCCTGTCCCATGTGACAGTGATGCGTCCAGGACCACTGATTCAGCAAGTACTAGAGATAGGAGCCTGATATTCTGGCCTTCACTAAATAGCTCTAATTCAGTATTTTTGGTGCATGTTTGTGAAGTCTAGCCAGCAGGAGTAAGTGTTTTGGCTTTAGGTGTTTCAGCAAACTACACACAGCCGTAAAAAGCACAGAAATCGCCCCAGATCATCAGTGCTATAATTAGTAAAGACTCTGGCATTTGCTAAACTGTAAAATGTAGTCATTAGTGTTCACTGAATAAGGAAAGTTATACAACTCTGCTGTTTTAAACCGACTCTGAAGCAGTGATTGCTGAATCCATGGTCCTGGCTACATCACTGTCACATGAGACAGGAGGCACTGTAGGAACAAGAACAATAATAAACCATGATGAGATAGTTTTACAGCCCCTGGGGATCTCTATCATGCTAATTTTAGAAAAACTAATATCGGACAAAGGGAAGGACACACTAGAACTATACACACACAAATCAAAACACTCTGCACTACATGAGTTTGCAAATTCTGAGTGTACTACTACTTTAAATATCCTGGCTCACCGCCATGATTGTTAGGGCGTTTTTCTATATTACTGATAGTTATTTGTATCTTACTTGCCTGTATAACAATTAGGAAGGTCTGCATATCTGTCTTGTACTGTGGCATGATTCTCGCTGTATATTATAAAATTCATAAATAAGCTTTACAAAAAAAAAGTTGGAGGTCATCACACCCGCCCTGGGTAACCCCCCCCCCCCCCACCACCACCACCACCAAGCCGCACAAACAGAAGCAGACCTTCTTAGAAGAAGGGAGGACATCTGAGAACCTTGGGGCGGAGAGTTAAGTACTCGATCCGGGGGGTGACATTACATGGTTAACATGTACCAACTAATGGTAGCAGAAACATAATGGCCAGCTAGGCCAGAAACTGGCTTCCAGGGTTTGGCCAGCTAGACCAGTAACTGTGGCTTCAGGGTAGGGGCCCTGTCAACTGGCTGAGCCCTGCCTGGAGGGGGAGTACCTGACTGAGAGGGCCCTTCTGCTTAATTTGGCTAGGAAGTGTGGGGATGTTAACAAGGAAGGACATATGTCGTATCTCCAAACAGGAAGGCATAAGCCTTGTATTTGGGGGGGGGGGGGCATGTGCTTCCTCCTTGGGGAGGATCCATGCAAGGGAGTTCCATGGGGGGGATGAATTGAAAACATAGCACAGGGTTCATCTTACAAAAGACATTATTGGTAGGACACTAATTCTGCTTCCTGCCTGTATAGCACAGTGGGAATAAATGCCCCAGACTGGATGTTCATAGTCTGCAAAGGGCTCCATATTTTAATTATCTACCATACTAAGGTAGGAAAGTAATATCAAGTTCCTGCCTACATGGAGCAGGGAAATGAAAACCATTCTGTTTTTTTGGTTGTTTTTTTCCCAGTTTCTGCAGAGGGCTACATACACAGTATCTATGTTCTCTTCCTGCTGTGACAGACTATGATGTTTGGAATGTCCCAACGTCAGAATATGGAAAACTCAGCTGAGGACAGCTTGAACTGCTGTCTGGATTGTAAAATTAGAGAAAATGTCAGTGGGCTACCAGAGTCGGTCATGTCTGGCGCTTTCTGCAGTGAAATGTAGAGGGTGTGCTGTAGTTGGAGCCGTCTAGCTGCTGCATGTGCTGTCTCTTAGTCCATTTCTCCAGCCTGGTGAAAATTCTGGTTGGGCCAGGTCAGGGCATCCACACTGTTTCTCTTCCCCCAAAGCCAGCTCCCTGCCCCCCAACGATCCCCAGAGGCAGACACCAAGTTCTGTAAATAGAAATCCTATCAAACTTACCCTGCTCTGATCCACTCCCTGAGGGCCCTGCCCAGTACAACACTAGTTGTGTTCTGAGGGAATTGCAGCGCAGAGTCGCTGGCCTGCATGCCTCTTCTGCCTGATTCTTTGGCCCTGGAGTGAAACTCTGGCAAGATGATGCATGTGTCACTGCAGGGGTGATTGCCTGACACATGAGCCAGGATTATTAAGGCTGCAGTGGCTGAGTTCCAGTCGTGCCCACTGTAGCATTTAGAGCAGAATAAATGCCAGCAGCCTCACTGAGAGGCGCACTCTGGAAGATAATGGCTGTAGCAGATGGGACCGACAAGGGACATCCCAGGCAAGGTATTGCAGATAATTTTCCCAGCTGTGGGAATCCAGTTTTGAGTAGTTTTAACATTGTCAGCCTTGGGGGTGGGGGTGGGGTGGCAGAGGACAGAAGGAAGAAACGAGAGACCTGTGGGAACAGGCATGTAAAGGAGAGCAGTAGAACCCTTTAGAGCCACGTGAATTAGTTTAGTGTTCAAGGAGCAGCAGGTTTGGTACTAGAAGCTCCAGTGTCCAGACCAGGGGTTGCCACCTTGAGGTTCCTTATTGTATCCTGGATGGCATTAGCAGACTATCATTTGAGCGCTGTTCCTTCTTTTCCTGCGAAGTTGTCCAAGGTTGCTGTGCCAATTTAGAGGCCAGGGACTGCGGGGTCTGCTTATGTTTGGGCTGGAGGAGAGACTTATCTGTGTTGTTCATTCAGTACAAATGAACATGTGAAAAAGCCAGCAAAATAAGGTCATTTGGTCTGTCTAGCCTGTTTGTATTGCAGGGTCCACCACTTAAGCTGCTGACCCTGCCCCCCTATCCTTTCCATCTGCCCCTCCCATGATCCTTGCATCTTTCCCAGCCTCTCTTGAAGCGGCCCACCATCTTTAACAAGACCACCTCTTTGGGCAGTGCATTCCAACTAGCCACCACCCTTTCCGTGAATATGTGCTTCTTAACCTCCTTTCTAAACCTCCCCCCAGCTTAAGACGGTCTCCTCATGTTTCGACTGCCACTTAGCTTAAAGAGACGCTCCTTATCCACCCTGTTAATCCCTTTCAAATACTTGAAGGTCTCAGTCATGTCCCCTTTCTTCCTCCTCTCGTCCAGGGAGTACATATTCAGGGTCCCCAACCTCTTTCCGAATGCTTTACCCTGCTGACCTGTGATCATCTTCATTACCCTCCTCTGGACCGTCTCCAGCAGGTTAATGTACTTTTTAAGGTGTGGGCACCAGTACTATACTCCATACTCTAGATGTGGCCTCACCATTGACCTGTACAAGGGCAGTATAACCTCCTCTCTCCTGCTACTGATCCCTTTGGCTATACATCCCAACATCTTGTTTGCCCTTGCTGCTGCGGTCTTGCACTTCATGGAGTGCTCCAGGTCTCTCTTAGTGACAGTCACTCCCAGATCCTCCTCCTCCTCTGTTGCAGATACCCGGCCCCTTCCCTGATGGTACTCCGTCCTGGTATTCTTGGCTCCAGTATGCATAACTTTGCATTTATTTGCATTAAAGCCTAGCTGCCAAATACCGGACCACCTCTCAAGCTTTTTCAGATCATCCTGTAGGTGCTGTATCCCATCGACTGTGTCCACCCTCCCACAGAGCTTGTTGTCCTCTGCAAATAGGCATATTTTGCCCTTAGTGCCATCCCAAATAGCATTGATGAAGACATTGAACAGCACCGGTTCCAGCACAGAACCCTGCGGGGCCCCACTGTTTTCCTGGTGCTAAATAACCCTTCCCCCACCACCACCCTCTGGGTCCTGTTTCTCGGCTAGTTGCCTACCCATCTGGTTATCTCTCCCCAACCATGAGATCCGACAACTTTCTGATCATCCTCTTGTGGGGTGCACAGTCAGAGGCCTTGCTGAAGTCCAGATAAACGATGTCCACCACTTGGCCCCTGTCTACTGTTTTTAGTAACCCAGTCAAAGAAACCCTCTGGGTCCTGTTTCTCAGCCAGTTGTCTACCCATCTGGTTACCTTCTCCCCAGCCCTGAGATCCGACAACTTCCTGATCATTCTCTTGTGAGGTACATAGTCAAAGGCCTTGCTGAAGTCCAGGTAAAGGATGTCCATCGCTTGGCCCCCATCTACTGTTTTAGTAACCCAGTCAAAGAAATTAATAGGATTCATTTGACATAGTCTTCCTCCCATAAACCTGTGTTGCCTCGCATCCTGGACACCATTCTCCTCTAGATACTTGACTAGCCTTTCCTTGAGTATGGTCTCTGTGAGCTTGCACACGATTGAGGTCCGACTGACTGGTCTGTGATTTCCTGGATCATCCTTGGGACTGCTGTAATGGAGGGGCACTATATGCCGTTCTCCAGCCCTGTGGTACTGCACCCAACTCCAGTGAACTTTTGAAACCGGCCCATCAGTGGCCCTGCAAGCTCTTCTGCCAGTTCCTTTGTACCTTTGTGTGTATGCTGCCCATGCCTGGTGATTTGTCCACCTTTAATGCTAGCAGCCCCTCCCTCACTCTGTCCTCCTCTGCCACATCTGTACTCCCCTACCCTATAGTGTTGCAAATGACCCCTGTAGTGTCGTGAGTCAACCAATTTTTTTTTTTCTCTAGTTAGTGGTCACAGAAATGCTTGGCATTTAAATTTGGGGCCCTCTAGGGACACAATTCTTTTTGTGTTCACCTAGTCGGACCCTGAGGATGCTAGCCATGTCTTTTTTTTTGGGGGGGGGTTAAACACCCCAGAAATGTTTGAAATTTTTTGTAAACTGTAGTGTATAAAGTAGTGAGTGGGCAAACTTGCGACACGTTCGTGTTTTTTTTTTTTTTTTTTTTTGGCGATAAAGTTTTGTGATTTACGACACTATGGCTAAAATAACAAGAATTCTTTGGCACCCTGCTGCAAAAAAACGGTTTGGTCTTTTGGGCTGAAATTTGGAAGGAAGAAAGCCAACATCTTACAGATGTGCCATTTGGTGTCAAAATATTACAGGGATGCAAAGTTACGGTACTCCAAAGTTGATGCTTTTTCCCATAGACTAACATTACGGCGTCCCCCGCTATTCAGGGCCCCGTATCTCAGAAACGCTTCGAGATACAGACTTTTCATCTGAAAAATACTTGGCACTCCACTAGGGGGCTAAGTACAAAACTAGCCAGGAAAGTCATAATTTCTAGGGACGTGGATATGTTGTTCAATCCACACTTACTGGCAGGTTTCTTGCTGCTTTAAATCTTGCCAGAAGGTCTTCAGGCTGGCTCCTCCCACCCACCCGGGTGGTAAAACTCCGGCTCCGCCCCATGATGCCAGATCTTCCTTACCGCTCTGCATTTTAAGCCTAGATCCACACTCTTCGGTTCAACCGAAACTCATTCTAAAATTCAAAAAACTTCAGTCCTTTTCCCTCGCGGCTGCGATGGACAAATTGACTCCCGGATTTCGTCGGTGCACCTGTGGGCAGATGTCGTCCCAGACCGATCCGCACTCCACCTGCGTTTACTGCCAAGGACTCTGCCATGACTCACATGCTTGTGAGTTATGCAAATCCTTTTCGGCTTCAGTCTTGGAGGACCGCACT
Source organism: Neoceratodus forsteri (assembly GCA_016271365.2). Taxonomy (NCBI): domain Eukaryota; kingdom Metazoa; phylum Chordata; order Ceratodontiformes; family Ceratodontidae; genus Neoceratodus; species Neoceratodus forsteri. The sequence continues at coordinate 160,946,244 of JADMNL010000030.1, read as the reverse complement.
GCCCGATTGCTCTTGGGGGCGACCTGAAAAATGTTATCTTCCGGTCAAGTCGAAGGAGGCCCGTTGGGCGGTGTCCGGCAGCGGGCTCGGCAGAACAGCTAGAGCAGATGATCGCCCTCAAAGAGGAGGCCGCATCATCATCCTCGGTCGCGGCATTTATCCTGCTCTCTTTGAGCTCCTCTTACACTGCTTCTTTTAAGGAGCTTTGCCAGTCCCTCTCCACCAAGGGGGGAAGGGCCATCGGGACATTCCTCTCGGTCCAAAAAGGACTCCAAAGGTAAGTCCAACCGTCGACATTCGTGGCAGCGAGAGAGGTCCCCTTCCCTGGATAGTCGACACTCTGCTTCGGTCATGGTTGCGGCTAAGGCCGTTGGCTTCATGGTGTACTCGTCAGGTCAGCTGGCCGAGACACCCGTCGACACTGTCGAGATTTTTCTCAACCCGTCGGACGGTTTGTCAACTGGAGAAGCCGACAGCACTTCTTCACTGGTTCCCCTGGTGGAAACCGAGGATGTGCCTGTGCTTCCTGTGCCGGAGTCCCCGGTTAAGGTCCGTGAGCAGAGGGAGGAGTGGGTTTCCCCCGCCCCATCTCTGACCTACCCTCGGAATCCCCGAAGGTCTTTGTCTTGGACCTCTTCCAGGTCCAGCCAATCCCGTCGACGTCTGCGGTCTCTGTCAGCACCATGGAAAGCGGCGCCGCTCTTCCTCGTCGTCCTCTTCGGAGGATAGACTCCGGCGCAGGTTGCGTCGGCGCTACTAGGATTTAATGTGGCAGCAGCTCTTACTATCTGGGAACAAGCAGACTCCGGCGCCTTCCCCGGCCATTAAGTGGCTGTCACCGGAGCAGCCGAAACAACCCCTCATAGTAGTCGAGGAGCTGAAGCTGGCATCAGTTGTTCGGCCGAAACTGGCTGCGCCACCCATTGTGGTGGAACCTCCACCTCCACAACCGAAGACTGGGGCCCCGACCAAGGATTCTCAGTCTGGTCAGGGTTTGCCCCATAGGTTGTCTGTCACCCTCCCTCTCGATCGACTTTGGCAGGTGGAGGGTGGCTCAGGCGCTTGGCAGCTGTTGGCAGACTCCTCTGAGTCTGATGACGACTCCTTGTTCTCCAGGCCGCTTGACTTGGAGTCCACTGGGGGTCAGTCGGACGAGAGCCCATCCTCGTTCCTTGGAATGCCTCGACTCATTTCAGAGTCCACTGGGATGAAGCTCGAACCCATTTCAAAACGGGCCAAGTATCCCTTCACGGAGATACTGGACCGAGGGGATTCCTCTACGGAGGCCTTCCCGGTGGCGAAGCCATTGTGGTCCACCCTGGAGCTATGGCAGCAGCCAGCTTCTTGTCCAGCACCTTCGGCCAGGATGGCTCAAGTATGCTGTCCCACGGTTCACCCTCCGGTTTCTCGGAGCACCCCTCTGCGGAGGGGCTAGTGACTGACAGCGTTTTCCGGCGTTCCGGGAACGCTCGAGATGTGGACAAGCCACCTGATAAGGAGTCCAAGAAATTGGACTACTCCGGGCGGAAAGTCTGTACTGCTTCCTCCCTAGGCCTTCGTCAGGCTAGCTCGGCCGTCCTGATGGCACACTTTTCACACGCCCTTTTGGGCTCCCTGGATGAGGTGATTCCTCATCTCCCAGCTGACCGAAACGACGGTCAAGCAGGTGCGGGATCAGGGAAGGGCAGTGGCCAAACAGCAGCTCCAGACTTCTTGGATATCGCTGACTCGTGTGCCTGGTCAGTAGCGGTCGCAGTGGCCATGCACTGCAGAGCTTGGCTGCAGATCTCCACCTTTACGGCGGATACCCAGCACAAGCTGGCAGAAGTTTCCTTCTTGGGTACTGACTTGTTCGGTCCCGGGGTGGAGGGTCATCTTCAACGGATCGAGAAGTCCAATGCCACCTTGGACTCGGTCACGTCTGCCCAGAAGGACAAAGGCTGTTAGCAGCAGCGTAAGCCCTTTCATCCTTCAGCCCCTGTGTCACGTCTGGCCCAGTAACACCAGCATCAGGGCCAGCAGGCTCGCACTTGGCACCCCAAAGCCAAGCCTGTTGCTTCCTCAAGCAGGAAGCCGGGAGGGAAAGGCCCAGGCGGCTCCTCGGCCGGCCCTTCCTCCAAGTCTGCCTAGTGACGGGTTGAGGGGTGTCGCCCCCGACCTCGTCACTCCTCCCCGGGTTCCCCCCGTGTGGGGGGGGGGGCGGCTCCGCCACTTCCTTTCAGCCTGGTCCGTTATCACCACGGACCGCTGGGTGTTGGAAGTGGTAGGCAGGGGTCTGCCTCTGGAATTAAAGCAGTCCCCACCCTACCGAGCCATCACCCCACCGGGGGGGGGGCTACGGGTTCCGCAGCACCTCTGTTGGCTCATCGAGCAGACATTGCCCTGCTTTTCCAGAAGGAGGTGATCAGGGAGGTGGCTATTCCTCCTCCAGACCCAGGGTTTGTGTCCAGGTACTTCCTGGTCCCAAAACGGACGGGGGTCTGGCGCCACATTCTCGACCTACACGACCTAAACAAGTTCCTAAGGTCTCGCACCTTCAGGTTGGTCAGTCTGGCTCAGATCATTCCATCCTTGGAACAAAGCATGTGGTTCTGTTCTCTGGACCTTCAGGACGCATTCTTTCACATCCCAATCCATCCATCTCACCAGCGATTCCTCCGCTTCAGGGCAGAGGGATCCCTTTACGAGTTCCGGGCCATGCCCTTCGGCCTCTCTCCAGCTCCTAGGGTCTTCACCATGGCAGTGGTGACAGCATTCCTGCAGCGCCGAAGGGTCCGGGTGTACCCTTAGCTGGGCGACTGGCTGATTGCAGCCCCCTTCAGAGCGGAGGTGGAGCGGTCCAGAGATCTGGCCCTCCACGTCTGCTCTCAGATTGGCTTCCTCATCAACGAGGCCAAATCGGAACTCATGCCATCGCAGGTGATTCAGTTCATCGGGGCAGAGCTCGACTCTCTTCGAGCCAGAGCATGGCTCCCGGTGGACAGGGCCGAGGTCCTTTCCTCCTTTGCCCAGTCATTTCTGGTTCAGCAATTTCGGCCTGCACCAGCGTGGTCCATTGGGCCCACTGGCATATGCGTCCACTGCAATGGGGGCTGGCCCGCCAATGGTCACAGCGCTCCGGTCCTCTGGACCAGCCAGTGACAGTGACCCAGGAGATGTGGAACGGCCTCCAGTGGTGGCTCATTCCAGCTCATCTGCAGGAGGGTATCCCATTTGTCCACCCGAGGCCGACGGTCACTCTGACGACCGACTCTCTGATGGGTTGGGGTGCCCTTCTGGGGGAGCTCAGAGCTCACGTCCTCTTGTCCCCTCAGGAGTGTCGATGCCACATCAACCTGCTGGAGCTCCGAGTGGTCCGACTAGCCCTCACAGCCTTCACTCCGTTTGTTACGGGGTCAAGTGGTCCAGGTCCAGACGGACAACACCACGACCATGTACTACCTAAACCGTCAGGGCAGGATGCACTCCTTGCATCTGTGCAAGGAGGCTCTCCGCACTTGTTCTCTCGTGAGCAGCCTGGAGGCGGATCTCCTAGCCATCCATGTGGCAGGAGCCTGCAGCACTCTGGCCGATGCCCTCAGCCGGATAGGTGCTGCATCTCACGAGTGGTCTTTCCTGCCGGAGGTAGTACAAGATCTGTTCTCCCACTGGGGCACTCCTCAGGTGGACCTGTTTGCCTCCAGGGAGAATGCGAAGCTGAGGCTGTTTCATGCCCGCCAGCCTCAGCAGAGCTCGCTGCAGGGGGATGCCTTCTCGAGGCCGTGGACCCCGGGCCTCTTCTACGCCTTCCCTCCATTTCCCTTGATCCACAAGGTGCTTCTCAAGGTGAAGAGGGACAAGGTGCAGGTGATTCTGATAGCCCCAGACTGGCCCCGCCAGTTCTGGTATCCAGATCTTCTCAGCCTCGGCTTCAGGCTCCCGAGGTGACTTCCAGCCCGCCCGGACCTGATCTCAGTTCACAAGGGGAAGGTGCTCCACCTGGACTTTCAGTCCCTGCACTTGATGGCCTGGTTCCTGAGCGGCTAGAGTTCCAGGCCTTGGGTCTTTCCGACGAGGTCCTCCAATGTCCTTGAGGCATCCCATAAGGAGTCGACCAGAAAATGCTATGCCTTCAAATGGAAAAGATTCTCCATTTGGTGTCAGGACAAGGGGTTGGACCCTTCCTCCTGTTCTTCGGCTAGCATTCTGGACTACCTGTGGTACCTTTCTCAGCAAGGGCTTCGGTCGACGACCCTTAAGGTGCACCTGGCAGCCATCTCTGCTTACCGAGTACGGGCCGGAAAGCAGTCGGTGGCGAAGGAGAAGGTGGTCGGGTGCTTTTTCAAAGGCCTTGATCACACATCCCTTCCGGTGCGAGAACCTCCATCTCCGTGGGATGTACTGCTGGTATTGGCTAAGCTCATGGGCAAGCCATTCGAACCGATGCACAGGTGTGATATCTCACCTGTCGTGGAAGACCGTCTTCTTGGTGGCTATCACGTCACCCAGAAGGATGGGAGAGCTCCAGGCGCTTTCCGTCGAGTCTCCTTATCTGGGCTTCCACAGGGACAAGGTTGTCCTGCATCCCAACCCGAAATTCCTTCCAAAGGTGGTGTTGGAGTTTCACCTTAACCAGGTGTTGACTCTGCCGGTGTTCTACCCCAATCACATCTTGGAGGCCGAATATAGGCTCCATACTCTGGACCCTAGAAGAGCACTCTCTTATTATAAGAAGCGGAAGGCTGAAGTTCAGGGAGAGGTTCGCCAGCTGTTTGTCACCTACGCTGAAGCTGCACCTGGCAGGCCTGCAGCCAAGCGGACGATAGGCAGGTGGGTCACTTCCTGCATAGATCTCTGCTATAGGTTGGCAGGCATGGAGCCTCTCAAAGGGATAAGAGCTCATTCTGCCCGCCATACCGCTGCTTCGGTGGCTGCTTCCAGGGACGTCCCTATCCAGGAAATCTGCAGGACTGCTACCTGGAAGTCTGCACACACCTTCATTACCTACTACCACATCGACCTTGAGTCACGCCGTGATGCTGATTTTGGGACCTCGGTTCTCCAGTCCTTATTTCCCAAGTAGGGGGTGCGCGCCTTGCCTCTCTCCTCCCGGAGAACTACTAGGAGTCTGCCAGTAAGTGTGGATTGAACAACATATCCACGGCCCTAGAAATTCAGGTTACTCACCTGTAACAGGAGTTCTGGGAGTGGTATATTTTGTTCATCCACACAACCCACCCGACCTCCCCGGCTTCGTGCAGCCTGGCTTCCAGCGGGCTAGATCTGGCGTCATGGGGCAGAGCCGAGAGTTTTACCACCCGGGTGGGTGGGAGGAGCCAGCTTGAACACCTTCTGGCAAGGAACCTGCCAGTAAGTGTGGATAAACAACATATACCACTCCTAGAACTCCTGTTACAGGTGAGTAACCTGTATTTATGACTCTTTTTTTTTCTACGTCGTACGGTTTGAGATATATGCAATTTAGCATTCCAAGTGCTCATTTTCTGCTCAGAGCCCCATTATTATGCATACATTCTTTGTATTCACTGTGTTTCTCTATACAGCTGTTGGTGGGGGGGGGAGAAAGGGTGTGTGCTTTAGTTACTGTCACAGTTAATGTTCCTACTTGCGTTTCTGTAACCGTTTGTGTTAGTGTTCCTGTCTACGCCACTGTGCGTGTTACTCTTTGCGTTTTCGCTTGCGTTAACTTTGGCGTCATCGTTGCTGTTACCGTTAGCATTTGCGTTTCCTATTGCGGTACCATGCGTGTTACCCTTTGCGTTTTCGTTTGCGTTACTGTTAACATTTGCGTTCCCATTACTGTTTTTGTTTAAGATTCATTTTGCGTCACCGTGTGCATAACCATTTGCGTTTGTATACACGCTTCCGTTTCAGTTTCCTTTGGCATCATCGTTGCTGTAACCGTTGGCACTTGTTTCCTATTGCGGTCACATGACCGTGTGTGTTACCATTTGTGTTTCTGTACGTGTTTGCATTTGTGTTTCTGTTTGCGTTGCCGTTCTGTCTATGCTACCGTGTGTGCTACCCTTTGCATTTTCATTTGCGCTTGTGTTTGCGTAACTGTTAATATTTGCGTTTACATTACTGTTTTTGTTTGTGTTTCCTTTTGCGTCACCATGTGCATTTCCATTTGCGTTTCTGTTTGTTTCCTTTGCTGTCATCGTTGCTGTTACCGTAAGTGTCTGTTTCCAATTACGTTACTGTGCACATTACGGTTTGCGTTTCTGTATGTGTTTGCGCTTGTTTGTATTACCGTTTGCATTATCGTTTGCGTCACCATGTGCGTTAGTGTTTGCGCTTGCATTGCCATTACTTCACTATTTATAGTCACAGTCTCAAAAAGAAGGGAAATTCATGGCAAAAAAACTCCGTTTAATGCATCAGTTAGGGTTGTTCCACAGCGACGAAAGCGAGGAAATTCGATGTTGGGGTTCCCACCCCCCACCAACAGGCATCGGGATGTGCGTTGTGGTCGTCGGTCCTAACTCTCACCCCATTCTCCTATACTGCACCTCCTCAGCTTGTTTTGCACATGGGATGGGGTGAGAGTTGGGACCGATGACCCCAACGCACATCCTTCCCCAGGAAGGTAATCAGTGGGGTCCCTCAAGGTTCAGTATTGGGGCCACTCTTGTTCAATGCCTATGTCTCTGATATAGGGAGGGGGTCAAAAATAGGTTGATTCTCTTTGTGGATGATTCAAAACTGGAAGCGCTGGTGGATTGCGTAGAAGTGAGAGAGACAGTCCAGGGGGATCTGGATACCCTGGAGGGGTGGTCAAGGAGGTGGGGACTGAAATTTAATGCCGGGAAATGCAAGGTATTTCAATTGGAGGTAAAAAAAAAAACACCCTGGGCAATGTATACACCGGGGGCACACTGCAAGCCATATTGGGAGAAAGGGATTTAGGGGTGGTGGTAGACATCAAAATGAATAACTCTAAAAATTGTAGAAGAACAGCAGCCAAAGCAAACAGGATACTGGGCTGCATAGCCAGGGGTATTATGTCCAGAAGAAGGGAGATGATCCTCACTCTATATAATCCCTTGGTCAGGCTACAGTTGGAGTACTGTGTACAGTTCTGGAGACCTCGTCTGAAGAAGGATGTAGTACTGCTGGAGAGGGTTCAGAGGAGAGCAACCAGGATGATTCAGGGCATGGAGGGGAGGCCTTATGAGGAGAGACTGAATGAGCTTGGGCTTTACTCACTGGAGGAGGAATAGGGGAGACATGATAGAGGTTTTCACGTATGTAAAAGGAATAACCAGGAGTGGAACCAAGGAGCTGTTTAGGTTAAAGAAGGGAGGGAACAACCAGGGGCCGTGAGTGGAAGCTGGAGGAAATTACAGGGGAGGCGTAGGAAGCATTTTTTTTTTTATATATATATATGTATTACTGAGGGGGAAGTGGAGCCATGGAATGCGCTGCCTGGGAAACTGGTGGAAGGGGGTACAGTGGAGGGCTTCAAGAAGGGATGGGACCGGTACAAGGTGAAACAAACTAAGATCTTCTTGGGGGCTGGGGGGATGGTAAGGCGAGCAGCCATTAGGTTGCTGGCTTTCAAGCGGACAAGACTGACCATTTGTCCTATTCTGCTGGCTTTTAGTATGCTATATATAGCATTGTTATGACATCACTCTGTTAACCCTTCTTGAGTATGTCATATCAATGGTATAACAAAACGGAATGCTCACAACAATCAATGTTCTGTAAAGTAATTTGGTAAAGTAAAGTGATGCAGTCCGCGATTACACAACCTTGGTAGCCCATACACTATAAAATATAATGTGTTATCTTTGGTTAACAACCACATTGAAAACACTTCTCGAGGTTGCCATGACATCTGAAAACCTCTCAAACTGCGCTCTTGAGGTTTACAATGTCATGGCAACTTCTTGAAGTGTTTACAGTGTGGTTATTAACCAAAGACCATACATTATCCTTCATATATTAATTGTATGTCCTTCCAATGTTGAAGTATAATTCTATTAGCCACTAAGCAGCCAGTGTTCCAAAATATCTTTTGGAATTTAAGCTCATCTTGAGCCTCTGTTAAAAATCCAAATATGGCAATACAAGGATCAAACGGAACTTATTTTCCTAAAACCACTTCCAGCTTATGCTCCTGTTTCAGACCACCTTAGCTTACGTAGCTCTCGCTAACCTTCACTACCCTGGCCATTTCTGTTGGCCCTGCTTAAAGCTCTGCACTTGCTTCCTACCTGCTCTTACTACCCTTACTCCAACTAATTCTCCCTCTTATCCTGTCCTAAGTTCTACCCAATCCCACTCTCTTCTCTCCATGCCCTATATTTTTTCTACTACACCTATCCTGTATTGACTATTTTATAGATTATAGCCATCATTGTATTATCCTCCCCTATTTTCTGCAATATACTCATAGTTATGATTTAGTGTATACCAGTGTTTTTTTCTGTACTTTCGCACTGTCATGTATTTTACCCTGTTGTTTTACACCTGCTGACTTTGTTCATATGCTCTGCTATTGTCTACTATGTACTGTAATTTGTTTCCTGTTGTTGCTCTGTACCCTCCCGGGTCGTGCCTGAAAGTAGTCATTGCTGTGGCTAGCGCACCTACCCGGTAAACTAAGTAAAATAAAACTTTACCTGATACAGGCCATGTCCTGCCCCAGTACCCTTTCATTTTTTCACAAGTTACTAACATGGGAGAGTGTCCCTCTTTTTTTCTTACATCTCTGACATGGTTCGGAAATGGAGGCATCCGTTTTATGAAGCCTAGCGGGTGTTGAATACATTTTTTGCAGTATGTTAATGTGAATTTGTACTAGCTTATTATTCTTTATCATAGCTTTATCTAAATTAACCATATTATTCCAGTTCCCATTGAAATGGGAGTAGCAAGATCTGTCTCCCATGTTTATCTAATCCAAAGGGCATGATAAATTTGCCATTATAAAGGAGTACAGTTTAGATATCAAATGTTTATTTGAATCTAATTCCAGAAAAAAAATTTCTAATGTAGAGTAAGGAATAATAGAATTATTTTTCTTAAACAAAATTTTTAATTTGCATATGATGCCATCTCTGTATATTTAAAGCGGGAAATCTCTCATGAAGCTGCTGGAGGGATAAAAAAATATATATATCTCCTTCATAAAACAGCTAATTTTTCGGGGGGAGGGGGTAAACTAATAATATACAATCGCCAACTGTACTGCTAAATAATAAGCCCAAAGATTTGGGCATCCTAACCCCCTTTATCTCAACTAAAAATATCAATCAGTCTTTATTTTACCAGGTGAAACACCATTGAGAGAACTCATTTACAAGGTGGACCTGGGCAGGTCAAGGAAAACAGTGCTGTTTAAGAGTGAAAGGGTTATATCACTATAGAACAAAAAAATGCAACAAAACAACAATACAATACTCAGAATATACATCATAACCATATACATACGTACAATGTGGCTAAAAAAGGAGAGGGAATAATGAACTAGGGTAGGAAGGAGTAGCAAGAGGGTATATTAGCCAGAGAGGGGTGGCTAAGGACAGGGACTTTGTAAACCATTAACGGTACCGCAAAAAAGGGTGAAGGCAGAAAAGGTATGTCCAGACAGAGGGGCATTGGCGGCAGCAATTACGTGTCTCCTTGAAGGTGTGTCCAGAAAGGATTTTGAAGGACAGCTTCACAAGAATAGTACGTTTCAAAGTTTTTAGTATTTTGTTCCAGAGAACGAGGAGAGCATGGCTTATTGCAGATCTACCATAGCGCGAGTTCTGATCTTGGGTACGATAAGTGAAATACAGGAGTAATTTCGCAAGGGGTAACAACCCATGACATGAAGAGGCAGGCAGTCCAAGATATGAGTGAGTTTAATAATAGCTCTGTATGTCCAGAAGACAGCATTTCTTTGATGTCTAAAACTAAGCGAGCTCCTGCCTACTAATTCATAGAGAGTTCAGTGGTGAGTGGAGTACGGCACAGCAGTAATAAATCTTAAGAGCTCTGTGGTAAACTGTCTAGTTTTGATAAAGCAGTACTTGGGCCCTGGTCGTAAAGGAAATCAGCATAGTACAATAGCGGCATAAAGGTAAATTTGGACTAACCTAATTTTTGCTTATTGGGTAAGTAGATGCTTAATCCTAAAGAAGAGGCCAAGTCTTTGCTTTAATTATTTCAGGAGTTCTTCAGTGTGGTCGACAAAATACAGTTTTAAGTCAATCCAAACACCTTGATACTTACATTTCTCCACGAATTCCAGGGACTCACTCAGCAGAGTGGTTATGCAAAGGACAAAACCATCAGAGCTTGGTTTAGGTGCGTAGAAGGAAGGAGAGAGGAGCATAACCTCTTGTGTGGTTGTGTGTGTGTGTTTTTTTTTTTTTTTTTTTTTGCGCATTTAGAAGTAACTTTGGGTGCAAGAGAGTTTTCTGCAGGAGGTTGAATACAAGCTGGAGGTCCCTGCAGGCAAGTTTTGGGGTGGGTCCATTAACATAAAGAAAGGTGTCATCAGCAAACACATGTAAGTTTGCTGATTTAATACTTGAATCAGTGCTGTTAATATATAAGGCAAATAGTACAGGGCCTAGAATAGAGACCGTTGGGGCATGCCTCTTAAAAGATTTTTTAGAGGGGGAAGGTCCCCGTCTGCCGTTGCCGTCCCGTAAGGTAGTTTTAGAACCATTTTTAAACTGCTGTCTAATCCTGTGTGTCTGAGAGCGACCAAGAGCAGATCGTGATCCACATGTCGAAGGCTTTGCTCAAGTCTGGGAACAGACACACACATGATTTTTTTTTTTTGCATCCAGCACATTTTGCCAGTTGTGTTGGAAACCTTGGTGAGTGCAGAAACAGTGCTGTGGCGTGGATGAAATCCAGACTGCTGGGTTAAGGCTCACCAGGTGCTGTCTTAAAGTTGTTCGTTGACAACCTTTTCAAGCGATTTGGACAGAGTGGGAAGTAGGGATATTGTTCGATAATTATTTAAATCACCTGAGTCGCCAAATTTAAATAAGGGAACAGTCCCTTGGGTAAGGAAAAAGCTGAAAAGGTGAGTGAGTGGAACAGCCAAAATATAATATGCCAGTTTTAGGTAGTAGGGTTCTAATTGGTCGGCACCCGCACTCTTTCTGATATCTAATGCTCAGGAGTAAATCTTCCACCTGCTTCAGAGACTGGGCTGAAGGTGAAGGCTGCATCCTGTACGGTGGAGAACAAAGCTTGGCAGGCGGGATCTTGTACACATAACTGGGATCTAAAGTTGCTGGCTGGTGAAGTGTCTAACGCTAACCCAGCAGTGGCGAAGTGGTTGTTAAACAGATCAAGACTCTCCTGTTTGTTCGTAGTGGAGGAGTAGAAATTTTTTTGGGGGGAGTAAGGAGGTTGGACTGTGGCCTTTAATATCTTTTAAGGTTCTCCAAAATTTTGCTGTGCAGTTAGAAGCGAAGTTAAGCTCTGACTGGAAGGATCTAGCTTTCTCTGCCCTAATTTGCTTAGTGCACTGATTTCTGGCAGCTCTAAACGCTGCCGAGTCAGCAGGTTGTTTGGTATTTCTTGCCTATTTCCAGAGGGACATCCCTGTGGAGGAGTGCAGCTTTGACTGGTTGTAAATCAGGGAAAGGATCTCTTTTTAGTTTGAACCTTAACAAGGGGAGCGTGTTTAACAGTTCCACTGACGATAGAATGGAAGGCATGGTAGGTGTCATCCACCGTGTGGGCTAGGTAAAAGTCCTGCCAACTAGAGTGCTGAAAGTCAGAAATGAAGGTGTATGGGTCAAAGTACCGACTGTTTCTCATAAGTATACCTGGGGGGGGAATTATTTTTGGAGCCAACCTCACACAGGTTATGGCACAATGATCGCTAAGACCATTGAAGAAGACACCAGCATGTGAGAAGAGGTGAGATTTAATTACCAGAGTTGGATCAAGTAGTGAACTGTGTGCTAAGCTATCTTTATTAGGATGGGTAACATCCATAATGTGTGAGCCCAGACGCATCACAGATGTCTTTTAGGGGGTTGACAATATGAGAAAACCAGTCCATGTTGAAGTCACCCAAAATGACGAACTCTGAGGATGTTGTGCCTAGCTTATATAGCTTATCAAGGGCAACCCTAGGTTGAGTCCCTTTCCATAAAAACTTTGATTAATTTTTCCAAATCCTGAAAGAATTGCTTCTTTATTATTATGGGTATAGATTCGAAAGAAAACAGTATTTTTGGAAGAACATTCATTTTTAGAATATTGACTCTGCCTATTAAAGCCAGTGGGAGGTATTGCCATTTTTCCAAATCCATTTTTATCTTGTGCATTAATGGATCAGATTTAGTTGAAAAAATCTATTCTAGGGACATGGATATGTTGTTCATCCACACTGTCTGGCAGGTATCCTTGCCGCTTTAAGTCTTGCCGGAAGGTCTTCAAGCTGGCTCCTACCACCCACCCGGGTGGTAAAACTCTCGGCTCCGCCCCATGACTCCAGATCTTCCTTACCACTTGGAAGCTCAGGTTCCCTCCTTAGCGCTCTGCGTTTGAGACTGGATCCTAATTCTTCGGTTCGTCCGAAATTGATTTTGAAGTTTTTCAAGCTTCGGTCTTCTTTTTCCCTCGCGGCTGCGATGGACAAATCTGTTCCCAGCTTTCGGCAGTGCCCCTGCAGGCAGAAAATGTCCAGGACGGATCCGTACTCCACGTGCGTCTACTGCTTAGGCCTAGATCACGACCCGCAGGCTTGCGAGTTGTGCCGTTCCTTTTCGGCCAGTGTTCTGGACGATCGCGCTACCCGTTTATAGCCTCGGCGCCCGAACGTCACCGTGGAACCAAGAGGCTCATTGGGCGGTGTCCGGCGCTGGCTCCGCTGAGCAGCTTGAGCAGATGATTGCCCTCGAGAAGGAAGCGGCCCAGGCCGCATCTTCTTCTTCCTCGGCCGCAGCATTTATCCCGCTCTCTCTGAGTTCCTCTTATACAGCTTCGTTCAAGGAGCTTTGTCAGTCCCTTTCCACGAAGGGAGAGGGGCCTTCGGGACATTCTTCTTGGCCCAAGGAAAGAGAGTCGAAAGGTAAGTCCCACCGTCGGCGTTCATGGGAGCGGGAAAGGTCCCCCTAACCGGGTAGCCGACCGTCTACTTTGGTTGAGGTGCGGCTGAGGCCACTGGCTTCATGGTGCCCCCGTCAGGCCAGCCTGCCGAGACTCCCGTTGACGAAGTCGAGATTTTTCTCGATCCGTTAGACGGGCTGTCGTCTGGAGAAGCTGACAACCCTACTTCACCGGTTCCCCCGGTGGATACCAAGGATCTGCCTTCTCCTTCGGGACCACAGTCCCTGGTTGAAGTTCCCGAGCTGAGGAAAGAGCGGGTATCCCGCGCCCCTTCCCAGACCCACCCTCTGTCCCCCCGGGGGTCTCGGTTGCGGACCTCTTCTCGGTCCAGCCGTTCCCGCCGACGACAGCGGTCTCGGTCTCGTTCACGAAGTAAGCGGCAATGCCACTCTTCCTCGTCCTCCTCGGAGGAGAGGCTACAGCCCAAGTTCTGCGCCCGGCTCTGAGGATTTGATGTGGCAGCAGTTGCCGCTATCCGGGCCTAAGCCGACCCCGGCCATCAAGTGGCTGTCGCCGGAACGGCCGAAGCAACCACTCGTTCCAGTCGAGTTGCCCGCCCCAGGGCCGGTTGCTAAGCCGAAACCATTTGGTCCACCGATTGTGGTGGAACCTCCGCCTCCTCAACCGAAGTCGGGGGCACCGATCAAGAGTTCTCGGTCGGGTCATGGTCTGCCCCACAGGTTGTCTGTCACCCTCACTCCCAACCGTCCTCGGCGGGTGGAAGGTGGCTCAGGGCCGAGGCAGCTCTTTGCAGACTCTTCGGAATCCAACGATGATTCCTCCCTGTTCTCCAGGTAGTGCGATCTGGAGTCCTCCGGGGGCCAGTCAGTGGACGATAGCCCATCGTCCTTCTTGGGTCTGCTTCGGCTCATCTGAGTCCACCGGGATGCAGCTCGAGCCCTTGTCCAAACGGGCCAAGTATCCCCTGATGGAGATTCTGGACCGAGGGGATTCTCCTACGGAGGCCTTTCCAGTGGCTGAGGCCATTGTCGGCCCAGCCTTGGAGCTTTGGCAGCGGCCTGCTTCCTGTCCAGCGCCTTCGGCCAGGAGGCCAGGAAGTATGCGGTCCCTACCGGCTCTTTGCCCGGTTTCTCGGAACACCCCTCTGCGGAGGGGTTAGTCGCCGACAGCGTTTTCCGGCGTTCCAGTAATGCTCGGGATGTGGACAAGCCCCCCCGACAAGGGATCCAAAAAGCTGGACTTTGCCAGGTGCATGGTGTACGCTGCGTCCTCCCTCGGCCTCCGACAGGCCAGCTTGGCCGTGCTGATGGCACACTTCTCCCACGCCCTCATGGGCTCCTTGTATGAGGTTGTTCCTCATCTCCCGCCTGACCTGCAGACCACGGTCCGCCAGCTGCGGGACCAGGGCAGGGCAGTGGCGAAGCGGCAGCTCCAGACTGCTCTGGACATGGGTGATTCCTGTGCCAGGTCAGTAGCGGCCGCTGTGGCCATGCGACGCAGGGCGTGGCTGAGGAAATCCACTTTCACAGCGGATACCCAGCACAAGTTGGCGGACATCCCCTTCTTGGGGACTGACCTCTTCGGCCCTGGAGTAGAGGAACACCTCCAGCGGATCGAAAAGTCCAATGCCACTCTGGACTCGGTCACCTCCGCCCAGGGGGACAAAGGCCGCCGCCATCAGCAGCAGAAGTCCTTTCATCCTTCAGTCCCTTCTCCTCGACCGGCCCGGCAACAGGGCCAGCAGGCTCGTGCTTGGTGTCCCAAACCCAAGCCGACGGCTTCCTCCAACAGGAAGCAAGGAGGTAAAGGCCCGGGAGGTCCCTCGGCCGGTCCTTCCTCCAAGCCTGCCCAGTGACAGGTTGAGGTGTGCCGCCCCCAACCTCATCACTCCCCCGGTCCCCCCGTGGGGGGACAGCTCCGCCACTTCCTTTCCGCCTGGTCCGCTATCACCACGGACCGCTGGGTGTTGGAGGTGGTAGGAAGAGGCCTGCCTCTGGAGTTCGAGCAGGTTCCGCCTTAGAGCTCGCCCCTCGGGGCCATGGGATCACGCAGCCTCGCTGTTGGCCCGCCGGGCCGGCATTGCCCTGCTCCTCGAAAAAGAGGTGATCAGGAAGGTGGCGGATCCTCCTTCAGACCCGGGGTTTGTGTCCAGGTACTTCCTGGTACCAAAACGGACGGGGGGGGGGGGCTGGCGCCCCATTCTCGACCTGCATGACTTGAACAAGTTCCTAAGGTCTCGAACCTTCAGGATGGTCACTCTGGCTCAGATTATCCCATCCTTGGAACGAGGCGTGTGGTTCTGCTCCCTGGACCTCCAGGACGTGTTCTTTCACGTCCCAATCCGTCCGTCCCATCAAAGATTCCTCCGCTTAAGAGCGGAGGGATCCCTTTACGAGTTCCGAGCCATGCCCTCTGGCCTCTCCCTAGCTCCCAGGGTCTTCACCAAATGCACGGCAGTGGTGACAGCATTCCTGCAGTGCCGAGGGTTCCGGGTGTACCCTTACCTGGACGATTGGCTGATAGCAGCCCCCTCCAGACAGGAGGTGGAGCGGCCCAGGGATCTGGCCCTCCAGGTTTGCTCTCAGGTTGGCCTCCTCATCAACGAGGCCAAGTCGGAACTCGTGCCAAAGCAGGCGATTCTGTTCATCGGGGTAGAGCTCGACTCTCTGTGAGCCAGAGCACGGCTCCCGGCGGACAGGGCCAAGGTTCTTTCCTCCTTTGCCCAGTCATTTCTGGTTGGGCAATTGCGCCCTGCCCGGGACTTCCTGCGCCTTCTGGGCCTCATGGCGGCCTGCACCAGCATGGTCCGTTGGGCCCGTTGGTACATGCGTCCCCTTCGGTGGGGACTGGCCAGCCAGTGGTCTGCCTGGCGATCCGTTGGACCCGGCCACGTGATGAACCAGGAGATGGGCAGCTCTCCAATGGTGGATCGTTCCAGCTCATCTGAAGGAGGGTATCCCGTTCGTCCGCCCCAAGCCGACGGTCTCTCTCTCGACCGACGCATCTCTGATGGGTTGGGGTGCCCATCTGGGGAACACCAAGCGCATGGCCTCTGGTCCCCTCGGGAGTCCCGATGCCACATCAACCTGCTGGCGCTCTGAGTGGTCCGTCTAACTCTCACCGCCTTCTCTCCGTTTCTACGGGGTCAAGTGGTTCAGGTCTAGACGGACAACACCACGACCATGTACTACCTGAACCGCCAGGGCGGGACGCGCTCCTTGCTGTTATGCAAGGAAGCTCTCCGCATTTGGTCCCTAGTGCGCAGCCTGGAGGCAGATCTCCTAGCCATTCACGTGGCAGGAGCCTCCAACACCCTGGCCGATGCCCTAAGCTTGATAGGGGCTGCGTCTCACGAGTGGTCTCTCCTGCCGGAGGTAGTACAAGATCTCTTCTCCCACTGGGGCACCCCTCAGATGGACCTGTTTGCCTCCAGGGAGAATGCGAAGCTGAGACTGTTCCATGCCTGCCCCCCTCAGCAGGGCTCGCTGCAGGGGGATGCCTTCTCGAGGCCGTGGACCCCTGGCCTCTTCTACGCCTTTCCCCCCATTTCCCTTGATCCACAAGGTGCTTCTCAAGGCCAGGAGGGACAAGGCACAGGTGATTCTGGTTGCCCCAGACTGGCCCCGCCAGTTCTGGTATCCAGATCTCCTCAGCTCCAGGCTCCCAACGCGGCTTCCAGCCCGTCCGGACCTGATCTCAGTCAATCGGGAAGGTATTCCATCCGGACCTTCAATCCCTGCACCTGACGGCATGGTTCCTGAGCGGCTAGAGTTCCAGGCCTTGGGTCTTTCCGACGAGGTCCTCAACGTCGTTGTCGGTGTCCCGTAAGGAGTCGACCAGAAAATGCTATACCTTCAAATGGAAGAGGTTTTCCATTTGGTGTCAGGGGAAGGGCTTAGACCCTTCCGACTGCCCCTTGGCTAGCATTCTGGACTACCTGTGGTCCCTTTCTCAGCAAGGGCTTCGGTCGACGACCCTTAAGGTGCACCTGGCAGCCATCTCTGCTTACCGGGCGCGGGCCGGCAAGCAGTCGGTGGCACAGGAGAAGGTGGTCGGGCACTTTTTCAAAGGCCTTGACCACATTTCCCTTCCGGTGCGAGAGCCTCCACCTCCATGGGATCTACTGCTGGTATTGGCCAAGCTCATGAGCAAGCCATTCGAACCAATGCAAAGGTGTGATCTTTCACACCTGTCGTGGAAGACCGCCTTCTTGGTGGCTATCACGTCAGCCAGAAGGATAGGAGAGCTCCAGGCGCTTTCCATCGAGCCTCCCTACCTGGTCTTCCACAGGGACAAGGTTGTCCTGCGCCCCCACCCAAAGTTCCTCCCGAAGGTGGTGTTGGAGTTTCACCTTAACCAGGTGTTGACTCTGCCGGTGTTCTACCCCAGTCACACCTCGGAGGCCGAGTATAGGCTCCATGCTGGACCCTAGGCTGAGCACGCTTATTATAAGGAAGCGGGACGGCTGAAGTTCGGGGAGGTTCGCCAGCTGTTTGTCACCCATGCTGAAGCTGCACCTGGCAGACCTGCAGCAAAGCGGACGATAGGCAGGTGGATCACCTCCTGCATAGAGCTGTGCTACAGGTTGGCGGGCATAGAGCCTCCCAGAGGGATAAGAGCTCATTCTACCCGCCATACCGCTGCATCAGTAGCTGCTTCCAGGGACGTCCCTATCCAGGATATCTGCAGGGCTGCTACCTGGAAGTCGGCACATACCTTCATTACCCACTACCACATCGTCCTCGAGTCACGCCGGGATGCTGGTTTTGGGGCCTCAGTTCTCCAATCTCTCTTTCCCAAGTAAGTATCGGGGGGGTGCGCCTTGCCTCCCTCCTCCCGGAGAACTGCTAGGAGTCTGCCAGACAGTGTGGATGAACAACATATCTATATCCCTAGAAATACAGGTTACTCACCTGTAACAGGAGTTCTAGGAATGGTATATGTTGTTCATCCACACGACTTCCCCGGCTTCGACGCACAACCTGAGCTTCCAACGGGCCAGATCTGGCGTCATGGGGCGGAGCCGAGGGTTTTACCACCCGGGTGGGTGGGAGGAGCCAGCTTGAAGACCTTCCGGCAAGAATTAAAGCGGCAAGGATACCTGCCAGACAGTGTGGATGAACAACATATACCATTCCTAGAACTCCTGTTACAGGTGAGTAACCTGTGTTTCTCCACCGCCAAGATTATTCCCAAATACTTAATTTTATCTCGATTTATTTTAAGTAACTGAGGATCCACTAAATGCACTGGGTCTCCCAAATACAACAGCTCACTTTTGCTCCAGTTAACCCGGTAACCTGAAAGCAGACTAAACTCCTCAAGGACCTCCTTCAAGACTCAGAAGGCTTGATTAGGGTCACTCAACACCAATAAGATGTCATCTCCATAAAGCATATCGATAACGGGCTCTTGATTAACCATAACCCCAGTCTGTGGGACAGCGTTCTTATTTTAATAGCCAGGGGTTCCTGAAATAGCACGAAAAGTAATGGGGAAAGAGGGCACCCTTGTCTAGTCCCTCTTAATTTACAAAAAGGAGAAATGCTGGCATTTATTCTAATTCTAGCAAGTGGGTTGGTATATATTAATTGGATCCCATTTAAGAAGTTTCCTGTAACTGAAAAAAACTTTCAGGACCTCCAGTAGGAACAGCCACTGCACCCTGTCAAAGGCTTTCTCAGCATGCAATGAGAATAGTGCAGTGTCCTTTCCCAAGAAGGCCTGCGTAAGCCCAGAAGCCTTCCTTGTATTATGTTGGAGTCTTCTCCCTTCTATAAAACCTACTTGATCTTCATGTACCAATTTTGAAATAAGTTTTGCTAGTCTGTTAGCTAATATCTTAGCAGAAATGTTATAATCGCTATTTAAGAGGGATATGGGACCCATTTGATGTCTTTCTTCAGAAACTGGCACCAGTACTGCTCACGATACTCCAGGTGAGGCCTGACCAGGGACCTGTACAGGGGAAGGGTCACCTTCCTAATCCTGGAGGAGATTCCCCTCGCTATACACCCTAGCATCCTATTGGCCTTTGCTGCCGCCTTCCTGCACTGAGCCAAGTTGTTCATGCTGCCCGTTATAAGAACCCCCAGATCCTTTTCTTCCTCGTTACTTTCCAACTGCACCCCTCCCAGCTGATAGCTCTGAAGTGCAATACATTGCACTTCTTGGCGTTGAACCCCAGCTGCCATGTTACTGACCACTCCTGCAGTTGAGTCAAGTCTTCCTGCAGTCCCTTCCACCCTTCAATGTCATCTACCACAGCTCCCATCTTCGTATCGTCAGTGAACAGACTGATTCTACTCCAGACCACATGTGTGATATCGGATATGAATATCCCAAACAGCACTGGTCCCAGTACTGATCCCTGTGGCACCCTGCTCATCACGTCCCTTGCCAGTTGACAATCCATTTTTGACCATCTTTGTTCCCACCCCTATGTATTCCAGCTTCCCCACACCCCCACCGCATCCTTCCATGGGGCACGGAATCAGAGGCCTTGCTGAAGTCCAAGTACAGGGCTTCCACCATATGGCCCCTGTCCAGTTCCCTGGTCACCCAGTCGTAATACTCAGATTTGTCTGGCAGGATCTACCCAAAATAAAACAATGTTGACTGTCCTGGAGACCATTGTCCTCCTAGGTCACCAGCCTCTCCTTTAGGATTGTCTCCATGAGCTTACCCACAATCAGTGTGAGGCTCACTGGCCTGTAGTTGCCTGGCTCATCCCTGGGGCCACTTTTGTGAATGGGCACCACATGGACCATCCTCCAGTCTTGTGGTACACATCCTGTGTCCAGACAGATATTGAACAGGTCAGTCAGTGGTCCTGCCAGGATCTCCGCTAGCTCTCTGACATGTTGGTTGATTGGTCGTCGTCAATGTAGAGCCTGGTTTCCTGGTAGAACACTGACTTGCTGCCAGGCTAAATGGAGTGTATTCTCTTTCTCTGGGTAGCATAAGAAGCATAGTACAGTTGAGCGGGGTCATGCCTAAGGCCCCACTGACTTCAGCCTGAGGGCACAGTGAGCTCACTTCTGCTCCAGGATGAAGTCTGGTGGTATCGGTAGTGTGGAGCGGAGAAAGGTGCTAAAGCCATAATGTCCTGACCCTCCATCCCCTTCAGAAGGTTATAAATCTGGAGGTTATTTTGTCTGGCTCTGTATTTCGCATCCTCCATACGATCCTGTAGTCATTTTACACTGGCCTGTAGTTGTAGAACGGCCCTGTCTGTCCTATCCAAGCAGCCATCTTGTTAGGAGAACTGATCGTCCAGGCTGGCCAGTCTCTGCTCTGTTTCATTCACATCAGTTCTCAGTGCAGTGATTGTCCTTTAAATTTCTTCACAGAAAGTTTTCAGTTCGTTAATCGGGGCCGGGGGGGGGGTAGGTGTATGTAACTTCCTTGCGGTTCGGCCATAGAGTGTGAGAAGATTGTGAGCCTCCAACACTATCGGTCACCATCTGCTGATTTAGAGGGCGAGGGGGCCCTGCTTGAACTCTCATCATTGATCAGAACCTCTAGGGGAGTGCATGATTGTGTTTTGTTTGCTTTCTGTATCATATTTTTCCGGTGAGGCAGTGTGCTCTAATGGTTAGAGCAGCTATTGGGGACCAGGAGTTTCCAGGTTCAAACTTTTCAGTGCTCTAGATCACCCATATTTTAGGGGTCTGTTTACTAAAAATCAGAGCCTCGTTAGATGAGCAGTGGCTTTGATTTAACAAAGGATTCTTCTAAAAAAAATAAACATGAATCTGAAATGTGGGGTTAGGCTGTCTGGGGACTAAAATGGTTTCGCTGGCCAGCTCTGCAAGGTCCATTTACTGTATTTAAAATGTTTTACTAGGAAAAGCATACCAAGTTGAGATTCATTTCCATGTGCAATGGGTGGGGTTAGATGACATGGGATAAGTGCACAGTACAGCATATTAAAACACAGTTGGCTACATAACTATCCAGGATCAGTAGCTATAGTATACATCTAGATAAGAAGGCTTACCGGATATCTGCAGTATAGCTGAATGCAGGCTAGAAAACACAACTCTGTACAGAATTGATACCTGGTGGTAACAAACTACTGTGAGATATTCCATTACGAGCAGAACAGTTAGAATGGCAGAGGCTGCTATGGAAGTACGGCTGATACGGGTAAAATCTGGTGAGAAGGCTTTCTTCAGATATGGAGGGGTCTGGGAGAACAGGGATATTAAAGATAAAATTGTCAGATAAAAAAGAGGGGGGTTGGACAGAAGGAAGTGAAGAGAAAATGGAGGTGCTTAACAAGTACTTCTGGTCCTTTTCACTAGAGAAGGAGAGACCAGTGCCACAAGGAAGCGGGGGGCTAGGAAGGGGGGAAATCAACGACAGCACAGTAGAAGAGGTTAAGTTGCAAAAGGGCCTGAAGATAGACAGATCCCCAGGGCCAAGATGGAGCGTGCCCGAGGGTCTTAATGGAACTGGTGGAGGTGCTGGCAGGCACCCTGACAGACCTGTTTTAACACTTCTCTGGAGTCTGGGAGTGTGTCCCAAGACTGGAGAACTACACATGTGGAGCATCTCCATAAAAGCGGTCCAGGGGATGAACCAGGGACTTGCAGGCCAGTCAGTCTGACCTCCATAGTGAGGAGACTGATGTGAGATTATCCTGAAGGAGAGACTGGTGGGTTTTCTCAATGAAAACGGGCTGCAAGATGAGAGGCAGTATGTTTTTTTTTTAGGGGGGTCTGATTGACTTTTTGAACTGGGGCAGCATGGTTGATGTCCTGTGTCTTCCACGTGTGTGTGTGTGTGTGTATATGTTGTGTGTGTGTGTGTGTATATATTTATGCAATAGGTGTGAGACCAAAAGCCATTGAATAAATCCATTTATTTCCACATATGTGGAATAAATCTAACCACCCTAGATTTATCCCACATATGTGGGATAAATGCAAACTGTCAATCAAAGCTTTTTTGTTCACTTTTTTGACAAACAAATGTGAATAACTTTAAAACGAAAAATGATAGCATAGTACTGTGAGCACGAAAAATGTTCTGGACAAAAATATCTACAAAATGAGTGGTGTTTCATTTATAGATACCTTTTAGTTTTTTTTATAATTAGCAAAAAACAGCAAAAAATCCTATTTTCTTTTCACTTTTCAGACAAACAAATACAAATAACTTTAAAATGAAAAATGATAACATGGTACTGTGAGCACGAAAAATGTTCAGCATAAAAATATCTACAAAATGAGTGGTGTTTCATTCAGAGATACCTTTTAGTTTTTCAAAATTAGCAAAAACAGCATAAAATTCAGTTTTCTTTTCACTTTTCGACAAACAAATGTGAATCACTTTAAAACTAAAATGATAGCATGGTACTATGAGCACAAAAATGTTCAGCATGAAAATATCTACAACATGAGTGGCATTTCATTAATAAACACCTTTTAGTTTTTTTTATAATTAGCAAAAAACAGCATAAAATTAAATTTTTGTTTCACTTTTTCATCAAACAAATGTGAATAACTTTAAAACAAAAAAGGTAGCATGATACTGTCACCATGACATTTGTTCAGCAAGAAGTTCTCTACAAAATGAGTGGTGTTTCATTTAATAGCAACCACCCCGCTAGGCGGACATACACCAGGAAAGTTAACCAAAAGTCCCAGAAAGTCCCAGAAATTACAATTTAAAAAAAGAACATAAACAGTCAAAACCAAATGTTCCCACACTGATAAAAGCATCCTATTGCATAAATGAAATATACAATGGTGAGCTGTCAGATAAATGATTTATCTACACTTGTACTATTTGACCTCGGACACCTCACTCGTGGCTTACGCCACTCGTGAAGTTCCCCGAGGTCAAACAGCACTTATGTAGATAAATCATTTATCTGACAGCTCACCATTGTATATCCCATATATATATATATATATATATAATATGTATTTATTTACGAGTTTTACCAGGAAAGCATACTGAGCTAAGAGCTCGATTCCAGATGCGACCTGGGGCCCAACACCCATAAATTACAATACATGGATATGTACAATAAACAGAAACATATTGGGAAGTCAAGGCTTCCTACAGACATTTGTATAACATTAACAGACAGGGGTTCAGAAAATACATAGTACAGAGTGACATGGTCATCTACATTTCATACACCTTTTTAGTACATCAAGCAGGAGTAGAGGAATTAGTTATGACAGGAGCAGCTGGAAGAGAAATGGGCAGTAAGTAGAGGGTTGCGTTGGTAATTGTTCTGTGCATGTCTTATGGTGGCGGACAGAGCATTCCAAATCTGTGAGATCTGAAACTAAAGGCGGCCTGGCCTTTGGAAATCGCATAAAGGACATGCAGCAGTCTGGGATCTATATTCCTGAGTGTATACGCAGGAGGGGATTGTTTGGAGAGGGTAGAGGCCAGATGGGGGGGGAGGGAATGGGACCAGAATTTGGCAGCGAACCTAGCGTAGTTTAATTGTCTGCGATCGTGGAGGGACGGCAGGTTAGTAGAGCTGTAAAGGTTGCAGTGGTGTGTAGATAGCGGACAATCTAGAATGAACCGCAGAAAGAATGGAACATGGTGTGTGTGTATGTGTGTGTGTGTGTGTGTATATACATACATACATATACACACGCTCACACACTCTTATACTTTCTCCCTCCAGGGCTCCGGTCGGCTTGGACATCCCGACCAACGCCCAACCCAGACATCAGGCTGACCTCCTCTTTTCCCCCACTGATTACCCTCACCCCCCATGGCAGGGTGGTGAGGCTCCCCTAGCTTGATTCACCTGAGCAGGATCTGGATGAGGAGATGCCATTCGGGTCAGGCTGCGGAGTTGGAGCTCATGCATCCTGACGGGCCAGAATTTTTTTTTTTTTTTTTTTTCATTTCCTCCCTGTAGAGTGCTGGCATGCAGTGACATCTGGGCACATCGTGTCGATGTCTGCCGCACTCCGTGCCCCCTGTAGCACCGTTGTAATAGTGTCCTGGACATCACCAGGGGCCGCTACAGAGTGGTGGCTCCCTGGATCCCTCCCAGGGATAGGAGAGCAGTCCTCCAGATGCTCAATCCTAGCCCTCCCCTGGCGGCCCGGGCTCGCGTCCGAACCTGGGTTGCCAGCGAGGTGTGGCGTCCAGCATCTCAACCCTCAGTGCCACAGGGCCGGCTGATGTTCTGTCTCTTGACTTCAGCAAGGCCTTTGAATGTGTACCTCATAAGAGATTGGTCAGGAAACTGGAGGATCTGGGGTTGGGGGGGCCAGGCTCGCTGGTTGAGTAAAAAAAAAAAAAAAAAAGTGACAGAAGATGGAGGTTCTCAGAAGCTAGGCCGGTGACCACTTGGGTCCCACAAGGCTCGGTGTTCGGTCCAGTGTTGTTAAACATCTTCATCAGTGACATAGCAGATGGGATCAAGGGTACAGTCTGCCTGTTTGCAGATAATACAAAGCTGTTTGGGAGGGTGGATACAGAGGATCGGAGACGGGAACTAGGGGAAGACCTGGCTATCTTAGAGGAGTAGTCTAGCATTTGGCAACTGGGGTTCAGTGCTAAAAAATGCTAAGTTACGCACTTAAAGGCAAGGAACCCAGAGACCAGATACTGATTGTGTGGTGTGCAGGTCACTGAGTCTAAGAAAGAAAAGGACCAGGAGGTTATTATCAAGAGGACCTGAAGCACTGAGCACACTGCAGGAGAGCAGCAACACACGCAAATCAGATGTTGGGATGCACAGCCAGGAGAATTACCAGCAGGAAGGTGGCGGTCATACTACAGCTGCACAGGTCACTGGTAAGACCACATCTAGAGTACAGTGTGCAATACTGGTGCCATTATCTTAAGAAGGATTTCAGTTTGCTGGAGACAGTCCAGAGAAGGGCGACCAAGATGACCCAGGGCCAGCACGGCCACACCTATGAATAGAATCTCAAGGGGCTCTGCATGTATTCCCTTGAGGACAGATGGGAAAGGGGGAATATGATGGAGACCTATAAATACCTTAAAGGTATTAATAGGGTGAATTGGGGGGGGGGGTTCTTCATTCTTAGTGGGAACAAGGTTCTAATCCTAGTCTCCACCCATTTTACCTGGGGGTGGTGGTGGATGTCAAGATGAACAACTCGGAGACTTGTAGGAGGGCAGCAGCCAAGGCCAACAGGATGCTGGGATGCATCGCTAGGGGGATCACCTCCAGAAGGAGGGAAGTGATACTCCCTCTGTATAACTGCTTGGTGAGGCCACACCTCAAGTACTGCGTGCAGTTTTGGAGGCCACACTTAAAGAGGGACATTAAACTCCTGGAGAGGGTCCAGAGGAGGGCAACTAAAATGATTTGGGGCTTGGGGGGACAGGACCGATGGGGAGAGGCACGAAGAGCTAAATTTGTTCACAATGGAAGAGAGAAGGGACCGGGGGAACATGATAGAGGTCTTCAGGTACATGAAGGGGGTAAATAGGGGAGGAGCAGTCGGGGTGCTTCGAAGGAAGGAGGAGGGGGCAACTAGAGGGCATGGGTGGAAGGTGGAGGGGGGGGAAGATTCAGGGGAGAAAGGACGAGGTACTACTTCACTAAGAGGGTGGTGGAGCCATGGAATGCGCTGCCCAGGGGGCTGGTGGAGGCAGAGACAGTGGAGGGGTTCAAGAGGGGGTGGGACAGGTACAGAGGAAGGGTTCTGGAAGCAAAATCCAGTGCAGCGAGAATATCTGGAATTGGGAAGGGAGAAGGCGAGGGGGGCAGCAAGGTCAGCTCCCAGGGTAGGGGCTGACCAAACGAGCAGACACAAAAGATGGGCCTATTCTGCTGGCATTTTAGTATGTTAGTAAGTCCACTGCGGGGGGAGGATAGCCTAAATCTGATGGGGGTAAGATTCATGAGAAAGATAAATCACTTTTTCGCCAAGAGTAATGGCTAAGTGGAATGACTTGCCGGAGGAGGTGGTTGCCCACAAGGCAATGGATATCTTACTAGGTTTAAGAAGGCATACGCCCATCATGAATGTCTCCCAGAACTGTGTGGGCATATTACTTAGCGTGTTTGCCCATTCAAATATTTGTCTAATCGATCGTTAAAAGTTTCATAGTTACTGGCTTCTGCGACTTCATGCGGAAGTTTATTCCAGGCCATGTTAAAACCTTTTGGACCACAAGCTGGCAACAGTGGCTTCTTGTGTTCACTTTCTTATTGGCTAAATGGATTCCACACTAAGACATTAAGTCAGGGTTGTGTAATAGTTTGTAAAGCAACAGCAAGTCTCCCCTGGATCTTCTATTTTCAAGACTGTCCAAACCAGTTTTTAGTAGTCTTTGATGGTAAGGTAGATGACTAATATTGGGTATGATTTTTGTAGCTCTGTGTTGGACCTGTTCTAACAAATTGATATCTTGTTTAAAGAGGACAGGAAATGATTTCTAATTGGCAGCTGTTTACTATGTTCCCAGTTACATAAATGATATCCATAAGCCTAAATGATTCACATACATTTACTCTGAATTAGCGATGCAAAAAACTGTATTTTGCATTGTTTTGTGTTTATGGGCAGCATTCTTTCTTAGTTCTTTTCATGGAATCAGTAATCTGGAGTTTTAACTATATCACGGTTTGTGTACAGAATGCTAAGCATGAACTGTTGTCCTATCAGAACCATGCTCAGAGTTCTATACACAAACCAGGACATAGTTAAAACTCCAGATCACTGGTTCCATGAAAAGAACTGTAAGAGAATGCTGCCCATAAAAACAAAACCATGCACAATATAGTTTTTTGCATCACTTTTTATTCAGGTACAGTAACATGGATTATTTAGGCGTATGCCTATCATACATGTCACTGGGAACGTTATAAACAGCTGCCAATTAGAAATCATTTCCTGTCTTCTTTAAGGTATGGGTTTCAGAATGGGGAGCAGTAATAGAGTTGGGGCCTAACATAAGTGCCATATAATGGAATTATGCAATGTTCTGATTTGTTAATGAAGGACCGTTTAATATTTTGAGTAAAATATTTGCAGATTCAGTAATCTTACTTTGAGAGGGTTCCTACAGTAGGCCTTCACATATAGGACTGTGCCTCCTGGCATCAGGACTGCACGGCAGACTTCTAGCTAGCAGTCATTAGCGGAGGAACCCCCACCAGCGTCACCTGATCGGACATCAGCTTGACAGTGTATAGGGGGCGGTCCCCATGTCCGCCCTCCAGTTCTTTCCCACCGTCGACCTGAACTCACTGGACCTCGCGGTAAACTAGCTCGGTCTGCCATTTCTTTTCCTAAAAGTGCAAGTTTTTGCCCCTTTTTGCCTATAGTCTTAGTGTATGTCTTTGCATAAAATAAAGAAAATGTGCTTATAGTGCGGTGCCCAAATCCCGCACGGGGACAGCTAATCACTGCGTTCTTTGCCTGGTCCCCAAACACTGGGTGGCAGATTGTGAGATCTGCCAGTCTTTTTTTTTAACCAGGCCACGTGCACCCATTGCCAGAAGGCCCTTGATGCTCACATTTTAAAGCATCACCTTGTATTGATGGAAAAAAAACTCTAGGAGTTGAGGGAACGCACTTCTTCACCCACTCCCGAGAAAAAGGGGAAGCACTGGGAGTGGGATAGTTCTCCATTTCATCGGCGTCAGACAGCCAATGCTACAGCGGGTGAGGCCTCCACGTTGGCGAGTACTCTACCTCAAGGGTCTCCATCCGTTCAGGCGGATCGGATGCCTTCTTCCCCCTCCGGCCATGGGCAGTCAGTGGGGGGGGGGGCATGTCCGTTTGGGTCCTGCGAAAGGCTCGGCCGCTAAGTCAGTCTCTATCTATCTCTCTCTCTGCCGCCCCGGTTCTGCTGTTGGGAGTACGGCCTTGGGCACTCCTCCTCACTCCAGCCCCCCCAGCTGTTGTGGACCCATCTGCCTCCTGTAAGTCGGACGTCTGCTTCTCTGATGCCAGCCAGGTCTCCGCTGATAAGTCGATCGTCGGCTTGCCTGTCGGACACCCCTGTGGTCTCTGACATCGTGCAGGGCTAGTCTCCAGACCCTCCTTGATCCTGTAAGGGTTCACCTTCACGGGATTCACTGACCCTGCCCGACACCTTGTTTTCCCCGGCCAGGGAATCTAGTGTGGCTATCCAGGAGACCTGTCCTGTGTCGGGTACTTTTTCTGAGACTGCAGCCTTTGGGCTGGATCAGACGACGGGGCTGACCAAATGGGTCACTTTCATACCCAGAAGCTGGGCCATTCCTCGGTCCATATTCCAATTCCTGACATGGACCAGGGCTTTCCTGCTCTGACGCCGGAGCCACCTTATGGTCCTTCCTTCGGGGATCGCAATAGAGACTCCAGTCCTGCTGACGGGCCCTACCCCACCCAGTTGTCCCTCGGCACCGCCTGTCCCTGGACCCTCTGCCCCTCCTCCGTTTGGTCCTTCTGGTCACTATCACGGCTATATTACCCGATGCCAGGGGGGGCTGTCACAGGGGTACCCGCCACAAGCTCCGACGCCGGGGCACCAGACAGCAGGTCTCTATCAGGGACACCAACCATACCACTATTGGAACCAGCCTCCTGACTTACCCTTCTTACTTCACAGGGTACCAGCCTCTGCCACCCTCTCCCCAGTCAGAACTACCCACTGCTATTCTGGCCTGGTGTCAGGATGCAAAATCCCAGCTCCCGCAGGAACTGGAACAACCCCATATAGTCGTGGTTCCAACCCCGACCCATAGGATCATTACCAGGAGCCCTTCCTTCCCCCTGGGCCGGGCGTCTGATAGGGGTTTGGGCGGGCATTCTTTGGAGTCCCCCTCAGAGCAAGGGCGATGGAGACTGCCCCAGACGTTACACCTTTGCCCAGCAGACTGGAGTCCTCAGACTCTGATTTGGACTCAGTCCATTGGTCACTCAACCTCACTCCCCCATTGAACCCCAGCCTAAGGTGTCCCCGAATCCTCCACCGGAGGATCCACCCTTCGCGGAACTCTTAAGGTCTATCAAACAGGCCTGTGGCTGGGCGTCTCAGGAGTTGGACCCCAAGAGGAAACATCTGGCCGAGCACCTAGACTTTACTAGCACGGACCCTCTCCCTATTCCCCCATGGACAGGGCCACATGAGGATCTTACCTCAACAATTTGGCAACAGCTATTCTGTATTCCGGCTGTCTCCAAAAAGCTGCTGGAACACATCCCCACCCCCAACCGGGAAGGGGTTGGTCATCTGACCAGCCGGCCAAAGGCCGACTCCATGGTTATCACTGCAACCCATGACAGATCGACACAGCCGAATCACCTGAGTGCTTCTCCGGCGGATAAAGAACCCAAACAAATGGATCAGTATGGACGCAGAGTCTGTGCTTCATTGACCTACGTCATCCGGTCATTAAACTATGTAGCCCATATGGTGTCCTTCCGGAAGTCAGCATTATCCGACTTGGAGAAAGATTTACAGGAGATTCCAGATGAGGACCTCGGGAATCTGCTCTTAGAGAAGGTAAGACTGAATAAATCTTTTTGTTGCCATGCCTTAAGGGCCACTTATGATACGGTTGATTCAGTGGCCTGTTGCACTGCTACGGGTGTCTGCTTGCGGCGCCTGGCTTGGCTCTGTCTTGTGGGACTGGCGCAAGACATCCAGAGCACCCTACTTGATGCCGCCTTCAGGGGCCTTGTCCTGTTTAGGTGGAGATGCAAAGGACATTATCACGGAGCTACAAGTAAGCGAAAGGTCGCTTACTGATGTCTGCTCTGTGTGCCTCTCAGGACAGAAACCCAAGCAGTCCTTTCTTCACCCTCAGAAGCAGTGGATCAGGCAGAACCAAGGTAGGCAACAGGGTAAGTGTCGTGCCACCGGTTCTGGCTCTTCGACCCCTCAGGCAAAATCCTAAGACCGCCAGAGGCAGAAAGATGGCACTCCCCTTGGTGTTCTGATACGAGGGGATTGCCCCCCTCCTCCTCCTGTATCTCCTGAGGAACCAGTGGGGGGAAGGTTCGCCCTCAACCTGGAAGGATGGAAGGTGATAACCACAGATGCTTGTGTCCTGCAGCTAGTAGCAAGAGGACACTCAGTTGAGTTCCTGGACAGACCCCCAGACAACTCACCGGGCAGGTCTCTCTACCCGTGGGGCCATCTAAGCCTTATCTGTCGGGAGATCTAGGCTCTACTTCAGAAATCGTCCATAGAGCTGGGTCTGCCAGGACAAATAGGAAGGGGATAGTACTCCCATTTCTTCCTAGTTCCCAAAAAGACGGGAGATCTGAGACCAGTTCTGGATCTCTGCCTACTTGATCTGTTTGCAGAATACAAGAGATTCCATATGTTGACGCTCCAGGGACTCTTACCCCTGCTCCAACAGAACCAATGGCTTTACTTCCTGGATATGCAGGATGCTTATCTGCATATTCCTATCCTCCAGGCCCACTACTACTTTCTGAGATTCTCCTTTCAGGAGAACCATTATCAGTTCAAGGCCCTCCCATTTGGCTTCTCTTCGGCACCACAGGTTTTTACTAAGTGCCTAGTGGTGGTGGCTCCGGCGTTGCGCCACAAGGGGATTTGTGTGTGCCCTTACCTGGACGACTGGCTGCTGTCAGCACTGTCTCGGGACAGTCTGAGGAATTGTCTTTCCTCCGCCCTGGACCTCTTCTCCAGACTTGGCATCACTGTGAATGCTCCCAAGTCTCTACTTTCACCCTCCCAGCAGCTCCAGTTTATTAGGACAGGGCAGAAACTCTGATGCAACAAGCGGCGTAGGTATTCTCCTCTCTGCGAACCAAGGCATGCTCTGTCCTCCACCTGTTGGGTCTGATGGTGGCTGCCATACCCACAGTCCCTTTGGCCAGACTGCACGAGGGTGACCCAGTGGTCCTTTTGGGTCCAGTGGGATCAACATCTAGATGACATGGACCACATGGTCTTAGTCTCCAACAGCCTGAAGAGGGATCTCCTCTAGTGGCAGGATCTTTTCAGCCTTTCATTGGGGATCCCCTTCTACCCTCACCCCCGCTCCATGACCCTGATGATGGATGCCTCAGGCCAGGGATGGGGTGCACACCTGGGAAACCATCGAACTCTAGGCGGTGGGGGGGGGGGGTTGTCTCCACTAGATGAGCATCTACATATCAATATTCTGGAGATGAGAGCAGTGTTGTATGCTCTCCCAAGCATTCCAGTCCTCCTTGATACCAGGAACGCTATTGGTCAAGACCGACAACACAGCTACAGTTTGGCACATCAACAAGCAGGGAGGCACCCTTTCGTGCCCCCTTTGTAGGGAGGCGATGTGGGTGTGGTACTGGGCAGTCCAGCATGGCGTCTTTGATAGGAGATGATACCTCCTGCACACTTTAGATGTTTGTTTGTTTATTAGATCATCGGTTTGCAGACCTTTAAGTTAGACCAATTTACAAAGGCACCTCGTCGAGAGCAATACATCACAGCAAACAGAACAGTACATTACATAACGCTTAGATTAAAAAAGCAACCAGTGTTACAAGAATTCACTGGTGGTACAAGCTTGGTAATAGGTAGATCTCAGTAGTCATAATATAGGTACAAGAGTACCACGTCGGGTAGCAACCAGAGATATTTTATTACATTAGTCAGCAGATGTTGGCTGAAACCCCAGGCATATACAGCAAAAGTAGACAGGGCAAACCCAGCCTAGGGGTGAGGGTAAGGGGAAGGTGGGGGATTATGTGCAGTTGCAGCAGCGAGTGCTTGTCAGATGGCTTCTGAGAGAGACCTTGAAAGGACCAAGCTTAGTGGAGTCAGCTATGTTGGCTGGGAGGGAATTGAACCAGGAGTGAACCCGATAGCAAAATCATCTCTGGGCCATAGAGGTCCTTACCGTGGGGACAATAAAGGAGGTTTTGACAGTGCTGCGGGTGGAGACTGAGGGGGAGGCATGCTGCAGGGAAGTGGCGACCCCAGGGGTTGGGGGGGGGAGAGCCCTAGCAGGGTCTTTTTTACAAGAATGCAGGTTTGGAAGCAGAGTCGTTCTTCAAAGTTGAGCAAGTTGGTGGTGGAGTACAGCAGGCACATATGGGTGTGCCTAGGGGCTCCCAGCATTAGCTTGCAGGCCTTACTTAGAGAGCTGGATTCTTGCAAGCGCAGTGTTGGCTACAGCATAGATGGGCAGCCCATAGTCGATGAGCGACAGGACCAAGGAGGTGAGTGCCAATCTAAGGGCACAGGATTCTGAGATATTACATCTCCAGAACCAAAGAGGCTCGGAAGTCTGACCAGTTTTTTATGACCTTTGCTCCCAAATGTCAGGGCAGTGCCATCTCTAAACAGGGTTTGTCAGAATGGTTGGCTAACTGCATCTCGTATGTTAACCACAAGTACGAGACGCTCCTTCTGGGGGAGGTGAAAGGCCATTCTACTCGGGGCATGGCTGCTTCGAAAGCCTTTTTCAGGAATGTGTCCACTGGATATTTGCGCAGTAGCCACCTGGTCCTCTGGCCATACATTCACCAAGCATTAGAGTCTGGACATTGCCTCTAGACGTAGAGCCGGTTTCGTCCTCGCCATTCTACAAGGCCTTCTTTCCTGAGTAGGCTTCTAGTCGGCAGGCGTTCCTTCCTTCCGGAACTTAGTCTCAGACTCCTTCATTCTTTTTGACTGCTTGGTATTCAGTCCTATATGTGAAGACCTACTGCAGGAACCCTCTCGAAGTAAGATATGACAGTTACATAAGAACTTACTGTAACAGTAGATCTTCGAGAGAGGTTCCTGCAGTAGATCTAGATTTCCCACCCACCTTCCCCCAGCTCCTGTTATTTTTGTCCCCTTTTCCTTTACTAAGGCTTCGTTCTTCCAGAACCCAGGGCCTAAGGAGTTGTTTTTACTTCTGTTTCCTCTTGACGGTCTGTGTCGGGAGAACTGGAGTGCGGGTGTGGGGACCGCCCCTATATACTGTCATGTTGATGTCCGATCAGGTGACACCGTGGGCGGTCCCCCATTAATGATCGCTAGCTAGAAGTTTGCCGTGCGGTCCTGATGTCAGGGGATGCAGTCCTATATGGGAAGACCTACTACAGGAACCTCTCTAGAAGATCTACTCTTACAGTGAGTTCTTAGAACAGTTACTATCTTTTTACAATGATCCGAGGCCGTCTAATTTTTATTAATGATCACCCCAAGATCTTTCCTTTATTGTTGGTTGTAATATTTAACTGGTAATATGTAATGGATTATTCCTTCCTAGGTGAATTACTATGCATTTATCAATGTTTAGCACCATTTTATTATCAATTGTTCAACACTTTTCAGATCTTTGGATAGCGATATATACTTTTCAAAGGTATCCACTTCACCTTCTATTTTGGTGTCATTGGCAAACTTAATGACTAGATTATTTGTATTATGGTTGATGTCATTAATAAACAAACTGAATAGGGTATGCCCCCAAACCAACCCCTGGGACACCCCGCTGCTAACTAGCCCTGTAGAGGAAACTTGACTGCCAATTCGGACATTTTGGGTTCTATCAAACAGCCAGTTTTGTATCCCATCTGGTCAAAATGAAACTCAGACCAGGTTTATTTAATTTATTAATCAGTTCCTGATGTGGCACCTTGTTAAATGCCTTGTCGAAGTCCAACAGTATAATGTCAACTGGAACTTGATTGTCCAGGCTGGCCCTTGCTGTATTGTAAAAAGTAATCCTCAGAGAATGGGGCAGAATGAAGGGAACACATTGCTGGGGGGGAGGTTCAGGAGAGAAGTCCCACTGTTGACTGGGGGCCTGCACAATCGAGCAGATAAGGTAGACAGCAATTTATTTGCTGTAAGTTTGTGCTCCTCTCCTAAACCATGATTAAAGATTTTCTTTGATGGACTGGATGACTTAATCTGGCTTGTTCATGTTTGCACTTTAACTTGGTGCTCCTTAAAGCCACCAGCTCTTTATGTAACACCCCTTCCCACTTATAGGTGCACCAAACAGTGACATAATCAGTTGCAGTCAGTTCACCCCTGCTGATACCACTGCTAGTATGGTTGGCTGCACCGAGGAACTTGTGCATATTGAGTAGCTGCTTGATTTACATCAATGTAACAACCCATTCAGGTAACTGTATCGATGTTTGAGGCCACTGACTGACTGTAACCAGTGCTGTCACTGGTTAGAGCACATGTCATTCATGGCGCATTAGGTGTGGGGCTAAATACAGAGCTGATCTCAAAGACCAGGGAGATAACGAACAAAAGTGAGGCATATGCAGAAGGAAGGAAACTGAATCTGTCCGTAGAAAAAGTCCTGCTGGCCCATCATGTCCGCCTATTCCTGCCTAGCAGATGCTGAATGAGAGAGGCCTTAAAGGCACCTGACTACCCCTTCCCCTTACCTTTCTGGTTTGGGCCCCTGAGCCCTTGTACCTGTCTCACCATTTTTTTTTTTTTTTTGTTTTGACCCCCCCCCCCCCCAATTGTTTTACAAAAACTACCTTCCCTGGCAGCCTGATTCAGCCTTCCACCACCCTCTTTGTGAAAAGTGCTGCCTGGTAGCTGTCTTAAATTTGCCCCTTGCCCGCTTCCTGGAGTTGCCTCTGGCGCTTGTCTTCCCACTCAGGCCGAACAATTCCCGACCATCCATTAGAAACTTTTGACTGCAGTGCACACAGGATATAAGCAGATACAGTAAATTGGTTATACCGCTATGGTTTGCATCCCTTTAAGGTTTCCTGTGTTTAGATTCATTCTGCAGACAGGTTATGTTTTACTGGATTATGTAAGGAATTGTAAGTACATGGGGCAGATTCCACGTGAAATGTACCACCACCTTGATTACAGCAATGAGAGGGGCCATGAATACCGTTTGTAAGTTGCAGCTGTAATTAGGAGTGAAGTCCCCACTGTAGAAAAATCTGATGCTTTACCGTTTTTACTGAAATTGCTCCACCCTGTATAAATTGCCAAAAATGGGCATGAGGTTGTAGCCCATACATGATATTTTTGTGATGCCTCAAATTTAAACATTAGCCAATAAGTGTGAGCTCTTCAAAGGAAAGGCAGGCATTGCCAAAACATTTTCTTACCCCTTACTTATTTTTGTGTGTTTCTCCCCCACAACAACAGATTTGGTCTCCCTGATCTTTGAAACCTTCCCCATATGCAGCCCTCTCTATTGGGCTTGTAGTGCCGACACTAGGGCAGGATATACAAATGCTTTGTGGAGGATATTCAGGCACTTTGCAACAGTCTGTGTTTGTGCCAAGCAAACCTTGATGTTGGTGCAGGCATGGTAGTTAGCACCCCAGTACTTCTTTTTGGAAGCAGCAGTTCTCTCTCCTAAGCTGGTCTCTGGGCTTCCATACTGATGCTATCATGCAGGCAGGAACCAAAACTCTACAGGCTGAACATCCTCTCCTCCACTTCCTGTGCACACCAGTTTACTTCCTGCCTTCCAAAAGGCAGGTACTCTGTAGCAGAGCTCTGTGTCCTCATGGCAGGGCTGAAGACATCAGACTAAGTCTCATTTTAATTTTTCTCTTTGGATATCCTCAACGTTGGACAAGAGCAGCATTACAAAAGCTCTTTTTTTCTGTTTTATTCCAGTCTCAGCCTTGCATGCTGTACAGACTGTCTCACATTCCTAGCTGAGTTTTTCCCACGATTTAGGACTCAGAAACTGGTGTGTATGTGTGTGTGTATCTATGTATATGTGTATATGTATATGTATGTATGTGTATATATATGTATGTGTATATGTATATGTGTGTGTGTGTGTGTGTGTGTGTGTGTATATATATATGTATGTATGTATGTATGTGTATGTATGTATGTATGTATATGTATGTGTGTGTGTCATATATTATATAAATGTGCATATGTGTGTGAGTGTATTGGGTTAAGGAGTATACTCCCCGTCGACGGCAGTAACTGGCAATCTCCTTGTCGATGGCTGGAAACGTTCATACAGCCGCTTGTCGATGCTAACAGCCCCAGTAACTATCTCCTCGCCAATGACTAGAAGCGTTCACAGACAGCCACTTGTCAACACTAACAGCCCCTTAGTGCTTCTGGAGTTGTTGACGGCACTCCTCATCAATGGTGCCTTCCCCAGCAGCAATTTAGGGGCTAGCAGTCTGCTTTTCTTCAAAGGCTTGCATAGCTCTGACATTTAACAGGATCCGTTGTGAACAGCATTTAAGGGGCTAGCAAACAGGGTTTCTTTCAAGCACAGTAATAAACTCGGGAAGTCTCTCGAAGGGGGGGGTGGTCCCCAAAGATGACTCTGAAGGCCTCCAACTCTTGATGACAGCACTGGGACATAACGGCTTACAGAAGCCCCAGTTCTTAGGAGCATGGTAATCCTCAAGGGCATTGGAATCAAGCCGCAAAATTCCTCCTTTGGCCGCCTTTACAGGCTTTCACACTGGGGAGCGCTCCCCGAGGCTCACAGGGAAGGGGACCCTATTCCTCAGGGACATTGAGATTAGGCCACACTGTGTCGGCGGACAAGCCTCCCAACGGCAAGAGATGCCAAGAAAATGCAAATACCTCCTTTTTGGCCACCTTTGCAGGCTACCTCTGTTTTGAGGTGCAAGAAGGGAGCGACCTCCAGAGCAGAGGACCTGGTGGAGACCCCTTCCTCATCTGTCCATCAGCGGCAGGCCATTTGGACTGAGGTGCATGCGTTCACACAGGAGGCCCAAAAACTGGCCACAATTCGTTGGCCCCAGATCTAATAGAATACTGATCAGAACATTTGCCCTGGGCCCTCCATGCTCCAGATTGCAGCCTCCAGGCCCCCGGAGCGGTGGGTCCACAGGATGGCGACTCGAAAGACTACCAAGTTCCTGTCCTCTAACGAGGAGAAGTACCTCTCTACGTATCTTGCCAAGACAAAGAAAACCATTGGTCTGGCAGAGGGAGAGGCACTCTGAGACCCGGTGGTCAGGGAAGTAGATGCATATTAAGAAGGTCTTCCAAGCTTCAGTAACTTAGCTCAAGGCAGTGACAGCTAATCCTTTCTTAGCCAGAGCCCCTCTTTCATGGGCCAAGGTCCTAGCTTCCAGCTGGCAGAAGATTCTGAGAAAAACAAGGCAGCACTGCAACAGCTCCAGCTGTTTGGGTTAGCCTCCATTTATTCAGCAAATGTGCTGCTAGCACCATGTTCTATCAAACTTCAGTGTGGCACAACCTGTGGCTTCGCGCTTGGCAGGCAGATGCTTCTCCAAGATTCCTTTGGTAAGTGCTGCCTACGAAGGTTGTCTGCTGTTTGGCTCCATTCTCAAAGAAGCAGTGTATAATCGGGGGAAACCACTATGGAGTGCAGGCTGCAGACAGAGACCAGAGATGAGTCGTGGTCAGCAGGCCCCCGACTGCATTAAGGTTATCTTCTGTCCGGCTCTGCCTTCAAAGAAGCAGTGAGAGAATTGGGAGGGGGTGGGGAGAGAAACCCCTATGGCGTGCTTGCCACAGTCTTAAGATCAAAGAAGGCCGGCCTGTCGGCACAGCGGTTGGATTTCTGTCTGCGACGCCGGAGACTGGAACGGACTCTGGTCGCTAGAGGGGTGGGGGATGTAGCTCTGCATCCACTGGCCCCTGGCAGAGGCTGGGGGCTCAGCATGACGTCCGACCCATGATGTCTGAGGAGTGACGGACGTCAGCACTTGCCTAGATTTCGGGGCAC
The DNA here is from genome assembly GCA_016271365.2 of Neoceratodus forsteri. Taxonomy (NCBI): domain Eukaryota; kingdom Metazoa; phylum Chordata; order Ceratodontiformes; family Ceratodontidae; genus Neoceratodus; species Neoceratodus forsteri. The sequence goes on along the minus strand of JADMNL010000030.1, from coordinate 160,908,587 downwards.
GTTGCTTCCCTGGAGGAAAAGCTCGAAAATGGCGCCCTGGCCAGTCAGATGATTGCCTTCCTCGGATCCTCATTCCTGGGCTCCCGGACCTCCATCTGCCACCTCAGGAGCACCCAGGGTCGTTCAGAAATACAGCCAGAAGGATAATCCCCTACGCAGATAAGGGACCCACCCGACAAAGGGTTACGTCTGGGATACTTGGGCTGGCTGCGATGTGGGCAGTGAGCCAGGAGTGCCAGGATTTGGAATCCATGGGACCAAAGGAGATTGGTCAGGTGCATGGGGTGGATAAATAAAGCATACAAAAAAAAAAGACCAGAGAAAAGTCCGGGTTAGCAGGTCACTGGCGGAATTATTTGTGCCGAAATTACATCAACAAGCAAAACGGAACTTCTTGGGCAAACAAATGGGGTTCTCCTTCCGGAATCAGCATAGCTCCGGGGGAGGAAGAAGTGTCACCTGACAGGCCCGGAGGAGAAACATCAATGAAACACTTCAACACCGTCCTCGAGTAGGGGCCCATCCCTGACAGGCTCAGCCTTGCATGCTGCACAGCCTGGCCCCATTCTCGCTACGGGGGCAGGCTTTCCAGTTTTCACGAGGCATGGATCTGTACCACACCAGACAAATCAGACAAATGGGTTTAGACATCATGTGCAAGGGATTCCTAATCGAGTTGGGCTCTGAGCCACCATTATTTCATGTGGTACCATCGCCCATTTTGGGCAACTCTGCATAAAATGTGCGCCATTCTAGGCAATTACAAACCCTCAAGAGGGTTTGTATCAAGTGGGTTCATCATTGCAGAATTCAGCCAGGGCCTCTTCTCACTTTTCTTAATTGTTCCCTAACACACAGTGGGGGTTCAAACTAGTTTGGGACCTGAGATTTGTAAACCGCTTTGTGTGCAACTGATCCTTCATATGGAGACCCTGCCATCCCTCATCAGGGAGCACCGTCAAGTTGACTGACATCTATCAACTTGCAGGACGCCAATTTACACATTCCCATCCAAGAGACGCACAGGCAATCTCTCAGATTCAAAGTTGGGGGGACAGCTCTTCCCATTCAAGGCTCTTTCATTTGGGCGTTAATCTGCCACACAAATCTTCTCCAAGGTCCTAATGATAGTCATAGCATGACTTCAGAGCCAAGGGTTAGTTTTTCCCTTATCTGCACACTATTCTCGTCAGAGCCCCATTTTTGCAAGCGGTAGAAGCAGTGGCCAAGGTCATACCGTGCCTCTCGGCACTCGAGTTGGTCACAACCGGGAGAAGAGCTCTTTAATTCCATCACTGACCTTGAACCATCTGGGGGCAGATTTCAAGACAAATGAACAGGGTGTTTCCCACGGAAACTAAATTTGAGGACCTGCAGAAGCTCATCAGATTTCAGATGGCTCACTGGCTCACGACTTCATGCAGCTCATGGGGACTATGGTTTCTCTGGCCGATACAGTCCCCTGGGCACTAATACAATTGCGACCCATCCAGGCAAACCTCCTCGGACTGTGGTCCCAGTCTAGACACAACCAGGACCAAAAGATCCCAGTTTCGCACCACATGAGGACCTCCATTCATTGGAGGACTGAGAACCAATATCATGAGAGGTCGAAAGTTGGGGTTTCCACACCAAGTGAGAATTGGTGGCATACGTCAGTCATCAGGGGGGCACAAGAAGCTTGTGGATGCTCAGGAAATCTGTTCTGCTGTTTCAATGGGCTGACCATCGCCCCTCAAGCATGAGGGCGGTGTACATTCCAGGTCAGGAGAACATCATGGCAGACTGGCTCAGTCGCAGGTACGTCCTAACTGGGGGAATGAGAGCTTAAGGACAGCACCTTCCAAGTCCTCGCAGAACATTGTGGCTGTCTTCAGGTAGATCTTTTCGCCTGCCAGCAAAACTCCAAGGTCAGGCAATTCTGCTCCCTAGCCAAGGCTGAACTAGTGGTAGCTCAGGACACCTTTTCCCTAAACTCTGGTCAGTATGGTCTCCTGGATGCACCCCAAAAAAATATAAGCTCTAGCCAGAGTTCACCACAAGTAGTGCTCTATCAGGCAGAGCTGATACTAGTCTGTCTGCACTGGCCCCGTCGTCCATGGTTTCCCCCTTCTGATTCACCTGTCAAGGCAACCACCTATAATTTTTCAAATCAGCCCAGACATTCATCAAAACTAGCCATGGGGGAGGTGCTAATAAGAGGCAGGAAATTTCAAGCCTCCCCCTACAAAACATGCCAGGTAGTAAGGTAAACACTGAGGTACAGTGCCCAACAGAGGGCAGGACAGGGGTAAATGGAAAAATAGATAAGGGCAAAAGGAGCAGGCATGGGGGGAAAAAAGGATAAAGCCAACATTAAATGGAGGGCAATGAGTACCAATGCCTGTAGTCTGGGAAACGAGCTTCCTGAGCTAGTAGCCTTGATGGAAAATGAACAGTTGGATATTGTGGCAGTCACGGAAACATGGTACACGGAGAACCATGACTGGGGTGTCAACATACTGGGGTACACAGGCTACAGAAGGGACGGGGAGGGGAAAAGAGGAGGTGGAGTAGCTCTATACATAAGGGAAGGGATCAAAGCTACAGAACTAAAAAGTAAAGGGGGAGGGCAAGAGGCACTCTTGAGTCACCTTGGAGACGGGGAATGGCATCACAATCCGCACAGGGGTTGTATACAGATCCCCGTTTCAAGGGGAGGAAATGGACAAGAAAATGATAAAGGACATTCTCAAAATGGCTGAAAAGGGGGAGATACTGTTGATGGGGACCTGAATATGTCGGTTGTTAACTGGATGACATGTACTGCAGCCACATCCAAGAGCAGGGTCATTCTCGATGCCCTGCAGAGTAGGCCTTAGACAGCTAGTGTTGGAACCCACTGGAGGGAGCAGTACTAGACTTGGTACTCAAATGGAGAGAAGATCAAATTTAGAAGTCAGTAGACATCTGGGGAAATGTTTACCCCTGTACAGTGTGTGCTTCACAATAAGCACAACCATGGAGACAAGCCATACAAAACAAGCATACTGGACTTTAGAAGGGCCGACTTTGGCAAAGTGGGTGAATACCTGAGGAATACACTAGCAAATGGCCAAAAAGGAGGGGTGGAAGAACAATGGAGAAAAATCAAAACTGCCATGATAGAGGCAACAAGCCTTTGTGTGAAACAGATAAAGAAAACAAAGCGGAGTAAAAAAACACTATGGTTCTCAAAAGAGGTGGCAGGGAAGGTTAAGGAGAAAAAGGCTGCATTCAAAAAGTATAAGGAATCACTGTTTCCTGTCGTGCTCCTTCTGTATCAATTAAAGCAGAAAGAATTGGGGAAGGCAGTCAGAATAGCAAAAGCCCAAACCAAGGAAAAAATAGCCAATTCAGTTAAGGAGGAGGATAAAACATTTTATAGGTACATTAGGGAGCATAGAAAGGTTAAGGGAGGAATGGTGAAGATTAATAAGGGAGAGAGGGGGGGTGGGCAGAGGGAGACAGTGAAAAGGCAGAGATACTGAATGAATACTTTTGCTCAGTATTCATAAAAGAAAAGAAGGAGTTGCCTAAACCAGACAATAGAAGCACTCTGGGTAGGGGGGTTGACACCAGTCCATTTATAGAAGAGAGTCCTGAAAGAACTTCTAAAACTCAAGGTGGACAAAGCAATGGGGCCTGACGGGATTCACCCCAGAATCCTAGAACAACTAAGGGAGGACCTAGTGGCACCACTGACCACACTTTTTAACAAATCATGGGAGGATGGGGTGGTACCTGAGGACCGGAGGAGGGCAGATGTGATTCCCCTTCACAAAAGTGGGAGCAAGGCAGAAGCAGGAAAATGCAGACCTGTAAGTTTGACCTCAGTGGTAGGGAAAATGATGGAATCACTTCCGAAAGAAAGAATTCTAGGGACATGGATATGTTGTTCATCCACACTGTCTGGCAGTTTCCTTGCCGCTTTAAATCTTGCCGGAAGGTCTTCAAGCTGGCTTCTCCTACCCACCCGGGTGGTAAAACTCTCGGCTCCACTCCATGACGCCAGATCTTCCTTACCGCTTGGAAGCTCAGGTTCCCTCCTTAACACTCTGCGTGATAGACTGGATCCTAATTCTTCGCCTGGCCCGAAACTCATTTTAAAATTTTCAAAACTTCGGTCATCTTTCTTCCTCGCTGCAATGGATAAATCGACTCCCGCATTTCGGCGGTGCCCTTGTGGGCAGAAGATGTCCAGGACGGACCCGCACTCCACGTGGGTCTACTGCCTCGGCCTAGAACACGACCCTCAGGCCTGCGAGTCATGCCGTTCTTTTCCGGCCAGTGTCCTGGAGGACCGCGCTGCCTGGTTACAGCATGGGCGCCCGGAAGCGCTACCGCGGTCAAGTCGAAAGAGGCCCGCTACGGTTAACAAGGCGGGCTGGCTCTGCTGAGCAACTCGAGCAGATGATCGCCCTCGAGGAGGAGGCGGCAGCCCAGGCCGCGTCATCCGCTTCCTCGGTCACGGCATTTATCCCGCTCTCTCTGGGTACCTCGTATTCAGCTTCGTTCAAGGAGCTTTGCCAATCCCTTTCCACGAAGGGAGAGGGGCCATCGGGACATTCCTCTCGGTCCAAAAAGAAGGACTCAAAGGGTAAGTCCCATTGTCGGCATTCGTGGGAGTGGGAGAGGTCTCCTTCCCTGGACAGCCGACTGTCTACTTCGGTTGAGTTTGCGGCTAAGGCCACTGGCTTCACGGCGTCCCCGTCAACGCGGTTGAGATCTTTCTCTACCCATCGGACGGGCTGTCAACCAGTGAGGCCGACAACCCTTCTTCACTGGTTCCCCCGGTGGAGACCGAGGATCTGCCTGCGCCTCCGGTGCAGCAGTCCCCGATTTAAGGCTTCCGAGCTGAGGGAAGAGCGGGTGTCCCCCGCCCCTTCCCAGACCCGTCCTCGGAAACACCAAGGGTCTCTGTCTCGGCACTAAGGTAAGCGGCGCCGCCGCTAGTCCTTGTCTTCCTCCTCGGAAGAGGAGAGGCTTTGGCGCAAATTGTGTCGATGCTACAAGGACCTGATGTGGCAGCAGTTATTTCTGTCCGGGACCAAGCCAACGCCGTCGCCTTCCCCGGCCCTCAAGTGGCTGTCACCTGAGCAGCCGAAACAATCCCTTGTAGCCGAGGTGCCCAAGCCTGGATTGGTTGTTCGGCCGAAACTCGCTGCCCCACCGATTGTTGTGGAACCTCCGCCTCCACAACCAAAATCGGGGGTGCCGACCAAGGACTCTCGGTCGGGTCAAGGCCTGCCCCCACAGGTTGTCGGTCACCCTCACTCCCGACCGTCCTCGGCAGGTGGAGGGTGGCTCAGGCCCCAGGCAGCTCTTTGCGGACTCCTCAGAGTCCGATGACGACTCCTCCCTGTTCTCCAGGCCTGTTGACCTGGAGTCCTCCGGGGGCCAGTCGTTGGACGAAAGCCCATCGTCCTTCATGGGTTTGTTTTGGCTCACCTCGGACTCCACCGGGATGCAGCTCGAGCCCGTATCCAAACGGACCAAGTATCCCCTGACGGAGATACTGGACCGAGGGGATTCCCCCACAGAGGCCTTCCCGGTGGCTGAACCCATTGTTGGCCCAGCCTTGGAGCTTTGGCAGCGGCCTGCTTCCTGTCCTGTGCCTTCGGCCAGGATGGCCAGGAAGTATGCGGTCCCTACCGGCTCTTTGCCCAGTTTTTCGGAACACCCCTCTGCCGAGGTTGGTCAAACTGCGTTTTCGGCGTTCAGGCGCTAGGGGCATCAGACAGCCCCCAACAAGGGTCAAAAGCTGGACTATGCTGGGCGCAAGGTGTACGCTGCGTCCTCCCGTGGCCTCCGCCAGGCCAGCTCGGCCGTGCTGATGGCACACTTCTCCCATGCCCTCATGGGCTCCCTGGATGAGGTGATCCGGCCGACCTGCAGACCGGCAGTCCGGCAGGTCGCGGGACCAGGAGTAGGGGCGGTGGCTAAGCAGCAGCTCAAGCGGCTCTCGACATAGGAGACCCTGTGCAGATCAGTTTGGCCGCGGTGGCCATGTGCCGGTAGAGCATGGTTGGAGGATATCCACCTTCACGGTGGATACCCAGCACAAACTGGCGGATGTCCCCTTCTTGGGGACCGACCTCTTCGGCCCTGGAGTGCAAGGTCACCTCCAGCGGATCGAAAAGTCCAATGCCACTCTGGACTCTGTCACCTCCGCCCAGAAGGATAAAGGCCGCCAACAGCAGCAGCACAAGTCCTTTCGCCCTTCTGCGGCACGTCCAGCCCAACAGCACCAGGGCCAGCAGGCTCGCGCTTGGCATCCCAAACCCGCGGCTTCTTCCAATAGGAAGCAGGGAGGTAAAGGCCCAGGAGGTCCCTCGGCTGGTCCCTCCTCCAAGCCTGCCCAGTGGCGGGTTGAGGGTGTCGCCCCAGCCTCGCTCACCCCTGGGTTCCCCCCGTGGGGGGACAGCTCCGCCACTTCCTTTCCGCCTGGTCCGCTATCACCACAGACCGCTGGGTGTTGGAGGTGGTAGGAAAGAGTCTGCCTCTGGAGTTCGAGCAGGCCCCACCCTTCCGAGCCGTCGCCCTCGGGGCCCGGGGTCTGCAGCCTGTCTGTGACCCCACCGAGCCGATATTCCCTGCTCCTCGAAAAGAGGTGATCAGGAAGGTGGCGGATCCTCCTCCAGACCCGGGTTTGTGTCCAGGTACTTCCTGGTCCCAAAGCGGACGGTGGGCTGGTGCCCTTCTCGACCTGCATGACCTGAACAGGTTCTAAGGTCTCGGACCTTCAGGATGGTCACTCTGGCTCAGATAATCCCATCCTTGGAACGAGGCGTGTGGTTCTGTTCCCTGGACCTTCAGGACGCGTTCTTTCACGTCCCAATCCGTCCGTCCCACCAGAGATTCCTCCGCTTCAGAGTGGAGGGATCCCTTTACGAGTTCCGGGCCATGCCTTTTGGCCTTTTCCCTAGCTTCCAGGGTCTTCACCAAATGCGTGGCAGTGGTGACAGCATTCCTGCGGCGCCGAAGGTTCCGGGTGTACCCCTACCTGGACGATTGGCTGATTGCAGCCCCCTTCAGAGCGGAGGTGGAGCGGTCCAGAGATCTGGCCCTCCAGGTTTGCTCTCAAGTTGGCCGCCTCATCAGCAAGGCCAAATCGGAACTCGTGCCAAAGCAGGTGATACAATTCATCAGGGCAGAGCTCGACTCTCTTCGAGCCAGAGCACGGCTCCCGGCAGACAGGGCCTAGGTTCTTTCCTCCTTTGCCCAATCATTTCAGGTTGGGCAATTGCGCCCTGCCCAGGACTTCTGGGCCTCATGGCGGCCTGCACCAGCGTGTTCCGTTGGGCCCGCTGGTGCATGCGTCCCCTTCAGTGGGGACTGGCCAGTCAATGGTCACAGCACTTCGATCCGCTGAATCAGCTAGTGACAGTGACTCAGGGGATGTAGAATGCTCTCCAGTGGTGGACCGTTCCTGCACATCTGCAGGAGGGCATCCCATTTGTCCACCCCGAGCCAACGGTCTCTCTGATGGGTTGGGGTGCCCATCTGGGGGAGCACAGAGCGCACGGCCTCTGGTCCCCTCGAGAGTCCCGATGCCACATCAACCTGCTGGAGCTTCGAGCGGTTCGTCTAGCCCTCACCACCTTCGCTCCGTTTCTACGGGGTCAAGTGGTTCAGGTCCAGACGGACAATACCACGACCATGTACTATCTAAACTGCCAGGGCGGGATGCGCTCCATGCCTCTGTGCAGGGAAGCTCTCCGCATTTGGTCACTCGTGTGCAGCCTGGAGGCGGATCTCCTCGCCATTCACGTGGCAGGAGCCTCCAACACCGTGGCCGATGCCCTAAGCCGGTAGGGGCTGCGTCCCATGAGTGGTCTCTCCTGCCGGAGGTAGTACAAGATCTGTTCTCCCACTGGGGCACGCCTCAGGCGGACCGTTTGCCTCCAGGGAGAATGCGAAGCTGAGACTGTTTCATGCCCGCCCCCTCAGCAGGGCTCGCTGCAGGGGGATGCCTTCTCGAGGCCGTGGACCCCGGGCCTTTTCTACGCCTTTCCCACATTTCCCTTGATCCACAAGGTGCTTCTCAAGGCGAGGAGGGACAAGGCGCAGGTGATTCTGGTAGCCCCAGACTGGCCCCTGCCAGTTCTGGTATCCAGATCTCCTCAGTCTCGGCTCCAGGCTCCCGAGGCAGCTTCCAGCCCGCCCGGACCTGATCTCAGTCAGTCAGGGGAAGGTATTCCATCCAGACCTTCAATCCCTGCACCTGACGGCCTGGTTCCTGAGCGGCTAAAGTTCCAGGCCTTGGGTCTTTCCGACAAGGTCCTTAGCGTCGTTGAGGTGTCCCGTAAGGAGTCGACCAGAAAATGCTACGCCTTCAAATGGAAGAGATTCTCCATTTGGTGTCAGGGCAAGGGCCTGGACCATTCCTCCTGTTCCTTGGCAAGCATCCTGGACTACCTGTGGTCCCTTTCTCAGCAAGGGCTTCAGTCGACGACCCTTAAGGTGCACCTGGCAGCCATCTCTGCTTGCCGGGAAGCAGTCGGTGGCGCAGGAGGAGGTGGTCGGGCACTTTTTCAAAGGCCTTGATCACATATCCGCTCCGGTGCGAGAACCTCCACCTCCGTGGGATCTACTGCTGGTATTGGCTAAGCTCATGGGCAGGCCATTCGAACCGATGCACAGGTGTGACATCTCTCACCTGTCGTGGAAGACCACCTTCTTGGTGGCTATCACATCAGCCAGAAGGATGGGAGAGCTCCAGGTGCTTTCCATCGAGTCTCCTTATCTGGTCTTCCACAGGGACAAGGTTGTCCCGCGCCCCCACCCAAAATTCCTTCCGAAGGTGGTGTCGGAGTTTTACCTTAACCAGGTGTTGACTCTGCCGGTGTTCTACCCCAGTCACACCTCGGAGGCTGAAATATAGGCTCCATACTTTGGACCCTAGAAGAGCGCTCGCTTATTATAGGGAGCGGACTGCTGAAGTTCGGGGAGAGGTTCGCCAGCTGTTTGTCACCTATGCTGAAACCGCACCTGGCAGACCTGCAGCCATGCGGACGATAGGCAGGTGGGTCACCTCCTGCATAGATCTCTGCTATAGGTTGGTGGGCATGGAGCCTCCCAGAGGGATAAGACCTCATTCTATCCGCCATACCGCTGCATCGGTGGCTGCTTCCAGGGACGTCCCTATCCAGGAAATCTGCAGGGCTGCCACCTGGAAGTCAGCACACACCTTCATCACCCACTACCACATCGACCTTGAGTCACGCCGGGATGCTGGTTTTGGGGCCTCGGTTCTCCAGTCTTTATTCCTTAAGTAGGGGGTGTGCGCCTTGCCTCCCTGCTCCCGGAGAACTGCTAGAAGTCTGCCAGACAGTGTGGATGAACAACATATCCATGTCCCTAGAAATACAGGTTACTCACCTGTAACAGGAGTTCTAGGAATGGTATATATATTGTTCATCTACAACTCTAAACCTCCCGGCCCGGCACAACTAGCTTCCAGCAGGCTAGATCTGGCGTCATGGGGCGGAGCCGAGAGTTTTACCACCCGGTGGATGGGAGGAGCCAGCTTGAAGACCTTTCGGCAAGATTTAAAGCGGCAAGGAACCTGCCAGACAGTGTGGATGAACAGCATATACCATTGCTAGAACTCCTGTTACAGGTGAGTAACCTGTATTTGTTGAGTACCTAGAGGCCAGAGGGGCACAGGACCCAAAGCAGCATAGATTTACAGCAGGAAGGTCATGTCAGACGAATCTAATAGATTTCTTTGACTGGGAGACCAAAGTAATAGACCAGGAAGGGGCTGTGGATATGGCCTACCTAGACTTTAGCAAGGCATTTGACACAGTCCCGCACAAAAGATTAATAATCAAGTTAGCCAGCTTGGGAGTGGGTCCCAGGATGGTAGCCTGGGTACCAAACTGGCTGCAAAACAGGACACAGAAGGTAATAGTGAATGGAACACGTTCCGAAGAAAGGGGGGTTACTAGTGGAGTACCTCAGGGCTCAGTACTGGGTTCAGTCCTCTTTAACATCTTTATAGGTGACATTGCAGAGAGTCTGGAGGGAAAGGTATGCCTCTTTGCAGATGACACAAAGATCTGTAGCAGAGTTGATATATGGGGGGGTAGAAAGGATGAGAAGGGACTTGGCAAGGTTGGAGGACTGGTCAGACATATGGCAACTTAGATTCAATGCAAAGTAATGCACCTGGGAAACAAAAACCGAGGAGAAGAGTACACAATAGCAGGGGAGGTACTAACAAAAAAAATGGAGAGGGACATTGGGGTAGTCATATCGGATGATATAAAGGTTGGTAAGCAATGTGAGAAGTCAGTAAGGAGAGCCAAGGGGATACTGGGATGCATAGGAAGGGGCATCACAAGTAGGAGAAAGGGAAGTGGTTATCTCTCTGTACAGACCCCATCTGGAGTACTCTGTGCAGTTTTGGAGACCTCATCTACGCAAGGACATAGACAGGATGGAAGCCGTCCAGAGGAGGGCAACTAAAATGGTGCAGGGTCTGCATCAGAAACCATATGGAGAGAGGCTGAGAAAGCTTAATATGTATACCCTTGATGAAAGGGGGGACATGATAGAAACGTTCAAGTACCTGAAGGGAATCAGCAAAGTCCAGGAGGGTAGCATCTTTCAGAAAAAGAGATGTGTAAGAACAAGGGGGCACAATTTAAAGATAGAGGGGGGACAGCTCAGGTGTAATGTGAGGAAATTTTTTGTCACGGAGAGAGTGGTGGGTGCATGGAACTGCCTTCCTGAGAAGGTTGTTGGGTCTAAAACAGTGGGGGAATTCAAACATGCATGGGACAGACATAAGGCAATTGTAGTGGGGGATGGCAGGAAGTAGGCTGTTGGTTAACTAGAATCTGCAGCTTATCCAGTACGTAGGGAAATGGGCAGATTGGGTGGGCCAAGTGGTCCTTATCTGCCGTCAAAGTCTGTTTCTATGTTTCTGTCAAGGTGCTGTGCTACATCCCAATCTGTGCAGCTGGTCCCTCTTGGCCTGGAGATTGAGTGGGAAACTCTCAGAGCTAGGATATACAGCTCCCGTGATTGAGATGATGGTTTACTCGCGTCGCACATCTTCCTCCAAAGTGTACTAGCATTGCATATCTTTGTCCAAAGTGTACTACAGGATTTGGCAGAGATTCCTGTTCAAGCTTCAGTACCGACAAACACCAAACCAGCCAATATCGTTACCTGTTCTGCTCCCGATTCCTTCAAGAAGGATTCGTCAAAGGGCTGTAACTGGCCACCTTGCGATTTCAGGTTTCCCGCACTGGGGCTTGTTAATAGATTCAGGGTTCTCATCCCCATGTTAGAAGGTTCCTGCTGGCAGCAACTCTAAAACAGCCACCAGTTAAACCAAAGGTATCCCCTTGGAGACTCAGTTTGGTCCTGAAAGCTTTGACCAAGGCTCCCTTTGAACCTCAAGGAGGCATCCCTTATACATCTCACGAGGAAAGTTGCCTTTTTATAGCCATTATTTTGGCCAGAAGAATCGCTGAGCTGGGAGCTCTGTTGCCTAAAGAACCTTATACTGGGTTTCATCAGGACTCTGTAGTCCTCTGAGTTGATCCAGGTTTTTGCGTAAGGTACTGTCTACATTTCATTGCAACCAGGAGTTGATTTTGCCTTCCTTCTGTCCTCGCCCAAAAATAATGACAAGGAGAGGGAATTTAGCTCTCAACCCTGGATGAGCGGTAAAGTTTTACATTAAAAAATCGGAGTCAGTGCGCAAACCTTCTAGTTTGTTCATTCACACTGCAGGTCAGAATATTTGGGGGGGGGGGGTTCTAAAGACTATAGCCAGATGGATCGTTTCAGCCATCACCACTGCCTACAATCAGGCTGGAGTGCCTTTGCCCAGGCCAGTGAAATCCCACTCAACCCAGGCTATGGCCACTTCGTGGGCGGATTTCAGAGAGGCTTTTCCAGTATACTTATGCGGGGTGGCTACCTAGTCGTCTGTTCACCATTCACCAGGTTTTACAAAATGAATGCGACAGCCTCGGCTGAGGTGTCTTTTGGCCGCAGAGTTCTCTAGGCGGTGGTGGACCCTTAAGGGCAATTACATTCTTCCCACCGGGATGTGCGGGAATGCACTGCTTTAGTATATCCCATCAGTGTGGAATCCCTGAGAACAGCTGTTTGAGAGAAAAGGGAAATTTACAGGTATATAAATTGTGTTTTTGTGTGCAACAAAGCAGTTAGTGTGTAAGTGCAAAGCCATGGCTGGAGCACATGAAGTGGGAGGTGGACTTGTGCATATGGGGCGCACTAGCACATTGGAAGCTTGGTGACTGCACTAACAACCTTTCTGCGCACTGCTAGTTAATGCTGTCAAACAGCATGTATTAGGGCAAGTCAAGTTTCCTTTCTAGAAAACTGGCGGACCTTCTGGGAAAGGGACTTCTTTAAATTTGACGGCCTGCACTTCGCTAAGGAGGGGACTGGAATGCTTGGACAGAAATTCGACATCCATATCAATCAGTTAAACTAGTGGAGGGGGTGGAGCTGTATGCAACCTTCACATCGCAAGGGTCACCAACTACCTCTCCCCCAGCATCAGCTACCACAGTGCCTAGATACCACAAAGATACCAGCAGCACAGCCTGATCCACTAGGGAGCCCTTCCAGCCATTTGTGCACAGACACACCAGGAAGCCAGTTTCGGGATTGGGCCCCCAACCCCACCCCCGTCGGAGTTAGAATATTTAGAAAGGGTGTGTGTGTGTGGGCGCAGCCCCCTGCCAAAACAAGGGTTGGTGAAATCCCGACTTATCACCCTGATGACCAGGCACACCAACACCGGCGCTCTGTGGGTGGAACCACTACAGAGAAGCATAAAGTGATTAAGACGCACAAACTTTGGATCAGAACAAGGAAATGGTACACAGCAAAAGGACTGCCAGGGATGGAAGGCTGTATGCATCAGTGTTCCGTAGTCTACCAGACAAAATCCCTGAACTCACAGCCTTGGTGGCAGAGGCACAACTGTACTGGATCGTGGTTACAGAAACTTGGCTCACCACCAACTATACCTGGGATGCTACTATCCCAGGTTACACACTCTTCAGAAAAGACCAGGAGGGAAAAGGGGGCTTTGTATGTGGGGATGGAATCTGTGCAACAGAGATCCAGAGGAAGCACAGTAAAGCAGAGGCCTTATGGGTCACCCGGGCGCCTCTGGGTGGGAGTTGTCTACAGACCCCAACCCAGGAAAGTGAAATTGACAAAGGGCTCCTGAAAGCCTTCTCAGTGATGGTGGACAGGGTGAGTTGCTGTTTGTTGGGGACTTCAGTCTGCCAGACATGGATTGGACCTCATACACAGCAGCCACAGAGGAGCAGAGAATTCCTATTCATGCTGCGGGGGGCAGGTCTAAATCAGCTGGTAGACTCACCCACCAGACACAAAGCAACCTTTGGGCCTCGTGCTCACAAACAGCAGCAGGATTTCAGACGTTCATGTGGGTATCAATCTGGAGACCAGCAACCACAGGTCAATCTGGTTATCAGTAAATAAAGAGGAATGTTAAAGTCGCACAAAAATCAAGATACTTAATTTTAGGAAAGCAGACTTTCCCGAAATGAAATCCAGGATCAAGACTATGCTTGACAACAGTAGCAAGGAGGATGCAGAACACAGCTGGGAGAACTTTAAAGAATGCCTTAAATACAGTCACTGAGCAGTGTGCAAGCCAGAAGAAGGAAGAACACTCTCTCTGGTTCTCCAAAAAGGTAACAACCAAAATTTAAGGGAAAAAAGAGGGCTTTTAAGCAGTACAAGGAAACAAAAGGAGAAACTGACAGGGTGGAATATAGGAACAAACTCAAGGAGGCAGGAAAAGCAATTTGGATAGCCAAAGCCCAAACAGAGGAAAGAATAGTGCAGGGGCTTAGGAAGGGAGATGAGAAAAAATTACTCACCTTAGTAATTATGTTTCTTCTAGTGGAGTTTTGCTGTATTCTGACAATTGCAGTTAGGTCCTGCGTTTCAACTGCCCTGGAGAACATAGGGTTAACTTTTCTATGCCTGGCATAGAATGTTCATCTTGAGCTCGGTTGAAGCCTCTGCCTGTTGTTCGAACTGCAGCCGTCAGATCTTTATGAGCAAAAACTCACTAGGTGTTCTGTGTGGAAACTGTACAATTTTTACTAGCCAACTGGCAAAAATATAATGTTTTTGGTTCTCAAAGGAAGACTCAAGTCAGGAAACCCAAAAACAAAACAAAAAAACCCATCAAATGAAACAACATTCCACCCAAAGAAAAAAGAGGGTGTGAAAGGGGCACCCCTAGGGTGCCAACACTGCTCCTGCCCACCCACATCCCAAAAACTAGGTTCTGAGAGGGGAGGCGGGGGGGGTGGAGGTCAGAATACAGCAAGACTTCTCTAGAAGAAACATAATTACTAAGGTGAGTAATTTTTTCTTCAAACAACATGAAGTCTTGCTGTATTCTGACAATTGCAGACTACCAAGCAGTACCTCAATGGGGGAGGGATAGAACCTACTTTGGAAACAGGCTCTGAAGTACTGCTGTGGCAAACCGAGCATCACTCCTAGCCTGGATATCCAGAGAGTAATGCTTGGTAAAAGTATGGACTGTTTTCCAGGTGGCTGCTTGACAAATTTCTAAGAGAGGGATATCCATGGCAGCAGCCAGGGAAGCAGCTGTACCTCTAGTGGAATGAGCCCTCAGGCCTGAGGGTGGAATTCTACCCAGTTTTTCATAGCAGAATTGAATGCAAGAAACAATCCACCTGGCAATAGATCTCTTAGTGGCAGGTTTGCCCTTCCCAACTTCTCCATAAGTGAGGAACAACTGGAGGGATTCAAACCTGTGACCCTTGGTACGCTCTATGTAGTAGCTAAGGGCTCTTAACATCCAAACCGTGTAGCCTTCTCTCTCTCTCGAGGAAGAATGATCAGTGAAGAAAACGGAGAGAGAGCGACTGGTTGAGGTGGAAATCTGAAACCACTTTAGGCAAGAACTTTCTGTTGGTTCTAAGGACCACTTTATCTCTGTGAAAAGAGATGAAATCAGATTCCACTGACTAGGCTTACAATTCACTGATACGTCTGGCAGAAGTAATGGCTACCAAAAACATAGTTTTCCAAGTAAAGTATTTAAGCTCTGCTGAGGACAAAGGCTCAAAAGGGGGTTGCATAAGCTGAGCAATGCAAACATTAAGATGCCAAGCAGAAGCAAGATCCCTAAAGGAGGGATTGGTGTGAAGCAATCCCTTAAAAAAACTTACAGAATACAGGATGGGATGACAGGGAAGAAGACTTGCCTACAGACAGGAAAGCAGAAACAGCTGCCAAGTGTACCTTGAGAGTAGGTGGTCTGAGACCTAGGCCATTAAGATGGGACCATATAATCCAGAACCGTAGGCAATTCAACAGAGTCTGGAGAAATACTCTTCTTGTAACACCAAATGCTGAATCTTTTCCATTTGGAGTTTAGTCTTTCTGGTGGAAGGCTTTCGAGAAGCCTTAAGGATATCCAGAACCCCTTGGGAAAGATGCAGATCTGCAGACTCTAACTCTTCAAAAGCCAAGCCTTGAGATTGAGAGACTGAAGATTCGGGTACCAAATCCTCCCCTGAGAGGATGTTAACAGGTTGTAATTCCTGGGAAGAGAGAGGGGAAGATGGACTGTTAGGGACATCAACAAGGGATCCCATGGCTGCCTGGCCCAGTCTGGAGCAATCAGAATCACTTTGCATGGTTGTGACCTTATGTTGACTAACACTCTGAACAGGAGAGGGAAGGGGGGAAAAGCATACAGAAATTTCCCTTCCCAGTTCAGAATCGGAGCATCCAGGGGGACTGAGCCCAAGACTGGGGGTCTGCAACAAAAGAGAGGAAGTTGGTGATTGTGTGGGGCTGCAAAAAGATCTATCTGTGGAGTGCCCCATCTTGAGAAAATCACTTTCAACACCAGGGGATCTAGGGCCCATTCATGATGGCCCTGGGATATTCTGCTCAGTGCATCTGCTAGGACATTGTCCTTCCCATGGGAGGTGAACTGCTATCAGAGGGGTTTGCAGGGATTAGGCCAATGACCACAACTTCATTGCTTCTGTGCACAAGGCCATAGACCAAGTGCCCCCTTGCTTGTTGATGTACCACATGGTGGTGGTGTTGTCTGTTCTGACCTGAACCACCTTGTTCTGTACAGATTTGGAAAAAGCTTGCAGTGCCAGAAACACTGCTCTGAGTTCCAAGAGATTGATGTGAAGCAGAGATTCCTGAGGCGACCACAGTCCCTGGGTGGTAAGTTCCCCCAAATCGGCTCCCCAGCCCAGCAGGGAAGCTTCTGTGGTGAGGACCACTGAATGAGACTGAGTGACAAATGGAACTCCTTGCCTCAAATTGTCCTGATCCTGCCACCATTCCATGGCTTGGATCAGAGTCGAGTCACTGGAATTAGTTTGGTAAGGGAATCCTTTCTTTGCGACCAAAAAGCTCTTAAGTGGAACTGAATGTCCCTCATTTGGAATCTTGCACCCAGGACCACTGCTGTGGAAGCTGCCATGTGGCCCAGTAGCTGAAGGAAATGCCTTGCTGGTCGAGACACCTGAAGGCTGAATGAAGAGGCCAGTTTCATGAGGGTCCTTGCCCTTGCCAGGGGAAGAAAGGCTCTTATATTTAATCGTATCCAGTTCTGCACCTATGAAGGTGAGGAGCTGCACTGGTTCGAGAATTGACTTTGGTAGGTTGAGAAGGAATCCTAAAGAAGTGAGCACTTGCTGGGTCACTTGCAGGTGTGACTTGACTTGGTCTGGAGACTGACCTACTGTGAGCCAGTTGTCCAAGTATGGGAAAATGGAAATCTTTTGTCTTCTTAGGAAGGCAACAACTACTGCCAGGCACTTTGTGAAGACCCTTGGGGCTGATGTTAGGCCAAAGGGCATTGCTCTGAACTGATGGTGGCCTGAGGGCAACTCGAACCTGAGGTACTTTCTGTGGGAGCACCTGATGAGAATGTGAAAGTAGGCATCATTGAGGTCCAGGGAGGCTAGCCAGTCCCCTGGCCTTGGAGAGGGAAGGATAATTCCCAGAGTTATCATTTTGAACTTTGGCTTTAAAAGATGTTTGTTCAGATATCTTGGGTCCAGGATGGGTCGCCACTCTCCTGTCTTTTTGGGGGTTAGGGAGTACCTGGAGTACAATCCTTTGCCCCAGTGTAGGGTAGGAACTCTCCCTATAGCTCTGAGAGCTAGGAGAGAAGAAACCTCTGCCTCTAGGGCAAGGGTCTCTGAGAGATTTGCAGGTGGAAAAGATCTGGCTCTCAGCTTGGGGAAAATGTTTTGAAGCTGAGAACCTTACCCTTGCTTACTACTTCCAGGACCCATTTGTCTGATGTAAGACGCATCCAGTCCTGGACAAAGTAAGCCAGCCTGCCCCCTACTGGTATGAGAATCGACATGGGCAGACCCATCAGGGTGTCTGCTCGGCAAGGGCTTTAGGCTGAGGGGTGGATGCAGGCCTGCTCATCCCCCTTCTGCCTCTCCCTCTAAAGAGCCCCCTCTGCGAAAAAGAAGAGAAGGCCTGTGCTTGGTAAAAAGGCCTTTGGAAAGGCCTGCCCCTGGACTGCTGCCTTTGAGGAGTTGCTTGCCTTTCTTTGGCCTGAGCACTCCTGTAAATGGTCCTGTATTCATCCATTTTTTTCATGTAGTTCTCGGCTCCCCAAACAGAGAATTACCCACTACAGGAAAATCCATGGCCTTAGCCTGGGTATCCTGTGAGAGGCTAGTACATCTGAGCCAAGCCATTCTCCGAAGAGCCACAGATGTAGCCATGACTCTCGATGATGCATCATTGGAGTCTACAGCAGCATGAAACTGAACTTTCGATGCTTCAGTCCCATCTGCAGCCACCTGCTCCAGCTCCTTGGCAAGCTGGATAGGAGCCTATTTAGCCAGTGCCAGTACAGTGTCCCACCTGGACTTCTGGTACCTGGCTGCATAGGCCATATAATTAGCCTGCCTGAGACCCAAAGATGCTGCCATGTACTGCTTCTTTGCCATGGCATCAATCGTCCTGGAGTCCTTGTCTGGGGGGGGTGATGCCAAAGGAATGTTTGCCTTATCACAGGCAGCAGCCTGTACAACCCCAATATGGCTGCATTGCTGAAAAAGGAACTCTGTATCTGAGCCTGAAAGAGTATACCTCTTGTCCATTATTCTGTCCACAGGAGGTATAGAATTGGGAGACTTAAGAATTTTTTGTCTGTTTCCCAAAAGATTTGTGGAGGGGAATAGACACTCTCCTGGATTCTGGGATGTCATCATCTCTACATAGTCAGGCTCTTCCTGATCCTCTACTGCCTCTTTCACAGGAAGCTGGAGGGTATCAGCCACTTTTCTGTAAAACATGTGGTGTGAAGGGGACTCAGAAAGCCTAGGAGGAGAAACACCTGAAGGTCTGTCTGGGGAGATGTCCGGGTCAGTAGGCACATCCAGACTTTCACCATCACCGTAATTATCCTCAAACTCTCCCTCCTCCTGAAACTCCGGTTCATAAAATTCTTCCAGGGTGTAATCTGGAACCGACCGAACCTAGCCCCTGCCAAATGGTGCCGGTTTAGTCTGAACCGATCGAAGCGATTCCATAATCCTAATCGCTTTAGCTATTTCATAGGCGGTCGGAGTATGAGATTCTGGATCCGAACCGGTCGACTAGTCTTTTCTTTTTGTCTGAACCGATTCCTCGGAATCAGCTCTCCTTTGGCCGGAAGTATTGCCCTGGTCAGAGGGCACTCCTTCTGGTTTGGTCTGAACCGAACCGGGCTGGCCATCCGGGTCAGCGGACTTCTCGGCCTCCCTTTCCCCTCAGTCTACCTCATCTCTTTTCCAGGGTAGATTTTGGAAATTTTCTGCAAATTTGGCAGTCTGAATCGAGGTGGTCAAACCCCAGACAATAAACACAGGTGGTGTGGAGATCAGCCTTAGCAAAGACCTCCCCACACACACTGCAGTGTTGAAACCCAGTGGGCCCTTTTTTTCTTGGGTTTCTCAGACATGGCCAACCTAACCAAACTTACCCTTTTTTCGGCAGTCCGCCAGGCAAGACTCCCCTATCTGTTCCTGACCGTGTCACGGGTCTTGGAAAAAAAGTACTAAAACCCATTGCTTTTAGAAGCGATACAGACTAGTAACCACACACTAAAGTACAAATTATTACCTCAAAATGATCGGTTCAGCTGAACCGATCCACAGTTTACAAGTTCCACACAGAAAACAGAACAAAAACCTATCTAGTACTCACGGTACCACAGACAGAGACTTGAACCGACTATGTGGAAACAGTTCGGAAGAAAACCGACCGAAAACCGACTTTGAACCGAGCAGCAGGAGAAATCTCCGGAGCGACTGTTCAGTGAGGCGGAATAATCTGACGGTTGCAGTTCGAATAACAGGCAGAGGCTTCAACCGAGCTCGAGATGAACATTCTGTGCCATGCATAGAAAAGTTAACCCTGTGTTCTCCGGGGCAGTTGAAAGGCAGGACCTAACTGCAGTTGTCAGAATACAGCAAGACTTCATGTTTGAAAACTTCCTATAGATACTTAAGAGAAAAAAGAATAAAAGGGGCATAGTCCGACTAGCAACAAGGGAGGGTCAGCTGTTGGAGAAAGATCAAAACGAAGCAAAGTTGGTAAACAAATTTTTCTGCTCAGTCTTCACAATAGAAAATATTGGCAAAGGACCTACACTAAGTAAGACAGAGTGGGATAGTGGAGGGACAAACACTATCCCCCGTCACAAAAGAGAGGATCTTAGAAGAACTAAGAAAATTTAAGGTGGATAAAGCCATGGGGCCAGGTGGTATCTACCCTAGAATACTAAAAGAGCTTCGGGAAGAAATAGCTGCACCACTAGCTGAGCTGTTCAGTCTATCTCTGGAAAGCGGCAGAGTACCTCAAGACTGGAAAAAGAACACAGTTGTGCCCATGCACAAAAGTGAAAGCAAGGAAGAGGCAGGAAAACTACCGCCCACTCAGCCTGACTTCTGTAGTGGGAAAACATTTATGGAGACATTACTTAAGGAGAGATTAGTTGACTACCTAAAGGAAAATGGAAAACTCTACCCCAAACAGCATGGCTTCATAGCAGGGTGCTCGTGCCGAACAGACATGGATTGAGTGGTGGACCAGGGTGGGGCTGTGGACATGGTGTACCTAGACTTCATTTCAGCAAGGCCTTTTGACACAGTTTCCCGCAGGAGACTCGCTAACAAACTAGAACACACAGGAGTCGGACAGAAAATAGTAAACTGGATTACAAACTGGCTGCAGAAAAGGATCCAGCGAGTTGTGGTCAGTGGGACCTTATCAAGGGAGGGAGGTGTGACCAGTGGCGTTACACGGGGATCCGTGCTGGGGCCAGTCCTCTTCAACATATTCATCAGTGACATCACTGATGAACTGGAGGGGAAGACTTGCTTGTTCGCAGATGATACAAAAGCTCTGCAACAGGGTGGATACACTAGAGGGGGAAGCTAACCTAAGGAGACTGGAAGAATGGTCCAGAAATTGGCAGTTAAAATTTAATGCCAAGAAGTGTAAGGTAATGTACCTGGGGAGCGGAACCCAGGAAAAAATTACGTACTTGAAGTGCATCAGTTAGAGGAGACAAAGATGGAACTGTATCTGGGAATGATCATTACCAATGACTATGACAATGGTAGGAAAGCAATGTGAAAAATCAGTGCAGAAGGCAAGTGGGTCTGATGCATAGGAAGGTGTCGCAGGTTCGTGTGTAGATGAACCACAGAGGCAAATTGCAGCACACAAATATAATTATTTTAAAGGAAAATTAAAGCGGACTGAAAACGGCAAAATAAATGCAAATGTCAAATTCAGTTCAGCACAGGCTAGTAGCCACTAGCTCTTAGGGAGCTTACAATGGTCTCAGCTCTCATTCAGACTGGAGAATTTGGCAGCAAGTTTTTTATAGCAGCATTCCTGATAACATCTGATTCACAAGGAGCTACCTAGGCCTTAAATACCTTTCATGAGACATGTGACCATATAACTCCACCTCTTTATTACAGTTACAATCTAAAAGTTTTAATATAAGTGATTTATTTCATTTACAATGACCAGGCTCCTTTAATATACCTCATCATTTTAATATAACATTTATACATGAAAAGCTATGCTTCTTAACATCTTTCAAAATACTACACAGCCTCAGAAGCACCTCCCCTTTCATTAGCAGCATAAAGGTAGCATGACAGAGGCCGGCTGGCTCATAGGAAGTGCTGCAATGGAACGGAATGGTTGTGTGGCGTTCTGAGAGTTCCAAACAGCAGAGGACTCTCCTTGTTCTAAAAATCGTCAGTACGACGGCTGTACACTTGCAAGACATGAATTCAACAACATTTAGTAAGCGCTCTCATTTACCTACATTCTTTTACACTTTCTATTATGTTTTGGGCTGAATTCAGAAGGAAATACCATCGCGACTGTGCGCACGTTCGTGCAGGAGCCACAAATTGGCGTTCGCAACAGTCGCGATGTATTCAAATATTTAGCTATTATTCAGTCCATTTCCTTTTAATTTGGGGATTGGACGTGTTTAAACAGCTGTGGGCACATATTCCTCTAATATTTATCGAAATAGGGCCATTTTTTTAGCGAAGCTTCTACAACATCAACAAAGGGGTTTAAACCTCTGCCATGAACCCAGAGCAACGGCTCGGAAAGAAAGAGCAACTTACAAGTCACTAGGATAATTTATTATTTTACCCCTTTCCAAATGGGTATTTTATGCTCTCTAGACAACATTTAAGACATCAGACAGGACAGACAAATATGATATAACAAAGTGGGTGGCCAGCCCAGCGAACAAAATACATACAACACATAATACAGGGCGTTGTCTAGAGTTTTGTAACCTCCCATTGGAAACAATAAGATAATGTATTTGGCTAGGGTAAAGGAAAAGAAAACAAACAAAAGGGGGGGACTTTCTCACAGAAGGGGTATTATGAACAGAAAACAGGAAGTTATCCTGCCCCTCTACAGATCCTTGGTGAGGTCACACCTCAAGTACTCTGTCCAGTTCTGGAGGCCTCACCTAAAAAAGGATATCGACTGTATGGAGACTGTGCAGAGAAGGGACACAAAGATGGTGCAGGCGCTGCATCATGAGCCATATGAGACGAGACTCGGAGTTGAATTTTGCCTCTCTGGAACAGAGGAGAAATGGGGGGACATGATAGAAACATTTAAGTACATCAAGGGAATTAACACAACTCGGAAGGAAAACGGCATCGACGCATACAAGAGGGCACAGCTTGCGTCTGGTGAAAAGCAAGTTTAAAAGCAACGAGAGAGTGATAGACCCATGGAACAACTTGCTGCTAGAAGTGGTGGCATCAGACAGTAAGGGAATTCAGACTCGCTTTGGACAGGCAATGTCGGCAACTTAGGAAAAAATATAATTTGGGGTGGAGGAGTAGCCACCTTAGGCAGACTAGATGGACCACACAGTCACCACCTACCAACACTTTTCTTACGTTGTTAAGTTTATTTCTGTGGTGCCCAATCCATGAGACTCTAGGTGCCTCTCAACTACGAAGATGAAATGCACATAAAGTAAATGCATTCATGCCAGCCTGTTGGCGCTGAAGGTTGAGGCACTGGATGCCACACCTCGCATCATGCTGGCGACCCATGTTCAAGAATGAGCACGGCGGGGCGAGAGGATCAAGCATCCGGAGGACAGCTCTCCTCTCCCGAGGAGGGAGGACTGGCACTCCCTCTGAACGACTGCCCCCAGATGGAGGCCTGAGAGCAGTACAGGACTGTGGGCGCCATGGAAGGGAGGGTGCTGCGGGACTTCAGCGGATGCGCGCACGCCTCCATTATGTGCACATCCTGCGTGTGCGCCCCAGCAACGGGGAAGGGGATAAAATGGTGGAAAAACACCCCAAGCTGCAGGATGACGGCCAACCCCTTGCAGGCTCCGCACCCAGCGACTGGGAGGGCTCTGGCTAGGTCCCGGTGAGACTGGGGTGCCAGGGCTGGGGAGGTCGGTCGGTTAGAATGGGGCAGCTGGAGGACAGAGAAGGAGATAAACACGTGTATATGGGGGGGGGTGTATATATGTGTGTGTGTGTGTGTGTATGTATATATATATATTTTACATTACATACACACACACACATACAGTCGTGCCCAAAAATATTGGCGCCCTTGCAGTTTTTTCTAATAATGCACCATTCCTTCCAGAAAATTGTTGAAATTAAAAAATATTTTGGTATCCACATGTATTTTCTTTGGTTTGCAGTGGAATAAAACACAAAAAGCAGACAAATTTACTAAGTCTTGGCTTATTCCACAAAGAAATCCTTAAATGGCCTGGACAAAATTATTGGCACTTTTTAGAAGTAGTTAAAAATAATTAGATTTCAAATAGGTGATTCTCCTTCACTTTGGAATTGAACTCACCTGTGGCGAGTTGCAGGTGCCTGCAATATAAAAATCACTCATTCAACCAGTTTGAATAGAGAAAAGGACTCCTCCTGTTTTGTGTCACTGTATGTACCGCAATGAGCATGGA